>BSBM01000034.1:3975000-6375000 GCA_027924585.1 Larix kaempferi
AGGGACACTTTGGGGATTTGCTCTGGGGCCACTGAACCCAAATCGACGAGTGGACTTGGATTCCGTCGGCTCCCACAGGTCCACGTGGCCATTGTGAACCTATCCATGGTGGCCACACACGCACGGGGGCCTCCGGATGAGAAATGGCCACCTTGAGCAAATTTGCATGGCCTTCACATTGGGGTCAAATTTGCAACCTAGAGTTGACAATGATGATGGAGATGTTCACGATGATGATGAAGACATTGATGATGTTGGTGATGGTGATGGTGATGGTGATGGTGATGATGAAGAATATCGTTTAGTGCTAGGGTTTGGGTGAGGGTTAGGGCTAGAGCTATAGAAGGAAATTGAATTAGGTTTAGAGTTAGAGTTAATGATGATGATGAAGATGGTGATGATGATGAGGATGTTGATGATGATGGTGATGGTGATGGTGATGGTGATGGTGATGGTGATGGTGATGATGAAGAAGATGGTTTAGTGCTAGGGTTTGGGTGAGGGTTAGGACTAGATTTATAGAAGGAAATTGAATTAGGGTTAGAGTTAGAGTTAATGATGATGATGAAGATTGTGGCGATGATGAAGACATTGATGATGATGGTGATGGTGATGGTGATGGTGATGGTGATGGTGATGATGGAGATGTTGATGAGGAACTTAGAGATGACAACGATTATGAAGATGTTCATGATGATGATGATGGTGATGGTGATGGTGATGGTGATGGTGATGATGAAGAAGATGGTTTAGTGCTAGGGTTTGGGTGAGGGTTAAGAATAGAGTTTTAGAAGGAAATTGAATTAGGGTTAGAGTTAGAGTTAATGATGATGATGAAAATGATGGCAACGATGAAGACGTTGATGATGATGGTGATGGTGATGGTGATAGTGATGGTCATGATGAGGAAGATGGTTTAGTGCTAGGGTTTGGGTGAGGGTTAGGGCTAGAGTTATAGAAGGAAATTGAATTAGGATTAGAGTTAGAGTTAATGATGATGATGATGGTGGTGGTGATGATGAAGACGTTGATGATGATGGTGATGGTGATGGTGATGGTGATGGTGAAGAAGATGGTTTAGTGCTAGGGTTTGGGTGAGGGTTAGGGCTAGAGTTATAGAAGAAAATTTAGTTAGGGTTAGAGTTAATGATGATGATTATGATGGTGGTGATGATGAAGACGTTGATGATGATGGTGATGGTGATGGTGATGGTGATGGTGATGGTGATGATGAAGAAGATGGTTTAGTGCTAGGGTTTGGGTGAGGGTTAGGGCTAGAGTTATAGAAGGAAATTGAATTAGGGTTAGAGTTAGAGTTAATGATGATGATGAATATGGTGATGATGATGATGAAGATGGTGATGATGTTGATGGCGATGGTGATGGCGATGGTGATGGTGATGGTGCTGATAAAGAAGATGGTTTAGTGCTAGGGTTTGGGTGAGGGTTAGGCCTAGAGTTATAGAGGGAAATTGAATTAGGGTTAGAGTTAGAGTTAATGATGATGATGATGATGGTGTTGATGATGAAGACGTTGATGATGATGGTGATGGTGATGGTGATGGTGATGATGAAGAAGAAGGTTTAGTGCTAGGGTTTGGGTGAGGGTTAGGGCTAGAGTTATAGGAGGAAATTGAATTAGGGTTAGAGTTAGAGTTAATGATGATGATGATGATGAAGATGGTGATGATGATGATGATGAAGATGGTGATGATGGTGATGGTGATGGTGATGGTGATTATGAAGAAGATAGTTTAGTGCTAGGGTTTGGGTGAGGGTTAGGGCTAGAATTATAGAAGGAAATTGAATTAGGGTTAGAGTTAGAGTTAATGATGATGATGGTGGTGGTGGTGATGATGAATACATTGATGATGATGGTGATGGTGATGGTGATGGTGATGGTGATGGTGATGGTGATGATGAAGAAGATGGTTTAGTGCTAGGTTTTGGGTGAGGGTTAGGGATAGAGTTATAGAAGGAAATTGAATTAGGGTTAGAGTTAGAGTTAATGATGATGATGAAGATGGTGATGATGGTGATGAATATGGTGATGATGGTGATTGTGATGGTGATGGTGATGATGAAGAAAATGGTTTAGTGTTAGGTTTTGGGTGAGGGTTAGGGCTAGAGTTATAGAAGGAAATTGAATTAGGGTTAGAGTTAGAGTTAATGATGATGATGAAGATGGTGATGATGATGATGAAGATGGTAATGATGGTGATGGTGATGGTGATGATGAAGAAGATGGTTTAGTGCTAGGGTTTGGGTGAGCGTTAGGGCCAAAGTTATAGAAGGAAATTGAATTAGGGTTAGAGTTAGAGTTAATGATGATGATTATGATGGTGGTGATGATGAAGATGTTGATGATGATGGTGATGGTGATGGTGATGGTGATGGTGAAGAAGATGGTTTAGTGCTAGGGTTTGGGTGAGGGTTAGGGATAGAGTTATAGAAGGAAATTGAATTAGGGTTAGAGTTAGAGTTAATGATGATGATGAATATGGTAATGATGATGATGAAGATGGTGATGATGGTGATGGTGATGGTGATGGTGATGGTGAAGAAGATGGTTTAATGCTAAGGTTTGGGTGAGGGTTAGGGATAGAGTTATAGAAGGAAATTGAATTAGGGTTAGAGTTAGAGTTAATGATGATTATGAAGATGGTGATGATGATGATGAAGATGGTGATGATGGTGATGGTGATGGTGATGGTGATGGTGATGGTGAAGAAGATGGTTTAGTGCTAGGGTTTGGGTTAGGGTTAGGGCTAGAGTTATAAAAGGAAATTTAATTAGGGTTAGAGTTAAAGTTAATGATGATTATGAAGATGATGGCAACGATGAAGACGTTGATGATGATGGTGATGGTGATGGTGATGGTGATGATGGAGATG
The DNA here is from genome assembly GCA_027924585.1 of Larix kaempferi. Lineage (NCBI taxonomy): Eukaryota > Viridiplantae > Streptophyta > Pinopsida > Pinales > Pinaceae > Larix > Larix kaempferi. Next base: position 3,977,895 of record BSBM01000034.1, read on the forward strand.
TTGATGAGTAACCTAGAGATGACAATGATGATGAAGATGTTCGTGATGATGATGATGGTGATGATGATGAAGACATTGATGATGATGGTGATGGTGATTACACTAGTATAAAATGAGAAATTAATGACTAAAAAAGTGACTAAAACTCGACTATAAATGACTATTTTTGAGTCGGTGACTAATAGTATCCAATTTCCACTATCTTATCTCTAGTTGTATTTCACTAGTCATTAATTGGTTGAGTTATTAGTCATTGATTTAGTCATTCATACTCACTGATTAAGTCATTGATTTAGTCATTGATACTCACTAATTTAGTCATTGATTTAGTCATTGATTGTCACAATTAATGACCAAATATACGACTAAATAAACTACTAGATGATAACATATTAATGACTAAGCTAAATACAACTAAACGTTAGTCATGCTATAAGATACTGAAAATTAGCTACTAATAGTCGTATATATGCGAATTTAGTCGTTTTCTAAGTCACCAATTTATGATAGGGTATAGAGGAATCGAACCACCAATATCCTGCCTATAATTAGGAAGGTGCTCTACCATTGAGCTAGCACCATTTAAGAAGCTGTTATTGCTTGAAAATGATGATATTCAAACAAATTCCGCATGAGAACAAAATGAATGTGAAACATATTCAAGAATAATGCTTCAAGTAAAATAATTCTAAGATATAACGGTTCAACTGTGACAATGATGGAAATTCAAAGAAGAATGATCTTACAAAGTACGCATGAGTACAATAATCCATGGCTATATAAATTATCAGGAACAAAAGCAAGATGCTGCTCTTCACAGATAGAAAAGAATACAAGATCCATTTGCAATAAATTTGTTTTAATTGTCTATCAATTGTTGATCTCTCGACAGCTAGAGACATTTTCCTGTCTGAGATCCAAAATACATACAATTATCTTCAACTTCACTTCTGGCCCATTTTATGCAAGGGCACAGTATTATAATAATAATATATAAACCTTTCCGTAATTACTTGCAGAAAATAAAAAAGATTGGAAACTAGACTTGATGTTTTGATGATGTACTTATTCAGAACGAAAACATAAATTAATGGTTGCTTCTTAAAGTTAAATAAGACCAATAAAATTTTATCAGGAATGTTTGTAGCGTTTCATTCAAGCAAATTGATTAAGTGCAAGTCAAATTATGTATATCTAAAGTCTGCTCTCTTACATCCTTCCTTGGAGCAGCTATAGGATACATTAAGAAATTACAAGTTGACACTAATTTAACCTCCACAAAATTAATAATTTCACATATAGGGTGATAGGGTTGACTCTGAAATTGACCCAAAGGCCATTTTATAGTGGTATAAGTTAAGTACCATTCTTGCATCATTGAATTTATTCAGTTAATAAAAAAAAGGCTGGATAACATAAGCATATTATTTACCTAGTTATTAATTATTAATTGGTTTCCAATAACCATTTGGTTTGGCCCTCACTTGGACTGCATTGAAGGCTCTCTTGAGATATGAAACATCATCAAGGTCTGGGCAAACACCACCAATCTGCAAGACAAAATTGTAAATATAAAGAATGATTTAATCATGAAACGTGATGCCAAGAAAGAAATCAAAATGGTCCATCCAACCATTCATAATATATTGTTCTCTGCATAATGCATAGACCTTTGCTAATAAAAATACACCAATCCAACAATAAATATTTTAGCATTTACCTGGTCAAAAACATGAGCAAGGACAGAACCACCTAAACGGTGCTTTCCTTTAGGCAAATCAATATGGAGTAGAAGTACATCATCTCCTAGCTACATAACGATGGATTATGTTAGCATGACAATTATGAAGAATTAACAATATTAGAGTTGCTTGTCCAAATCCATTTTGAAATGTCACCTTCAAGTCTGGTGTAACCGTCTTTGAAATATCCAGACAGGTCACATAAGCACTGATTACTAGATTGTCAGGAGCTTTGGAAGTCTCTCCTCCAGCTTGTGCAGCCATTGAAAGACTGTCTTTTCCACCGTCTATTGCTATCCCAAGTTCTATCATTGCATCCCGAAGAGAATTAGCTGCATCATACATGGATGCACCTTCTCCATCTAGCTTTGCAGCATACATCCAATTCCCACTAGCTTTGACATCATTAAGTGAAGTAACCTGTAAATCATGTATGATGTGCTTCTTTGTAAGATCAAATATCATTATTAGGGAAAACATATGCTTTATACTTTCATTATGTTTAACAATGGATCTTTTCACCTAAGATTGCAAGAATGGCCAATAGAAAATTCAAAATATCATCTTGAGAAAGAAAATTTTTGACATGATATACTCACCTTAGCCCAAACAAGATTTGTCAGAGCCTCCCCCACTGCTAGCCTAGCCATTTGCGTTTGGATTCAGTAAACCCTGGAAATTTAAAAATTCTGAGATTGTTTTGATATTGTTGAAACCATGAATTGTTTAAGTACATTCAAAAGACATCTCAGAGAGATTTTTCTCATATCCAAAAGTCATGACCATCTACTACCTTTACTGGTTGCTCTCCAATTGCACAGGCACCACCACTTAACCCAGTATATGTCTGCATGAATGAGACATATTGTTGTCATATATTAACATTTAAAGAAAGTATACGTTAGTTTAAAGACAATAGAAACTCTTCTCAAACCATAAGATGATTAAGGAAGTAAAGAAGCTCGAAAGAAAATATAAATACAAATAGTTGAGAAGCAATAACAACAACATTTGAGCAATAAAAACAAATATAATACAAACCAACCTGAGCAATAACAACAACATCTGCGAGTGGAAGCTGCAGAGGACTAACTGTTTGCTGCTGTGCAACAAGATCTGTGACACAACGATCAGCCTGCCAAATGGCCATGCATTCTTAAAAATATGCTTTAAGTTCTAGTAGAAAGTCCAATAGCAAAAAAAACTACCAAAGCAAGTCAAAATAACTAGTCAAGAGATGCTCTTTTACAATCTTGGGATTCTTTTTCAAAATTGTTAAAAAAAAATGAAACATAAACTCTCAAGCAACTTGACCTCCTACCTTAGTTGTTAAGAAACACTTTGAACACACAGGTGGAAGATGAAGAACTCGTTTGAGAGCATACAAAACTGTCATTCCTGGAGCAATGCCAAGTGACTCCAATGGTGGAACTTTCCATGTAAATTCAAGACGTTTTCGTGGCATATCACCAAGTACCTGCAATTGAACTTATTAAAAAAGTTCCCTGTTGAAAACAAACATTGAGGGCCTGCTCTTATGATGAGCATTAGTAAACCTTGATCATGTTGTATATGCATATGCCTTTGGCTATTTCTTTTATTCAGTAATTTAGTTCGTTTTATAATTTAGCATCTACTTTTGGGTCCCATTAACCTACTTCTGTGGTCATTCATGGACATTAATAAAATAAAAATATTATGTACAATCACTTCAAATCAGCAAGAAGGGATTCTCAAGAATTATGGGCAGTATGGTGTCACTCCAAGAATCTTTCTCACAAAATTATGAGTTTGCAATTCAGACCTGGCAGTAAGGCATTCCTGATATGAATCCCAAGCAATCTATCCCAGCAAGTACCTTTGTGGAAAATGTGCCCTAAAGCATAATTCTATCATCCTTGTTTTTCAAGTTTCTTGTAGCACATTTGGAAGCAGAACGTGGAGATAATAATTTTAATAGCAGTTGTAATTACATTCTAGGCATGTATATGGCCCTTCAATTCAACAATAAAAGTGTGAGATCCTTCTCCAATGAAATCTATTACCACCTGGTTTGCACAGGATCATCAACAGACAGAAGACATCAGCCAGCCAGGGAAAGCATGATAGAGTATTTGGATTCAGTGAAAATCCATAAACCAATGTCCTTGAACAACCAGCTCCATTTTCCCTACGAGTATCACCAACTTGATGGAGTATTTCTGTAAATTCATTGGATTCAATTTATGTTGTTGTTAAACAAAAAGAATATAAAAGCAATATGCATTATTCTGATTCCTACTAAAGCTACAAATGCAAGACTTGGACAACATCTTAAATAAAGCACAAAGTTTAAGAAAAAGACATTGTGAGTTACATATGTCATATACAACAACTCATACATGGGAAAGGAAAAGAAAGACTCACATCTTGGTATACTTTAGCGTCATTTGTGTCATCGATAAGTTTTTGAACATCATCCAAGTTGATCTCACTTTGGAGAGCCTTAATAACATTGTTTCCTGTCTTTAAACTCTCAAAGACAACCTTTTTCTTTCTTGTTAGTTCTATGTCTTCCAGCTGCAACCATATTCATATTGGACAGAGATCTTTAGCATTTCAACTAGATTTATAAAACACAATATTCCAATGTAGTGAATGCAGCCCTTCACTTCTACTATAGTGGGAAGGCATGAAAAGCAACTTTCGTTGAACAAGATGCAGATGACCTCCATAAAGTAGTTTGATAATTGAAGAAAGGAACAACTGCTTCTAAAAAGGAGAAATTCATAAGACAACATACATATTTCTGCATTCAACTGAATGAAATTTCTAGGTTCCAATGTAAAGCAAGTACATCAGGAAAGTAATCTACCAAATGGTTCAACAGTTAACACCTAATAGAAAACTACACTCCAATAAGTTTATCGACATATACAAACCTATTTCTCAACATTGAGAGTTAAACCTATTGGCTCTCTCTATATTCCGATGAGTGTGCAAACTACTTACATGGGACCAGATTTATTTGGTTTATGTTCATATGGCTTGCATTTTAGCTGTATTTGGTTTATGTTCTTATGGCTTGCAATTTTTCCTGGTTAATGGCTCAGAGAATTAGGATATAATTTGTAATTCAGTGATTATTTGTAAAACTAAAGTGACCCTTTGCATGAAACCTCTGTCCCTCTGAAAATTTTGAAATGTACTATGTGATACAGCGAACAACTTCACTACAACATGTTTAACCAAAATGATCTTGTACTTACTAAGATTCAAGTGGTCTCTATCATTGAAAAATGGATGATTAATGTTGGAATTCCAGGAAGGTGGAAAATCATAAATGACAACCTGGGTAAAAAGACTCATAATATAGACAGCTAAAAAGTAGAATCATGCCTAGGAAAACCATAGCTTAGGTTGGGAAATCATAGCTTATGAGTTTCTTATGGGATCCCATACCCATGAAAGAATGTTCATAGAAACTTATAAATATGGGATGAGGATAGAGAAGTACACACTATGGATCACACTATGGAGACCTAACCGTATTATTCCATGAAATGAGAGCCAGAGGATGCACATATGCTAATGGGAAGCCTAGTAAAGACACCATGCAAATAAATTTAAAAGCAAGTTTATCTGTGTTTGTTTTTCTAAATTTGATTTTTGTTGTCAGCTAGAGAATCTGACATCATACTTATTAATTAGACCTATCCAAGTTGTCGATATTTACTTTGACAAATTTCTAGTATCAAGGTTCAGTGAACTAATAATAAGAAATGCATAGGACATATGAAAAACGTATCAATCAATCAAGCTCAAAAATTCAAATTGACAAACTCTGACAAAACTGTAGGTTGCAGAGAGGTTGCATTAGCTTGAGGTGTGGAATAAAAGAGACAGTTTCCAAGAGAATCACAAAAAATAGACAACCAACAAAGGTAAGGAAGCAAGAAGCAAATATTTAAAAATCCTTTAACTAAACATGGAAATCAAAGAATGTAGAACGATGAGATAATTAGAAAATACCTAGAATTTAGGTGTATTTTTAATTAATATTTGTTATTAGAGAGGTTAAATTACAATAGTTTAGCCAAACATCGCCTTAATGGATCTTGTCAACATGATACATTGCTCACATGCCTCTGACTGGGGGCATATCTTTAGTGATGGTGTAATGAGGGTTTCTTACTTTCTCCATAAATTTTTATTCCTTTTATCATTTAATTTCCTAAGTACCACTTAATAATGGTTGGTGTTATTGATTATTTTATCTTTTTTAGATGAAAGGTAATAATAATAAATGAAAGTCAGAGTAAATGGTGGTTTGTTAGGTCAATGAAAGTAAGATACTACTATTAAATTTACCATGGTTCAAGTGAAACCAATGACATTTGTATATTTGTGGTCATAGTTGTGGATGTGTTAAGAAATGCAATAATGTTTAGGGCCATGTACAAGCACTAGATGTATTTTTCAAAGTAGATACTTTATGCAAGGCCTCCTAAATAAAGGCCCTCCAATGAAAAGTATCCTAACCAAAGAACCTTACTCAAGGCCTCCTAAATGAAGAAATCCAATTTGAATGCTATTAATTAAACTCTCCCCTAAATAGAGTAATGCATTCTAGCCACATTACTAGATATTCTTTAATCAAACTCGTAGCTATCATACTTAATAAATAATGAAGCCTTGTCAACCTACAACCAACACAAAATCTAATGTCTAAGCCAGGGACACTTTAATAGATTATTGTAGACCCTTTTTTATCATATCTAAGGCTTCACTAAATAAGTTGTGGACTTTTATCTAGAGAATTTGCCTAATTTCACCTCCTAATGTGAGTTGAATTATGTTTGCATCCATTTTACCTTAGAGTGATAAAATGTATTTTCATTTCATGTCCACATATCTCAAAACATTAACAAGTGCTTTAAGATTCAAGTTCAAGTACAATATTTCAATCTTCAAGCAAAAAGTCACCAATTTCATCATCCTTGATGCCTATGCTAGATGCCACAATACTAGCACAAAACAAAGGATTCCATGAGGATGAATGAAAAACAAGAAGAGCCAACCTCTTGGCTAACAAGGATTCTGCCTTAGACTAAGATATTAATTGGACAAAATATGGCACATAAAAAATACCAAAGCAAGGGTAGCAGTAGCTTAATTGGAAACGTTTTGTCCTAGAAAAATGCTGCTACAATTTATCGAATTCTAGGTTCTCTAAACCCAACTCTCCTCCTAAATAATATAAGTCATATTACCTTCTATACACCATTTGTGCAAGCAATGAATTCATAGCTATGGGCCGAGGTTGGACTTGTGCAAAATATCCAGTCTAGTTTTATTGTCAATTTTTGTGGAAGCACATGTGCATTAGGCACTTTACTAAATTGTCTGTTCATTTCTTTTCATATTTGTATGGAATCATTTTATATAAGGAAAAACTGAATTGGGATGATGTTGATGAAAGATGACTGCCTATTAGCATCCACTAACAAGCTGCTATGTACAAAAGTTTTACAAATGTAACTGAAGCATTTATGAAATATTTTCTACCAAATGAAAACATGAAAAGAATGAAGTTTAGTTTTCTACATACTCACCATATGTCCACAACCAAATGCCATCTCTTTAGAATTGGTCAAATAAATAGGTCAAGCCTAAATGAAAGATAAAATAGAATTTTCAAAACATCATACAGTTCCGTAACTAGAATTAAAATTGCATCAAATTGTACATTCACAAAAAGACACCCTTAGATCATGTACGATGAACTTACTACAATAGAACTAGAAATCTCTACCCGTGACTGACATTCTGAACTCAATCCTAGTGGGGAATTCTCTATAGAAGTGATGTTATATGTAAAGTCATATATCTCTTCACATACCAAAATAGGGGAGTTGGTAGCACCAAAATATTATCCAATTTCCTGTCAAAATGTTATTTGTCCCGTAACAAAAAAAATGACTGTTAGAAGGCCAAAATCTATACTTAACCTCAAGATATGGAAGATTGGAAACTCTGCTGACCATTTGCAACTCTTCCATAAGATGAAATAATGATCCATTCTTCCCTGGCTTTCAATAGAAGACAATATAAGCATCCAATTGCTCATTCTATCTACTCCACCATTACCTATCAACAATTCAAAACATACTTGGCACGTGTTTTTACCATAAGACAACGTGAGGCAATTAACAAATAGGAACAAAATTTGTAATTGCAAGTGGAAGACTGTTCGAACCTTCCTTGCTCCGTACAAACACATGATGCAATCATGTCAGCCAGACATAAAAGCTTCAAAACATCCTGCTATTGGACAGGAAATTGCCAAATGGCATGTGTAATGAGTTGTAATAAACATACCAATTGAGTATGAGTCCACACAGTGTGCTGATTAATTGCTTTTACTATTTACAATTATTGTTATAAGGTCCAGGTTGACGAGGGTAACCACGTTATCCCACCCATATTCTCTTCCACCGCAAGATTAATTTTTGTTAGATAAAGGTAGCTTGAAAATATCAAAAACTAGTTGATACGCTAAGAATGCCAATTGCACATCTACGTTACAGGCTTAAACAGTTGACCAAAATAATATGCCTGTCATAGAAGAAATAGTGTTAGAGCCATGTATCTTAGCAACACCTAATATATAAATTATATCCCATACTAATAAAAATGTTAAGACCAATATACCAAATGTAAAAAATGTTGGAAAGCCTTTATAGAAAACACTATAACACAGTTATGACTCACTTCAAATAATTCCATAACATAAACCCCCTATACTAAATTAGAAAAGGTAATGTTACATTGAAATGCAAAGCCTCTAAGAGCATGTTATAAAAGCTAGTTATCTGTGTTGTCATGATACCTCTTCCTGCTATAGTTATTCAACTTATATAATTTTATTAAGGCATTTCCTATTATTGATTTATTATGATCCTATTTATATCCCTTGTAGGCATGTTACAATTGCTACATATTTCCAACAACCTACAGAAGTCTATATTTTCTCGGCTCTAATTGAGACTAGCCCTTGGTTGTTTCAAACTGTCATTGTAGAATTGCTAACGTGGCTCTAGGTATACCGAGCTTACATTGCAAATCTCCCATAGAATTTGGAAAGTGGTTTACTGCAATTTCTAAGTAGTGAACTTCTAGGGAGTCTATATTCAGTGAAACAAGAAAATAATAGTTCCGCCCAACAAGAGTTTATATATGCCTAAGAAACCAATTTGTTACCATGCATGTTGAGCACTTGTCTTGCATGCAGCACATGTACATATTTAAGACTTGGGGCATTATTGATATATGGTAAAAGGTTGCGATAGAATACAACACTAGCTATGAACAAAAAGTCCTGAAAACCCAATAGGTCCAATATCTGTCAACATGTAATAAAATACCCTTTAGGGTACAACTTACAAGTGAGTGGCTACGCTTGCATTCATAATCAATATTAACAGTCCATATTGATCAGAATGGAAAAGAAGTTTTAGTTGATTAAAATGCAATTGTTTACATTATATGCAAAACAACAAGAGATGAGTCAATAAACCCTACCTTCAAAACCAAAGCCACACTGCCAGGCTACTTACTAGCATCTTGAACTTGAAATAATGCCATGTGAGTATGAGGGTCAAACTGCTCATTTAGTGGATCAAACCTTTCTACTCCATGTTTTTTGAACACCTGAAATCCATATACACAATTTAGATTCTCATATACAAAACCCTCGAATTTCAAATTTCAATTATGCTGAATAGTAAACAGCAAAAGTGGGACGGACAAGTAGGTATCTATGTTGTTCCAACATCATTAATGCAGATCAAGTTTGAAAGCAAAACCAAGTTACAGAAGAAATTGTTTAAATTACATCTGAAAGTTGTTTTTCAATCATTGCCACTCCTTCCAAAAGGGTTTTCAGTAGTGGCGCTGCTCCACTTGAATATTTGGATGCATCTAGCTTACTAAAGCTTTCTTTAACAACATATGATGTCCTTGACAAGTTATCAGCAACATATAAGAGGCTCTTGGCAAAGCTCTGCAAAATATCATATATCAAAAGTATAGAAGAACTGTAATTAGTTCTTATTTGACCACATCTAAAATCTTTCAAACAATATAGCTCACTGACAAACAATACAGGAAATTCAACAAAAAAAACTTAATGTCATTCTAAAATGTTGCACACAGCATTCACAAGCTTCCCATAGGTTGACAAAAAGAACACCTGTATTGCAAATGTTTTTGTACTTTCTGCTTCACGCCTTGCCCTATCCATGACATTCTCTACTTCAGTATAACTCTGAAGAACCTTCTCTTTCATCACCTTAATCTCATTGTGGCTTTCTTTCAATAAATCCTCTTTCTCTTGAACAAGTTGAACTAAATCCTCTTTATAAAGTTCTTGCTCTTCATCTGACAAGGTTTCTGATTCTGAATCCGATTCTTTTGTTTGTGCAATCTTCTTAGGCTCCGCCTGATTTTCACTGACAGGCTCAACAATCTCCTCTCCTTTACTATTCATTGTACCCTCCTCCATAGATGAAACTGGATTTGGTTCCTTTTGTGATAAATCAGGTGATGCAACATAGGAGAAAAGAGATGCAACAGTGAAACAAAAGTTTAATTTGTTGCTACCTTGATTTTTTATGAGTATCAACCAGAAGATGATGCCCTTGCTAACCAATGGTGAGATCGGTTGTAATGGTGATAAGGATCTGTTAGGGAAGCGTTTTAGGCATTTTGGATTGGCTAAGATAAGTCGACACTGCCTAATTTGTAATAATCATTATTATTAGGGGGTCTGCCCTGATTTAAATTAGCAACCAGATGGTAAAATAGATCAGAAGTAATGTGCCCATGTGGAGGATAGAAACACCTTGACCACCTGTAGCTGATTATTGTTTCCAACACTTGTCTCTCTGTATTTTTTCAGCTATTAGTTAGTATTTTTGTTTGAAGGGGCTTCATAATTTGTTTGAGCCAGCTTTTCATGCGGTCAATTCCATTTAAAATCATACCCCAAAATCATGATTCTTATGATCGATGGATGGATATTTCAAGGATTGACACCAACAATAGTTCAGCTCTCTCTCCTCATATTATTAGGAAACCTATCCCAACATATCCACATGATAACTATAGGTACATTGACTCAATGTCACCGTCAAGCCTCTATGTTTAGACTAGTGCTTTCCAGTCTCAGGGGGGGTGTAGAAGTCATTTCAGGATGCTTCTTTACGTTTGGCAGGACATTTTATTTTTCTTTTAGCTTTAGGATTGGAACTGGTATGAATGTAGAGCAATAGAAACATAAAACATATTCAGCTCATGAGGCAAGCCAACCCTTGAACCTTACCTATAAATTACTCATCTGAGCTTACTAAGCCTTACTTATTAGCTTATCATCTCCGGGTTCAAATTATGGAATTGGGTGGGCCATTTCTAGGACCGATATGGGCTCACTAATGCAAGCAATCTTTTTCTTTTTTTATTGCAGCACACACACAGAGGAATTTTAGGCACGCAAAGACTCACCTGCAACTGTAGTAAGGTGCATCCTTATCCATCATCGGCCTGACCTTAGCGGTAATGGGAAAGATGAACTGATAAGGTAACATTCCCGTAGAAGAGCCAGTCCAAAGATAGAGATGGGAATATACCTACAATTTCCAGTATTCATCTCTATTAGATCATGATTAGTGTAACTTCCTTCTTCTGCACATATCATGATTAGTGTAACTTCCTTCTTCTGCACATATCATCATTAGTGTAACTTCCTCACATGCACAAATATAACTAAATGAAAAATCCAGTGAATGAATTATATACCCTTATTTCCATTAAAACATTGGTTCAGAGGTGAGGTTGTCGAAGTGTTAAGCTATCCACCAAGTTCCCTTATCGTTGTTGTAGAACAGTTTTCAAAGGGATGAGTTCAAGTGCAAGTCCCAAGTGATTTTGGGCTATAGATACCACTAAGACATAGCATCTAAGTCAGAGCAAGTTTGTTGTTTATGGTGAAGCCGTCGGAGCATGTTTTTTTGAAGTACTTCTGAAAAAAAATTCATCTCACATATATTGATGCAATAACAAGATTCTTCCACTCGCATGGTATGATTCGAACATATTTCACAACAAACGCATGAAAATCTAACAATTGGATGCCTTGCACCTATTGATTGAATGGCAACAAGGACATAAAAATAAAATATAAACGATTAGATCATCTAATTGCATTACTATGGGAAGAAATTGTCCATGATAATTTGTGAGTAGACTACTGAGAAACCAGGTTATTTTGGATATGATTGTCCATGATCATTTGCTGTGTTTTTTCCCAATCTTGAAAGTGTGAGTGAAGAGTACTTCTCACTCAATATTAATACAATGGTTAACCATGATAATCCATGAAGTATTGGAGGAAATTGGATCATGGAACTCAATTTCACATGGTTGATCCTCAAGGGAAGGTTCTTCCATTTGTTGTTGTAGTTCAACAAGGAAAACCTCATCCTTTTTAGCTTGCAAGGAATGGATTCATCATCGGAATGACCATATTTCCAATGATAAGAGAATTATAACTTTTTCCCTTAGCCAGTAGGACTGGTTGTCTCTTGAGAAGAACCAATGGAAGTTGAGAAGGCAGGGGAGGGAAAACCCTTTTCATCTAAGAGCTATAAAAAATGCTTTGCAGGATGATTAACTTGAGTCTTAGCTTTGAATTTGCAAGCTAGTTGAATGGCTTTATCCTCTGGATAGATTGGGAAGAGTTCTATTTGTGTTTTTATGTGAGGAAGAAAACCATAAATGAACTGAACATAAAGTGTATATTCAAAATCCCTTACCTCAATTTGGATGGAGTGTCTTGATATTTTGAAATCCTCAATGAACTGTAGAGTATCTATCATGGAAACAACATGGGTTGTGTTAATTGTGCCAACATTGCATCTTTGTACCCTAAAAAGTAGAACCACTTGCAGAAAGCAGTTTAAAATCAATTTTTAAAAATCAATAGACAAATGAACACAAAATATGTTAATAAACCCTAGTCATGTAGAGTTTTATATACTAAACTATCCACCAAATAGTATAATTTGAGTATTCCTGGAAAAAATTGCCATGGAAATTATCATAGAAGACTATATGATAGACATGGGAATCAATACTTGAAATATATGTAGCTTAATATTCTAGCTCTGGAAAGGTTATCAAGACCATGGATATAAAGTGGCCTGATACTTTGCATTTTATTTTCTTAACTTTTATTTTGCACTAGCAGAAATGTTAGGCTTTTTCTATTTAGTGATATCAATTTTTAGCATTTGGGAAGGGTGATGTGAAACGTTTGTTGGAAAGGAGTGCTTTTCAACAACTTGCAGATGGATGAATCATTGAATTGGACCATGCATCAAGGAATTTATTATTGGACCAAATGAGTTTGAAGGATCTCTGTTTTTTGGGCCTGGCATACAAGGAAGATTTGGGAGAGTTCAGTGAATATGATGGAGAGAAACATCACGCTCATGTGAAATTGCTAGAGCCAACCAATTATTCTAATCTAGAAAGAAACCTTATCTTTGTTGGCCTTGTTGGAATAAGAGTAAGTTCTGGCATTTTTAAGGCTTATTGTGCCCATCTTTTTGTCTCTTTTTGTCTCTTACCTGTGACCTTATATGTTGTTTGAATTATAGCCTATAACAGAGCTTTCTATAATTTATTCTCCTTCCTTTTTTCTCTTGGGTCTGTGGTAGGATTCCTATTATTTTCAAGGTGTTGTATTAATTTTAGATAACATATTGATACGACTTAAGTGAACTTAACAGGATCCTCCTCATGAAGAATTTCACAAGTCAATAGATTATTGTAGAGACACATGTATTTGAGTAATGGTGATTATTGGTTATAACAATACCACAACATAATCCATATGTCAGGAAATTGGTGTGTTCTAGGAAGGACAAAATCTCATTTGTAAAAGTTTTACTGGAAAAGATTTCATGGCACTACCTATAGGTAAGAATGCTAAAATCTTGGAAAAACTCGGTGGCCAAGTTTTCTCTCAAGTAGAACAAAACCATAAGTAGGATATAGTCCAAATGCTCAAATAAGTTGGTGAAGCTATGGCAATGATTAGAGATGGTGTCAATTATGCACTTGCCTTGAATATTGCAGACATCAGAATTTCATGGGAATTGCTAGAACAGAGGTATACTAGTATTATTTTTCAGAGGATTTTACTTCTTTCTAGATTTTGTGATTCCCCTCACTGATCTCTTAGGTGTTTGCATTGCCACAAAATCTTAATTTTTGTTTGGAAGATAGATTTTATAGTTTCTAACAAGGTTAGTGATTCTCACATGTGACCTAAAAGAAGAATGATAAATCTAAATTGGATTCCTAGAAAAATAAGGTTCTAAATTTTGATCTATATGAATGAGGTACTTATTTGCATTTTGGTATCATATCCCATGTAACTTATCATGGTCATTTCCAACACAGTAGGGGAGGTGTTTCATCTTTAGTATTCATTGAAAATGATAGTGGGAAACTAAATACATTAAATACATAACAAGAGTTTTGGAAATCCTTGATGCAATAATGATTTGAATGTGGGACTCAAACCACAATGAAAAATATAGAAGCTATCAATAACACAACATCAACATTCAAGTCTCTTAGGAAAATGTTGATCCTCATCATCATTTAATTTAAAATTCGATTTCTATGTGCATGAGTTATGTGTCCATTTCCTATGGCCTATAGGAATCTACTAATATACTAGGATACATTCCCCATGGTGGGAATTTTAAGTGCACCTCCTAGAGCATACGGGAATTTTATGTGCCTTGGCGGGGATTTATATGCATTGGCGGGAATTTTAAGTATATTGGAAGCCATTGGCGATCATTTAGGTGTATTAGTGGACATTGGCAGGCATTGGTGGGCATTTAAGTGCATTGGCGAGCATTTTAAGTGCAATGATGGGAATTTAAGTGACCTTGGTGGGAATTTAGGTGACCTTGGAAGGCATTTAGGTGACCTTGGTGGGCATCTCATTTAGGTTGGCAAGCATATTCATTGACTGGCAGGAATTTCTTAGCTTGGAGGGCATTTTGCTTCTTCATTCTAGTCTTCTTCATCATGCATGCTATCAATGGATGGAACATTAGTGCATTGGTAGGAATTTAAGTGAATTGGCATACATTTAGGTGACCTTGGAGAGCATCTTATTTAGTTTGGTGGGAATATTCAATAATTGGCTAGCATTTGGATAGCTTGGCAGGAATTTTGCTTCTTCATTCTAGTCCTCGTCTTCATGCATGCTATCAATAGCACACAATCATTTTGCATCATCATTTTGAACAACTTCAAGTCTCTTAGGAAAATGTTGAACCCCATCAATATTTGATTTCAAAGTTGATTTTTGCGTGCGGGCATTCTGTGTCCACTTCCTATGTCCTGCAACCATCTACTCATAAATCGGGATATATTCCCCATGGACTATAGACATTTTAAGTGTTCCCCCTAGAGCCTGCGGGCATTTAGATGCATTTGCGGGCATTTTAAGTAAAAGGATGGTTAAATCTTACTTGAATCTTATGATATTACAAATGACATGGGTGGGGTATTTATACCACTTCACTAGGGTTAAGGTGCTATCCCTAAGGAAGAAACTAGGACGACCTTACCATAAAATACAATAACATGTAATAATGGATGGAACAACCCACAAGTTTACAAATAAAGGACTTCAACTACCCTCATAGTGGGATGGCACATGGCCACAAGTGAAGATTAGCCAAAATATCTCAACGCAAGTGTCTTTTATTCAATGAAGTGCAAATATTGTGATTTAATTGACAACATTAGTAGATGAACTCATAACATAAATCCTACCTCCTTGTTCCTTTTGATTTTGGTCACTTTGTACTTTCTAATATGAAGGTCTTGAATATTAGAAGATATTAGCAGCTTTCAATTTCAATCAGATGTGGCCTTACAATCCAATTGCCATTATTTACAATGAAAGGGTTGGATATAGAATAGTGAATACCTATGTGTACAAAATCCAAAATTGGAAAATTAGGCAAATAAGGATAGTTGGGAAGAGAATTCAGTTCCCAGGATCCAATATTTTACTGATAATATGCTAATACAATGTACTACTGAAAACAATAGAAAATTTTATCCAATCTACATAAATAGAAATTATCATTATGACCAATCAATGATTCCATTGATTACTTCAGCCACATCAACTAGCACTTGTGTATACTCTAATAGTGGCTAATATCATGAGGATATTCTAGCAATCAATTAAGACAAATGTATTTAAAGTTATTAAAAGATCGATATACATGGCTATCACTTAGCTATAATGACACAATGTCTAACATTTATATTCAATAGAAGTGTCATAAAAGTTAGAAATCACATACCTGAAAGGTGTATCGCTGGGATTTTTTTCATAGTAATATTTTCAAAATGTCTCCCATTTTTTGCCACAAAACATGCTAACTTGTTAGCAAATTTATTTACCTCTGGATCATTAGGTGGATATTGTGTCGTAGGTCACTTACAATATTGATTAATACCTAGCAAATGAAACCAAGAAGATGAAAACATAACCTTAGAGAACAACACTATACAATTGATCAAGGTATCATTTACTACTCTTTGGAAAAAAAATGTTAATGTCAAACTCGTTGAAGAATAGGGCGAGCATTCACCAAGATCGAAGTCCAAGATATTTTAAAAATTCTTCTGTTCATTTCTGGTTAAAATCTATTGGAATTTTATGAACTTCTATTTGACTACAAACAACCAAAACTAAGTGATTGAAATTAAGAGACCTTGAAACCCCTTTGCTTATGCATGTGCATGGTTAAGATGTGGGATTTCATGGAAACTAGGGTTCTCAAAACGATGGTTGTGGCATCTACTAAGAAATTGAGCAGAAAAGGAATGATAAGGCAACATTAGTTACCTTTTTTTGGGGGGGGGTCTTGAAAATCCTTAGAGGCATTTGATGCCTCCAGCTTTAGTCTCTTTGAGTGCACGTCCATGACCCTTTTTCCATCTTGAATTTCATTTTCATTGTCTTCATCACCACCCAGCTTTACAGGGGGAGCTACAATTTTTTATTTTTGTTTCAAACTGAAAGCAAATTTCCAATTTACAGGAGCAGGTGTAGGCTTGGCAACTGATTTGAAACTAGAAGACTTTTTAATAGATAATCTAGTCTTGGATCTATTGATAGATTCTGAGCAAATACCCATCGTAAGGCCTTCTGTAGAAGCTTGTTCTTTTTGTTGGTGTTGTTGTATTTGCTTAAACCTTTCTAAGAAGGAACCATCATTTACAAACAAACCTGAATTAATTTCTCCCTCCATCACATTCGAATAGAAAATAATTGGCTGAATGTAGATGGGAAAGTTGCCCCAAGTCCAATTACTTTCTCAAAAAATCTCTTGCATGTAGAAAATAAACCCTTCCTAAGTGATCAAAGCACGTGTCATGTAATAACTGACTGCATTACTTAAAGTAAAAGTCAGACAATATTACAAGGATTAGAGAAAAAAAAAAAATCTCACATGAATGTAAACAAAAGAAAGTGCTTAACATAATCACAATAGTGGGTTCCCTGCATATATGTCAAAACAAATTTCAGTAAACTACATTTTGCTTATGTTACCAGAATCAAATAAAAGGAAACACAACTAGAATCGAGAACATAAGAAGAAACAGGGATAGTAGATTTTGGGTGATAAGAAACATTGTGCATTTGTGCATGAATTAAACCTAGGGATCCACAATATTACTAACCGATGATGTCAGAGGGTTTTCGGGGCTTGAATCTAGGGGGAAAATGTAATATAAAAATTTACGAATGAGCAAAGCTTCTTACCCGTGTTTTTGCCCTATCTTTGTAAATTTCACTCCAAATTTGGAAAATTCAGGGTCTTTCAGAAGCTCTTTGGGTGACCGGTCATTATGGCGATTTGAATAGGTGTATCAAGCCCGCTAGGATCCATTTCTCTCTGTCTTCTTGGTGTCTAGTTGACACCAGTCTCGCTCCATCACCAAGAGATCCCATAGCTGCTAGTTCCCATCTTTTTTCTTCCTTTTTTTTTCTTTCGATCCCTGTCAATTGATGGGAGTTATGATCATTAGTAGATATGAGAATCGTCTACTGTAATACTTTGCTCATATGTATATTTTCTAGTGTCCATTGAGGCAGAGTGATTTTCATACCAGATGTAAACATTTTCTGCTTTGACGAAAATAAATGGGTTGTGTTTTTTTTCCAATTTTTTAGATTCTGTCATTTGACTTGGCCCATCAGTTAGTGTGAAGTTGTTATCGGTTGACAGAAGAGTGAGAATACAAGCTTCCAAAGTGAGTGGTCACATGAATTGGGGTTTTCTGGTGGAAAACCGAGGTTTTTTTTTGTGGGCAACCATCCTAAGCAACCTCCAATTTTGTAAATGCCTAAATTCTATCTATGGTCACATGGGGTTATAAAATTGCTAATGCTTATTATCTAAAATAAATTGAAATGGGGTATTAATTAGACCAAAATTCCAAAACATGTATATGTTACTATATTAACATAGTTTGTAACATTATATAAATAACAATTTTTTAAGATATTGCATAATGCATGATATCAAAAATGATATGTCATTGAATTTAAAATAGCTTGCATTATGTATAAATAATCAATAATAACATTTTTTAAAGATTTGCATAATGGATCTTCTAAGGTTGAGATGAAGGAATGAAGGGAAACATGGAGTCACTAGTACAAGAAATTAGACTAGACACTAGATACATCATCAATTTGGTGTAATAAGAAGAGAAGGAGAGAAGGAGAAGGAGACACTTAATGATCACTCATAAACATAGTAGAATAGAACATTATCTCAGTATTATACAATGAATAAGAATGTAAGTGAATGAATACAATAGACATGAAGATGGCATAATATAGGATTTGAATAGGCCAAGTAGGGAATTCGAATTCCTAACTCAGAGTGTGGCTTGAATGATAGTGGAGTCATTATCTAGTCAATGTATCAGTCATCAATGGTAACAGTTAGTCAGCTGAGTCTAATTGAGTGAGCTAGGCACTAATTGAATGAAGGAGGCTCAGTAGAGGATGCATGAGGAGTCTAACTGAGTGACGTAGGCACTAACTGAATGAAGGAGGCTCATTGGAGGGCGCATGAGGAGCTAACTGGAGTCAGAAGGGGCAGACAAATCTCACTGGAGATCCATAGGAGTGAAACAGTCAGTGGGGGAGTCAATCTAGCCTTAAATCAAGGATGAACTGAGTGATAACTGACTAGTAGGTGAGAAAGGCGCACTAGTCATGCAAAAGACTGGAGAAGGGTGCCTTTGGTAGGTGGGAGGCCCCCTGGGGGCTGTAGACAAGCTGTGGAGAGATAGAAGCAAGCTCCAAGAGATGGGAGGTCCACCATGATGATGCTTGGATGCATGCAGAGGCATGCAAATGCATGCAGCATGCAGTTTTGCATGCAGACAAAGAAGAGCTAGAAACAAGCTCTAGGTGCTGAGGAGATCACTATGATGATGACTCGATGCATGCAGTTGCATGCAAATGCATGCAGCATGCAGAGTTGCATGCAAGTATGCAAAACACAAAAATGATGGAGAGAATATTCCAACACCCCCCCGCAAGCTATACTATGAGAAAATAACTGAAGGGTAGGGCCCTAGTGACTAAGACCAAAGGTCACCCTGTAAGACAGTAAGATAGGGCCCTAGTTACTGAGACCAAAGGTCACCCCGTACAATCAATCTAAAATAAACTAAGTGAGGAAAGAGGGAATACCCAGTGGGAAGAAAGCCCTCCCTCAAAATAGACTGAAGGATGCTAAAGTAGCATATCATGACTTACCCCTGAAGGAGGCAAGTGCCCTTCTTTTCCGAAGAAGGATCGATCGATCTGCAATGGATCAGTAATGTGAGTGTTAGAAAAACAGGATCGCAGAGCAATAACAATAAACAAAAATGAAAATATAATCACACATACACATTACAAGAGAGACACAGATATATCATGGTTCACCCAACTTGGGCTACGTCCACACTGAATTTGCCAGTCCTTATTATTATTACCGTCCAGCAAGGTGAAGGGATACAACCTGCAGCACAACCACTGCACTTCCTCTTCTCTGTTTCATAGTCTCTCTCCTGATCTCGGAGATCTTTACAATGCATAAAACCTAATACATCATCATCCCTAGCCGTATTACAATGTATTTATTTTATAAGGGAAATACAATGGGAAAATACCACGGGATACCCAAAACCATGGGCCAGCAAAACAGATGGCGAAAAACAGCCTCAAAAATTTTCTTCGGGGGTGTTTCCCCCGAACCCCCACCGGGGGACCACTAGCCCCCAGAACCCCCAGTCAGGGGGGATGGTCCCCCTGGAACCCCGTGGGGGGGCGATGCCCCCCTGGAACCCCGTGGGGGGGCGATGCCCCCCCACACCCCCCCGCTAGGGTGACTGTATAGTCCACCTACATATCATATAAAACTGGGGTATAAACACGACTGATACAATATCATCTATGAGACTAGAAGATCTGGCTCCACAACCAACAGTGAGAAGGATGAAACCTTCCATGCTAAAAATCTGATCTGGTTCTTTTATGATCATTTGAATCACCAACCAAATCACTGGAAGATCGGAGTGTAGCGGATTCCCATCAAGGAAGAGGAGGAATATCAGGTGAGAGATCTTTAGGTTCTTGTGGATTTGGATCTCCCATTCGCTCATCTTCATCATCAGTTGCTATATCTTCAGGTTCTTGTGGATCTGGATCTAGCATTCTATCATCATCATCCCTAGTTGCTATACCTTTATGTTCTTATGGATCTGGGTCTAGCATTCCCTCTGAATCTGGAACAAGTGAAGCTGACTCATGCTCACCATGTGCAAACTCTGAAACTGAATACTCATGAGAAAGTAAAATTGACTCATGCTCATCATTTCTTGAAGAAGGAGTATAATCAAAACTACTGATGTCATGAAAATGCTCTAGAATATGCGAGTAGTCCTCCTTGGAGCCATCATAATTGTAATCAATAGAAGAACAAGAACTAGATGATGATGGATCTTCATTTAGATTAAAGGAGGAGGTCCATTCTATAACAGGAATTGTTTCATGCATTTGTACTTCTTCAAGATTCCTCTTTTTCTCAATCTCTGTTGGTGTATCAATACCTTTTGAGAGAGGAATGAAGTGAGAAAACTCATAGAGTTTGGACTTATGATTTGCAACTCCTTTGGCAATAATTTCCCCTGAAACCATGCTTTGTATCTCGACTTCATATGGAGTAAAGATCACCTTTTTAGGCTCTCCAGTATGAGTCATCTGATATACTGAAAGGATATTGGATGCAAGAGAAGGAACATAAAGCACATCAGAAAAATATCCAGAGTCAAGATCAATTCTTCTGATACCTTGAGAAGGGATTTATGAATCATTGCTTAATCTGATGGAAGGACCAGTGGAGCTTTCGAGACTAGAGAAAAGTTCCTTGCAGGAAACCATATGACAAGATGCTCCCGAATCTATGATAAGAGAAGGACTAGTTGATGTAGATGCTGTGAGAGCATTACATCTTTCCTTTCCTTTGGATCTGGGAGATTCATAATCTTTCTTCCTTGCACATGCTGGTACAGGAAGGTTGTTCTCTTCAAGTAATTTTGCCATCATATCTATAGTCTTCCGCATGCAAGCACTCTCAGGATGAGGCCCTCTATGACAGTATGTGCACTCTATCTTTCCCTTTTGAGAATGTTTGGCCTTCTTAGAGTACGAAACTCTAGCTGACTGGTGTTTAGGCCTTGTATCACCAGGAATATCTAGCTTTCCTATATCATTTGCTCTCTCTACAACTATAAGGGATGAATCCAATTTGGGTATGATCATTCCCATTGAAATCAACTTCTCTTCCTCTTGGGTAAGAGATTGTGTGAAATCATCAAATGAGGGAAACTTCCATCTTGGAATGGAAAACCTAGATGACTGGAAAGTAGAGACAAAAACTGAGAAATTTGCCCCTAAATTTGAGAGAATGGCAAGTATAAGTTGCTTATATTCCTTCACTATATCATATCTTTTCAACTGTGATATCAAGCTTTTGAACTTGGTGAGAAAGGCGTTGATAGAATCGAAGCTTACAGGACTCAAACATATGAGCTCATTCTCCAATTTGTGTGCTACCATATCATCTTTTGGCCCAAAGAGAGATTCGAGCTTGTCCCACACCTCTTTCGAAGATGTAAGATCGATGACATGAAAGTGTAGTTCATTAGAAATTGAGAGAAGGAGGAGACCAATTGCTTCATCAAGCCGATCCAAGTACTTGGACTTTTCAACTGCACTGGTTGGTTCTACCATCGTTCCATTGAGTATTCTGGAGAAGCTCTTGGATCTCATGAAGAGGGCCATCTTGACTTTACACTCAACATAGTTGGAAGATGTAAGCTTTAGATCCATCTGAATAGAGAAAGTCGAATAGTTGAAGAAGATTCTGAATGGGTGAATAAACCTGCAAAACAATAAAAGATGTGCTGATGGAGAATGCTACACTTCAACTGAACACTACCTTAAGGACACTTGGCACATGGACTAAGTCCTTCACACCTGGCTAGACCTCACTATATTTCTCCAATGAAATCAAGTAATAGCACCAAGATTTTCTATGGAAACTCAGAGGCTTCTAGTGCACAAGTGAAAGATAGCTGCTCAAAGAAATGCTGCAACCGCTACTGCTGCAACTGCTGCAATTTGAATAGCTGCTTCCTGCTCCGATACCATGTAATAATCTGAAAGGGATCTAGAAGCTATAGCAACTCACAATCAAACTCTCAAATATGTTGCAAGAAGAAGAGAAGGAGACACTCAATGATCACTCATAAACACAATAGAATAGAACATTATCTTAGTATTATACAATGAATAAGAATGTAAGTGAATGAATACAATAGCCATGAAGATGGCATAATATAGGATTCGAATAGGCCAAGTAGGGAATTCGAATTCCTAACTTAGAGTGTGGTTGGATTCATCATCCAGTCAATGTACCAGTCATCAATGGTAACAGTCAGTTAACTGAGTCTAACTGAGTGAGCTAGGCACTAACTGAATGAAGGGGGCTCAGTAGAGGATGCATGAGGAGTCTAACTGAGTGAGGTAGGCACTAAATGAATGAAGGAGGCTCAGTGGAGGGCACATGAGGAGCTAACTGGAGTCATAAGGGGCAGAAAAGTCTCATTGGAGATCCATCAGAGTGAAACAGTCAGTGGGGGAGTCAATCTAGCCTTAAATCAAGGATGAACTGAGTGATAATTGACTGGTAGGTGAGAAAGGTGCCTAATTGGCTGTGGTAGGTGAGAAAGGTGCACTAGTGATGCAAAATACTAGAGAAGGGAACCTTTGGTAGGTGGGAGGCCCCCTAGGGGCTGTAGACAGGTAGTGGAGAGCTAGAACCAAGCTCCAGGAGCTAGGAGGTCCAACATGATGATGACTGGATGCATGCAGCATGCAGTTTTGCATGCAGACAAAGAAGAGCTAGAAATAAGCTCTAGGTGCTAAGGAGATCACTATGATGATGACTAGATGCATACACTTGAATGAAAATGCATGCAGCATCCAGATTTGCATACAAGTATGCAAAACACCAAAATGATGGGGAGAATATTCCAACATCTTGCTAGGACATCGTGATCACAACTAGCACTAAATTTCTCTCTCTCTCTCTCTCTCTCATATATATATATTTAGACCCCCTTGTCAAAAATTGCAATATTTTCCATTACCGGACTATGACACATGAGGCGGTCTTTAAATCCAACATCTACAGTGTTACAATTTACTAAATTTTAACATTGTAGATGGATTTAGAGACCCTCTGCATTTGGAGTGGGGAGTCAATGAATCTATCTGCAATGTTAAAATTTAGTAAATCATGATAATTCATTGTCAAAATTGCAATTTTTCATTGCCAAGTGACATAATTAGCATCACTTGAGTCTCTAAATCCATCTACAATGTTACAATTTACTAAATTTTAACACTGCAAATGGATTCAGAGACTCCCTTTGACACAGCTAAAAATAAATAATTCATATTCTTAGTCATTGTTAGCTAGTCATATTTGTGTTCTTATGATTAAATTAGTCCTTACGTTAGTCATTTTTATTTTAGTCACTTGTTATCTAGTCATATATTTTATCCTGTGACTAAATTAGTCATTTATCTTAGTCGTTTTTAGGTTGCTCACTTAAAATTGCTCAATTTTAGTCATTTATCCTTTGAAAAAACTGTGGTGACTAATATTTTTAGTCGCTTAGTCACTTATCTCTCATTTTGTACTAGTGTGGTGATGGTGATGATGAAGAAGATGGTTTAGTGCTAGGGTTTGGGTGAGGGTTAGGGCTAGAGTTATAGAAGGAAATTGAATTAGGGTTAGAGTTAGAGTTAATGATGATGATGAAGATGGTGATGATGATGATGAAGATGGTGATGATGATGAAGACGTTGATGATGATGGTGATGGTGATGGTGATGGTGATGGTGATGGTGATGGTGATGATGAAGAAGATGTGATGATGGAGATGTTGATGAGGAACCTAGATATGACAATGATGATGAAGATGTTCATGATGATGATGATGGTGATGATGATGAAGACGTTGATGATGATGCTGATGGTGATGGTGATGATGAAGAAGATGGTTTAGTGCTAGGGTTTGGGTGAGGGTTAGGGTTAGAGTTATAGAAGGAAATTGAATTAGGTCATTTCTCTAATGTACATTTTATATTAATGGTATGGCTTGGTCTAAGGTGGTTCCCTCAAATAGCTATTTAATTATGAAATATTTAACAAGACATGAATTAAATTTAAGATAAGTGTATTGTTGAATATAGTGAACATTGAGCATGGGGAACCAAGTCTATGAATATGTATATTGTTAAATATAATTTTGTTGGGTGAATCCAATAACCAAGATAATCAACATAATATAAGAGTTTTTGGGTTGGGGATATACCTCAAGGTACCCAAAGCATGAAAATTTTTGGGTGGGCACACAACCAAGAGAACAAAAAATGTTTAAGAGGACATGTGGGGTGGGAGGTCGACCTCCAAAAACTCAAGCATT
Source organism: Larix kaempferi (assembly GCA_027924585.1). NCBI lineage: Eukaryota > Viridiplantae > Streptophyta > Pinopsida > Pinales > Pinaceae > Larix > Larix kaempferi. Next base: position 4,002,854 of record BSBM01000034.1, read on the forward strand.
GACATGAGTGAGGTAGGTCTAAAACAACTTCTCTCATACCAAATGAGAGATGTGGTAAGTAGGTCTCTAGGTCTCTAAAGCAGCTTCCCTCATACCAAATGAGGTAGGTCTAAAGCAACTTCTTTTGTGGAGTGGTGTTGCATTTTGAAGTTCCCTTGGTCATTGTGTTCTAGTTGCATTGTTGGTTTTGGCTATTTGTTCCCAATGTTAGGAGTTTTTCTTTTTTTTTCTTTAACTTGTGTGTAGAGCTCTAGGCATTCATCTAAAATTTTCCCAATCTATCTATCCAAGTGTCATTATGTGTCATTATCCAAGATATATCTACATATTCATACACATAAATGGAAAGTGAGAAAGGGGAGAATGTAACTTTAGAGCCATCAATAATTATCTTTTTATTAATCCCTAACAAATATTTATTTTTACAATGTATACCTCCAATCAAGTCGTTATCCTAGTTGACTAGTCGAATCCTAGTTGACTAGTTGACACAAGGGATAGGTCTCTAGACCTCGAGCATGGTGATTAAAAAATATAAAGGTTGTTAGGACCTAAATGAATATATGCATGCTCATGAGCCATGAACAAGTCCTTGAATCACTACACAAGCTCTCGAGACGGGATACATGACCTTTGTTTTGGATATGGATTCCATTTGGAGGTTTTGTGAACTAAGGATGGGTCTTTAGGTATTGAAAATGATAAGGTGAGGACATATGTGGCCTCAAATCGAATATACATGTTTTAAGGATATTATCCATCAAGATTCCCTCAACCCCCAAACATGCCCTCTACAAGAATTTTTTATCTTTGAGTGTGATATGGGTGCCAACATGAGGTTTTGACTACTAAGGATGGATCTTGGCATCTTGACCATGGTTGAGGTGATCACAATGAGGTTCATATGACTCCAATGAATCTTCCATGGATCATGGGGTAAAATGATGTCTTGAACCATTGAGTTGACTATGTTCAATATGTGTCTTAACCTCAAAAAATCCAAGATACTTAAATTACAAAGAGTGATTATCAATATTACCAAAACATTGAAGACATTATCAACACTAAGGGTCTATTCCAATTTGTACAAGTAGTAATTCAACACATTAACCATGCTTTCATCAAAGTCACATACTAACACACAAATAATGATCCATATGTAACTATATTAACAATTCTCTTTTATTGCTCAATCCAATTGCACCTATGCACACCCCTCATGTTTGAACTAATTCAAGTGATATGGTTAACCCTTCCATCCAAGCACACATATGAACTTATCATATATCTAGGTTAATTTGATATAATATGAGATGCAATGATTGTTAGAATTGACTATTATAACCATTACAAGGTTAAGTATGGAAGAAGTCATTGTCTTTTTTTTTTTTTGTAGCCCTAAATTCACAACACTTTGTAATGTAAATATCACTCCTTAGTTTGCTTGCTTAGGTATGTTGTTGCTAAAAGGAAAAGATGCAAGACCCATTCAAATACAAGGGACTCATAATGAGGTCACTTGGTGTCTAGAAATAACATCTATATGTATGTGAAAACTGTTCCATAACATTGTTATTGAAGACAAAATCATGTATGCAAAAATGTAATCAAAGACAAAGTCATATAGGCAAGTGCAGATCCATCTGAAAAAATTATCCAATCATGTACACTTTTTGGAAAAATGGAACATCGTTCCCAATGTCTATATAATGGCAACTCGTGCCCTGTACAAAATATGGCAACTCATGCCCTATACAAAATATGGCCCATGGTGCCCTATACAAAATATGGCAACTCGTGCCAAAAATGCCACATCGTGGCTAGTGTACACAGGAGGGTCTCTCAATCCTCCTGCCCACCCTCGGACCTCCCAGGTGCATCTCCAAAATCGATCTTCCTCTTCTTTGTGCTAGAGGAAGATGGGTCCTTCGAGCGTCTTGGAGCATGTCCCCCTGAGCCCTGAAACGACAACAATAATATGTTAACTTTTCCTGGAAATTATACAAGTATAAAACATAATTTAAAAGTAAAAATAGATTTCAAATCTTAGATAACTCACCTCATGCGAGACTGTAAGTCGTGAGGGGGTCTCCCTCCTCCGTGCTCCTAGTCTCTCAGCAATGCCACCCTACAACATTTAGAACAATCAGATAAGTGATGAAATTAGATGCATATAGTAATTTTCGTTAAAATTGAACGAGATTTTCATAAACTAGTCAATCTCACCGTGAACACAACCGGTTGGTCTTCAGGGCTGGCAGATGGAGCAGTCGGCTGGGAAAACTTCTCCGATGCTAGGGTGGATAGTATAGGGGAGGATGTAGCCACATCAACGGTGGCTACACCACTGGGGGGCACAGTGGGAGAAGGGGGGGGTGGAAAAAGGAGGCATGGATTGGGGTGGGCGAAGTGGACATGCATGTTGAGGGCTATAAACCCCAACTGGCTGTAGTATGGGTCGGGGCACCCTGGAAGGAAAAGCAAGTGTGGTGGGGGGATTTGGGGGGGGGGGCGAGTTCTATGTTGCAGTGGAGGGATGGGTGACTATGGATGGGTGGTGTGTTGTGGTCGAATGGGGGAGGGTGGGAACATGGGAAACTGATACGGAGGTGGAGCTGGATATGAAATGTAAGGGGGAGCTGGATGGAACTGTGGTGCTATATAGGAGGGGGGGATGGATGGAAGGGTGTGGGGACTGGGGCATGTATTCCAGAGGATACAATTGGCATATAAGGTGGTCGAAAGGTTAGGGATGGAGGAATAACGAAACTGCCAGGTCGAGGTGCTCGCACCTGCATACACATTTATAACGTCATAGTTTAATATAGAAAAATATAAATATATACAGACAGCTCATCATATTTGAAATTAAATGTATGATTTAATACACATGATACCTATGCATGTGGAGATATGTTGATCCCTGGTGGCTGGAGCCTACGGACACCTGTGTGAACACTACAATTTTTAGACTGAATTTATAAAAACAATATTAACAATATTAAACACAATGCAAATGAGAATGACAACAATAGTACTTAAAAAACATGACTGCAATTAATTTATATTCAAGTTAGATGATAGTGGTTTGATGGGTTTTGGATATTATATAGCGTTTTTATTGTATTGGTGCAGTCCATTTGTTCAAGACTTGGTAAAGAACATGGTTGTGGGGATCGTGTCCTTTGAACCACAATGGATTGGGCCCATTATAGGAACAAATGACCCATTATGTGGTCATTAATTGAAGATAATGTGGCAAAGAAGGTTGATAATTTATGCTTGAAGTGTTTGATGGCCAAAGTTGTCATTGATATTCAATATTCTGAAAGGATAGAAGGTGGCATGGCATGAAATTAAAATTAAATAAGGTGACATGACATAGAAGGTGACATGGTGAGCTTTTCCTTTTCTAGAGTCATCCCCATGAGTAGGTGAGCTTTTCCTTTAGCCCTAGAGATATGTGCAGTGCCTCATAAGCGAATGGAATTCATGTTCATTTACAAATTTGAATTGGAAACCTATGTAATGTGTTTGGCTTCTTGATGAAGAGTTCCTAGGTTTTGATGTCTTCTTATAGATTTGTAGTTTCCTACAAGCTTGATTCACCTAGTGGAAAAGTATTTGGATCCCTAGAGTGAGGATCTTGAGTCCCTTTATTTCCATAACATTTACATCATCAAATAAAATGGCATCTCATTGTTTCAATTTGCAAAGAGGTGTTAAATAGCAATTAAGTTAGTGTGCATGTTATTTAATACACTTTAGAGTGTTGATCATTAGAAAAAGGAATAAAGAGAAATCTTTTTCATGATTAACTTACTTACAAACTTGAATGTGCCATGTTCTTTTGCATTGAATGAGTACTTATGTGTTCTTGATTGAATAGTTATGTTGTCATAATGATATCACTTGATTGAAATCATAGAAATATTGAATGAAATGAGTTAAATGAGTATTCTTGATGCCAAATGTTTTACCAAGTTGTATTTGAATCAAGATAATAGCAAGGCCCCATAGACCATATTTGTAATATTATTGCTCTTCCTTATGGGCCTTACATCATTTTCAAAAAATTTAGTAACAATACATGTCATAAGTTGTTTTACGTTGTTTATATGTCTTTCCTAATAGCATGTTCTAGGAGTAGTAGTATGATTACTTTCAATCTCAAATATTAGAATAAATTGGAAATCCCTTGATAATAAACTAGGGTAATAAGGACATGAGAAACATCAAGTTCTTGAATGTTTAGAAGCTTGGCCACTATGATTCTCTTTTTCCCGAGATTTTTGCACAATGTAGTGAAAATTCATAGCAATAAATAGTTTTCCTATTGGTCTCGGTGGATGCAAAAGTGACAAGTACAACATCTTAGTGAACTCAATTGATGCAACAAAGTTATCAGAAGCATAGAAGTTATTTGACCACCTTTACCATTAAAAGAACCTATTAGTAAAATACAGGGGAAAGTGATAATTACCATGGTAATATATTCTCAAATTTTAAGCTTGAAGAACACATGGCATAAGGACATGGTAGCAAAGGTTGACCTGGTAGACAAAGTGATGAGCATTGGAGCCATTGGCACACCTATTGAGCCAAGAGTCAAATGAATCATACTGTGGTCATTTGAAGATGATTTGGACAAGGAGATTACATGGCAAAGATAACTTGGATGACATGGTGACCAATGGCAAAGAATTAATAACACACATGGCATTGGTCAAGCACAGGAAGAGAAAGCAAGCATTGGATGGTAGTCTGAGGATGAAGGACACTACGGGCATCACCAAAACCCCAAATGCGGGCTCATCATTGGTCAAGTAAGAATGACAAATTTTGGAAATTTCTCTCCCATTTCTATAATCATTAGAGGTCTAGGATGCCTAGAGTGAAAATGAACAAATGTTTCTATTTTTCTTAGGTTTTGATGTTTTATAAGGTTTCATTTTTGTTTGGTTGGATTATATGAATTTATAGCTCCCAAATAATTTAGACAATATGATAAACACTACTATAAAATACGATGATAATATGGTAATTACTCAGTGCTAATTAATTAGTAATTACTGAACACAAATTACTGGTAACAAGATCTAATTATTCAAAGTAAACAAGTTACCTGTGTGTATGGTGCCGCAATCTCCTCTGCTGCTGCCATGGCTCGGTCGAGGTCAAAGGAACCGATGTCCTCCCACCTGGAGGATGGAGACTAGGCCCTGAATAACTGCACATTAAAAAAAATAAAGTCAACAATGTATAATTCAAAGTTAAATATATTAAACAATACGATATCAAATAAAAACAACAAATACTTGATCATTAAATAAAACAATAGCAAACCTGATCCATGAAGCTCCCTGTGGCATGATGTTGGGTACCATGGCAAGAATGACCACAGTGAGAACAATGATGTGTCGTTGTTCTAGTAGAACTAGAAGGCCATGCCTGAGTTCCACCTGTACCCGGCATGTCCCAGCCACCACCCATAGACAATGCAGCTGTGTCTGTCTGATCTATGTCCTCCCGGATCTGTGAAGACATAGCCACAAATGTGGCATGTCTAAGAAAATGATGTGTGGCACACCTAACTGAGTCATCAATCTCATCTAGGCCGCTGCCAAACCCGGGTGGCTGAGGAGGGGGGTTTGGCTCTCTCCTGGGTGCAGGAGGTCCTCTAAGTGGGTTGAGGAGGGCCTGAGGTCGAACTTGGGCAGAGCCAAGACCGACACCCTGAAACTCAGTGATGTAAAAATAGTTGACATGGTAGCCTGGCTCAAACTCATCCCACAATTTCCGAAGGAAACACTGTGCAACCTCCAAATTGTTGCACGGGGGCCTTTCAAACACCATGAACCATCTCTTTCTCCAGTTATCTCTCCATGGCTGGTAAATACACCAATCCATGCAAACCCATTTCCTCGTCACAGCTGGAGGCTGTCCTGTCGAGGGAACTATGAATTTGCTATACAGCTAGGCTTTGGTGATGTTGGGGTATTTTATCTGGCCTTTGTACATCCCAATGGATTAGTGTTCCCTCATTCGAGCCCTGTATTGGCTCAAGTTTGTTATCTCACTGTGTGCAATATTGATTGATTCAATAATGTTTTGCAATGATGAAGCCAAGGAAACCCGAGAGGGTTCCTTGGTGCTCTTCAATTCATCGCTTAATGCCCTCAATTCATTTAAATCTTGGTGTAATTGATCTTTGGGGTTTTCATTCGGTTCATTGTCGGTTCCCGTGTTGTCTTCTGAAGGTCGGGTTTCATTGGTTTCATCAGATGGTTCAGGTGTGTTTGTCATCTTGTTAGGTGTAGATGGCCTGCAGTAATTTTTTTATTATTTTTTAATGGATTGTAATTTTCTTATTAAATTCAAATTCAAATGGAAAATAAAAAAAACCAAAAATAACAACAAATTGATGCTTTGTTGAGCACCTACCCGGAGAAATGGTTGGAAAGGTGGTGTAGGGGCGATTTGGTGCCATTAAGGAGGCATTGGGTGCTCCACCACGCGTTCGTGGGGTGCTTTCTTGTCCTCTATGCGCTCGTAGGTTTGTTGAAAATGACAAATCCGTGAGCTCTGTTTTTTTTTTTATAAAAAAAACAAGGGCACGCACGCGTCATTGACGCGTGTGCGCCATTTTGTGCGTACGTGTTAATGACGCGTGCATGCACCTTTTGTCCACGTGGGCTCAACCACGTGGACGTTCGTCATTGCCGAAGCAGGGATGCATGCACGCATTTGGATGCACGTGCGCATCACTTTTTTTTTCGGCTCACGCGCTGCTGTTGCGGCCTTTTTGGGTACCATCTTCGTGTGGTTACCCTCGAAAAAATCGACGAACACTCGACTCACAAGATCTCCCCCATACTGGGCTGTAGAGTGCCTCTCGGCACAACCACAATTACTCATGCAACTACTTCATTCAATACATACAAAGTTGGTACCCTCGAAAAAATCGACAAACACTCGACTCACAAGATCTCCCCCATACTGGGTTGTACAGCGCCTCTCGACGCAACCACAATTACTCATGCAACTACTTCATTCAATACATACAAGTTGCTTGTTGGAATTATCTTCCAACACTCACCTATAATTCCAACAATTCTCATACCATCAATTACATCTCAAAATACTACGTTATTTTGCTTTATGCTTTGTGGTTCCAATATTCTTCCTTGGGATTTCTTCTTCTTTCTTCTTTGGACTTAAAAAAATCCTATTACAATTGGTCCAACTAACTACTCCCCCTTAATCCAATATTTCATATCTCTAGATTGATCTTTGTCTATGAGAGATTCACATAGTGTTGTTGCACTACAACTATGCCTCCAAAAGAGGGCTTACAACAACCTTGGGGAAACAAGCCTGTGACTAAGGCCATCCGATGACTATGGATTTTGGACCAAAAAAACTGAGGTGTCGAGTACAATAATTTGAAGGATATGCAGATACAAGAAAGCAAATTCTTGAACCAAAATTTTTATTACAGCTTCAGTTGGATTTGATTCCGTGAGCAACTACACAAGGGGATTATCTTTCGCGTTCTCTAGCAATGGCACTTTTCATACATCCTTTATGCTCCACAGTATTAGCACATTTTCTCTTTTCTCTTCTGGATGGACTGAATGCAGTTAGAACGCATTAATACTTTCTACTTCTCCTCTTCACAATGATATTCCCATCAACTGATGCAACGTCCTGCTCAAATCTAAAATCATCACGACAAACTTACAAATATAGTAACAAACACATGGCTCAAAAAAAATCTGATTTGATTTGATTCTTCATCAATTCTCTTGGGGTTATCATGACAATATATTTACACCACCTCACTAGAAAACAAATCCATATCATAATGAAGAATCATAGGATAGGACAGAAAACAAAACAGAGAAATAAACATGAAAAATAAAATGCAGACACCAGAAACTAGAAATCCTTCTCTAGTTCTATATTTTTTTGACATAGGACGAATCTCTTGGCATGCCCAACGACAGGTCTCTTCGTAGATCTATAGATCTCTTTCCAGGTCTTTGATGACTGGGTCATATCTACCTTCCATATCTGCTACAACAGCTCCTCCTACAATGGGTAGCTCCCTTTTGTGACAACTCCCTTTGGAAACTCTCCTTTATGAAGGCGACGGCTCTCTTCTTCACTCGATTTCCTCTAGGTTTCTACATTCTCATTCTGATGAATAGCAAAGTGGAACTCTCTCTCCATTTGACGATGGCTCCTTAAGCCTTTCAACTACAGCTACTCGCCACAAACCTCATGCAGCTCACGGGTCTTACGCCCTTCACGAAACACATAAGACTCACATAGAAGTGTCACAGGACTTCCTCACTCAACATTGGCTATAATAGCTTCACATTAAAGAGAATAAAGAGGGAGCTCCTTCTCGTGGACAATGGCCTCTTCCAAAAACTTAGTTCACACAAAAAATGTCTATGGGCTACTCCTCTCTCCTTTTCAGCAAACTAACACCTCATATGCAACAACAAATACACTGAACGGCTATGCTCACAAACAAAACCCTCATGCTCAAACTCATGCTCAAACACAAGGCACTGAAATTTAGTTACTCCTACCCCCTACACTAATCTACACCTACAGTAGATTATTGAACAATTTCTTCATGACCTTGGGCCTACCGTGAGGGAGTTATGCCCAGACCCAATGCTCTGATACCATGACGAAAATGGAGGAGGAGTATAACTAACAGAAAAACACTATTATATTAAGGATCCTTCAGCCCCGAACTGGTTACATCCAAGAATACATTACAAGCATACATATTTATAGCAATTTCACTGGGCTTCTAGAGACCTCTAGAGCTTCTAGACGTTTCTAGTTGTTTCGCGGTTTCCACACCTTCTTTACCTACCACAATTACTGATGCATCTACTTCATTCAATACATACAAGTTGCTTGTTGGAATTATCTTCCAACAACCATTAGACTAGGAACCATTAGACTATCGAGGATGACCTGTTAAACTCTCTAGCTACCTTTCATGCTCATGAGGAACTTCTGGAGATCTCGAAGAATGCCAAATCATTTAGTGGTGATGTTATGTCAATAGAGGTCAGTACTTTTCTAGTTGGAGATGAAGCCAGTAGGGAATATCTCTAGTGTATTGATATTAAAGGCTCAATATTGGCATCGATAGATAATTTATGTCAACCTGCAATTCTAAGGTGTCCTTACACGAACTAGACCCTATTGCCAAGATTTACTTTTTTAGTTAAAGTAATTAGTTAAATACTAGCATAACATTTAAGAGTTATTATTCACCATGAGATATGATTTATAAATAATATTGATTTTGAATAAATAAAATGAACAATTTCAAAAGAAAAGAAAAAGACAAATTTCCTCAAAAATAATCATGATATTACAATAGAAATGGTGTTTAGGTTTAAGATGTGAAAAAAATAATATTATTTTTATAGACAAATCTAATCTATCAAATCCTTTAGGAATTTTATAATTAAGTTAACTTGCAGCAAAGCTGCATATTCCTCGTCACTGAAATTGCAAATTGCATGCATAGAAGCAAACAATAGGAAACTACTCATTCTAAAGTCAAAACGATGTAATATTGATTTGATGTACTATAAATTTTCCTTTTAGGAAATATAGTAGTAGGGCTAAGTTACATATAAACTACAATTCTAAACACAATAGATAAAAAGCCATGCCACCGTTCTACAACCATTCTATACTATCTCATGTTATGTTGAGGCACTGAAGCAAGTAGCTAACAAGCATACAAGGAAGACTTCCTGTCACTGAAGCACATATATAACACAAAGACAATGAAGGAAATATCCCTTGGATTCGGTTTTCCTCAATACTAGAAATTCAATGCTAATAAACGTAGCAAGTAGGATGAGGTTTTGTTGTGTTGCATTTTTTCGTATATTGCTTTTAGGTCAATGAAAGAATATTGAATACTCATAATTCAATATTGTCAGCGCTTCACCATGACTTAGATCGGGGTGATTGTGTGAGAATACAAAGTTGAAGTGTTCTCATTAGTATATGGGTAGGTTGTTCAAGGTTTTTCCCAAAAATGCTTGCAAGTGGAAAAACAGATAAATTATATTATTGAAAATTATTTTTATAGTTCCGTGTGAAATGTAATGATTTTACTGGAAAGTAGAGAATTATTTTGTTTACATTAAAGAAATTTGATTCAATGTGTGAGAATATCTCTCTTGAAGATATAGAGTAACTTGTATCTCTAATAGAGTGAGTTATTTATTTTTATTGAAATAGGAAAAGAAAGCTTGAAAATATGCATTCTTGACTTGACAAAGACTAACTTGTATCTCTAATAGACTGAGGTATTTATTATCTGGTATTAGAAGTAATTTTTATTGAAATAAGAAAAATAGGCTTGAAAATATGCATTCTAACCAAGTCGCAATGCTTGGGATTTTGACTAGAATTTGAGGAGAATTCAAGGGCGCTTACATTTCTAATTGGACCACGGTCTTCAAAGGATTTTGTGGTGGTAGCATTTCCATCATCTGATTCAAACTATAACCTGAAGACGTTCTCTGGATTTTGTTTGGTGGTTCAATACTTTTTGAAACAACAGATTCAAGAGTTCCATATTTCCATGTGAGGCTTGGACAAAGATACTGATCAGATGAATAACTTAATTTAGAATTTTCCAATGAAATATCAACTTGCTTCTTGTCATGGTCCTCAGTTTCATTAAGCACTACACCAGGCTCTAACATATTATTCAATGCACGGGCTATTGTAGCTCCAATTGATTCAAAAAAAAAAACTGATAACTTAGACCATATAATCGAGGCCCAGAACTCAGTTCAGGAAAATTAGCATTTTGTGTCAAGAAACCATCTCTACATTCCTAATGATCCATAAGAAGATCGATGTTACATGAATTTCTATCAACATAGTTGGAAGAAAAGATACCTTCTTGAATCTTGCAGAAAAAGTGGGTTCCCTCCATAATTTACTTAATATAAAGATCCATTGAGAGAGTCCAGACACAAACTCACAGAGAATTACTGCCACACTGTATATAACAAAGAAACTGCCCAACGATCCTAAACCTATAAAGTTGTACGCCCAACGAACGTATTATATTTTCATTTGTTTTTGCGGCTATCTAATCTGTGATCCAAACATAATTAACATGGCGTACATTCCGTTTATTTCGACAAATGACATGAGAATTAGTACGAGAATGTCATGGCCGCATCATTTGGGAAACGTATCATCCATGTGAATAAAGATGCAATGCAAATTATACTAGCAATCCATATTAATTAATTAATATGGCTTATATATGTCGATCAACATATATCAACCACTTTTTAATTTGTGGTCATGGTTGATATATGGCTTGCAAGTTGACGGTCGATGTGCAGGGAAAGATTGTTGAGTTTTTATTATAATAAATATAACCATAATTAGAAATCAATAATAATAATAATAATAATAATAAATAATTAACAATAATAACCAATAGTCAACCATTGGCCAACCAATTGGTTGACCATTGGTCAACAAATTGGTCAACCGATGGTAAACTAATGTCAAGCATAGTCATCCAATGGTTAACGCATGGTCAACCAATGCCAACAATAGTCAACCATAATCATCCAAGGTCATTGGACCATTGGTTGACCAACCATTGGTCATCCAATGTCAACCAATGGTCAACCATGGTCAACCAATAGTTGACCATGGTTGAATATGGTTAACTATGGTTGACTATGTTTGACCATGGTTAACATTGGTTGACCATGAATGACTATGGTTGAATATGGTTAACATTAGTTTACCATTAGTTGACTATTGGTTGAGCAATGGTTATGGTTGACCATTGGTTGACCATGGTTGACTATTGGTTTACCATGGTTGACTATGATTGACTATTGTTTGACCATTGATTGACTCTTTGTTGACTATTGTTTGACCATTGGTTGACTCTTTGTTTGACAATGGATGACTTTGGTTGATCATGATTAACTATGGTTTACTATTGTTTAACCATTGATTGACTCTTTGTTGACCATAGTTAACTATGGTTGACCATTGGTTGACTATGGCTGACTTTGGTTGACTATTGGTCGACCATGGTTGATTATTGGTTGACTATGGTTGACTATGGTTGAATATTGTTTGACCATTGGTTGACTCTTTGTTAACCATGGTTGGATATGGTTGACCATTGGTTGACTAATGGTTAACCACTAGTTTACTATGGTTGACAATTGGTTTACCATGGTTGACTATGGTTGATGGTTGAGTTGGTTGGTAAGGGTTGACTATTGTTGAAATTGGTTGATTATGGTTGATCATTGGTTGAGTAGTGGATAACCATTGTTAACTATTGGTTAACAATGGTTGATTATTGGTTGACCATGGTTGAGTTTGGTTGATAATGACTGACCATGGTTGACTTTGGCTTACTTGGGTTGACTATTGTTTGACTATTGGTTGACTTTGGCTTACTTGGGTTAACTATTGTTTGACCATTGGTTGACTATTGCTTGACTTTTTTGTTGACCATGGTTGACTATTGGTTGACTATGGTTGACTATTGTTTGACCATTGGTTGACTCTTTGTTGACCATTGGTTGATCAATGGTTGATTATTGGTTGACTATGGTTGATAATTTGTTCACAATGGTTAACTATGGTTGACATGTGGTTGCGTTTGGTTGACAATGGTTGACTATTGTAGACTATGGTTAACATTGGTTAACTGTGGTTGATAATTGGTTGACTAGTGGTTGACTATGGTTGACTATTGGTTGACCATGGTTGACTATGGTTTACCATTATTGAGTTTGGCTGACAATGGCTAATCATGGTTGACTTTTGCTTACTTGGGTTGAATTTAGTTGACCATGGTTGACTTTCGTTGATTATGGATGACTTTGGTTGAACTTGGTTGATTATGTCGAGTCATGACTAACTATGGTTGATTTTATTTTTCCTTAATTATTGGCTGACCTTGTTTGGATTTTTTACTATGGTTGAATTTGGTTGACTTTATTTTTCCTTAACTATTGGTTGACCTTGTTCGTATTTTTTACTATGGTTGACTATGGTTGAATTTGGTTAACTTTAGTTGACTTTCGTTGATTATGGTTTAATTTGTTTGACTATGGTTGACTCTGGTGGAATAATTTACTATGGTTGACTATGGTTATCTATGGTTGACTTTGGTGGACTAATTGACCATGGTTGCCTATGGTTGACCATAGTTGACTATGTATGGCCATAACTGACTAATAGTTGACCTTGTTTGAATTTTAACTTTGGTTGAATTTGGTTGACTTCAGTTGGCTATGGTTGAATGCAGTTGACTTTGGTTTAATATGGATGATTTTTGTTTAATATGGTTGACTTTGGTTGACTATGGTTAACTATGGTTGAATTTGTTTAACTTTGGTAGAATTTGGTTAACTAATTCACTTTGGCTAACCATGGTTTACTATGACTAATCATGGTTAACTATGGTTGACCATGGTGGACGATGGTTGACCATGGTTGAATTTAGTTGAATTTTGTTGACTATGGTTGGTCATGGTTGACTTTGGTTGACCATGGTTGAATTTGTTTGACTATGGCTGACTTCGGTTGAGTAATTGATTATGGTTGACTATGGTTAACCATGGTTGATGATGGTCAACTGTGGGTGACTTTGGATGACTTTGATTAACCATGGTTGAGCATGGTCGACTTTGGTTGACCATGGTTGATTGTGGTTGACTTAATTTGGTCATAATTGACTACAAGCTGACCATAGTTGACCATGGTGGAATATGGGTGACCATGGTTGACTTAAACTGGCCTTGGTTGACCATGGTTGACTATGGTTGAATTTGTTTGACTATGGAAGACTTTGGTTGACTAATTGATTATGGTTGTCTATGGTTGACTATGCTCGACTCTATGTGACTTTGGTTGGCCGTAATTGACTTTGGTTGACCATGGTTGATTATGGTTGAATTTTTTTTACTATGGTTAAATTTGGTTGACTAATTGACTATGCTAGACTGTGGTTTCCCATGGTTGGTTGTGGTTGGCTATGGGTGACTTTGCTTGGCCGTAATTGACTATTCATCAAGACCTTGTTTAACTTTGAAAATGGTTGACCATGGTTGACTATGGCTGACTTTTTTTTGCCATAATTGACTATTGGTTGACCTTATTTGACTTTTAACTTTGGTTGAATTTAGATGGCTATGGTAGGATTTGGTTAATATGGTTAGCTTTGGTTGAATTTGATTGACCATGGTTGACTACGGTCAACCATGGTCAATCATGGTTGACTTTAGTTGACCATGGTTGACTTAGTTTGGCCATAATTGACTATTGATTGACCATGGTGGAATATGGTTGACTACGGTAGAACATGGTTGACTTGAATTGACCTTAGTTGACCCATGGTTGAATTTTTTTACTATGATTGACTTTGGTTAACTAATTGATTATGGTTGACTATGGTTGTCTATGGATGACTTTGGTTTTCCATAATTTATTTTGGTTGACTATGGTTAACCATAGTTGATTATGGTTTACTTTATTTGACTATGGTTGACTTTGGTTGAGTAATTGACTATGGTTGCCCATGGTTGGCTATGGGTGACTTTACTTGGCTGTAATTGATTATTGGTCAAGACCTTATTTAACTTTGACTATGGTATACCATGGTTGACTTTATTTGGCCATAATTGACTATTGGTTTATCTTATTTGACTTTAGACTTTTGTTGACTTTAGATGACTATGGTAGACTTTTGTTAATATGGTTGGATTTGGTTGACTTTGATTGACCATGGTTGACTACGGCTGACCATGGTTGACTTTGGTTGACTTAGTTTGGCCATAATTGACTATTGATTGACCATGGTGGAATATGGTTGACTATGGTAGACCATTGTTGACTACAATTGACCTTAGTTGACCCATATTTGACTATGGTTGAATTTGTTTTACTATGACTAACTTTGGGTGACTAATTTATTATGGTTGACTATGGATAACTATGGTTGTCTATGGTAGACTTTGGTTTTTCGTAATTGATGTTGGTTGACTATGGTTAACCATAGTTAATTATGGTTAACTTTGGTTGAGTAATTGACTATGGTTGTACATGGTTGGTTATGGTTTGCTATGGGTGACTTTGTTTGGCCATAATTGACTATTGGTCAATACCATAGTTTAGTTGATGATGGTTGAACATGGTTGAATTTAGATTACTTGGGTTGACCTTGGTTGACCATGGTTGACTTTCATGAACTATGGTTGACTTTGGATGACTATGTTTGACCTTGGTTGATTATGGCTGGCCATTGTTGACTATTATTGATTTGTTTTCCTTAACTATTGGTTGAACTTGTTTGACCTTTTTACTATGGTTGACTTTAGTTGAATTTGTTTGTCTTTAGCTAACTATGGTTGACTTTAGCTAACTTTGGTTGGATTTGGTTGACTTTGATTGACCATGGTGGAATATGGTTGAATTTGGTTGACCATGGTTGACTTGAACTGAACTAACCTTCGTTGAGCATGGTTGACTTGAACTGAACAAACCTTGGTTGACCATGGTTTAATTTATTTGACTATCCCTAACGTTGGTTAACTAATTGATTATGGTTGACTATGGTTGACCATGGCTAAGTATGGTCCACTATGGGTAAATTTGGTTTTCCATACTTGATTTTGGTTAACAATGGTTGACCATGGTTGATTATGGGTGACTTTGTTTGACTATGGTTAACTTTGGTTCAGTAATTGACTTTGGTTGTCCATGGTTGGTTATGGTTAACTATGGGTGACTTTGTTTGGCCGTAATTGACTATTGGTCAAGGCATTATTTAAATTTGACTATGGTTGACTAATTAACTATGGTTAACCATTGTTGACTTTATTTGGCCATAATTGATTATTAGCTTACCTTCTTTGACTTTTGACTTTGGTTGACTTTAGTTAACTATGGTTGACTTTGGTTAACTATGGTTGTCTTTGGTTGGTTTTAGTTGACTATGGGTGACTATGGCTGACCATGGTGTACTATTTATGGTTAACCATGGTTGGTGATGGTTGACTTTGGTTGATTTTAATATCATATGGTTGTCTATGGTTGACTTGTTGGCTTGATTATGGGCGTTAGACTATGGTTGACTACAGTTGACTTTGCTTGATTTTGGTTGACCATGGTTGACTTTGGTTGAGCATGGTTAACATTTGCTTAAGTACCACTATTAACTTTAAAATCATATGGTTGATTATAATTTCACTATTGTTTGACTATTGTTGAATTTGGTTGAATATGGTTGACTATGGTTTACTTTGTTTGACTATGGTTGACTACGATTGACTTTGGTTAAGCTTTGCATGACTTTGGTTGACTTTAGTTGACCATGGTTGACTTTGGTTGGCTTTGGTTAAGTAGGAATCATCATGTTTGAGTATGGCTTAATATTAGTGACTTTGGATGCCTCTAGTGCATCATGGTTGACCATGGTTAGCCTTAGGTGACTATGGTTGACTATGTTTGACTGTTGTCCACTCTGGTTGACCATATTGAACATGGTTGAGAATGGTTCACTATGTTTGACTCTTGTTCACTATGGTTGACTATATTGATCATGTGGTTGACTATGCTTACCATATGATGTATTTGATGATAGTTTTTCATGTGTATTGTATATTGTTGAGCATGTTTGACCATGATTCTTTACCATTGACTTTGGTTGACTATGTATCACCATGCTGGTAGATGGTTGGCTAAATTTTGTAATGTGGTTGACTTTAGTAATATTGTTCAATATATTAATTAATACAACCATATTCAACGATATTGTTGACTATATTAATTAATTGAACCATATTAATTAATTAATGCATTAATTAACATTATTTATTAACATATAATTAACATTAATGTTAGTATCAATAGTAATTTTAATGTTAATGTTTTTTAACATTAATGTTAATGTTAGTATTATTGTCAACTCTACTTCTTTATTGGAGATTAAAACATATTTGGTCTAAGCTTTGCCTCCTCGCATGCCATTCCTAGGGTTCTAAACCACCTTCTGCATTCTTACCCCATTGATTCTACCCGTTCTTCGCTGGACCCGCGCCCCTGGTACAACCAATGGAAGATCCAATGGGAGGGGCTGAGGGCTCCTCTGGCACAGCCCCCTAGGCCCTCGTCCTCCAATCATGCCGCCTCTGTACAAATCAGGATGATTGAGGTACCCCTGACATACCCGGAAGCCACGAAAGCATCGAAGGATCCCTTGACCTCCAAACCGACAACTGGGACAAACACATGCATAGCTAAAGCCACTGAAAGACCTCAGCTTATGCTTCTTGCTGAATGCATCACGCCTATGCGCAGAAACTTAGGGATCACGCCCTGGTTGGAAAATTCATTGGTTTTTAGCCAACAGAGTAAGCCCTCCGCGGATGGATAATGGCCAAATGGAAACCTAAAGCACACTTTGATCTGCAACTTGGATCCAAAGGCTTCTTCACCATCATATTCCATCGGCTTGAGGACAAAGCAAGAGTTGAGGATGAAGGCCCTTATTTCTTCAACTCAACAGGATTATACCTTCGGCACAGGACAAAAAAATTCAACCCCGACAAAGAGGACTTCACATGGGTTCTTGTTTGGATAAGGATGTACTCATTACCATAAGAGTACTAGGATGAAGACATGCTCAAGGACATTGGAAACATCCTTGTCACCTATGTCAGAGCAACAGAGAAGATAAGAAACAGTAAGTACACCTCATATGCCTGCATTTGTGTTTACATGCACATAGCCAAGTCTCTACCCGACTCAATCTGCCTCAACCATGAAGGCTCGGAATGGGTACACCCTCTAGACTCTGAGCATGTTCCTTTCAGATGCAGAAGATGTCATGAGCATGGCCATCTATACCGTGATTGTCATCTTAACAACAGTAGCCCTTAGGAAGCTAACAAAGATGAAGAAGGTTTCCATAAATACGGCATAAAAAGAATACACCATCGTAAGACACCCACAAGGGATAAGAAATCCAATGACCCAATCACCAGCAATAGCTTCACCATTCTGGAAGGGAAAGCAGAAGATCCCACGGCTAGGGAACAACAACCTAAAGATCTAGTCCTCACTCAAATGACAGTAGAATAGATCCAAAATGACACCCCTGAGATGAATGAAGGTCTCATTGACAAGCCCATTCCCAATGAAGGACATGCCATGGAGAAGCACAAGAGCCATCTGAAAGAGCCAAAGTAATAAGCAAGTACTCCAGGACCTGAAATACACATGGATGACAAAATGATTGAGATGGAATTAGGGGAACTTGACATCCTAGGTCTGGAAGATGCATGTACTAGAAAATCCTTCAACACCATCCCACCCAAACAAATCCAACTTCTGAAAGAAGCCCTGAGCAAAGTCAAACATCTCAAACTGGGGGTACACAACCTCCCCCAACAAGAGAAGCACAAGCTGCAAAGGGATAACAAAAAGAGTGGAAGAAAAAACTAATCTTCAGAGGATTAGTCAGCTAGGAACCAAACTGGTGGAATCAGGGCAATATGCCCAGTTAACGGAGTTCTTCCCTACTGCTATACAAGGTTCCCAATTCAACTAATCTCCCGGAACATGAGAGGGCTCAACAGACCTTCCAAGCACCATATGTTAAAATGCAAAATCATGTAAGATTATCCCTTTGTTATTTTTCTATAGGAAACCAAAAGTTCTCTTGAGAAATTCCACTCCCTTCTGTCCAAACTTTGGAAGGGATTCTAAGTCATATCAATTGATGCCTTGGGAGCTTCTAGTGGAATTGCGCTAGCCTGGAACCCCAACCTTCTAACCCTGAACGACTTTGTTTCCATGACCCACTCCCTTTCCGCCTTGTTTCACATTCTGGGAACCAACCTCTCGGGTCATCTCATGAATGTCTACGGGCATCAAGCCCCTTCTTCCAAACTCAAGCTTCTTGATACTATCTCCTCGTTCACCTTGCAGCATCCTGATTCCCTTCTCATCCTAGGAGGGGATTTCAACATGATCACCTCTATAGGGAAAAAAAGGAGGTCATCATTTTCTCACCCCTGGAGACACTCTTTTCAAGCATTGCATCAATGATTGTGAGCTCATCGACCCTAGGCCCTCTGAGGGATTCCTCACCTGGAACAATCATAGAGGAGGAGATCAGCAAACCGCTTCTCATCTTGAACGCTTCCTTGTCTCAGAAAAAGCTATAGATATTGGAGGATTGCTCACCACGGCAATTCTACCCTCCGCGGGCTCTGATCACTGGCCAATTTCACTCAACTAGAAACACTTGGGTTATAAAAAATTTCGGCCCTTTTGCTTTGAATTTTTTTGGTTAACTCACCCCTCTTTTCAAGACACTATTCACAACTGGTGGCTCAACATGAAGATAGAAGGCCACTCTAAAATGGCCATCTTTCACAAGAAAATCAAGATGATCAGATCCCAACTGCGAATTTGGAATAGAACAACTTTTGGCAACATCTTTACTGCCAAGAGCAAGCTAGAAAATAACCTAGAGAACATCCAAAGGGACATCATGGAATAGGGGCACACTAAAGAGCTCAAACAAAGGGAGAAGGAAAATCAACAACAGTTGGACCTTCGCTGCAAACAAGAGGAAATTCTGTAGCGGCATAAATCCAGAATCAATTGGCTTAAAGAAGGGGAGAAAAACACCACCTTCTTCCACCACACCACTATTCAGCATAGAATGCACAATAGGATAAATACCTTAAAATATGCTGAAGGAATTGAAATTTGTGATCAAGAGGAGATTGAGCAAGAGCTCACTAATAATTTCTAGGCCTTGCTCATTGAAGAGAATGAGGAAATATCCCAGGCCATCAGCAGGGTTACCAACCACATCCCCTCCATCCTCACTGCGGATCACAAATCCACACTCATGGAGGAAATCTCCATGGCGGAATTAGAGGCCGCTGTCAATCAGATGGAAGAAGGCAAAGCCCTTGGTCCAGACGGCTTCACCATCAACTTCTTTCATTACTTCTGGGACATCCTAAAACATGAGATCTTAGAATTGGTTGAAGAATCCAGAACCAAGCAGTGGGTCCTTCCTGTGCTCAACGCCACCTTTCTCACCCTAATATCCAAAGAAACCAGTGCTACCACCCCTAGTAAGTTCAAGCCCATCTCCCTTTGCAATGTGATTTACAAAATTATGACAAAAGTTATTGCCAACTGCCTCAAAGTGCTCCTACCACTCCTGATCTTGCCTGAACAAACTGGCTATGTGGAAGGGTGCCAGATCCTAGATGGAATCATACTTGATCATGAAGTGATTCACTCTATGAAAACAACCAAACCTCCTGGGATGTTGGTCACATTAGATCTCTTAAAGGCCTTTGATAAGCTCAGTTGGAAATTCATTGAAAAAATGCTCCTAGCTTTTGGGTTTTGCCAAGACTGGACCAAATGGGTCCTATCCTTAACCTCCACTACCTTATTCTCCATCCTTTTCAATGGGTACCTCTCTACCACCTTTTCCCCCACCATAGGAATTCGTCAAGGGGACCCCCTCTCCCCCTTCCTCTTCATTCTCATGGTTGAGGGACTGGGAAGAATGCTAAAAGCTGAGATCTCGACATGTTCCTTGCAGGGCATTTCACTACATGGAATCCCTCCCACGGCCTATCATCAATTTGTGGATAAAAACCTAATCTTTGTGCACCCCTCTGTCTAAGAGGCCCCAACCCTCAAGCGCATTTTGAATACCTACTCTGACGCCTCTGGCACCACCGTGAATCTTGAAAAGTCCCAGATTTTGTTCTTCCACACGGACCCCATCACGCAAAAAAATGTCTCTCGCATCCTGGGCTACTCCTCTGCCTCCCTCCCCTCCAAATACCTGGGCGCCCCTCTTTTTGACTCAGCCATCAAACATTCCACCTGGAGAGAACTCCTTGACAAGATTGAAAACAAAATCTCCTCCTGGACTTTCCGCTCCCTCAACCTGCCTAGCAGAATTGTGCTTCTCAAATCCGTCCTTCAATCCATGCCCCTTTATCTCTTCTCTATACTTGCTGCCCCCAAGTGGGTCCTCAAATTAATGTGGAAATTTCAAAATTCTTTCCTTTGGCGGGGAAACCAAAATAATCGCAAGTGGGCCCTTGTCAAATGGGACACTCTCTGCATGCCAAAAATACAAGGAGGCCTCGAGCTCAAGGATCCGGAAATTAACAATCATGACTTTTTAGCAAAAATATGGTGGAAATGGGTCACTGATGCTGTCTCCCCATGGAGCCTTCTATGGAACAACAAATACGCCCCCAACTGGCCAGCTCAACTTCACATCCGCTACAACAAAGATCCCCCAGGATCCTTAATCTGGCGAGCAACCAACTGTCAAAGATTCCTTATTCAACAACATAATTTTTGGGAAGTTAGGAATGGTCAACATGCAAATTTCTGGTTTGATTCATGGCAACAACTACCGTGCCTCCATACTCTTACTCTCTGTCCGGAACTCCAGTAACACTGTACCCACAATAGACAGCTCATTATTCAGGATTAATGGATTCCTTCAGACTCCAACAAAATCTTCAAGTGGAAACCACATGGCCTTTGGACTCCACATGTCCCTGTAGACAACGTCGAGCACCTATGGCAGGATCTTCAAACCAGAAAAATCAGATTAAGTCATGATATTGACATTCTTCGATGGGGTCACCTCCCGAATAGAAATTTCTTTACCAAAGAGGCATACTCCATCCTCACTGGAACTCCGGATGAGTAGCCGAACCCCATCTGGAAAAGAATCTGGGAATCTCAATTACGGCCTAAAGTCTCCTTCTTCCTTTGGCTCTTATCCCACATACACATCCTAACTTGGGACAATATCCAAATAAGAGGCATCCAAGGACCCTCATGTTGTCCCATGTGCAAAATGCAACCTAAAACCATTGACCATCTGCTTAACTCCTGTGAGGTTGCTAATGAAATTTGGGACAAAGTGGCGTGACTATGAAAACGCTCCAACAGAATCAGAGGAGATATTGTCCAAACCATATCCAACTGGGATCCTCTTCCCTTCTAGAGTGCCATTGTTAATCGTCTTCGGGAGCTCATTCTAGGTCTGGTGGTCTGGAACATTTGGAAAGAACAAAATAGAAGAATCTTTGACTCTAAGAAAAAGAAGCCCTGATAGATTTGGGCCACTCTCATCATCAACCTTCAAGAAACTCTTTCCCTGAAGATATGTAGCCCCACTGATTTCCCCACTCTCCATGCTGAAAGACTCATATTCTCAAATTGGAACCTCCACCCTCAACCCACTCCCAGCTCTCTTTGTAACTCCCCTGCCAACGTGCCTAGCCCGGAGTGTTGGAGCAAGCTCCCCCTGACTTCTTCAAACTCAACTTAGATGGAGCCTCCAAAGGAAATCTTGGAGCAGTTGGATTCGGAGGAGCTATTCGAGATGATTCTGGCATCAAGCTCATCTTCATGGGCACCATTGGCCACGGCACAAACAACATAGCTGAACTCACTGGACTCCTTGAAGGTCTCAATTGTACCCACCGACATGGTCTTCTTCCCCTTATCATTGAAGGAGACTCCAAGATCATCCTTACTCTTTCCAGCAGACTTCACAATGGGGCCAGGGTTGAAAACATTTCGTCAAGTTGGAAGCTAACGTAGAGATTACAAGAACTTGTCGCTTCCATCACTCTTTCTAGCTCAATTTCCTTCCAACATGTCAGAAGAAAAGCCAATGCGCTTGTGGATTACCTTTCCAATGAAGGGGTAACCTACAACACTACCTTTTATGAGGATTCCCTCACTCCCTTAACTTCCAGAACCATCACTCTGTAGTGTCAAACTTTGGCCAATTTGGATCTCAATCCCTCGGATGTGGGTGATGACAATTGTTACGCCACCAGGACTCAGCCAGACAGGACACTTGAACACAAGCGGCATCCAGGTGATAGTGCTGAGGTAAGGCAGGCTATAGAAGCAACGTCAAGTCGCTGGGTGCATTAATCCTCCTTCTTTCGACGTCGCCTCAACCAGCCTAGCCTAAACCATCCCCATGGATCTCAGGCATGTGAGGTTCAATCCACCAGTTGACCGGCCTCTCCGTCTGTCTTGCATTGTTCAGTCTCAGCCCCCAGCCATGCTCATTTGCATTCTCGTCATTCTAGTCCAGTATCCTCCTGCTCCCACGCTCCTATTCCTGTTCGTTAGGCTGGTCCTGATCCCGTTTTCCAACCACTACATCGCCCTTACTATTGTCTGCATGGGTTAGCCGAAAGGAACCAAGGGAAAAAAGAAGGATGAATCCCAGGACACAAAGGAAACCAAGAAGGGATACAGTGCAGAAATCTCAATTCCAGTCTGACTGCTCATAGACAATTGGGAGGCAAGGATTATCGCTGACAATCTCTCCAACAGGAAGCAGGAAAAACCCTGGGATCCCTACTGGATGGTTAAAAATATGTTAGGTGAGCTTATGGACGACATGCTGAATAATTGGGCCACTTCTCATCACACTACTTAGACCCTGAGGGATACCCTGCAAAACATGGAAGCCACTCTCTGTAACCTAGAAAATACCCTCAGCTGGGACTCCTATGCCTCCACTCGTCACCTCCATCATGCATTTCGTCCTGGCAGCTATTCATAGGGAGTCACCCCCCCAGCTGTCAGACATGAGGCCACTTTCGGCACTTTGAAAACCCCTCGTGGCAAGGATTGGTGCAACCCAGTAGGAAAAGACTTGGCTCCCCCTTATGGCAAGGCGCCGAACACTCTGAAAGGAAAGGAGAAATCATGCTCCTCCTTCCCCATCCCCTCCATCCTGGGCCTGATTCTCACCAAACGCACTCGCAACGACTCTCGGCCTCTAGCGAAGGTTCCTTTTCCACCTGTGAAAGACTCTCAGCCTCCTGCAAGGGACGAGGAGGACACTGCTTGCTACAGCTGCCCCATCCTAGAGCTAATTGCTTCTGATGCAGAAGCCGGTTAAAGAGGTTTTTCAACTGGTCTTTTCTGTCTTTTTGTTTGTTTTGTTACGCACCAGACTGCCAGTTTTCTTCAAGCCTTCATGGCTATGACTACTCTATATGTTTACCCTGGTCTCCCTATAATGGGCAGGGTGTTTTTGTATATTTTTTATCTGAACCTCTAGGAATCGGTTGATCTTCAAGGATGGCATCTCTTGATAAGGCCACCTCAGATTGTAACTACTACTGTATCTTTACTTCTAATAGTAGAATTTGTAGCATTACAAAAAACAAAATGTTAGTATTATTGTTAATATTAATGTTAACATTAATATTAATGTTAATGTTAATATGAATAATGTTAATATAATTAATGTTGTTATGGTAATATGTTGTCCATAAACGTTATGTTTGAGGAATTTTTTTAAATAAGATTATGTTTTAATTGAGGTTCAATTTATGGTTTCTTAGTAACGATGTTAACATTAATATTACAAATTAATGTTATTATTGATATTAATGTTTTCTAATATTAATATTAATATTAATGATAATGTTATTGTTAATATTAATGTAATAAATGTTAATATGGTTGTTACTAATGATATGATGTTATTATTAATGTTGTAGAGCATTAACAATATTGATAATAATTTGTTATTAATGTTAATGTTAAAGTTAATATACATTACGATTAATGTTATTACTTTTATTAATAACTTTAATGTTGTTAAATTTATTAATATTAATGTTATTAATTTTATTAAGATTTTTTTTTTTATGTTTTTAATTTTATTAATTTTTATTATTATTAAAATTAACTTCTCTTTTCATTGATCCATTGGAAGTAACAGTGAATTTTCCAGGTTTATCTTCCCATTTGTGCAGTCAGTGAAAATTTTACTCTCACCAAATACATGTATGTTTACTTACTAATTCTTTGTCAGCTGACAATTTTAGCAGGATCAAGAATGCATGCAATTGTGAATTGGTTGCTTGACCCAAAGATATGCTTTAAAGGCCAGATAATGATTTTAGGCAGAGATAAGATATTTCCTTGAGCCACATGCATCTGTGAAATTTTGGATAGCTCCCATAGATGGTGCTTTGTCGTCATTTTGGATTATTTAGGCTTTGGGGATTCATATACAACCTTAGGAATTACTTATTTGATGCATTACAACCTTAGGAATTACTTATTTGATGCATTTAATGTTTTGTTTCATTTTCGATTCACAACCCTTTAGATACAACAAGTAATTTTTTCATAATTCAAAAAAATGCTTGGACAACAAATACTTAGATGCTTTGCACTACATAAGCACTGGAATTAATATTGATTTCTTAAGAGAGTTGCATGGAGTTGGAAATAATCAAATGTACCTTGAGAGAATGTCACTATTGACATTCTCACAAGCAGATTGTTGATACGAAATTGAAGCTCAGAAAAATGGGTGATTCAAGAATCAAGAATTATGATATTAAATGGCATGGTTACCAGTCAAACCTGTATACCCATTTCAGTTTGGTGCAGAGTGAATGATTGTGAAGAAACCAATCTGGCCATGGCAGTGGCAACGTGATATCCCTCTACATCAACATTGCTTTAATGCCACCACCACATGCAACCAAACTGATTACATTATCAGTATGGTGTTGTGTGAATCAATCAACCATCAATGAAGAACATATAAACATTATACCACAATGAATGCTCACCGCCAACAATGGCCATAATAGGGCAGTCGGAGGTGGAGCTTGACTATTGATATTGGACCTTACAGAATCTCAAACAATGGTACTGCCAACGTTGTATATAGAGACAAAATCGTAGTAATACTTTGCCACATTTTTCAAGAGGCTTGTTCATGAGCTTTTTTCTTTTTTTATTCTTGTACATATTAAATTCATTTTCTAAAGTTCGGAATTCTCTTCATACCAGTCACACGTCATGAAAATATCTCAACGACATTATCACGGGGATGCCAGAGTACACTTGCTCTAAAAAATATTTGGATATTAAAACTAACTAGATCTTTAATGGTATGAAAAAATGATGGTTCAAGGGTATGGAGTCTTTTGAAATCTATGCACACTGTAGTTATCAGTTAATAGTCCATTTAGTGTTGGTTATCAGTCTTTGGTTTTGCATAGGGTTGTATTTTGGTATTTTTTTAGTGTTGTCTTCCTTCATTTTTCATCTTTCATTTGTAATCTTCTTAGTATTTTGTTATCCATTCCATTCTTTTTTTTTTTTAAATTATTCTAGCTTAAATAGATTTCCTTCAATGATCAATGGGAGCCTTCAAAAGAGGCTTCTGTGTATAAATTTCAGCTATAGGTTTATATTCTAAAGCTACCGTTTTACAATATCGATAACCTGCTAACTATATTTGACCACATATTTTGAATGATTACCGACGACCTTAATTGTTAGAAATGGGGAATGGTATGAGAAATGTAAATGAGAACAGTGTAAGATGGGAATGGAATGATAAATATAAATGAGAACAATGTAAGTTGGTTTTGCAAAAACATTGAATGATGGTTTTTCAAAAATATTGAACAAATGAATGAGATACGCAAATGAGAAAACAAAATATGTGTTGGAAAAATGAATTAAAAGATGATGGATTTCAAATCACATCCTGACTCGGTCAAAGTCCGTAGAAGCATATACATGTCAGACAAACTGTCAAAAGGCTTCGTGCACACTTCCTTGTATTTATTCAGCCGTGTTTGTATTCTACAAGTCAAAATTATTAGGTAGAAATTAATTACAGTCTTTAATGTAACTTAGTAGCTTCCAGGTGAAGCGAGATCGAGTCTGTGTATATGTAGGAGAAGATAGTTGAAAAAACAAAGAGCGAGAGAAGAGAACAGAGAGTAAGAGAGAAAGGAGAAGAAGAAAAGGTTCGCGATGTGTTTGTGAGCTCAAGTTCATAGTCGTGAAATTTATTAAGAGCCCAAGCTCTGTGAAAGGTGAAAGATCGAAATAAATTCCATCTTTGTGTAATGTGGCGAAGTTTCCCTATTTTAATGCGGTAATATATAAGTCTATAGTTTTATGTATTCATTCTCAAGAATGTTGAATATTGCATATCACACATCTTCTCCAGATTTACTTGTGTGACTGTTGTTTACATTTACGGTTTATAAAAGAAATCAATATTTCCCAAATATTTGACGGTGGTAAAAATTATGTTTTAACACGGAATAACATTGACGCAAGTTTTAGTTATTTGATATAGTGGGATTGTCTTAACACTTTTCGAAGTTCACTTTAAGTTACTAAGCCATGAAAAGTGATTCTTATGTCTTAATAAGAAATATTTTAATATGAAGCTTGTTTAAGAGTGGGCTCGTCGAAGTTGACTCTCGACAAAGTTAAGAGGTCTGTGAAGTAAGAAGTTCAGCGAAGTGAAAATTTTTGCTTCGACAAAGTTAAGAGGTCCGCAAAGTAAAAAGTTCCGCAAAGTGAAAAGTTTCGCATCGACAAAGTTAAGAGGTCCTTGAAGTAAAAATTTCCGCGAAGTGAAAAGTTTCACGTCAAGAAAGTTAAGAGGTTCGTGAAGTAAAGTGTTCCGCGAAGTCAAGAGTCCATGAAGTAAATGCTCATCGAATTAAAGATTACTTCCCGAAGTAAATGCTCTTCGAATTGAAGTTTACTTGTCGAAGTAAAATCCCGTCGAAGTGAATACCTTGGTGAAGTAAAAGAATTGGGGTTTCCTGTTGTATGTTCATCGAAGTCCCAAAGCAAAAAGAAAGAAGAAAAATATATATTTACTACGTGGTTCATTTTTATTGTCTACGCAGTGTACTTTTCCCTTGATCTGGTATCAGAGCTTGGTTTATGGAGAGTAGAAGCTCTATTTACAAAAAGGGGAAAAGTAATTAAAATTAAGAATGGCTTCCACTTACGATAATTTGCAAACTCCAATATTTTCAGGTAAATATTATGAATATTGGTGTCTAACTATGAAATCTTTGTTCAAAGGTCAAGATGTATGGGAAATAGTCCAAAATGGTTATGCAGAACCAACAGATTTGACAACATATAACAATCTCACACAAGCTGAGAAGGATGTCTTGAGGGGAGGAAGAAAGATGGAAAGGCATTGTTCTACATACATCAAGCAATTCATGAAACCATACTCCCAAGAGTAGCAGTAGCAAAGATAGCTAAGGAAGCATGGGATACATTGGAACATTCCTATCAAGGTTTGAACAAAGTAAGGACTTCCAAACTACAACTCCTTAGAAAATATTTTGAATCTCTGTCAATGAAGGATACAAAGTTACTAGAGTAATTTTATACTTGGGTTATTGGTCTGATTAATCAAATAAAGTCTCATGGAGAAAATCTAGAGGACCAAAGAATTGTTGAAAAAATTATTAAAATTCTTCCTAAAATATTTGAATCTTTAATTATGACCCTGGAGGAAAACGAAGATCTGTCCCAATTTACTGTTGATGAGTTGCAAGCCTCACTCCTCAATCATGAACATAGAATCAATAGATCAAATACATCATTAGAAGGTGCATTTGCAGCACAATCATTCATAAGATGTGGAAGAGGTAGGGGGAGATCAAACACTAGAGGTAGAGGAAGAAGTTCTTTCAGAGGAGGACAAAGCAGTAGCCCTGCATATGTCACTGGTAGAGGTCAAAATCAAATCCCCAGTTAGCCAAGCGGACAAAGTTCTGATAAATAAAAAATTCAATGTCATTACTGTAAAAGGTTTGGACACTTTTCATATGAATGCAGAAAGAAGCAGTATGACCAAGGAAAGCAAGGTCAAACACAGTCAAGCAACACTAGCACTCCGACTAGCTCAATGTTTTTAGCATGTGAATCTCCACTTGAATGCAATGTTGTCCAAGAAATTCCAAGTGACATACGGTATTTAGACTCATACTGTAGTAATCATATGACTGGTAATTTAAATCTATTCTCTAGTCTAGATAAATTAGTTCAAACTAATGTCACACTTGGAAATAATATTCAAGTCATTGTTTTGGGTAAGGGTACTATTGATATTCTAACCAAACTGGGGGGGGGGGGGACTATGCCTGATATTGATTTTGTTCAAGGTTTGAAGCATAATTTGATGAGCATTGGACAACTGTTAGAAAAATGTTACAAAGTTTATATGGCAGGAAAGCATTGTCTGATTAAGGACATATATCCAAGCAATCGGTTATACGCCAAAGTGCAGATGACAAGCAATCGCTTGTTTCCTTTGCGGATAAGACCAACATAAAAGGAAAAACAACTCATTTTTTTCATGGAATTCATAATGGAAACTAAGGAGCTGCATTCAAGGCAGAAAGTAAAGAAGCAGGCAATCACTGTAACATGAAAGAAAAGGACAACGACAAAGAAATACAAGCAACATTTCAATCATAAATACATGATGAATCTTGGTTGTGGCACTTCAGATTTGGACATTTGAGTTTTGGTGGGATGAAGCTACTGCACATAAAGGATATGGTGAAAGGATTTCCATTGATTGAAAAACCAGAGAGAATTTGTGAAGGCTGTATTTTTGGCAAACGACACAGAGAGACTTTTCCAGTCGGAAAGCCGTATAGAGCTCGCACACCACTTGAAATTGTGCACTCTAATATTTTTCGACCAATGCAAACACCATCCATAGGAGGCTGCATTTACCTTCTCACATTTATTGATGATTTCACAATAAAAACATGGACATATTTTCTAAAACATAAATATGATGCATTTGGATGTTTTCAGCAGTTCAAGGCACTTGTGGAGAAGCAAAGTGGTTATAGCATCAAGATCTTAAGTATAGATAGAGGTGGTGAGTATGTTTCAAATGATTTATTAAACTTTTGTAAAAATCATGGCATACACAGGAAATTCACTACGCGGTATACAATGCAGCAGAATGGTGTCGCAGAAAGGAAGAACATAACCATTATGGAGATGGCGTGCAGTATGCTGGAAGCCATGCATTTTTCAAATGAATATTGGGCTGAGGCAGTGGAAACTGCTGTATACATCATAAATCGATGTCCAACAACGAGTGTGAAGAACAAAGTTCCTCAGGAAGCCCGGACAGGTATGCAACATAGTGTTTCACATTTAAAATTTTTTGGTTGTGTCGCATATGCACATGTTCCATATGAGATGAGAAGTAAATTAGACAATAAGGGACATAAATGTATCTTTGTTGGGTATTTTGAAGACACAAAAGCATACAAGTTGTAGAAAATGAAGCATGGGATGGAACCGTAGAGAAGAATGTTAAAATTGTGTCACATGAGAAACATGATGACATGGTAGAGGATGTGGTTGAAACTCCACATGCGAGTCATAATGTCACAGCTCCGTCTACTCCCAGGACAGCGCGACATGTTTTAGCACAAGAAAATTCGACACAAGTCGTAGTTCAAGCTACTCCGACAAGCACATCAAGAGCGCCACAAACTCCGTCAAGTAGTTTGTGGAGTTTGACATCAACAAATTCGACAAAGAAAAGAAGTATGTGTGAGATATATGAGACTGGTACACCCAATTCATTTTCAGTTTTTGCATTATTTTCTCAAATTAATGATCTCTAACATTTGAAGAAGTTGTCGAAGATAAAGTTTGGGAACAAGCCATGGATGAAGAAATAGAATGCATTGAGAAGAATCAAGCATGGGAATTAGTCACTGTTCCTAAGGAAAAGGATGTGACAAGCGTCAAATGGATTTATAAGACCAAGCAAGATGCTGATGGAAATGTGCAAAAGCACAAGAAAAGATTGGTAGAAAGAGGGTTCACACAACAGCCTGGCATAGACTTCAATGAAACTTTTTCACCCATGGCATGAATGGAAATTGTCATAACAGTTTTGGCCATCGCAGCACATAAGACATGGTCTGTTTACCAAATGGATGTTAAGTTTGCGTTTTTAAATGGTTTTTTGGAGGAGGAAGTATATGTGGAGCAGCCACAAGGCTACGAAGTCCCAAGACAAGGACACAAAGTATACAGGTTGAAAAAGGAAATCTGTGATTTGAAGCAAGATTCTAGAGCTTGGTACAATCGAATTGACTCTTACCTCATTCATAATGGATTTCAAAGAAGTGAATGTGAACCAACGCTGTACACAAAAATCAACAGGAAAGGTAATAAGCTAATTGTCTTCTTGTATGTAGATGATTTAATATTTACTGCTAATTTTGGCATAGAGGATTTTAGATCAGTCATGGAAAGTGAATTTGAAATGACTAATTTGGGGATTATGAAGTATTTTCTGGCATTGAATTCCAACAGAATGAAAATCGAATATTTATATCTCAGTTGAAGTATGCAAATGAAGTCTTGAAAAGATTTAAGATGTTAAACTGCAAGACAACCCCAACACCAATGATAACAAGTTTTAAATTGAGCAAGGATGATGATGGATCCAATGTAGATCCTACGATGTTCAAAAGGCTTGTTGGAAGCCTTATGTATCTTACTGTGACAAAGCCATACACCATGTATGGAGTGAGTTTAATCTCAAGATTTATGGAGTCACCAAAAGAATCTCATTGGCAAGCAGGTAAAAGAATTCAGAGGTATGTAAGTGGAACAAAATATTTTGGTATTTTTGTATTCAACCTCAGAAAATTTTAAACTCATTGGATACATTGACAGCGACAATGGATGAAACATAGATGATAGAAAACACACGTCTGGGAATACATTTCATTTAGGAACATGTTTTGTATCATGGGCTTCAAAGAAACAACCCACTGTAACTTTTTCTTCAGTAGAAGCAGAGTATGTTGTAGCTACAAGCGCTACATGTGAAGCCATTTGGATGTGGAGGATGTTAAGTGATCTATCACAGAGTCAACAATAACCCACAATCATTTACTGTGACAACAATTAAGCTATTGCACTGCCAAAGAATCATGTGTTCCAAAGAGAACCAAGCACATCGATACAAGGTATCATTTTATCTGAGAATTGATAATTAACAAAGAAATCTGTTTAGAATTTTGTAGGTCTAAAGATCACGTAGCATATATCTTTACAAAACCATTGGCAAGGGACACATTTCAATATCTGCAGATTTGTTTAGGAGTGAAAAGTTCTACACAATGAACTTCGTCATGCACAAAGCATGTTTCATCTCTGAAACATTTTGTAAAAATTTATTTTGTAATCCCCGTCTGCTTATAATTAAGGGGAGTGTTGGAAAAATGAATTACAAGCTAATGGATTTCAAATCACAGCCTGACTCGGTCAGAGTCCGTAGAAGCATAGAGATGTCAGACAAACTGTCAGAAGGCTTCATGCACACTTCCTTGTATTTATTCAGCCATTTTTGTATTCTGCAAGTCAAAATGATTAGGTAGAAATTAATTACAATCTTTAATGCAACTTAGTAGCTTTCAGGTGAAGCGAGATCAAGTCTTTGTATATGTAGGAGAAGATAGTTGAAAAAACAGAGAGCGAGAAAAGAGAACAAAGCGTAAGAGAGAAATGAGAAGAAGAAAAGGTTCGCGATATGTTTGTGAGCTTAAGGTCATAGTCGTGAAATGTATTAAGAGCCCAAGCTCTGTGAAAGGTGAAAGAGCGAAGTTTCCCTGTTTTAATGCGGTAATACATAAGTCTATAGTTTTATGTATCCATTCTCAAGAATGTTGAATATTACATATCGCACATCTTCTCCATATTTACCTATGTGAATGTTGTTTACATTTACAGTTTGTAAAAGAAATCAATATTTCCCAAATATTTCACGGTGGAAAAGTTATGTTTTAATGCGGAATAAATTTGACATAAGTTTTAGTTATTTGATATAGTGGGATTGTCTTAACACTATTGTGTCGAAGTTCACTTTAAGTTATGAAGCCATGAAAAGTGATTCTTATGTATTAATAAGAAATATTTTAATATGAAGCTTGTTTAAGAGTGGGCTCATCGAAGTTGAATCCCGAAAAAGTTAAGAGGTCCATGAAGTAAGAAGTTCTGCGAAGTGAAAATTTTTGCGTCGACAAAGTTAAGAGGTCCGCGAAGTAAAACGTTCCGCAAAGTGAAATGTTTCGCGTTGACAAAGTTAAGAGGTCCACGAAGTGAAAAGTTTCGTGTCGACAAATTTAAGAGGTTCTCGAAGTAAAGTGTTCCACGAAGTCAAGAGTCCACGAAGTAAAGTGTTCCACGAAGTCAAGAGTCCGCGAAGTAAATGCTCGTTGAAGTAAAGTTTACTTTTCGAATTAAATGCTCGTCGAAGTGAAGTTGTTGAAGTAAAATCCCGTCGAAGTGAGGCCCTTGAAAAAGTAAAAAAATTGGGGTTTCCTTGTGTATGTCCATCGAAGTTTCAAAGCAAAAAGAAAAGAAGAAAAATATATCTTTACTATGTGGTTCATTTTTATTGTCTGCGCGGTGCAATTTTCCCTTGAGTATGGACATCCAGTGATAGCTCTTGATGTTCATGTTATATAATAAAATATTTGATTTTTAACTTTATCCATCAACTATTTTTGTCATATGAAAATCACTGTAAAATATTTTATATGTTTTCCAAATAGTACCATTCTACCTCAAGACCAAAAACAGTTTCATGATTTCATAATATATAGTTAAATGAAATATCATTTAATACACGCAAAATCTGCGCCACTTACTGGAATATTTGCAATGTCAACATCAAATCCCTAAGAACCCTTCTACCACAGGAAAACATAGCCAAAAACTCCTGTGTTGCAATGTCACAACCCCCAACTAGTGAGATTCTTTGAAAGCTCATCAAATTAACATTCAATGCATAATTAAAAGTGATGTGGAAAGTGATGAATTAAGAAAACTTTTCAAATCTAATTTTAACTTCAAAATAACGATAACATGAATTATTTTTTAAACAGATTTTTAAAATTATCTAGAATAATTATTAAAAGTGGTTGCTTAAAGTAGTTTTATTGATATACCTTTAAAGTAGTTTTATTGATATACCTCGATCCAGCTACCAAAGTAAGCGATTGAGATTTAGTTCTTGAGCACTTTTATACATGTGTACATGTTAGGAAGGAAGGAAGTAGATTATGGTGATGAAATTGTTACATCAAGTTTAAGTATGTCTTTTTTAATATCTTTTTTTATTTTCTTTTTTCCATTTTTCTATATTATAAATGTTTTATTCGTATGGATTTCACAGTGACTTGATTAACTTAAATATGATTTAAACATTTATAACAAAATGACTTGGGAAGAAGATATTTAAATCTATAAATATTTACAAGTAAATTTACTTATTCTTGATGCAATATTTTCATCCTCTCTTAAAGACTCGAGGAAAGATTCCAAAGTCTATCTCAATACCAATATAAGGGTGTTACTACAATCTTCTTCAATCTCATGATGGCTCAAGAACTAGGCTGATAAATGTATTGTGCTATTTACTTAGTATTTAGAGACATTTTTAGGAATATTCCTTAATAGTTTTTAAGTTTGAGAAAGTTATTAAAAAATTAAATTTAGGCTTGAGAAGGTGCATTTTAATAACCTACTAAAATAATCTGGAAAGGTAATGATGAGTGTAATAGTGTTTTAACTCATAAAGTTTCTTGTGAAAGTCATTCTTTGTATATGGCTTAGTTGCTCTCTATGTTTTTTATATGCAATCAACTATATCGCTTTTGATCTTCATAGCTTGTGTGGCCCAATTTCTATAGAGCTTTATCTTAGGTACTACTTGATAATGGTGCTTGCAATAATGCTTTTCACTTGTACGATTGGCATTTTGACATCATTCTACTTTTCTCACTGCCTTTTCTCTTCTATTAAGATCAGGGAAATTTTTAGGGGCGAAATTTTGCCAAATGGCTATTTTTTGGGCTTATTTTCAAAAAATAAATTCACTATTTGGTCATTTTTAGGCTCTAATATCGCCTATATTTACATAAAATATGTTTTTTTACCATAATATTCACGAAAATTTATAAGTTTCAGTAGTAAATTGTATGTTTCATATTTAATATTCGCCTACCAATCTATATACATGTATTTTTCAATCCAAAATAATCGCCTAGAATACTATACTTAAGTATACTTTTATAATCCTTAAAAAATACCCTGATTAAGATTTCCTTTAAGGCCAATTTTTCCATAGTGCTTGAGAGGATATGCGTGAAAGGATATCATGTCTGGGACTTCGCAAGTTTTCTCTTATGGAATCACTTTGATCAAATCATCAATTAGAAAAGGAGAATTGCAAAAGTGGAAATTGTGTTTGTAACATCAAGCAACTTTCCTTGAAATCTTCATATTGGGATTCAATTTATTTTCTCACCTTTCTCAAGAATTCCAGACACATATAGATATGTTTTAATTTATCCTTACATCTTAAATTATATTCATTTCAATCTTGAGTAAGATACAAATCGCTACTCTTTTTCTAAGGAGATTAAATTCTTTCATTGTTTCACAATTAGCACTTTATCAAATGGCATGATGTGGTATTGAAATGTGGTTGATTTGTAATTTGTTTGTGCAAGGTTCTTGCTGATGAGCTAAGTTATGTATATTTGAGAAGCATGTCACATCAATAGGAGTTGGCATTTTGGATCAACAACTTATTTTGTAGTAGTGTCCACATAAGGCATACAACACATAGTGAGTTTTTGTGTAGCCACAATTCTCATATATATTGTTATCAATATTCACCTCAACCAATTGGGCTTGGAGAGGTCTTATCTGTATGATATTTTGTATTAAAAGTCGTAGGAATTTATTCTCCAAACTAAATTTTTTTCCTTCTTTGGGATTGAGATATACCTCTACTTTGGAATAGTTGAAAGTTTCTTATACTTTCTTAGTTTCAGGTTTGAAAATTATGTCAAGTTTGTAGATTTCCAAATCCAGATTGAAATATATTTTGGCACATTGTTGAATAAATATCATCTCTTTATCATTGAAGTTTTTTGTTAATTCCCAACAATACTCGCCACATGGAAGCATAATTCCATCCATGGGTGGATACATTTTTTGACATTTTTGACCTTAATTGTTACCCTGCCACAAGAAACTTCTCATACTTTTATCTATTTTTTTCTAATATTTGTTGTTAGCATTTGGGTTTCTCTAAAAGTGTCACACCATCCTAGGGGTGTCCTTCATGTGATGTGGGGTGCATGGTGGAACCTTACCCCTTGTTATATATTATGCCATATTTTGGTTTATTGAATAATGATCAACATGTTGTGCAATACCATCTGTAAATGTTAGATCCCTTTTGGATTTCTCTATCAAAATTGCTTGTTCTTCATTAAATCTTTCACGCTCAATTTACAGATATGCTATTGCAGACACAAACAGAGTTCCAAGCACAACGTACTGGGGCATTTTATGTTTCGAGCATCAACAAAGTTGAAGTCTAATCCAAGTCTTCCTGGGCACACCAACATATGCTTACTAAACTCTTACAAAACATACATACATATTATCAGTTTGTCTTCGGACTGCGAATATCATCACTGATATTAACACTCTTGAATATTAGATAGATTTTGATCCCATCTAGTCACACGAAGCGTAGAGGGAGAGCATACACTACTGACTTCCCCGATTTATTTTGATAGATCCTCCCACTCATTCCAAATCCCTGAAGGTCGTCCTACTCCTCATTTTACTCCTCCTCTTCTTAGGACCTCTTCTATGAATAATTATGTCTTTAAGCCAAATAGGAATGAACCTACTTCTTCTACTTCAGTTCATCCACCATTGTTTGGAGTCTATGACACTAAACATAAATGTCAGCACTCAAACTATTCATCCTACAAGAAAATACTCCAGATATTGAAGCATAATCAGAATAGAGAACTCCCGATTCTCTATATGTTTTCATATTTTCCTCGGAATGGCTCTAGTATGGAAATCACCTCTACTAAGGGTGATAGATCATTTTTCCCTGGAATAAATATTCCATAGGTTCCCTTCAGATAGTTTTAAACTGATTGGGAAAATTAAAATGGAATTCATGCCCTATAAATCTTCAATTCCATCTGAAACTATCTCAAATGAAATAAAGCTTGCAAACTATGGCAATTTGCAACAACATCTCACGGAACAAAATATGGATGATATGGCCATGGATAGCATTCATTTAAAGAAAACAATGAAGGATGACCATGATAAGATATCAATGCTCCAAACCAAACTAGACCTTTTGGATCATTTGTTGCATGATACATAAAAGATAAAAACTACAATAAATATAGCCTATGACAAGACAGTGAAAAGGATGAATGTCTTGGGTAATCATTTGACCAAAAATCAAGAATTGAAAAAGAAAACTGGCTCGTTCAGCCAGGAAGCAATGGATCTTGAACTAAAAGGACACCAACGACAACACTCTAAAAGTTACTCGTTTGGTATGATGACTATCCAAGATGAGGATGAAAGAATAGATTTTAAGTTTGGTCAAGATGAAGAATAATTCCAAGAAATACAAAGCTTAGTAAGTCAATTCCATAGAATTCCTAAGGCATTACCTGAAAAATATACGAATATGCCTAAATTCCCCTCTCACACAGAAGATACCCAAAATTGTTTTGGGGTCATCCATGAAGTTGGTTCTTCCTCCTTTCCAGGTCCTCCTCCTCCCACTTTTGATTTAGACATGCAATAGCCTTTTCTGCTCCTTCCCACAAATTCCATTTTGGAATAAATGGAATGAATAACGTGATGTCACAGATGCCTGAGAAACCCGTTCTGAATATCCAATGTTAGTCGTGGGAAGAAATAAATTCAGCCATACAACTTCTTGGCCAATGGGTTTTATATAAAAAGACCCAAGATTCAAATATTTATGGTTAGCAATTAGCTTTTCAGCTGATAGATGGATTATCCGGTTTAGCACATGAATGGTGGGGGTGGTTGCCACAAGAAGCAAAAGATGAGATTTTGAATGCCGGTGATGTAGATCAACAGATACTGCATGCTTTGGGAAAAGAGTTCTATGGCCCTAACGATAAAGAAGACTATGAGCACCTAGCTTCTTTATTCATGTCTGCAAGAATTTGTGACCTAAGTCAAAGTGAGAAATACGTCTTCTATATGCAGAACCTTCTTATCTCTTCAGGAAATTCTAGTGAACCAGCATACTTGAAACACTATCTTAGAAGTTTTCCTGGTCATGTTCCAGATGCTATGGAACACTTTCTAAAAGATAAGAATATTAGTCTTCACAGACTCTCATTTGCACAACTTCATGTTTTTATCATGGAAACTTGGAAATAACATTTCCTAGAAAAGAGAGTCAGTTGGGATTTCAAAAGGAACCAATCTATGTATTCCCCTAGTTTATGTAAAGATGTTGCAAAAAATCCTGATTGGGGTTGTGGTGCTTACAATAGAGGGATTTTTGGAAAAGAATCCTACCACTGCAAGAAGAAAAAGAAAGGATTCCATACAAATGCTCCTAGATATCATCCTGGCAAAGCCTACAAGCATAAGACTCACAAGTGTTATAAGAAATATTTTTGAAACCCATTCCATAAGAAATCTTATGTCAGAAAAAGGTTTGAGCCAACAGACAAATAAACATGTTTTACTTGTTGGAACAAAGGTCATTGGGAAAGAAAATGTCCACAAAATAAACCCAAACCAAAGCATGCGGCTTTCTTCGAACATCTAGATATAGTTTGGTGGGATCTTTATTTTTGTGAAAAAGATCAGTACCCTTCTGGAAAAATTATGTTTCTCCCTGATGATGATTATTCTTCTGATAATGATTCTGATATCCATTTGAATAAATTTTCTCCCTCCAGTTATGATTCTTCCTCTTCGAATCTGATTCCGCCTTGGAAGCAAATTTAGGGGGGTGTGAGGGACCTCCAGACTTTGATTTTTCTTGTTATGTGTTTTCTGCTTCAACAAAACCATCTCCTCAACAATGATCAACTACAATTTATCAACAACTATCCGAGATTCCTGTTTTTGAGTATATTCTCAGAGGAGAATTAAAGGAAGAAAAGAAAAAGCCACTGTCATTACTTAGAGGAAAAGACAAGCAATCAGAAGAAGGTAAAATATCTCCTTCCTATCATCATGCATTCTACAATCCTCCAGATTTATATAAGCACTATCCTGTAGAGAACGAGGATAGGAAGAAGTTTAGAAAAGATAAATAAAATCTGCTTCTTCTACAAATTGAAGAAAAACAGAATTGCCTTAGGAAGCTTGTAAGGGAAATTGAATATTTGAAAATAATGCTTGCAGTAAGAATCAAAGAAAAATATCATCCTTCTGAAGATGAGATGTGCCGACAATATGACATAGCTCTTAAGATCCCTGAGCATGAAAATAAATATTCAAGAGCAGATGCTCTTGTTGGGTGTGTGAGTTATCTCAAAGAAAACACCTAATATTTAATTATCGACTGGGGTTGGTAATCTTAGAGTTGAGGCAAAGTATATGCTAAGGTAGAATGGCACCTAAGATTTCCAGCTTGTCAGACCTTAAAAATATTTAATAAAGAAAAGATCAAAAGATCTTTCAAAATGAAAAACCGAGTCAAACTTCAGAAAAACAGTAAAAGGAATTAAATCAAACTTAGTTAAACAGATAAACTAGAATAGTATCAAATCATACTACTCTACTTTATAATTGAACAATGGAAAAGGCAAACTATGAACTATGAAAATGGAAACTATACAATTTCAGATTCTAATATAAGAATTAGAAAAACAATTGTAAATAAATTAGAGACCTATCTATGAAAAGGATTAATTTAATGATAAATTAGAAAGCTATGATAATAAAAACAAATTACAAACTGTTTAAATAATTTCAACAACTAATTCAAGAAAAACATCTATTCCCATGTAACAAGAACTGGAGTGAATGTGTCGTAATAGCTTTCAAATGTAATAGCAAAACTAAACGGAAGTAAATCTAACCTAACTTCAATGAAAATATGTAAACTACAAAGAGACAAATTACAGTTAACTTTAAACATTTTGATCTATCTACTATCCATGAGTAGAATAATAATATAAAACTAATGAAAACTAGAAGCATGTAGAAAACTTGATACATATATTAATTTTTGAATCCAAATACTATTCCATGAACATCTTCATTATTTATCTAAAAATAAGAAACTGATCCTAATCTTAATGAAGGAAATTATCAAAACTAAAATACATAAAGAATGAAATTATTAACTCTAACCTAACTA
The DNA here is from genome assembly GCA_027924585.1 of Larix kaempferi. Classification (NCBI taxonomy): domain Eukaryota; kingdom Viridiplantae; phylum Streptophyta; class Pinopsida; order Pinales; family Pinaceae; genus Larix; species Larix kaempferi. Next base: position 4,043,082 of record BSBM01000034.1, read on the forward strand.
AGTCTTAAGAGCATGAAGTAAACTAGACTAGGGATAATACTGATAATTTCTGAAACAACATGTTAGCAGATTAAGTACGAAAGACATAATTTAAAAGACAGTTAAATCAAACTAAGAATAATAACAAGACTTGAATTAAAACTTTATGGAATGTAAAACAAGAGCCTAAATATGGTTAAGAATACTAATTAAGAGCAGGAAAGATTACAGTAAAGAAAACTAATAAACTGATTTCAAACTAGCATAAACCAGTACAGAAAGAGTAAAAGTCCGAACAACAATCTGAATGCCAGTCTGAACGACAATCTGAATGACAGTCCGAGTGGAGGAAAAACGAATTAAACTAAGGAAAAGGAGAGTTTTGATGATCTTGACGTCAATTGGAGAATGCAGATGAACCTACAATGCAAAGATTCAGTGAGAAGACTTGTTGAGAAGCTAAGATAATAGAAAGCAACCTATTCTGATCATTGTTGGAGAGATAAACTATTCCTATTCTATGCTAAAGCAAGATTGAGATGAGAGAAGCGAATTAACCTACAGCTACAGAGAAGAAACTAATTAAACTAATTCTAATCGGAACTAAGCTAGAAACAATAACTAACTAAGTCTATCTAATTGCAGAAGATTAGAAAACAAACTATCTAATTGTCAAAGACTGAAATTAAACTATCAAAACTATACTATTGGTCGACCATTTTCTAATTCTATAAACACAAACTATGTTAGCAGCACAATATAAATTACAGAGAAGAAAGAAATATCATGTATAGAAAAACGAGATTAATTACAGATACAGGAAAATAAACTAACTAGTTGCAGAAAAGAAAATACAGAAAATAAAGACAAAACCTCTGGTTGATGAGGGGCCCTTCCCAACAAGCAGAGATGGAAAACTGAACTGATTAGCTACTCAAAACATCAACGAAGTCGAACTTCCATTAACTTGAGAAAATTACAAAATGTCTGCTATCAACTTGCAAATCCTACGAACTATCTGCTAATCTGATGATCTTCTCCAACTATAAGCTAACTAGACTAACTTTGTTTTTCTATGCAAGCGTCTATTTATAATTTACAATGGGTGAGAAGGTCGACATAGTCGACCTCTCTAATAACAGAGGCGTTAGACTGTAACTGGTTGTTTTAAGTGATGCATGACAACGCAGGGAGCATACACCAGGCTTCACGGGGCCGATTCCTTCACAAGGCAGCTACAGCGTCGAACTTCCTTTGATGTGGGAAGAGAGGTAGTGCACTGGAGGACTGAATGAACGGAGGAGAGGGATGCTGGAGCATCGACGTGGGTGAAGTGTTGTGTTGGTAGGCTGAGCGTGGATGGGCAAGTCTTCTAGAACACCTCCGTAAATAGACGTGCGTGATTCCAGGCTGAACGGACGAGAGAACTGGCATGTAGAGTGTTGACATGGAAGCATGGTGTGCTGTTGAGCTTAGCAGTCCTGGGGACGAATCTTCCAGAATGAAAGCTCATTAACCATGACCCTTGTGTGGCAAACAGAACCCATATGCCCGATCTTGTCTTTAATGGCCCGAAACATACCAACCATGGATTTCGCAGGCTGAATGCGAGGCTGAACGACGAGCTGAACGTGGTTGAACATTGGCAATATAAACATGCAATCTGAATGAAGGTTCATTTGAGAAACCGCAGCCTGTAAATCAAAACTAGATGCCATGCATGACTGGAAATGTCACTTTAATCATTGATAAATCATAATATAACAAGATTTGACAAAAATTCATATGATAAATGAATACATGCATACTTGGTCTGTTTCATGGGTTGAATGGCTAAAAGAATAACTTATTAAATAAAAAATAATGAAATTAATGCCATTCAGAGCAGATTTGATGATAAAAAATAGTGACAAAATGGACACCAACACTCCCCCAAACCGGAGATATGCCAGGTCCCAAAGAGCAAAACAGAGAGAAATTAGGAAGAAGGCTGAGCTGCGGTAGCAGCTGCCTTCGAATGGGATGATGAAGATAGAGATTTGGCCTTGAGCTTCTTGAATTGGTCCTTTAAGTAATTATATCTCATCCTCAGGGCAGTATGGGATGTTGTTTTGGTGTTAACCAAGCGTTCAATGTCTTTTACTTGTGCACACAGTGCCTTGTTTTCTTCATGGAGCTTAGAAATTGTTTCCACATAGATTTGATTTTGGTCTGTCAACCATGCTATCACTTGGATCAACTTATCTATCTCCTGCAAAGTCAGAATGAGCTATTCTTTATAATGTTCAGGGCTCTTTGGGGGACTCAACTCTTTTGAAAATGTTTCACACTCAACAGTATGACCTTCAAGAATTGTATCTTGGTTGTGTGCAGGAGGACTTTCAGTAGCGGAGGCTTCACTCATTTGAGTAGACACGTTGGCTAATGTGAGGAGGGGTGTTGCAAAGGTATGATCATTCGACTGGACATTTGAACATGAAGGCTGAACGATAGTCTGAATGACAGACTGGTTGGAGGACTGGTCAAAATTCGTTCTTGTGGATTTAGTTGGTTCTGAAAAGAGTGGAGGTTCCGAAGTAGGGTCACCAAGGGTAAGTTCAAGAGAAGGTGATGACTTGGCAAGGTGCTCATCACCTGAGGGATCCTCATCAAACCGTACACGTTTTGCATTTGGTTCTGCTTGGGTATGATGATGTTCTTGAGAAGAGGAAGGTTTGACAGTAGATAAATGAGGCTTCAGTATCTCAAAAACAAAATGATGCCAATTTTTTCCTCTCTTTTCTAACTAGTGAATGATCAGAAGCTTAATAAGACAATGGTGATACAGGCTTCCAGAAGGGTTAACTGTATTCTTCCTGACTTAGCTACACATTTTCTCCAAACTTTTCAGGAAATAAAATGGGAAGTTGAGGGTCTGATTGTTGACAAAAAGAGCTAACAATCTGAAATGGCAAGCTTTAAAGATAGTGAACTTACCCTCGCAAGTGATTAAGTGGATGATAACAATCAGAAGATCTAAGTAATCCGTCTTGATCCATTCTCTGCGAAAACCTTTGATACCAGCAACGTGTTTAAAATCGGATTTCAGGGCAAATTCATGATCCTTCCATGGAAGGAAGAGATGCTTGTGCCATCGAGAACCTTCCCTCGGGAGCTTGGTAGCTAATGCTATTGACTCTTTTGTCATGGAGAAAATAAGGTGGCCAACCTTGGTCGTCTTTCCATCAAAAATTTTAGCGAACAGTAATGAAATATCGTGGTCATGGCCTTGGACAAGGTGGAGAAATGGTTCCCAACCTGCTCGCAAAAACACTTCACGGCAGGCTTTAAACTCAGAAATGTGAAGGAGGTCTTGGTAACTACCAGGATCATAACGAATAGGCATTGTTGACAGAGGATGGGGGAATGCGAATGGATACAAGATGTGCAAGGATTTGCAGAGGATGCGGCTCAAATGGAGAGAGAATAGACTGAGGCAGAATTCACATGATCACCAGTTTAAACTAAGGTCCGTTTGATTGTTTGAATGACAGTGGACAAGGGCTTGGCATGCTTTAAAAGATCTCACCTGTCATTCTAAGATCTTAAGTTAAGTGTTAGCGTGAATCCAATGGATATGTGTGGTTTAAAGAATATTCAACCATGTCCAAAGCCGAGCTTTGGACATGTTGAATGTAATTGACGTAATGAAAATATATTACACGTGAGAGATCATGATTCGATTGATATGGTTGCAGGTCGTACAACAGGATAAGTAAGATCGAATGGCGGTCATACAATGATTCACAATGATGCATAATCCATTCGTTTAATGGAGGTGAGATGGATAAGAGAATGAAGCCATGTGTGAAATTGACATTTGATTGATCCATGTCATAATTAGCCAATAAAACTTATCAATAATATTCAAATTTGAACATCGTGGCATATTAAATAAAGTTGTTATAGGCTATGGTTTCATTCAGCACTCCATTCGGAACTTTATTTATTTGCCTCATTCGGATCAGCATTCAATCCATCATTCAATCCTTCATACAGAGTTTATACAAGATCTTATTTTTGTTGTAGACCAAAGCTGATTTTGCAAAGAATTTCTGAAGCTGTTAGTGCACAAAAGATGCTGTAAACTTTTCTTTTCTGGATCTTTAGTTGCGTTCCTCTTTTTGGTGTTGATTAGATCAATTTTCTTCTGCTTTTGCATTAACCTGAAAACGCCTCTCATTGTATCAGAGATAAATAAAATTTTCATAAAAATTCAGAGAGTAAGAACAGTTCTAATCCTCCCCCCCAAAAAAACCAAAAATATGGCATGTCCTCAAGCCATCAAAGAGAAAATGATTAAAACTAAAAAATTTCAATTGAAAGTCTTATAGATAGCTTTTAAAATATTGTGATAATTTTCATAAGGAAATGAAATATTAACTAACAAATGTAGATGATTCAAATATGTACCTTCATAAAAAATAATACAACAGTGCTTAAAAGACCATATGAAGAATAATAGTGTAAGCGATGTGAAAAATGCCATAGGAAAACTAGTTGTCCAAGACTCATTGTAAAGATATCTTGTCATCCAAAGAATATAGATAAGGTTCTCAGTTAAATTTGTGAGATCTACTATAATTATGGGTCCCATTTCTAGGATAGTTATATCCTAGGTATTGTTTGAATTAGATGACAGGGTCCAAGTCCAACTTACAACCATTATCTAATGAAAGTATACATAATCGGCCTAAACATGTATTTGTATACTCAGGTTTTTTTTTATGAGTATTGTGAATAGCAATGCATTAACCAAACCTCTTTTACCCGATATTGACCTGCTGCCAGCAGGCTTGTCCAGTACCCCGACGGGTTTATCTTGGTACCATGCAAGTATATCCCTGCGGCCAGCGAGCCTGTTCAGTACCCCGATAGGTTTACTTGCATTTACCGAGCTTCCTTGTTTAATATTTTACTTAGCATGGACCCACTGCCAGCGAGCCTGTTCAACACCCCGGCGGGTTTGCTTCGTATAATGATATATATATATATAATTTTTTTGTAAGGAAGTCAGTTGGCACTAGAGTGTGCTAAGCATGTTAAACACATAATTCAAAATTTAGCACAAACCTTATGAGTAACTTTTTTTATAATGGCCTAAATTACAGATCATGCCAAAAGATAATAACCTAAAGCTATTCTTTGACTTCACAGTCTATCTTTTTCATAAAAGGTCAGTAATGTTCCCCACAAAATAGAAAATATCACCCATTTTTAGGCTACCTTTCAAAGGTGCTTTGGAGACAAGTTTTGATAATGAGTCAAGGATGAACTAGCAATCCATAGGTGTAAGATAGAGTTTTGTGGAGATCATAATAATTAAAGTAGGTCTTTTAAACAACTGTTCTAATGATAAATCAAAAGTGTGCATGTTTGAATCAAATACCATATACAGAATCATAAAAGAGAGTGGTTATAAATGATATCAAGAATGCTTTATCCTTTCACTAGAAATTTTCAAATTTAACATTAGCTGAAAGAGAGGGAGAGTTATAAATATTTCTTTTTAGAGCACTTCCCTTTTTGCATAATATCACATGAGTTGATTACAAAGATAGGGTCCTTGTGATTAAGCTGCAAAACCACTTGTCAGATGATTCAAATTTTATTTAAAACAAAAACATATGTACAAAACAAGTTATGTAAAATTTTCAAATTAACAAAAGGAAAAAGAGGCTTCGTGTTTAATTGACAATATTTTACAAACTGATCATAATAGATTTCCTATAAAATGACAATCAGTTGTTAGAAATGACTCATTATTATTTAAAATATATATATATATATATATATATATATATATATATATTTACATATATACAAAAGAAGATAACCCAAAATGATTCAAGGACTAAGAGGGGGAGGAATGACTTCCTCTTCTACCAGTTCCATTTCCTCTTGCTATACGGCATTCTGCACAAAATCTTGTTTAAATATTGGTTGATGATAAAGTCTAAGTCTATGTCCATTTACAACAAAAGAAACTTGCGAATAATCAATTGTCTTAATTTTAAGGGATCCATTATCAAAGTCTGTGACAAGTTCATATGGACCCATCCAACGAGTAGTTAATTTACCTTTAAAATTTTTGTATCTTGAATCAAAAAGTAGTGCCCAGTCTCCAGTTTTGAATTGTTTTTGTTTAAGGTATCTATCATGCCACTTTTTGCGTTGGTTTTGTATTAAGATTGTACGTTGAATAGCATATTTCCTAATATCATCTAATTCATTTATCTGCAGGATTCGTTGACTCTGTGCTTCTTCTAAGTTCATCCCTAATTGTGCAGCCATATGAAAGGTTTTGACTTGAAATTCAATGGGTAGAAGAACTTGTTTACCATAAACGAGTTCATAAGGTGTGTGACCAGTAGTGTTTCTCCAAGTTATTCTATAAGCCCACAGAGCTTCAGGAAGCCTATCTACACAGTCTTTGTGTTGTAACAGGATGGCTTCTAATACTTTGTTGGTGGATTCTACCTGACCATTGGCTTGCGGGTGATATGGTGAATATTTACAATGTCTAATACCATATTTATCAGTAAGCACTTTCATTAATTTGGAGTTAAACTGATATCCTTGGTTGGTTACAATTTCCCTAGGTACACCGAATCGGGTAAATATTTCATCATAAATGAATTCCACCACAGTTTTCTCTGTGGCTCAAAATAAAGCTTTAGATTCTACCCATTTGGTGACATAATATGTACATACTAGGATGTACTTCTTCTTGCGAGACATAGGGGAAATTGGTCCAACAAAATCTAGAGCCCATTTTTCAAATGGCTCAATCATAACTTGGGGTTGTAAAGGCATCTCATCGGATGGTGTAGGTCTACCCATTCTTTGACAACTGTCACATCCCTTGACATATTTGGCAACATCTTTGAAGATGCTTGGCCAATAGTACCCAGAGTGCAATACTTTGTATGTTGTCCTTTTATCATAAAAATGCCCACCGCAAGGTCCACCATGACATGCATGTAGGATCTCTGCCATCTCATCCTCCCGTATGCATCGTCTAATAATAAGGTCAGGACCAGTAAGAAAGAGATCATTATATACCCAAGAATAATTGGAACTTTGAACTATGATCCTATGTTTCTCAGGTGGGGAGAGATGGTTAGGTAGCTTTCCAATTGATAAATAATTGGTTATGTATGAAAACCATGGGGTTCGGATAGATATAGCGAACAAATGTTCATCTGGGAAGCTATCATCGACAGGGTTGGCATTATCGTCAATTTGAATTCGAGAGAGGAAATCATCTACTACATTCTCTTTACCGGGATGATCAACAATGGTGATGTTGAATTCTTATAACAAAAGAATCCACCGAGTCACTCTGCCATTGGTGATAGGTTTATTCATCAAAAACCTGATGGCAGAGTGGTCAGTGTGCATAAAAATCTCATATCCTGTGATATAATGACGAAACTTGTTTATGGAGTAGACTACTGCTAGAAACTCTTTTTCAGTAACAGTGTACTTCGATTTTGCAGGAGTCAAATTTTTACTAGCAAAGTAGATGGCATGTGATGTCTTTCCCTCTTTTTGACCTAAAACTGCCCCTATGGCTATGTCAGAAGCATCAGTGGATATATGGAAAGGAAGGGACCAATTTGGGCCCCTAAGTATTGGTGCCATTGATAGCTTGGCCTTCAGAGTCTCGAAGGCTTGTTGACACGATTCAGTCCATTGAAATTATGTGTCTTTCATGAGTAGTTTGAACATAGGTGCGGCTATTTTAGTGAAATTTTCAATGAAACGTCTATAATAGCCGGCATGGCCAAGAAAACTTCTTACTTCCTTTGGAGTTTTTGGAGGAGGAATATTAACAATTATTTCAATCTTGGTGGGATCCACCTTGATACCTTCAAGAGAGACATGATGTCCCAAAGCTATGCCCTCAGTTAGTAGCATTTTACATTTTTCATGACTAAGAGCTAAGTTCATTTCTTGGCACCGAATAAGAACTGTTTCGAGGTTATCAAGGGATTCCTGGAAGGTGTTACCATAAACTGTAAAATCATCCATATAAACTTCTACAAAGTCGTGTATGAGGTCAGCAAAGATTCCTAGAACTACACGCTGGAAAGTAGCAGGTGCATTACATAGGCCAAATGGTAGCACTCGGTAGGCATACGTCCCCCAAGAGCAGGTAAAGGTTGTCTTGTCTTGATCCTCAGGTGCTATAAATATTTGATTCTATCCACTATAACCATCAATGAATGACAAATATTGTTTCCCTGATAAGGTGTCTAACACCTAATCGATGAAAGGAAAAGGGAAGTAGTCCTTAAGAGTGGCCTTGTTCAGTTCTCGAAAGTCAACACAGATACGCCATTTCCCTGTGATTTTCTTTGGAACTACCACTAGAGGAGAAACCCATTTACTGTTGGAAATTGGGTAAATGAATCCAACATTAAGGAGTTTTTCTAATTCATCCTTTACTATATCCTTTAGTGCTAGGTTCATTCTTCTATGGGGCTGCCTAACAGAAGGTATGTTTGAGTCTGTGTAAATGTGATGGATACAGGTGTCTAGGTGTATACCTTTCATATCGTTATACTCCCATGCAAATGATCTAGTTTGACTCTTGAGAACTTTTAGTAATTGTTTTTGCCAACTCTCATCTAAACCTGCATTTATATGCAGAAATTTTTCGGTACTAACCTCACATGGTATGGTATAGGATCCTAGGTGTTCTTCGATTGCAAAGACACAGGGTGTACTTGTAAATGTTGAGAGGCTCATGTTTTCTTAGAATTCGTCTCCAAAGATCTGGTCAAATTGGGAAAAAGATTGAGGAAAATCCACACATGTTGTGGAAGAGATAAATTGGTTCAACACGTTCTCGGTATTTTTCTCTTGAAGTGCCCGAGAAAAATCACTAACCAGGGAAAGTTCTTCCAAGTTCTCATCTCCAAAAGGACAATCTAACCAAAAGAGGTTTTCAGCTATTGGCTGAGCTGGTGGGTATAAAGCTAGTTTTCTTGTAGATAACCATCAGAGATAATCATCTCTCCATCCCTACATCCTATAAATGCATTGGCAGTAGCCAACCAAGGTCTTCCCAAAAGAATGGGGTGACCTTTGGAAGGGTGTTTTGATTTAATAACCATGAAGTCCACGGGATATTCCCATGAGGCTACTGATAGAGTGATGCCATCTAATATCCCAGTAGGTTGAACCATACTACGATCTGCTAACTCTAGCATCGTTGGGGTAGGGCGGAGGAATGGTCCTAAATTGAAAGTTTCTAAGACTCTGGTAGTCATCAAATTGATAGCAGCTCCTAGATCAATAAGTGTGTTCCCTATGGCGGTGTTATTGATGATAACAATCACCACAGGGTTTACTGGGTTTGAATATTTTGGAATTCTAGGTTGGTTTGCTATGCAATTTGAAATTTCTCCAATTACATGAATCGTCGGAGGGTCTTTTTGTTTCCTCCCTAGTCTCTTAATACAGAGTTCCTTTATTACCTTACTATAGATTGGAATATCCTTAATGGCTTGTAACAAAGGGATCTTAATGCAAATATTTTTCAATTCGTTAATGATATCGTACTCTGGATAAGTTACAGGTTTTTCTATTACTAGACACTCCGGATATGGAGGTGACTTTTCCCTTGCAATTACTTCTTTGTGTGGATGGTTGTGTGTTGAAGATTTAGAAATAACCATATCTTGAAGAATGGCATCATTCAAAACTTCACTAGGTGTGTCTTCTTCATTCTCTTCTTGAATAACAACTGATGACTTGGGATTATCTTGCAAAACTCTTCCAGACCGCAGTTGTATCTCCTATATTGGCGTGGTCGAAATGACATATGATGGAAGAGGTAACAACCCAATGCTGTTAAGGGCCTAGGTTGGTTTGTTGTTAGGATTCGGTATCAGTTGTGCAGGTAATATTGTGGGTCTTGGATGATTCAATTTCTGGAAATGGTGAGGTTGATTCAGGATAGGGGGTAGTGAAGGAGGTACAAATCCAGGTGGAATTTGCTGAATATTAGGTGGTTAAGGATACTTAGGCATAGGAGGAGGTGTTTGAGCATAAGCTTGCCATCTTGTAATGTCTCCATCTTGACCCTAATGCATTAATATTGTAAATGATGTAAATATTGTTATTTAGTCATGGTGAGGAGCTCAAGGCCAAGGCCCCGCCATTGATTTATCGTTCTATGTATCGGCAATTAGTTCTTGTGATAGCCGTGCACAATGAAAATTCAGACATCATGTAAATATGCAATTTGAATGAAAAACCCACAACCAGCTATGCAATGCAACCAAGAGATGGGGGCATGATCTTTACAAGGAATAGGGAGGGAAAATAACCAAACCCTTGAGCCATGGTGTTAAGCCATTCCATTGAGGAAACCCATGAACTCTCAACTACCCATTTGGTCTCATGCACCCAATCATTTAATTCTTCCAAGAACTGGTTGAGATAATTAATGCCTTGGGATGGGAGAGGTATGGCTGTCAATTTTCGTGTATGGGCAAGACAACAACCTGGGAAATCGAGTTTTGGTTTGCTGGGCAAGAAAACCCCCACGAAATTCTTCCCAAAGCCAATCTTCACCCATGGCATTCATCCTCTCACATAGTCTGAGCTTGTTGGGGTTTTATCCTTCACGTTTTTTTACCATTTCCTACATTTTTCCATGCCTGGGAGTTCGTTTTTGCATATACAGTAGCTTGGGAGAGAAGGGCCACGATCTGGGGACTGTATGGAGGTCGTTTTTTCCCTCGAATGTCCAAGGATGTGTTTCTAAAAAATGGATTTGGCTTCCCAGGGTTGTTCCCCATCTTCCAATTTCGTTTTTGTCTGTTCCCACGTTTTTTTGAGTTAGTTGAAACTCCATCTCATGCATCCCACTATGGAAAACATTTTCCTCATGCCCATCAATTGTGGTTTTGTTGTTAAGTGCATCCCGTTTTGGATTTGAACCTGTGAGCAGGAGCTTCAAGAGTGGAAGAGGACATCTTTGGCTTGATGAGCCCAATGAAGTATCCATATCTCCAGGGTTGAGCCACTAGCCTAGTAATTCACCTCTGCCCATCTCTTAGCAGCCTGAGATCCCAACTGCTAGTTGGCTTGGCTGATTCTGGCGTATCTTTGGCTATGTGATGAGCCTATTTTTTCCTTTTCCTTGTGGAGATCATTCCCATCTCGGGGGTTGCAGTGGTGCTGAGAGATTAAGGAGCACACTGGCCTACGGTTGGGTGGAATGTTGCAGAAGCGTAACTGGTTGCTCAGGGATTACTTGGTTTAAGATAAGTATTCTCATTTGCAAATTTGATATTGCTTAAATTGATGAATGGCATAAAAATCTGGAATGTATGATGGATGTGTATTGAAATTACTTCCGCTGTATTTTAAAATAATTTTGCATCTTCATATGTCTTTTATATTATATGAATGCTTACATAATAGTTCATGGGACTAGATGCTCGGTTTAACGTCACGATCCTCTCCATCTAGCTGGTATGATGGGAGGGGACGTGACACCTCTCCATCCATGTGGCCATTACTGTTGTCGAGCATTCTGAGGAGGGTACTGCGGGGGCCAATTCTACCAACCCGAAGTATTCCATTGTTGAGGAGGTTGATAAGGATAGTAATAAGGTGGAATTTGTGATGAATCTTGATACGATGGTTGATCTCTAGGTTTCCTAGGCCTCCTAGGTATTTCACCAAAATTTCCGCTCTTATACAGAACTTGTAATCCAGGCAACGATGGACAATCATTGGTTGGATGTTCTTCTGTACATAGGTGACAGACCGAAACATTATTTAATGGACATTCTCGTTGAGGATGTTTAGTTCTACACCTAGGACAGAAAACACTCATTACTGCACGCTCTTCATCTTCTCTCTTTTTAGCTTGTAGTGCATCTAGTTGAGAACCCATGGCTCCTAAGATATTTGTTTTGAAATTTTCCAATAGGTTTCCCAACTCTACCCTTGTAACTCCACCAGGACCGGATGTGTTTCCTTTGGGATTCCTAGCATAAGATTCTCGAAAGTGTCTTCCACCGTTCCCTCTACTCCTAGAGTAATTCCTACATAGTTCACAAATCTCTGCAAAAGACTTATGAGAAATGTCTCCTGCAACCATGAGATTAAGGTTATCTAAGAATTCTTCTGAGATTCCCTTGAGGAAGAGTGTCCTTACTGCATCTTCTCGAAGATCACTATACTTGGATTTGTGTAACACATAGATAAATCTCTCGAGATAGTCTTCTAAGATCTCGTCTTCGATTTGTTGAATCTTAAAAATATCATTGTGAGAGTCCTTAGGTCTACAGTAATCCTGATATTTTGGAAGAAATGCATTCTTCATGTCTTCCCAAGTTCTAATACTATATTCTCCTAATCCCACGAACCATCGAAGAGAAGAATCTTTTAATGTGGCAGGAAATATTTTTAGCTTTTGGCCATCTTGTAGGTAATTATAACTCCTACACAAAATGTCAAACTCGAATAAAAATGTGTCTGGATCCTCACTACTCTTTCCATAAAAGGTTGGTAGTGAGGAGGGAGGGATGTTTTTCATAGTAACATCTTGTGCAGTGTCTAAGATAGGGAACCCAAAGGTACCTTCAGTTCTAACTTCTCCATCTTCTTCATATTGTCGGACATGATCTTCATTTTCATCCCCCATGAAGATTCTATTGCCAAAGAGAGAAAATATAGGTGGCTCCTTTCTCGATGAATATGGGATGTCCCAACGTTCTGTTTCAGGATGCGTATTCTTCTTTTTAGGAGGAGAATTACCAACTATGTGGGAATCCAGATTTGGAGGTCCTACTGTTGTTGTATCAATCTGTGAGATAACTATGTTCACAGAACTCTCAAAAAGAGCGTCTACTTGTGCAGGATCAACAAAATCTACTAAGTCTGGACCACCTACTATTGAAAAAGTAGTGTCTTTGGGTTTTTGGACTAATGGAGAGTTAAGAGGTCCTGAAGTTTTATCCTTTTGAGTTTCCTCTTGTCTAAGTTCATTTTCAATATGAGCTTGAGGTTCTTCTAGTGGACTTTCTTTATGAACAGATTGTTCTGATGTCCCTATGTTTTCCCCTAATTGATTTCCAGAAAGGATTTCCATTGCTTTCCAAGTAGGACTATCCCTTTTAGGTGTCTTTCGAAACCTTTTTGTTGAGTTAGTAGTTGGGGTGGCACACCCCCCATATAGGTTAGTAGGGATTTTAGTAGGGATTTTAGTACGAGAACTAGTTTTAATAAATCTACCTTGTGAATCTCTAGACCTATTCATGTAAACAAATTATAATTGAAATAAACTCCAACTACATAACTACTACTGCTGGGTTTTGGGGATGCCTGTTATAACAAATGCGCAGGTTCTTACCTCTCGTCTTACCGCTCACCTGCCACCAGCCTATTTTCAAAAGAAAGAATATAACTAAATTTCAAAAAGAGAGTTCAACTTATCTATGACTGAATTCTACCTATCTTCTACAACTCCCCGGAAACAGCGCCAAAATGTTGGGTGTGTGAGCTATCTCAAAGAAAACACCTAATATTTAATTATCGATCGGGGTTGGTAATCTTAGAGTTGAGGCAAAGTATATGCTAAGGTAGAAGGGCACCTAAGATTTCCGGGTTGTGAGACCTTAAAAATATTTAATAAAGAAAAGATTGAAAGATCTTCTAAAATAAAAAACCGAGTCAAACTTCAGAAAAACAGTAAAAGGAATTAAATCAAACTTAGTTAAACAGATAAACTAGAATAGTATCAAATCATACTACTCTACTTTATAATTGAACAATGGAAAAAACAAACTATGAACTATGAAAATGGAAACTATACAATTTCAGATTCTAATATAAGAATTAGAAAAACAATTGTAAATAAATTAGAAACCTATCTATGAAAAGGATTAATTTAATGATAAATTAGAAAGCTATGATAATAAAAACAAATTACAAACTGTTTAAATAATTTCAACAACTAATTCAAGAAAAACATCTATTCCCATGTAACATGAACTGGAGTGAATGTGTCGTAATAGCTTTCAAATGTAATAGCAAAACTAAACGGAAGTAAATCTAACCTAACTTCAATGAAAATATGTAAACTACAAAGAGACAAATTACAGTTAACTTTAAACATTTTGATCTATCTACTATCCATGAGTAGAATAATAATATAAAACTAATGAAAACTAGAAGCAAGAAGAAAACTTAATAAAGATATTTACTTCTGAACTTTATTTGGAAGCAAGTAGAAAACTTGATAAAGAATATTAATATAGAAGCAAGTAGAAAACTTGATAGAGATATTAATTTCTGAATCCAAATCCTATTCCATGAACATCTTCATTATTTATCTAAAAATAAGAAACTGATCCTAATCTGAATGAAGGAAATTATCAAAACTAAAATACTTAAAGAATGAAATTATTAACTCTAACCTAACTAAGTCTTAAGAGCATGAAGTAAACTAGACTAGGGATAAGATTGATAATTTGTGAAACAACAACATGTTATCAAATTAAGTACGAAGTCTAACTAAGTCTATCTAATTGTAGAAGATTAGAAAACAAACTATCTAATTGTCAAAGACTGAAATTAAACTATCAAAACTACATTGTTGGTCGACCATTTGCTAATTCTGTAAACACAAACTATGTTAGTAGCACAATATAAATTACAGAGAAGAGAGAAATATCATGTACAGAAAAATGAGATTCATTACAGATACATGAAAATAAACTAACTAGTTGCAGAAAAGAAAATACAGAAAACAAAGACAAAACCTTCGGTTGATGAGGGGCCCTTCCCAACAATCAGAGATGGAAAACTAAACTGATTAGCTACTCAGAACATCAATGAACTGGAACTTCCATTAACTTGAGAAAATTACAAAATGTTTGGTATCTGCTTGCAAATCCTACGAACTATTTGCTAATCTGAGGATCTTCTCCAACTATAATCTAACTAGACTAACTATGTTTCTCTATGCAAGCGTCTATTTATAATTTACAATGGGTGAGAAGGTCGATAGAGTCAACCTCTCTAATAATAGAGGCGTTTATGACTATAACTGGTTGCTTAAAGTGATGCGTGACAACACAGGGAGCATACACCAGGCTTCGCGGGGCCGATTCCTTCACGAGGCAGCTGCAGCGTCGAACTTCCTTTGACGTGGGCAGAGAGGTAGTGCGCTGGAGGACTGAATGAATGGAGGAGAGGGCTACTGGAGCATCGACGTGGGTGAAGCGTTGTGTTGGCAGGTTGAGCAAGTCTTCTAGAACACCGGCGTAAATCGACGTGCGTGATTCCAGGCTGAACGGACGAGAGAATTGGTATGTAGAGTGTTGACATGGAAGCATGGTGTGCCGTCGAGCTTAGCAGGCCTGGGGATGAATCTTCTAGAACGAAAGCTCATTAATCATGACCCTTGTGTGGCAAACAGAACCCACATGCTCGATCTTGTCTTTAATGGCTCGAAACATACCAACCGTGGATTTTGCGGGCTGAATGACGAGCTGAATGTCGTTGAACATTGGCAATATAAACACGCAGTCTAAATGAAGGGTTGTTTGAGAAATCGAAACCTGTAAATTAAAACTAGATGCCATGCATGACTGGAAATGTCACTTTAATCATTGATAAATCATAATATAACAATATTTGAACAAAATTCATATGATAAACGAATACATGCATACCTGGTCTATTTGATGGGCTGAATGGCTAAAAGAATAACTTATTAAATAAAAAATAATGAAATTAACGCCATTCAGAGTAGATTTGATGATAAAAAATAGTGATAAAATGGACACCAACAGCTCTTTCCCCTGAACCTTTCCTAGGACTTTTCACGTGTCCTAAAATGTACATTCAAGTTTCTTTTTGTCATCTAGAATTCAATCCCTCTAAGTTAGATTGCATGGTTAATTCAGGTTGTCAGATGAATTTTAAAAAAGGAAGTGCAATTCCTTCATTCTATTGGGAGAAGGATTCAGAACACATAATTGCTATAGAAGGTTCCCCTATACATCTTTTGGGTAGAGTAGCAGACCGTTTCCTATTCAAATAGAAGGATGTACAGAAGCTTTATCCTTGAATAGGTTGGATAGTATAAAAGAAGATTGTATATTATGTATGAATTCCTAAACAGAGTGAGCCCTATTACTTCTGACACTATTAAGATGTTGTTTAAATGTATCATAAAAGAAAAGCTAGTTTCTTGTCCTTTGTCCTTTGAAGCTCTTTTGAAATGAAAAATCCCTGTGAAAAGAACAAAGTCTAAAATAAACATTGCAGAATTGTTTAAAATGGAGAGATGCATTGCCTATGTAGAAATGCATAAGGACAAGGCCCTTGCTAATATCTCTGAAAAGCTTGAGAAAGACTGCACTTCAGAAAGCCCTAATGCTTTTTGGATGAGAGAAAAATATTTTGTTTCCTTCCTTTTGACAATCTGGTAAAAAATAAAGAAATTAAATCCTCTGCTAGATTGATGTCTCCCTCTGAGAGAGAATATTTTGCAATTAAATCCTCTGCTAGATTGATGTCTCCCTCTCAGAGAGAATATTTTGCCAGTGAAATTAAAGAAATGTTTTCAAAAGGGTTAATTGAACCCTCTAAGATTCCATGGGATTGCAGAGCCTTTGTTGTTAACAAACACTCAGAGATTAAGAGAGGTAAGCCAAGGCTGGTTGTGAATTATAAACCTCTTAATACAGTGCTCCAGAAAATCAGGTATCCATTACCTGATAAAGCTAGTCTTCTACAACATATTGTTGGATGTACTATATTCAGTAAGTTTGATTTGAAAGTTGGTTTCTATCAAATTGGGATTGAAGAAAAAGATAGGTTTAAGACTACTTTTTTTGTTCCCCATGGCCAATATCAATGGAAAGTATTACCTTTTGGAATAAGCAATGCCCCCTCTGAATTCTAGAAGAGAATGGAGGATATTTTCAGAGAAAAGATATGGGAATTAGTCTCCATAGAAGATATCTTTATATGCTCTAGGAACTTGCAAGATCATTTAAAGCATTTAAAAGAATTTTATCATCTAGATTATAAGCATGGTCTTTGCAGCAACCGTATCCGGTTGGACTGTTAATAGTCGAATCTGACTCTCATATTGAATTATAAATAAGAATAATATATTAGATGATGAATATAAAATTACAATAAGATTTCCTTTATAGGGATTTGAGGAATCATAGTGAAGGGTTATGCCCTTTCACTAGTAACCTAATAATCTATTAATTTATAGATAATAATATTAATTAAATATTCACAGCATTGCCTTCCCCTTAGGAAAGCTTTGTCCTCAAAGCTTGAGTATTTTCCTAATGTCGTCTTTTATTCTCGATGTATGTCGCACTGATGACTTGAGAGGTGCGATTTTGATTACGACCATTGCCTCAATTTGATTATTATGTCTTGGTATTTGCAATAAGTACGAACTTGGTGAAGTTTTGTTTACGCTATTTCTACTTGTGTGATTGCTTCTTTTAACTATGTTTGTCGTCAATTGAACATGCTCAACATACATTACGACATTAATTATTTTCGTGTTGTTATCCCCAACATATTTTGTGTCAGTTCCCTTGAACGGGCTCCTTGTGCTTATAATGCTCATAATAACATCGGCTTGTCTCTTATCACAGTCTTGGTGAGGATCATCTTTCTTCTTGTCAAATATTTTCTTGCCATTTTATTCATTACTAGGGTATGTTGTATCTTTGTCTTGCACAATGTCTTGATTGTTACTATTACTCTCATGGGAGATGACATAATAGTCTACTGTATCTTCATCTTTTACATTAGCTTGGATGGTTTCTTCTACCGGATTTTCACATCCATCTTCATTTTCTTTAAACATTTCGTCCATAGATTTCTTTATTTCATCTATATCCTTAAGGATTTTCTCAAGGAGATATATGAAGTCGTCACTCTTACTATAAGGTGCCATGGACGTTTGTAGGACGCTATTTTGGCCTTTTAAGGTGAAATTTTGAATAATAATATATTAATTAATTAATTAATTAATATTTTTATTTTTATTTTTATTTTTATTTTTTCATAAACAATATAATATTTTGTATATAGTTTTTTTTTAAACAAATATTATAATATTAAATATAATATTTGATATTTTTATACTTTGGGATTGTAACTTTTAATAAAATTAAATATTAATATAATAATATTTATATAATATTTAAATTTTTATTAAAAATTAGCGTTTACGTGAAAGAGTGATGGAGTGTGACAGGTTTGATGTGGGCGGAGAGTGTTGGCCGGATGTGTTGAAGTGGGCGGTGGAATGTGCAGGTATGCAAGATGGCTCGTGAAGGAGGTCACGCAGGTGGAGAGTGCTGGTGGAGAGAAGGGATGTAGCGTGGGAAAACAAGGTGCACAGCAGGGATGCGTGCAAGAGGGGGGGGAGAGGCAGGAGGGAGGGATGGAGGAGTGCGCAGGCGAATGGGGAGATGGTGGGAGGAATGGAGGAGTGTGCGGGCAGGAGGGGGCAACAGAGTAGCTGTGTGGTGGAGCAGGATGATGGGGCACTGGAGGTATGCGTTGGAAGGAGGCCGAGGTGGTGGCGAAGGGAGCAGGTGTGAGATGGGGGCGTGGCCGGTGTGGATGATGGTGGCAGGGTGTGTAGGGGAAAAGCGAGGGGGTGTGTAATATAGTATGGCAGGGAGAACAACGGAAAGGAAGGTGTGGAACGCAAGTAGAGGGAAGGTGCAGCTGTGGCGGAAGGTAGTGATGGAGGGAAAGCGGCGGTGGAATGAGGGTGTTGTGAGGAGAATGGTGGATGAGCGGTGTTGTGCACGCAGGAGGGTGGACAGAGGGAGGGATGAATGGGAGTAGTGAAGGAGTGGGGGTGGGGGAAGGCGTGGATGGAAGTGCAGTAGGAGGAATGGAGTGAGTGATGCAGCGGAATGGAGGGATGAGCAGAGTCCAAGCTCACCTGAGGAGGAGCGAGTCCGCTCTGAGTGTGAGTCGAATCCGAGCTTAGATGGAGGAGCGTTCCGCTCTGATACCAAATGCAGCAACCGTATCCGGTTGGACTGTTAATAGTCGAATCCGACTCTCATATTGATGATAAATAAGAATACTATATTAAATGATGAATATGAAATTACAATAAGATTTCCTTTATAGGGTTTTGAGGAAGCATAGTGAAGGGTTATGCCCTTTCACTAGTAACCTAATAATCTATTAATTTATAGATAATAATATTAATTAAATATTCACAGCAGTCTTGCTCTCTCAAAGAGAAAGATGGAATTGGAAAGACTGAAATCGAGTTTCTCGGTTTCAAGATAAAGAAAGGGAAAGTAATTCTTCAAGACCATGTCTTAAAGGTGTTCTCGCATTTCCCAGATCAAATATTAGAAAAATTTAAGCTTCAGAGATTTCTGGAAGTCTCAACTATATCAGACCATTCTATAAAGGGAAAGTTAAGGATATTCATATCCTTCAGAAAATATTGAAAAAGAATCCCCCTAAATGGTTTTCAGATTTGACTGTTGCAGTCCAGAAAATTAAAACAAAAGTGCAGCAACTCCCCCCTCTCTCTTTCTTCCCCAGGGAACTAGTAATCTTGTAATTGAAATAGATGCTTAGACAAATGCATGGGGTGGAGTTCTAATTGAAAAGAATGGAGAGAGAGAAGAGATTTGTGGCTATGCCTCAGGATCATTTAAATATGTAGAACTTAATTATCCTTCCAGCCACAAATAAATCGTGGTTGTTAAAAAGACAGGCAATCATTTTTGCTTACTTTTTAAGGCTGTGAATTTTCTAGTTAGAACTGACTTGAAAATAATTCCTAGGATATTTAAGAATGAAAATATTATGGCAGAGAATAATTCTAGGATTTTAAAATGGTTTTTATGGTTACATAATTTTGATTTTGAAATTGTTTATAAGCCTGGTTATCTTAATTGTGTTGTTGATATGTTAACGAGAGAAGAGTTCCATACTCAAGATTTTCCCTAGATCAAAATGTTTAGTGCAGGAGCATCCTTCTCTTCACAGCAAGATAAAGGAAAGAGTCCGACAAGACCATTTCCATCCCCACTTAGTCATTCTGAGGAAGGCTTGTTCCTAAAGCCATGGGATGATTCCTTGACACCAGAAGAGCATCAACAGTATTTAGAGCATGCAAATAGAACATAAGATGAGAATTTTCTATCTTTAACTCTGATAAGACAAATTCAAGAGTCTCCACTTAAACTCCAAATTTTGGAGAAATGGAAAAAAGATGCATTTCTTGGTCTAGAAAAGGCACAGGACAAATTAATTGGTTGTCGAGAAGTTTGGCTAGACTGCAATGAAGAAGAAGGCAGAGATGTGTGGTATGTCGACTTAGGACATGGTGATCTTACCTGGACCACATATAACCTTATTCTTCAATTCTGCGGAGAAGAAAAGGAGATAATTATATGCGTAGATCCATCAAATGTTATAAAAAATAAATGGTTAGGGTGGACTGAAATATTTTTGGATAAGTTTAGTCCACAAAAAGATTGGGTTCAACGGAGGGATAATTTCATCCTCCACCTCCAAGTTGATTTGCAGGTTACAGACCAGAACCACATGTGGTTCAAATTTAAATTACGACACATTGGAGGAAGATATACGCCGCTTGGACATACTATTTATACAACCCAGGAGTTCATCAAAAGAAATCAAGATGGAAAGAGAATTGACATCAAATTTTGCACCGAAAGGATTCCTCTTAACTATAGAGTGGAATCAACTTTTCAGGGAAATTTTATGTGTGAACATAACCAAGTTATGTTTGGGTCGGATGTTGAGAAATTCTTTGACTATACTCTCTACCCATACATTATGCGAGATGAAACCGTGGATTATGACGGGGATCCTTTTGATTTTCTGTGTGGTGGAGTGGATCTCGGTGATGGCCGAGAAATCTATATATGTCTGCAGGGGTGGGACCCCTATGATTGATTGAAAGGCATGGTGGGCCTCCTTCATAGGTTCCACATTGTAATAATTTTATTTTATGTTTTCAAACTGTATCTATCTGCAGGGGTGGGACCTCTATGATTGATTGAAAGGCATGGTGGGTCACCTTAATAGGTTCCACATTGTAATAAATTTTAAGATGTCAGACATATGTCCCTTTGTATTAAAAGGTGATTCGGTCTGAGTTTGTCTTAAATTCTGTCTAAAGTTATTTATTCGGGTCCCCATATGTCTGTTAGACCAATTAATGGATGAGATAACGGATGTAGCTGTCCCCACACTCTGCCCCGAGTATTTACTTTTGACTAAATGTTTTCAGTCACGATTCATCAGGCAACTGACTAATTTTTGTATAAATAAGACTCCAAGGCTCTCGTTTTGGCATTTGATTTTTGTGAATTGAGATATCTGCAGGTATTTCAGTCGAGGTTTGTGTATCCTCTGTTCCCATGCTTAGTGCGAACTGGAATACAAAAAGCAGATATCTCAAGTGTAATGAGTCTGTAAGAAGTCAGTAGTGTATGCTCTCCCTCTACGCTTCGAGCAAACAGTTGGGATCAAAAGCTATCCAATCTTCAAGAGTGTTAATATCAGTGATGATATTCCCAGTCAGAAGACGAACTGATAATATGTATGTATGTTTTGTAAGAGTTTAGTAAGCATATGTTGGTGTGCCGAGGAAGCCTTGGATTAGACTTCATCCTTGTTGATGCTCAAAACATAAATGTCCCCAGTACCTTGTGCTTAGAACTCTGTTTGTGTCTGTAGTAGCATATTTGTAAATTGAGTGTGAAATATTTAATGAAAAACAAGCAAGTTTTCCAGAGAAAGCCAAAAGAGATCCTAGAGGCATTCGGTATCAGAGCTAGCACAAGTTAGCATTTTTTGTTGTATGTCTTAGCATTTATATTTTGATCTTCTACTATATGAGTTGATGTATCTTTGCATTTCTACTTATAGTCTGATGTCTGATATTTGTAAATGCTATGTATGGAAAGGGTAATTACATGTTTTAGCTCAACACTTACTTGTCTTACATATAGTTGAAGGAATTCTATCTTTACAATAAAATCATTGTAAATTGTATTTAAATCAAATATGGGGAAATGAACTAATAATAAAGCATGGGAAAGGAACTAATAACACTATGGTGATTGTTTAAAATTGTAGCAGAAAGAGGTATAACTACTCTTTGGATAATGGGTAATTCAAAGATCACTAAATAATAACACACATAGAATTATAGGTTGGAAAACTTATTATTCACTCATATTATGGACATAATCAATGAAATAAGGGTACAATTTGAAAATCTCTATTTCTAGCATGTATACAAGAAACTAAATGAGATTTCTAGCATATATACGGATATGCTTTCCAAAGATTGTTTATGATCGTAAGGGAGATGATGTAAAGGAGATTTGATTAGTAACATAGTCAAAGATGACTAAGTTTATGATTGAATTGCACTAGACATAGATTTCAACCTAAAATATGTTAAGCTCACGATGTGATAGCATCTTTAATGAACTTCAAAGAAACAATCTTGTTGTGTATTGAATGTGCAAAGACTGTTATTATACTTTGGGATTCACCTAAGAACATATACATGAACAACTTAGTTTGTGTAGGCACATTGGCAAGGAGGGACAACTAAATGAATGCTTTTGAATGAGAGACAAATAATCATAATGGTTCGCTCTATTATTTTTCTCTTCATCTTACAATCAATTCAATTCATTCAAATTCATGGAACTAATGATGTTGATATATATGGATTGTAGTTGTTAGTTTGTAAAGTTTCATATTGTTCGTATTATTGTTGTATAAACATAGTTCTTAATTAATATTTATGTTGACCTTTTGAGTTTGTATGCAATAATACTAAATTTGTAATTGTTGGTATGTATGTGTGTATTTATGTTAGGTGTACTATAGAATTATGAGAGGTCCCAAATTCTTTGGAGGAAAGGGAGAAGTTATGATCATTGGTTATTAATGACATATTTATTGCTATATATATACAATGGAAGGGATCAATTTATACACATTTGTGGTAAAAGATAAAGTGGAAAAAAGAACAATTATGTTAATGTTAGTAGTAGAAAAGTCATGCTACTATTAGAAGTAAAAAATGAAAAATCAAATAATTGGTTTTGAGTAGGTCAATGATTTGACATGGAGTTTCGATAGGTCACATGGATGTGTAGTACTAGACATTGTAAGAAATGAAACCGCAATTAGATAATTTTATTATCTACAATGTAGATTGTGTATAGAAGATCAATGAGAGCAAATTTGATTTGACAATTGGATAGTGATATTTTAGGAATAAATTTTAGGCCCAACAAGTATGGGAAGAAATTGTCAATGCAAATATATCATTTCCCCAATGCAAATAAAAAGGTCAATAGGTTTGTGAAGTGCTATACACTTTACCAAATGGAAACATAAGTGAGTCACAACATATCATTGTACATATTGTTGTCCACACCAAATATATATGTTAAGATAGTATCATGATCTTTGATTGCTAAGAACAAAACTCATAAATGATTTAATATTTATTGAGTTGTATAGGTTTCTAAATATGACACACTTTTTCCCTTGTATGAAGATTGGTGATGTGAGCTATTACATGAATTTACTCTTCAAGGAGATCATGAAAATTCATGCATTATTAAAGAGAATTAATTTAAATATGTAGGAATTAATTTAATTTACTCTTCAAGGAGATCATGAAAATTCATACTCCAAAGACTTTGCCAAACTCGTTATTAGTTATTTAGTTTTTATAATTTCATATTTCATTATGCTATAAATCATTCTCTTTCCTTATCCTCTTTTCCTCTTTTCTGCTGGGAGTTCCTTTTACCTGTCATGGGACAATTGCTAATAATAATCTATTTTAATATTTCCCTTTTAAAAAAAATTTATGTTGTAACTAATCCTGAGTAACCTTGCTATTTAGCAATATCATATTTAAACAATTTGTTTATAATGAACTCTTTTATGTTACTCATATATCCTTTAAATTTTTGGAGGGTTTATTTTCTTCGTTTGTCTTTGATACCTCTCAAACTTCCTTTACTTTTTAAAATAAATTTACGTTCCACTACAGAAACATTTGTCCTTGGGTGCTGTCACTATTTATAACCCTAGTGGCTGGTAGTATTGGGAACGAATCACAATTATATGTGACACTAAGTGCTATCCCGATTTATAACGCTGGCGAATGGACCACAAAAAGAAGGGGCAGCAAATTGATCACATAAGATGCTTCTGATTTTTTTCTAGTGCAGTATCTTGTTCTTATGATTCCCGATTTCTTGTTCGTTTCTAGTGCAAATTGATGTTGAGTATTTATATTTATCTTTGTTATAGAAACCAGGGCCATTAAGAATCCTTCTTTTGTGGGGGTGAACCTTTCAATCTAAAATCTGAGATGTAGACCTGCAAATATGAAAAAGCATGGCCCATTTTCAAGACTTTGTCCTTTTCCTCAATTCTGGTGAAGATAATTGTTAAGAAACCTTTGGAACCCAACTTGATAACGACCTAGCCTTTGGGATTCCACCATCTTGTGTTGATCCACATATGAGTGCTTTCTTTTAAGGCCAGTCGAGGTCACTTCATGTCTGGACATGAAAGAGGATTTATCTAGGCATCCTTTGGATTTTCTTGATGGTTGTAAATTGGATTCCGGAGTAACTTTAACTATTGTTTTGTATGAATTTCTTACTCTTTTTATTTCATGTCTTGGACCATCCACACTAGCTTTGTTTGTGGTGATTGATGTTTTTGTTGTGTCCGAGCCTTTTCTTACATTCCATCACCCTTGAATGTCATGTAGCCTATGACATCACATCCTTAAATTCACAGTGAGGACTATTAACTATTATTAACTATTGTGTCACTGACTGTAGGAGAAAACTCAGTCATCATTGAAGAATCTTTTAATTTAATGTAGGATTGATATTTTTAACATTTAATTTGGTACTTTGTTTTTTAATTTTCATATTTAAAAAAAAATCTATTTAGAAAAAATGTTTTATATGTAATAATTTTTTGATATTAATATTTATTCAACAAATAGATTTATGATTATATTAATATTTCTTTGACAAGGCACACTAATAGGCAAGAGGAAAACTTTCAAACGGTGGGTTATCATAGAATTACATTTTTAGTGTGTACCTCATGTTGAAGGAAGGTGAATTTTGTTGGATAATTTGCAGTTTTAAAATTATACAATGTTAAAATGTATGTTTTTAATTTGTTTGGGTGGCCTTCAGGTTGGTAACGAGGGCAAATTTCAAATTTCGTTAAGGTTAATGTAGTAATGAAAGAGAAGTTGGCTTAATGTTCTTAAATTTGTAATTCATTAATAACCAACATAATCAAAGAAACTAGTTTCACTTTAACTACTTTTAATAAATTTACAAAAATCATTGACAAAACTCTAGAACATGTTTACCAAATTATGTTCGGCGAATTGTACATGATAAGTGTAATGAAGTTTGCCGCAAGAATGAAAATTCTTATAAACCAACAAACTTTCAGTGATAAAATGATAGTATTTTTTAAGAAAAAAAATCATTCAAAATAAATATATGTGTTCAATGCTAGTTCACCAAAGTGCTTACTAGGGGATTTATAGCATGAACAAATAAAGAAAATAATTATGAATAATTTTCCTTAAGAAAAAAATAGTTGGAGGGTGGAAATCTTATTATAGACTTGAAGACAATTGCAAATTAATAGTGTTTCTTTTTGAGATTTTTACCACTTTTATATGGTTGTGAAGTTTGCAGCTAAATAATTGGGGAGTCGAAGAAATACTTATTTAACATTAATAATATTGTTACATCTAAATTTGGGATAAGAGAAAATTAAGATACTATTTAGGATATATTATCAATCTTAATATAGAAGATCAAAAATATCTATATCAACATTGTTAAAATAAAAACAATCTACCATAAACTATATAATAAAATAAGATATTAAACAGCATCATACTAATATATTATCAATATGTTTTTTTTTTCATAATTTTTTAATATTGATATTAAAATAAAAATAAAATATTATCTTATTAAAATTCCAAAAATGTACTTAATAGATTAAATATAATAGAAAAAATACCATTTATTTAAACTTAAATTTCACACTCGTTAACTTGTATTAATTTTTATGGATATTTTAAATCATAATTTTATAATCTATGAAATTTTCATTAGTTCTATAATTTATAGTCTCTTAACACATGATGCAAACAAATTAAATGTTATAGGTTGGTGATTTTCTTTAAAGTATTTCAAATCAAATTATTTTATAATACCTTGATTTCATTTAAATATGTCATATATATATATATATATGATGAAGAATGGTTTTGATTTCTAATGTTTTAGAAATTGTTCATTTTATTTTATAATACTTTGATTTCATTTAAATATGACATATATATATATATGATGATGAATTGATTTGATTTGTAATGTTTTATAAATTGTTTAAAAACTTTGTTTTATTGTGTATTTTGTAAGAATTTGTTTTTATCTCACTAATCTAGGTTTTTTTTATGGCAATTTTTTTATTTATTATCTTTTAGATTATGATTGATCCCATCTTAATAGTATTTTATTTTTTTTTGTATCTTTTAATTATTTAACTTATATATAATTGTTATAGAACAACTTCCGTATGATTTTATTGATTCAGAAATTTCTTATTTATACAATAGGAGTGTTGGACTTTACCTTCCAATGAGATTTTTGGATTCCTAAGCAGTTGATTTGTCTTCTTCATCTATCTACAAATTATTTACAAAGTTATTTTTTGGAACCATAATCTTATAAGATTAGGTTTCCAACATTCCCCCCTTAATCCGAAGGGGTGTTTGTAAGTTCGAGCACATTTCTAAACTTTTCAAACTTTTCTCGTTCAAGTGCTTTGGTGAAGATGTTTGCAATTTGCGCGTCTATGGAACAATGAAGTAAATGGACTATATTGGCCTCTACATGATGTTGAATCAAATGATACTTTGTGTTGATGTGCTTGGTTCGATAATGGAATTTGGGATTCTTGGCCACCTTGATTGCATAAGTGTTATCAATCAATAAGGGAGTGGAGTTCTCTTGTTTCTCCTGCAAATATTCAAGTATCTTACTAAGACACACAGCCTCTTTCATTGATTCCGCAGTAGACGCATATTCTTCCTCTATTGTTGAATCTATTGGAACTGCTTGTTTGCATGATCTCCAGGAGATAGCTGTGGATCCAAGATTCATTATGTATCCAAAAGTAGACACTCATGTTTCTTTGTCACCATCAAAGTCTAAATCAAAGTACCCAATAAGTTTGAATTCATCCACCTTAGAGTAGTTGAGTCCCTTTCAAGTATCTCAAAACTCCTTTAATAGCAGACCAGTATACTTCACAAGGTTTGTGCATGAACCTTTAACGGATGCCAACAACATATGAAATATCTGGTTTGGTAGTGGTAAGGTAGATAGTGCTTCCTGCAATTTGTCAGTACTTGGTCACATCCTTGAATTCTTTTTCATTCAATCAATGCGAGCTTCAACTTTTGTTACAGTGGAGTTGAGAGAGGGTTTCATTTTGTCATGCAAAATCTGTTCAACAATTCTCCAACATACTTCTTCTAGGATATGTATATGTAATTAGGATGTTGAATCACTACAATACCCAAGTAGTCGTGAAGGTGTCCCAAATTTGACATTTCAAAGCCCTTCTTCAAATATTTCTTTATGGATGCAATATAAATTTCATTGTTCCCTTTCATCAAAAGGTCATATACATACACAATCGATCTTCCAACTTTCTTTACAAACAGTGTTGCATCAACAAGATTAAAATGTTTTAAATTTAACTTCAGAAGATGCTCGGTTATCCTTCATGCCATGAAAAAGGTGTTTGTTTCAGGTCGTACGATGACTTGGTGAGATTACGTACCTTATGTTATTTCCCTTTCACAACAAAGCCTTATGGATGAGACATGAAGACATTCTCTTGCAAGTATCCATTGAAGAAAGTTGTTTTCACATACATCTAATGATCTTTCAACCTATTTTGTGCATCCAAAGGAAATAAGGTGCATGTGGTAACCCATTTTAATGTGGGGTTGTTAACACTCAAATTTACTATCTAAAATTTACAGTCCTCTGATTCAAAGTCTTTTGACCTATGCAGGATGGTTCTCCCAAAGCCAGCTTTGTCCCTCTAATTTGTAAGGATTTTGTAATTCTTTAGCGAAACTATAAAGTTTTAAATGTATCAGGGTTGCAAAATGGGTTTCCATTCTTCAACGAAAACTCATTTCTCCTAATGTTTAGGTGTTGCAGGAATTGTGATTCTGTAGCAAAATTCTATTTTCTATGACCTGTAGGCACTACAGAATGAGCTTTGGTTCTGCAGCAGAAATTCATTTCTTATGATGATTCAAGTGCTTAATTCCCTTAATGTGAAGGTGTTGCAGAATCAATTAAAGTTGAAAAGTGTGTTAGAATGTCTCACATTAAAACCTTCCACCACCTTTTCTCTCAAGTCGGTTATCTGTTGTTGTCATCCTCCGTGATCATCAAGTAGGATCGTGCAGAGATGGATCAAGTACAAACATGATGATAATACTCTATAGGCTCACCATAAAATGGATCTATTTGCAACCGTCAACCTATGAAAGAGAAGCTCACAATTAAAAAGATATGCAAACTGACAATTCCCGTCTTTTTCCAAGCATCAAATTTCAGGATTGAATTTTGAGCAAACAGTGATGAATTATCAAAAACGGTTTAAAACCCACTTTCGGAATAGGGCCATTTAGCAAAAATGGGGTGGTTTTCAAAATTTCACAACGGTTTAAGAGAAATTCTGTTATGTTCAAGACAAAATTTTCCAGAAAATTGTTGCGTCTGGTTTTCAAATGTCCAACCATCTTCAATGCAAATTAGATAAGGAAAAGGATCAATATTAGATTTTAAGAGATCTAATTCAATTTGAAAAATAAAGCAATGAATATTTGGAGCATAACATTCATAATAATATATCTAAATCTTCTCAAATGAGATGGCATCTAGTATTATTTTCAGATTTGGGATATTTGATTCCAATAGATTAAAGTTTTCAAAAATTGTTCATTCATCTTCAGCAATTTCAATTTCCTATGAAAAATCAGAAACTATTTTATTTTTAGATTAATAAGAGAATTTGTCTCCTAAAATCCTATCTGTACTTTCTATAAATCTTGTCATTTTGTATTGTAAAGTGGGGGAGCTCTTCCTTTTAGAAGGAAGCAGGGGGTCATAAGGAGCAAGCTTTTCCTGTGTATATTTTCTCTAGCATCTGATACATCAACATAATTTTATGATCAAATATCAGCCACTTGATGGTTAAATTGTCTACCTTTTCTTGTTATTCTCTCTTATTCAAAGTAGAATGATTTGTGCATCAAGTCTCTTTTATTTTTCAACTTAATTACAATAAAGGTTTTATTGTAATTTCCTGTGGTTTAGGAGTTATTTTGAATCCTTTGGTGTTTAGTTTCAAGAACATCTTCTCAAGAATATATGTCTTCCATTCCCATGTGCTTCTTTCCTCTTTTCTTCTTATTTATATTTATGAGCCTTGATGGTTTAACTCCATAGTTGAATGCCAATGATTCATGAAGTCTTGTTCCATGTATTAGAGACACCCAGATTTTGATTTTCAGATTGTTTAAGCCTTTTTGACCTCGTTCCTCAACCTACTTCATAAAACCAATATTATCAACCTTCTTGTCAAGCTATACCAAGATCAAGATGTGATAAACTAGTTCTTCTTGCAGTCAGAGGACAACTTTTAACGCTAACAAGGGGTGTAATACACCAGGATTTAATAAATTATTATTAAATACTTTTTTGAATATTCTAATTTATTTTATTTTAATATTTTTGACAAGAAGTCAAAAATAAAACGATGTAATGGATTATTCTTTTATTAATAAATATATTGAGGGGGGACAAAAAATGAAATAGTTGTTGCATGAGTGATTGCTGACCCACAAGAGGCAAAGACAAGTGGTTGAAGCTGCTGAGTGAGAATTCAAGGTGCAAGAGGCATCTTCCCCAAAATCAGGTCACAACTCTTAGTTGAGTGCTAAAGAGCAGGAGGTTCATAAATGACCAAGTCCTAGGAAAAATACTATATAATAGTGTGTCCATAAGTAGCAGGACGCTAGCATTGGACGAGGATTGAATATGAAAATACAAAAGATGGCGCATTAAGTGGATTTTTCTCTTGTGGTTCAACGATCAGGCTTGGGGGTTTTGGATCAAGTGAGACTTGGCTTCTCTAGGAGTTGGTTAAGAGGAACGGATATTCCATTTTTGTTTTCCTAACAGTGGTTCCAATTTCTTATTGCTTATTGTTATAAGTAGATGTAGCAGCGATTTCCTTTTTAACCTAGAATCACAACTAATTCCTTATTATGAATTATTCATATCAGAATTTAATATTGACCCTTGAAGTAGCTGTTTAAGTATTGATCGAGATTGCAGCTCTATCTTGTATTAATGCAACAAATATTTCTATTTACGATATTTCTAGTATTCATAGTTTGTTAACACGATACTTAACTAGATATTCTTTCTATATTTATTTTAGGACTATAAAACACCAGATTTTAAATATCTAAATGTCTGTATTTCTTGTCCTACTTAAACTAACTCTCAAATGTTTATTAAGGGAGTAGGCTACTGTTTTTTTTTTAACTAATATTAAATTTATTTAGAATCTGGCCGAGAGCTCAAGGGTCTTAAGAAATGCTAAATTATTTGGAGAATGATAGATCTGGATCCATCACAACTATGCCTATTTACATTAGAGGTTTAATATATATATATATATATATATATATATATATATATATGTAACTAACGTATTTATTTAAGGGTATTCATAACATAAATTATTGACCAAATAAAGAGTTACAATTATTTCAACTAATAGTTAATAACCAGAATCATGACGGCGGGAAACTTAGATCTCGGATCGAATCCCGCCGAAATCCATAATCAAATGAATCATCTGTGAAGAACCTACAATAATTAATTAATGCAAATACACGAGATATCAAAAATAATAGAAGTTAGAATCACTTTTATATTGATCACGGGCCACTTCGAGGGGGCAACCTCCTTTGAGCAAGCTCAATACAATTAACTTCACGGTGCCTTCAATGACCTCAACACACACTTATATACTAATTCTATGCCCAATATTATGCGTCAAAACCATGGGACATATAATACTACAGGACGACTTACAAAGCATATGCGTCCAATACTATGGGTCAATACTCTGGGCTAATATAAACTACGGATCAACAAATACTACGGGACGACTTACAAAGCATATGCATCCAACAACAATATACTAACATAGTAAAGAGAAGGGTTGACATAGGTTCCTAACATCCCCTCTCCCTTAGAAAAAGCTTTGTCCTCAAAGCTTTGGCTGGAGAAAGTGCTGCAGAATCTAAAGGAGTGGTTCGCTGGTAGCATCCTCGGGTTGCATTTCGGGCCACTGATGCCTTTGGAGTGTCAAGGAGGATTGCTTGGAAGGATGTAGATGAAGAAGAACCTTGTCAACTGTGTGGAAAGTGCACTCAGAACGGTGCTGATCGGCTTGTTGTTTCAGGCGAATTCTGGCCATGTGAAGATTGTCCTGCTGAATGAGAAGAATCTGATCGCGGTTTCGAAGAACCAAGTCAATTTCCTGAACATTAGCTGCTAAGGGTGTATGGAAGAAGAACTGGCGGTGTTGTTCCATAGACTGCTTCATATGGTGTCCTTTGAGATGTGGTATTGTACCACCAGAGCGCTACTAGGAAATCCATAGAAATAGCTGGCCAAAGCTGTGTAGGGATGGGCAAGGATTTGAGCAATCCCGAAAGGAGTGTCATTTCACCCTTGTTGACTTGGAAAGTATCATCGTCAGCCACCATCTGTTGAATTGTCATTTTTAGTCCCTGCCAAAAGAAGTTACATTGTTCCCGGTCATATATTTTGCAGAACACAGAGTGCCCTGTTGATGAAGAAGCATGGAGTTCATAGAAGAGATCGCCCTGTTGAACATATTGCAACCAATTTGGAACAAGTAGAGAAAGAGCTGTAAGAGAAACTGGGTCATCAATTGTGCGAGAAGGAGCATCTTCCACCATATTGTCCTTACCCTTCTTGTAAGTGATCACATAGGGATAACCCATGAGTTGGATAACCCATTTCAGGTGTGTTGGGGAAGAGACCCATTGTTCCAGAAAATTTTCCAGACTCTAGAGATCAGTCTTAATGCAGAAATAATTCCCTAATATGTATGCCTGCCACTTCTGTACTGCATGCAAAATAGCCAGCATTTCCTGCTGAGAAGTAGATGTGGCTAAATTCTTACTGGGAAGGTCTCTTGAAGGCAGCAAGTGCATTGGTTCAACAAAGATACCTGCATATCTATCCAAGGAAGTAGTGGAGACTATTGATGGGTGCATCTGAATGGAATTGAGCTGAGCGATGACACCATGTGAATTCTTCTTAAGGATTTTTTCCAAGCGATGTGAACTGATGATGCAGAGAGACCCTGGTTGTAAGCCCATAAATTTGTGTTGTGCCCCATTGATTTTAAACTGCATCCAATGTTCAACAAAATCCCATAAGATGGCGCCAAGTGTGCATAACCATTGAACGCCCAAAACCACATCACATCCGCCTAAGGACAAGGCAAACATGTCAGAGCATAGGTTATAATCTTCCATAGAGATACACACATTGTGACACTTCCCCTTGCAAGGTAAGGTGCCTCCATTGGAAACCATGACTTCAAAGTTGGAGCAAGGATGGACAAAACAATCAGCCTGTTTGGCAATCCAAGGGTCAATGAAGTTAGGAGTGCTACCAGAATCAATGAGTATGGTAAGAGGGAGCTTCTTGAAGTATCCCCTGACCCACATTGTTTGTGGGGTGGTGACGCCAGTTACAGCATGGAGAGAGATCTCGGGTGGGTCGTCCTGAGATGGGGTGTCAACAGGTGGGTGTTGAATGTCGACCTGATCATCTACTATATCTGTAGCTCCTTCACCAAGTTCTAAGGCAGGCAGAGAATCCACATCCAAGAGATAGAGCTTTTGTTGAACACATCAATGTCCCCGAGTGAATTTCTCATCACAATTATAGCAAAGCCCTTTTTCTCAGCGTGCCTGCATTTCTATTTCAGACAAATGCTGGATAGGAGTTGGTTGAGGAGCAGGCGTGATGGGAGGTCGTTGGCAACCCATATTTCTGAAGGGAACAAAGGTGAGTTTGGAGCGTTGTTGAGCTGTGATCTTGTCCTCGGCCAGCTTAGCCAACCCTAGGACTTCCATCATTGTGTTGGGACAAAAAATTTTGACCTCTGAGCGGATTTCATCCTTGAGACCACTGATAAAACAACTCCTGTAGAATTCATCAGACAATCCTTCTGTGTGATTGGCCAGTTTCTCAAATTCTGTCTGATACTCTCTCACTGTGCCAATTTGGTGAAGTTTAGTGAGTGCTCGTATGAATTCATCAAAAGCACTAGGACCAAATCATGGCAAAATGAGTTGGCAAAAATCTGTCCAGTTTGGCTCGGGATGAGCTTTGATGTACCAACGATACCATTGAAGGGCTTCCTGTTCCAAATGAAAGGATGCAAGTGGAACTTTCTGGGCATCAGAAGTATTATGCAGACTGAAATATTGTTCTGCTCAATATATCCATCCAGTCGAATCAGTACCATTGAAGCGAGGAAAATCAAGCTTCGGCCCACGAAAATTGCTGGAAGAAGAGAACCCGGTGGCTGCAAAAGATTCTGGCTATCTGGTATTGTTCATGGCTGAATGCTGAAGATGGAGTCTGAGAAATTTTTCATCCAGATCTTGGAGTTTGGTTTGGATGGCTGCAAATGCTTCCTCCATGGTGTGTGCTCCTGCACGGGTGACAACCATAACCAGGTTTTTTTTTTTGGTGGAATGGGTAGAAAAACACAAACAAAAGCTTATTTAGTAAAGGGAAATTTGGATTGGGGAAACAATCGGATGGGTAATTGGGGTTTGACTAGATTTTGGACACTGTCGAAAGGACAAGAAGGCAAAAAGGGGGATTTCAGAAGCGGGGTGATAGAATGAGAAAATTTGACAGAGAGGGACAAAGAAGCAGAATTCAGAAAGGAACTCTGTGGTAAAATTTGAAGGTGATTGGGTGAAATCTGAGGAAGTTATGGCAAACCCTAAAAATAGACAAATGTGGGATTTCGGGCTTTGGGGAGGGGAATTGGGGAGAGGGTCCTCAGGAATGAAAGATGCAGAATGGGATGACAGGGGTTCCCCGAAAATTTCAAGGGAAACAGAGTGAAAACAAGGGAGATATGGGGAATTTTTTTTTTTTTTTTTTAATTTTTTTTTTTTTTTTCAGAAATGGATCGGCAACAGCGGTGCAGAAGGGATCTGCAACAGATGGATCTACAACTGCGCGGAAGGGATTGAAAATGGCTGGATCTGAAACGACGACTGGATCTGGAACGACTTTCAGAATAGATCTGAAACAGCTGGATTTGGAGCGGAAGTGATCTGCAACAGTTCAACTGAAAATAGAGATGAACCCCAGGTATGTACGGCTTCCTAACAGTTCAGGTGTTTCACTCGGCCACCAATGCTGTCTGACGGCTTGCGTATTGGGGTAGTACCCCTTACTCCACGGCTCAGGTAAAACTGATAACCACTTTGCCACAAACGAAAACTCTTGGTTTACCTCACGAGTGGGAACTAGTCAATCAGGTAGGGGTCGTTGCCCTTTTCGCTGGCAGGTCCTCTCAATGGGCTAGCTACTTTGGGGTTCCTGTGGTACTCCTCACAATGAATTTTAGGGCTTATGCCCAAGTACTTCCCACAGTTAAGCGGATAGGGATTATTCCCAAATCGGAAGCTGCAACAGATGCGGAAAAAAAAAATTTGGCAGAAATTCCACCCAACGAGCCCAAGAAAGTGATCTGATACCATATGTGAAGAACCTGCAATAATTAATTAATGCAAATACACGAGATATCAGAAATAATAGAAGTTAGAATCACTTTTATATTGATCACGGGCCACTTCGAGGGGGCAATCTCCTTTGAGCAAGCTCAATACAATTAACTTCACGGTGCCTTCAATGACCTCAACACACACTTATATACTAAGTTTATGCCCAATACTATGCGTCAAAACCATGAGACATATAATACTACAGGACGACTTACAAAGCATATGCGTCCAATACTATGGGTCAATACTATGGGCTAATATAAACTACGGATCAACAAATACTACGGGACAACTTACAAAGCATATGCATCCAACAACAATATACTAACATAGTAAAGAGAAGGGTTGACATAGGTTCCTAACATCATCGCTATAGGATTACCAATCAAATTCCCGACTATTCGCAACGACGAATCTTCACAAATCTAGGAAATATTGTGGAACCATCGAAGGATGGAAACCAGCATTGATACAAGAAATTTCTTAACATTTAAGTAATTATCAAAATCATTTTATAGTCGCATACACTGAAACAGTAAAACAAATATCCTAGCTTATCTTACGTGGAATTATTTTTTTTAGTATAGTATTCAATAGGAGTTTAAACACAATGCATGAAATCACATTCATAACTATGATAACATTTCTCGAATTTATCACAGAAATCGTAGAGACGTTATGGGTCATACTAAGTTTCTAAAAATTTAAACAGTGTCCAATGGAATACACGACTCTGCAACCATGTGGTTGTAAGCCCAATCTAATGGAATCCACTACCAATTTTATAACCTAACCATTAAAATAATATTATAGAGGAGTAAGCCATCCACGATGGTCCCCACAATTAATCTTCCAATCCATAGAATGAACAAACAAGAAAGCACAATCGAGTTAAAATCCAATGTTGGAGTAGCGAGAATGCAAGGCCTCTATCCAGTAGCATCTAAAACCATAAGGGTAAGACTGGTTCGTAATGAAACTTATCTTGTCAAAGGATGCTGCAACCGAACTCTGCAACTTTTCATTCAAACTCATGGAATCCCAAAATTCCTTAGCTTATGGCTTCAAACTCTGCCCAATGCCACCTGTAGCATTTCATTTTATTTGGGTTAGATAATAACCGAGATTAACAATAAAAAATTAATTATTTAATAGTATAAGTAGGGTATATTTTCATGGTTACCTCGGCATTTAAAAACATAGGCCTGGGAGAAGGTGACCTTGTCGCCATTCTCACCAGCACTGCTTAAACCTGCAACCACCTGGTTGTTATCAGAACCATAACATTCAACGAAAGAAATGAATAGGGTAAACCTGGTATCAATGCTTACCTTGCATATTTTGCAGAGTAGGCCAGGGGTCGGCTTCTCCTCGTAACCCTTATCACTCCTCTTCCTGCAAGAAGAACATAAACTTTAATATTGCGACCAGAAAGTAACCAAATATAAATTACTGAATTAATTGACTGAGAAGAACAAGTTCTCTTTCTTACCTATGGATTGGAAGTTCGAGACGGAATTAAATTTTGTGCCCTAGTCGCATCAACAAGTACCCGATGGCATGGTGGCTTCAAGCATGGTAAAGACCTCAGCAAGCAACCACAAAAAAATGCCATTAACCAGTACAACAATTTTTATGCTTTAAAAATGCCATGAAAATGCAGAGCCTCTGCTTACAGAGCTCGCAGACAAATTAACTTCTGCATTAATGAAAATTCGAGCAACATTTTCAATACATTAAACCTTGCTTCAAAACCCTGAGATCTCACTACACAAGTGGATGGTCGAGATCCATTCTCGATCCCAGTCTTAAAGTATGGTTGTGTTGTCAACTCACAGCCAGAGGGGCTCTTAAATTAACCATTGAATTAAAGTACACACCTTTAAAACCATCGCAACGACCCCCATTTCATAAACATTAACCATAACTTATTGTAATGCCTTATCAAATAAAGGATTTGCTATGGCGAATCCCATAGTCCTCGACATCAACGCTTAAACCATGTAATGTTAAACCCTAAGCTTGGAGCAAGGGATTATGTAATACCCCAGTTTTGGAACTTGTAAACCCCTTATTATTTTGATAAATATTATATTATTTTTATTTTAAATCTGATCACAATGAGGACAACACATTAAATGAGATGGGGGGCACAATTCCTATGGGTCTAGAGAATAAACAAAATAAAATAAATGATAATAAATATTCAAGACACTTGTAAAAACCCCAAAGAAGAGTTTTTTGGAATAAAATGAATTGAAAATAATAATAATAAAGAAACTAAAATCAGGATGGAAAGGGGGAGGGGTCACTCCTATATATATATGAACATAACATATTGAATGGGAAAGAAGAGAGGAGAAGAGAGAGAGAATAGAAAAAACAAAGAATGAACTTAAAGGAATAAAAGGAACTGAAATCAAATAAATGAAGAACTGTGATAAAGGAAGAGTAAGAAAGGTTAAGTCTGGAGCACAGACTTGAACCATGAGAGGAACAATTGCAACTGGGTATATGATAGAACACGAGAAGTGTTCTGGTAGGAGCACTACCAATGTCTTGCAGGAGCACTGCAACACCTTGAAAGGTTGTGAGAGGTTGATTCCTGGATTCAGAGGCTTAGAAGTCCCTGGAGCACTAGAGAAAGCTCAGGAGCACTCAGTGAGTGTTGGGATGCCTTCTGCAATCAGATTCAGTAATTGAATGGGAACTAAGGAATACAAGTTTTAAAAGAAACAAATACTCCAGACCTTATGGAACTGTGTGCCCATCTTGGGGGTGACCGTGAGAGCAAGTGGAGGCTTGCTAGTCTATGGCTGGGTGGTTTGTGCTTGTCCCATTTCTCCTCGAAGATCTCAGATAAGTATTGTCTCAGATTGTAGTTGATTGGTATTTATTACTGTGTTCTGATTATTTTATCTATTATTGAGTATGGAACATGTGTTGACTATAAATGGTCATTTATTTAAAGGCATTTGATGTTATCACGGAAACTTCTAAAGTGTTTATTAAATCTTATTTAATACATGCATGAGGAAATAGGGCAAAGAAGCATCTGAACTAAAACATGCATGTTAAGGGTTTCATTGTGAAATCAACAGTCATATTTCATGTTATATGCAAAAGTGTTTATTTACTAGTTACAACATGCATGCATCCACGAATTATATATATAGTAGGAGTTTATTTCTACAACCTTTATTTTTTTGAAATAAATAACCAAACCTACTGCATTCATAAGATACATTAACCCATGCTGAAAATATAAACCCACGATTGTGATGATTCCATAAAATTATTCAAAAATCAAACAGAACCTTGAAAGCGGTTAAATACTATTGATTTCGAAATGATTGGACCAACCCAGGTTTTCATGCATGAATTCGTTTTGGTTCCTACAGCCTTCACGGCTTATGTTTTTCATTACAGTGTTGGTGTTTTGCACAACACAACCATAATCATGTATTAAACCTCGATTAAATGGAAATTCGTTTATTTAAAACAAACCCTCGATCTATAGGATCGTAAACTATTAAATAGGGTTTGTTCTTTTTACAAATAGATCATAGCATTGCATGTCAAAACAATCAAATCCGATCAGTGTAATCATTAAAATAATTGGGGTACTCCACATTAAAAGCAATGAAGGTATCGAAGCTCGTTCAGGGATCGAACCTAGGCCAACTCGGTCGTCACGACCAAGGCCATAAGCATGCATAAACACTACACGACTAAGGTAAACCGTAAGCACAGGAAATAAATTTATTCATCATTAATTTACAACATTTGAATACATTACAGTCTCATGGGAAATATTTATGAGCTACATTTGCGTGCATGCACCATGGAAAATGGGCCGCGTCCATACAATCACAGAAAGGGGTAAACCCTTTAATATTAAACCTAATTACAACCGGGAATCAAGCAAAGAGTTCATCTAAGAAAAACGAAGACAAGTCCCATGAGGGATGTGAGCACGATTGGGCGAACTCATGTTTAAACGTGCTTGAAGCTGTGTGGGCCACGTTGGGACTCAGTGGTCGTGGCTGTGAACTCCTGTAAACTCCTCATTCTTCTCTTAAGAGCCTAGCAGGGTAACAAGCTTACAAATTCCCAACGCTGGTGGAACAAACCAACTTGCAAAGGAAAAATAATCTGGTTCCCCGAGCCTTAAAAACTCTTTAAAACCTTGAAGTGTTGACAGTGAGTTACATTGCTACGGGTCTAGGAAGGGGAGAGATTACCCACGACGTTTCCCACTCTTCCCTAGACCCTGGGAAACCTCGCAACTCTGAAGAAGTTGCTAACCTGAAGTCATTAAACAAATACAGTGTCAAACGTTTATTAAAGACAAGAGAAGAA
Organism: Larix kaempferi; assembly: GCA_027924585.1. Classification (NCBI taxonomy): domain Eukaryota; kingdom Viridiplantae; phylum Streptophyta; class Pinopsida; order Pinales; family Pinaceae; genus Larix; species Larix kaempferi. Next base: position 4,082,560 of record BSBM01000034.1, read on the forward strand.
TCGATTATGAATTTTTGCCATAGTAAAAGTCTGTGTGGAATTTTCTTACCTTGTCTGTAGCAACCGTGGGCTTAGTGGAATTTGGGCGATGCTTCGCCCAGCACGTGACCATCTCCACTCTACCCCGAACGAGACCGTTGTCCCTGTTGACATTTCCATGTGTTTAGGGTTATCCCGATGGTGGCTACAACCCTGCATAGCCCTCCTTGGAGGAGCATGCTAACCCCCCAAAACTCCACGATGAAGACCACTGGGTCGATGTACCGGAGTATGGGTGAAAGCCTCGTGATGTTCTTCGAACCATGCACGTTCAAGCCCAACTACCAATCTAAAATCATTGGGAGTGTCGACTAGCTGGTTGGTTGGTGGCTTCATTAACTCCTCAACCACGAGTTTGGTGACCCATCGTATTTCTTTGCATTGGGTCGCTTCTCCATAGTTTTTGGGTGGAGTTTTTCCCAAGCTTCTATTTTCCATGTGTAGCCTACAACACAAGAGAAATTCCTTAGCATGAAGCTAAGTAAGACCCCCCACTTATCACTTTTACAAGTAACCCTACCATTTTAAATAACACTTGGGCATTAAGATGCGTACATCATAGCAATCGTGTGAATCAAATATATTTCATAAGTTAACCACGTGACATTTTTTGGACAACCATAAATTATAAGCAGCTTAAGAACGATAATTGAGAAGTTGGCATGAAAACCTAAGAGAGTAAGGTCACCCGAACTTACTTGGGGTCGCTGGAATCAACACACAGAGTTACATGTAGAACGACGAACAACTAAGTACGTTGACGGGAAGACAAGCGTATATTTATATATATAAAAAATATTATTCAGCGAAAATCGGTTTGATGTTTGGTGATATTACAAAACATCATAGTAAGGCATGGGTCAACGGTCAACAAGGCTAAACAAGGCCTTTACCAACTTTTAGTAAGAACAAGTGTAGAAAAGGAAGAACATCACCTGTGAGTATGGTGGGACATGACGATAACCTCATTATATGTCCACGAATGTGTAACCTGCCAATTAAAGGTTAAAAACAGTGTAAACAACTATGCATAGCAACATCAACTTTTACTATGGCAACCTTTACATATAGTGATATTTTACACAATTACGCTGCAGAACTTTTAAATGCGAATGATGTAGTAACAATGTTTTTATATAGATATTGGTATATTAATTTTTTTTTTTTATGAAATTTCAAGGTACATGACAGGGGGAGACCATCTCATCATAGTCAATGCCTTTCTTTTGTGCATAGCCTTTCACCACAATCATTTCCTTGTGCTTGTCAAGTGAGACATCTGATCTTTGTTTGTTTTTGTATACCCACTTGTAGCCAATTGGTTTGGTTCCGAGTGGAGTGTCAACCAGCTTCTAAGTTCCATTCATAACTGCATCATACTCATTCTGTATGGCTTCTTTACACTCATCATGAGTAGCAACCCCTTCAAAGGAAGTTCGTTCAAAGTTAGCAGATAAATTCAATTCAAAATCAAATGAGATATCCATGTCTTCTACATCACATGAGTTATCTACATCTCCCCCATATTCTTACCTGGTTGAACTTCTTGTTCCCATATTTCCAACTTCATCCAAATGGACACTTTCAAGTGTCTTTATGGACCATTTCAGAAATTTTCATGATGGACAAGGTTAATTAGCTAGTGATGCTTCATTTTCTTCAAGATTCAGTCTCCCAATCCTCTCAATCACATCATCCAATTGAACCTTTTGTCCAGGAGAACTGGCATGAACTTCTTCTTCATATGTTTCTTCATGAGGGGGTGTTGGTGCTTCAAAAGGAACTTCCATATATTGATCCAAGATAGGGAGCCCCCTTCAAGATGTGGAATTTCATTATGAACTTTATAATATGTCTTTACATGGGAAATTTTTTCTAGATGATCAAGTTGTCTTTCAATAGACTCGTCATTTTTATTAATTTCAAGAAAAATGACATCTCTAGAAACATTAAACTTCTTATTTACCTCATCATAAATATGACATGCCTTGGAGGTGTCTGAATAACCCAAGAAAATGTAATTTTGACTTTGAGCACCAAGATTGTCTCTTTGTTCCTTTGGTATCAAGGCATAGCAGGTGGAACCAAAACCCTAAGATGCCTCACCGAAGGGATGCGACCATACTACATTTTATGAGTCTTGTTTTCAGGAACATGAGATGGACTTATATTTCTCAAATAGACTGCACATAACAGTACATCACCCCAAAACATCATTTTGACATTCTTGAAAAATATCATTGAGCATACCATATTCATGATGGTTCTATTCATTCTTTCTGCCACACCATTTTGTTGAGGGTTGGAGGGAACTATATTTTGATGTGCAATCCCATGTTTACTAAGATAATCTTCAAAATGATTAGAAGTGTATTCTCTTCCATTTTCAGTACAAAGTGTGCCGATATGAGATTGTGCTTGATTTTTTATCGATGCATGAAAATTTTTGAATATTTGAAATGCTTCAAATTTTTTCTTTAACAAGTATACCCAACACATTCTAGTGTAGTCATCAACAAAGGCCATGATATATTTATTACCATTGGCAGAAGGAACATGAATGGGACCACATATGTCAGAGTGAATCAACTCTAACTTTCTACATGCTCTGAATTTTGACTCTTGAAATGGTTGCTTACTATGTTTGCCTAATATGCACGCATCACATTTTTCATATTTTTAGGAATGGTGGGTAAACCAGAAACACCATTCTTTCTCAACAAGTGAATACTGTTATAGTTTAGATGACCATATATAGAATTCCATAAAAGATCGGATGATAGATTACCTTCTTCATGTTGAGAGAGTTAGGAAAAGTTCTGAACTCTTGTAAATGAACCTTTTAGCTTCAAAAGCTTTCCATCTTCATATCTAATCATGATGACCTGGTTGTGAGAGGAATTCCTTTTCTCTACTATTCCATTGAGCATGTGGATGGAATGGCCTTGCTTCCAAATATGCACCAAGGATAGTAGGATTCTCTACAAACTTGGAAGATAGAGAACATTATGCAAAAACAGGTCATTGAATTCAAGAAGTTTGAGCCCGATGGAACCAACTCCCTTTGGTTTTAGACTAGATTTGTCTACAAAATACACTATGTCATCTACATTGTCATCCAATTCTTCAAAACAATCTTTTATAAAAGTCATGTGGGATGTTGCACCAATATCAAGCAACCAATCATCTTTGTAAGATGAAAAATATGTGATTTTATTTATTCCAAAATTACAATGTGCAAAAATACAATGAGTAGATTCAGGAGCTTTACCGGCCTCTTGGATTTTTATTTTAACCTTCTTTATTCTGGTTATGTATTTCTTTGATGGAGTACCAAGGGGCCCAACACTGATATGCTTCATGTTCATTCCTCCCACATTGCTTACAATGCAAGTCCGGTCTTTTGTTTGAGTTAATTCTTCCCCCCTGCCTATGAAATTTCTTCTTCCTCGTCCTCTTCTATTGTTCTCTCCCTTGGAAGAGTCTTTTGGCTAGTTCTTTTTTTTTAGTAGGGAAAAGGGTCTCTCTAGTGGGCTCACTGATCTTCTTTCCAAAAAAAAATCTCTCTACCTGTGACCTTTTCCACCAAGGTATCGAAGGTGAGGTCGTTCAACTTGTCACTAGCTTGAAGTGATTCAAGGTAGTGTGAATGTGTAGGATAGAGGAACTTGAAAAAGGCATCAAGTGGAAGATCTTGTTGCATTCCTGTGGTTTGTATCTTGTGCATGATTCCTCTGATCTCAAGCATAGAAATCGTGGGATCATTATCCTTCACTTCTAAATTGAACTGTTTCAATATCATCTAAATTATCTCTATCTCATAATGTGAGTCAAATAGATCCTTCAATATTTTCAAAGAATCAAAATGGGATGTTGTAGGTAATATATACTAACTCACCTCTCCACTCATTGTAGCAATGATCATTGTTAATTCCTTGTTGTCTCTGGTCTACCATATATCTCGTTCTTTCTTTGATGTTGGTCACTTTGGGTTAGATTTCAAGGTCAGACCAACATCTGTTTGAATGGTTTTTCCTTCCTATATGCCATTCCACAAATCATTGTAGATGAATGTGGCTTTGATCTTCCTTGACCATTCTAGATAGTTGTCTTTGCTAGTGAGTACTACTCCAACTATGGATGCCGATGAATGCATCTCTGCAACAGTTGTCACTTACAAATAAATAATGTTTTGGGAGAGGAAGAGAAGGTGAAAGACTAAGTCTCTCCCACCTTAGTTACAAAAAAATAATTTCTTTATTGTTTTTGAACACTATATTCTATTTTTGTAAACTAAATGAGATTTCTATAGACTCTATCTTATATATGCAAACACTAATATGTTATTTTTGAAACACATTCTTCAATTTTCAATTAGTTATGATAAAGAGGTAACCATGTTTAAACATAAACACAACCAACATAGTAATTGAAATGTGAACATACAAAGTTGTGCTATCCATATTTGTCATAAACATGAGTTTGCAGTCACACACATATATGGTTGAAATAAAAAGCATGGGGCTTTAGAATGACATCAACACACGAGCACAAAACCCCATTGGTGATTAATGGTTAACCCCTAAATCTTATTAGTCTCTAAATAAGATTTCAATACCAACAATATCAAAATATTTTGAAAAAAATGCCAGCTATCAAATGTATCTCTCAGCCACATGAAATTAGGGTTTCAAACATCTTCACCTTCTCACATAACGTAACACGATCTTCAACAGTCGCAGCACTAGTTGGATTCAATACATAGAAGTCAATCTTGAACGGTATCAACTCCACATCTCAACTATTGTCACGACGCCTTCACAACTCCTCTACTAAACTGATTGCAGCAATAGAGAACGGTAAACAATGCCTTCACGAAGCAGCTAGGTATCAACAATGCACCATAAAGGAGCTCTTTCATGAATATGGAGAAGGAGCGACTCACACAGTTATCAAAAAAATGCGTAGCAATAGTGATACGCAGCTTAATTCACCAATCAAAACGCAGTGATATGTAGATCAATTCACATCACTTCTCACTTAGAAATATGGTTTCCGTGACTAGGGTTCACGAAGAGTTTCCATGATGGGAGAATCTAAGATGAAGAACTCTCAAAGGCACACAACAAAGGAGTGCCTTCACACATGGAGAGGATGGAGAGCACGTATTAGGTTTAGTCTAGCTCCACATAGAACACAAAAATAATTGGCAGACCCCAATGCTAAACACAGAAAATGAGAAGCGGCCATAAATTAGATAGGGCTTATGAATGTTGGATAATGAAAGAGGGAGCTATCACGCATAGAGGAAGGGAAGGCCATTGGATTTTCTGTAACGTCTACTAACAGGAATCAAAGAAATGGTAGGCATCTTGCAGGTGGACGTAGAGGGCAGAGAAATGTCTATGAAATGCTGAGAATGCCAGGATTGAGCACTTAGCAGAGGGAATACTTAACCAACAGTAGGATTTATAGTCAAGTTCTCTAATACCATTCTCAGAGAATAACTCTAAGATGATTTTACTAGTCAGAAATAGAAGTGATCGTTGGACTTCATCTTCTAATAAGATTTTTGGATTCCCAAGGAGACTATTTGTCTTCTTTAACTTATTACAAATTATTTACAAAGTTATTTTGTGGAATCATAATCCTATTAGGTTTCCAACAATAATAAATAGTAATGACATAACGACGTGATCAATGGTAATGTAGAATATCTGAAGTCTTTCTCTATTTTTAGTACCGATGTAAAGAAAAATCAATGTTGCTAAAATGAAAACAAACTCTAGACAACTCCATTGTACAGTTCTTAAAACAGCATGGGTTGAAAATATTTGTCATCTTGGTAATTTTTTTTTATCTTAAAGTTTTTACACATTATGAAAAAATTTACACCCTCTCGATTCTTGATATATCTAGGTTTAAGATCAAATCAATATAATTTAATTTTTTTTTGTTTAACCCAACATCATTTTCATTTTTATTTCTTTTTTATGAGAATGTCATGTTACATAACGTTACACAATATTACGTACTATAACATCTTCCCCATACTGAGATGACATGAGCACCTTGCTACTCTCAGTGCAATCAATTGTCCATAATCACTTGTACCACAAAAAGATGGCATAATTTTCTTGCACTTTCTATTTGATAGTTTTTATGGACATTCCTTTGCACCATTAAAGTAATTGCTAACTTAATTTAGATAAATGCTTTATAAAATAATAATCAAGATAATTAAAAAAATGCATAAAAATATACTCTAAATACCAAAAGAAATACCATTAGGTTTTGATGTGAAGTTTCCTCTCAAACCATGTTTGGTAAAGGAGGAATAATTTACATTTAATAAAGGAAAATAATTTGATTAGGTCATATCTTAATACAATTTTTTTTTTAAATTAAAAGCATTTAACTTCTATTCTATAATTATAAAAGAATCTTCCCACAAGCAAAAATGAAAAGGTTCTATGCTCAATGACGGAATTTGTAATGTTCGTAAAAAACAATTTCTTTAAAGGTCTCTTATTGTTGTAAAGCACTTGTTTACGTAAATTAATTTCAGCACTAATCACTTACATGACATCTTCATGTATGTACTCATTGCATCTCTGCTTGTTTCCTCATAATTACTACAAAGGTTAAACTATCGTCACTATTCCAACTTATCTCTTTTATTTAAATGTTGTATCTTAACTAGCCTGAAAGTATGAGGTTGTTTCCTTAATGCACCTAGCATTCTTTACATATGTATGTGTCTTTGTAGCCTACTTTCGACTTATAAACTGTTTGTCTACCTGAGAATTTAGACTTAGTTCATGTCAGAGAGTGTATTTTTACTATGTATGGAGTTTGGCCCCTTAATGGCCTTGGCTTACTTAGCGTTGCTAACTCTCTTTCTTCTTTTACAGGAGTATTCAACAATATATATTATGCTTAAAAAAAAACTATAATTCAACATAAGAGATTGAATATCTAGTGTTGGGTTCCTTCTATCTATATAAAAATTATTTATATTTCTTTCTAATCCACCCATATATCAAACTTTTATACATGTTAAAAAAAAACATCTTTAATTCAACTAGGAATTAGAATATCTCCCTATTCCAATCAAATATATAACACTTATATATATATATATATATATATATATATATATATATATACACTCTTTTAAAGAAATGACGATGTAACGATGTTAAACCAATTTGTAATTTTTTCTTTCTCTCTCTCTCTCTCTCTCTTTATATAGATATATATATATATCTATATATATATATATATATATATATATAAAACCATACTCATAATGATATAAAAGGAATAAAACATTAATCTTCCATTTATTTCTGCATCTCCAATGCTTTTACTAATAAACTAATACACCGATATATATATATACTTTAACCCAACATCACATATAAACTCTCTCTCTATATATAAATTTTATAATGTCATGCCCTCACTATATAATTTAATCCCCTTTGAGTATGTAATATATATATATATATATATATATATATATATATATAAATTGATTCTTCTCGTGCGGAACTAGGGTTTGAAAGTCGGCTTCCGAAGATGGTTTTGGCGGCCATGGCTCCTTCCATGGCCACTCTCCCCCCTTCCCCCTTATGTCTTCCTGTCAATGGAATACTGATTCACATTAGAATGTTGGAGGTGTCTTGGCGCGGTGACCCATTGGGCAACAGGCTTCTCCTGCTTCCCAATGGCGACAGCGGTGGTTTTTGCAATGAAGGAAGCAGATCCGGGGCTGAGCGACCTTGGCCTAGAGACGAAGGCGGCTGCATGGGATGTAGAGAAAGGGCTCCATTCTTCCATGTCGATGGAGAAATCGCTGAGGATGTCGGCGTGGGATTCTGTTGGCTGCTTTTTGGACAGACTCGGGTTTTCAGGATGCGCAGCAACAAACACCCCTTGGCGCACTGGCCCTTTCGGCAACGAGCTGCAAGTAGCCCGCAGTCTCACCTGAAGTGGCTATGGGGGGGCTAAGGAATCAGGTTTCCTTAACCTAGGCGACGTGGAGACTACGGTCTTCTCCCTTCCCTTCTTAACAGAGCGTCTTGCCCTTTTGCAGGTCTCACAATGCCACAGCAACGGGACTTTCTTCCCAGCCTAGCTGTGCGGTATCTCCACACCTGCGCACGAGGCGTTTCCCGCTACATTCGATACACTATGTATCCTCCCTGCCCTCGCACCACAGCGCAGTAACACACTCCTCAAGCGCTACCGCGGTAGTGTTCTCACAGAATTATTCGACAATGCACATGTACACTTCTAAGGGAGCTTCAAGGATTTACTCTTCATACGCATTCATAAAGATAACGAAACATTCATAGGAACATAGACAGTAAAACATAGACAAGCATTCACGCAAAACATCACCATAAAAACGAGAATCATGTGGTTCGCCTCCATGGGGAAATCACGTCCACAGGAGTTGTATCTTATATTATCTTGAGATGGGAATTACATAGTTCCGCTGCGCACACAGCTACAGCCTTATATCTTTCTGGGAAACTCCACGCACACAGCTGGGAGCCCTTCTCTTAGATCTATTCTCTTCTTCTACAGAGATTACAATGACTCAGACATCAACTTAGATTGTCTGTAAACTCAGTGACTAGCTCTACAACTATCCAATTCTCTAACTCCTTAACCCTTCTAACCCTTTTCCCTTTACAATTACACATATATATAGGTGGCCCTAAGGGTCACACCCTTACAAAATTGTGGGCCTTTCCCCAACAATGATCCCCAAAAATCCTAACCACTGACACTGCTAGGTGTACTGTAGGTGCCTCTTGCAGTCACGTCGCAGCTTCCTGCAGACTCCCCGATTTTCGGCGCAGATCGCAGGTATGGGTGCCGCTTCATCGTTTTTTGCTCCTTGTCCTTCGCCTTCAATGCTTCGGCCCGTTGCTCTTCCTTGGTCCGAGCAACCATAACTTCTGTACTTTGCCTTAATGAGGGTAGCTGAGCCCTCTATTTCGCCGCTTCATTTATTGTGGTGGTTGAGCTTTCTACTCGGCCACCTTATTTACTTCTTTCCTTTGACGTGCATGCGAGCTCCACGATTTCCGGCCCATAATCTGCGGTGAGCTTGTTCATTTGGCGACGTACCGCACACTGTTCATTTCCACCAAAAATGGTGCTTTTCCTCAAAATTAGCACTTTTCCTCCAAAACTTAGTGCTTTCTTCTCAAAATTGGCAGCTTTGCCATAGCCGCGGCCTATGCTCCAATAGCTTCTTCTCCCTAGATCGGATCATTGGAGGTGGGCATGTGTGAGCTCAGACTCCCTCTGTCGGCTATCTCGGATGGTAGTTGCATGCGCTTGGGATCCCTATGAAGGCATACCCTTTTTTTGCTTGATGGCGGCATTACACTCGATGGGAGTTCCTATGGGTGGCCGTGGAGGGGCTTCCTTTCAGCGGGCTGGGGGTTTCTCGTTGGCGGCTACCAAGCTGAGGGGAGATGCTTCCTATGGGCGGTCGAGGAGGGGATCTCTTTCGACAGGATGGGGTTTTTTACATTGCAGATCTATTGGCTCTGCCATATTTTTCAAACGTTTTGGAATCGTTTGCTCTTCCCTGTTTTATTTCTCTTTTTTCTTCGGCATTTATTCTGTTGTTTCGCTCCTGGTATTTGAGCCATCAATGGCTGATCTATATTAGGTTTAGTAGAAGTGTTTTGGACAGTTGGTTTCGGAGTTGGTTTTTTTCATTGTATTGAGCCATTCATGGCTGCCAGGATTAGGGTTTTATTTTGTTGGATTTTTTTGAGGTGCCTTGGTACCTAATATTTTATGAAGATGAAAAGATGCTACTAAAAAGGGCTCGCTGAAGCCATTCTGCGCCAACTAAATGTAATTTTGTACTCGCAAGATGAAATAAAATTACGCTTTTATATATATATATATATATATATATATCAATGTAACATTATGATGTATTTATCTTATAAATCAATGTCAAGGAGTTTCCTTAGCAACAAGGAATCATCCCATGTACTCACATAGTTTTAGACAATGAGTAACCTTAATAATTACTCTATACATAAGGCCTCTGAAATATATTATGTGCTTATATAATATATTACATATATGTATCAAACTCATATGCAAGCATATGTTATACCTCTCATATTCCAACCCACGTTTTATATATTTATAACTTTTTAATCCATGTAATTATTTTCTTATCCATGTTGTGCCGTTGAATTGAAATACAACCATACGTATGTAAAAATGTTGGCAATTTTCTCCTATGTAGGATAGTAATGCAGGTGTTGGATCTGGATCTGCTCCTTTGATGTACCTCCCACTGTTTCAAAGATGCATTTGCAAAAAAAAATCTTTCAAAATCCTTTCTTGCTACTCGGGTGAATGACTCATTGTAGTCCAAACCATAAACCTTTGAGAATCCTTTGTCAGCCAACCGATATTTGTACTTGATTGTAGATCCATCATGGAAATACTCTTTGAAGGATTGTGGATCAAACCCCACCATCATGTCGCACCTCTCTGAGAGAAGTGGATCTGTATGACATAGTGCAAGGTTTGCATCTCAATACTGATATTTAGTTGTTCTATGGTCATATGGATCCCCGGTTATGTTTCCAGTGGCTTCAAGTACTTTGTGATCCCATATTGGCCTTGGAAATGGATTGAGAGTAGGTGATGGATCTGGATCTGGATCTGCTTGAACTTCATACTCAACATCAAGATCTTGGTCCTCATATTCAGAATATGAAACTGGATCATTAGAAGGCAGAGAGTATGGAAAAAAGTGAGATAATTCATATTCCTTTGAGGCATGGTTTGCAACTCCTTTCGTTATTAGCTTCGTAGATGAGATCTCTGCAATCTCAATTGTGTCAGGAGCAAAAATAACTTTCTTTGGTGAACCTATGTGAGTCATCGGATAAACATATAACAAGTTTGCTTCCAAGGAAGGTACATACAAAACATTTTTTAACTTACCATGCTCTAGTTGTATTGTGCCCTTCCCTTTAGTAGAGAGCTTTGAATGATCTCCCATGTGAATATTAGAAACATCAGTGATATCTAAAGAAGAAAAATACTTTATGGAGGCAACCATGTGGTTGGATGCTCCATAATATATGAGGAAGGCTTGTGATTGCGAGAGACCAGTCTTTAGTGCATGGCATCTCTCATGATCCTCACTCTCACTTCCAGAATTAGAGTCCCTTGCACCTTCTGAAGGGAAATGTTGTACTTTTCAAGAATTTTGGTCAGTTAATCTACCTTCTTCTTCATGCATGAACTCTTTGGATGGTTTCCTTTCTTGCAATAGGAACACCTGGTCTTCTCAAATCTCTATTTCTTATCCTTCTTGGAGCTAGAGGATCCTTATGAAGGATTAGGATTCCTCTTCTGCTTGGATTCAAATTGCTTCTTGTCCTTCCCTTTTTTCCTCCATTTAGAATTCACACTTTTTGACTCTGCTGACATAATAGATTGATATTTGGAGGCCTTCATTTGAATAAGATTTTCTTGTTCTTGGATGAGGGATTTAGTGAATGTATCTAAGGAGGGAATTTTTGAATTGGGGATTGACAATCTCACTGAGTGAAAGGTAGAAACAAAGATTGAAAATTCAGGACCAAGCTTGCTTAGGATGGATAGCACAAGTTTCTCATCCTTCTTCTCAATGCCACATTGTTTGCATTGCATAATCGAGAACTTGAATTTAGAAAAGAAGTGATGTATGGTTTTGAAATTGCTGGTTTGAACAGAAATTAATCCATTCTCCAAAATGTGGCCTCTCAGCTCGTCTTGCTTTCCGAAGAGAGTCTCAAGATTCAACCAAACCTCTCTTGGAGTCTTCAATCCATCAAGGTGGAAGAGAAAATCTCTGGAAATATGAATACACATGAAACCAAATGCTTCATCTAATTTGTTCAGTTACTAGGCTTTCTCAATAGCTACTTGAGGTTTGACCTCCTTTCCCATTGTGACCCTGTACAGAATCTTTTTGTGCAACAACATATACATATCAGCCCTCCAATCAATATAATTGAAGGGTGTCAGGATCCTTGGATATAAAGGAACATTCGAATTCTCCATTGAACTGCTAGAGCGAATACAAACTGAAACTACTACTACTGTTGCATTGAAAAACCTTCAAAATCCTTCAAAAAACTCTCAATTTTGGAGATAAAATTCTATTCAGCACTGCTTTAGGACAATAGGCAGTTTTATCCAGATCCTTCACACTTGGCTAGACCTCAAAGGATTTCTCTAATGAATTCAATGCAATGTCAATAGGATTTGCTATGGAAATCCACGGGCTTCTGGTGCACTACTGAAAGCAACTTCTCAACTTATGATCTATGAGCTCTGATACCATGTGAAATTATGGAACACCACAGATCATTGAGCTTGAGAAAATATCACAGTGAAAGAATTAGGAAGAAAGATGAATTACAATGAAAATTGCAGTGTATTAAGCAGTAAAATTAATCATACATTGAAACTCAGATTTGCACAAAAATGTGTGTCATTATACATTAATCAATATAGTCAAAAAATATAATACAACGGAGATAATTTGATTATCCAAGGAGATTCAAATCCCATTTAGTCTACCTAGTCTAGCATAGGAAATATCACCACCTGAGTGCTCTGGAGCTACCAAACTCAACTGAGACTCAGTGAATTGAAGCTACAGACAATTAACTGACCAAGAAGGGCGCATCAGTGAGTTTGGAATGAAAAATAGGCTAGAGAGGGCACATTAGATCACAATCAGTTGCAATCGGAGCTCAAACCCCCACTAGAGTTAGGAACTCAGGTTGAACTCAATTAGATTGAACCAGATCACTGAGTTAGCTCCTAAAATGTAGGGAACTAACACTAGTGGCCCTAAAATCATGCATGCAGGGCGCATCAAGTTGCTAATGGGTCCTAGATGACATTTGCACACCACAAGGGGACTAACAACAACAACAACTACTAGAAAAAGGTAAATAATGCTAAGGTGGACAAGGTTGGAGTATTAATTATCCTAACACTTTAATCTATATAAAAATCATTTATATTTCTTTATAATCCACCTATATATCAAACATTTATACATGTTAAAAAAAGCAACATCTTTAATTCAAGTAGGAATTATAATATCTCCCAATTCTAATCAAGTATATATATATATATATATATACTTTAAAAAAAATTATGATGTAAGGATATAAAACCAATTTGTAATTCTCAATACACACAAAATAAACCATACTCATGATGATATAAAAATAATAAAACATTAATCTTCCATTTACTTTTGCATTTCTAATGCTTTGACTAATAAGTTAATACATCAATATCTATATATTTTAAAGATCTCTACTTTAACCTAACATTATATATCTATCTATCTATCTATATATATATAACTTTTATAATTTCATGCACTCACTTTATAATTTAATCCCCTTTGAATATGCAATAAAGAGGATTCATTTTAATATATATATATATATATATATATATATATATAAAAGTTAATATATCATGATGATGTATTTATCCTATAAATCAATGTCAAGGGGTTTCTCTAGCAAAAAGGAATCATCACACGTACTCACATATTTTTAGACAATGAGTAACCTTAATACTTACTCTATACACAAGGCCTCTAAAATATATTATGTGCTTATATAATATATTACGTATATGGGTCAAACTCATATGCAAGCATAAGTTATACCTCTCATACTCCAACCCACGTTTTATATATTTATAACTTTTTAATCCATGTAATTATTTTCTTAGCCATGTTCTGTCATTGAACTAAAATACGACCATAGTTATGTTGATTTCATTAATTTCACATATAAATATAAAACAACTATGAGTCTGCCCACTGTACAATACTAACACTTTTTTAATATGACGTATGATTAACGCCCCCTTCTAATTAGAATTTGAATGTATATATCTGTATGATTATATATATATTTTTCATGAACCACAAAAAAGAAATTTAAATATAATACGTTGTCTTTCAATCAAACGTTCAAACTAAATTAATTTGCGAATATATATATATATATATTCGTAACCAACAATAGTGACAGCCTCTAACTGCTCATCAAAATTACAAAATCCCGAGAACACTATTGCGATATTTATGGGGACAATTAGCAATCTACATAACGGATTTGGACCAGATTCTTATGATGGAAAATGGTACACTAAACCAACTCGCAGCCAACATAAACCTTGAGCTTACCTACCACTATCGCATGGATAAATCGGTGATTGCGGATTGATCTCCCGCATGTTTAGCAAACTATAACTCCATTAGTCACATGAGAAGGATCACTGACTTGGGTCAGGCGAAGTGTTGTCAAGTATGGAAACATTGATAAAAAAAACATGTTGAATAGGATCGACGCTCATTTTGTTTATACACACTGAGTACTCTCGATACATTTAAAACGAAATGGACATCAATCATTTGGTCTTGTTATGTTTGCAGATTAATCCAGTAGACCATGCAAATTCTAAAATAAGATGAATCATAATGGAAGGAAACAAAAAAATAAGTAGACGGGACAGCCAAAAAGGATTATTGACAGAGCTGAGCAATTCCCTCTAGCACTCTTGAAAGGCTTACGTTATATCAAAATAAGACCAACACCTGGCAATGCCAAATCGAAATGTAAATATACAGAGTTTATAAATGTAACTTGGCCATAGGTCTCTGCACTCAAGTGAAACTTATGTTGACTTATTTAGATCCATGATATGCACAACTAGGTTATAACAATTCCTTTGATTTCGCCTCATAATCAGTAATCTCATACAAATAAGCCGTCTTTTAAATAAACGTAGTTCGATTGGGTTTAGTACACACAAACAAAAATTCATTTTAATAAGCCCTGTGATATACCTATCTTAAACGTATATCCCAAAATCTTAAAATAAACAGCCTTGAACTCGTCTCAGAGTTACTGGACAGACAGTAAATAACGATTTAGTCTAGTTTGTATGACAATCATCACCATTATAATTTTATATGACAATCAACAATTTGGTCTAGTTTATATGACAGTCAGCACGATCATAATTTATATAACAGTAAACGATTAATGAAATCCATATAACAACCACAAATAATGATTTAATCTAGTTTATATGACACTCAGTATAAATATAATGATTTATATAATTTTAATTTTTGTATGTGGATTCATTGTATACTGCATATTTAGGCATCGCCATTTGAAAAACGAATGGGAATAAACACTTATCTTTAGCAATTTGAATGGGGCAACTGAAAACTTGACTGCAACATTCCACCCTTTCAACTGGTTTTTGTTCG
Organism: Larix kaempferi; assembly: GCA_027924585.1. Classification (NCBI taxonomy): domain Eukaryota; kingdom Viridiplantae; phylum Streptophyta; class Pinopsida; order Pinales; family Pinaceae; genus Larix; species Larix kaempferi. The sequence goes on from BSBM01000034.1 coordinate 4,097,972, forward strand.
ATGTAGGTTTTCCCACGGAGAGACCATCTCCGAGCCGGGCATGAATCCACTAGGGTCTAAGAGTATTATTCCATAATCTTTCTCTGATCAATCTTCTTAATCTTTCCTTGGATTCTTCGCTTTCAAAGATCCCCCTGTTAGGAATACCTCAGAGCCCTCTTTATAGTCAAAGTTACTTTCTATACTTTGACTTCTCAAGATAAGTTTTTGTTGGATCTTATCTTTAACTTAACTTATTTTCTATAGTTAATTTTAATTGATTGACTTACTTAGTCAATCTTTAACTTATTAGCTAACTTATCTTTAACTTAGCTAACTTTAACTTAGTTAGCTTTACCTTAACTAGTTAGCCTAACTTAGCTAACTTTAATTAACTAACTTGACTTAGCAAATTGTATTCATATAGCTAATTTAACTTAGCTATTTAACTCAAGATCTTCCTTCAACCTTCTTAATCAATTATTTTGAGATTATAAATCTGGATTTTAACTCATTAACTTCTAGTATGTTCTCATATAGTTATCCATGCATTAGGTATCAGTTTTCCATGCATAGCCATGCATTTAATTGTTAGTTATATCTTTTCTACTTTCGTAGATAAGCTTTTATAACCTTTTGATACTTTAAAGCATTCACTTTTAATCAAGGACAATCAATCCTTCTTTAATCTAACTTACTTCATTTAACTTATTTGCAATAACATTTAAATAGTTATTTATAAATACCACTATTTTTTCTTGGTATGATAAAACATTTTATCTTTATTCCTAATTTATAATTAGGAAAATATTAACCCTTTTCCACTTAGGAGTTTTAACAAAATATTTTTTGAGGCTAGGATATCAGTGTTGTTTAGGTTAACTCCTTTATTTTATTTAATGGCACTCAACATTGGTTAGCCCCATGCTAATAGTTAGGTCATAGGGACTTGCTACTGCCTTAGAGTGACTAGAAGTTTCTTCGTTGTCCTTATCTAGGACTAAATATTAACACACTTATAAAATTAAGTGTTGCTCAATGAACATCACAGTTCACTTTAAGTGTTCACGGCATTGGGATGACAACTATTAGCAAAATTAATGGCTACCAAGATATTCACCCTCTCCCCCTAGTAGATTCCATGCCCCATTCGTTTCGTTGCATCAAGCCTTCAGTCTCCTAAGTCTACAAATTCACTTTACAACTTAGGAAAACATAACCATACTTACAAAGTCTTACCTATGGAGCTTCTTCCTTGAGCTCTTTGACATTGGCGGGTACACAATTGCACTTTTTGTTGCATAAACCCTTAGGAGAAGAACAAGATATTACATAATTGTTTCCTTGTCAGTATAGGTCCGCACTTCATCTAATGGTTGAGATGCTCTTGGTCATTAGGTAAGTAATATTTCAATTTCAAATGTAGAGAGTTATTTCCAACCCTTTTTCTAGATGTGGTCACAACCTAATGGGTTTCTTCCTTGATGCTCTCATGAGAGAATATGCTTAATTTTTCTACCAAGTTTTGTTGGGGAATGAAATCACGTTTTAGCTACCCAAAATTTAGAAGTTCTTGCTATTAGCATTATGCTGTGAGGGTATTTATACTTTCAAGGCTCATTATATTGTCATGATGTCCACTAGTTTTATACATTTCACTATGTTAGGATCCTTGCCTTCATGAATAACCCTATATGAAGGGTTAACAATTTGTGTACTAATTTGACATGATTATAAGAGAGAAAGTGTTAGTTAACATGCACAATATGTTATATGAAGAGTTCAATACATCGAGGAAACCATTAAAAAAAAAAAACTTTTGGACTTTTGATCTGTGCAACGTTTTTTATAAATAGTAGGAACATGATATTTTTCATTTTTTAACCTTTTATTATGAAATTTAACAAGAACTTGATAAACAATGTCAATATTTTAATGTTGGGTGGGTTTACAACATTTTTTTTAAATTTTATTAGTCCATACCGGTAGGCAAGAGGGACTATAGAAAATGATTTTTCCAAGTTCCATTAACATGGCACTAATTACATAGCATTTTAACCTAAGTTTTTGTTGTGCATTTTCCTTTTGACAAAGCAGTTGTTTCGAGGCCTTATTTGGCCTCATATCAAGACCAAGGAAGTGGGTGGTGAGTAGATACATAATATAAGGAATGTGGCAAGCAGGGAGCGAAGCCAAGACAAGTGGACAGTGGCTAGGAGTGACAAGCTGCATGCCCCATAGAGCGTGGAAAGCTACATACCATGTGCGCTGCATTTTCCATGGGATATTGAGTGTACTGCTAGAGAGAGAAGCATGTTGAATCGAACCTTCAAATTCTTTGTAATTATTGTAACATTGTTCATTATATTCATGATATTATTGGTGGGTGTTCGCATTATTATCACAAGGTAGTCTTTATAGTTTCTATCATCTTTTGGAGTGTGTTTGTTTGTCTTTCATGGTATTTTTTGTGGGAAGGCAGGGGAGGTGTTGCAGCTGCTCGAGTAGCACTCACAAATATTCAACTGCTCGAGTAGCACTCACAGATATTCAAAATTAAGAAAACTCGCCTACAGTACAGTCGCAGTTGACTGTTACAGCCGACTGTGATATTCAGCACAGTCACAGCTCATTGTCACAACTGACTGTAATCTTTAGAATAGTCACAGCTGACAGTAACAACTGACTATTTTACTCAATAGTAACCTATAGGACAGTCACAGCTAACAGTCACCTATAGGACTGTTGTACCACTGTTACAGCTGTCTGATACAGCTACATTATGATGACCCCTGCGTTCACAAACTTATCTAATAACAACTAATTATAATTAACTCTCAAATATCATCAATCACTTAAGCTGCTACAACAAACTAGTCAACACAAATATTTCTGAGTTTACAAACTCATAAACAGAGCATAACTTAAACACATAGGAAAAATTTCTGAGTTTAACATAAACTTCATTCGCTCTGTATTATCCATATCGAATCACAATTACAATGAAAGTATTTATAGTGTTTCAGCCTAATGGATCATTAAATGTTAATTGGCCTTTCATAACAAAATCTGATCTGCAAAACTAAATGCTCTGTTACAGGCTGTTACAGACTGACAGAATAGAAAACTGTGTTGGCCCTTCTGAACTTGATATGTTGCAACAGATGTCTCTTCATCCTTAATGTTTAAGTCGGTTAAGCGGTGGATGCCACTTCAAGAAATTTTGAAAAATCAAAATAAATCTGATTTGGTTTGTCTTTAGTAAATCTGGGCGGTGTTGCCTCTTTAGAATATCAGCGGACATCTAATCTTAGCAGCGGGGTAGTTAATTCCTGACATTCTCCCCCTTAATTACTACACTCAAAAAGCAAAATTTTGAAATACTAGATTTTTGTTACAGCTTACAAACCCCAATATTTTTCCTATGAAACTCAAACAGCTCTTTCCCTAGAGGTTTTGTAAATAGGTCTGCAAACTGATTTTCTGATCTGCAAAATTCCATACTGATTTCATTCTTGTTTATCAATTCTCGAATGAAATGATACCTTGTATCAATATGCTTACTTCTTTTATGAAAGACGTGATTTCTTGATAGTGCAATCGTTGATTTGTTGTCATAGAAAATCTGCGTTCGTCCATCTTGTTCATGCTGTAACTCAAACAGAATTATTCTCATCCAGACAGTCTAACATGAAGCCGTTGTTGCTGCAACATACTCTGCCTCAGCAGAGGATAGTGTCACTATGGGCTGCTTCTTTGAAGCCCACGCTACTGATCCTGATCCAAAACTGAATACATATCCAGATGTACTCTTTCTATCATCTGTAGAACCTGCAAAATCACTGTCAGTATATCCAATCAACTTAAAATATGAGTTTGATGTGTATTGGATACCAAAATTTGTTGTTCCAGCAATATATCTCAGAATCCTCTTTCCAGCTTGCCAATGGGTATTCCTTGGAGACTCCATAAATCTTGAAATCATACTTACTGCAAACACTATATCATGTCTTGTTGCAGTCAAGTACATGAGACTTCCTACCAGTCTCTTATACATCATTGGATCAACTTTTGACCCATCATCCTCCTTACTGAGTTTTGTACGAGTTGCAATTGGTGTTACAGCTCGCTTACAATTCATCATTCTGAATCTTTTCAGTACATCATTTGCATACTTAGTTTGAATGATAGAAATACCATCTTCAGATTGAATTACTTCTATACCAAGAAAATATTTCATCATTCCTAAATCAGTCATCTCAAATTCTGTTTTCATTGCTTTCTTAAACTCATCTACTGAAAGATCTCCAGTGAAGATCAAATCATCAACATATAAGCAAACAATCAGTATCTTACCATCTTGGTTTACCTTTGTATACAAGGTTGGCTCACTTGGACTTCTGCTGAATCCTTCACTATTCAAATATTCATCAATCCTGCTGTACCAAACTCTAGGTGTCTGCTTCAATCCATACAATGCTTTCTTTAATCTGTACACTTTGTCATCATGTTCATCAATTTCATATCCAGGAGGTTGTCTTACATAAACCTCTTCTTCTAAAGATCCATTCAAAAACGCAGACTTTACATCCATTTGATATACATACCATTTATTATGAGCAGCAATAGCTAATACCATTCTTACTATATCAAGTCTGGCTACAGGTGCAAATGTCTCATTATAATCAATACTAGGTTATTGACTAAACTCCTGAGCTACAAGCCTTGCTTTGTATTTTTCAACTTCTCCATCAACATTTAACTTAGTTTTGTAAATCCATTTGACACCAATACAATTTTTATTATCAGGCAAATCTACAAGATCCCAAGTATTATTTCTTTCTATGGCATCAATTTCTTCATCCATTGCTTTTATCCAAACATCCTTTTTAACTGCTTCATCAAAACATACTGGATCACATGCTATCAATGCAAAATTTGAAACTTGATCTACTTCTTCATTTTGCTCATACAATTCCCTTAAACTTCTAGTCTTTTGACCTCTAACTTTGTTTCTTAATGAAGCTAGTGTAGAATTTGATTCATTGCTTACCTCTGATCCTGTTCCTTGTCGTCCATCAACAATTGATGGTTCACCACGTTCTTGAGTTCTGGGCGTTCTGGCAGGTGTCCTTACTACTGGTGTAGGCATTTGTGGAGTTAACTGTCCTCCATGTGTGCCCTGCTCATCACCCTCATCTTCTGCGTGAGATGTAACAACGTCCTTTGCAACCAACTTTTCTATGCTGCCATCCCATGCTTCTTCTTCCTTAAACATCACATCTCTGCTAATAACATACTTCTTGGTGATTGGGTACATTCTATATGCTTTAGATTCTTCACTATATCCAACAAAAATACATTTCTGACTTCTGTCATCTAACTTTCTCCTCATCTCTTCAGGTACATGTGCATAAGCTACACAACCAAAAATTCTTAAATGAGATATACTGCTACACTTACCATTCCACACTTTCTAGGGAACACGATCCTTCACGCTCTTAGTTGGGCTTCTGTTCAGAATGTATACAGCACAGGCAACAATGTCTCCCCAATATTCATTTGAAAGATGCTTCTCCTTCATCATACTTCGATCCATGTTCATAATGGTTCGATTCTTTCTTTCTGCTACTTCGTTTTGCTGTGGAGTGTAGCGAGCAGTAAATTGTCTTTTAATTCCATGATATTTGCAAAATTCCACAAACTCATTCGACATATACTCACCTCCTCTATCTGATCTCAAGACTTTAATACTTCTGTCACTCTCTTTTTCAACTATAGCTTTAAAACTTTTAAACACATCAAATGCTTGAGATTTCTGTTTCAGCAAATACACCCAAGTTTTTCGACTGAAATCATCAATGAAAGTCATAAAGTAAACATTACCAGTCAAGGAAGGTGTTTGCATCAATCCACACAAATCTGTGTGTACCAGCTCCAATGGTGCTTTTCCTCTGTATGATACTCCAGAGATGAATTTCTCTCTATGATGCTTTCCCAATATGCAGCTCTCACATGAGCTTACTGGCTGTTGGATACTAGGCAATCCTTTTACCATCTGCTTCTTCTGTAATAGATCTAAGCCAACAAAATGTAAATGGCCATACCTCAAATGCCATAACCATGACTGATCTAAACTCTTAGTTTTATAAGCATTCAAAGAGTTAGTCAAATCATTCCTCATAATCAGCGGAAACATTCTGTTCTTTGTCATTTTTACTCTGGCTATCAACTGCTTACTTGAAAATTTGTCATAAATAGTACATACCTTGTCTTTAAAGACCACTCTATACTTCTTCTCCAACAACTGCCCAACACTCAATAAATTACACGTTAAACCAGGAACATAATAAACATCATGAATTGTTCTTCTTTTTCCATTCTTGGCATATACAACAATCACACCTTTACCATCAACTTTTACCTTACAGTTATTACCCAACTTTACTTCAGACTGAATGCTTGTATCTAGATTTACAAATAACTCCTTATTTCCAGTCATACGATTGCTGCATGCGCTGTCCAAGAACCATATATCCTTTGAAATTTCCTGGGTGACATTACAAGTCAGAAACATAGGCTTCTCTTCATTTTCAGTCTCCTCTGAAATGTGTGTAGACATCTTACCAGAATCAGCTTGCTTCTTCCAACACTTATTAGCATAATGCTCAAATTTCTTGCAATAGAAACATTGAACTTTAGATCTGTCATACCTTTGATTTCTTGGCTGCCACGTTCTGCTGCTACTCCCCCTTATGCTAGGAGTATTCTGTTGTAGCTTTTCTTCAGATTATGAATCATTTCTACTGTCACAATGATCAACAGTTCGACCTCCTCTTCCTTTGCTACTAGATCTTCCTCTACCTCTGCCTCTAGTAACATGTAAGTGAGATTTAAAAGCATTTTCTAAAGGAGTGTCATCATACCTGTTCATTTTTTATTCATGAGCAATCAAAGAACCAGTCAACTCATCAATGTGCATTTGACTAAGATCTTTAAACTCTTCAATTGGAACAACCACTGCTTCAAACTTCTTTGGCAAACATCTCAGCAATTTCTCTATCACACGCTGATCTGGAAGGACTTCACCATACTGTCTCAGCTGGTTTATAGTACTCATAACTTGATTCATAAAATTATCAACAGTTTCACTGTCCTTCATCTTCAGATTCTCGAAATCCCTTCTTAAGCTCTGCAACTTAACATTCTTCACTTTGGTCACACCTTGATAGTAGGTTTCAAGAGTGTCCCAAGCTTTTTTCGAAGACTCAGCACTTGATATCTTCAGAAATATTGATTCATTAGGCCTTGTTGAATAAGGCCAAGAGCTTTGTTATCTTTCTTCCTATTCTCCTTCAACAGAACACGCTCAGCATTTGACAGAGCCAATTTAGCAGCTTGATCAACTGGCTCTAGATAGCCAATTGTAACAAACTCCCAAAGATCCTAAGCACGCAGGATAGTTCTCATCTTAATAAACCATGTGTCATAATTCCTTTCTTTCAACACAGGAATTTGTGGCTGCACTGAATTGCTGTTAGTAGCCATCTCAAATTTAAATTCAAATTGCTCAAAACAAAAACGAGAAATAAACCTTAACCAGGCTCTGATACCACTGTGGGAAGGCAGGGGAGGTGTTGCAGCTGCTCGAAACACTCACAGATATTCAAAATTCAAAAAACTCGCCTACAATACAGTCACAGCTAACTGTTTTAGCTGACTATGATATCCAGCACAGTCACAACTCACTGTCACAGTTGACTATAATCTTCAGCACAGTCACAGTTGACTATTTTACTCAACAGTAACCTACAGGACAGTCACACCTAACAGTCACCTACAGGACTGTTGCACCCTGTTACAGCTGTCTGATATAGCTACGTTATGATGACCCCTGCGTTCACAAACTTATCTAATAACAACTAATTATAATTAACTCTCAAATATCATCAATCACTTAAGCTGCTGTACAGCAAACTAATCAACACAAATATTTCTGAGTTCACAAACTCATAAACAAAGCATAACTGAAACACACCGAAAAAATTTCTGAGTTTAACATAAACTTCATTTGCTCTGTATTATCCATATCGAATCACAATTACAATGAGAGTATTTATAGTGTTTCAGCCTAATGGATCATTAAATTTTAATTGGTCTTTCATAACAAAATCTGATCTGCAAAACTAAATGCTCTGTTACAGGCTGTTACAGACTGATAGAATAGAAAACTGTGTTGGCCCTTCTGAACTTGATATGCCGCAACAAATGTCTCTTCATCCTTAATGTTTAAGTCGGTTAAGCGGTGGATGCCACTTCAAGAAATTTTGAACAGTCAAAATAAATCTGATTTGGTTTGTCTTTAGTAAATCTGGGCGGTGCTGCCTCTTCAGAATATCGGTGGAGTAATTAATTCCTGACAATTTTCCTTTCCTTTTAACTGTGTTTGGTCATTGTATGTAAATATTTAGCTCAATCTACGATTATGTGTGACATATCCAGGCTTTAAGAACTAGTATGATAGTCAAACGGACGCTTTAGCCTCCAACATACTTGGAGAAGAGAACACCTATCGAATGAAGTGAATGCACGAGTTTTAGAAGCCTGGCTCTCTGAAAATTTATTTATTGGAAATTTGGGTAGATGTTCTTTACTCTGGTCATCATTCTTATTTTGGTTGTGCTTCATGTACTTCGCATACATATAACTGATGTTGCAGGTTTTTTTTTACCGTGCATAGTTAGTATGGAGATCAAACAAATGTAAAAAGTTCTCAACCATCCTTTTGTGCGTCACCCCTAATTTGCTCTGATAATCGTCTTGTTCTTGACACACAATTCATGACGAAAGGAGTTCCATTGTCACCTGTCAATTTTTCACAGAATACTTTTTGTGTAGCTTCATGTGGAGCAAAGCATTTGGTGCGGGTAGAAGGTTTTGCTTCGAAAAACCAAGAGTCAAACTATAGTTTCCCAGCCCTCACCTAAAACCCCAATTGAATGATTTGTAATTTTGTACAATCTAAGGAGTTGTAAGCATTCACCACCAAGTTATTAAACCCTTGCAAACAACTGCACAGAGCTGTGTTTCCATAAACTCTGGCAACTGAAATCATGTTCAATAAGCCTTTAGCAATCTTACTCAATTAGCGTATAGGTGTTTATTAAACACACAAGGTTTTCATTTTCCTCACTTTTGTCAATGAGGATATATTGGCCAAAGAAGCCTGTAGTAATAATTTAGAAGGGTATTATTTTACCTTGTATTATACAGTTCAACTATAATTATAGGTAGGGAATGATAGCCATCTGTAGCATGAATTTTGTCAAATGATTGCAGGTAACAATTCTTAACCTAACTATTTCTGGTGATATTGTACAACTACAAAATTTGTAATATATTGTATTTGTTTAATTTAGTGGAAGATGTTTCTCTCTTCATCCTTTGGAAATTGTAAAGAGGTGATGAGGTCCCCTTGGATACACGGCTCAGATACATGGGCTATTTGAAGAGTAAGGCTGAAATTTGTAAAAATTGAAGCAACAACTTTACAGTGCAATAAACTTTTTCTGTGAGGTTTATATGTTAATTTGCTGAGAAATGTTGACAGTCTAATGGATGGTTTGTCAATTCTGTAATTTGGTTAATTTTACCTCAAGTTTGGTCAGTTTGAACTCAATGTTGCTATCATCATTATTTTATTATAGTCATGTATGTGAAGTTGTTTGCTTGAGCTGTTGGGATTAGGTGCCTCCTGGACATTTTGGGTATGGTCAAACTAGTATTGTTCAATCCTTTGCCATTCGTGAAAAAAATTGTCAAGGGGATCTTCATTTGATCGTAAAGTGGAAGTGTTTAATTTTTCCATAGAATGTGGAAGTGTTTCATACCAAGGTTAGGATTACAATTCTAGAATATTTGGTGATTTAGTTGATCAAATTTGGATATGATTTGTTAAAAAAATCTACATCTAATCAATGCAATAACGATTGTTAATTTTTAATATGTTTTCTTGAAAAATTTTAGTATTCCCACCAAACTATCTACAGAGTTATGGTTCAACCACCATAACTCTACAGTGTTTCATACATCTCATGTAATGTGATATCCACAGTAACCTTCACTTCTGTAAGTGCACTTACATGCATTCGAACCACTTGTAAAATATTGTACAAATTATAACTCAATCTCAACCATTGCAGTCGGCACCGTTGGCCACGTTTTTAGCAGCAAGCATTTACTCCATCCATTTATGCATTTCTCTGGACTCTCCTCCATATTTTACACTAAAAAATAGGTTATCCAAACAAGTAGCAATATGAGAATGCGGTTTTAAAATTCATGATTGATCATACATGAGAAATACTCCCTTTCAGCTTTCTTTCTCAGAGACAAAGAGGGTGTCGAATCAGTCTACAGTGTTATCTACGATATTTTGAGATTTCAAAATGTAAACAACTAACCGGAGTCAGTTAGAAACTTAGAATATTATATTTATATTTGTGCAGTTACTAGCATGTCTTCAAATCCTCGCTCCAAAATGTCAGCAGCAAAACCTCAGAGAATGCATCATGGATTTTCTTCCACAACGCCCCCATATATAAGTAACATATCAAGCATGATAACAATTTTTTTCTTCCGTAAAGAGTCTTGATGAAGTAGTTAAAACATAAAATGGTCAAGAAGTGCCCCATTTTAATCCTAAGGTTTTTTTAGTTATTACAGGCATTCCCTTTGAATCAAACTTACAAAATTTGTGTGTTGTAAAAATATCTATTATTCTCCATGACAACTTAGCTATTTATAGTGTGGAACATGAGATCCAATTGCTGATGGTTGGAGCTGTGACCGCAACTAAAAAATGAACAAGCAAGAAGTTATTGTTGATTTTGTCGAGTCCTACTTACAACATATCTCTGTGCGTGCAACATTATAGATATCTCCATGTGTGTATGTCTAATTCCTATCATTCAATCTGAGTCATTCAATAATATTCCATTACACTCTTTGATCGATAATCCTATCCCATTTCAATGGATTTGTCTAATCAGAGATATGCTCGACATAGGGAAACAAGAGAAAATAGGCCGTTTTACGGATTGCAAAGGGAACAAAAGCAGAGCTAGCGATCCAGGTGATAAATGAGGTAGGGTGATTAGTACCTATAATATACCAGACAACTAACAAATGACAAATGCTTAACTTACAAAGAACACGTGTTCGGTTTTTGTTTCCTTAAAATGCATTTTTATCTCCCTCGACGTCCATGTGTGTTGTTGATCATATCCAATGAGGGAATTGTTGCAGATTAGTGGGTTACATAATAATCATTATAAGTAATCAATTGCAAAGTATCCTATGCATTTAGTCAATGATTTAAACACCAAATGACGTCAACAAAGGTTTACAAAATGCAATTTTATCTTTTATGATTCACTTTTTTTTAAATACATACTTTCAACGAGATGCCCAAGCTGCATACTAACTGTAGCAACAACGGAAACATCAAAGGTGCAAGGAGCAGAGACAGTAGAATGAGCAAAGACGGTCAACAAAAATTCCATTTAGCATCAAAGGTGCAAGGAGCAGAGACATTAGAATGAGCAAAGACGGTCAGCAAAAATTCCATTTAGCGAGTTACCATCTTATAGAATTTTGGTACTGGACACAACCTATTATTTTAACATCAACTATTTCTTTAAAAACTGGGTTAACAAGTCCGGCACGATACAATACCTATTTAAAAACTGGGTTAATAAACTCCGCACGATACAATACCTAGTTGCATAAATGGCTCAAATTCCTCCGAAAATATGTAATATGTTTTCCTCACATTATTGTCCTCATAACGTGGTAGTTTGTTGATGTAAATTTATCTTCGTGAAGACAGTCATAAAGGATCTACAACAAGAATGAATGTATCGAAGCTAATGCATATCCTGTAGGTGGATATGCATTAGCTTCCTCCTCCTCCAGTTGGTCGTTTTTCTATGTATTTAAGTGCAAATAGCTCTTCTCGATGTAGTGACTTGGCAAGGGCTTGAAGCTCTGCTTCTTCCCTCTTGATGATTTTAAAAGTAGCACACCGCATAGCTCATAGTAAGTGAGTGAGGGAAGAAGCAGATTCCCTCTTGATGATAATAAGTGCTAATAAGGATCAAACTGCATTCTCCTTTACATGTTTCCAAACAAAATCTTGAGAATAAAAAATAACAGGTTTTAGAGAGAATGGGAACACTCACCTCCCTCCATGGAAGTTAAATGTTGGGTACGTTCACAACTTTTTGTTTAAATCTTAAAGATCTTAGAAAAATATAATTTATTCTTATAAATTGAATTTTAATCAAAATACATAGAAATGATTTTAAGGATTGGTGAGAGTTTCGTTTAAGTTTTGAAATGTTTTTAATAGGTTATTTTTTACTAAGATAGGTTTTTTTTTGAGTGTTTTAAGGAGTTTGTCATTTTTCTTTATTATTTATTTTATGGAAATATTTTAGAAAATTTTAAGGAGCCATAATTTTCTTAAAATGTAGAATCTTTGGCTAATTTTACTAATGGTCAAATTTCCAAATATAAAATGTTTCGTGATAGTTAAAAATATATATATTCAAATTTCCAAGAGTTTTATATAGTTTTTTTTTGACAATTTTGGCTATTTTTAGATATAAAAAAAATTAATCCTATGCAATTTGGGTAAATCATATTAGAAAAAAATGCAAAAAAAGAATTTTTTTTGGAAAAAAAACCTTAAAAATTAGAGCATGTGCTAAATTTCACCAATTTTCATAAGGGGTTCACAAGGGTTCATAGAATGAATTCATGAAATATAACATTCATTTGATATTAAATAATATCCCAAAAACATTTTCTTGAAAACCTCTTTAATATACATTTCTAATTAAAAAAAAATTATTCCCATTACATATATTGTGTATCCATATTTTCATAATATTTTAAATATTTTTTTATTTTTATTTTTATCTCTATATGATCACATGACACAACTCTTACCCTTTCTTTTTTGTTTCTACTCTAACTAATAAAATGATTCAAAATTAATGGAGATCATGATAACAATTGGTTATAAATATATAAAAAGTGGTGATTGTAAGATATGTTATCAAGATCCTAATAACACTAATTTCTTGGCATCATACAATGACATAAAATTATCTAAGTTACTCAAATGAATTCTTTTATCAAAGAGAATAGTAATACGAATGTTGTCTTTTAAGTCATCATTATATCAATGCCAACATCACACATAGAAAAATATAATTTCTAAAAGTAACAGGCATAGATTTTTATGACCCTTTATTTTTTTCTACCCAATGGAAATTCATCATATAGAATTGTCATTTAAGATAGCTTTTCATATTTCTCGGTAGATATTTTTCGAAACCCAACATAAATACAATGCTTACCAACAAATAGGGGATGGGACAAGAAACCAACAATGAGGTTGAGAAGTATGCCTTATACATGGGACTAGAATTTATTACTACTCTCAAGATACAAAAGGTCGTAATACTTCGAGAATCCTTACTGGTAATTACTCAAGAAAGAAAAAATATATATGAGGAGGAAATGATAATCAGATGTCTTCAACAAGAGAATCATTGGCTATCTCAATTAGATGAGGGATAACAATCTCCTTCATATCCAAAGGCATACTAACCCTATGGCTAATAAGCTAACAAATAATCGTATTTCCCTTGATCATGGAATCTTTATTAAAAATGGGGGCCACCCTCAATGGTGGTGGCTCCCCTAAGTTTGATCATCCGCAGACATTAAATGTCCCCCTCTACATGTGTGACACATGGTGTTCTTTAAATGTATTGGGTATAATGTCAAGCTCTCATCTACTATACTGTAAGGGAGCTCTATACCCTTGAAAGTGCTTGCTCTCTTTGTTGCATTGCTAGGGTTGGTGTTCTTCTTTACGACATTGATTATATTCTTAGTTACCTCTTGTGGGATAACTCTACCGGGATATATTTACATTGAAGGTTTGCAAATATTAAACTCAGGAGGGGTTTTGTTATGTCATGGGAATATTTGTAGACAACATATGCATGTATGCTGGCAGTCAATGATAGGTAATGTCTCAGCAACAGATCATTGTTATAATCTAGAATTTGCATGGCTTTTTAGCTCCATTGGGGAGTTTGGTGGATTGTAATTTTTTTGTTTTGTTTTTTTCAAGGATGTTGAATTGGGGTCTAGTGAAGGATTTGGAAACAATGCAAACCATGTCAGATTCAACTTGGGGTTCATGGTTCAAAGAGGTGCAAGGAGAAATTAGGGAAATTTTTAATTTGATGAGGAGGCTCTATTTGTAACTAGAAGGTGTTGTTGTGGTAGTAGATCAAATATCTTCCCCAGTCACAAATTTGGAAAACAATGCAAATCATGTCAGATTCAACTTGGGGTTCATGGTTCAAAGAGGCGCAAGGAGAAATTAGGGAAATTTTTAATTTGATGAGGAGGCTCTATTTGTAACTAGAAGGTGTTTTTGTGGTAGTAGATCAAATCTCTTCCCCGTCACAAATTTGGATGCTCTATTTGATGACTTGTAATGATAGGTCTAGGAGCATGGGGGACATATTGAAAAGTTGGTTTTAATGGGGAATTTCATCATGAAATGTTGTTGGTAATCCCTCAAGGGGGTCATTCGCAGCACAACATGTCCATCAATTATAGAATAATAGGTAAGGACTTTTTTCAACTACCTCCATGTCATTATGGAGGTCTCAAGATAAGATGGTCAAGTAGAGGAAGACAAGAATATGGATGACTTTCCCATCATTAAAATCCCTCGTTAACCCATTATTATATGTACTTTTTTTGCACAGTTCTATTAGGACAATTTATAAGAGTCTATAGTTTCAAATGATTTTCCATAAATGTACTCTTTGTTATAGTTTTCACATTGAAGGGAAGCTTTTGGATATAGCTCTTTTACGAAAAGAGCAATTTTATAAAATGGGTAAGTATGTAACCACATGGTTGTATTCCTCATCATTTTAATATAAATTTCCTACTTGTTTTAGTTTTTAAAAAAATAGAGATTTTTTAACACTTCCATATAATCTCATATTTCCCATCAAATTTCTTAAATAGATGTACATGTATGAATGGTGGAGAAGAGAAGAGAGAAAGAGAGGAAACAAGAAAATAATGAAATATTAGGTTTTGAGGGGCTTTTATGAGAGAAAATTAGGGATTTTAATCAAAATCATTTACATTCCCTTCAACTCATGAGGATTGAGACAAACTGATTATTTTTAACCTTTGATATTAGTTAACTTTATTTTTGAAGAGTTTCCCTCACTTTTATTTAGCCACTTAGGAAACCTAGTGCAAAACTTGGTGCTAAATCTAGAACATAAAATAACACAGACTTTAGCTTCATTCCATGAAATTGCGTCAACTTTTCATAAATGGAAGAAAAAAAGGAAGCTAACAGGGATGCTAATGACAAGGTTTTTTTGTAGTGCGTAGATGATCCCTACTATGATGGATGTTGAAATGGAAATGGATAAATTAAAAGATAAGTTGATGATGATGATGATGATGATGATAGTTATTAACATCCATTGAGACCAATATTGGTCTATCGGACCTTAAAAAGGTAAGGATTCACTTGGTTTTCTATTAAAAATATTTTTATGCTCGAAAAAATTTAAGTGAAGCAGTCATAAATCACCATAGTTGTGATGAGTTAAAAGGTTAGGTATGTCCTTATTCTAGCAAATATTATAAAATTGTGCTATAATGTTGGTGCATATAGGACATTCCATGAGAAAGTGATTTTCATCTTCAACCCCCTTGGTGTAACAAAGATAATGTATTCTCTCACACCATGGTGTTTTGGGAATTATCTAGAACCCTATTTCACTATGGAACTCGTGAGAGTTGTTTCCTATTTTAGTAGTGTTGATTTCTTCATCACACTAGTTAAAATAGAGATATAATTTTGATCTTTATGATTGCGTTTGATGAACTACTTATAATATATTCATTTTCTCGTATCATCTAACTCTTTATCACATAGGATATTCTCCTTAAATTTATATGTAATAATATGTTTAATATTATCACTATTTTGTAGAGTGACCTATTCCTCGACTCCCAATGATTTAGACAATACTTGGCATCTTCATGCCAACCTTGCTTAAGTCATAGGTGCTTTTGACTAGAGTATGAAGAAATATAGGAAGTGTCTTGTCTCCCATAGTATTTATCTTTTTCTTGTAGATTAGGTACTCAGTCATAGTCATTAGATGTTAATCGAGGAGATAATCACTTCTACGAAGAGGATATGATAGGGTGTATTGCCTTTAATTTTGAGATTATATGTTGTAAATCGCTTTTCAATTTGCTTTATCTTTCTCCATTATTCTTTAGAGATGTTGAAGCTCAAGGATTTTTTTCTTATCCCAAAGGTAGAGGCCCTATCGTTCCAACTAAACTTATAAAATGTGATTAAATTCAAAAAGATATTAACTTAAGTGAGCCTAATGGTTAACAATATGTGTTACCTCAGGTGATAGGTTCAAAACTATATAACTATATAGATCATAAAAGTTAAATAAATTATAATCATTAGTTTTAAATATATTTTTTATTAAATTTTGTTAATATAATTAACTTTAATGGATCTTATTTTACAAGAACTCCATAAAGTAGTTGGGAAGAAAGACCTAAAAAAATCCTTGCATATTAAACATTGGTATTTAAATCCATTTCTATTAAACATTGGTATTAAACTTTATATAAAAGTGGAATTTTATATTTAACTTTATTATGATATTTAGAAATAAAACAATAATAAGTTTATGATCGGAAAAAAAAACAAAACAATAATAAACACAAAAATCGACATAATTTCTTGGATATAAATTTGTAATGGAAATGGTTGACATAATAATTGTTTGATGTGAGCTAATTGACCAAGTAGATATACATTAATTTTCGTGACTAAAATTTCAAGTAAAATTGACTAAGTTAAGTGATTTGATCTTTTTGTTTGTTGTACTTGCAACAAAGAATAAAGAACTAATTGATAATGAATATGGATAGTAAATATGTAATGATTTTATAATTTAAAAGAAAATTTATTGATTTGATTATTTTGTTGTTTATTTATATTGATAGGTGTTTATATTTTAGAATTTTGGGTGGACTATTATCTATGTTTTTCCTAAATTGGAGGAGAATGAAACAAATTTACTGTGGAAATTGATTTTTATGAGCATAGTTTACTAGTAGTTGATTCATGGATAACTCTTATCTCATCTATGAATAACATGATAAACAATCCTTTCATCCACCACAATTTAGATTATGTTTCAACACAGTAGGGTGTCGTTTTTCAGATTCAAAATCAAGATATATATAGAACTTCCCAAATTTATTATTTGTCTTGAAAGTATTAAGAAGAATCGCATTGCAACGTCTGGCTTTATTCTGTAATCGCCTTCTAATTCATAAATCTCATCCTACAACATTTTTATTAAAATCCTCTCTGAACATTAATGTCTTCCGGATGCCACAGCAGGCCACAAATTGCCAGACAGCTTACTTCCCTCTCTTCATATGCAAAAGCACAACCTTCGATTCCTCTAGAATGGATGACTTGTACAGAGAGGGAGGGAGTAGATGTTTTATTAACTGCAAATAGTAATAAAGAAACCTACCTACAGGTCTACCACAGAAAAGAGGCCGTTAAGCCGACGCACAAAGAAAAGTACAACAGGCCCGTTGAATGAGATTAGCTGTTGATTTCTTCCAACTGTTGCTGCAGTACTGCTGCTCTAAATCATTCGAGTATCCTGATCCTCCGCTTCTCAGCCTCTCAAATTCGATGGCCTTTCTCTTCTTGTCGTTGGCCATTAATCTAATTCGCCGCATTCTCTTCTTGGGATCCACACGCCCTCTCACTGTTACCTTCTTCTGTGTAGCGTCCACCACATAGTCCAGCAAACCTGCCCGTCATCAAGAAACAACGACATTCAGAAAATGAAAAAACAAAATGAGCAAACAGAATCGTGTTGGACAATTAACGAACTCCTACTGAACAATTAACATACTGTCCATTTCGGAGAGAACTTTGGAGACTCTGTCGCGGCACTCTAAGCAGCGCATATTAGCGTTGAGTACAATCACCTGAACCTGTAATGTAATCAATGATATTAGACTTTATATCTCAGATAAAATAGAATTTATCGTGGATAATCATTTATGTTTTTTTTAAATTGAAGGAGGATTATTATACAAATGTATTGTTCAAATTGATTTGATGAGTCTCTTTCAAAATTCCAAATAAACAATTATAAGAAAAAAAATATAAAAAATAACTATTAGGTGATTCATGGATAACTTTTAGCTCATGCATCGATAACAGATAGACAACCCATTTAACTAAGACATGGAGAACAATAAGTGATTACAACTAAGCATGAAGAACAAGTAACAAGTAACAAATCACTTCTTCATGACACTTAACTTGGAACAGAGATAAGTAAGTAACTGTGCTAATTTATGGTATTAAAGCGATCCAAAAGACCATTGACACTGTGCATAAAGATGCTAATTGCAAAAATGGACTTACTCTCGGTATTGTTAAGTCTTCGGCCGAGCGCAGTGGCTGTGTGGTACTTGGAGCCATTTGTGAACGTTGATGAGTGAAGAAGAACATAATTATTCAGCTGCAAAGACGAGGTCCTGAGCTGCCACTGTTTCGGGATTTATATGGGTTGATGATAAGGATGACGATAGGATCTCGGCTGTTGATGGGCACGTTGGGATTTAAGATTGGCAGACGAAGAGCAAAACTTAAGAGCTATAAGTGGACAAACTGTTCTTACTACAATCCTTATTTTCTGGAATCGTGGAAACTTTTTGTGAAGAGTTGGGTGGAAATTTTTCTATTATATTGTACTTTGTAGAATTTATAATCATGAATTGTGTTTTTAAAGCTGTTTTGATTTATTTTAAAACCATTTAAGTGATTGAAATTTGGAAACTTTAAACCAATAAAGTGAAATCCTATTTAAAAATAAAAAAGTAATTGAACTTTTTAGTTTAGAGATCATGCTCAAGTAACAGACTCTATATCTGAAACTTTAAATATGTAAAAAGCTTCCAATAAAGAATCCAGTGCTTCAACATTTTCAACAAGATTTCTAACCCAGTTTCTCAAAAATGCTGTTGATCATTGTTGGTTTGAAATATTCCCTGACACAACGGCTAGCATAGCATTTCATTTTTCAGTAAAGGGATAAGTATGTACAATCTGTTTCTGTTTTTTTTAGTTTAGGATTCTCAGTCACTTTTAGACGCACTCGCAAGTTTGTCAGTTGGCAGGTCCGCACGCGGTTTTTCCATTGCTCTGGACCGGGGACCAGGTCGGTGTGGTCTGAAACTCTCTGTCGTTGATTTTTATAACTTGTTAGGTGATGAATATGTGCCAGCGGGGACTATTGCGTTAAGTGGGATCTTCTTCATTCAATGTCGCTTTTCTGGGTCACTCAGTCGCTGCCCTGAGATTAAACAAAAGATTCGTAATTAAAAGATATGTGATGGGAATGCAGGAAGGCCGTTTGTTGCCGTGATTTTGTTCATGGTATACAAAGTCGATAATCAAATCAGTATGTGGTTTAGGCTAGAAAACCTACATAGCAATGTGTTATTTTGTCATAAGAAGTGCATTAGATCAAAATTATATGTATAATAGTTTAAAGCATGATAGTTTTAGAACAAAGACCTTGTTTCAGCTAGCAAATCTGCAATAGAAGTTCTCAATATCTAGGCGAAAATCTATTCGGCTCAGAGTTAGTCAAGCTTTATAGTGTTCAAGATATTATTATAATCTACAACGGCTTAAAGAAGTGTCCAAATTCTAGTATGACTTATATTCATGGTTTTGGGAGACATGCGGTCAATTATGTCATTTCTATATTCCTCTGTACAATGAAATAATAAATTTTGACATCTTAAATGACCACTAGCCTAATTTGGATCACGCATATTTAATTATAACCCTTAGCTTTGCCATGCATAAGGATCTCATAGAGAAAAAATCTCAAATCCAAAAGCACTTGGTATTCGAAAGAAATATTAGGGATGGCTTTCTAAATGATCTTATGAAGAATTTAACCCATATTTCTAATAAGGCCAATATAGAAGACCTCTATCATAATTTTACTACTTCTCCTTCTTCTGCGATGAACAAGTTCTCTCTCGAAATTCCTAATAAAAAGGAGCCTATAGAAGAATCGAACCCTGGTATGATAACAAATGTAAGCATGCACGTAGAGAAATTAAGGAAGCTATTGATGAGTCCCTGAAAGTTGACAAGATAAATAAGTACAAAGCACTAATTAAAAAAAAAAGACCTACTATATAACTAAAAGGCAGGAAAAACTTTTACACTTATCTAAGACGGCTCCTAAGAAATTATGGAGGCAAATTCTAACTTGTAAGTCTAAATAAAATAATAAGATCTCTTTGGAGGATTGGAATTCATATCTTAAAAATATTTATGAATCTCTGGATGTCGTGGATAACATTCCAGCCCTCCTTACAATTGATTAAGTATTTTCTTTAGAAGACATAGACTTTTAGATTAAGCGTTACAATTGATAAGGTATTTTCTTTAGAAGTGGGATTGAGCGCCTAGCTAATGGAAAAGATAAAGACATTAAAGGATACCAAGCAGAAATCTTAAAAGTCGGAGCACCCGTCCTCATCCTCTACATCCACAATCTCTTTAATCTAGTAGTCAAGCATGGCTTCCCTAAGCCTTGGACTCAAAGCCTTATAGTTCCTATTTTTAAAAGTGGAGATAAAGATAACCCCTCTAATTATCGAACCATTATGATTAGCCATTTTTTAGCAAGCTATATAGTATTATTTTGGAAAAGAAGATTAACATATTGATAGAAAACAAAGGAAAGTGGGCTAAAGGCCAAGTAGGTTTCAAAAGGCATCACTCAACCATGGACCACCTCATTATGCTTAGGAATATTTTGGAGTAGTGTCATAATAATAAATCCAATTTTTTTGTTGTTTTGTGGACTTTAGAAAAGTATTTGATACAGTTCCTAGAAAGAACCTATGGAATAGATTAGAAAAGTTAAAGGTTCCTTTTGAGCTCAGGGTTGTGACTATAAGGTTATATGAGAATGTCATTTAAAAATTCAAAAACACTAAGGGATGGTTGTAGTATATTAACTGTAATATTAGATCTGAGAAATACTGCCCCCTCTCCCCTGCCCTTTTCGGCATTTACATTGATAAGCTAGAAGGTTTTTTAGAAGAAATAGGTCGTGCTGGAAAGACCTTAGCAGGAATAGTCATCATGCTTCTTCTCTACGCTGATGACATCATTCTTATGGCAAGGTTCCCATATGATCTTAAGAACCAATTAAGAATTCTCAAGGATTTTTGTTGCAATATGGGCAAGATCATTAACACCAACAAAGCAAAAGTCATGATTATCAAATCCAATAAGGGTACTTATGACAATTTTTTATATGACAATAGAAACCTGCAGGAAGTAACTTCTTGTAAATATTTGGGAATTGATTTCCATCACAAGATAAACTATGTTGGAACATTTAAAAACCCATCCATACTCAGGATATATTTTACTAGTCATCTAGATTAATTTTCCTAGGTGTAGACTATGTACTTGGCCTAGTTTTGTCTTATATGTCTCCATATGTCATCCTAAGTCACAAAAACGAATTTGTATAGATTCTAGATAAGATTTCCTTGGATTTGGTATGATTTTATTCCATTCCTGAATTAGAAAGACACTTTCTTGATTTAGACAACTTTATCATGTTTTTTCTACTTTCTAGTGGATAAGGTAAAGCTAGTTGACATGGAAACTCTCTCCACTTGACCAATTCGACCTCCACCACTTTCTTCTCTTCTAAAGTCATCATTACATTCCATTTACATCACTCATGAGCTGCCATACCATATTCATCCAATTTGTAAGGATTTAGAGTGTTTTGGAAACAACTTTTGCCACCTAGGGGGTTTAATGCTTTTAGTAAGCCTTATTTTGTGTGCTTTACAACTTGCCTCTAAGGCATTCTATTTTCTCTCTTGAGATGTATTATATATTCTATCCATATTGAGGAAAAATACATGAGATGATATTTCCATCAATTAAGTTCCTTCTCTTATCTTTCTGTCTCAATATTTCTTCTTCTTATTCTTGCATATATTTGAATAATTCTTGTGAGGACTTCTTTGCTTCAAGATTCTTTGCTATTAGAATTATTTCATGGTATTCAACCTATATAGAATTCTCACATGCTATTAGAGGCTTGGATTTATAAATTAAATTAGTCTTCTAGTATAGATTTCAAAGAGTTTGTTTTGCAGGTATTTGAGATCAAATGGCATAAATTTATTGTTGAAGAAGAACTCAGATATTTCCATCTCTCATCATTGTTCTCCTCTTACACTACATATATTAAGGATCCTTTGTTGTTCAATGGTATCCAAGAAGGTGATCTATAGTTATTTGGAAGTCAGTATATAGTTGAGGTTGTTGGTTGCGCCTTCACTTCCTATGTCCATGCTCCTGCCAGTTCCTACATGATTGCCAACACATTTTTCAAGAAGTTGGAGACATCTCTCAATTCTCTCATATGTCTTCTGATTTGAATCATCAACCAATTTGTGCAGATCATACACACTCAGAACCTCTCCTTGGGTTGATTTTTGGTGTGTTATTGAATACTATGGAGGCAAAATTATAGTTTGGAGTGACTGGTTTCACTCTCTATGTCCTGCTTTTGATTCACTACATGATTATTGGCACCTATTGCCCAGAATATGAAGGGCATCATCAAGTCTCATTTAGACCTGATCTCAGGAAGCTCAAGTCTAGTGAGCACATTCCAATTCTTCCCAAGAAGAATATTCCTCTAGCCATTTAACCAAGTTCTCACCTGCTTGGAGTTTGGAGAGCCTTATTATGGTGTATTTCATGATCTTGAGGGGAGGTTTCATTCCCAAGTGGTTTTTCTTCTTTCCTCACCTACATGGACTAATAATTTTTTGTATTGGGGTGACCATAAGCCTTGTTGCTTGGGCCCTATATTTTTTATATTTTACCACATACAGTTAGGTTTAAGGGGGGGTGTTGGAACATTTAAAAACCCATCCCATACTTAGGATTGTTGATTGTGGAGCCTGATCTTCTAGATTCAGAGATGTTGTTGTTCAGCCGTGTTTGTACCCCAGTTTTATATGATATGCAGGTGGACTGTACAATCACCCCATTTGGGGAGTGTGTGGGGGCATCACTCCCCCACGGGGGTCTAGGGTCGAATCCCCTGAAATAAATTTTTGGGTTGTTTTTGCCAACAGATTACGGGCCCATGGTTTTGGGTAACCCGTGGTATTTTCCCATGGTATTTCGCCTATAAAAGGTAGACATGTAATATGGTTGTGTATTGTATTGTAGCATTGTAAAGATCTGTGAGATCATGAAACAGAGATTGAGAGAGAGTGAAGAGAAAGTTGCAGCGGATGTGCTGCAGGTTGTATCCCTCCATTTGCTGGATGGTATAATAATAAGGACTGGCAATTTCTGTGTGGACGTAGCCCATCTTAACTGGACCACGTTATATTGGTGTCTCTCTTGTAATGTGTTTGTGTAATTTATATTTGCATCTTGTTTAATGTTATTTCTCTGCGATCCTGTTTTTCTAACAAGGATATATTTTACTATTCATCTAGATTAATTTTCCTAGGTGTCGACTATGTCGTTGGCCTAGTTTTGTCTTATATGCCTCCATATGCCATCCTAAGTCACAAAAACGAATTTGGATAGATTCTAGATAAGATTTACTTGGATTCAGTCTGATTTTATTCTATTCCTAAATTAAAAAGACACTTTCCTGATTTAGACAGCTTTATCCTGTTTTTTCTACTTTCTAGTGGATAAGGTAAAGCTAGTTGACTTGGAAACTCTCTCCACTTGACCAATTCGACCTCCACCACTTTCTTCTCTTCAAAAGTCATCATTAGATTCCATTTACATCACTCATGAGCTACCATACCATACTCATCCAATTTGTGATCCTTTAGAGTGTTTTGGAAACAACTTTTGCCACCTAGGGGGTTTTTATGCTTTTCGTAAGCCTTACTTTTTGTGCTTCACAACTTGCCTCTAAGGAATTCTATTTTATCTCTTGAGATGTATTATATATTTTATCCATATTGAGGAATAATACATGAGATGATATTTCCATCAATTGAGTTCCTTCTCTTATGTTTCTGTCTCAATATTTCTTCTTCTTATTCTTGCATATCTTTGAATAGTTCTTGTGAGGAGTTCTTTGCTTCAAGATTCTTGGCTATTAGAATCCTTTCATGATATTCAACCTATATAGAATTCTCACAAACTGGAACTACAACATCGAGAAGAAAACTGTTAACAATTAGATTAACACCCTTAACAAAGTGAGGAGAAGAAGCATATTCTACTATGCTCCCGCAACATGAAGACAGAAGACAAGTACACAAGAGAACAAGCCCTCTCTTATCTAATCACTACATCCACAATCAGAAATATTGAGTGAAGAAAGAAGTAGCCTAAGGAGACAAGGTTCAGTGATTGAACTACGCATTAAAGGCTCAAATCTAAGCTCCACCAGTCAAATAGTGAGAAGAAATGCACACAAGTGCATTAATTATACTTAAATATGCTAAAGTTGTGACAAAAGCCTAAAAGACTATGGAAAGTGGGTTTTTGAGCAAAAAAAATCAAAAAAAAAAGAAAAGGGATAATCCCACATTGAAAAGAGAAACATGAGAGCCCATTTCCCAATGCTAGCATTTGGGGCATGGTAGAAGGAGGCAAAAGGAAGAGCAAAGACATGTTGGAGAGATTTGGAGGATTGGAAATCTTGGCATCTTCATCAAAATCAAGGGTGGAGAAAGGATAGCTCATGGAAAAGGAGAAAAGATGCACATCAAGCTACATTGTAAGTTTGTATATTCTTCTTTAGCTTAATATGAAGTAATTCAATTCCCTTCCTATGCTTGATTTTAAATATATTAGGGAATGCATTATGGATTTCTGACATTGAAGATTCACATCCTTCATAGTAATATAGATGTTTTAAAGTAGATCTAACACTACCTTGAAAGATATTATTAGATTGGCGACCTTACTAGTTGACTTTTCTTGAAAATTTTTAATTTTTCTTGCATATTTCTTCATTTTTGGTGTTCTAACCTTTCATATCTACTCCAAATTTTCCTTAGTATCCATTCAATAACCTATGTTGCAGGTTTAGAGGCTCAAAACTGGCCTATATCCATTCCTACACTCCCAAAAACTTCAAAGATGAAGCTAGATCTTGGCCTCCTTTGATAGAGAGTGCATTGAAGAATTTTTCTTGAAAAATTATTCATTTTGTTGAAATATTGTAACTTCAAAGAATATTCTTTGTACTTTGTTATTATTCATCCAAATATGTTTTATTCCTCCGTCAGGATGTTATTATTATGTAAATTCATTGAGGTAAAACCTCCCATGT
This sequence comes from Larix kaempferi, assembly GCA_027924585.1. Lineage (NCBI taxonomy): Eukaryota > Viridiplantae > Streptophyta > Pinopsida > Pinales > Pinaceae > Larix > Larix kaempferi. The sequence goes on from BSBM01000034.1 coordinate 4,123,537, forward strand.
AATTTGGGGCATTAGTTCCCCTAGAGTCAATTGTAATGGGGTGTTTAAGTCTCCTAGAGGAGTCGGCCCAGTCAGCATTCTGTTGAGTGGTTAAGTTGTTGGGACCAACCTAGTTAGGGTTAAAAGTCAAGTGAAGTAAAGTATAAATAGAGGAGGTGTGTTCCTCATTTAACACACACTCACTCACTTGTGAACTCGCATAGGAGAGAGAGAAATCTGCAAAGGAGGAGAAGGAGCTCTTGTTTGGGGACTACATCTTTGTATTTGTTGCTCATCTATATTGAGGAAGCTTTGCTGGGTTTTCCACCCCATGAGGGTTTCCAGGGTAAATCTGTGTCTCTTGTGTTTATGTTGTTCTTGTTGTTCTTTCAGTGATCATGTATAAGTTATTGTTGTGAAATTGAATGTAATACTGATGCTATCTATCTTATCATATTGAATATTAACATGGTATTAGAGCTAACGTAAAGGAAGACAATGTATGGCACTTATGACACTTGTTTCACTTGCGACAATTTGAAACTTAGGGTTTTGTATAGCAAAACCTAGTCATCGTGGAACTTTCGCTATAAATCAGTTTTGGCAAAGGGTCAGGATCTAAAAATTGTACAGGCCAAAGATGACATTTTCTTGTACCTTGTGTCCGAGTTTCAACCTCAGATTTGTTTTACTTTCTGAGATATGATCTGTACAATTTAGGGTTTCTGCCTCTTCCAGAATGAATCCCTAAACAGGTGACCTAGGTAAAAAGGTCATATCTCGGGTTAGGAAGCTACAAATGAAATTTCGTAAAATGTGATAGTTAGGAAATGGACTGTAGTTTCACAGGTCTGATTTTCATAGGCCGAAGATGAAACCGTGACACATGGCACTCCGTACAAGTTCGCTATGTTGTTTCATCCCTTAAATAGGTTATGTTGGTAAAATGGGCATATCTCTCTGATGGAGAATCCAATGAAGCTCAAACCTGTGGGGTTCGAAAGATGAAAGGTCAATCTACCACAAACTGAAGTTTCAGACCCTGGAGAGCCGACATTTCAGAGATACACCAGAAACAATACGGCACATTTGAAATGGCTCAATAGAGGAAATCAAGGAAGAGGAGGAAGAAGCTCTCACTTAAGGTTTTCAATTTTTTAGGTATGGAAGGACCTAATACAATGTTGGATACACCTGATGCAACATTGGAAACTTTGATAATGGATTTTGAATCCATTCATCATAGATATTGTTCCTCCATCAAAATGTTGTGGGAGGAAGGAGATTGGAAATTAGGGTTTCCAAGTAAGAAGAAACCCTAGCAAAGTTGGGAGACTCATAGGGCATCAATGAAGGAGGTTTAAATGGAACTGATATTTATCATCCTAGCACCATGGACCTATATAAGATGTTTACAAGAGATCTACCTTGGATGGTTAGGGTTTTACCCTTATAGAGAAGACTACAAGCAATCTCGACAGGTGTGACTTGAGGAGATACAGGTATGTTTTGAAATCTATTTCATGATTAAGTTCATGATATATTTGTCTTCATATTATTGAAGTTAGTACAATCATGATTAATTTTAGATTGTCTGATAACCTTAGTAAAAATATGAATGCATGTGAATAGTAGAAGACATTCATTGATTAGGGTTATGACACTTATGATTGTACTAATGCACTTGTGGTGTTGTATGAGGATGATGTTGTCTGCTAGCATGAAAGGTACATCAAGAAAGAAAAATACATATGACCATGATGACATGAAGACAGACTCATCCATATTCTTTGATCACATAGAAGCTCTACTTGCGAGGTATGTATGATTTGTTTCTACTATGCTTAACTTATGAGATATGCAGGTTACTAGCACAAGGTCTCTAAATCATTGAAGAGAACAAAGAAGATATTGTTTGGGTATGTTAGACATAACTAAGCATGCATACTAATCCAAGTATGTTTTTCCTATATCAAGTTAGAATCCTACTTTGTATTAGGATCTTAGATAAGTATACCTGTGTATGAAATGATCATGACCATACATTCTTAAGATTATTTAGAATCATAATGTTTTGACAATATTGAGATTATACTAATGTATGAGATCTTGAGGATGACACAATGATAACACTAGTGCACACTTAAGCATGCATAGTGGTCCAGGATGGATATAAGTTCAAAGACATATAATCATGATGCTATCATAAAGGGAAAATTAGAGATCAAGAGGGGGAAACCACAAAAATATAAAAGATAAGTATTTGAGTTGTTATTTGAATTACCTTTTGAATCTCTGAATAGTAAATGATATTGCTCGTAATAGTTGTATGCATATTTGTATTCCTAGAATCAAGAAATGTATCATGCATAGTGTAAGCATTCATATAGCATTGAACAGTATAATACTAATATGCATATGATGGGTAAGTTGGACAAACATTCCATTGTTGCTTGTCTAGAATGAAACCTCTTTGTTGACATCCTAAGAGTTGTGCACGCTCTTGATAGTATGTTATGGTAGAGATGGAAGGCATCTAGACAGCCACTATATGCATACAGGATATAGAAAAGTGTTTTGCCAAAGTATTGGTCAAGATAGTTGCATAACTATGTGAATCATATCAGTATGCATAATAGGTTATCATGTCAACATGATTTGAGGATTATGAAGTATTACTAATCATGTAATTAACCTTGATTTGTAGGAAAGATCATGTGCTATGATCTACAAAAGAAGGATGATGAACACCTGTTCCAAAGAACAAGTGATGGATGTTCAACAAAAAGACTTACAAATAAAACATACTATAGAAGGCTCGTGGCTAGAGGATTCTCTTAGAAAGAGAGAGAATCATGACAAGATGTTTGCTCCAAGTGGCTAGACAAGACTGTTCTCTTAATGGTGTAATTGAAGAAGAAGTGTGAATCGAGCAAACTCCCAGGATTCGATAGAGAATCACATGATTGAAGAAAGCTCTGTATGGGTACCCAGGATCGATAGTCATTTGATGAGCTTAATGATCACCATGGGTGATGCATATTTCAACCTTTGGTACAAGGTTGAAGATGGTTTCTATATACAGATGACATTCTTCTCTTAGATGGATGCAAGAAGGAACTCACCACAGAGTTCGAATGATCTTGAGGCTCATATCAATAGACCCATATGACAGGAGATGGCACAGATAGATATGCAAAATATCACTCAATGTAGATGTTCAGTCACAGAGGGAGAATTGATAGCTTCTTGACAAGCTTGGGCTTTACCAAAAGTAAAGCTGATCCTAACCTTTACCTTAAGGTTATGGATGATGAACCTATCATACTATTACTGTATGTGGATGATCTCTTTCTGACAGGTAATGAGAAACAGATCATGGAAAGCAAGAAGAATCTAGATATAGAATTTGAGATGAAATATCTCAGATTGATGCATTACTTCCTAGGTCTGGAAGTATGGCAAGGCCCAGAAGGTATCTTTCTCAATCGGGGAAAGTATACTGTGGAAATCTTGAAAAGATTTGATATGTTGGAATGCAATGCCATGGCCACTCCCATGGATTCCAACTTGAAGCTGTTAGCTGATGACTCATCATAGTTAGTGGATGTGACTCTATACAGATAGATTATTGGGTCATTGATGTATCTGACAAATACTAGGCCAGATATATGCTTTGCTGTGAACACCTTGAGTCAGTATCTAGCTGAGCCTAGACGTGTTCACCTGATAGCTACAAAGCATGTGATGAGGTATGTAAAGGGTACAATAGAATTTGGTCTATGTTATCTTGGAGATCATGATTTCAGATTGTATGGCTACACAAATGCTGATTGGGATGGAAGTGTATCAGACAGGAAGAGCACATCGGGTGGATGTTATTGTCTGGGATCTGCCATGATCTTGTGGTTTAGCAGAAAGCAATCCAGTGTGGCTCTCATCACAGCTGAAGCGAAATATATAGCTGCTAGTTGTGAAATGATATGGCTTCGAAAGTTGTTATCATGATTGTTTGACTTAGAGATGGACCCCACTATGATCCTGTGTGACAACCAGAGTTGTATCAAGATGACATAGAATTCAGTATTCCATGATAAGTCAAAGCACATAGAGATCCGATATTTTTATATATGGGATATGGTGCAGAAAGGAGTTATAAAGCTCGAGTATGTGAGCACTGATGAGCAAGCTGCTGATATATTGACCAAACTTCTGTCTCGAGTAAAGTTTGAGTATTTCTGAGACAAGCTTGGTGTAGTTCAGAAGGACCCTCCTCGGAAGGGGGAGTGATATGGTTGATGATGATACTTGGATACTGGTATCGATGTGGATACCTATATCGATGATGAGGATACTTGTATCGATGATAAGGATACCTGTATCGATGATGATGAGGTTACCTGTTCCGACGGTGAGGTCGATTATAAGGATACCTGTACCGACAATGAGGTCAATGTGTGGTCCTTAGACTTTGTCTAAGTAGACGAATGGATTGTATCATCGCTGGATTTTATGTCTTAAAGAGATCAGGATTAACCATCCTATAAGTGGTTGAGGATTAATCATCCTTTGACAGTAAATCCCGTAATTTTGAAAGGAAGGATAGTATTAAATGTTGACTGTGATGGGCATAATCATCCCTAGACAGTAAATCTATTAATTATGAAAGGAAGGATAGTCGTAAATGCTGATTGTGAAAGGATTAATTATCCTTAGACAGTAGATCCTGTAATTCCGAAAGGAAGGATAGTCTTAAATGCTGATTGTGATAGGATTAATCATCCTTAGACAATAAATCCCATAATTCCGAAAGGAAGGATAGTCTTAAATGTTGATTATGATAGGATTAATCATCCTTAGACAATAAATCCCGTAATTCCGAAAGGAAGGATAGTCTTAAATGTTGATTGTGATAGGATTAATCATCCTTAGACAGTAAATCCCGTAATTCCAAAAGGAAGGATAGTATTAAATGTTGATTGTGATGGGATTGATCATCCCTAGACAATAAATCCAGTAATTCTGAAAGGAAGGATAGTCTTAAATGTTGATTGTGATGAGATTGATCATCCCTAGACAGTAAATCCAGTAATTTCGAAGGGAAGGATAGTCTTAAATGTTGATTGTGATGAGATTGATCATCCCTAGATAGTGATCTCATAATTCCGAAAGGAAGGATCATGTGTGTTGCAGATTATGATGTTGTTGATCAAGAGATCTAGATGATGAGGTTGTTGATCGGAATATATAGATAATGATGTTGTTGATCAAGAGATCCAGACGATTATGCTGTTGATCAAAAGATCTAGATGATGATGTTATCAATCGAGAGATCCAGATGATGTTGTTGATTAGAAGATCCAGATGATGATGTTGTTGATCAAGAGATCCAGACGATCAGGCTGTTGATCAGAATATTCAGATGATGATGTTGTCGATCAAGAGATCTAGATGATGTTGTTGATCGGAAGATCCAGATGATGATGTTGTTGATTGAGAGATCCAGATGATGCTATTGATCAGGAGATACAAATGATGATGTTGTTGATCGAGAGATCCAGATGATGTTTCTGATCGGAAGATCCAGATGATGATGTTGTTGATCGAGAGATCCATATGATGTTGTTGATCAAGAGATCTAGATAATGATGTTGTTGTAGGTGATCAAGTGTTGCAGAAGATGAAGACTCAGTACTGAAGATGTTGATGTTCCAGTATTGAATATCTTGAAGATGTTCCAGTAGCTATTTGAGTTACTGATGATGATTGAAGAAAGATTCCAATGATTTATAGATGTATCATGTATCACTGTGATGTAGTTGATGACTCCTTGCTCCTGCATATGTTGTTAGAATATCCTTCTCGTTAAGGGGGAGTGTTGAAATATTGTAACTTCAAAGAATATTCTATTTGTACTTTGTTATTATTCATCCAGAGATGTTTTATTCCTCCATCAGGATGTTATTATTATGTAAAGTCATTGAGGTAAAACCCCCCATGTAATTCGGGGCATTAGTTCCCCTAGAGTCAATTGTAATGGGTTGTTTAAGTCCCCTACAAGAGTCGGCCCAGTCAGCATTATTTTGAGTGGTTAAGTTGTTGGGGACAACCTAGTTAGGGTTAAAAGTCAAGTGAAGTAAAGTATAAATAGAGGAGGTGTGTTCCTCATTTAACACACACTCACTCACTTGTGAACTCGCATAGGAGAGAGAGATATCTGCAAAGCAGAAGAAGGAGCTCTTGTTTGGGGGACTACATCTTTGTATTTGTTGGTCATCTATATTGAGGAAGATTTGTTGGGTTTTCTACCCCATGAGGGTTTCCCAGGATAAATATGTGTCTCTTGTGTTTATGTTGTGCTTTTAGTTCTTTCAGTGATCCTGTATATGCTATTGTTGTGAAATTGAATGTAATACTGATGTTATCTATCCTAGCATATTGAATCTTAACACATTTTTGGTGTTCCAACCTTTCAGATCTACTCTAAGAATGCCTTAATATCCCTTCAAGAACCTATGTTGCAGTTTTAGAGGCTCAAAGTTGGCCTAGATCCACTCCTACACTCCCAAAAACTTTAAAGATGAAGCTAGATCTCGCCCTCCTTTGCTAGAGAGTGCGTTGAAGTTTTTTCTTGAGTCTTTCCCCCAATTCTCCCCTCTTTCCTCTGTTTTGCTGATCGTTTCTTCTTGTATGGGATTAGGACTCCTTGATATTAGAGTGTAGACCTCATTTTTATCCTCCTTAGCCAAATATTTCGGAGATTTTCAAACTTTTGTAAGCTTCAAAGCCTCCTTGTTTCAAATTTGCATGAATTATGAACTAGTTTGAGATCTCTTTGTTTTGGGGTTGTTTGGAGCCTATATTTTTGCATTTGCAGAGCTTCTTAAGGATTCTAAATATTTTAAGATCAGTTTATCAGTAACTTTGAAAAAAATTGAAAATTTTGGAAGAGTTTGGGTTAAGATCTTTAGATTGGGAATTTCCCTCCAAAAACCACTAAAAATAGCCCAAATTGTCATTTCTTTCCAAATTTCCTTTAAATTGGTGTTAGATCCACTTGCTTAAAGCCATATTATGCTTTTAGGTCCCTGGTTGGATAGGATTAGGACTGATCTTTCAAAGAATTTTGACTCCTTTCATAATTTGCAAATAACAAAAATTGAAAAAACATAAAGAAGAATCTTGAAAAGACACCTAGTTTTGAATTTCACTGTTTTAGGGAAGCTTTGAGGATTTATTTTTGTACTTGTATATCTTCAAAAATATTTTAAAACTTCTTAGGATCATTTTACCACTATTTAAAGAAAATTTTGGAGGGTTTGAGCTCCTTAGATTTGAAATTTCTTCCCAAAAAACTCCCAAAATGGCTTAAATTGAAATTTATTTCAAATTTTTCTTAAATTTGTGGTAGATTCATTTGCTTCAAGTTATATTTTTATGTTGGATCCATGGTTGGATAGGATTAGGAACTATATCTAAATAATTTTAATTCATTTAAGAGTTTGTAAATCACAAAATTTGAGAAAACACAAAGATTTGTTCAAAGAACCTTAAGACCCTTTAATTGTTGAATCTCATGCACTTGCTTATTTGAAACATCACAACAAATATCAGTCATAAAATTTGAAAAGATCATTTAAACACATTTCCCAAAGATAATTGCATTGAAAAACAAAAAAATTCAACATTACACGTTGAGACATTTTGAAAACAATTTCCCTCCAAAACCGAATACAAACTCTAACTAGTTCTACTTTGTTTTGGAGATACAGTATTTTCATTATGTTTATGCACAATTAGAGAAGATTGTAGCTTCATATCTCAATTTTCTTGTGATAATTTGTGTCTGAGCCATCGTATCCTCTTTGCTTGCACTTTCGGGTGACCCTGCAAACGATAAAGTGGATCTCAAGTGTAATAGTCTAGGATTTGATTTTAAAAGCATTGTTCTTTCGAGCCACCATATCCTCTTCACTTGGGCCTTCGGGCGATCTTGTGAACGAGAAAGTGGATCTCAAGTGTAATAGAGTATATTTGAATTTTGGCATACAGTTCTCGAGATACCGTATCCTCTTTGCTTGCACTTTCGGGTGGTCCTGCAAATGAGAAAGTAGATCTCAAGTGTAAAGAATTTAATTCATCAACATTTAAAAGGGATTTGCGTACCCTCTATGCTTGCAATTTCGGGTGTCCCTACAAACGAGAAACATAGATCCCCCGTGTAATAGAATTAGATTCATTTTCAATGATATATTTGTTTGGTTTACATTGATTTTCAAATCAATTATTATCCATATTTCAGCAGAATTGTTCATAAAAAAACAAACTCTACCATTACATTTTGAATGTTTGAAAGATACACATGAACCTCTAACCTTTCATTAGTTTATGACATTCATCGAATTGAAAGGTAGCATAGTGAGCATATTGCATTGTTTGGTTCACTTTTTTCAAGTCGACGCACCACTGGTTTCACTGTCACTCCTGAAACTAAGAAAACTACCATTAAAAATTGGAGCTTAATAAAAAATTGATCAACATTTGATTTTCATATCACCAACAAGAATAGGTTAGTGCCCTGGATTAGGTTTGGAGAGTTAACACTCCTAGGCTACAAAACTTTTGAAACTAGCATTGATTATTGAGAGTTTAAATCCATTAGTAGTGAAAAAAGCTTGTCGGGAAAGCGCATCCAACACATGCATTAAGCATGAGGTCAATATGGATAAATAAGAGTGGTCCCCCCCTCTTGCTTGTTTAGTGGGACATGAGCTCATCATGTAATTCTATGTGAAGTGACAAGTCCTCGAGGTGACATCACTTTTCTAGAGTACTTGGTTATGAGAGTTGCCCTCGACTTACAACTGTTCTGTCTGACCGTTGATTGTGAAGTGGTAGCTTTAGTTGCTCTTCCTATGATTTCATATAGGCTATTGTAAGTGGGGAACTCTTGCAATACCTAAGACATACTTTGAAGCTTTTACTCCTTGGGAGGGTGAATGGTCAGGAACCAACACTTGCACCCTGGCAATTAAAGTTTATTGTAATTGTTTCTCATACCTTAGTTGCTAGAAATTGTTTGAGGCCTCATATCCCTCAACAATTACTAGTTTCGGAAGGCCCTCTAATCCAAATTTTCACTGAGCTTCGGCTCTTTGGAAAAGTAGTTTGATTTCTTGGATCTATAGGACCTTTTTACTGTGTGGACACTTTTTATTTTTGTTGAGTCTAGAATTCCTTAGGATTGTTTGATTCTATTTTTCAATCAAAATCATTTTAAACACATCCTTTTATCAAATTCTTCAAAGTGGCTACTCTCCCGATCCACCAATCACGATAGCAGCAAGGTGAGTCACCATAAATTGAAGGCCCTGCTACATCGCGAAGACGAATACAAAACACTCAACCTTGTGACTTGGAAACTAACCAAATATATTACCACAAGATAAGCTATAAATGACCAAGTTAAATATGACAACTTTTTTGGTCGCGTGATCAATGACCGCTAATTTTCCACTAGTGGTTGCCAAATGAAAAGTGGTCATTTATATGTGGATTTTGGTCATTTATCTCTCATTTTGTACTAGTGTTAGTATGATATTAGGAAACATAGGAAACTAAATTTCCTATGCACTTTATGTTTCTTCTTTTATTTATCACACTAATGTTTTTAAATTGTAAGTACTAGTATGTTGTAGGTGTTAGACAACTAATAAAACTTTAGTGTCACCCATCATATCCATAATTTGTCATTGTATATCAAATAATTTATATATCTTTAATAATTGTGTCATTATATGATTACCATCAATATTCCTCATAACAATATTGGGAATGAAGTAGCTCCTTGGTCTTGAGTTGAAGCCCCAATTTCATATGTCTTGTTGTAGTGAATGATCAAGTCTATAGATGCAATTCTCGTATTCTCTAGAAATATGTTCTCTATATTTGATTGGGACATGATCCTTTTGTTCCCTTTATCATCTTCTTCGAGAGGATAATCTAAGGTAAGAAGGATTCATATATGTGTTATCAAACCCTCCTTTAAGCTATTGGTATCCACCTTGCATGCCATGTCTTTTAGATACTATTGTCTTACCATGCAAGGTCTTACGGGAAACATAGTATCAAGATCTATATCTTTATAATATAACATGGGGTTTCCAATAGTAGTATTTGGATAGTATTTCATGGAACTTACTAAGGAGGATGGTTCATACCCTTATTGATACTACCTAATTCCCAAGTACATGAGAGTGATATCCCTGAGTTTTATGCTCAGTTTATTATAGATTTATATGGTTTAAATTTGTTTAAATATGTATCATGTATGCATATGAATATTTCAATCTCAATATTGGAGTCTTAATTATACTTAGTGTGGGAAATAAAAATGGGATGTGAGAAACAAGATCCCCTATGTGGGGAGAAGGGGGAGGTCATGTATAATGGGTAACACGAAGTGGTAGGTGATGGTTTCATACTTGACATAGGCGATGAGATTGAAAGTGTCTCATTTGCTACTAAGATGATGTAGAGTTTGTAGAAAGGTAAGGAAATTTTGAGTGACGGTTAGGGTGCGTCACTAAGGAATTCCCCCAATGATGAGGAATCTTTGTAGATGCTAGGATTTGTCCCAATGTAAGATTTGGTTGGATAACTAGTATTAAGGGTTTACAAGATGGTGTTTGAGTTCATGATTGGATGAGGCTTCTAGTGTGTAAGTTGACCAATCTTCCTATGAATCTTAATGATCTTCCTTTAAAATTGTAATTGAATCCCTATTAAGTTTACATTAATTTTTTATTAGGTTTCCTTTTAAATCTTTATTTGTGTGGAAATTATAATTATTAACATATCACATAGACTTTTTTTTTTAAATAATCTTGGTTTTTAACATTTTATTGGCCAATATGTTTGAGGTCTTTCTGCGGTCTTCACTTCGTTTGATGTTCCTTCTATGTTTTTAATTAGTGTTTATTTTGGCATAGGTAAGGATGTCAACCCTCAAGTGGATAAAAATTAAATCATTTACAACATAAAACACTTTCTAACATAATATTATTGCTTGATATGATTTTCATGGTTGTGAATATTCATATGGCTTCTAGAAATGTAGTTTGTTTGTCTTCAAGCATTCGTTATTTCATGATCTATTGAATGAAATATTGTATAACTAAGGTCGCGCAATTAACCAAGCACATGGCATTCACATATATATTCTTCCAACTTTAGATATCATAGAATATTTTGTAATTTTTCTCTATATGTTCACCTACTTTGTTTCGCTATAGTAATGACTATCTAGGAACCAACATTTCATTAATGCTTATGTTTTAAAAATAACATTTCATTAGAGGTAACATCTCTAGTCATTAAACATAACCTCCCTCCCTTGGTCATTAAAAAAAAAACTAGGAGATGAAAATCCCTTCCCTACTATTTTAGTCCTATTCAAGTGTTAGTAATCTAGCCCTAGATGGAACATAGTTAACAAATAGCTAATGGAACGTAGTTAAAAAATAGATGATGGAACCAAGTGGCAACTAATTTAATAGTGGCAACTAATTTAATAGTATTTCAGTTGGATGGTGGCTAGTGGGTAGGCTCGTTGGACTAGGTTGTCAATGTGGATAAGTAACAACTAATGTTGATGTGTGGCCATGACATATAGCACATTTAATGAGGGAAATGTTACTTATGTGACCATGGACCTGGTTACTTGCATGTAATGCACGTTAAAATTGTCAGGTATTACATACTCATTCTTTGATTTGTGTGTAAAAACCATTATTTCACACCTCCAACTAACATATAAGAAAGTATATTACATTTTGTTTTTACATATAATATTAAAGGTCATGATTATGCACTTGGCATTGCTTTATTTTATTTAAGGTGTCTTCATATTCAATTAGTATAATCTGAAATACATATATCATTGAGTGCAAGCACATTTGATCAATAAATATTATATTTATATAATTATTTGATTGTTGAAGTTTAATAACTTTTCTTTGAATTTCAACTTGTATTTTTTTAAGAGGAAATACATGTTCTTAGTTGTATATATATAAAGTTTTCATGATTTATTTTAAAGATAAGCATACTAAATCTAGAAAAGCATACATAGATATATTGGACTAAATGCATATCATAGATTTTCTCTCATTTCTAGGATGGCACATCTAAATAGGCCTACAATATTAAAAAAGGAAGCTCATTTTGAGGACTTGACTTGTGACCTCTTTCTTACAATTTACGACACTCAACCATTTAAATTAAACTTTCATCATTTATTTAAAAAATCCAACCTATTGAGTTCAAAAACTTTTTAAAACTATATATATAAGTTTTGGGATTTTAAAAATAAATAATATAGTAATGGAAATTTGTGAATATATTGGGATTTTAAAAATAAATAATATAGTAAAGGAAATTTGTGAATTAAAATATATGAATGATGATGATGTTTATTAATATTTATGGAGATTAATTTTTATTAATTAAACTTTAAAAGATAAGGAATCAATTCATTTATTTAGAATTTTATTTTTGTACTCAATAAACTTAATCCTTTATTTTATTTAGAATTTTATTTTATTTTATTTATGAATTTTATTTTTGTACTTCAAACTTAATCTTTTTATGGAATTGGTGGTTTGATTATCACATTCTTAGGGTTCTTGTTTCGTGACAATTTGTTCGAAATGGAGCTTTTGTCCCCAATGACAATTTCATGTCCTTGATTGTCGAGAAGGGAGTCATGTAGGGGATAAAATGGCTCTTCCCATTTCCAGGTGCATCAAGAAGTGGAGGAATCCCACTCTCTTTGCATGGAACAAATTTCGTGTGAATTGAAGAACCAACTCTTCGAGGTCGAAATCTAGGTCAACTATTAGAAGGAAGACATTGGTGCTGAGCAAATTATTGAGGAAACAAAGCCATGGATAAGGAACTCTGATTACACCACGAATAGGGAGACTAAATATTGTAAAAGCCCCACCTTCTAGTAGCAAATCGAGTTTTTCCTTGGCAAGGCTCTGTTGGAAAGTGAGGAGAAATGAAATGAAATGTGGTTGAAAATGGACGAAATTCAAGATTAGATAATGTAAATGATAGACATATAGAACATAATTATCAAAGCCATCACTAGATTGAAATTTGCTACTAGATTGAAATTTGCTACAAAAGGCACTACCTCAATACTTTCTTTAAGCCTTGCTACAATTCTTGAGTCTTCTCCAGAACAAGAAGTGCCCTATATTACTCTACCGGATCATGAAGCTAAAAATTAGTTGAGGATTTTTTAAATCTGTTTTATTTATTTAGTAGCCACCTCAAAGATACACTAAGCATAATACATACCTTCAAATATAGTACTCATAGCAAGTCTTTTCAGTTTGAATTATGATATAGCTCTATAAAAAACAAATAATAGTTTGTTATTTTTTGTTAGGTGAACTTTCCAAGAAAGAAAAACTCAAATTACTATTTCTTATATTGTATTTGAAGTAAAATAATTTCAAAAAAATTATTACAAAGAGGAAACCCCACCTTTTGAAGTAATAATTTCCAAAAAAAATTATAACAAATAGGAAACCCCACCTTAACCGACCATTCAATATATCTCTCCCATCTCTACCGACAAATCAATGCAGATATTCATATATATTGATTATAAATAATGATAAGAAAAGGCCTATACAGATCTGCAACACGGAGAGTCCTTTAAGACGAGTAACCACGCAGAAATATACGAAGAGTCGCGGGACACTCAAAGAGCCCAATATCGATCCAAATTTAACTGACCAATAATAATTATCAAACTTTCAATTTGCATTGTTCAAATCGTTATTCTAACATATGTAAATTGAATAGAAATGTCATATTAATTTACGATTGTCTTTTACAAATGTTGGCATTGCAGATTTTCTAAGACAGTCTACATACATTGCGTTTTGCGTTTTACATAGAGCACTCTGATCGCCCAGTGTCAACTGTAATCTAACAAACCAATAACTATTGAAATCTCAAATTACACCTTTTCAAATCCATCAGTCCAAATGGAAATCATATAGCTGGTAATGCAGGGATAACCAATGATAACTGTGGATCAAGCAGCCACAGAAAACAAATAATGGCAAACCATGAAGAGTGAAACATCCACAGAGCAATGGTATAGGTTCTCTTATTATTTAGAACATGAAAATTACAACAGCTCTGATCAATCTCTTCTCCTAAGAGAATACAAGAAATAGATATATTTCTTACACAGTTACTCATAACTGACCAAACTTAGTTACTAGACAGTTACACAATCTTACACAATCACCACAATCTTACACAATCAGGGGGGAAGTTACACAATCACAGGAAGAACTGGCTGTCACCCATTTCCAACAATAACAAACCAATAACTATTGAAATCTCAAATTACACTTATTCAAATCAATCTTTCCAAATGATGTCATATTATTATTTGATATAACTAATATAACTGGTAATGCATGGATAATCAGTGATCATATGTAAGTGAGAAATAGACAAAGATTGATCAATCCATAAAGAACTAGTAAGAGATAACTCATTTGTGACACTTAACTTGTGACCTAATAATATTCATGGACCACAAATTAAGTAACTATTCTAATATTACTCTACAATTATATTTTAAACAACTATATCAAAATACCATTTATCCCACACATAAACAACAAGTCCGTTCAATGATATTACCAGTTGATTCCTTCGATATACTGCTGCAGCATTGCTGCTGTAAATCAATTGAGCATCCTCCGCTACCCAGCCTCTCAAATTCGATGGCCGTTCTATTGTTGCCATCAGTGATTAATCCAATTCGATGCATTCTCTTCTCGGGATCCACACGCCCTCTCAGGGTTACCTTTTTTTGCGTCACGTCCACCACATAGTCCAGCAAATCTACTCATCATCAAGTCACAAACAGATTCAGAAAATGAGAAAAACAAAATAAGCACTATCTAACTGGCAAACAAATCCATGAGGGACTCCATATATGAAAAAGAACAGGGATTATCATGAATGAATGAACACAGGAGTGCTAAATAATTGCTTCATTTATCGTTTCATATCAAGAATTAATGTCAATGTGCATAGTGTGAAGGATTGACATACTGTCCATCTTGGAGAGCACTTTGGAGACCCTGTCGCGGCACTGTAGGCAGCACATATTAGCATTCAGAACAATCACCTGAACCTGTAATACAGCGTAATGTTTGTGACGAGATCCATAATATTAGACCTAATTAGAGTAACCTAGACAATATCGTATGCAATAAAGACTGCTAATGGAAGAAATGGGGTTACTCTAGGCATGGTTAAGGTTTCGGCAGAGTGCAGGAGCTGAGTGATTGGAGCCATTCGTGTGCGTTGACGAGCGAAGAAGAAAACTTTGGCGCAGCTGCAAAAAGCAGGTCCTGAGCTCCCATTGTTTTGGGATTTATATCGGATCTGATTACGAGAACTATGATTATATGATCTGTGGTTGTAATTGATGGGCACGTTGGAATTAAAGAGTGGGAGACAGACGAGTGTTCTTGGTGGGGAATTAATAATATTGTAGACTTTGTTATTGGTGGGTAAT
This sequence comes from Larix kaempferi, assembly GCA_027924585.1. Lineage (NCBI taxonomy): Eukaryota > Viridiplantae > Streptophyta > Pinopsida > Pinales > Pinaceae > Larix > Larix kaempferi. The sequence continues at coordinate 4,139,141 of BSBM01000034.1, forward strand.
TAATAATATTGTAGACTTTGTTATTTAGCATATTGTGAATGAATTGAAGGTCCATATGCTAACAGGGGTGGGATCCACTGGTGAGCAGGAGGTAGGAGTTTATTATTAGTAGGTATGTTTAAATATCAATTTCGTGAAAGCTGTTTTTTATTCTTGAAGTTAACAATGATCATGAAGGAGTGGGTTTGTAATATATGTATTTGAGAAATTATATTAAATAAATCTTATGAATTCTGTATACACAAGTATGAATAGAAGTTTAATAGAATCCACACCATGTTCTTCTAATTTCTAAACTCAAAGATTAGCTTAATTAATCAATGTCTCCCCACAAAGGAAGATCACTATCCATTCATAAATAAATAAAAAATACTATAAAGGTATCTGTGATTGTGATCTATTGCATGTGAAAATAAAAGCCCATACCTTTTTTTCAGATCATGGTATCTGTGATTGTGATCTATTCCATGTGAAAATAAAAGCCCATACCCTTTTTTCATATCATAAAACCTCCTGCAATTAAGACAAACGCGTCTTTCAGCAACCACCAGATAGTAGCAGCAATTCAGTACCTGCTCTAAGGTTTTTGTTAACGCCCTTCAATGGCAAAGCTGTCGGTTGGCACATCCGTACGAAGTGTGGTGTCCATGGCTTTTAAGATTTTTAAGATGTTTGGTTACGCAGGTTCGGATTATTTGCTGCTGCACGCCTTCCTTGTATTATAATTTATGCAACTGCTTTCCACTGTAATTACGGTTAATTAATGAACTAATCGATAAGTGGCGGCCACTGGCCAGTCAGATATCCCAGATTAAATTCAATGGTTGCTTTTCTTAGGGAGCTTACTGACAGCCGATGGTTGCTTTTATTGAGCTAACTGACAGCCGATTGAGTGGGGGCCCTGGGGGTCAGGCAGTTGTGGTTGTCAATGCCATCCTCTTTGAATCAGCTGCCTTTCCAAATTAAACAAATAATTGTTTTTTTGGGGGGGGGGGGTGGGGAAGCTAGTATCCACTAATTACAGTGAAATCATGAAGTAATGGATAAGTGACCACTCTCGAGTGAGATATCCCAGATTAAATTCAATGGTTGTTTTTTATTGGGGAGTTCACTACAGCCGATAGAGTGGAGGATCAGGGAGTTGTGATTGCCATCTTCTTTAAATTAGTTGTTTTTTTAAATTAAATAAATAATTGTTTTTAAAGTGAGTATTCATTTTCAAAACTCTGACTTAATACAAAGAGTATGTTTGAATCCCATTTTGCCAAATGGTAGGGTTTGGTATGCAAAGTGAAGCCATGGCGGCTAGGGTTTTACTGGACTACATCAGTTGTGGTTGTTATGGACTTAATACAAAGAGTATGTTTGAATCCCATTTTGCCAAATGGTAGGGTTTGGTATGCAAAGCAAAGCCATGGCGGGGTTTTACTAGACTACATCAGTTGTGGTTGTCATGGAGGATTGGAATTTCTGCATCAACTTGGAGTCCAACTAGCATTTACGGCTAGTTCTAGTGCCAACCAAGTTTCAAAAAGTGGGAAGTTTTTTTTATTTTTGATGCAGTTTTTTCACTATTTTGTACCACTTTTTAGGTTAAATTTAGTCTCTCATTTTCCCTACTATTTTACTTCTGACTTTTTAGGTTGAGCTGGCTCTTTTGTGGGTGTTGTCCTTTTTTCATTATTATAATGGCTTTGGGGGCTTCACCCTCCCTCACTATTTCGGGCGACACATCACACTTTGTTCATCCTCCTAGTTCTGAGGAAAAAATTTACCAGAGGTCGAAACCCTTGCCGGGTGCAGCTGCGAGAGCGAGAAGGGGATTGAAATCACTAAAACCTAAACTAGAAGCTGTTGTGTTTACCATTGATGGCTCGGTGAACTTGGACAGGGTTAGTATGTTGTCTCGAAGGGTAGTTGTCGGTAAGGTGGAGGGCACTAGGCTTACCCAAACAGAGCTTGTGGAATGGGTGAACCAGCAATCGATGCCTAAATGTGGTCTCACGCCAAGAACTAGCTTACTGTGAAACGGTTGGGTTGCATTTATCTTTCCCAGTGAAGAACAACTTTCGTCCATTCTGGAACGTACTTGGCTGGTAAAGAACGTTTCACTCATTCTCAAAAGATGGCACACAAACTTTAATCCAAAAACCGAGTTTTTGCACAAAAGACATGTCTGGCTTCTCTTGCCAGGGTTACCTTTCGAACTCTGGGCCCTAAACATATTTGAGGGTTTGGGGAATTCTTTGGGAAGGTTTATAAGAATGGAAAAGAATCCGATCTTTGGTATAAATAAGCAGACTACATCGATGCTGGTAGAGTTTGATGTTATGAAAGGCCTTCCTGCTATGGTGGATATTGTCTGGGGCGAAAAATTAATCAAGTAGCAACTGGATTATAAAAATATACCCTTCATATGCTTCTATTGCCGGTGTACTGGACATGTCAAAGCGAGATGTCCAAAGCTCCTAGGACGTCATGCAAATACTACTCGTGTCTCTCCTACTCTTTCGTTGACACCCACACGGCCTTCATCTTCTTTGCCAGGAATTAACGGTGAGTCTCTCGATGAACCCACTGCATATGAGGATGTCACAAAAGTTGAGTTAGATTTCTATCTTACTATAAAAAGAGCATTGGATTAAAAAAATTCGGCCAACAAACCTGTCAATAGAAGCTTATTTGGGGTCTCTGGCTCGTTACCTCCTTCACCAAGCGTGGAGGCATCCCACTCATTACCTCTTGCTGAACTTGTAAGTACTTTTTCCTAGGAAAGGGATAGGGCTTTAGATTCACAACTGGTTGAATCTGACTTGGATTGGGTTAGGGTCTCGGAAAACTCAGCAGATTTGGCTCTCAATACCCCTTCTTGATTGACTTTAAAAAAAATCCACCTTAAGTTCCTTTCCCTCCTGATGTGGATGTTGAAAAGTTTGACAAGGGTTTTGGGTTGAATTCCTTTTCTGCTTCCTTATTATCCATGTCTGGGTTCCCAAAATCTCCCTTGGAGGTCTTTGCCAAAAACCCTATTGCCTCAGATGGAGATGTCATTCCTTTTATTCGATGTATGAATGTCACCATTCGCAAAAGGAAGTCAATAAAAGAACAAAAGGAGGGTACTAATTTCATTCCTCTATCAAAACGTTTGAGTGATATTGATTATGTGCTTCCCATAGAGTCTTCTTCTTCACATAGGACCCTTAGAGCAGGTGAGTCCTTTCAAAATGTGTCTTAATGTCTTTGTTGTCCTTCAATATTCAAGGAATTGGCGAGGTTTCAAAGGCTAGGACCTTGTTCAATTTCATAAAATCTATTAGCCCAGATTGTCTTTTCATACAGGAAATAATGTGCTCGGTAGAACATGCAGTGGATATTTTTTCAAAAAACATGCCTGAGTGGTATTCTTGTGCCATGGATTCTTGTGGTAGGTTGGGTGGTCTGCTGTCTGGTTGGAATCCAATGGCTACTGCTTTTAAACTTCTCAAGACTATGGGGGGCATATTATTGGAAGGGTGTTTTCTCTCTAATGATTTTGACTTGGCTATACTAAATGTGTATGGACCTTATAGAGACAAGGAACATTTCTGGACTGTCCTTGAAGATTCGGGCATTCTAAATTCTTGACATTTAATTGTGGCAGGTGATTTAAACCTCACATTGTCAACAGCTGAAGTGTGGGGTAAATCTGGGATGGTTGATGAATTAGTAGACTTCTTCAAGGATCTATTTGATCGGGTTCAACTTATGCATGTAGTACCAAGGAAGATGGGAGCTACATGGAGTAATAAACGTGAGGGTGAACTTTGTATTAGCAAGAGACTTGACTGTTTTCTCATTGCTCATTTGGTTGCCACAAAATTCCATAGATTTCGTTCATGGATCGAACACTCAAATATTTCTGAACATCAAGCTATTATTTTACGAATCCCACAGACCCTTCAGGTTCAATAGTACATGGATAAAGGATGCAGGGTATTGTGATTTGGTTACAAATTTATGGTGCCAAGTTGAGGTTCCTACTGACCTTAACCCGATGGAAGCACTGATTTTCAAATTAAAGGGATTAAAGGAAAAAACAAAGGTTTGGGAAAACGAGAAAAAAGAACGGATCCAACTTCAAATTGTGGCTGTCAAAATCCAGATCAAACAGTTCCACCAACTCAACTTGGATGGTCTATTTGCAGAAGAGGATCGCCTTACTTTGAAGTCTCTACAGTCTAGACTGGAAGATTTATTGAAATTTGAAGAAAGTACATGGAGATTAAAGAGCTGGGCATTGTGGGTGGAACTGGGGGATGAAAACACAAAGTTCTTCCACAATTATGCCTCTCATCGGAGGAACATAAACTCTATTTGGTCCATTGAAGATAATTTGGGATATGAAGTCAATGAACAAAGAAAATTGGAGGAGATGGCTAGTATCCATTTTCAGAATCTATTTATGGACATGAAGGTTGCTTGCATCAAAACCTAACTCAGTGTTCTGAAACACTACCCCACCTTTTTCTCTGAGGAAGAAGGTGCAGACATTGGTAAACCTGTCAGCTTAAAAGAGATTGAAGATGTCTTAAAAGCATTTAAAAGAGACAAGAACCCTGGGCCCGATGGGTGGTCTATTGATATTTTTGTACATTGTTTTGATATAATGGGCCCAGATCTTTTACAAATGGTTGAATTTTCGAGAATTGAGGGTTGGATGGCAGGTGGAATGAACTTGACTTTTCTGACTCTCATCCCAAAATCCATCAAACCAAAGTCCTTTAACTAGTTTAGGCCAATTGCCCTCTGCAATTTGGTTTATAAATTAGTCACAAAGATCATTGCCAATAGAATCTAACCAAAGCTCTTTGAATGTATGTCAAGAGAACAATTTGACTTCTTGGATAACAAACAAATTTTGGATGCAGTGGGTATTACAAAAGAAGTTTTACACTCAGTCAAAGTCATAAATAAAAAATATATGATACTAAAGATTGAGTTGGTTAAAGCATATGATCAAGTCAATTGGGACTTCATCCAGTTTGTTCTCATTCAGATCGGGTTTCCCTGGTCAGTTATTAGATGGATCATGGCTTGTGTTAGAACGGAAAATTTCTCGGTTTTGATCTCAATGGAAATCCTACAGATTTCTTCAGAAGCTACAGGGGCTTGTGTCAAGGATGCCCCCTGTCTCCTTTATTGTTTTTGTTGGTACTAGAAGGATTAAGCAGACTGATTAACAATGCAAGAAGAGAAGGTAAAATTCAAGGTATTTCCTTTTCAAATTCTCTCACTATTTCGCACTTGCTCTTTGTTGACGATGTGATTCTCTTTGGATTAGCTATATTAGAAGAATGGCAGACATATGCGTCACTAATTGAGACTTTTTGTAAAGCCTCGGGAATGCAAGTCAATCTCAACAAATCAGTACTTGTTATCAACCAGGCGGTGGCTACATTGGGACAACAGTTCTTGGATATTCTCCCCTATAATTGTACTAAGTTGGAGGACGAGATTAAATACTTAGGTTATATCATAAAACCTAATTTCTATGGATTACATGACTGGAGGTGGCTGATTATTAGATTTGAAAAAAAAAAAAATATGTGGTGCCTGAAGTTTTTATCATTAGGAGGTAGACTTATTTTATTGAATCCTATGTTGAGCAGTCTACCTGTCTATTGGGATATGATGGCTCAAATTCCATCCACAATCTTGCATATTTTAAAAAGTTTAATGTTCAGTTTTTTGTGGTATGGGAACAAGGATGGTGGACACTATCATTTGGAAAAATGGGATTCACTATCTCTGCCAAAACAATGGGGACGTTGAAATATAAAACATATTTATTGGTTCAATTCAACATTGCTACTAAAGAGTTATTGCCGTGGTATCATGGGTGCCAATTTGTGGTCAAGGATATTGCAAGTTAAGTACATCAAAATGAATATTTTCAAATGGCTAAGAAATCCAACTGGAAATTTCCAGAATGCCTCTTTCTTTTGGAAAGGATTTCTGAAGATTCTTCCCTGGATTTGTGGCTTTCTGTCCTGGTAGGTGGGTGATGGTAAAGAAGTGGTGGTTGGAATTGATCCCATTGTTGGGATTTAATCAAATTACAAAATCTCCAGGGATCTACGTTCCTTATTTACAGAGCATGGGCTCATTACCCTTAATCAGTTTAAAAGATCTAGTCGTCTTGTAGCAGACCCTTCATATTGGCTCACGACTTTTGACCTTGGTATGGCTGGTAGCTGGGCGATCAAATGGAATCATTATATCAACCTGTTACATATGAATGATATTCGTCTGTCAGATGATAAATATACCTTGCTATGGAAAAAAAATCCCACCATTGGACAGGTGACAACAAACTCAACCTATCATACTATCGCAGAATCTTATTTTCATGGTAAAAGGGTATGGTGGTTCGACACATTGTGGAACTGGAAGCTTCCGGTTAAATTTAAATGCTTTCTTTGGTTTTCATTCAATGACAAGATCTTGACGTGGGAGAATCTTCAGCGTAGAGGAAAAGATGGTACGAACATCTGCATCCTATGCAGAAGCAAAGGAGAGTCTGTTGATCACCTTTTTTTTCCAGTGTAGCTTCTCAAAAAAAAATTGGAAAAATGTCTGTTCTGCACTTAAAATCTGTGACCAGTGGTATTTTACTACATTTGTTTCATTTTATTATTTGTGGACGCATAAATTTCCTCACCTGAAGAATACTCCAGGGTTAGCTACCTAGTCGATTTGGAATATGCACAATTCTACTATTTTTCAGAACATTATTCAAAATGAGAAACAAGTTATTTTCCATTTTTGGAGGCTTTATCATACCTACAAAAAATCCTCAGCCAAAATTTCAAAATACTGCTAGATATTTAAACTGGAAATTTGGTCCTTTGGATTCTGCTTATGGTTGTTTTGACGGTGCGGCTTTAGGTAAAAAATGTGGTGTTTTTTTCATATAATTTGTGGTGAGAACCTTTCATATAATTTTCACATCTCAGGTGGTCAGGGTACAAACTCAAAGACGGAATTACTTGGCTTGTGGGGTATTCTCAAAGTGGCAATTTGTTGTGGTTTGAGTACTTTCAGGATCTTTGGAGATTCACTTTTTATTGTTAACTGGGAAAAGGATCTTTACAGTTTGAAATCTATCCAGCTAAAACATTGGAGTGATAGAGTAAAATTTATGATGAATTGGTTCCAGGATCTAACAATAGATCACATTTACAAGGAATACAATGATGTTGCAGATTCATTATCGAAGGTGGCTCTTGATGGAGAAGCTGGTGTCTTACACTGGGAAGAGTGGGTGGAAGGAACAATCACCCAAAAAGGTTCATCATGGTTCTTTGAGGATGTCTCTTAAATCTACTGTAGACAGTAGTAGATGAACATGGTTTCTTAGTCTTGTTTGTATAGTTGGAAGAAGTCTTAAAAAAAATTTGGACTTTATATGTCATTTTGACACTAGTTTTGAACTTGTATGAATGTTTAGTTCTAGCTCTGTAAGCAGAGATCTATGTATTTTTTTATTTCCATAGAAATAACAAAAGTACTAGTTTTTTTCCTCTTGAAAAAAAAACAATACATCCATTAATCAATGGACTTAAACAAATAACTTTTAATAAATATGTGTTAAATCAAATACAAAGAGTGTTTTAAAAATAAATGTATTAATCACTGGATCTAAAAAAATAACTTTTAATAAATATATGTTAGAATATACGAATAATGTTAATTATATATGCTATTTCATAAATGATTTTTTTAATAATTTTTTAACATTTTATAAATTATTGATGTACTAAGAAAGGAGAAGATCTACGAAAGGGAAGATCACTTTTTAATGGTTTCGTTAATATAAAGATTATCATATTTGAGTTATCTAAAATTAATATTTTAGATATAATATTAATTTAATTTAATTTAATATAATTAATATTTAAATTAATATAATAAAGTTAAAAGAAAATAATAAAAATATTTTTCAAAAATATATAAGTTCCTAGTACAACCTAAGAAAGTGTTAAATCCACTTCTACTATTCTAAGATTAGTAGAGGTATGATTTGATGTGAACCTGCTTGGGGAGTGAGATTTGAAGGTCGGTTACAACCTCCCGATCCATCATCGCCAGAGAGCTCGCCATCTGGGCATCGATTATGAATAGGGCTTGAACCTCGAGCTCTGTTCTCCTCCCACAATGGTTTCGAGAGGAGGCTCATCCCCTCCTCCCCCTCCATCTGATCTCAGTGAAATCATGAAGCTAATCTCAGCTCAAGGGAAGAAGACAATGTCATATTCTCAGCAAAAGTTTGTGAAAAAACTATTTGAGATTCCCACAGTAGCGTGACGGTAGTGCTTCCGGTAGAGAAACCCTGCAAGACAAACCTTAACCTCTCAGAACGAGGTTTGATCGATTAGTTCATAGGCCTGTGTCCCTCTCCAAAAACTATAGAAACATGGGTTAATAAAAACTGGAGGTCCTTAATCTCAAAAGAAGTAAAATCATATTTTTTAGGAAAGGGTTTTTTCGCATTCGTCTTTGAAAGCAAGCTAGATTGAGACTTAATCTTTAGGAATGGTCCATACTTCATGGGGCCACAAAGGCTTTCCTTGAATAAATGGAATCCATATTTTGATCCATCCCAAGATGTTCCCTCTGCAGTCTTGGTCTAGGTGAGACTTCCACACCTTCCCCTCCATTTCTAGAACACAAAATCATTAGAAGCTATTGGAAATACTCTTGGAAAATACATAGACAAAGCATATGGATCAATATTCATGTGTAAAGATCTGTGTTGAAGTAGATCTGGAACATGGACTCCCAGAGGCTATAAAACTCACAATGGTAGACTGGTCTCACATTTAGGAACTAGACTACGAACAAATTCCCTTCAAATGTAGGTATTGCCATGAATATGGGCATTTTGCTCGATACTGCAAGAAGAAACCCACAGATCCAGAGTCAGGAGGGAAAAAAAACAATGGACATCTATTAAAAAAAAAACTACTTCCGGATTGGGACTAAAAACCCTCTCAAAGGAAGGTCAAGGCTTGCGAAAGATAGGCCCTCAGTATCAAAAATCTCTGGACACTAATACCGAGAATAGATTCAAAGCTCTTGAAATTCCAAAAACCCAAGAAATACCTAAAGCCCTGGAAGAAGGAGAAATTCACAAATATCAGGAATCTCAGGAGGTCCCTGAGATCCAAGAAGTCATAGAGGAACCTCGGCCTTAGAGAATCCCAAGCCCTAAAAATCCTACTTCAGATAAAGGAATGCTCTCTCGTTCTTACGTTTAAATTACAAAATCCAGACCAACGGTTTCCCCTGCATCTTCGGAAAATCTAATAGACAAATCATCCAAAAAAAGGGGCGAAAATCGAGTAAAGATTTAAGGGAAGAAGAAGTTAAACATGAAAAAACTCAGGGATCTCAAGCAACAATAGATATGGACTTCAGTAGAAATACCAGAGCCAGAATAGCAGGGAATAAAATGGGAGACATGGCAGGTGGAGACCCCTCCTCCACTCACAATAGTAGATAATGAAGTTGGTTTCTTGTAATTGCAGAGGACTAGGCAACTCTAGTAAAGTAGAAGCAGTTAAAGATCTCCAAAAAATTGATATACCAGATATCCTCATGCTCCAAGAGACCAAAATCGATGAAAATGATATCCTAGCTATTGGAAAGGAAAAGTGGAAGAAGAACGTAGGTATGGCTGACAGTGCCAGAGGGGCCTCCGGTGGCCTCGAAACCCTTTGGTCCTTAGACAAATTCCAGCTATAGAACTCCTTTTCCACACAACATTGGATTTTTACAGAACTCACTCATACTCCAGGCAACATTCATATCGCTCTCTTCAATCTGTATGTCCCTAACCTTTACTTAGAAAAACAATATTGTCGGAAACTTTTGGAAGATTTCCTAGAAGCATATACACCCCAAAATCTAATTCTAGTAGGTGACATGAACATAACCCTTTCTACATTTGAAAAAAAGGGGGGCCTCACTGGAAGGGATATTCTTAAATCTCAGGTAGAATCCCTAATCTAGACATGTGATCTAATAGACATCAAACCTAAGAAAGGAAAATTTACTTGGTCCAACAAGCGACTAGGTAAAGGAAATATTATGGCTCGACTCGATAGATTCCTAGTTCAGAGCAGTCTTTTGGTTGCGGGACAAATTTTATTTTACAAAATTATGGAAAATATGGCTTCAGATCACAAACAAATATTACTTCAGATTCAAGAGGAAGACGACCTTGGCCCAATCCCCTTCAGGTTTAGTCCCCAATGGCTAGACCATGAAATTTTTTGGGGCATCTTGGATAAAACTTGGGGAACTCCTATATTGGGCTCCCCATGATTTGTCTGGGATCAGAAGCTCATAATCACTAAAAAGGCCTTAAAGGATTGGGCCAAACCTAACTTCCCCCCACCTTCTAATACTAGGAAGAAGGCCGTAGAAGAGTTGGAATCCCTTCAGACTTTAATGGATGATGACCCAATTGATAATTCAATGCTCCAGGAAGAGGTGAATTGACAGGTCAAGGTTCACCAGGCCCTTCGTAAAGAAGAGGAGCTCTAGAGATTAATATCTTGTAGTACATCGCTCAAAGCAGGTGATAGGAATACTTCCTTCTTTCATAAACGGGCCAAAGCCCGGCAATCAATCAACTATGTCTCAAAAATCAAGACGAAGAATGGATGAGTTGTCAAAGGACAAGGAAATATAAAGACTGCAGCGTATAATCACTTCCTAAACCTTTTCATAGAGGAAGACAATGCTCGAGAGGAAGGAGAGCAAGTCCTTCTAGATAAAATCCCAAAGAATATCACGTTGGATAACAACACCGAAGTCCTCAAACCCTTCACTGAACAGGAATTTATCAATGCAATCTAGTATTTTGATCTTGACAAGGCCCCAGGTCTGGACGGGTACTCAATCCATTTCTACAAAGATTGTTGGAAGTACATAAGGAAAGACTACATGAGAATGGTTAGAAATTTTCACTCCAAGGAAAATATTGAAGGTGGTACCAATTCCACATTCCTAGTCCTTATACCAAAAGAGACAAATTCCAATTCCTTTGGCCATTTCCGAACAATTTCTCTATGCAATTCTTCCTACAAAATAATCTCCAAAATTCTGGAAAATAGAATGAATCCTTTTCTTGCTAAAATCATTTCAGAAAACCAAGGAGGTTTCTTAAAAGGTAGACAGATCCTTGACAACATGATTCTCGTTCAAGAAGTTATCCACTCTAGCAAGATTCACAAGGAAAAAGGTATGTTGATCAAAATTGATATGGCTAATGCCTTCGACCGTGTTAAACATTCATTCCTCTTTAAATTTATGGAAAATTTTGGGTTTGGGAAAACTTTTATAAGCCAGATCTTAGCTTCCATAAGAGGGCCTTCGATTACCCCTTTGGTAAATGAACACCCCACTAAATTCGTTCAAGCAACGCGTGGAATTTGACAAGGATGTCCCTTGTCTCATTTTTGTACATTCTTTTGGCATATTCTCTCAGTTAGAAGTTGAATTTAGATCTAAGGACAGGTTCCCTCCCGAGCCTCAATCTAGATCCTGACTCTATGCCTCTCTACCACTCTCTCTTCATTGATGACTCTCTCTTACTAGGAGGGAGATCCTCAATTATTGCTCGAAAATTTAAGCAGAATATGACCTGGTACTGCAATGCCTCATGAGGTCAAATCAATTTGTACAAGAGCGCAATCTATGGTTGGAACCTGGATAAAACTTCCTCAGCTAATATTGGTCAAATCCTCGGAATGAAAGTTCATGAACACTGGGAAAAATTCAAATATTTGGGTCTCCCAATTGCACAAGGTCATTCAAAATCATGATTTTGGGAAGATACAATAAGCAAAATCGAATCCAAAATTAGGAATTGGGGAGGACATTGGCTCAATAAAGCCAGAAAATTGATCTTGGTAAAATCATTCCTAACAGCTCTTCTAATTTGTTAGTCATCTCTTCTTCTGGCGCCTAGAGGGGTTTCATACCAAATAGGTAAGCTTCTGGGAGATTTCCTTTGGACAGAGGGGGGGAATGAGAATAAAATACATTTGGCGAACTGGAGCATTATAAAACAACCAAAAATTTTAGGTGGCCTCCATGTTCAGGATCCTCTCCAAGCAAACTTGGCAATGGGAGGTAAAATTCTATGGCAAATTCTCTCCAATAGATAGCACTGGGTCAATCAGTTATTAAGAAATAAATACCTAGCATGCACAAAGCTAATATGTCTAGATAGCAAGCCCGTTTCGAAAGGCTCCTCGATATGGTCCTTATGTAGAGCCGCATGGGAATTATTTTCTCGAAATATTTACTGGGTTCCTAGAAATGGAAGGAAAATAAACATTTTTTTTGATAAAATCATGGGAAATCCCCTTCTTCAAGAAAATCATGAGCTCCACGATATATCCTAATGGCTTGCTCACCAAGGAATAATAATGTTGGATGAATTCAGCTCCTAGGATTTCTCCGACGCATGGCAAGGCTAGAAAACATTAGCAACCCCAACCAATCTTGAACCTTCCAGAATTCTTCTTCTGGAAAATTTGGTTGGATGTGCTCCTTCTCATTGCCAGGATAAAGATGCCCGTGGCTGGGGTCCAAAATCCTATGGGAAATGGTTTGGAACCCATTTGGACTTCCCAAGGTAAACTTCTTCATCTGGACTCTTTCCCATAGGAAGGTGCTAAATGGAGACAATTTAATCAAAAGAGGAATTATTGGGCCACATTGGAAAATCCAAAGGCCTTCTTATAGAATGAGCGCATTCTTCTAAACTCAAGACGGATACAAACCTCAACATAAATGAGCTAAATTGGCTTGGGACCCTCCCTTCCAGCCCCAGAAAGGAAGTAGGTCTTTGACCAAGGAACCTTCCATCTTGGAAAATCAGACTCTCAAGTTCTGAATTTCAATATTGGAGAAATAAGATGCCTTTGGATAGCTTGCACTTTGATGGTGTGTCCAAAAGAAACCCCGAGGTGGCGGGAGGGGGGGGGGGTGTTTTCCACAGGAGGAGCGTTGGAAATCAGATACATATGGGGATGGGGCTCTTGTTCAAATAATTTAGCTGTAGCTTTGGCTCTTCTAAAAGGATGTCAAATAGCCAAATATCGAAGAATTAAGAAATTATAGGTGTTTGGGGATTCCCTCTTAATAATCAAAGCCTTCAACTCACACTCAGATATTAGTAATTTGGCAATAAAATGAATTATTCAACGCATTCAACAAATGTGGCTTCATTCTTCCAATTTAAAGCATTCCATATCATGAGAGACTTAAATTACGAAGAGACATAGAGGCAAAAGTCGGATCAGGCCTCGATCCTGGGAAACTTGAACTCTCAGAGGGGAAGACAAGTCATCACCATATCCCTTAATCATAACATGCAAAGTTAAATTGTGTGTGGATCGGGGAAGTGTTGAAAGGAAGGGACACATGGCATCGAGCACCGAGAAGTATTCCACTAGACCCAAGCTGCGTGGGAAAGGACATAATTTCTGGGAATGGTACTCCGCGATTTAAGTATGGTTATGAGCCTAGCATCTATAGCCAAGTGTCGAGAGCCAGAGTCTGAAGGATTGGAGAATATTCACCAAATTACAGAGCTTGGGGAGCAAACAATAGCCATTTCGCGTCCACCAAGCAAGCATACCATTAAAAAATCTTAAGGTAGCAAGGTCCTTCCCAGTTTAATTACAGTATGTCAAGCTGATCTCGTAATTAGACTCAAGAAGGTAGATTGGAAATAGGATTAAGGAGTATCATCTCTATATGAGTTATGGAATGTTGTGCTTAGCTGGTTTTGGCTTTGGCCACGGCTTCCCCCTTTTTTTAATACAATTCTATCCGTTCTGGTTAAAAAAAAAACAGAAAGAGTTAAAAAACTAATAAAGCCATTTTTTTCAAAAATATAAAAGTTCTTCGTAAAATAAAAGAAACCAAGAAAAGAATAAACTTACATTTAATATTCATTCATTTGAATATATATCAATTCTCAGCAAAATAGACTTTAGTGTTACCTCATTGCTCTACATGCTTTGGTTGTAACTCTTAATGTTAAGCTCCTCTCCCAAAAAAATCTCTTTAACATTTAGACAAACCAAAAAGTTATAGACAATGCAAAGGGTAATAAATATAATTCGAAGAATTAAAGGAAATTCCTTTGATATTAAAAAACAACTTTAAATCCCCGGACTAAATAATCGTAGGGAGAAAGGTAGTATACACCTCTACAAAGGCCATTAATGCTACAGGCGGGTTCGATGGTTTCTCCAACAGGGTTACGCTCCCCACAGCACCAAACTTGGCATTATTCCATCAATAGCACTATTCTCCATCAACCACTTGTTGATCCGGTTTTTTGCTGCGGCACTATATTATTTTGCGGATGTATATCTTTTGGGCATACCACCTATGGTTCCGACAGATTTTGATGAGCGTCATGATGGATGCGTCTATATATTGGACACGCTATGCTATGTCTAATTATTTGCTTCTGGTTATATATGGTTATGTTGGGCCTCGTCATTGTGAAGTTGTATGTGCACTGGGCTCTCTGTTATGGTGCGTCTTGTACGCTGTTTTTTCGGACTTTATGGTACATATTTGGCACTCTGTTTATTGAGACAGTTTTATCCTGTGTCTGTAGGTTGTAATATTTATTGTTCTATGCTGGACATATTCCTTTGTGTTTCTCTAACATTTGGAACATTTACTATTTCACATTATTAATAATAAGATAAATTTTTCGATATAAAAAAGGCCATTAAGACGATGCAGAGGGAAAACATCATTCCTCTTCAATGAAATTATTTACTCATTTCTATAAACGTGATTTTACAAAGCACATAAAAATTTCAAAAACCACTTTAGATAATTTTCTAATATAATACAAGGTTCTATGTTAAAAATATAAAAGCATTTCAAATGAGCATTATCACTATTATTCATTGCAAAGTTTAATGAATTTTTTTTGTAAGATACGGGGCATAGCTTAAATGAGTTCTACACCCACTCTCACACATGTTTCCACACATGTTCTCCTCTGACGCACTCTCACGCATGTTTCCACATGATGACTCCCAATTTGCTATGGGGGCTTCTCCATCAGGGTGCCTCCAAAGAACTTATGTTGACAACTTCGTTGGATGACCTCTGACGTCGATGCACTACACCAACACCCTCATGGTTGCTACCACATGTCATCACCTAATTCATTATTGGGGTTATTACAAGGAGCCTCTCTCCAGCCTCTTCAACACTTAGCAAATTTTCATTTCTACTTTGCACCTTTGCTAGGTGACTTCATGCAATGGAGATGAATACGGAGATGAATACAGTAGGTGGGTAATTAACTCTTGAACTTGAGTGGCACAACACCATTACTCCTACCTATAAACTTATTTCATGCGAGTATGGGTGGCCTTATAGCCTAATCGGTTGAAACATAAATGATGGTTAAACTGTCATGAATCCTATTCGTTAGATTTGATCTTCGATTTGACTGAGCAGATCTCGAGCCCTGTAAATCATGAACTAGGTTGACTTGACTTCAATGACGAATACAAGGGTTAATGAGATAATTACTCCAACAAATATAACGATTTAAAGTTATATCTTTGTTTAAACTTTAATCTTTTTCACAAATTTGATTGAAGCTTGTGATATTTGTAAACCTAACTTATCAAGATTGGGAGACAATTGAGGGAGCCAATTGCACATGATTTGACTGCATGAGGGGGTTACTAATCAATCGATTAGGCATATTTGAAAATGATAGATCCACACCTATAACATATGTAACTCGGCTTATGTAGGTGTATTGATTGAAGGGGGAGATTTGTGACTTATGAAACCAAACTTGGGTTTCAAGTAAGGATGGAATTTGACGGGAAAAATGCTCATCATGGGCCATTTTTGTCGTCAAATACTATCTATATTTTACACTAACCATCAGAAAAAATGAAAAATCCCCAAGTTTCTCAGCTACAACTGAAGGATGCTACAACACCCTAGTTTCTTCCTGCTACAACAGACAAGGATGCTACTACAAGTTATTTACTAGCTACTACTGGAAGGAGGCTATGACCCCCTGGTTTATCAGCTACTACTGAAAGGATGCTTCGACACCCTATTTACCATCTAATATTGGAAGAAGGCTACAAACCCCCTTGCAGGCCTCTAGCCTTCCCTGGCACCACCCTACCTCCCTATTCTTTGTTTTTCATAACTTCAATAACTTCTTACAATATCTTCTGTTCTCTCTCCTCTACTGCAAATCATCAATTCTAACCACAGAGACAATACCGCCCTTTTATTTCATTCTATGACTTCTCTACTGCATCAAATCTTCACGTTAAACACTCAGAAGAAATCCTTTGTTCTTCCTTTTATTTCTTTGGTCTCTGTACAACTTCAGATCTTCTTTTCATCAATTATGTTACTTCATTTTATTTGTCTCTGACTATTCTTTTTTCTTCTTTTATCTGGGTTGTTGAGACATCTTCCTTCCATCTCAAATGCTTGCTTATATATTATCTATCTCATCTTTTAACCATTTCTTCTCTTCAATCTGGACTTGTTCTTTTTCCCACTCGTGCCTCTTCAAAAAGATTAACTTTATGTTTGTTAAATAAATAACAAACCTTGTTTTTTAATTAAAGATCAACTCTGTTTTTAATTAAATAACAAACCCTTTTTAAAGATCAACTCTGTTTTGTTAATTAAATAACAAACCATGTTTAAAGATCAATTTTGTATTGTTATTTAATAAACTCTGCCTTATTATCTCTTATTAGTCCTGTAGCTTATCATCACCCTTTTTCCATAATTGCGTCCTTCAATCTGGAAATTGCCTTTTTATCAAATGCAACACTTCATAAAAAATGCTTCTTGAATTTAACTAACTTGCTTTGATGGATAGATGGTAGTTAATTTCTTCTATTTCATAACATCTTAATTTTTATTAAATTAACTTAGCTGGGAAAATTAAATAAAAACTGATTTTAACATGTACTTAATTTGGGCATATTCAGATTTCTGTGTAAAACATAATTTTTCTTCAACTTGGGAAGTTGATTCTTCACGCATGTAACCTCCAAAGAGGAATTTGACACCATGGCTAGATGGTTAGTTCATCATGGAACATACCCATGCCATCTGGAGAATTTTCAGCACCAGGACAATTTATGGCAGACATTTCCAATTGCCTCTCAACCTTTATTTAGACATAAATATAACCTTTTTTCTCATTTTGGCAGGCTTTTATCTCGCACATGTGACCTCCATAGAGAAATATGAAACCATGAAAAGATGGCAAGATTATCAACGAACAAGCCCATGCCAACTGATGAATTTATCAGCAAAAGAACAACTTCTTATGGGCATTTCCAAAAGGACCCTTAACCTTCAGTTTCAGCACTTGGACAAATTTCATTTGTTCTTATTATGCAAAACAAGATTTTTCTCACTTTGGCAGATTGATTTTTGGCACATGTGACCATAGTAAGGAAAACGGAAAAAATGAATGGATGACCACTTCAACAAGGAATAGATCCATGTCACCTTTTGAAATTTTTGATACACACACATCATTTTTTGGGCATTTGAAAATGGCCTGTTAAACTGCCGATTTGACACTTAGGAAAAATTATCAAACCCTAGGTTAACATGAGGAGATCATCAAATTGGAAGTATGAGACATCCAATGGATATAGGCAAACAAGGTGATTCCATCCAGACCAATTTCATCCTTTGAAACCTCTTTCTCTCTCCTCGACGGGCATTTTTCTGGAGCAGTGCAAATCAAGCTCGGAAGCACTTTTGGAAGATCAATATCTTCATCTTCAGAGACTCTTTGGACAAACCAATGATATGGATGGATGCAACAATCAACATAATAGAGATCCATACCCTCAATATACTTTAAGACTCATCAACCACAGGAAATTATGGGCATTTTACTGAGGTCACTCAGGCATTTTTACCAGTATTTTTACACTTAGACAATTTGTGCAATCTCCAAGGTGGATTTTTTATTTCACCAAAATCCTGACCAATGGTACTAGATGATGTAGTACATCTCACTGATCACAACCAAAGTGATTTCATTTCCAAACTCATCTTTCTCTGACCAAGTTGGGCATTTTACTGGACTGGTGCAAAACTGCCTAAAACCCTATTTTGGCAGACCTATAACTTCCTCCTTAGATACTCTCAACACAAATTGAGACCATGGTCAGGTAGAAAGATCACCAATATACATAATGACAAGATGGTATGGGAATTTACTTTAACCTATGAATTATGATGGGAATTTTCCTGAGGCCACTTAGGTAGTTTTTATTGCTTCTGGTGCAAAATAGCCTAAGACCCTATTTTGGAAACCATTTAAATTGGTCATAAAACACCCTTTTTGAGAACTGAGACCATGGTAATATAGTAGCTACAACAACCTATATCTTGATGCTTTCAGATATATTTGATCATTCTCTTATGATGTGCGATGGGCAGTTTACCAAGGCAACTTGGACCAAATTTCCAACACTTAGTCAATTTCTTGAATTTCTCCAAACTGACAAATCTCTATATAACTAGGTCAAATTGTAATAATGACATCATGAAGGTACTAGAGCGCCATTACGTGGATTTTAATCTTCATCAACCATGCCACATCATCAAACATGCCATGTCATCACTTCCTTTGTTCTTCATTTGTCTTCCACTGAGTTTTCCTTGCCATCATGTCCTTGGTTATTCCTTTGTCATTACTGAACTCCTTTGACATCAATGACAACCACATTCAACACTAAGTTATGTGTGATGGTTCTCTTCATGAAATATATATATATATATATATATATATATATATATGAGATTGGATTGTGGCATGGATAGAGAACACATCTTTTGATAGAATTATCGATTGTTTCATAACGTATTCCTACTTGATAAGGTTAGTCATATGTGACAATATGAAATTGGAATTTTGGAAAAATATCGTCATAATGAAAAAGGATCAATCCAACTTAAAAGGGTTTTTTAAGAACTCTTTGATAATAAGAGTCTAATAATGAGAGTTTGAATTCGATCTTCTTTGTTACCATTAGAGAAAATTTCAAGTTTAAAATTGGCTTCATAAGAAAATAAGCCATTGATGCATTGGAATTCAAGAATTAATAGAATTTTACGAAAATGAGTAAACCATGGTTGTTGAATTGGCATATTTGTTATAAAAAACCTACTTTTTTAATTTGTATATTTAGCTTATCTCCCTATGGATTTACTCAAATTTCGAGCAGGAGCACTCGTTATTTTGCATCCAATTAGTACCCACATGACATATTTTTTTATGGACTCCACCCCATGAAAAATGAGAAATACATTAAAAAAAACATGTTACTTGAAATTAACACATTTTTTTAATGTATTTCTCATTTTTCGTGGGGCGGGGTCCATCAAAAGTATGTAGAGTGGGTACTCATTGGATGTGGAATCGATTTTTGCATCCAATGAGTTCTCTCGCTTAGAATTTGAGTAAAACCACAATCAGACAAGTTGAAAAAACGAAAAAAATAGTTTTTGTCTCTTTTCCTTCAAAATTCATAACTATTATTTTATTAGTTTCCTTAGGAGGCCCATTTTAGACCTCAGATTTGCTCTAATGTGACTTTGACTTGTATCTTTGAATGCTTCGATGTGTAAGTACAACATTGACTATGGTTAGGTACCTTTGGATATTGCTACATTGATTTTTTCATCTTTCTCTTTTGTAGTTTCGGTGTCAATATGATACTTTGATAAGTTGGCCCTTCTTAATCTTTGGTTTAATATTTTCATGGGATACTTGAGTCATCATATTCATATTTGATATTTTTGTATTCAATGGCATGTCAAAGACTTCATCAGCATTGATTGTTGAAATGTCAACCATCAACCATCACTAAATCAATAGATGTTGACTTATCATTAAATTATTTCTTGAACTCATTTTTGGATTCTTTCACTGATAAAGCTTCATCAATATAGACACCAGTTTTTAGTTTCGATTGATTTCATTAGGGTCTCTTGATCTAAAATTTCAAGTTTTTAATTGGATAGGTTGGTAATTATTTATTTGCAGTCTCAGCTGCTAAAAAATTCCTTAATTCACTCACATCCATATATATCTCTTTATGTACCTTCGGGATTGTTATATCCTTGGATTTGATTTTTTTATTACTTTTGTAAGCAATATTAGACTCTTATTCTTAAAACGATTAATTTTATTATCTTTGTTTGACAATATCTTGTCATTTTTGTTACAGAGAAAAACTTCCTATGGCTCGAGGCAAACCACAAGAGACATATGACTACCAAAAAATAAACTCAATTCCCTATACAATGTTATATAAATGAAAATGCTAAGATAATGGATAAAAGACCAACCTTCAACCGGTTGTTCGAAGTAGATCCCCGTTGAGCTTTCAACCTCTACACTTGACCCTACAGATTAGTCTCAACAACAAATACAAGCAAGTGCATATAATATGTGAAAGACATTAGCATAATCAATAACACGTTCCATGATATCATAAGCAAATGTAACCCAATGTAATTTAAACAACATTCACAACATCAATTGGATGAGAAAATGAGTATTTCCATTAATAATAATAAGAAGTACATGATACAACCTATTGCCGACAACCAATCTGAACCAAGAACTAGGTCTCTCCACTTGTGCCTCCACCACTTCAATCCCCCATACAATGGAAAACTCAAACTATGAAAGAATTTTGGTAGGTGAACATAAGGAGGTGACAACAACAAGGATCAATGAGTGTAGACTCAAGTCACGACAAAAATCCACTAGAGTTATGTTGCTCTCTTTTTTCCTCCCTTCCATACACCATAAGAGCTCAATATATATCCTTCCAAAGGTAAGTGAAAGGTCGAATCGAGTCGTTTCGGGGTATATGGAGGGCCAAAGGTCACCCTAAGGCCTCTTTTTGGGAGTAAAAATAGAGTTTTTATTGTTTTTTACCATGTAGCTCGATGTACGCGGGCTAATTAGGTGCAGCCTGCGTGTACGCTAGCTATAATGGAACAACAAGCGTACAGGAAAAAAAATAGGGAAACTTGGTTCTTGAAGGGAAAATAATGGATATGAGTCAATACAATGGATACTGAAGGCCAATCAATGCTGATGCTCACAAGGTGGAAAAATACGTTGTAACAAATGCCCCCTAATGTGTGAGGTCAGAGAAGGTACCATGATGGCCGAAATACATTATAAATCTCAGAAGTGGAGTGATTGAGACACAAATGGAAGGAGTAGCCTACTCGTCATCATACAATAATATCTATGAATACATGTCGGTACAATACAACAATCTGATACAATGGCCATGATAGGAAGTACATAGTGAATATATGTCATAGGTGGTCATAACCATGACCCATACAGTAAGATATGGTCTCCTGTTGAAAAGGAAACAACTGGTGCAATATTGGAGGTACAAACTGCTAATGTATGAGAAATTATATCTCATAAGTACAATCACGATCATGAGTAGCATACTGAATGCTACTAATGTCTGGGGTCTTCTACACAAATCATCTACGGTGCAAGTCCCATCAAGTGAATAAAGGTGTTGAAGTCGAACCTGATGTAATATCATCTGATTACCGGTCAATGATGCATACAGTTAACAGACGTGAGATAACCCACCAATAATGAAAATGGGCATCAAGGCACAAAGTACAATCATCAAAGTGTGAATAGATGTGTTCAGGTCGAACACTAAGATGAATCCATCGATCAGGGGAAATTGATGTATTCCCAAAACTGTTGATGGCGAGAGAACCTACCACTAATGACTGCAAGCCTCAAGGTACTCAATTGACTCTAAGTCTCAATTCTAGAATAAATGAGTTGAAGTCGACGGAACGAAACTCGCTGGAAGGAGGGCATTAAGGCATACCCCATCAACCAGCACGAGGTAACAGCTATGCTAAAATATTTGGAAGAACTCATACAAATGGACAGACTCAATAAGGATGGCCGACATGCAATAGTCAAGAGATCTGAGGAGTGGCCGACTCTGGTTTCAGGACTTCCTTTGAACAAGAGCATGAGCAGATGGATAGACTTAGGCAACATAGACTTGAGTACTAGATGATAATAACACTGTGCGATGCATGAGGCATCAACAAAGGGCTCCATAATGACTCAAAGCTTAACAAGTAAGTGGAGTAAAATCTGAGAAACGAGTACAGCTCCTAAGGTCCTACTATAGTCCCGAATCATAATGGATGGAGTGGAATGAATGCTCTGTTCAAAGGAGACACAACAACTGCCAACAAGAAGAAGTAAAGATTTCCCCATTCGACGTTTTGGAATATTTGATTTTTTTTGGTCTTTTTCATATTTGGAAAAGCTTGAAAAAGAATAAAATTGCTTATAGTACAACAGGTGAGGGAACGAGTATCAAATGGAAAGAAAACTAGTCCCAAGCAGTGGAACAGACCTATGATCAATTTAAGGAAGCCCGTGCAAGATGTGGACACTCGAGGGGGATGTTCCCTCACAGTAAAGGGTCATCAAATTGCAAAAGGAAAATGAAATCTCTGCTTGGATCGAAAGGGAAAGTGCTTAGGAACATGGCTAATGATTGAGTAAGCGGGAGCTAGCACAAGGCTCGAGCAGCAAGCATGATGATGCAATGCAATCACAACTCGATATACATTGGGGGAGTCCTTATGGGAGATGTCCAACATAAGACAAAGTAGACTATGAGTCTTTATCACAAAGTCATGGCGTAACTATGAAGGACTCCCGATCTTAAGGAGAGACAATAGCATGGGCACCAAAAGGCATAAAAAGGCTCTAACTAGGGCACCCATGGTCGGACAAGCCCTACCGCCAAATAACGACACTTCTATAACAATGTGAAGGCTCCGTGTCAATTAGAAAGCAGGGTCGTACCTAGGGTTAATGACAAATGGTCAAACGTCAAATGCATAATGTAGGCAAAAATGACATCTAACCTATATGATGGGTGTAAAATATACCCGCCGTAGGCACGAAACGGTTAAAAAATCAACTCTCGTCGGAAAAATCTGTTCAAAATGGTAGTCCAGGATGACATATTAGTCCAAAACGACTTAAAATGGTAAAAACTATAGGAAAGTGGGTTTTAAAAACTATAAATAGTAATAAAAAATTACAATTACTATTCGATTTTCACATTTCACCCAAATAGTAGTTTTTGGTTAGTTTTCACCTCAGATTTCAGTTGTTGATTCCGAGAGCTGCGGGCATCCATTCCACGAGTCGTTTGGAGCAGGTTAGTCATCTCACCCTCCTTTTTCATTTCATAGCTTTTATTTCAATTTTTAATGGTCCAATTTTTTTATTAGCCAAGCCCTACATCTCTACGGCGTTGTACGTGGGCTATAGCTCTGCGGGTCGCGGGTAGGGCCTCCTGGACGTGGTCAACGCATGCATTGACCGCGTACGGACGTGATTGTGATAATTTTTCCTCGTTTACAAGGCCGTGAATGTGGTTTTTTAAATGATGAAAGCTAAAAAATATTGTTTTTTACCTCCAGGATGGTCCTAGAGTGGAGGGAGAGGGAACATGATGTTGTGGACGAGCATTTCCGCCAAGATTTACCCGCGCAACAAGCACTACAAGCGTGTGGTCTCTACAAATTTTGGAGCATTGGGGGTTTAAGGGACCAAAACCAATTGCTCTGTAGGTTGATTGATTACTGGGATGTAGATGCGTAGAACTTCAACCTGGATGGTCAAACACTCTCACTAGAGGTGGATGACATATACTTTATTACAGGGTTGTCCCGTCGAGGGGAAGTTGCTAGTCTTCAGTCCCACAATGTAGGTGGTGGGATCACCATTACTGACTATATAGACCGGTACTGTATTCCCGGTACCCAAAATGTGGGGAGTTAGATACCCATTAGGGCCATTGTGAGATTGAGAATGAAGATAATAGTGCTCACCCTCGTGAGGATAACAGGTTCAACAGCTTTACATCAGGCTTCGAGGCTAGTGATGTTCTGCACAGCAGAGTGCATGAGACCTATAGTGTACGATTGGTGCGCAACGTTATTGGTATCTATGAAGACCCAGTTAATGGAGTGTAAGCTTGGACAGGAAAAGAACTTCAAGTTCGGCAGTATACACTGTAGTTTCGTCTTCGAGAGAGTTATGGAGCTTAGTCTGAGGGTTGAAGTCCCTCCACACAATCTCCGTGATCTAGCCCTGACGCAATGGGCTGAAGTACTGACGCGACAGGGTGGTGGCCGACATGCATCACCATATTCATATGAGATCTTCCACTGGTGGGATCGACAGGTCATCGCCAACGATGACTACCCATATGAGGGTATAGACTACCGAGGAAACCGCGATATGCCACTCCCTCCAGGGGCCGCATTCAGAGACATTGATATGTTACTCTTTTTATGTTTTGTGTATTTTTTTTTGGGGGATTTTTTATTATAAGTGAAATGCAAAAATATTTTTGGTGTAGTATCACATATTGACATTCTACTGTTTGCTCGCAGATGTTGGTCCGCGAAGACCAGAGGGCTACTCGAGACATTGTCATCGAGGCAGGGGTGGAGAGGTGGTTAGTGCTGCAGCAGAGCGCACACCAGAGACAGTACGGGTCAACTTGACCCACATGACTACCAAAGTACCACTCATCGAGGTGGAGCATATGCCAGAGGCGATGAAACAATATGTTGTAGGAGTACCAAGCACCTAGGTGCGGTGACTACAACGCATAGCCAATGCAGTACATTACTATGTTCAGACACATCCTGCCGAGGCAGCTAGGCCTTCCTGTAGGGCTTAGATATCTTAGAGTCCTATATTTTTGTATCGGTTATGTATATTTTTGAGAACTACGGGCTCCAGTTTTGTACTGTGACACCACATTTTGGACTTATTATTTATAAAAAACTATGATTCTCCAGTTCTACTATATGTGTATGTACAAATGTGTGAATGAATGTTTATTTCTGTGCTTCTTTAATGATAAGACAAATGCCAATCTAGGACATAATTAGCATATGCATCAGATACATGATTAAAACATCTTGGAACATGAATGTATGTAATGGAAACAAAATGACGCTCCAAGAGTCTTACCCTTAAGAACCTACGTAGTAATGTAGGATCCCTAACACGGTATTGGCCATTCAATTGAGACACAACCAGTTGCGAATCCAGGTGGACTTCTAAATACTAGATACCATGCGAAATGGCATCACGAAGTAGCTCAATAACGACATTACACTTAGCCACATTGTTGGATGCAGGATCGAGACAAGCACCTCCTGAAGACACAATCTGGTGATCAGGTGAATAAATAAACCACGCAGTAGAAGCGAGTCGCTGCGTATGACGGCTATCACCATACACGAATCCCAAGAACACTGGAGATTCTACTGAAATTTGTTAACCAAACAGAAACGAATCAGCAGATCCGAAAAACCAAAAGAAATCTAAACTATGTACAAAAGTAACTATACAATAGTATACAAAATTATTAGCTCGAGCTAGAGGCTCAAGCATAATACTGCTTGAGGTAGAGCCCATTGCTAGGCTCCTTCAAGGCATTCCCCTCATAGTATTCAAATTCGTAGGCTTTTTTCTCAAGGACACACCTCACTATGTAAAGACCGTGCCACATGGGGTTAAAATTTCCTTCCCCCGGGAGTTCCTTAGCTTGGTCATACAAGAGGACCAAGTCACCTTCAACATACTGTAGGGGACAGAAAGACCTATCATACTGAACCTTGACACAACGTTTGTTGGCATCTATAGCCACGATGACATCTCAATGCTGCTCCTCAAGCTGCTCAAGGTGGATCAAACATTTCTCAACATCTGAAGTGTCAGGCATAAGCTCTATGGCTAGTTTCAATGAAGGGATTTCGCATTCAATTGGCAATATAGACTCCACACCATGTACTAGCTGAAATGGTGAGAAACCAGTGGCAGTCTTAACTATGGTTCGATATGCCCACAAAGAAGGATATAACATGATATTCCAATTCCTCTTGCTTTGCTGGATGGTACGTTGGAGAATGGTATGTAAGGACTTATTGACTGCCTCGACTTGACCATTATCTTGGGGGTATTAAGAAGATCAATGTTCTTGACGAAACCCAAGCTTGAGTGACAAATCCGCCATCATTTTATTTTGGAAGTGACTGCCATGGTCAGTGACAATCTCTTTCAGGATACCAAAACGAGCGATAATCTGATTGAACATGAAGTGGGCTGCAGTAGCACTATCGGCTTTTACGGTTGGCATGGCCTCAGCCCATTTGGAAAAGTAGTCCATGACCACAATGAGATGGTGATGCCCCCCAGCCGAAGATGGTTTTCAATCCATGAAATCCACCCCCGACTTAGTGAAGGGACCAACGGTGACGACCGGATGAAGGGGCACAGGATGCGAGTGTATATTTCGAGAAAACACCTGGTAAGGGTGACATCTCTTCACAGCATTCATACAGTCTTTGAAGATTGAAGGCCAGAAGTAACTTGCTCGCGTGATACGTTGGGTTGTCGCAAGCCCAGATAAGTGACCACCACACGCCCCACCATGGCAGTCATTCAGTGATAAATCTGCTTCTTCATGAGTCAAACAACGATGAAGGATGGAGTCCTTTCCCCGATCATACAAAGTGTCGTCGACGATGACATAATCTTTAGCGTGATGTCTCACACGCCGTCGTTCATCCCGTGAATAGTGCGAAGGGAACTTCAGAGTTTTGTAGTTATACAATGATATCCCCATACCAAGCGTCCACCGATGAGATAAGAAATAAGTGCTCATCCACAAAGGAATCTTCATGGATGATGTCCTTATCAAGTCACGGAAAATCTGACATGAGCTCTGAAAAAACCAAGGATTTCATTGACTTTGCCGAAGCAAAATCGAGATCAAACTCCTGAAGAATAACAATCCATTTATTAGACTCCCCCCCAATTAAATGTCGTGAGAGAACGAACTGAAATGGATTGATGTGTGCTATGACGGTGGTTTTCCTAAGCATAATGTAATGCTGTAAACGCTGGACTGCATGAACAGTCGCAAGTGCCAACTTCTCTACGTGAGTGTATCTCAGCTCAATGTCTACTAGATTTCGACTAAGATAATAGACGACATGCTCTTGCAGTGCATCATCTACCTCAAATAAGATCATACCAATTGTCTCAAGAGACACGGCCACATAAAGCAAGAAATCTCTAGCAAAGTCGGGTGGACTAAGGATAGGGACCGATACCAAATCTTTCTTTAAAGTGTCGAAATACTGCTGGGCTCACTCATCCCAGATAAAACGAGTGTCCTTCAAAATTCACGTGAAACCTTTGGTAAGACTGACATAATTCACTATAAAGCGTCATAGGAAAGTGGTTCTCCCTTGGAGGCTTTGAAGCTGAATTAAGTTATGCGGGGGAGGAAACTGAAATATTTCCTCACCCTTAAGAGGATCAACTCTTATACCCTCTTTAGAAGCTACGAACCCTAAAAGACGACTTGTTTTCACAACAAAGATGCACTTGTTGGGGTTCAACCGAATCTTGCAACACCGGCATCTTTTGAAAATAAGGCAGAGGTGCTTGGGGTGGTCCACTCTCTTGTGAGAATGGCCAGCAAGATCATCCAAGTAAGCCTCCACTATACGCTTAAGGTCATGAAACGCATAGGTCATGTCATGATGAAATGTAGCTCCGACGTTTGTAAGGCCGAAGGGCATATTACGGTACGCAAATGTACCCCAAGGACATATAAAAGCAGTTTTATGTCGATCCTCAAGCTTAATCTGGATTGGTTATATCCTGAGAAACCGTCCATAAATGAAAAAACCATCCTCGAGCTTATGCTGGATCTGGATTTGGATCTGGGCCAGGGGCTTTTCCAAGAGCCATCTGCTGCATAGCTTCCTCTACCTCTTGCATGGAAACCAGTTTGAGCAGGAGCTCATTGTGCTCATTTGTGACCAGTCTAGGGATATGCCTGGTTATCCTAGCAATAACAGGGCTACGATCCACATGATCCTCGTTGAGAATGTCAGAAAAATGAAGGACAAGTTCGTCTTCAATCTTCGGACGAGACTCAGCATGGGTGCCATCATAATTTCACAGCTTATAAATTTTCGATTTATGGCGATTGTGAACCACAGAATTATGGAAGAATTTTGTGTTCCTCTCTCCTTCCTGAAGCCATTGAGTCCTAGATTTTTTCCCCCAAAAAATATCTTCCTATTTTTCACGAGCTTCAAGTTGGGTTAACAGATTGAACTCATGTTCTTTAAGTTCATCTGTCCATCCATCTTCCATGCCACAACGTTGCACCATCTCCAAGTCAGCCACCACCCTAGCCTTGTCCTGGAAGATGTTCCCAAAGTATGACTTGTTCCAGTCTTTGATTTTGACTTTCAAGGATTTTAATTTCTATTGGAACTGAAACATACCTATCCCCCTAAGAGGGAAAATCTCCTGCCACCACTGACCAACCATCTCCTTAAAATATTTATGTTCTAGCCAAAATTGTTCAAACCTGAAAGGTTTGAAACGGGAGGTATTGGAGGAAAATGGGGCAATGATCAGAGCCAACCGCTGGCAGGACAACAGCATGGGCCTCGCCTCCATTTCTGACAAGATCTTCTGGGGTCAGAAATCTATCAATTCGTGAGGCCACCAAGTGGGTTCCCCCCCTCTTATTGTTCCAAGTATAAAACCCATTGCCCATTTCAATGTCGATGAAAGGACCCTGGGTAATGAAGTTCCCAAAAGCTTCCTGGTATTTATACAGGTTTCTCCTTCCCCCTTTTTTTTCCTCTAGAGACGCTATCAGATTAAAGTCCCCCCCAATGATCCATGAGCCATAAAAGGCTTGGTCTCGCAGCCAAGATAACTGTTGGAGAAAAGGCCTTTTATAAGGGAAAGCGCTCGGTCCATAAACATTTACAAGTCTACCAGAAGAGCTAGACACACGATCTTTAAACAGGGCGCTCAGGGAAAGCGATTAGCCCACCAATCCGATAGACCCACTACATCAGGCTGCTAGAAAATTGCCAAGCCCCCTGCAAAACCTGTGGCATCAATGGCCATACATTCACTTCCTTTCCAAATTTTCTGCTTTATTTGCTCCAAAAAAAGAGAACTACACTTTGTTTCTTGGAGAAAGACTATATCCGGTTTTTCCTTCTTAATCTTTCTGGCCATAGTTTTGACCTTCCTTGGGTGATTGCACCCTCTAATATCCCATGATATTAGCTTCATTGAGTAACCTTATTGACTTCAGAAAAGGATTCCAATATCATGGGATATTGGCCATACTCAATTATCTTTACTCCTATCTCAGCAATCCTCTACTTATTTGTTTTTCTGCCTCTTTTTGGGTCGTCCTCCGAAGGTTTTCTCTTATTACCTTTCTGAGGATCAGAGGCTATACGTAACTGTCTGGGGACTTTGGCACTGATGATAGCTACCTTGAGAAGATCTAGTTGCTATCTGGTAACATAGCCTTTCCCTTTTTTGTCCCATTCTCTCTCAATCTCATCAAGATTTAATTCCCCGAGCTCCATGTCATCCTCATCATCCTCCACCATTGGTACTGTCGTATCTATCCCTTCTTGAACTTGCTCACTTTCCTCGATTACACCTTCCATGGGAACAACTTTTGCTTTGCCTTTGTTCTCAACAGTTGTCCCATCTTCCTTGTGATCCTCCAAAATCTGGAACAGGTTAGATGATTCGATCCCCTTTCCTGAGAAATTCTTACCCACCTTATTATGTCCTGCTATTTTGTTTCTTCTCCTATTATGAACCTGGGAACAACCTTCCTTGTCCATATCACCTTCTAAGCCACTTTTCGTGGGGGGAGGGGGGGGTTGATCCTACCTGTGGGCAATTCCTACCTAAATGGCCATATGCATGACACTGACGATAGCGAAAGGGAAGTTGCTCGTAATCCAGAGGTTGGACCCATTCCTTGTCTTCCCAATTTAGACTGATTGCTTTAGGAATCTCCTTTGATAGATCCATGTAAATGCATATCCGGGAATATGCTGTGTACTGCTACCGTTTAGTTTGGTCTGCAATTTTAACAAATTCACCCAAAGTGTTGCCGATACCTTGAAGAATCTCCAGATCCCAGTATTCGCAGGGAAGGGAAAACAACCTGATCCATACCGGGGCAACTATCACATCCTCAGTTTCAGGGTTGAACCTTTCCTTCCAGGGCATTAGAGAGATTTTGAGGTAAAAAATGGGCCTCCTAAGAGATGTACTACAAAAATATGATATATATTAAAATATTATGAATTTGGGGTTTTATGGGGTAGGTATATATGACAAGTCACCTCCCACACTATTTTCTATGCACAATATAAATAACCATGGTTGAGTTGCTTTTCAAAATTCACTAGAAATAAAATTAATAAAATAAGTCTACATTGATGTGACTAAGATTCATTATAAATTCCCAAAAATTTATTGTCCTTTAGCATTTATTTGTCTTGAACTTGCAAATGAAATTAAATAATAAAAAATATTTTTAAGAGCTATTTTTTAAATTTTATGTTGACTTTTTATATTTAGTACTTTTCTCATGAATTTAATATAATGTAATTTAATTGAGAATTTATTTACATGTAAAATATTAATAATATTATTATATTCCACATTGCATTATTATTATTATTATTATTTATTAAATCTATTATTATTCTTTATTAGTTTGACATTATGTTATTAAATAGAATGGAGTGAATATATAATTTAAAATTAAAAATATAAAAAATGATAATATATTATTTTATAAAAAAATGTGAAAGGACTTTCTTTATGAATTAAGAGTACTTCACTTGAAAATGACAATAATATTATTTTATGAGAAAGTGTGAAAAGACATTCATTATAAGTACTTTACTTGAAAATGACAATAATATTATTTTATGAAAAGACTATCATTATGAGTACTTTACTTTATGACTTAAAAGTACTTACACCACTACCTTGGTTAACTATGTTTTTTCATCCACCATAGAAAATTTGACAAATAAGCATTCTCAACTCATGCAATGCCACCTCACCAAGGGGGATGATGTCATCTACTAGAATGTGATTGGTTATTTTTTATAGTACATTTTCTTTGTTTTGAGGCCATTTTTTGGTCTCAAAATTTCTCTAATGTCTAAGATGTAACCCTGCTGAGAAAAAGAAGTATGGGCCTCCTTCCAGAATTTGATCCCAATCCACTACATTGAAGAAGATAATGGTGAAAAACCCTTTGGCACCCAATTGGAGATCATAATGGCCCTTAGGTTTCCATGTAGACTTGATCCAATTCACCAGATCTCTTTCTTTAGGGCCAATACCTACAAACTTCCCTATTAGGGCTTTTTCACGCCATTCTTCAATTCTCTCTCAGATCTTGTCAGATTTGATTTGCATGGCTGGGATCTTCAAGGATCTAGGAAGGCATCCGCTTGGTCCCATTCTCTGTTTAGCACCCTTTCCAATCGTAGCTTGGGACTCCATAGAACTGACCATCGGAGGGCCTGTCAGTGGCGGCCGCGAGGGGGAGCTTGTTCCCATCAGGAAACCCGAGGAGAGGGCCCCAAGCCCGAGTCAGACGGTCTGTCAGGGCTAGGCTCGCAATCTAGTCGGAACCATCCCTTGAACCCTGGAGCAGAAAAGCTCCGAATACGCTACCCCGTAGAGCTAGGGTTTCACTGCCTCAATCATTCACCTCCCCATGTAGCATTAAGTCTCTCTTTGTGCCATTGATATTACTTGTTTAATTTGTTATTTTATGATTTCCTTAATTTTATGGTATCTTTTGTATTTTGTGTTTGGCATTTTTAGTTAAGTTGAAATTTCCTATTTCCATGGACATTTAAAAAGCCTAACAAATTGTAATTCAAAATTCAAACCAAATTTGGAGAAGTGAAATATCAATAAGGGATTTTGTTATTTTGTTAGAAAAAAACACGTATTAAAATTTCTCAAAGAATTTTTGTCTTATAACTTACAGGAATAGTTTTTTTTACAAAAGCAATTAAATAAATATTTTAAATAACAACTCAATCAATACTTCTATTGCAACAAAATCTAATATTATTAATATTATTATTTTCTCAATATGTTTACATTCTAATGTTATTTTCTCAAAAATTTTACATAATCTTGTTTAGTCTCCCACCAATGCACACTCATTTAGTAGTTAGAACCTTAGTTTGCATAGGTACCTTACCCCTTCGTACGATTGATGTTCTAAGTTGTACCAATGTGGCAATCAATCTGGCCATGCGAAACCTATATATTTTCATTCTTCCCACTCTAGACCTTTCTTGACATTTGAGACGACTAGACAATACATTAATATTTTTCAACTTTTTTTAAGGTTTATTAAAAAACAAATTAACCCAAACAAAATTCATAAATACAAAATAAACTTATACATCTCAAGTTTACTAAAAAACTAATTAACCCAAACAAAGTTCATAAAATCAAAATAAACGTATACATCTTTCTTCCTCACCTTAATGCCTAGCAACATTGACACTACTCGTCGTTGGTCGATAAAGTAATGACTAATGTTAAAATATTTGACTTTTTCATGAAAATGGTTCGTCCCGTCATATTTCTCCGCAAAAACAATACTTTGAAATAATTGGTTGACAAAGAAATGAGATTAATAGCATAGCAATACTTTGTATTGTTATAGCATGATTTTTTTTCATAATTTATTTCCCATCAGAAGGCAAAAGTTTTGATGTATACTTCATATTTGTAAAATTTTATGTTATATGTTATTTTAAATTTAAAGATCTGGAAACATATCATTTGTATATTGTGATTCATTTTTCTTCATTGAAATCAACTCGTCTAATTTCCCGTTTCCAGTTTAGTAGGGTTTTAGATAGCTTTTTAACAGAAAGTGGAATAATCAGACTTAGACCATCAATGTCCATGTAAAAAACATTTTTTAAGTTTTGTAAACTTGTGTGAAAGATCAGTCCATTGCCCAAAAAACAAATCATGCAGCTATACATGCATTCATTATCGATATCTGTACATGCATTCTGTATCGATATCTCTAAATGATGAGCAAATGTTAAAGTTGTACAGGCTATGATTGAGAGTGAGGGAAAAACACAAAGTTAGTTGCACAAGTAGTAATTTTAACTTGATTTCATCTAAAAATCAAGTTACTTAGGTAATGTGTTTCATTGACCTTTACTCTCCACATTAAACCCTGCCTTCCATGCCTTCCAAAATATTTGACCACTACATCGACTTGGTGAACATGTCATGTTGTCTGCTTATTTCTCAGCAGCAATATCGATTAAACTCCCACACCTTATTTCTCAGGGAGTTGTCAGCAGAGTTCAACCCCGAAATCTTTGATTCTTATTTATAGGAATCGAACCCTTGACTAGCTCTCTGCAATCTATTTACATTGAATATCTCTGAGCTATGATATTGACATTTCTCAACAAGCCAAACCAGATGCCCCTGGCATGAGCTTGTACCCACCTGTTAGCCTCGACTCGGTTTCAAGGCCATGCTCTTCCACCGCAGCATATGGATCGCATTCCAAAACCCATTGAAAGAATGAGCATCAACCGCAATAATAGATTTGGACTCGGGCCTGTGTATCACGGATTTGATCCCCATATGCAGCAAGCGCTTCTTCAAATGATGTTCCAACGATTCTTGATCCAGTTATCTGTTCACTTCGGAAGGTGGATAACAATGGCAGACCACCTGCAACATTATGATCAGATCAATACAATTCAATATACAGTAACTAATTTATTAAAACTCCATTTGTTTGCTCTTCTCACCCATTCGGAACATAAAATTGATATTTCCTCACCGCCCAGAACTGTCAAATTCAAAATGGATATTGCTTTTAAATTCAAATTCAAACTTTCCCCGCCCATTTACAGAATTCAAATTTCAAACATACGCATGGACAGATGCATGGATGCCATCACATGCATCCCCCATGGAGGGCCACGCATGGGGAATTGTTTCCTTCTAGTACAAACCTGTAGGCGTGAAGCTCCTTTGACGCCCGGCGACGGAACTAGTGAACGGTAGGGACCCCAGAGTTGTCTGATGATCGCCGGATAGAGATTTTAATGCTGAAGTTCGAATTGAGCTGAACCTGCAGGGAGATCCGTGCAGCCGAAAATCAAAGACTCGGCAACTGGAGCTCAAGCGAGGGGCAAGGGAAGGCAGTGGGTCCCATATCCAGGTGGCTTAACCAGCATGTACATGCTGGTTAAGCTCAGCCGACTAAGATGAACATATTAAATTTTTAATATGCTCATCTTAGTCATCATGTTCTGACATTTTGGAATCATCTTAATGTTGGGAATCAACATATATGTGTTTGTAAAGATGAAATATCTCCTTCACAATTAAGTAAAGAGAAATTTGAACCAATATATTGTTCTTTGCAACACCCGTTTATCCTTGCTACCCATGAGGTATGTAGGTATAATGTTATGTTGAGTGCATTGGTGGTGCACCTCCAACAAGCCTTATCATTGTCTAATGGGGGCTATAAATTAGGAATGTTTCCCATTAGATGAGAGATGGGAGTGTCTTCATCCATATAGGAAGGATCACACAACTTGTGCTAGGAGATGTTAACTATTATATGAATACCCAATCGTACTGCAAGCTCCAGTTTGAAGGCATTTTCACCTACCTGCTACAAAATCTCATATGGGCCATAACAGAGTAGATATTGAAGCTTATGATGTTTATCTCCCTAAATAATTATTCCCAAAGATCTAAATAGAACTTCTCACCAACCTCAAAGGATGCATGGGTACGATGTTGATCACACAACAAGTTGGGCATTGCATTCTTGAAGATTAATATGGGCCATATTTTTCAAAAATTCAATGGCTTGGTTTTGGGCATTTATTTGTTATTGCAAAGTAGGAGTTGACAAGTTAGTTAGGAACAAAAAAGGGGTGGTTATTTTGTACCCATAACACACCTCAAAAAGATAATTTCCCATGAAATAGTGCACTACTATGCTATAACAATGCTACACTATTTGTAATTCCTTATTACACTATTTGTTTTCAAAATAGGCTTCCTAAAGAAGTTGGAACAAGATGTGATTGACCACCTTAGTTTGGCCATCAATTTGGAGGTGGAAAGCAGTAGGGAATTGCAACTTGCACTCCAACAATTGACAAATTGATTTCCAAAAATGATTGAGAAAATAAGCATCCCTATTAGAAGAAATAATGTAAGGAAGGACAAAAATTCTCCAAACATGGTAAACAAATGAATCTCTTATTTTTTGTGTTGTAATTTAATTGTTACAAGGCACAAATAAAACTGTCTTCGAAAAATGGCATACTATAACAAAAACATAATCATGTTTCTATGGTTTAGTGGAAAACCAGAAATAAAATCCATAGAAACATCCTCCTAAGAATGTGTAGGAAGTGGAAGTGGTTGGCACAATCCAAGTTTGTGATTCGTAAGCTTTTTTTGCTTCACAAGGAATAAGGCCTAACAAAGTCAATAATTTGTCGTGTCATATAAGACCAATAAAAGAAAATTTCTACATGTAAGATATTCGTCTTGAAACCAATGTGTCCCTATAGAATGAAGAATGTTCTTCCATGTTCAATAACAAAGGGCCTTAGTAATAGGTATACAAATTTGTTTCTAGCAGTATAGCCAACCCTCTCGAAGCGTGTAATCTAGAAATGGATGGAGGTGGTGCTACTCCATTTCTTTTGCGAGGTGCAACGTAAGGCATGGCAACCAATTTTAAGCTGTGTAAATTTGGTTGTTCTTAGGAAGCCAGAGGGACCATCATTCAAAAATATTAAGAGTTAATTTGAGTCTATCAGTTTTGATGATGAAAATCACTTTCTCTTATAGTGCCTCGCATACACCCACCCACATACATTAAATCTCAATTTTATAATATTTGGGATAAAACAAACCTTTCTAGCAAATCAATTAATTTCCTTCTTTTTTTTCTTCTTTTTAAGATTTTATAGACCAAAATTGATATTTTTTTCCTCCTTTCTTTAAAAACCTCTCTACTCCTGAATTGGACATACTGGTGGGTTGGGGGAACAATAGGGAAGCCCTTGGGGAAAATGTGTCTTTTATTGGTGTAGTCGATTTTTGGGTTGAACCTTCTCCTTTAATTTCTATTGATATTCCGGGCTATATTGGTGAGCTTATACCAAACCATTTGGTAGGATTTCCTGAGGTATCAGACACTCAGTTATTGCAGGACGAATAGGATATCCTTGGTACTAGTGATTCATTGACTAATTTGGAACCATATGGTTTGGATGGGGTTTATACATTAACCCCAAGTGGTTTGGAGGAGGGTATTTATGCAAACCCTCTTATTACGCATTTTGTTGATGATCTACTACTGATGGAACAATTTATATCAAATGTGACCATTAGACGTAAAACTAGGGGTAGGTGTAAGAAATACCTAGCTCGAATGGCACAGGGTGATGCCTTAGTGGGTCAATTCATGGAGGCAAGGTCCTCTTCTTAGGAGTTTGACAGTGAGGATTCACAGTCATTGATTTCCACCATTTTATGGCCTCTTAGAGCACAGTTTGCTAATTTGATTGTTCCCTTATGATCCTTTTAACCTTGAATATACGTGGGATAGGGGACGTGCCCAAATTCAATGTCCTCCATAGATTATTACAGTTGTCATGTCCCTGGTCTCCTTAGTTCCCTTCAGGGGCGATGGGAGATAACCTGATACATTTTTTTTCAACAATTATCTTTGTTTTTACATGTAGCCACAATGGCCTTCGATCCACAACTCCACAATCCGTAAGAAGAAATCCATAGTCGCAAGTCAAAAGTGAGAAATCGGGTTTCCAAACTATGCAGTGTTGAAGAGACCCCTTAGACTTTCGCAGTTCCGCAATCTGCGATGCGGGACTCGAAAGTCCGAGCGCCAATCACCCAGCGTCGAAAACACCTCTCTGAATTCCGCAGTTCCGTAATCCGCGATGTGGGACTCGGAGAATTAGAGTGCCAAAATACCCGGCACTGCAAAAATGCGCCCCTGACTTCCACATTCCACAGTGTGGAAGTCAAAACTACGAAGCGCCAAAATGCTCGGCGCTGCAGAAATGCGCCCCCGACTTCCACATTCCGCAATGCAGAAGTAGGAACTAAGGAGTGCCAAAATTCCCATCCCTGCAGAAATGCACAACGACTTCCACATTCCTCAGTGCAGGAGTCGGAACTGCGAAGCGCCAAAATTCTCGGCGCTGCAGAAATGCGCCCCCAACTTCCACATTCCGCAGTGTGGAAGTCATAACTATGGAGCGCCAAAATGCCCGGCGCTGTTGAAATGCGCCCTCAATTTCCGCATTCCGTAATGCGTAAGTCAGAACTGTGGAGCGCCAAAATTCTAGGAGCTGCATAAATGCGCACCCGACTTCGGCATTCTGCAATGCAGTTGCGGAAAGTCGGGAGCTGGCCATGCCCTGTTATAGTCAACTTTCTAGCTCGATAACTTCTTCATCCTTAGATCAAATTTGACAAGTCCAGTACCGTTGGAAATCTCTTGGAGAGCTCTATCCACTGGTGTGATCGCCTACAATATCTGAGTACACTGAACTGGCATATTTCTAACTGAAGTCTTGCCTAAACTCCCTTAATGCCCCTTTACCTTTTTGCAAAAAGTTCTACCTGCCTTCTGCCATGAATTCTCTTTCACCTGACCCACATAAGGGTCATGAAACACAACAGGGCTATCTGATTCCTTCCCCAAGTCCAGGTGATGGCATGCAGTCCATCTAACAACGTATGCAATGCATACCAAAGCTCCCATAATGAAACTAAAACTAATTAATGCATCTACAACCTGCAAGGTTAGTGGCATATTAAGCCCAATCAAATGGTGAAGTGTTCAAACATGAACTCAGCCTCATACGCAGGCCTATACATATTCTTCATATTGGTTAGTTTCATGCAATCATTCATACAATAACTTAAACATAAAAAGTAGACATAACATACGAAAACTAGCATCATTTAACACCACATAAAGCACTTATCTTTAAATGGAACTGTCCAAGTAACTGGCGTGAGAGCAACGTTCCACACAACCATAGGTCTCTTTCCAGCCTATACTCTTTCAGCTGAGAGACCACCCTCGATTTGGGCGGTGTATCTAGTAAGGAGGGATAAATAGGCTCTCACACAGTCAAGGCTCCACCCTAATGCTAAGCCAACATACAGTTGGGTTTAGCAAGCATGTAAGGGAAACAAGGAGGATGATACTAAGCCAATGAGCTCAACCACAGAGTTACAGGAATCTCAAACTACTCAGCAAACATGGCACCTACAATACCTACCTCACCCAACACAAGGAAGGCCCCTTTCTCTGCTGCACAGTCCCTCAGGGCCCCTTCCCTCCAATGCTCTTCAGGGTGGGCATAGAAAGGTCCAAACTGCTGCTTTCATGAGATTTTAGACTTCACTAGGTTTATCAAGCAGATCCAAACTCTGTCTTTCCTTCTTCTCTGCTATTCTAGATGGAATCTTCTTAGGATTGCGGCTGAATCTTTGTCCCACAACTCCGCCTTCTGCTCTCATATCCAGGTGTTCTCACGGGTTTTCTAGGATGCTTACACTCTGTAATTTATCCCTAGGGTCTGATCCATGGATATCCCAATCGATTTACTTGCTACAGGGTTTCTATGTGCTTTCGACTCTACAAATTTGGATTACATAGAATTACAATTTTTCCTCTTTTTCCCTTCACGGCTCACTCTGCAATACATGATAACTAAGGTTGTTGGTCCACAATGGGATAGGGATTAGGGTGAGCGAATTCCCAGGAGGTAGATTGGCTTAAGGGACAAGCAAAACAAAGCCATACCCTTCCATACAGACTTTCAGGGTTGCTCCATACTCCATCGACCTCATGAATAGGTTTTCTCAACCACCTTCTTACAACAGAATTAAATGTCAACATGGGGAGTCAAATGGGTTCACAAAATGACATGTGGTAGCATGGGTTCCAATCCCACAACCCCCTCACCTCTCCCTAGTGGATACACATGGCCCCCTCTTATTGGTTGCCTGCATAGCTAGTTTTCTTGGTATTTATTGCAATATTTAATATTTACAACATTTACAATACCTCATGGCTTAATAGGAAATGGATAATCATAATTTCAAATACTTTCCTTTTAAATAAAACATGGACATGTAACCGGTTATATGGGAAATTAAGGCTTGCACAGGTAACCGGTTATCAAAACCTACAGGTATTGCTAAGGAGGATATTAATCATTTCTACAATTTATTTAAGAAGTCTCGGATTAATAATCTAGAGACAACTACATATACTTCAGGTGATGCCCATGATGTTTTTGAATTAGGATTATATTGACATTGGATGACCTATTACTCTTTCAGAGATTGAGGGTATATTGAGGAGTATGGAGAAAGATGACAGCACAGGTCCGAATGGATGGACCTATGAGTTCTTCATTCAATTTTTTGATATTATGGGGCTAGAACTAGTCTAGTTGGTTGAGGATTCTTAGATCTTACGGAAGGTGCCAGGTGATGTGAATGCTACCTTTATTGCATTGGTTCCAAGGACAACCAATCTGGTCACATTTCAGGATTTCTAGCCGATATCATTATGCAACTTGATTTACAAGGTTATTTCTAAGTCCATTGCTCACAGGATTAAGGGAGGCCTATTGCTAGGGATATCAAATGAACAATTTAGGTTTTTAAATCAGAGACTGATTTTTGATGCAATTTGGATGGCACAAGAGACTATACATTCAACAAAGACTAATAAATTGGAGGCTCTAATCTTGAAACTCGTTTTGTTAAAGGCATATGGCTTGATTGATTGGTCATTTTTGAGACTATTACTGTTAAATGTTGGGCTAGATTACAATACAACTCAGTGGATCATGGGATGTGTCACATCTGCAAACTTTGCAGTTCTCCTAAATGGTCATCCTACATCTTTCTTCAAGGCCTCTAGGGGCTTACGACAGGGATTTCCTATGTCTCAACTATTATTTATCCTAATTGTTGAAGGCCTCAACCGCTTAATCACACAAGAACAGGTTGATTGTAATATAAATGGTATTAAAGTTTCTCATCATTATTATATTACTCATCTGTTGTTTGTTGATGACATGCTTATTTTCAACACCGACGATGAATAAGAATGGATTCATTATAAATTTATGATGGATACTTTTTGCATGACATCAGGGATGATGATTAGATATCCAAAATCTGGTATGTATTCTCTCAATTTGGGGGAGGATGACCTTCAATGTTTTTAGGACATTTATCCTTTGAATTTTCAGGACCTTAATTTTGGATTGTCATATTTGGGCCACCATATAAAATCAAATGCATATGTTTTCATAGACTGGATGTGGTTGGTGAATAAGGTTGAGAAAAAGATACCTTGTTGGATTCATCGAAAATTGACAATAGGTGGTAGAGTGACATTACTGAACTCAATACTATCAAACTTACCTATCTTCTGGTTTTCTCTTGCGAGAGTTCTATCATCCATCATGTGTATGATAAAAAAATATTTCTTCAATTTTTTATGGAAGGGTACACATGTATTTCAGGGATTCCATTCAGTTTCCTTGGAAGACATCTCTTCTTCTAAGAGCAAGGGTGGCTAGGGCATTCACAAAATTTACTGGGTATACTTACATCTTAAGAGCCTTTGAAGAGGCATCATTGATCAAGGTTTATGGGGGAATATATTAAGGGATAAATATATTTATCAAACATTGGTGACCAACTGGATCAAATTGGGTTATAAGAAGGTGAAAATATTCTCATCTATATGGATGGGTTTGTTGGAGGTCACACCATTATTGGATCGATGGTTAACATTGCAAGTTGGTAATGGGTACCAAGTGAGGTTGGGCATCAACTTGATACTAGGTACACAACAATTTGGTATTCTATCCCCTAACCTTTTGCAGTCATTATAGCAACATGGGATATTTTATCTTTATCAAGTATCAATTGGCTCATGAGACCATTGAGAGAATAATTCATGGGTACAGGCACACGATTTACATCTTTCAGATACTTTTTATTTAGAATGGAACTTATATCTATCAGGTTTGACCCATGCGGGTATTTACCTTAATGATGATCTTGATCAGATATATTGGTCATATGGTTTTGGTGAGGGAATGGTCTCTACTAAATTAGCATATGAGGCAATAGAATTAAATTTTCCTTGTGATCAGTCATGTTGGTGGTATAATTTACTATGGAAATGGGACATTCCAGTAAAGATTATGATTTTCTGGTGGTTGGAACTTAATAATCGGATCAACACAAGAGAACGTTATAGAAGACATGGTGGTATGGGGCCTATGGTATGCTCAATATGATTCAAAGAAGATGAAATGGTAGATCTTCTCTTTTCTCAATGCATAGTCACACTTAAGCTCTAGGACGATATTGCTACTAATTACAGACAACTGGGGTCTTGGTCTGGTAACTCCTTGTGTGATTGTCTATCTCATTAGTATAGAGGACAAAAAATACAGATTACATAGGTACAACTTGAGTGGGATTAATGGTTAAGAACATGTGTTCCTTCCTAGGAGGTCACAAGTTCAAATCTAGAGGGTGGTAGGGTATGTACACCTCTGTATACTTTAGCAATTAAATCACTCTGCAGAGGGGGTCCCTTAACCCACAAAAAAAGGGGTCTCATATATCAAATTGGTATCTCGCTTGGCGGTAACCTTAAAAATATATTATTATTATTATATTTCTTTTGGGGTCTTTTGGGGTCTTTGGCGTGTGCATAACTCGATATTATTTGACAACCAGTCTTATAATCATTATGAGGCTCTTCCTTTCATCCTTGGATATATGAAAGATATCCAAAAGAGAAAACCAAATGCTATTTTGATCAAGAGAAGGCCTTCAATCATTGATTTTGGGTATGACCCATGATAAATATAGATCCAGAAAATCCTCTGGAGATGCACTTTGGGTGTGGTGGGGGAAGTAATTCTTGGGCATAACTTCTTGCCCTATGGGGCATTTTATTCTTGGCAAACAGATCTAAGATAAAGAGGTTGAAGGTATATGGATATTCCCCAGCAATCATTAACTAGGCTACCTTTTTGTTGATAGTGTATGTCATAGATATTAAGAGCAAATTTCAGGTGAGGATAATAAATATATTTTTTTTAATTTTTAACTTCTATTCAAGTTTTTTTTATTTATATTAAAAATTATTGTAGACCATTTTTACATACATTTTAAAATTAGATTTATTATTAAATCAAATACATTTTTTTACTGTGCATTGTGAATAGTATATTGTTAAGGCATCTTTCCAGTTCATGGGATGCCTGTTATTTTTACATATCTCTTTCAACATGAAAGAAAGTACTCTGACAAATATAAACAAACAAAAAACATAAGTGAAGGTATGGAGAGACTTTTGCATTAACGTATTCTGATAAACAAACATATTAAACAAAATAATAAGTGCTGCTATGGGAGCTTCATCCAGCTTTGGAAGAACATTCACTTGTGTAGAGCATTATATTGAAAAATTAACTCTTAAGATTTGGTATTAAAGATGCATAAAAGTCGCTAGTGACATAGCAAGATCCAAAATACCAAAGAAATTACATAAAAACCAGTTTTCAGTGTTCACTGTCTACAGGGAGGGAGAAGTTTTGATAAAGTATCTGCACATCAATAAGGCTCACAGACCGCTAAGACGATGCACAATGAAAACAGCAGGCTTGGTCAATGAGATTATCAGTTAATTTCTTCGGTCTGCCGCTGCAGTATTGCTGTTCTATATCGTTAGAAAATCTTTCACCTCCCAACCTCTGAAATTGGATGGCCTTCTTCTTATTGTCGAACTTGGCCATTGATTTAATGCGATGCATTCTCTTCTTGGGATCCACACGCCCTCTCACCGTTACCTTCTTCTGTGTCACGTCCACCACATAGTCCAGTAAATCTGGACATCATCACAGTGAACAAATTTAGAAAATGATCAAACAAAATGATCACAAGGTATATTCATCAATGAATGCAGAATGGAACGTTAAATAATTCCTCCATTTGCAAGAATTAATGCCAATGTGCAGAATGTGATGAAGAAACATACTATCCATTTTGGAGAGCACATTGGAGACCCTGTCGCGGCAGTCTAGGCAGCGCATATTAGCATTCAGAACAATCACCTGAACCTGTAATGTAATGTTTGTGACAACATCAATAAAATTAGACCTAATTAGAGTATTGTATCAAAGCGATACAAAGGCGACAAGTATAACATCAGAGAGTAGAGTAATGTGATGTCTGTGTGACAGCATCGATAATCTCAGACATTAGCGTAAGCTAGACAGTTGAGATCATATGTCGTTTCAAATGGTATTGACAGTATGCAATAAAGAGGCTAATTGCAGAGATTAGGGCTTACTCGGGGCATTGTTAGGGCTTCGGCAGACAGCAGCAGCTGAGCCGTTGGAGCCATTTGTGTGCGTTGATGAGTAAAGAAGAAGAACATTATGCAGCTGCAAAGATCAGGTGCTAATATGATCTCCCATTGTTTTTTGGATTATATAGATCTCCCATTGTTTTTTTTGGATTATATAGATATGATGATGAGGATGAGGACATGATCAGGCTTTTTAATGGTCACGTTGGAATTGAAGGGTTGGAGTGGAATAGACGTGCACGTTGGAATTGAAGGGTTGGAGTAGATTAGAAGTGTTAATGAAAGATTCTCTTCCTCCCTAACTAAACCCTAACTAAAGGATGCCATACCATTTCATTTAATAGGAAATTAATTGAGGGATAAAAATAAAGATGAGAATAAGTTTTTTTCCAGTTAGTTTTTTTTGTTGAGG
Source organism: Larix kaempferi (assembly GCA_027924585.1). Taxonomy (NCBI): domain Eukaryota; kingdom Viridiplantae; phylum Streptophyta; class Pinopsida; order Pinales; family Pinaceae; genus Larix; species Larix kaempferi. Next base: position 4,183,175 of record BSBM01000034.1, read on the forward strand.
TTAATTCAAGAAGGTTTCAAGCGAAATGCACACCCCACACTCAATTAAAAATTATCTGTGCAGTAGATATTTCTTTTTATTCTCAAATTTTCTCAACTTTTAATTTCTCAGAGTTTGACTTTGTAGCACACTAAATTTACTTCGCACTGATAGGAAGCTTGTACTTATGTAGAACTCTTAACTTTGCATAACTTTTCAACAGAATACTTTGACTTTCGACAAACTTACTCTTAAGCAAACTTTATACAAAGATAATTTTTGCTAAAACATAAGAACTGAACCAACATTCTTGAGAATGAACACAACTAACTATAGACTTATATATTACCGCAGTAAAACAAACAATAATGGGGCACTTAAGAGAGATGAGTTTTACTTCAATTTTTCACCATTTTTACACAGCTTGGGCTCGTAATACATTTCATGACCAATTTCTTCTTCTCCTTTCACTCCTACATCACTACTTGATTCTATGTGATTGATTTTTATTTATATACAAACTTAATATTGCGAAGCTATTGAACTCCATTATAGAGTGTAATTAATTTCTATCTAAGAATTTGACTTGCGAAATACAACAACAGTTGAATAAATAGTAGAAAGAGTGCGACTCACAAATACGCGATCAACTCGTAATTGCATATTTTCAACAAGGTTATGGGTTTATAAGTAAAATCTAGTTCCAATTGAAATACTAAAAAAATGAACCAGGCATTCCTCTTTGCTTTGGGTTTGTTTTGAGTTTCATGATTTCAACTTCTACGAATTCACTTTTAAAACAAGTTTTATATTAAAATATATTTATGAAATCTTGATTTCTTTTACAAACACTAAATGTGAACAACATTCACCCAAGTAAATCTGAATAAGATGTGGGCATGCAATATTCAACATTCTTGACAATGAATACATAAAATTATAGACTTATATATTACCACATTAAAACATAGCTACTTAGCACATTGCAAGAGATTGATCTTTAACCTTTTACAGAGCTTGACTTGCAAATACCAACACAACTGGATAAATAGAAGAAAGTGTGCACCTCTGACCTGTTAAGTTTTAAACCAAATAGACTAGCAAGATCACTGAAAGAAGCATAATCACAAGATAGACACAGAATATACCCTGGGAAACCCTCATGGGGTAGAAAACCCAGCAAAGCTTTCCTCAATAAGATGATCAACCAAAATACAAGATGTGCTCCCTCCTTCTTTTCCTCCTTAACAAATCTCCCAGACAAGTGCGCCTTTTTTCACAAGTGAGTGAGTGTGTCTAATGAGGAGTTCACCTCCTCTATTTATACTGACTTCTCATTGACTAAAATACCTAATGGGGCCGACCTCTCCTGGAGAAGTCTAATAACCCCTAAAATATTAACTCAGGGCCGACCCCCACATGGTGGGTCTAATAACCCTAGTTACCACAACTTCTCGGAGGAATAAACATCTCCGGATACATAGTAGAATCACCTCGGAGGTATGGAACATCTCCGGAATAAATAATATACAAATATAATATTCTTAGAAGTTACAATATTCAACACTCCCCCTTAACGAGAAGGATATTATAACAACATCTGCAGGAGCAGCGAGTCATACATCATACGTGATACATCTATATATCATCGGAAGCTTTCTTCAATTTCATCATCATCAGTAACTTGACTAGTTACTGGAACATCAACATCATCATCAGCATTGTCATCATACGATCATCAGCATCGTCATCATACGAACATCAGCATCGTCATCATACGATCAACAGCATCATCATTAGCATCGTCATCATACGATCAACAACATCGTCATCATACGATCAACAGCATCGTCATCAGCATCGTCACCATACGATCAACAGCATCGTCATCAGCATCGTCATTACACGATCATCATTTTCTAGGGTGATCAATCCTGTTCTCTTTAGGACATACGTCCATGGATGATGCAATCCAGTCATGTACCTTTTGAACCGAAGTCCAGGGATGATCCAGTCCTATCATGTACCTTTTGAACCGAGGCTCAGGGACAATCCAGTCCTATCATGTACGTTTTGAACTGAAGCTCAGGGATGATCCAGTCCTATCATGTACCTTTTGAACCGAAGCTTAAGGACTATCCAGTCCTATCATGTACCTTTTGAACAGAAGCTCAGGGACGATCCAGTCCTATCATGTACCTTTTGAACTGAAGCTCAGGGACGATACAGTCCTATCATTCAATTCTCAGAGACCTCATGTCTACGGTTCAATTCACAATACTAAAGTCCGAGGACGATCCAATCCCCTTACCTGTTCATTCAGGATTTTGTTCTCGGAGACATCATGTCTACGGCTCAATTCAAAGGACTAAAGTCCGAGGACGATCCAATCCCCTTACCTGTTCATTCAGGATTTTGTTCTCGGAGACATCATGTCTATGGCTCAATTCACAGGACCAAAGTCCGAGGACGATCCAATCCCCTTACCTGTTCATTCAGGATTTTGTTCTCGGAGACATCATGTCTACGGCTCAATTCACAGGACCAAATTCCGAGGACGATCCAATCCCCTTACCTGTTCATTCAGGATTTTGTTCTCGGAGACATCATGTCTACGGCTCAATTCACAGGACCAAAGTCCGAGGAGGATCCAATCCCCTTACCTGTTCATTCAGGATTTTGTTCTCGGAGACATCATGTCTACGACTCAATTCACAGGACCAAAGTCCGAGGACGATCCAATCCCCTTACCTGTTCATTCAGGATTTTTTTCTCGGAGACATCATGTCTACGGCTCTCTTTAGGACTGAAGTCCAGGGATGATCCAATCCCCTCAAGTCCACCAAGGACTTCATTCTCGAAGACATACATCTACGGCTCTCTTTAGGACTGAAGTCCAGGGATGATCCAATCCCCTTAAGTCCACCAAGGACTTCATTCTCGAAGACATACGTCTACGGCTCTCTTTAGGACTGAAGTCCAGGGATGATCCAATCCCCTCAAGTCCACCAAGGACTTCATTCTCGAAGAAATACGTCTACGGCTCTCTTTAGGACTGAAGTCCAGGGATGATCCAATCCCCTCAAGTCCACCAAGGACTTCATTCTCGAAGACATACGTCTACAGCACTCTTTAGGACTGAAGTCCAGGGATGATCCAATCCCCTTATATGTCAATCATGGGTACAAGTATCTTCATCTATACAAATACATCAAGGCATCATGTATTCTCATCACCGAAAACATGTACATGTATCCTCATCATCAAAACATGTATCCTCATCATCAATACATGTACATCAAAACATGTATCCTCATCATCAAAACATGTATATCAAAACATGTATCCTCATTATCAAAACATGTATATCAAAAATACATCTAACATCAAAAGCATGTATACATCTATCATCAAAAACATGTATTCTCACTAATACATCTATCATCAAAAGCATGTATACATCTATCATCAAAGGTAAAAGTATAAGAGTCCTAAAAATAATTCTAAGTAACTAAGTGCAGTAAATAGGTAGCCTCATCATTGATGAGACCTGACTTGTTATCGGGTACTATGCTACTCCCCCTTTCGAGGAGAGTCCTTTTGAACTACACCAAGCTTGTCTCGGAAGTATTCAAACTTCACTCGAGACAGAGGTTTAGTCAATATATCAGCAATCTGATCCTCGGTGCTTATATATTCGAGCTTGATAGCTCCTCTCTGGACCATATCTCGTATATAGAAGTATCGGATCTCTATGTGTTTTGACTTATCGTGGAACACAGGATTTTCAGTCATCTTAATGCAGCTTTGATTGTCACACATAATCACAGTGGGATCCATTTCTAAGTCAAACACTCCAGATAATAGTTTTCGAAGCCATACTGCTTCACAGCTGGCAGAGCAGGCAACTATATATTCTGCTTCAGCAGTACTGAGGGCCACACTAGATTGTTTCTTGCTGAACCATGAGACCATAGTAGATCCAAGACCATAACATCTACCTGAAGTACTTTTTCTGTCTGAGACACTACCTGCCCAGTCAGAGTCTGAGTAACCATGTAACCTGAGTTCATGACCTCCGAGATAATATAGGCCAAAATCTAAAGTGCCTTTTAGGTACCTCATTACATGCTTTGCAACTATTAGGTGAACCTTTCTAGGTTCTACTAAATACTGACTTAGGGTATTTACAGCAAAGCATATATCAGGCCTAGTATTTGTTAAATACATCAATGATCCAATGATTTGTCTATATAGAGTTATGTCCACTAATTCTGATGAATCATTGACCAATAACTTCAAGTTGGAGTCCATGGGAGTGGCCATGGCTTTACACTCCAACATATCAAATCTTTTGAGAATTTCCACAGTATACTTACCTTGATTTAGAAAGATTCATTTTGGTTCTTGCCATACTTCTAAGCCTAAGAAGTAGTGCATTAATCCGAGATTTTTCATCTCGAATTCTGAAGAAAGCTTCTTCTTGCTTTCAATAATTTGTTTCTCATTTCCAGTTAGAAATAGATCATCTACATATAACAACAGTATAACTGGTTCATCCTCCATCACTTTGAGATAGAGATTGGGATCAGCTTTACTTTTGGTAAAGCCCATGCTTGTTAAGAAATTGTCAATCCTCCGTACCAAGCCCTCGGAGCTTGCTTTAATCCATATAATGCCTTTTTCAGTTTGCATACATGGGTCCTTCCGTCTTTGACCTCAAATCCTTGTGGTTGTTTTATGTATACTTCTTCTTCAATTACACCATTCAGAAAAGATGTCTTCACATCTATTTGGTGCAATTTCCATTTCATTATGGATGCAAGTGCCATGATAATTCTAATTGAAGTATACTTAGCAACTGGTGCAAATGTTTCTTCATAGTCAATTCCCTCTTTCTGAGAGAATCCTCTGGCTACAAATCTTGCCTTGTATTTTTCAATGCTACCATCTGCAACATGTTTTATCTTGAAAATCCATTTGGAAGAAACCACACTTTTATCTTTTGGTTTGAGGACTATATCCCAAACATCATTTTTCATTATTGACTGATATTCTTCTGTCATAGCTTCTACCCATTCTTTCTTCTGAGCTGCCTCTTCATAGCTGGTAGGTAGTTGATCCACAAGATCACACATCAAGGCCATGTAGTTGGACACTAGCTTTGGTTTCTTTCTTTCTCTAGTGGAGCCTTCAGGAGCTCCATATCTTTCAGCCCCTTGAATAATATCTCTAGCCCATGCTGGCCTTCTTTTCTTAGATAAGTCTGTAATAGGAGGCTCTTGTGGTTCCAACATGTCATGATCCTCTGGAGAATCATCTTCAGGAATGGGCACAGCCTCTGTGATTCTGGGAGAAGTATCTTCTTCATAGATTTCTTCAAGTTGGTACTTCTTGGATTTCTTGAGAGCTGCTTCTTCATTAAATGTTACATCTCTAATTATTTCTATGTGCTGAAAGCCTGGAATGTAAATTCTGAAGGCTTTGGATGATTCACAATAACCAACAAATATTCCCTTCTTACCAGAAGGGTCCAACTTGGTCCTCTTTTCTTTTGGAATGTGTATGTACACAGGACACACAAATATTTTAAGATGACTTACCTCAGGCTTCTTACCTATAAACACTTCTTCTGGAGTTTTGAAATCAAGAGCACTATGAGATAATCTATTTTGCACATATACTGCTGTCTTGGCTGCTTCAACCCATAGATACATGGGAAGATCTTGGTCATGTATCATAGTCTTCACAGCTTCCATGATTGTTCTATTTTTCCTTTCAACCACCCCATTTTGTTGGGGATTATATGAAGTAGTTAGTTCCCTCTTAATTCCAGCTTCTTTACAGAAGTCCTCAAATTCCTTTGAGGTAAATTCTCCTCCATTATCTGTTCTGAGAATTTTGATTCTCTTTTCTGATAGATTTTCTATTAGAGCCTTGAACTCTTTGAATTTTCAAAAAACTTCATTCTTACCTTTCAGGAAGTATATCCAAGTTTTCCTTGAGTGGTCATCAATGAATGAAAGATAGTATTCAAACCCACTTAGAGAAGTGGTGGGCATTGGTCCACATATATCTGAGTGTATTAGCTCCAAAATGTTCTTAGTCTTTGTTTCACTCTTTGGAAAGGGGTTCTTGATATTTTTCCCTTTCTTACATCCTTTACATGATCCATCATGATCAACTTTCAAATCTGGTAATCCTATGACTACCTTGCTTACATAGGGTAAGGCTTTATAGTTGATATGAGCTAATCTTCTGTGCCATAGCTCACTGGGGCTAGAGATTTCATGAGCAAGGGTAGCTTCTGGATGACCCTTGAGCTTATAGAGACCTCCTTCTTCTTCACCAATAACAACTGCATCTTTAATTGTCTTTCCTTTGGACCACATGAGTACTTGTCCATCTATGAAAGCCACTCTAAAGCCTTTCTTATCTAGTGCTGAGATAGAGAGAAGGTTCTTCTTTAAACCAGGTACATATAAGATATCTTTCATCTTCAAGGGTGTTCCAGAATCTAGCTTGTAGCTAGCTTCACCAATTCCTTTGATGGGATATTGGTAGTCATCTCCTAGAGATACCTTTTGTGTAGAAGACTTTTCTTCAAGATTTGAGAAAGTCTTTCTTTGACCTGTCATGTGCTTAGAAGCACCGCTGTCAATGAGCCATGTATCTTCTCCAGGAGATACAGATCCAGAGAGTGCAGAGAATATAACATATTCTTCTGGATCTTCTTTCTTCACTTTATATCTTTTCTTTCTAGGTTTTACCTCTACCTCTTCTTCTTCTTCTTCTTCTTCTTCACTATTATTTTCTGCCATATGTGCATGATGTCTTTTGTGAACAAACTTCTTCTTTTGTGAAGGACAAAATCTGGAGATGTGTCCTAGTTTATGACAACTGTAGCATTCAACTTTGGAAATATCTCTTACTGGATTAGGTCCTCTTCTCTTTTTAGGCCTAGAGAAGTGTTGAGGTCCTTTGTGGTCAACTTTCTTGAGATGACCTATTCTTCTTCATTTGGTATGGGTGGCCAAGGCTTGGTCATCCTCTTTGAGAAGAGCTTCTCTGTTGGCAACCCTAGCTTCTTCTTGAACACAGTCCTCCCATACTATATGAAACTTCATGCTCTCTTTTCTAGCACACATGGTTTGTATGAATGATTCCCAAGGCCTAGTGAGACCATTGAGAGCAGTCATCACAAGTTCATCCTCAACAAGAGTATCACCAATTGCATCTAGTTGCTCCTTGATTTGGGAGACCCTTGAGAAATAGTCTTAAATGGATTCTCCTTTGTGCATCTTGGTACTCTTCAATTGAGTCCTCAAATTCATCTTCCTATTGATGTTCTTTTCTTCATACATTCTTCCTAGGGCATCATACATTTCCTTTGGAGTCTTCTTGGAGGCCACTTGGGGAATCAAGTGGTCTTTAATAGAATCAACTATGATTCTCTTTGCCCTAATTAAATCCTTCCTATGCTTTTCTTTGGTTTCATCTCCTTCTGGTTCTGCAACTTCATCCTTGATATAATGAGCAAGATCATTCTCTTCAAGAATGAGACCAATTCTGTATTTCCATGCCCGGAAATTCTCTATACCTTCTAGCTTGTCTTGAAGCTTAGAGTTTGGAGCCATCTTCTCTTGGGGGAGTCCAAGAGACAGAGTAGTACTTACTTGAAAAGTTACATTTTACTTTTCTGGAACCTGAGATAGAATTTTATCGCACTTTTGGTAGAATTAGGGTTTGACTTTCCCGGAGTTCTACCCAACCAAAAGGTTCGATCTAGTGCTCAAAAGATTTGTCTTGGGAAGGGCTATCCAGCCATGTAATCAGATTTCAATAATACCAATCTTTTGCTAAAACCCTAAACTTCACCGGAGAGAGAGAGAGAGATTCTTACCTTGTGAAAGATGTCCTATTCAGTCCAGCTCTGATACCATGTTAAGTTTTAAACCAAATAGACTAGCAAGATCACTGAAAGAAGCATAATCACAAGATAGACAGAGAATATACCCTGGGAAACCCTCATGGGGTAGAAAACCCAGCAAAGCTTTCCTCAATAAGATGATCAACCAAAATACAAGATGTGCTCTCTCCTTCTTTTCCTCCTTAACAAATCTCCCAGACAAGTGCGCCTCTTTTCACAAGTGAGTGAGTGTGTCTAATGAGGAGTTCACCTCCTCTATTTATACTGACTTCTCACTGACTAAAATACCTAATGGGGCCGACCTCTCTTGGAGAAGTCTAATAACCTCTAAAATATTAACTCAGGGCCGACCCCCACATGGTGGGTCTAATAACCCTAGTTACCACAACTTCTCCGAGGAATAAACATTTCCGGATACATAGTAGAATCACCTCGGAGGTATGGAACATCTCCGGAATAAATAATATACAAATATAATATTCTTAGAAGTTACAAAATTCAACATGACCGATTCAGCCTGTGGAGTCCGGCTGTGATTTGAAATGCATTCATTTTTCCAATATAGGTTTACTTTCGAACCAGTTAAATTTTATTTTTTCATGTTGATAAATTTCATTATAAAAAAATTCCTACGAACAAAAACAAAAACGTAGCCTTGTAAACTCCCTTATTGCGTTTCCGTTTGTTTTAGGGTTATCGCTGTCAACGCAGTGGCATCGCAAGTTTGTCGGTTGGAAGATGCGAGCGCGGTGTGCTGTTTTGGAATATTTGCACGCCTTCCTTTCATTTTGACGAGGAAACTGCTTGCATTTGCCAGTGAGATATCCAATTGCTTTTCTTGGGTAGCTCAGTGACAGCCCAGTAAGTAAGGACCATGGTATTGTTGTGGTTGCCATCCTCCCCTCTGAACCCCCCGCCTTGAAATAAACAAATAATTCAATAAATATATGCGTTTGGGATGCATCATGGCGGCTGGGTAGGGTTAGGTACAGGCTCGCATGATCTGTATGTGCGGTAGAAATCGTTCAATGGAAGGCAATTGGTGCTTGAGCAAATCCGTGGAAATTTTCGGATAACGGTTGATGTTATAGATGTGCATGATACTCCTGGTAGTACAAATCATTGAATGGAGGGCAACAGGGGCTTCAGAAGATCTGTGGAAATTTTCAGATAATGGTTATCTTACCATTATCTTATAGATATGCATGAGATACTCTTTGTTTTATTGGCTTTTTAAGTAGATTTCTCTTTCCATATCATGGACGAGATCCGGAAGAAGTCGAACCTGTCTTTATTACTAAAATAAAATTACGATTGTAAGGGAAAATTAGTTGACTCTTATTACAAAAATAATTGAGGTTTGCGCAAAATATAAGTGAAAACAAATTGACCCTTTACTCAGTGCTTTGTCCCTTATTACTCGAATAAATTTGAGATATCTGTAAAATGCAAGTGGAAACCGCTTGACATTTAAAACAAAAGAGTATAAATATATCACATTGGGATGATGGAAAGAGATGATGATGATTGAGCAACGAAATTGTTAAACAAAAACCAACTTATACAACTTAGAACTAGAACGAATTAAAATGATACATTACCCTTTTCTATCATAGCATAGTACCCATTTTCTATCATAGCATAGAAACAATATTTTTTTATCATATTCCTATGCCCTTTTCCACTTAAATGACTTAGAATATATGGAACTTTCCTATTTTGCATGCCCTTCCAAGGTAGATTTTTACTTTTACTTTGGTAAAGTAGGTAAATGATTAATAGAAAGGAACTGGACCAATTGAATTCCAATTTTAACATTATAGGAGTATATTTATTATTTTGGAAGTTAGAATTTCAATTATATTTATTGTTTTGGAAGTTTGAATTTTGATTTTAACACCTTATTATTAGTATATTTAATGTTTTGGAACCTGAAAATATCACTCATATTGTAATATTCCTAATTTTGACTTGGAATGTATTTAGTTAAAATTATGGAAATGATGTAAATAATATACTAGTGTGGATTTCTAAGGAGGAGTTCAAGTTCAAGGCTTGAATAGTGAATGGCTAGGCATGTATGATGTAAATAATTTTATTTGGGCCATGTGGTTGGCTTAGTCCTTTCTTCTATGGTCAAAAGCTATATCAATTGTTCACCATCATCTCATATCCCTTGGAGTCAACACTCATTCTATCATTTTTCTCATGCAGATCTACACTAGTAGAGCTTCCTATTGTTGTTCATGACCATTACCAGATGTTGTTTAACCTAGAAATTTAATGTTTAACACCTTATTAATAGTATATTTAATGTTTTGGAACCTGACAATATCACTCATATTGTAATATTCTCAATTTTGACTTGGAATGTATTTAGTTAAAATTATGGAAATGATGTAAATAATATACTAGTGTGGATTCCTAAGGAGGAGTTCAAGTTCAAGGCTTGAATAGTGAATGGCTAGGCATGTATGATGTAAATAATTTTATTTGGGCCATGTGGTTGGCTTAGTCCTTTCTTCTATGGTCAGAAGCTATATCAATTGTTCACCATCATCTCATATCCCTTGAAGTCAACACTCATTCTATCATTTTTCTCATGCAGATCTACACTAGTAGAGCTTCTTATTGTTGTTCATGACCACTACCAGATGTTGTTTAACCCAAAAATTCAAATTTAGAGACAAGATTACAGATTTGGAAAGGAAAATAGATGGTTGTAGGTGAGCACGGAGATTGGGAAAGCTAATAACCCTCACAGATTGAGTTTTTGTACGCACAGATGCTTGAGAAGCCATGATTTATTCTACATAATGTTCTCCAACAACATATAGTAGGTTGGACTCTTACCGCACAAACTGGTAAGCATTGTAAGGGTTAGATTTCCTGAGAGAACTATGGATTAGGGAAGGGGAATTCCTTCCATTTGTTGTGTGCGGAAGTTAGAAGGAGTGCTATGGATATGATGGCTAGGTGAGATCTTTGTAGAGCTCTGGATGAGTATTTGGCTAAGCATAGAGATCATAACAAGTTGTGGATGAGAGAGAAAATCATGTAGGTGTTTCCTTTTCATTGGTGGCCTCATAGCCTGAGGTGTGCTCTCAGCAAAAAGAGTATATGTTGGACAGAGTGCCTAAGGTTGGGTGAAAAATTGATCTTACACATCTAGTTGCCTAGATATTCTTTGTTTAAATATAAGTATTCTTTTTTTATTTCGATCTACAATGTTTTATTTGATGCTTGTAATGATTAAGCTTGTATATGCATGCATGTGTGTGTGTGGATAGAGTTTAATTTTGCCGTGTATTTCTATTATGCATCTGCACATGCTTTTTAAATGCTATGAATTCATAATATGGCTATGGGGTGAAATTTAGAAGCCCAGAATTAGTTAATGTCCCCTCCCATTGATTGGATTAATGTATGTGTATATTACAAAGTGTTATTAGAGCTTTTGGTTGTAACACCGGAGCTGTATGGGTTAGAAATCCACACTTACAAGAATAAATTAGAGATGGTTCTATGGAAATTGGGTTCTAATAAGAGAATAATAAGGGGCCATACATAATCTCAAATTAGTCCCCTTATTGTCGGATTAAATTTCGTACCATTTCGAAATTTTAAAAATTTGGTAATTTTTCTGTGGGCCCCACATGCCACATGGATGGATGACGTGGAGGAGCCACATGGGAAGGAGGCATAATGTGGGAATCCACACAGGTCAGTGGTATTTTTGGACCAACCACATCAGCACTTGAGCACTAAAATCCGATCGAGGGGCTTGTAAGAGTTTAACACCTTAGTGCTAGACCTGACATATCATGCAACTAGAGGAAAGGATCCAAGGGCTCGACGAATGGAGATCTGACCATCAGACGGCAAGGAAGATCGATGGTTGTGGTTTATAAGGAATCGACAATGTGCATGATGGTTAATAGTGTGTGGATGAGCCATTGGGTGGATACCGCTTGACCACATGCAGTCTTTTAATTGAAAATGTCTCTCCCAACGATGCTTTTAATACCAATTTTGTGGTGAGCCATTACCACATCCGGTAATGGGATAGCACCGATGCAATTGTGCCCAAGGCTAAGTAGTGTGGTGACTTGGTGGTTGATGGAGGGTGATATGGTTGCATCACGGGGTGACATGCAAGAACCATTTGACACATTAATAACCATGTGCCATGATACATCGATGAAAAATGATGCCAGGATTATGCATCATATTCCATATGGGGGCAAGCCCCCTTGAACCCTGTTATACTCCCCTCATACATCGAAGACTTCTATGAAATTTTGGGTTGGAGTACAATGAATAATGAGACTAGAGAAATTGTGCACTATGCTATCAAATTAGGGATAAGTGTGCTATAGAAACTGCAACAAAAATTCTCTGTTTGAAGAAACTGGAAAAAGAAAAAAGTAGTCAATTCCAAAATTTTATAAAAGGTGGCTGGAGCATCAAATCAAAGAACTAAAAATAGTTGAGTAATCGTTTCCATATGTGTTACTCAAGACAAAAGATAATTTGTTCTAGTTATCCATAGATTATCTTCTATAGTTTTCTGAATTTGTCCTTTGGATTTAAATGAACCTGCAGGAAAAGTGCAGAACTAGGAAAATTTGACAATTTTAAAGGACTATAATTTTTTGCTCATGAATTAGAAATGGGCATATGTTGTAGTTTAGTGGATTGCATAGTTACCATCGATACATGATATAGAATAAACAAGCAATTAGATAGATATGAACACAAGATAAGTAATGGTGGTAGAGCGAACAAGTCTTTCTATTAATCAGAACCAAAGTACAATACAATGTCTCAATGAAGTCCCCTATGCATCCGTCTCTCCAACCTATATATATAGTTTACAGATAGTTACATAACGACTTGTCGGTTCACTAACCGACATGACTAACTGACTCGACATGTAGTGGTCTACACAACGGTTCGACATGTTCTACGAAGTGGTCGAATGGAGGACCTAATCGAGTGGTTGACCTAGGCTCCTCCAACATCTCCCCCACAAAAAAATATTTCTTCATCCCGAAGAAATCAGAAAGTAACTGGAGTTGGATGAATAGATGAAATTCACTACGGTTTGTCTCACCCCACACTTGGTACAAAATTTAAGATCTGTCCGATCTTTGAAGTGACAGTCTGCAAAAATATGGTCTTCACTTAGACATGTAAAGCACTGTAGTCATCGATGTGGTCGAGGATCGTGATTTCCAGTGTTTCATCCACGACCTTGAAATCCTCCTCATGGATGGAAGTTAGAATTTATTCGATCATATCATCGGTTGTCATTCGCGTCGTTTCTATCATTCCTCTGGTCAACAACATTGGTTTGATAGATTGCGTGATAGTTATGTTTGTTCTTTAGATTTAAGCTACATTTTGTTGTGGAATGAGATTTGAATTCGCATATGGTTCACCATCGAGCTTGATCGTTTTTCATGTTGTAGGACAATCTTTCATTCCATGCGAGTCATGTTCCTGGTAGATTTCACAAATTTTTTTTTTGTACAAACCTGACATCCCGTCGGCGATCATCTTGTAGGAAATAATCTTTTGTATGAATGAGTGTGGAACATTTTGTGCACCAGTGATCAACTCCTCACAAACTGATTTCATGAATAGATTTTTGCATACTTTCCAACTATTCTTCAAGGCAGTGGTTGACAGGGGCTATAGGTTAGTCATCATCCATTTCTATCTGCAATGCTTTTGTCAAAGAATATTCATATGTATTAAAATGAGTGAAACAAATGTGCACCCTAATTTTTTGTATCAGTTCATCCACGAACCATTGTACCAATAAATATTCTTCAATATCGTGCTCAATCTGGCTCAATAGATCTTTAAATCGTTTATCATAGTCCCTAACAATCTTTGTTGGTTTTTGCATTATGGTCTTCAATTTCTTGGCAACAATGTATTTGGAATCTGGTGTCTTGAAGAAAGACATAAATTGTTGTTTGATCTGAGCTTTTGATGCAGTGGGAGTCCTTTCTTTAAAAGTGATGTACCATGTGAGTGCTCATTTCCGAAGGGCACCCACAAATTGTTCCATTTTTTCGTCTTCATTAGAAATAACATTAGCTTCCCATATTGATTCACAAACAAACCAACAAACCATGTTCAAAAACTGGCAATCTATATTAGAGAATACCCTTTCAAAGTTGAAGCATACACATAAAATAATGAACTGATTCCCCCAAATGAACATCGTGACACTAAAATAGTGAATAGTGTTTTGTAAACTAAGTTCAACTTCAAGGTCTGATATGTAAGAAAACTATGCCAATGAATGCATCACTTCCAATTGATAATCACATTAAAAAATAAAACAAGAAGCCTCCCTAATTTAGAGTACCTCAACATAATAGAGCATTGATGCAAACATTAGCACTAAGTAGAAGCACCAAAAAAAATGAGGCAAAATAATAAGTAGTAATCTCTAATGGTCCAACCATATCAAACACACCAAGGATGTAGTTGGTCATTTTTTCCTCTATAAATCAAATTCACATTATGTCTTTCATACAAGTGATATAGATTTTTTATCCATAATTGGATTGACTAGAGACAAGAGGTATAATTGATAGAGGAAGCTAATTGAACCTAGTCAACTACCCAATAGAGGTTGAACTAATTAAGATATGTTGACAACAAAGAGAACCAATGTTAGGAGATGAAGCCAATATCCAAATATCCAATATTGTTGTTGTGGAGTTCTTGATTAGGCCCACGTATTGTTTGTATGCATCGAGAATGTGAGGGGGGTCGGGGGGGACAACAGGGCCCCCCTTTGGGGTTGTGAGGGAAAGACTCCTAGTCTCTAGGGGTCCAACGGAGGAGTCTCTGATGCAAAAAATTCTAGACCCTTCTATTGTATTTCAGTTCCTTCTAGAACCCTCATATCTATTGTATAAAAGGGTAGAGATCCCCTTTGATTGTAATATAATAAAGATTGAAGAAGACATTATAAGTCTTTTTCCAGGAAATAATAAAAGATCAAAGCTACCATAAAGATTGAAGAAGACATTATAATATAATAAAGATCTTGATTGTAATATAATAAAGATTGAAGAAGACATTATAAGTCTTTTTCCAGGAAATAATAAAAGATCAAAGCTACCATTTCCAAATGGTTTTACCTATGTACAACAAGATTTCCATGCAAATGTTGTGTTCTATTGTTATGGTTGTTCGATTTTGTTTTTATATTTTTCTAACATATAGTTTTAGAGATTGGAAATTCATAGGCATAGGGTTTTATGCGAGTGGGAATTGCAACAATGATAGGATTTTTAACCAAGTTTGATATTGATAAGTTTGATGGAGAGAATTTATCTCTATAGAAAATGAAGGTGGATTATTTGTTTGTTTAGAATGATCAAGACCTATCCTTGAAATGGGTTGTGAAAAAATGAGTATCATGAGAGATGAAGACTGGATAAAGCTAGATAGAAAGGTTTTTTCTACAATTCATCTTTTTCTATAAGAATTTTTTGTGTTCAATGTTGTTGAATAAAAGACCAAAGAATCCATTTGGGAGAAACTTTGGAATATGTATAAGACTAAACCAACAACAAATAAGGTTTTCTTGAAGAAAAAAAACCTCTTTATCATCTATGGATGACAGAGGGTTCATCTATGGAATATCATTTCAACAAGTTTAATACCCTAATAAAAAAACCTATATTTTTTGGTGTAAAGTAAGAGGATGATGATAGATGTAGTGTCCCTTTATAATAAATTTGGTAAAATTGAAAAAATTGCACTTTTTGGACAATTTGACCCTTAGACTAATTATGACTCCAATGCCCCCAATGGCTCCAAATGCTTCCAAATTGGGTCTGAAGGTATTTGTATGGTATTAAGACATAAAAATTAGGATTATTGATTCTTGGACACTCTCAAAAGACTTCTGCAACATTCATTTACAATCAGGGAAAATTAGGGAATTTACTAGTCAATTCTAGGTTCAAAACCCCCGAGGGTAGGGGACAAAGATGGCTTTCCAAATGTTGTACGAACTTCCAAAATTTCAGAATAGAGACATGTTACTTTTAAAGGAATTCAATGGGATCCCAAATGCAGCATCAATCAGTTTGTATAGGCTTCTGCAACTCCCATAAATAAGAGGTTTGTGGACATGTCTTCACATAGGGGGAAATGATAGGAAACTTCACCATTTTCCATGAAATTCGAGATTTATGTTCCAAAGGCTTATGCAATGTATATGAAACTTATTCAAGACATTAATGACTCTCCATAACAAGCTTTCATAACAAGATATGAGGAAAATGGCACCATTTACACATTGTTTGGTATTTTGACATAGTTTCAATTGGTATTTAGACTCGAGGATATTCTGAGAAGAAAATATAGAGTAAACACATCATATTAAAAATAAATGGGGCCGGAAGAGCTCCCCCAAAGAGAGCATCATCTCACCAAGTGCGCCCTTCCTCCAAGAGCCAAAATATGAAGAGAAAAGTGAGAAAGGTGTGGAAGCAAGTTGAGGATGAGAATGTCACGAGCAGCCCTGTAGCTTAAAACTACAACAAATGACTCCATTGTATCTCCAAATTAAAGGTATGAATGGCCTCTCCAATTTTCAATTAGGATGGGAATCTTTCACCCTCGAAATTGGTACTAAGGCAAGTAGAGTAAACACTCCACAAGCATGGACAAGCTATGCTCTCCAATATGCAAAATGAGAAATGATCAAAATCTCCTCTCCTTCTTTGTTCTCGTCTTTTATAAACTTCTCAAGTCCTCCATGGGTGTAATCATTCCAAAAGCCTCATGCCAACTCAATTTGGGAAGATATTCTAATGTGTGCCACTTGTCCAACAATTCCTAGTCTCCATCTTCCCTCAATTCGAATGGGTGTCTCTTTGGCTGCCCTAACTCCCTTGCGCGCCTTCTTGGAGGCTATTTTTATCCCTGACATGTCATATATGTCAGATGTCAGCAATCAAGCCTTATTTTTGTCATAATTTTCATAGCATCTTCATCATTTTTGTCATAGAAGCTAGGGAATGTAGCCCAAGTGTCTCAATATCTCTCAAATGCCTCTTCCTCTTCCATGGGAGTTACTCTTCCACTCCAATTCGACCTTCATTGAGTCATGCCAATTATATTGACCTTCCAACTCCCTAATATCATTAGACTCCACCTTGTATTTGAATGGGTGAGAATAGAATTCCATGTGGCATGAGGAATCTAGCTTTGTGTGGGTCCCACACCACCAATGTGTCTCCATGACAAAGTGCCACCTTATTTTCCTATCATAAATATTTATTTAACCCCTTTTAATATATTTATGTCAATCTAATTTCCATTTGGGGTTTAATAGTCTCCTTATTCCAAATCTAATGTTTCCACCCCAACCAAGGAAACTAGTAGATTGGTGGAATTTTCTCTTTTGAGATTTATTTGAATGGGGACATTATAGTCCTCCCCACCCAAGATTGCTTGTCCTCAAGAAATTTCAATTTCGGATGCTGCAAAATTGTTCCTCCTCTATCAGGTGGACTTCTAGGAGGAAGGACTCCCAAAACCTTTTCATTCTTGTGTTTCATACTATGGGAGGACACTACTTGATTCAGATAGGCGTGCATTCCTCTCAATACCCCTTGTTTCCCTTCTGAATCTTTGAATCTCATTTCAGGGATTTGATAGTTGACGGTATGTTCCCCTATAGATTACAACCATTGCACTCCCAAGACCACATTAGTATCAGCAACATCAACCACATAAAATCTATCAAAAAAAGTGTAATTACCTATGGTGAGTTGTAGCTTTGAAATCCATGTTTTGCACTCCATAGTATGGTGACCTGGAATGATGATTATGAAGCCATCGAATGATTGATCAAGTAGCTTTCACCTCTCCACCATAGCTGCATCAATGAATTTATGTGTGGCTCCTCCATATACCAATACCGAAACCCTTTGTCCTTGTACAACTCCTTGGCATAGAATAGTGTGGAAACGAGAAACTCTTGAAATCACTGCTAGTCTCCCTTTCTCGGGTAATGGATGATCTTATTCTTGTTTCTCTTCTTCTGCTATGGAATATCCCTCTTCTTGGGCTGAAATATGTCCAGCTTCCTCCATACACCCTTCATACTCATCATTAGAAAACACTTCAATGAATTGTGCCTTTCCCTTAGCACATTTATGCCCTGGTACCCATGGTTGGAAGCATGTGTAACATAGTTTCTTCCTTCTGAGTTCTTCTTTGCTTGGTCCCTCTTTCTTATCCTTTCCAAATGCATCTTATTTCCATGGCTTCTTTTCAAATCTGAATTGGGAAGGAAAGTTGGGCTTGGGAGGATACCTTGTCTTGGGTAGCACATTTTGTAAATCTCTTGCCAAGTTCATGGCATCTTTCAATGAAGTAGGTTTGTGGGACTTAACCAAACCCTTCAAAGGTTCAACCAAACCTTCAGTAAATAGAAATACTAATCTTACCATAGATATATAAAACACTATAACTGATAATTTTTGAAATTCTAACATGTATTCATATGGTGTTCCATTTTGCTTTGACTGTGCTAGTTCTTTGAAAGGCATTTCTGGGTCTTTTTGCTCAAATATTTCCAATAAACTGTAAAACAATTCTTCATATGTTGTAACCTGATCATGTCCCAAGGTTTTAATTCCATGGAACCACCAATCATTGGCATCTCCCTCAATATGCAAAATAGTCGTTTTTAGAGCATCCTCTTCAACCATTGAATTCAGCTGAAAATACACATCTAGTTTAAATGTATCCAAGTATTTGCATAACTTTGAGATGAGCCATCAAAAGTAGGAAGTGGTATTTTACTTATTGCATAATTCAATTCTTTATTTTGAAATGGATTCCTATTACCTCCCCTCATTTTGAGCTTGTTTGCAACAGTAAAGTATTGATCAAATGGTAGGGTTCTTCTACAATCTTCACTCAACTGCCATTTTGTTATAACTTCCTACATATCATATTGGGTGTTAGGATCTTCTTTGGAATCAATAAATTTAGGTGTAGTAGGCCTTATTGAAATCTGAAATTCATTAGGTCGATTATGAGGTCCTATCTTTGAGAAAATATTTTCATACATTGGCTTCTTTTCCTTGGAAAGAGAACTACTGCTGCCTCCTACTGCCACTTTGCTTCCAATTTGACTAGCCAACAATTCGAACCCTTTCATGATCTGTTTTTTCATGTTATCAAATAATTGTTTCATGAATTTACTAAATTCCTCCTTCTCCTCCGAGGTTCCTTTCTCATCTTTACTCATGGTTTCAAAATAATGCACTTCTTCTCCTTCTTCTTCTCTTTCACAAAACATACTTTCAGTTTTAGTTTCTAAGGGTGGGGGATTATTTTTCTAAATTCTTATCGTCATGAAGTGCCATCCACATGAGGTGCACGTACCATGCTCTGATACCACTTGAAGTTTCCCTTTTTAATAAATTTGGTAAAATTGGAAAAAATGCTCTTTTTGGCCAATTCGACCCTTAGACTAATTATGACTCCAATGCTCCCAAATGGCTCCAAATGCTTCCAAATTGGGTCTAAAGGTATTTGTAAGGTATTAAGACATAAAAATGAGGCTTATGTATTATTGTAAAATCTTAAAATACTTCTACAACATTCATTTACAATCAGGGAAAATTAGGGAATTTTACTAGTCAATTCTAGATTCAAAACCCCCAAGGGTAGGGGACAAAGATGGCTTTCCAAATGCTGTACAAAATTCCCAAATTTCAGAACAGATACATGGTACGGTTGAAGGACTTCAATGGGCTCCCAAATTCAGCATCAATCAGTTCCTATAGGCTTTTGAAACCCCCGTAAATCATAGGTTTGTGGACATGTCTTCACATATGGGGAAATGATAGGAAACTTCACCATTTACCATGAAATTCGAGATTTATGTTCCAAAGGATTATGAAATTTATATGAAACTTCTTCAATACATTAATGACTCTCCATACATCATAAAATCACAAAGATGAGCTGATACAAGTCAAAATAAAGCAACTTCAAACTTTCATAACAAGATATGAGGAAAATGGCACCATTAAAGGGGTATATATTGTGGGATCTGTTAATATTTTAGCAAATGTGATGAGATTTGAAATTTAAAACTTTAAGTGGATAAATAATGAATACTTGAATCAATGAACCATTAAATTACATGAAACATTCAACCATAACACAAGATGTACCCTAGGGAAAACCCTCAAAAAATGAGGATGAAAAACCCCAACAATTATTCAGAGTATATTGATATATAGTAGAGAATGTCTTTTACATCAATCACCCCCGGTGAAATTACATAGAAAGAGAAATATAAGTAAGAGAGACTCATAATAATATCATACACAAAGAGAAGCGCCTTGCTTTCAAGGGAGAAGAGAATTCGCTTCACATTTAATTCATCAATCATGTATAACATATTTATACATTCTTCACATGCATCAACTTTTATTTTTATCTTCTGACTTCATGATGAACTCGCCCTCCATGTGGATGTATCAATCTTGCATAAAGAAGAGCCCTCACTTCTCATGCAGTGCATTAAGTCAATGAACTGAGTCTTAGGATGAACTCGTCCCTTAACTAAAATATTTCCCACTTAGTTAGGAATGTAACTTAAGTGTCGTCATGCAAATGTCACAAATCAAGTGTCATCTTTTAGTTTAACATAAGTGTAGTCATGCAATAACACTTATTTAACTAGATATTCCTTGTTATCACTTAGTTAACTCTCTTTAACTGATTCTTTCTTGCTAACATCACTGTAATGATCAATTCAAGTTCTCCTTTGATTTACCAAAGTCTTCACTGAATCTTAACAATTCAAATTCTCTCTTAATTAATTATTTTATGTGCAATTCAAATTCTCTCATATCTTATCACATATGATCTTTATCTGTTGACTTATCCGCATTATCAATATGTGTTAACTTTAACTATCTATCATATCAAATTATACTCATAATATTCGTTAGATGTTGTGATCATATTATATTACTCTCGAACCAAATAATCATTTGCTAAAGTAATTCACTCTATAGGTGACCAATATCTAAAGGAGAGTTAACAGAAATCGGTGACCATGGTTAATACATCACACAACATTAATGCTTCAACATGCAAAGCATCTTCCTCTAGAACTAGAGGTCCACCCCATGGGTACCTACTATAACTACAGTTCCACATGAGAATCCAACTTGACATAGAAGTCCTGAGCCTTGTCCAACAAGACTTTAGTATAACATCATCACTTTGATACATCAAATAATTCACCTCAACACATGAGTAATAACCTTTTACAACTGAAGGTTTAGTCATTCTTGAGTCCAACTCAGACTCCTCACCTCAACACACAAGGCCCAATCCTGGATGCACAAGATTGGCTTGGAGAATAACTTGAGATGCTTTACATTTAACACTTCCTCTTAGTGAGTGAGGCATCCTCTTCCATACCAATATTGTCTCATAAGTACATGAAAATTTTCACTGATAGAGTATTTGTTAACACATCTAGAAGATGCTCATCAATAGAAATGTACTAAAGTTTCACTTTACCTTTTTGGACCATGTATCTGATGAAGTGATACTTCATTTCAATGTGATTCTACTTATCATGAAACATAAGGTTTTCAGAAAGCTTGATGCATCTTTGATTGTCACACTAAATGACTATATACTCAATATTCTCACCGAATAGCCCAACAAGTAGCTTCCTAAGCCAGACTGCTTCTCGACAGGAAGTACTAACAACAATATATTATGCTTCTATAGTACTCTGGGATACATAGCCCTACTTCTTGTTGGACCAAGAGATCATAGCAAAACCCAAAAAACAATATTCGGGTGTACTCTTTCAATCCACAATGCTACCACCCCAATCAAAGTCAGTATAACCAAGTAACAAAACCCCTCCACTGGATTCATATTTGAGTCCATAAGAAATCATACCTTGAAGGTACCTACGCACATGCTTAGAAGCAATCCAATTTATGTGTCTCAGATCAGACATAAACTGACTCGAAATACTCATAGCATAACACATATCTAGTCTCGAGTGTATCAAGTACATCACTAAACCAATAATCTATCTATACAAAGTGAAGTCCACTAGATTCGATCCAGATTATAACTCATGTAGCTTCCTCAAATTGTAAACCATTGAAGTACTCACGGATTTTCAAGCCATCATGCCAAACTTGTGCAATATATCAACATTGTACTTCCCTTGAGAAAGAAATATCTCATATTTTCTTTGCCAAATCTCAAGGCCAAGAAAGTAGTGCATAAGAACTAAGTATTTCATCTCGAACTTAGAAGTGAGCTCCCTCTTGCACCAAGCAATCAATTATTCCTCTCCAGTGAGGAACAAATAATCAACATATAGAAGCAATATCAATGAGTGGTTCTTCACTACTTTGAAGTACAAATTTGGATAAGCTTCACTCTTAGAGAAACCCAGTCTCTGAAGATAGTTGTCAATTCTTGAATACCAAGCTCTGGGAGATTTCTTAATCCCATACAAGGCTTTATTCAATTCACACACATGGGACTCCTTCCCATGAACCCAAAAACCCTCAGGATGTTGAATATAAACATATTCCTCAACCTCACCATTGAGGAAGGTTGTCTTCACGTCCATTTGTTGAAGCTCCCATCCTAGAAAATATACAAGTGATATCATAGCTCGAATAGTGGTGTACTTGGCCACAAGAGTGAATGTCTCCTCATAGTCTATGTCGTCTTTCTGAGAGAAACCTTGGGCAACAAATATGGCTTTATAATTTTCAATACTGCCATCAGTAGCACTCTTGATCTTTTAAATCCATCTGGAAGTAACTATGGACTTCCCTTCAGGCTTAGGAACAACTTCCCAAACATCATTCTTCATAATATACTTGTATTCCTCTACCATTGCAGCTTTCCATACTTGCTGATTTGCAGCTTTTTCATAGGTGGTAGGCTCCGAATCACTGATGTGACTCATATGTGAAACATACCCTGAATATCTATCATGTTTCTTTCTCTCTTTGGAAGATACTAATGGCTCTCCATGCCTCTCTGCATCTTGTAGTATATCTCAGCACCATGCATACCTCCTCTTGGAAGGAACTTCATCAACCAGTTCTACTGGTTAATCAGGATCTATCAAATGTTAGAACTCTGTTGGATTCTCCCTATGAACATCTAAATGGGGAGAATATGTATATGGTTCCTCCATCATAGGATTCTCATGCTCCTATGTGTCTCTATCATACTAAAGCTCTTTTAATCGTCTGAATGATGACTCTTTATGGACGGTCACATCTCATATGACCTCAATGTGTCTTTCACCTATCACATATATTATTTAGGATTTGGATGATTCGTTATAACCAACAAAGGTTCCCTTCTTTCATGATGGTTCCATCTTTTTCCCATTTTATTTCAACACATGAATGTATACAGGACTCCCAAAGATCCTCAGATGTGAAATATCTGGTTTTTCACCAGTGAACACTTCTTCAGGTGTCTTCTCATCTAGAATGGCATGAGGAATTCCATTCTGAATATATATTGATGTACTAGTGGCCTCTTCCCATAATGAGGTTGACATGTCTTGATTACACATCATGGCTTTTACAATATCACATGTGGTTCTATTCTTCCTTTCAGAAACCCCATTTTGCTAAGGGTTTTAGGGTACGGTTAGCTGTCTACAAATTATTGCATCACTACATAAATCATTAAACACATGTGAATAAAATTCACCTCCATTTTCAAACCTCAAATCACGGATGTGCTTTCTAGTCTGATTCTCAAATAGGGATTTGAATTCCTAAAACTTGCTAAAGGTTTCGCTCTTAGCCTTTAGGAAATAAATCCATGACTTTCTAGAGAATTCATCTATAAACATTACATAATATAAATAGCCACTCAGGGAAGGGGATGAAATGGGACCACATACATCAAAATGTATTAAATATAAAATCCCTTTATATCTAGTAGTACTGCTAGATAAAAAATTTGTAACATTCTTCCCAAGTGCACAAACCCTACATACACTATCATGCTCAAAATCAAATATGGGCATACCTTTCACCATTTGATGTAATCCTGGTAGCGCTTTGTAGTGGAAGTGACGAAGCCTCCTATTCCATATATCGCATGGACTGATAGTGTTGTAAACCATAGCTTGAATGTACTTGTAAGGTACCTTGTAGACACCTTCCTCTCTAACTCCAACCACTGCTACATATTTCAAGTCTTTGTTCTGCGGCCATAATAGTGATTCATTATCGATGGAGATAACTCAGAAGCCCTTATATTCAAGAACCGAAACCGATAGGAGGTTCTTTTTCAAGCTTGGAACATAAATAATGTACTCCACATGTAAATATATCCTGAACTCAACTAGAAGGAGGTGGATCCAACTAGCTCGAATATCAATGTTACTTGGAGAAATATTACATGAAGTGCTTAGTATTTCGAGCTGTGGCTCTCATGATCTATCCATTACAGATTTATTTATCCATTAACAAGTTCATAAGGTTGAAACAATGGCATTCCATTAACTATATGCAACAAAGAGTGTGTTATCTCACTTTACATGAACATTGAGAGAAAGCTAGTAGAATGAGAGAATATGAACTCAACTCAAATGGGGGTTGAACCTACATTAAAAATCTCGATGAATCTTTGTTGAGAGGTATGAATGGAATCTCCATCAACCAACTTGGATGTGAATCTTGCACCCTCGAAATTGGTTCTAAGCAAGGGAGGATGGACATCCACCGTGAAAGGACAAGCTTGAAGCTCTCCAAAATTTCAAAGATGCAAATAACAAATGACCAAAAGCTACTCCATTTCTACTTGTCCTCCTTTTAATAACTTTAGTTGACTCAATTACCTCCTTAGAACTCAAATTTTCTCCTAATTACTCTTGAAATTCGAATTAATGGGGGTTATGACCCTTCATTAGCCCCACATGACACTTGGATCGTATTTTGTCTCCAACTCCTCCATGAATTCGAATTGGGGAATATTTTGGATTCTTTGGAGATGTGTAACTCATCTCATGCGCCATATTGGTCTATTTTAAGCTCTTACATTGTCATAGATTCCATAGAATCTATCATAAGTGTCATAATGCTTGTTATAGTTTTCATAGAATCTATCATTGCTTATTTTTAGTCTTCTGACTCTTCCTCTTCCTTAATTAATGTTAACTCTTCCATCCAAACACGGATTTGGGCATGGTTCCATGTTTAAAGGATGAATATTCTCTCATGTGGACCCCACATGTCCACTTATGCGCCCCCAAGTCCAACTAGGACCTAATGCCACCTCATTTTGGAGCATCTAACATTTATTTCATACTTTATTGGCCTATTTTTCCACCATCAATTTAGAATATTGAATTTTCATGAGAAACTATAGACCTTGGGGTTAAATGTCAATATTTTAATTCTTCCACATAACCCTTAGGAATTGGGTAGGCCAACTTAATTATTTATCTGAAAATCATTTAATTGGGGACATGACATATAGAATGAATCATGCACCAAGGATGTGGTACCAAAAATTTGACACCTTCATGAATAACCAAGGTTTCAATAGAAGTGAATCTGGCCGTTGTGCATATTACAAGAGGTTTGATGATGGAAATTTATTATCTTGTTGTTGTATGTGGATCATATGCTAGTTGTAGGTCCCAACATAAATAAAATAATAAATATCAAGGCTCAGTTAGCTAGGACATTTGAAATGAAGCAATTTGGAGAATTAAATCAATTTATAGGAATGAAGATACACAAGGATATAAAAATTAGGAATATCTAGTTAAGTCAAAAGTCATATATAGAAAAGATTATGTTGTGCTTCAATATGCGTAATGAGAAATCAGTTGGTGCCCCACATCCCACACACTTCAAGTTATCTTATGGACTGTGTACTAACATTTATGTAAAGAAGACAAGCATGTCACATGTACCATATTAATCAACAATAGGGAACCTAATGTTCATCATCATGGTGAGAAACAAATTGGATATTGCTCAAGTAGTGGGAGTTGTTAGTTGGTTCATTTTGAATACTGGTTAGGAGCATTGGGATGTTGTGAAGTGGATACTTTGATATTTAAGGGGCACTTCATATAATGTTATTTTCTACAAATCGACATATTTACACATTAAATGTTTTGCATATTATGATTTTGGTGGATATAGAGATGCACAAAAGTCTACTACAGTGGTGGATTTTTCAACCACTAAAGTAGAATATTTTATAGCACTTGAGGCCAATAAACAAGCAATATGTCTATATCTATCGATGGATGAATTCAAGATGATACAGGGGAAGATCACTTTGCACTCTGATAGTCAAAGTGCTATTCACTTAGTGAAGAATCCATCATTTCATGATATCACAAAGAATTTTGATATTAAGTACCATTTGATAAGGAAAGTGGTGGAAGAAGGTAGGATCTTTTTTCAAAAAATTGATATCACTGAGAATACTACATATATTCTTATAAATTCGGTTAGGACATAGAAGTTTGATTGGTGCAAAAATTCTATGGGATTGCTAAAAATGTGATGAAGGTAGCATTGGACAATGGAATGTGGGTGTAAAACATTAGCAAGGAATTTCTTGGATATTGACTCCAAGTGGAATAAATTTAGGATATCAAGTCAATATCCACATGTCCAATATTCTTGTTATAGAGTTCTTGATTAGGGACATGCATTATTCATAAGCGCCTAGCACATGGGGGGATCAAAGGGGAGGCTTCCATGCCCCCTTTATATGTAAGATACCAGCCAAGAATAGGCTAGAATCTCAACTCAAAACACAAATTTTAAGCATAATTTTTTGTAGTAAATTTTAACAATTTTTATGCCTGCAAGGTGATAACTCCAGATACTGACTCCTAACTCAAGGATGATGGGGATGAATTTAGGTTCTATTTTTTATATGGGAAATGTGCATCATTAATGTAGAACATGGCCAAATTCCAATTCCTATGCACAACGTACTGGGGCCATTTATGTTTCGAACATCAGCCAGGCTGAAGTCTACTCCAATGCTTCATGGGCACACCAGCATATGAAAACTAGACTTAGATGTAATTATTGAATTAAACCAAGGGTGTATGTCAGGATTTAAACTCTGTAATAAATGATGGATTAGATTTTCCAGGAATTTGGGAGCTTTTACTACAGTTTGGAATAGTAGGATGGATTTTCCATTTCCTTTCCCAAGAACTAAATGGAATTCTCTAATTCATATATGGAGATGGTATATGGTTCATTTATTTCTTAATAAACAACATCAATTTTCATAATTTAAATTGAGTTCATATAATACATTTTATAGGAAAAACCTTGAAACTATCTAGTTGGACTGCTCAACTAGTCAAGATTAAAATTCTCTCAAACATTATAATACACTCCCAAAACTATTATCTTCAAGTTGTAGTCAGAATTTGTAGTCTAATGAGCATAGGTATGAAAATAACTTAATTACTTGCATAATTTTTAAATGAAGATATATGAATAATACAAAGGATGGTTATCAGGAAATCACAACCATCTTACAGTGATTTAAGCCACACCAAAATGGCCCTAAGGGTCCTAGCAACCTCCAACATGCAACATGTACCAATTACACATAAAGGAAAGCTCCTTTGGATGGAGTCTGCAATACATAAAGATGGTAGGTATTGAGAAGCATGCATGACCCTGTAATAAATCCAATGAACAGGTTTGTAGACCTTCTCCATCATGGCAGAATTCGAATCATCATTGATTGATGTCAAACAGAGAAGTAGAGAGAAGAAAAGAAGATAGAATGTTGTTGCAGAAGTGGTTCCTTCTTCAAAACTCTTAAAATATTATGAATCAATTCGACCCCAAATTGAGATAAATATTTAATGGCTGCATATAAGTTTTCAATGGATTCAAACTAGTCTTCAATACCAATTAGAGAGAGTGGAGGAGAGACTAGAACAAAAATGGCTAAGGGGAGCATCACCCAAAGCAAGGTTGAGACACATCACTCAACAAGAGGAGCCGTAGCTCACACATTCAATTAAAAAATGGTCAAAAGATGTGAATATGATTTGATTGGCTTATTTTGTAGAATTCATGGTGAGTTGGTGATCAAGTTGACATGCTTGGTGACCTGTGAGAACCCTTCCACATGGGCCACCCATGAATGGACATACTTTCCTTGGTTTTTCCTTATAAGCTTTCCTTTCCTTTAGAAACTGTGCCCCCCTTTGTCTCAAGATGTTTCCTACTTTGTTAGAGTTTCCTGCTTTTGTAACTGAACTCCCTTTTTAGAAATTGTGCCCCCCTTTGTTTCAAGATGTTTTCTTCTTTGTAAATTGAGCTCCCTTTTAGAAACTGTGCCCCTCCTTAGCTTTTTCTGGTTATTTCTAATTTTTTGTTCCAGGCAACTTCTTACACCTTCCTGCTTTTCGTTCCTTGCTATTTTATGGCCTTCCGTTCCATTTGGGAAACCATATCCTCATGAGGTTTCCCTCTTGGCCCACTTGCTCCATTATTTAGGAATTTAATTACAAAAATTAATTAAAATTAATAAAAATAATTCATCCACTTGACTTAGGATAAATTTAATCCTATGCATACATGATGAAGTAAAATTATTTACCTAGGGGTTATTTTTTCCCCTTTTACCCATTGTCACTGAATTAGCCAAAATTGGGGACATGACAGTCCGCCCTCCCAAAATTTCTTGTCCTCAAGCAAGAAACCAACTCCAACCAACTATGAAGCCAACCAGTGACTTCACTCCTCAAAATATGTTGCTGGCTGTCTAGAATTGGAATCTTCCATTCCAAGCTGAAATACTAAGGGTCCATCATGTTTCTGTTTCTCCACTCCGATTATAGTCATTCTCAAAATGACTAACTCTTCTTTAAAAAAAATTCATCCCAGTTAGGATAACTGAGTAGAATTCCTGGATCCCACTGCTTCTTCTGTAAAGATCTAATTTTTTCTGCCACCTTTGGAAAGCTATCACTCCAAGGAATTCCAAGGTCCCAAAGTCTCAACTGCATCCTCCCAAACATCAAAATCAATTGGGATGATCTATCATCAAGCAGGATGTCAATATCATGTTAAATTTTGAGCATTAATTCACAATACTCTAGGATCTTCACTAAGAGAATAACATATACAGTATATCAATGCATAGCAATCACAATAAGCATGACAAGCATCACAAGAATCAAAAGCATGAGAGACAAGAGACACAGAGTTTCCGTGGGGAAAAACCTAAGGTGAAAAACCTAAGGTGAAAAACCCCACAACTTCCTCAGAGATAGAGAGGGCAATGGCTCAACCAAAGTACAAGCAAAATACACTTGAGATAGTATCCTAGTAGCAGATGATCCTCCTCCTCACTAGTGCGCCACTTTCTGAGTGAGAGAAGTGTGACTTTTCGAATGATTCAAATAGAGATCTCCTGATCTCTATTTATACTTAACCTGTTTTCCCAGTGACCTTATGGGGCCAACTTGTCTATCTAGATACATCCACAATATAATATATATTTCAGGGCCGACCCCACACATGGTGGTCTAATAACCCATCGGCAAGTACACACACTTGCGACACTTGTCAATCCACATGATGACACTTCCTTATAGAGGAATAACACATCTCTTATAAGGGTACAATAAATATATATAAAATACATAGATGAAATACATTCCGAAGTTACATATACATCAACATATCACACCACCACATTGAAAGTTGGTAACTTTCATTTTAAAATGGGCATCTGTAATAATTCCCCACCCAGCATGGAACTCCTCAATATGGGGCTAAATCATATCAACTCCTCCCAAGGAATAGATGGTGACCCATGTCCATCCAAGAATACTAAAAGCATTATATAGCATCCATAGATGCTTGTAATTCTCACTTGAAGTGTAATGTGTGTCATAAAAACCTCCATTCATGTAAGCAGTAATGTCAAACATGTTCCTTTTCATCCAAATAAAAAGTGAAAAGACACTCCATCCAACCAAATCGAGTGGGAAGCAAAGTGCTTCCCCAATTCAAATCATCCAATGGCTCAACTTTCTTCCATTGGCCAAAGGGTAGAAGCATCCATCCAACTATGTATATTTCCTCCACATAGGCCACCTTCTACAAGATAAATGTTTCACTAACTTCTCTTGGCAACTTGCTTGCTTAGCTTCCTTCCCCTGATCATGAGCAGAAATCCTTCTACAAGGAGATTCCATGTATGACATGTAATCTTCCACCCAATCCATATGTGGATGAATGGAATCAAATGGAAGCAATATGTGCCTCTGTTGCTGATCATAAAACATGTCAGTGTTAGGAGCATCAATAAATTTACAAAAAAAACTTTTACCTCCTAGAATCTCAAACTGTGAAATGCATCTATCCATGGGTGGATAGAATCTTTTGTTGCTTGATCCCAATGGATGGAGATCATCACGATGGTTGTTTGTTCTGGGTGAAATGCATTCATGTATATTCTCCATCCATGAGTCTTCCTCATCTATAGAAATCTCATGATCTCCCAGGCATGGTACTAGTGCACAACTCCAATGTCTCAAATCTTTTCCATTGGGTTCACTCAATTGGTGCAAGTGAAAGAAATAGGCATCAAGGAATGCAACTGGCTTCCTCAGATGTTGTTGGGAATCAAATGGTGCATTTACCCAGTCATTATGGACAATTTTGGGAACCTCCTACTCCACATGTGACATCAACCAGAAAAATTTATTCACCCAATGTTCATCCCCACTTGATGTGGCTGAATCTAGGATATGGGGGAAAGAACTGTGAACCAACCTCATATCTCTGCAACTCACACTCATCAAACTTATGGCTGCATCTTCTTCATTACTGGCTGGTCCAAATGAGGTGATCTCATCTGACTCCTCCATGGAAGAGTGACTCTCTCCAAGGAATGACTCAGGTTCACTCTAGTAAATATCAAGCGCTTGGTTCTCATTAAACTACTCTCCAAACTCCTCAATCACATGAAAAATACAATGATCCTCATGATTCACCATCTCATAAGGTTCCTCCATATGATCAAGAATGAAATCAACCAAGTGAAGATGGTTGAATGGTGTGTAGGAGGGAAGGTGTGGTCTTTGCAACTTTTCATGAAGTTGCATTATCTCCATCTTAGATTCTTGGAGTGCACATTGAGTGTTCTGCAAGGAATATTGGGTGGTCATCAACTCTTTTGTGAGCTTGAAAATATCTTCTTCATCCTTAAAGGATGCATCATGAAACAACTCCACAAGCTCAAGTAGGTTGTCTCTGTCATAAATAAAGTATATGAAATTTCCCTTAATGCTTGTCATGACTTTCTGAAACTCCTCCATGTCCCTCATGGAATACTTCTCCCCCAACTTCCAATGGATATTTTTCATTAAGGCATGGGTGTCATTGAGGATTTGAAGGGCCTCTTTGATATTGCATTCATTCAGCTTTAGTGTCCCTCCAAATAAGTGAGATTATGGTAGATGAACCTCTCCTTGTTATATCTTTTTGGGATCAACTTCATGAGGTTCCATCAAAGTTTTGAAAGCTGATCCATATCTTGATGCTGCAAAATATTCATCTTTTAGATCATGAACAACATAACTTAGGCTGCAACTTGGGTTCTCATTCATCTCTAGTGCACTAGAAAAAAATTCTCTCAAAATTTCAACATTCTCTAATTTACGAACCCCAACACTTGAGGGCTCAACCAAGCCAATCTTCTCACCAGAAGTGGATGCCACATCAAATTGACATAGAGGAACATAAAATTCAGAATTGAATTATTCACCATGTGTTATGTTCTCCTCCTTGTGTGGTGGGATTATGGTGGTTTTTTCTTCCACCAAATTTTGTGATTCACACCACACTGAGGTGTGCTTATTTTCTAATTCTTTATGAAGCTCAAGAGGTGACTGTAAGTCTGATTTATGTTTATCCTTTGGATCATTTCAAAAAGATTCTTCACCATCATCAACATGCCCAATATCGTCTGTCTTACACTCCTCCACATAGATTTTTTCTTCTTCATTGCAGTCACTTTGTATTGACCTTCTCTTCTCATAGATGCTCTTCATTTTTCGACCTTCACATGCAAGTGGCATATGCTTACCTTCTAATGGATCATGCGACTGCAAGTAAACATGGCTGCTACAAAAGTTAAAACTTTTATCATGCTTATTATTGGTATTTCCCTCTTCCTTGCTTGGAGAGAGAGAGAGTGATCCATTTCCTCCTTGCACTGGCTAGCACAACAATGATTCACTTGTGCCTCAACTTTGGCTCCCTTCGGTACTACTAACCCCATTTCTCTACACACACTGTCAACCATATGTGCAATCCTTATGTTATTTTATTTGCAGTAGGGGTCCTTGAACAGTCTCTTCATCTCCAAAGAGCAGTAGTCTTGGAAAGACAGAACCTTATCTCTTTCTTCAAGGCACTGTATTCCGTGACATATTGGAATGATCCCTTCATTTTATTTCCCCGTGAAAATTTTCCATCCCATTTAGACATAGGTAGATCGGGTCCTATTTCCTCTTCAAATATATGGTCAGCAAAGTAATCTTCTTCACACCTTTGCAAATAATAATCTCCAATAGAGGACATTTCCTCTTCTTCATATGGATCAAAATCTTCCTCAATCACTGGTAGGAGCCTCATACTGCACTTTTGAAAATTTGTTTTGCAATATTCTTCAACACTGAGCTTATTTCTTTCTAGAGGGGTGGAGGAAAGTGCTACTGCTATGAAACCACTGTAAGATACCAGACAAAAATAGACTATAATCTCAACTCAAAACACAAATTTTAAGCGGAATTTTTATTAGTAAATTTTAACAATTTTTATGCCTGCAAGGTGATAACTCCGAATAATGACTCCCAACTCAGGGATAATGGGGATGAATTTAGGTTCTAGTTTTATATGGGAAATTGGAATCATCAAGTTAGAGCATGGCCAACTTCCAATTCCTATGCACAAAGTACTAGGGCCATTTATGTTTCGAACATCAGACAGGCTGAAGTCTACTCCAATGCTTCCTGGGCAGACCAGCATATGAAAAATAGACGTAGATGTAATGCATGAATGAAACCAAGGGTGTATGTTAGGATTTAAAATCTGTAATAAATTATGGATTAGATTTTCAGGGAATTTGGGAGCTTTTACTACAGTTTGGAATAATAGGATGGATTTTTCAATTCCTTTCCCAAGAACTAAATGGACTTATCTAATTCGTATCTAGAGTTGGTATATGTTTCATTTATTTCCTAATAAACAATATCAATTTCATAATTGAAATTGATTTCATATAATAAATTTTATAGGAAAAACCTTGAAACTAGCTAGTTGGACTGCTCAACTAGTCAAGATTCAAATTGCCTCAAACATTATAATACCCTCCCAAAAATATGATCTACAGGTTTTATGAGGTTATTGGGGATTTTATTGAACTACAGAAAGTTACAGAACTTCATTTTAATTCATATAATTCATTTTATGCAAGTTATGGAAAAACTAGTTAGAATTTGTAGTCTAATGAGCATAGGTATGAAGCAAATTAATTACTATCAGAATTTTTAAAGGAAGATCTATGAATAATAAAAAGGATGATTTATCAGGAAATAACCATCATATTACATTGATTTAAGCCACATCAAAATGGCCCTAAGGGTCCTTGCAACCTCCAGCATGAGACATGTACCAATTACATCAAGGAAAGCTCCTTTGGATGGAGTCTGCAATACATAAAGATGGTAGGTATTGAGAAGCATGAGTGAACCTGGAATAAATCCAATGAAAATTTATGTAAACCTTCTCCATCATGGAAGAATTCGAATAATAACTGATTGAGGTAGAACAGAGAAGTAGAGAGAAGAAAAGAAGATAGAAGGATGTTGCAGAAGTGGTTCCTTCTTCAAAAATATTAAACTCTTCTGAAGCAATTCGAACCCAACTTGAGATTAGTCTTTAATGGCTGCATATCAGTCTTCAATGGCTGCAAATTAGTCTTCAATACCTGTCAGAGAGAGTGTAAGAGAGACTAAAACAAAAATGGCTAAGGGGAGCATCACCCAAAGCAAGGTTGAGGCACATCACTCAACAAGAGTAGCTATAGCTCAGACATTCAATTACAAAATGGAAAAAAATGGTGAATAGGAGTTGCTTGGATTCTTTTATATAATTCATAGTGAATTGTTGAGGAAGTTGACATGCTTGGTGACCTGTGAGAACCCTTCCACATGGGCCACCCATGAGTGGACATACTTGCCTTGCTTTTTCCTTACAAGCTATCCTTTCCTTTAGAAATTGCGCCCCCTTTGTCTCAAGATGTTTCTTGATTTGTTAGAGTTTCCTGCTTTTGTAATTGAACTCCCTTTTTAGAAACTGTGCCCCCCTTTGTCTCAAGATGTTTCCTTCTTTGCAAACTAAGCTCCCTTTTATAAACTGCACCCCTCCTTAGCTTTTTCTGGTTATTTCTAATTTTCTGTTCCAAGCAACTTCTTACACCTTCCTGCTTTTCATTACTTTCTATTTTATGGCCTCATGTTCCATTTTGGAAACCTTATCCTCATGAGGGCACCCTCTTGGCCCACTTCCTCCATTTTTTAGGAATTTATTTACAAAAATTAATTAAAATTAATAAAAATAATTCCTCCACTTGACTTAGGCTAAATTTAATCCTATGCATACATGATGAAGTAAAATTATTTACCTATGGGTTATTTTGTCTCCTTTTACCCATGGTCACTGAATTAACCAAAATTGGGGACATGACACTCTAGTAGTATGGGGGTGGGGCCCCTGAGGAAAAAAAATATAGACCCTTCAAATGTATTTTCATTCCTTATGGAACACTCATATGTATTGTATCAAAGGGGAGTGAACCCCCTGACATTGTAATATAAGAATATAGAAGAAATCTTTGTAAGTTTTTTTTGGAGTAATAATAAAATATCAAAGCTGTAATTTCACCCTGGTTTTACATGTGTGCAATAAGGCTTCCACATAAATATCTTGTTTTATTGTTATTGCTATTTTCTTCTACTTTATATTTTTCTAACAACTAATAGGTGTCTCAATTAGAATGGAGTCAATTAGCATGCATATGTTGATGACTAGGATGTGAGAATAACTAGATTGGATGAATGACATGAATTTGATTTGGGGTGGATCATTATAAAAAATTTCATTTGTTTTGGTACTTTATGGGTGGAATATTTGGAGCTCTTGGATTATAGGGCTCCTTTTAAGGGCGAGTATTGCTTTCATTATTTGGGGTCAAAGAAATTTTTGAGGATTTAAATGGTCATTTTTGGGTCAAAAAATTGTTAGAAAATTTCCCAACTTCTATGTTGTTATACACATTGAGAGCTTTCCATCAATGTGATGATCACCTCCATTGGATTTCATATGTGGAATTTATGCCCCCCACAAGTTGACCTATCTTATTAACCACCATGATAACATGTCTATGCCACATCAACTCCCATTACTCACATATCTAGATCTATTCACATGTTGACTTTCAACAATGTTCTAGATGGTCCAAAACCCTAACTCTAATCAAAAGTTGAGGCATGTAAAAATTTGACCCTAACCCTAGAAAACTACTATCCCATGTTAAATACTAGGATTCTAGGATATGAAAGGGTTCCATTCTTATTGTATTGTTTATTGTTTCATATTTGAGAATAACATTTGGGAGTGGAATATTGAAGCTAAACAGACTTAGAAGTAGAAGATTCTCTAGCATCCATACAAATCACAATGTCCATGGCATCTTCATAGTGAGTGCCATTTTATTTTTTATTTTCATTTCATAATTGAGAAGAGAAGAGAAAGGCATGTATCTCACCTTGTGGATGGGTTTTTCCTATATTGGGTTTTCCCAAGGTACATCTTGTGTTCATTGTGTGGATATTGTTTTATTTTCTTTATTTTTCATTTCAATTTTAGTTTAGTATATTTTGTGCTGAGCTGGTAATATTAAATTTGAAATATAGAGTAATACACTTCTGAATACAACATTTCAGAATATTGTAAGATCTATTGTGACAAATTGTTTCATTGGAATATTCATGGAAGTTTACAGATCATATTGGTATTAGAAAATATTTCTTTGGGGTTTCCTAAGAAGTTGTAAATCCATAAATTGGAATAAAAAATAAGTCTCGAGACTCTAGCTGTGGATGATGAGTACATTAACAATCCATAGGATGAGTCATAGGAGAATTTTTCAAAGCTATGAGCACATTTTTATAACATATATTGCAATAAGGCCATTCTCATGGCATCTCTAGAGAACAAGTTTGGACCTTTTCATCTCTGATTTAGAATCTGGCTTGGATCAGAAATCTATAGATAACAATATCCTAGATAAGGAGTTGAAAAAAGATCTAGAGAAAGAGAGACTAATTTCTAGTTCCATTACTTCCTCTCAATCTATGTTTAAAGTGAGAGAAAAGGGAAACCAAACCCTACCAAGGTGAGACGATATTGGTGAATTGAAGTAATGGTTGCAATAATTTGAATTTTATTTTAGTGTCTATAACATAGGACAAGAAAAAAAAATCATTTTACCCATTGAAGTATGATGGATATGCCCCTTTTGTTTTGGTGGGGGGGACACACATAGACTCTTAGGATGAAGGGGGATCCCCTAGTAACTAAGTGGGAAGTGTTTAAACATTACGTTCAAGTTATACCCTATTGGGTACAAAGAGGACCAGTGGATTTGGTGGAATTACTTTTGACAAAAGAAAAGGTAGAGTATGCAAGAGTACACCATTGACTTTATAAAAATGGGCCATTATGTTGGGTATACATCCCAAGACCGAGATGTACTCCTCAAGTATCTAGAATACAAACATACTCATTTAAAGAGGAAATTGGTGTTTTTTTAACCTAGGACAATTGAATAGGCATGCATGTAAGATAAATATATAGAGAATATGGGTAAGAATAAAGGACAACCAAGTGGATTCAATAATATATGCCACCAATATTATTCCAAGGGTAGAAAGAAGTGGAAAGGAAAGGACAAGAAGACAAGAACCACTACACATCAGTGAAAGGATGCAAACAACCAATGTAATCACTGTAATATTGATAGTCACACCGAAGGTAAGTTTTTAAATCTATATCCAAAGATGAATCCAAAGATCCACAAGAAGGATTCCAAGAAGGAGAACATGTTAGTCATGGATTTAGGCAACTAGGAAGAAAGTGGCTCATATGTAGATGAAAATATTGTTTGCACTACAATGAAAAATGGGGTGAACCTAAGTATTCTCGATCTCAAGGAAGAGAAGGAAATGACTAAATTCTTCCATATTAAGACATAAGTAAAGATACAAAGGTAGATGATCTATTTGATTCTAGTTCACAATCCAACCTTGTTTCAAAATATCAAGTCAATAGTTTGGATTGGAATTTCATGACCACACCCACACATATTCATTGGGATGGGAAAATAAATATTTAGAGCTTAGGGTAACTAAACAATGTAAGATCAAAGTTTCTATATGTTCAAACTATATTAATCAAGTATAGGTATATGTAGTACCACTTAATGTGTGTGGTGTAATGATTAAAAACCCCTACATTTAAATTAGGCATGAAATATTCATGAGGAGTGAAAAATAATACACTTGATCAACGATGAGGAATTGTTCCTCATCAATGCACACAAATGTAAATACAAGGTCTCTCTAGTAAGTGCTAACCAAGACAAGGAATTAATAAGTTCTAGTAGAAAATGTGTATTACTCTTCTTTAGAGGGAACCAACTAGGAGATTAATTTAAAATAAAGGAATATTTGGAGGATGTACTATAGAGAATAAACATCAATTGGAGGATATTTTATATTTATACAAAGAAGTGTTCCAAGGGCCTAAAGTGTTACCATGTAATAGAGAAGTGGAACATGAGATACAGATGTTGCATGACTCCCCATAATTTTCCAAACATTGGGTTGTATATGGATAGTCCATCTTGGAAGTAGATGAAGTGAAGAAACAATTGAAACAACTATTGGAGTAGGGATTAATTCATCCATTCACCTCACCTTCTTGGTCACTTATCATCATAGTATCCGAGAAGGACAGGACTTGGAGAATGTGTATCTACTAAATAGCTCTATATAATATTATCATCACGAACCATAATCCCCTACCTAAGGCTAATGACTTGTTATAATAGTTTCAACATGCTAACTAATTCATTGAGTTGCATTTCAAATCAGGATACCATTGGTAATGAGTTAAAGAAGAAGGAACTTGGAAGACTACCTTTAAGACTAGGAAAGGTATATATGAATGGTTGAAAATCCTTTAAGTTTTATGTGATGAACCAATTAGATTTATGTTTTCAATGAATGATGTGTTCCATAAATCATGATAGTAACTAATAATTCAATCATCCTCCCTTCAAGTATTTGAGAGGAGTGAATCCACTGCAATATTTTGCCACTTCTTTTATTTACAAATTATTCAAAAAATGGATAAATTCTAACAAACTGTTTGCATAATAAAACACAAAAACAATACATAATAACTATCTTTTGGATTTAGAAAACCATCCAAGGAAATTTTCCCTTCTTTTCCTAGCTAAATTTAATTCCTCGAATGAGAGGAGGAGATGGATGTTGGCTTTTCTTTACTAGATAAACAAAGGAAATTATAGCCTTCTCTACTTGATATCTTTTATTCAGAACTTCATAATAGGAAAGATATATCGATTATTTTCCAAAATCCTGCTCATCCTCATCATTGTTCTCTACATCCTTTGAATTGTTTATTGCTTTCGTTAAGTCACTCTTTGTTTCCGCTTCCTTCTCTTCTTAATCATTCTCAACTTATTCATTCTATCATGTTTCCTCTTCTTCCTCTTCTTCTTCATCTTCAACTATTTCAACTTCCCCATCTTCTTCTTCATCTTGTTTATCTTCCTCTAGAACTATAACTCTAGTTGGAGATTTGAAGGGCTCATCGTTTTTCTTGAATTTATCTATGGTTGGTTTTCCTTATTGTTTCCCTTTGTTACTTCCTCTAAACTTATTACAAATTCAAAACTATTTTGGATCGGTTTGGGGGAATCCTTATATGAAACCTTTGAATGTTGTGACCCTTTGATGGTTTCTTTGAAACTACTTAAAAATAGCTTGTTGATTATATGGGGCCTAATGTTATTTTTTAGATTGGCTTCTAAATCTATTATGAGACTGCTCAACATAAGCTTGTTGATTAGAAGGGGGTTGCATTTTGTAGGATATCGAGGATAGTTTTTGGCGAAATTCCCATTGATATAATAGTGGCTGCATTTGAATGTAATTTTCTCATTCTCCATAGTTTGTGTATGGTATCACCTCTCCAAGTTGAATTACAATGCTTCTGTAGACCCATATCTAAATCTACTTCCACACACACTCTTGTATATGAGAAAGTATTTCCTTTTGGTTTTGATCCATCAATGTATTTTCCTAACTTATTTATAATATCCATGAGAGTGTCTTAATACCAGAAAAATAGGGGCAAATGAGGAAATCTAACCCACATAGCGACTAAATTTATCTCTTATGCTAGGTTAAAATCTAGAGAATAAGGATCTAGATACATACCCATAGAACCCATGAAGTATGGTCCTGTTGAAGCCCCTGGTGTGTAAGTTTCTGGAATGTTTTCCAAGGCAAGCAACAAAGGGTGAAAACCCAATCTGAAAGGCTTCAAAAATCTTTGTGCAAGAGCAGTTCTATCCTCAGACTATTTGGTGTAGTTAAATCCCATGGATATTAGGCCTTCACTGGCACTTATGTGGGTTGATCCTGAAAGGATCTGACTTCCTATGAAGGAAGATAAAAAATGAGTTCTTATCTCTAGCAGTGAGTTTGCTTTTAAAGGAAACCTAAACTAAGTTAGATCTGAATTAAAAGGATCTGTTTAATTATGCAAGATAACCTGATTTGATAATTAATAAGTGTTTTCACCAGTTGACAGAAATGTGTAGTGGATCCTTACTTATTAGATCAAGACACAGCCAGAGAATTAAAATTAAATGATTGTGACTTAAGGGTTGAAGCGCATGCAAGCTTATCCTGTTATGAAATGTTGATTGAAAAATTAGCATTAACTTAATAATATATGTTCATCATTTGCAGAAATAGATAAATGATTTAAATAAATAAATTCACTTAAAACATAAATGACACAGATCATAAGTTAAGAGAAATCTAAAATGTAGATCGATGCATAAATTATGATTGCAAAATTAAAACAATATTCGTTCATAAGCTGAAGTGAAAATCAACATTCATCAAACAAATTTGATAAATTAACAAAAGAGGAATCAAGAGAAAAACTAAATGTATTACTTCAAGGGTGCAAAAAAATACAATCTCTTCGTTAATTAGAGTATATCCAGTCTTCTTTTGATTATTTTCTCCCTCCTCCCCTATGAGATGTCTACCCCTTAAATAATAATTACAAAATAGATACAAAGGGTAAATTTCCCATAAAACAGGGATTACAAAATCAAACTAATATAAGAATAACCAAGAGCACCTTGCCACTTGGTCCAAACTTCTAACAACTCATCCACATTTGGATAATTAGCCAACTTGAGTCCCAGCTGAGCATCACACGTGAAGGACTCGATCTCATTCTTGGATAACTTATGCCAAGTGTGCAGAAAAATGTGGATCTTTCCTTCTAGGCTGACATGTTGCTTGATGAATTTATCAACTTCTGAAATGTCTATGTGCCCGAGCTGCTGAATCTGCTCTTTGACCTGCTCACACCTCCTATCAACCTGTTCAATAATCAGCTTCAATGGACAAGCCTTCTTAATGAGATCCATAGTAGTAAACTGTAGCTTGACCATGATACTATCCGCAACATACCATCTTCTTCCATAGATTGCTTGTGCCTTCTTGTCAATCTGTTGCTCAAGGATAATAGACATTCTCTCAAAATAATTATGAGTTTCCTAAATTTCATTCAGGGAACTAAATAACTCAGCCAAGATTTTGTGATGCTCCTCATTGACTTTGTTAGCCAAGTCACTGAACTCTTGCTGAGAAAACCTGGGGAAAGCAGTAGTGGCTGCATTGGCAGTTGCATCTTTCAGCTGTTGTTCCAGCACTGCTATCTTCTCAACATTTGCAGTGTTTAGGACTTTAGCATCCTGCAATTTAACCTGGAGAGAAGTATTATGTTCCTGCAAATACTTGAGCTGATTTTCATACTGACCTCTCAATTCATGAACCTGAGATTCATGTTCTTCATTAACTTTGATCAGTTTCTCCTGAAGCTTTTTCAACTCCTCTTTCTTGATGTCAATTTCCTTGTTCAATGAAGTCACTGAATCAAAATTGGCTCCAACAAATGCTCCCATAGCTGAAGCAGTGACCAATGCTTCCTGCTGGATATCATCAGATTGCTTTGCCCAAATATTCTAATTGGGAATAGGTGCTTGCAACATACTTGGTTCCCTGCTTCTTATATTGCCTCTTTTTACCCCTGCCTTGGTTGATTTACTGTAAAAATATTCTCGAAGGGAGACCACAGTATCATCTCCAGAATCAAATATCAACTCAGTTGAAGATGTAGCTATGTTGCAAGTTGCAACTAGTGAGGTTGTTTGAGTAACAGTGTGATTTGGGATAGACATGGTGATCTGGGAGGTAGATATGGAAGAAGTGGTAGTGATAGTAGAAGTGGAAGGTTCAGAAGTCGAAGGTACATAAATGGAAGAAGTGGTTAGAGTGACAACTTCAGGATTGAAAATAGGGGTAATAGTAACTGATGGTTGTAAATAAACAATTGGAGCTTGGACATCGGTGGATGTTGGTAGTGAGGTAAATGGTGGAGTTAACAGAGTTGGTTGTGAAGTAATAGAAAAAGTGGTGAATATTTCAGCTAATGTGGCTGATGGAAGGGTAATATTAACAGATGAGGTGGGAGTGAGCTCACTAGAAGTGAGTGGGAGTGTAGAATTTATGCAGCAAGGGTGGTGGTGACTTATGGAAAATGGTCATGAGGAATGGGATCATCCATCACTATGTTATCCAACAAATATGTCACAACCTGAGAGGCTTCTGTGACCTCTTGAGTTATAGGAACAACAGGAAAAAGAGACCTTGTTGGTAGCCTTTCATCCTCTGCATCACTATCATCAATGTTCAATGTAGGAATCTAAGATACAATGGTTTGAATTTGCTACCTCTTTGCAGGGGTACTTGCAACAACTACTTGAGTATCAAGTACTGAAGTCAGTTGTGCCAATTTTTTATTTATCAGTTCAGATGTTTGAATTAGAACCTTCAGTTCAATAACATGTTTCAATTTTGGAGCATCCTCCAAAAGGCCTTTACCTTTTCCTTCATCTGGATATGTCAACACCAATGGATCACTTGCCTTTTGTGCTTCTTTCTCTTCTCTGTCCTTTCTAGTTTGCTCTTCAAGTTGTGGTTCCATTTTTTTGTAACTCAAAACCTTAGTCTTGAGGTCCTATTGTTATTGAAGAATGAAGCTCGGTTCTTCTTTGGTTTTAGCCCTAACCAAAACTTCATAAAAGAAATTTACTCCCTGATAAATAGAGTCATCAGGGGGAACCTCATGGGCATAGTTGGTCTTCATGTGTTCTTGTGCAAAGTGGGTAGATAGGAATGCCTTGGAATCATGCATCATTTTGGGAGCTTGTCCCAACTTTAATGCAACAATCCTCTTTCCCAATGATGCAACATATGTTAAGGTTGGAATGACCAAAGCCCCAAGATTCAAAGGGAATTTAGGCCATCCCTTTCTTTTAGGTCCAGTGAGCTTGAGGAATACTCCATTTGTGACAGTGTGGAAAGTTATTTCTTCAAGCAGGAGTTTGTCTGGGACTATCCTCGGCAGCAAATGCACTATGCTACTTCCCCAAAATCTGATATAGGAGAAGGATTCTCCCACATACCAGTCACCAATGGTGGGAATGACAGTTTTTGCATTAGGAGAGAAAGCAAGTGCATCTTCCCCAAATATTTGATGATAGATTGTACCAAAGAAGTGATCACAGATATCATACAATAAAGGAACTTAATTTTTCTCCCACAATGTTGAACAATATATGTGGACTGGAGGAGATGATAGGGTCCAATTCCACCCCATGGAAGGGTACTGGAATTCTGAGAAGAACACATCAATCACATAGGATGAATAAAAGAAGCGAGGCTTCCTTGAAGCTGGTGTCTTCTGATAATGCTCGATTGTTGTCTTTAACTCAACTGACAGAATTGAAGCCCAATTGAATGATTCCCCTGTTGTGAGGACATGATGGGCTACTAGTTCCCATTCGGCTTTGAATACAGAGCAGTTAGGGAGGCCATACATCATGCAAAGCATGGATGCTAAGAGGGAATAGGGTTCCTTGAACCATGAAACAGGGTATAAGTTATCGGCTCTGGGTATGAAATTGGATGGGTTATTTATCCATGATTTATCATCTCGTCAAAATTAAACCTCGTCTTAACAGAATCTAGGAAAGTGGCATTAAGAAGCAGAGGGGTCGGCTTAAGGGCATATGCTCTAGTGAAGACTTCAAAGTGGAAAGAGGCGAGTTGAGACCGTGCATTATTGTTGAAGGAACGGTCTTTAGGGTTCATGTGGTCAATTATCCACTTGACTACATCTGTGTAAGGGCGAAAGGTTGGTCTAGGAGCTATGGCATGTATTTGAGAATGACTAATTCTCTCATAGGCAGACTGGTTTTCTTGGATTTCTGACAGGTCATCGTTATCAAAAATGTCATAAAATCAGGACCAATCTATAAGATAGGTTTCAGAAAATATGTCACTGGTATCGGTGAGGATGTCGAAATAGGGGTCTTTGTTTATTAGGTCTTTCTGAGTTGTTTTAGAGCGAGTGTTCCTCGACATGGTGAAAAAACTGGTAATTCTGATAAATAAAATAAAACAAATAAAAAATAGTTTGAATAATAACGAAAAGCCGTAAACAATCAATAAGAAAAGGACAGATATCTGACC
The DNA here is from genome assembly GCA_027924585.1 of Larix kaempferi. Taxonomy (NCBI): domain Eukaryota; kingdom Viridiplantae; phylum Streptophyta; class Pinopsida; order Pinales; family Pinaceae; genus Larix; species Larix kaempferi. Next base: position 4,227,202 of record BSBM01000034.1, read on the forward strand.
TCTGCTGACGAAAATGGCAGAAAACAAGCCCAGGTAAGAATTCGCAGTAAAAATCCTTGACAAAGGTAAATGCTTGAAATTGAAAAATGGTAAAATAAAATAGCAATTTTGAAATATTTAACAAGTTCATCGGATGAAATCTGGACCGTAGGATCAAACAAATCAACGGCTCTGATCCAATCATACAGGGTGTGGAAGAAGAGTTGCAGAACTTTATTTTTGCAAATATGTACATTCTTTCCACAATCCACAATGCGGATTGCAGGTTGTGGAAACACAACTCAAAATATAAACAAACCAAAGGTTTCCACAATCTGCAATTTCGGGTTGCGAATTGCGGAAACACAACTTTAAATGTGAATGAATGAAGAGGTCCCGCAATCCGCAATTGCAGGTTGTGGGTCGCGGGATTGCAAACGACATAATTTAAGATGACGATCCTTCCGCATTCCAAAATCCGCAATTGCGGGTTGCGGATTGCGGAAAAAGAAAAACACAGACTTATTTTTCAAACACTTTCCGCATCCGCAATCCGCATTGTGGGTTGCGGAAACACAAAGTGTGAATTTATTTCAAATGCTTCCCACAATCCGTAATTGTGGGTTGTCTGTTGCGGAAAAGAAAAACCTTAATTTATTCAAAATGATCTCCGCATCCGCAATCCATATTGCGGGTTGCAGAACAAAAAACTTTCAAATGAAAAACCAAGCTTCCGCAATCTGCATTGCGGATTGCGGATTGTGGGTTGTGGAAAAGACAAACTTTTGGGAAAATCAAAACTTTCCTCAACTCACAAAAATCAATGAATTTATTGAAGGAAAAATTATCAACTAAATCAAATGATGACAAACACATGAAAAGTACGATTAACAATCATGAAACTCCAAAATGAATAAGGAAATCAAGCATTACCTTAGTAAATGAAAAATTGGGGCTCCCATGTTTTCATTAAAACATGGGATCTGTTGTACCTACAACAAATGGCGACTGGCTGGGGTGAAGCAGTTATCTCTGTGAATTTAAGCTTTAGTTATGAAGAAGATATGTCAGAAATAGATGTTCCAGTTTGCAATTTACAAAATGTTCTAAAAAAAACACAACCAAACAACAGAGTTAATCATATGATTGATATGTTCCCATCCAAAATCAATTAATGATGATGTCTATTCGAAAAGGCATCCTAGAAGTAAAAATGAATTCTCTGCCATTATGCAGTCATAGGAGGGCAGTTGAGGATGAACCTTATAACAAACTTACAACTATCCTGGATTACTAAGTCACGAATCACCTTGACTTATTTAAACATTTATTTAAAGTATGTACAGATGCATTACTCAAAATATATACATTCCATATTTTTACTCACCTTTTTTTTATATTATTTTCCGTTTTTTTAACCAAATGAAAAATATGCAAAATAAGACTTTATTGAAACAAGGCCATTTCCGTGACTTGGTGATCAAATATTGGAAATGCCATTCACAAACCTAACCTGGAAACTGAACAAGCTAGCTTAGTAAGGAGACTCCTTGTCCTTCAGCTTTTAACACTCAAAGCAATTATCATGGCTTGGTAACCATAAGGTGATAACTCCAGTCCAAAATCAAATTCATGATCATGGTAGAGATGGATTGTGATAAGAACCCCCTATCCTTAAATACAACAAGTTGTCTTATAAGAAGAAAACAAAATTTATTGGTGTATAAATTACAAGACACTACTATGGCTGTGTGACCATACACTAGTAGTGTTACTCACTGCTGTATTGCAGATCATGAATGGACCGACCTGTGATAGGATCTTTCACCATCCAGCAGCAGTTGGAAGTCATCTCCCTAGCTTGGTGACCGGATGTGGAGATATCATTCCACTAAACATCTATGAACGTAATGGGTTGGATTGTGATAAGACCCCCCATCTTGCAATTTAGAGCTATTAAATGCATTATTTTCAAGGTGATCATAATAGGGTCAAAATAGATAAAGGTTGACCGGGTTATAAAGATATGGTGCCAATCACTGATGAAACATAAGATAAGAAAACCTGATCACTTCTATAACTTCAATTAACAAAGTGAAACATTTAGAGATGGTGATTGAGGTGGGAAAGTATCAATTAAAGCTCTGCAAAAGATTTTCCGTTTGATTCCATGAAAGACATTTTCATATATAGGCTGAATAAAGTAAAACTGACAATAACTACCCCAAAAATACATATTGTATTGATTTGGGATAGACTGCTCAGTAGCCTTTTCCAAATGTGTGGACATTATTATGATTCAAAAGAAAACCAAAATTTAATAAGAAAACAAGCAAAGCGAACAAAGAAAAGAAAACAAACCACACCTATGTATAGATGAGTGAAATACTCCTTTAAAAAAAATACTTTTTGAGCAACTATACATTCACTGGATAGGTCTCTGAGACCCCTTCCAGTGTTTGCAACCGGACAGTACTAGGACCAATATTTTATGTAATAATGAATGGGCCTAGCCATAGGCGCTGAAATTTGGTGTAATCATTCTGGTCTTTGTGTTGTTTATCCCATTTCAATACCAAATCTCCCACTGTAAACTCCCTACTAGTTGAGGACTTCTCATCAAACCATCTCTTCACTAGTTACCGATGTTGATATAGCTTGTTCTTAGATTTTTCCCTATCTTCTTCCAAAGTAATGTATCAATCCTTTGCTGGAGTGGAGAAGAATCATCTTCCTGTATTGAATGTGCTAATTGTAGTGAGGGAATCATAAGATTGGATGGTAGGATGGCCTCCTTACCATAAACCAAATAGTAAGGGGAGTTGGCAATGGTTGCTTTTGGGGTAACCCAGTCTACCCAAAGAGAATTATATAGTTGGGTGTGCCAATCTTTATGGTGGGTGGCTACTGTATTCTTTAGTATGTTTATCAGGTTCTTGTTAGAAGACTCAGCCAATCTATTTCCTTGAGGATAGTAATTGGCAGAATATTTCAGTTTTATGCCCTTCTCAAGAGCATATTGGGTAAGGTCAATTGAGGAGAAGTAAGAGGCATTGTCAAATACAAGAAACTCAGGATCCCCAAACCCAATGATTATGTTTCTTTCCAGAAAGGATATTGCTGAGTTTGTATTAGCAAATCTGAGAGGAACAACCTCTACCTACCGAGTAAAGTAGTCAGTGGTTGTTAGGATGTATTTGTGTTGCAAGGAGGAAGCATGGGTGATGGGTCCAACAAAATCCAGACCCCATTGTTGAAATGGAAACTGGACTATAATTGGCTGAAGGGGGAATGCAGGTTTTTTTACTTTTCCAGCACATTTCTGACATGATTCACACTTTCTGGTGAAAGCATAAGCATCTCTGAATAAAGTTGGCCAATAATAGCTTGCCCTCAGGATCTTGTGAGCAGTAGTTTCCCCTGAGAAGTGTCATCCTATAGGTCCTGCATGAAATTGCAATAAAATTTTGTCAGTTTCAGGCTTCTCCAAACATCTGAGAAACACACCATCATAGTTTTTCCTAAACAGTACCCCATCAATAAACTAATATGGTGTAGCCTTGAATCTTAAGGCTCTACATTTTTTAAAATCAAGGGTTTCAGGAGCATACCCATGTGTCAAGAAAAACTTAATGTCATCGTACCATTCAGATGTTTGAGTTTTAATAACATGCACTGAACCTCCTGATGTGATTTCTTCTCGATCCCATTCAAGTTGTTGCTGCGCAAGGTCATTGGACTAAGAAGCAAGTACACACAAACCCTGACCTTTCACAATTTTAGCTGATTTGATCTCAAAGTCGTACTCTTGGAGAGATGTCATCCAATGGGCATGTTTCTCACCAAACTCCTTTTGTATCAGAACATTCTTGATGGTTGCATAGGGAACAATAACCTTAGTCCGAGATTTAAGAAGATAGGGTCTATAGTGTTTTATCGACTTATAGACCGCATAGGTTTGTTTATTGATTTGGGAATAGTTCAGTTCGGCCCCTTTGAACATGGAGCTCATGAAAGAGATCAGAATCTCAGCATCATCAATATGTTTCTGTGTAAGAAAAACTGCATACGATAAGTCAGTGGTGAATGTATATAAAATGAAATCTTTGTTGAAATAAGGAGACATCAGAGTGGGAGATTCTGCAATGGCTTTCCGAATTTCAGCAAAGGTGTTTCTCTGTTCATCAGTCCACTTGAATTGTGCATCTTTTTTAATCAGTTGTTGCAATGGTTTGACAATCTGTGCAAAATTCGGAACAAATATTCTAACAAAATTGATCTTACCTAAAAATGAATGCATTTCTTTTCAAGAACTGGGAAGTCTGATCTTAGCAATAGCTTCTGTGTGTTCTGCATCAATAATCATGTTTTGTTTTGAAACAATGAAACTTAACAGCTTACCTTCAGTGTCAGCAAATATTGATTTCTTCGGATTCAATGAAATCTTGTACTTTCTGCACCTCTCGAATACCTGTTTAGGAGAAGACAAATGTCCATGCCTCTTCTTAGAATAAATTTTAATGTCATCCAAATAAACAACAACAGAATTATGCATTAATCCCCTGAAAGCTATGTCCATAACTCTCTGTAAAGTGGCACCTTCATTTATCAATCCAAAAGGCATTTGTCTGTAGGAAAAAGTTCCCCAAGGGGTTCTGAAAGTTGTTTTCAATTGGTCAGCAAGGGCAACCAAAACTTGATTGTACCCTGAGAATCCATCTAGCAGGGAGAACATCTCAGCACCTGAAACCTTTTGTAAATATGCTCCATGGGGGGAACATGATAATTATCTTTTTTCATATGCTTTATTTAGGTTCTTGAAATCAACGCATAGTCTAATTTCCCCATTCTTCTTCCGAATAGGTACCAAGTTTGCAATCCACTGTATGTGTCTCACTGGAAAAACAATTCTTACTGCTAACCATTTTTCAAGTTCTTGTTTAACAAAAGGTTCTAGGCTGGGGAGCATCTTCCTAAGTCTCTGTTGATAAGGTTTAACCTTAGGCTTCATAGGTATGTTGTGATGCATGATATTGGTATCAAATGTTTTGAGTTCATCATATGTCTAAGCAAACACATATTTGAACTCTTTGCACAATTTAATGAAATCTTTCTTTTCCTCAGTGGAGCAGTCAATTCCTAAATTTATCATCTGAGGATTTTGATCAGTACCTAGGTTGATAGGTTCATAGTTCAGGGATGAGCTTTGATTTTTGCAGTTTGTCTCATGTTTGAACTTATCTTGCAAATCATAAAATTTCTCCAGATTGATAACTAACTTGGGAATAAGATTAGAAGGGAGGCTAGGATCAGCTAAATATTTCTCATGCTCGGCTTCATCTATTGCCACTTCTTGGAAAGTATCCTGGGCTATGAGAAAATCTAAAATTTGATGATCATCATCAAAAACCTTCCAACTAGTTACATTGTTAGGAATAGAAGGTCTGTAAATTAATTCAATAGAAAAAGTTTTAGGAGGCAAACCTTTTGGAGGAATCAATTTGGATGCAGTGTTAGCTAATAGGTCTGCATCAAAATTCTGGGACTTAGGGACTGACTTAATATTGAATGTAGAAAAAGAATTAGTCAAATCCCTTACTAGCTTCTGATAATTAATCAAAAGGGGAGATATGCAATGGATTTTACTTCTCACCTATTTTACAATAATTTTAGAATCTCCATAACATTCAATTACCTGGGCTCCCATGTCAATTGCTTTCTTGAGTCCCTAGACCAGAGCCTCATATTCAACAATGTTATTGGTGCACTCAAATTCAAGCCTGCAGGAAATCATTATTTTGGTCCCCTTTCGGTCAATCAAGACACAACCTGCACCAGCTCCATCCTTAGATCTTGACCCATCAAAGAAAAGAGTCCATGCATTTGGATCTATCCTAAAATTAGTATTTACATTATATACATTATGTACTACAGTACCAGAGAATGGAACGGAAGTAAAATTACCAATTTGGGACTGATTCTAATCATTCTCAATAGGTGACGTATCTGCAGGAAAATCCCCAAATAATGTGTCGAAAGTGTAGTGTTCTACATTTGAGCTAAAATAAGCAGCATGCTCACTGGAATCATTCAAATTAGTGACAGTTTGTTTCATATAAGGTTCTCTGCTGATCTTGATTCTATTTGGTCTTCCATTATAGGGAATCCATAGATGGGACCAGTCAATAGCAAAATAGCCTTTGATATTTTCTAACCAATCCCTACTCAACCACATTACATACATTTTAGGGATATCAACTACAACAATATCCACAGTCTAGTGGATTCTCGGGTCAGCGAACAGTGTTAAAAGAACATTCTTCAGTTCTCCCACTACCCTAACTTTGGATCTATCAAGTTGAACAATTTGGGTAGGACAAGGCTCCCAAGAAGCATTTAGCTTCTTGCAGACATATAAGGGCATGACATTAGATGATGCCCTTGAGTCTATCATACAATTATGGACATTCCTATTGAATATTTCAAAAGTGAGCAAGAAAGGAGGTGTTTTCTTACTACCTGGTTTTTTATTTCCAAGTTTAGAATATGTCTCTATATTGTTGTTCTGAGCTTCCCTGTGTTTGTTTACAATCATGCTTTTGGGCAGACTATCTCTCATGGCATGGATTTTCAGAAGTTCAAATAGAGATATGTTGGCTTTCACTCTTTTCAAGTCATCAATTAAACTGTACTCTATTCAGGAATGATAGTTTCCTTTTGTGTTGCTACTTTACCTCTATTTGGGGCAGATGTCGAAGGGGAGGCTTCCTGTGTAGGCTATCCTTTACTTCTTGTATTATAGGGATGTTGGACATTGAAAATAACCTCAGGCTCATCTTCCTCTTCATCCATGGGGAGTTCTGAAAAGTAACTGATTTTGTTTATCTGTTGGTCTTCTTCTTCATCTAGTGGTTCAAGATCCTGATTTTGTTTTGGATTATCACCAGTGTGATCAGGAGGGTTATGAGATTCAAAAACCAAAGCTCTAAAAATTGAAAGAATATTTTTAGAATTCAACCCCTCATCAGGATTAGGTGGAACTTGATTTGTGGGGGTTGATAAGGCCTCCTAAAAGGTGGTCTATTGAATCCTCTGTTGTTGTTTTGGTTTTCTGTATTGGTCTTTTTTAAGTCTACCATTTCATTGGAAATCCTTTGAAGAAATTTTTTCATGTCGTTCATTTCAAAAGGGTCCTTGTTTTGCACAGTGGGTTTAGGAGGATTGTCTAGTTTCTTGCAGGAGGTAGAAGGTTGTTTAGATGAAGCATTAGGGTTATCTTTCAAACATAACATATCTTTCTCTACCTGGATGGCTTTTTCAAAAGCCTCCTGCAAGTTATCTTTGTGTGCTCTTTTGACCCACATAGCAATGGGAATAGGTAAACATTTGACATAGCATGCAACCAACAGTTCTTCAGCAGGAAGAACAGTGGCATGGATTCTATTAAATAGGTATGAGAATCTTTGGTTATAATCTTTGACCCTATCTTTGCCTTTAATTTTCATTGAAGATAGATCTATGACTAGATATTCTATGGTTTTGTCATCTCTAAACTTCTGAATAAACATTTTTTCAAAGTCATCCCAAGAATAAATGGATATGGCTTCTAAGGAAAAGTAGCACGTATATGATTTCCCCTCAAATGTGTAAGGAAAAAATCTGCAAACAACATCCTCATGTATGACATTCCCAATTCTAATGGCCTGCATAAAGGTTTTAATATGATCAAGTGCAGGTGATTTGTCATCAGGGTTATACTTAGGTAGCCACTTTTCAGGTTTCTTTGGAAATCTATGTTGATATCCAACTATAAACACAACATCTTGGTCAAGCCAAGGTCTGTTTTGGCTCTGTCCTACCATGGGTATGTCCTATGAAGATGAACTTGAGGTTGTCTCACTTTCTGATGATTCCTCATATGAGGAGGATGATGATGAAGGAGGTGATGGTGGTGGTCCACCTGTTGTAGCGTTGGGTTGTGGGATTTGCAGATCTTGATCTGCTTCCTCGAATAGAGATGAGATATCAGGAAACGATTCCTGTCTAGCAGTGTTCAATTTATCAGTGTTTTGATTGTCAGGCTTTTGATTATCAGAGTTTTGATTATCAAATTCAGTAACAATCCATGAACTGCTATTTTGATGTTCTTAAGATAGTCTTCCGTTCTGGTTCCTCTCTTCAATTCTCTGGTTTACCCTAGCAATAGTATCATATGTACTTTTTCTTAATTGCTCTGGGGTTAGAGTCCCCCTAGTAGGCAAGTGAAAGATAATTTTTGTTCTAGGGGTTTGTATTCTGGTTACTGGTGTACCAAGTACTATGGGTGGATCTTGTACTAGTTGTTCTGTGGACGTTGATGCCTATGTTTGGCTCCTTGTAAAAACCAGTATTTTTGCTGGAGGAGGTCTGTTGGTGTTTTGTCTAGGCATGACTGGTCATGGCTCTCCTTCTAGCGCTATTTGTTGAAGCCCCGGGTGTGTAAGTTGCTGGAATGTTTTCAAAGGAAAGCAACAGAGGGTGAAAACAAAATATGAAAGGCTTCAGAAATATTTGCGCAAGAGCAGTTCTATCCTCAGACTGTTTGGTGTAGTTAACTCCCATAGATATTAGGCCTCTGCTAGCACTTATGTGGGTTGATCCTGAAAGGATATGACTTCCTATGAAGGAAGATAAAAAAATGTGTTCTTATCTCTATAAGTGAGTTTTCCTTTAAAGGAAACCTAAACTAAGTTAGATCTGAATTAAAAGGATCTGTTTAATTGTGCAGGATAACTTGATCTGATAATTAATAAGTGTTTTCACCAGTTGATATAAATTTGTAGTGGATCCTAACTTATTAGATCAAGACACAGTCAGAGAATTAAAATTAAATGATTGTGACTTAAGGGTTGAAGCGCATGCAAGCTTATCATGTTATGAAATGTTGATTGAAAAATTAGCATTAACTTAATAATATATGTTCATCATTTGTAGAAATAGATAAATGATTTAAATAAATAAATTCACTTAAAACATAAAGGACACAAATTTGAAGTGAAAATCAACATTCATCAAACAAATTTGATAAATTAACAAAAGAGGAATCAAGAGAAAAACTAACTGTATTACTTCAAGGCTGCAAAAAATTACAATCTCTTCGGTAATTAGAGTATCTCCAGTCTTCTTTTGATGATTTTCTCCCCCCACCCCTATGAGATGTCTACCCCTTAAATAATAATTACAAAATATACAAAGGGTAAATTTCCCATAAAATAGGGATTACAAAATCAAACTAATCTAAGAATAACCAAGGGCGCCTTGCCACTTGGTCCAAAATTCTAACAACTCATCCACATCTGGTTAATTATCCCACTCGAGTCCCAACTGAGCATCACACGTGAAGGAATCCATCTCATTCTTGGATAACTTGTGCCAAGTGCACAAAAAAATGTGCATCTTTCCTTCTAGGCTGGCAGGTTGCTTGATGAATTTGCTAACTTCTGAAATGTTTATGTCCTCGAGCTGCCTAATATTCCTTTTTACCTGCTCACGCTTGCTATCAACATGTTCAATCATTAGATTTAGTTGACAATCCTTCTCAATGAGATCCATAGTAGGAAATGGTAGCTTGACCATGATACTATCCGCAGCATACCATCTTCTTCCACAGATTGCTTGTGCCTTCTTGTCAATCTGTTGCTCAAGGAGAATAGACATTCGCTCAAAATCATTATGAGTTTCTTGAATTTCATTCAAGGAACTAAATAAACTAGCCTCGAGTTTGTGATGCTCCTCATTGACTTTGTTAGCCAAGTCCCTGAACTCTTGCTGAGAAAACCTGGGGAAAGCAGAAGTGGTTGCATTGGCAGCTGCATGTTTCAGCTGTTCTTCCAGAACTAGTATCTTCTCAACATTTGCAGTGTTTAGGACTTCAACATCCTGCAATTTAACCTGGAGAGAAGTATTTTGTTCCTGCAAATCCTTGAGTTGATTTTCATACTGACCTCTCAATTCATGAACCTGAGATTCATGTTCTTCATTAACTTTGATCAGCTACTCCTGAAGATTTTTCAACTCCTCTTTCTTGATGTCAATTTCCTTGTTCAGTGAAGTCACTGAAATCAAAATTGGCTCCAACAAATGCTCCCATAGCTGCAACAGTGTCCAATGCTTCCTCCTAGATATCATCATATTGCTTTTCCCAAATAAAATGAGTGGGAACAGGTGCTTGCAACATACTTGGTTCCCTGCTTCTTTTATTGCCTCTTTTTACCACTACCTTAGCTGATTTACTGTTAAAATATTCTTGAAGGGAGACCACAGTATCATATCCAGGATCAGCTATCAACTTAGTTGAATATGTAGCTATGTTGCAAGTTGCAACAAGTGAGGCTATTTGAGTAACAGTGGGATTTGGGATAGACATGGTGATCTGGGAGGTAGATATGGAAGAAGTGGCATTGATAGTAGCAGTGGAAGGTTCAGAAGTGGAAGGTACAAAAATGGAAGAAGTGGTTAGAGTGACAACTTCAAGAATGAAAATAGGGGTAACAGTAATTGATGGTTGTAAAGAAACAATTGGAGCTTGGACAACGGTGGCTAGTGGTAGTGAGGTAAATGGTGGAGTTAATAGAGTTGGTTGTGAAGTAATAGAAAAAGTGGTGAATATTTCAGTAATGTAGCTGATGGAAGGATATTATTAACAGATGAGGTGGGAGTGATCTCACTGGAAGTGTGTGGGAGTGTTGAAGTTAAGGCAGCAAGGGTGGTGGTGACTTCTAGAAAATGGTCATCGGGAATGGGATCATCCATCACTATGCTATCCAACAAATCTGTCACAACTTGAGAGGCTTCTGTGACCTATTGCGTTATAGGAACGATAGGAAAAAGAGACCTTGTTGGTAGCCTTTCATCCTCTGCATCACTATCAGCAATGTTCAAAGTAGGAATCTGAGATACAGTGGTTTGAATTTTATGCCTCTTTACAAGGGTACTTGCAACAACTACTTGAGTATCAAGGACTGAATTCATTTGTGCCAATATTTTCTTTAACAGTTCAAATGTCTGAATTAGAACCTTCAGTTCAGCAGCAGGTTTCATATTTGGAGAAACCTCCACAAGGCCTTTACCTTTTCCTTCATCTGGATATGTCAACATCAATGGAGCACTTTCCTTTTGTGCTTCTTTCTCTTCTCTATCCTTTCTAGTCTGCTCTTCAAGTTGTAGTTCCATTTGTCTATAACTCAAAACCTTAGTCTTGAGCTCCTGATTGTATTGAAGAATGAAGCTATGTTCTTCTGTGGTTTTAGCCCTAACCATGACTTCAAAAAATAAATTTAGTCCCTGATAAATAGAGTCATCAGGGGTATCCTCATGGGCATAGTTGGTCTTCACGTGTTCTTGTGCAAAGTCGGCAGCCAGGAATGCCTTGGGATCATGCATCATTTTGGGAGCTTGTGCCAACTTTAATGCAAAAATCCTCTTTCCCAATACTGCAAAATGTGTTGAGGTTGGAATGACCAGAGGCCCAATATTCAAAGGGAATTTAGGCCATCCCTTTCTTTTAGGTCCAGTGAGCTTGAGGAATACTCCATTTGTGATAGTTTGGAAAGCTATTTATTCAAGCAGGATTTTGTATGGGACTATCCTCGGAAGCAAATTCACTATGCTACTTCCCCAAACTCTGATATAGGAGAAAGATTCTCGCACATATTAGTCACCAATGTTGGGAATGAGATTTTTTGCATTAGGAGAGAAAGCGGGTGCATCTTCCCTAAATATATGATGATATATTGTACCAAAGAAGTGATCACAGATATCATACAATAAAGGAACATAATTGTTCTCCCACAATGCTAAACAATATATGTGAAGTGGAGGGGCTGATAGGGTCCAATTCCACCCCATGGAAGGGTAATGGAATTCTGAGCAGAACATATCAATCACATAGGATGAATAAAAGAAGGGAGGCTTCCTTGACGCCGGTGTCTTCTGATAATGCTCGATTGTTGTCTTTAACTCAGCTGACAGAATTGAATCCTAATTGAATGATTAGCTTGTTGTGAGGACATGATGGACTACTGGTGCCCATTCGGATTTGAATACAGAGCAGTTAGGTAGGCCATACAGCCTGCGAAGCATGGCTGCTAAGAGGGAATAGGGTTCCTTGAACCATGAAACAAGGTATAAGTTATCGACTCTGGGAATGAAATTGGTCGGGTTATTCATCCATGATTTTATCATCTCATGAAAATTAAACCTGGTCTTAATAGAATCTAGGAAAGCGGCATTGAGAAGCTGGGTGGCCAGCTTAAGGGCATATCCTCTAGTGAAGACTTCAGAGCGGAAAGAGGCGAGTTGAGACCCTGCATTATTGTTAAAGGAACGGTATTTAGGGTTCGTGTGGTCAATTATCCACTTGACTGCATCTATATAAGGGAGAAGGGATGGTCTAGAAGCTATGGCATTTAGTTGAGAATCCCTAATTCTCTCATAGACATACTAGTTTTCTTCGATTTCTGATAGGTCATCGTTATAAAAAATGGCATAAAGTCGAGACCAATCTATCTGATAGGTTTCGGAAACTTTGTCATTGGTATCGATGAGGATGCCAAAATTTGGGTCTTTGTTTATCAGGTCTTTCTGAGTTGTTTTAGTGCGAGTGTTCCTCGACATGGTGAAAAAACTAGTAATTTTGATAAATAAAATAAAACAAATCAAAAACAGTTTGAATAATGACGAAAAACTATAAACAATCAATAAGAAAAGGACAAATAACCGACCTGTGCTGACGGAAATGGAAGAAAACAAGCCCAGGTTAGAATTCACAGTAAAAATCCTTGACAAAGGTAAATTCTCGAAATTGAAAAATGGTAAAAGAAAATAGCAATTTCGAAATATTTAACAAGTTCATCGGATGAAATCTGGACCGTAGGATCAAACAAATCAACGGCTTAGATCCAATCATGTGGGGTGTGGAAGAAGAGTTGCAGAACTTTATTTTTGAAAATATGTACATTCTTTCCGCAATCTGCAATGTGGATTGCGGGTTGCGGAAACACAACTCAAAATATAAACAAACCAAAGGTTTCCACAATCCATAATTGCGGGTTGCGGGATTGCAAACGACATAATTTAAGACGATGATCCTTCCACATTCCGCAATCCGCAATTGCGGGTTGCGGATTATGGAAAAAGAAAAACGCAGATTAATTTTTTAAACAGTTTCCACATATGCAATTCGCATTGTGGGTTGCGGGTTGTGGAAACACAAAGTGTAAATTTATTTCAAATGCTTCCCGCAATCCGCAATTGCAGGTTGTGGAAAAGAAAAACCGTAATTTATTCAAAATGATCTTCGCATCTGCAATCCGCATTGCGGGTTGCGGAACGAAAAACTTTCAAATCCAAAAACAAGGCTTCCGCAATCTGCATTTCAGATTGCGGATTACAGAACAGACAAACTTTTGGGAAAATCAAAACTTTCCACAACTCACAAAAACACACAAAAATCAATGAATTTATTGAAGGAAAGATTATCAACTGAATCAAATCATGACAAAGACATGAAAAGTATGATTAACAATCATGAAACTCCAAAATGTATAAGGAATTCAAGCATTGCCTTAGCAAATGAAAAATTGGGTCTCCCATGTTTTCATTAAAACATGGGATTTGTTGTACCTACAACAGGTCCATAATGAATAATAAAACTCCTGACAAGTTTATTCGAGAAGAGAAAGAAATAATATCCTCAACCTAATGAAAAAAAAATTCATTACTTTGAGTTATAGGGACCAATGTTCTTCTATCCATGCTTCAACAGCTCTGGGGCTAGGCTAGAGACCCTAAAAATTCCCAATCATAACTCTTTTAGTCCATAAAAGGAATTTTCTTCTTGGCTCTTGAGTAGAAGCTCTAGCCGTGGGACTTCCTCTATGCATTTTATAAATCCTCTACGGATAGTTTGTGTTATTATGGGTGGATTGAGGGTGCTAATGAGGGTCTTAAATTCCTCAATTTATGAAATGGGATCCTCTCTCATTCTTTGTCGATTTGAAAAGTTTCCCAAAAAAACCAACAATTATCTCCAGCAATACACTTGCACCAAATTTGAAAATATTCTTGGGCGGGAGTGTGGCGTCGCATTAAGAAGACTGGATAATCCACATGTCTCGGCATTAGTAGATGCAAATCGATCTGTGAAGACTTTGTTACCTGCAATCTAGCTAGGGTCTGGATGATTTTTTTTTCTTCTTATGGGACAATAATAACGAAACTGGAGGCTATGCGTATTACCAGATTGACGAGGAATGGTTTTTTTTGTTCTTATAGGATGGTGGTTAGGAAAACCCTAGCAGAAAGCGAAAACCCTTTGGCACAGTCATCATTCATATTTGTTTTAGAGATTTTTTTTGCACATTATTAATGGTCGTCAAATGTATGGTATTATAGAGAATTCGTATCAAAATACTACATGCCGAAATTTTAAACTCATAGGTGACTAAATTTGAGAGATACTTTAACATAAAGGTTATCTAGCAAGAAAACCTACAAACTAGGGTTTTTAAAGGTGTGTAAACTTGAAATTTGCATAAATTTTGATTGGAATATATATTTTAGGGTGATTCAAAGGTGTAATAGATAAATAAATAGAGAAAAATCTAGTAAATATTAGCCGGCTCACATGGAAAGAGGTGGAGCAAAAAATTCTATGCCTACTAAACCTCTTGAAAGGTCATCCATAACATAAGATGAGCTTGATGATGTGGAATGTGGGTTGTCGAAGCTTAGCGCAAGAGTAGAGAGCCTTGAAAATACAATGCTAAGAAAGCTAGAAATCTGAGTATGGTAAGTAAGGATGAATTCCAAACATTCAAATGGGATATCCAAGTTGAATTCCAAATATTAAAAGAGGATGTCTAATATGATCTAAAAAAGTATTTTGAAAATATGAAGGGGGGCATGTGAAGGATATAAGCATCCTTTTACCCAAAAGTCATCTCCTTGAGAAGAATATAGGATAAACATATGGTGGAGTCCCAATAACCTCATGAGAAAATTCTATCATAACCAAATAACAAGAGCTTTGATTCCCATATACTTGATCACTCATTTTCCAAGGTCCACATAATCATGGGTTCAACTTGGTACCAAGAAATGAATTCATTCCCAAGATATATATGAGGAAGTTATATGGTATTGATCACATAACATGTATAATACAGATGGCACAAATCTTTGATCTACACTAAGTGTTCACTGATAAAAGTAATTATTGCACGTGTCTATCTAGAACATAATCAATTTGTGTGGTACAGGCAACTTTGTGATCGTAAAATGGATTCTATTGTCTCTTGATATTTATTTATATATGAATTTATAGCACATTATGAGGATATTAAGAGAAACACATTCTTTAGACAACTGATGAATCTAAGGTAAAGAGGTCAAGTTACATAACACACTAAGAACTTTCAAAAGTTGAGTCTTAGAGTAAAGAACATTTTAGAGGATAATTTGTGTTTTTCTCTTTATGGGCACTTTAAAGGATATCATTCAACATGAGGTATTCTTTTTTGAACCTAAATCTTTGGAGAGTGCTTTTAGTTTATCAAGAAATGTTGAAAGTTAAAAGTATGGCTATTAGAAAGCGCCCATCCCCCCTCCCAACCTCACTCAAATTACAAGGTCGACTCCTCAACAAGTAGAGGAAAAAAAAGCAAACTGAATGTGTTTCAATAGTGAAATAAAATACAATAAGGAGAATAAGTGCAATGAGAAGAAATTATTCTGCATAGATTTTGAAGAGGAATAAGATCTAGAATTAGAATATCTAAAGTTATAGAACTGGAAGATACTACTCCAACCATATATTGTCATGCATTGGCCAACATTAGCTCTCTCAAACTCTCAAGATAGAAGGATATAGAAAAAATAAAAAAAGGTAATAGTATTGATTGATTTTGGTAGTACCCATAACTTCATTAATTGACAATTAGCCAAAATTATTAATCTTTTTATATATCTAGCACCATAGTTTCAAGCACATTACTAGTAACCATGGGGGGAAGAAGAATAAGTCCTTTCGTCGACACTGTAAAATTAATTTAATTATTTTGAAAAAATTACATTATGTTATCAATTAAGACTTTATGTCTTTATTATGTAATTTATTCCCAAGGGGATCAAGAGAATCAAACTCGTGAGTTCTCTAATTTTCTAAGGAGATATCTCATATCTAACTCAAAACCAATTGAGCTAACTCTTAAGACTATAAATTATTACACTAAGAATAGTGAGATACTTTACAACCTTATATTATTAATTTATAAGAGACATTAGAAATTTTCACTTGCTAGATACCTTTAAATTTTGAATCTTTGAACCATTTCCTTATATTAATAAAAAATAAGTTCTCAACTAATAAAAATTATTTTAAATTCTACTTCAAAACTAAACTATAATTTCAACTTAAATATCATCTATAAATAAATCATTATCTAGTATAAATATAAATAATTGTTAAAAAGTATATATTTCTAAATAACATTCTACCTTAAATTATACATTTTCAATAATAATAATAATTTTTTTAACAAGTATTAATAAAAAATTATTTAATACATTTCAGTAATAATAATATTTTTTTAACAAATATTAATAAAACATTATTTAATATTAATATTATATTTAAAACATTTTTGAGTTGGTTACCTACATATATGTTTCAGGTTACTTAAATCACCATCAATGTTTGCGCTAACACTAAAGAGTACATTTGTTTTTGGCTCTCATGTAGTTGATATTGAATTTATATTTGATAATTAAAGATCCTAACCTAAGCTGCATTATTTAGCTCATATCGGGTCCTTTAAAGTATTAAATATATATATATAAAAGATAAATAATAACTATAAACACTTTTTAAAGTTAAACATAAATATAATTAATTTATACATTCAAATTAAATATTATATTAATTTTTCTTATTATATTTGAAAATGTAATTTATAATATTTAAATAGATGATTCAACATAGTTCAATCGCTCGATGATTTTGTTTGTTCTCAACAACATTTTTGGGCATAAATAATATTGTTTTTTTCAATTATGAATATAAATAGTATGCTTTTTTTCGCTGGAAAAAAAAACAACATTTTTCCACATAAATCGTCTAATAAACGAAATCCTTAGACTCCTTCAACATATTAAACTAATTCTTAAGTTATAATTCATTTTCTAATTATTTAATTTTCCAAACTTATAACAAATAAGAGAGTGAAAAGTGCACAAATAACTTCACTTTTTTTAAAAACATTTATTTAAAATTATTTTCAAAATTAATATTTCAATACATTATAAAGAATTGACAAAAAAACAAGAAAAGAAAACATTGGTAGAATACACAAAGGCTTCATGTGCAAGAATTTAAACTATAATGGGGCAGTCTCATGTATGGGATTAAGGTTAGATGTTACAAAAAATTATATATGGGATTAAGCTACTAAGAAGCACATGACCCATTAGAGGTAGCCTTAGAAATGATGCATAAACTTTTTTGGAGATACTATCTAAGTTGAAATTGTCTTTTGGTCTTGAAGAAAGACGAAAAAAGTATTTTGATTGGTTAAGTGATGGCCTTTAAGACCTAAGTAAATAGGTTAATGGCCTAAGACCTAAAGGCATCTAGCAGGATTGAAAGTTTGCCCCTTTATGGACCACCAGCATGTTATTTGAGGGGGTGTGGTTATCCTCGAATAGATTTTTCCATCTTCTAAAAGAGGTAGAATATACACAATGTTGTTATACTATGCACAATGAAAACATTATCCCCTTTGACATTCTTATCGTTTGATTTCACTTATTTGTTGAAGAAGTGTTTCTATAAATTATTGCATAAGTATCCTTCACCTGCCACCTACTCAAATTTTATGGCCTTTCTTGTATTCTCATTATCCATTCATCTAATTCAGTGCCTACTCTTCTTTGGATCTAGACATCCTCCCACCATTTGCATAACATCCACCACATAGTCCAACAAATTTATGCATTAGCTCATAGATTTAATAGTTAGCAAATTTGTGCATTGCCCCATAACTAAACAATTAGATTTAGAGATCATTATATTTATGAAAGTTCAAATCCGAAGGATAGAGTATGCATGATATAGAATAGATTCAGGAATTAAATTCACATATGTGTTTTTATCTTTCTTTTTTAGCTATTCATTTTAAAGCTAAAATTAGAACTTTCATGGTTTGGGTTGATATCAAAACTATTAATATAGTTGTCTCTTTCTAAAACGACAAGATACAACACTATAGAAATGAGAAAAAAATATCTTAATACTACTATGAAGATAGTTTTCTATATGATAGTGGGAAAATATGTTATACATTCTAAAATAAACAAAGAAGATAAGATGTGGAATTGAGGTTGTGAATCCTCACCCTTTAATGTTGAGTCTAAATAGATGAAGACCTGCTAACGGGATACCTAACTCTTTGTTGTGTGAGTCTGTTCATCTAGGTTTTTCTCCTCCACAATCACTTCAATCCCCCATATTGATTTATCCAAGGCTTCATAATTTTACTTCTATGAAGTCTAATTTTTCTAGAATGACTTATTATTGAGTACCTTTTTCTTCTACTACTTGAGAAATAAAGCACTTGTTGTACCAGAAGAGTTCCACCATCTCGAGGTATTTGGCTGTTCCAAATTCGATAAAATCCCATGTTTGGAATCCAATTTAAAAGCTTAGCATCAACAATTTCAATGGACGTATTACACACTTTTCCCTAACCAAATTTTCAATTCTTCCAGTTCCTCCTCCATTGAAATAGAAAACCTCATGTAGTGTCTTTTCATTACACCCATGGCCACTGCTTTAGCTCTGGTTTGCTTTTTGTAGGGCCTCCTCTAAGTTGGGTTTTTGTGAGCTTGAAGCCTTCCCCTTCTATGTGCATTATTCCTACCATATTTTTACCTGCAGAGTCTCGTCAATTTTATTAGTAATTGTAGACTAAAACCTAACATGTTTCCAAATACACAACGTGAAACCAACCCATTGTATCACCGAATGTAGTATGCTCTCAACCATAAAATTTGAATGGAAATGGATTTTCCCCCTACCATTCTAGCTACTACAAAATTCAAATGGATATGGTTTTTCTCTCTACCATAAACTGACACAAATAGATCAAGTGCCTTCCAACAAACTAATACCCTCAATCACAAACTTCAAATAGAGATGGGTTTTCGGCAACCACACTAGCAACATCAAACCTCAAATAAAAATAACCATAGTAATACAAAAATACTTCCTCTCCCCCATTGTTGCAGTACTTGACAACCCCTTAAGATATTCTAATCCCATACCAAAAACACAAAATAGACTCACCTATCATGGTCCTCATGAGTTCAAATAGATCTTGCTTCATATTTAT
The DNA here is from genome assembly GCA_027924585.1 of Larix kaempferi. Lineage (NCBI taxonomy): Eukaryota > Viridiplantae > Streptophyta > Pinopsida > Pinales > Pinaceae > Larix > Larix kaempferi. The sequence goes on from BSBM01000034.1 coordinate 4,246,608, forward strand.
AACATTATGAACAACTCTTTTAAAACCTTGTCCACAAAATCTCATAATTATTGCATGATGAAGATTAATTCTTAGGCAAGATGGAGAAGTAACATGTGACACTGAAATTCTCATATATGTTATTAGTATTAAAATAAAAAACATTTAAATTTATTTATTTAATATTCGTTACAGTTCCGACGAAGCAATCTGGAAAACAAACTAAACATTTTTTTGTGTTTCCCACCCAAATCATAAATAAGATTAAAGACAAATGTGCAATTTTACGGTGACACTGTTACTGTTGGCTGTGCATATTAACGCTGATAACAATCACCTGAACCTGTAATGTAAATAATATCTTACATAATTTAGTGTATACGAGACCATTCAGTTCACAGATTAATATAATAATAATAACTATCTGGCATCGAAGAAGAAAAAAAAATTGCCAGAGACACATTAATGACCGACATGGGCTTACTTTGGCACTGTTAACTTGTTGAGGCCTCGGCAGAGCGCAGTACCAGAGTTTTGGCAGCCATATGAATAGTAGTAAATTCTTGCCCTGACGTAGATCCAGGCGCCTGGGACGTACTGTTTTGGAATTCTCAAATAGAGAGCATATATAGAAAAATGTGTGGAGAATCAAATCTGCTCCAAAGTGCGAGTGAAGTCTCGCTGATCTCTGAACGCCATGTTGTATAGCTGGACCACAGCAGTAAATGGCTGCTTTGAAATCGTTTATTGACATATATGATATTCAACAATGAAAATGACGATACCATCTGTTTTGTGTTGTGGCGATGTTGATGGGCACGTTGCGATTGAGGAGAGGAGAGGAAGGCCAAAAGTGTTGATGTTGCTAGGAAGATTCTTCACACAAACATAATATATCATTCATGGGTATTAAGACTTTAGAAGGGAAACATCATGATAAGTTTGCAAGCATTACTTGTTGTGAACTGTAAGCAAGGCTGAGTAATGAAAATATTATTTTAATTTGGTAGTACTTACCATGAAGGAAGGAAGATGTTTACTTCCATAGTTATTTTACTAGCAATAAGTTCAAAGTTATAGTTATAGGTGGATTAGTTGAGAGTTTATGTTTTTATTATAGAGCCTAATCATTAGGGGATTGAGAGAGTTCTTAGAAGAGAGTCTAAATGGTGACCTTTTCAACTTTAATTTCGGAATATCTCAAGACTTTGAATCCTTCAAGAAAGATTAGCTCTTAAAAAACTACTTAAATAAAACTCATATTCTTACTATCCTTATTAATAACATCTTACCCTAACCTCGTACTTAAAGTGAGATACTAACTCAGATCCATGGTTCATTTTGAATAATAATAAAATATTTTTTAAAAATTACTAACATATCATTATTTATTGTCATTGGTAAGTAGAGTTGGTTCCACTTTCTTTGTTATGTATAGTGACCTAAGTTCGAACCCCGGAGAATAGTATGGAGGATACACTTACAAATCTATCCATATTAAGACTAATCACGAACAAACTAAAAAGCAATATATAAATATATATATAAATATATATATATATATATATATATATATATATATATTAAAAAAAACTATCAAACAATAGCAAACTTAGCTAGACAATTTGTCTAACACTTAGCAAACTCTGATTTCTACTTCATCTGTAAACCTCAACAATTATGTATGGATCTCAAACACATCCAATTGTACTTTATAGGTAGATATACTAAATGCTAAGTATCTTTGGAAATAGTAGCGGAAAATAATAGTGAACTACAGTCACATTCAGTACATTTTGACACAAGAAATTTTTGGTCAAATGACCCTAGAAAAACCCACAAGGGGAAAACCAGTCAAGAGAGAATTTTTTTATAAGATTCTCAGGAAAAGTGAGTTTATAATAGCATTACAACAATAGTACTTATCTCAAAATTAGTTCCCACATTGGACCTTGATTTCTGTGTCAAACACCCTCAATTTATGTTCTCAAAATCTACTGTATGACCCTATACTTTTTAGTTGTATAGTCCTATACTTTTTAGCCTCAAAGTGCATGTTACATGCTAATACTTCCCTATACAATACTGTACAAATTCATCTTCAGTAATAAATACCTACAGATTTCCTCGAATATGAGCACACTTGCCTCGATTTGTGTGTAGTAAAACATCAATACAACCCTCAATTTTTGTGTTGTGCCAACTATCCTGTAATATTTGTAGCTCCTTGGAATGCATGCCCCACACCTTGGAAACAACACCATCATTTTTTATCCTTCTCTTTTCTTCCTCTTGCTCAAGTTCTCTTCTCACTCTCTCTTCAAAATTGTGCCTCTCACACAACAATGTGCTCCACTCTCCAAAACCTATCTTCTTGAAATGTGTGCCCTAATGAGTCTCACTCAAGCTCTTTTAATTCACAATTAGGGTAACTTCCCTAATTTTTCATCTTCTATGGTCAAGATCGGATCTTGGCCCACAAGATCGATGCTTGCATTTAATCTCAAGTTTACATTACTTAATTCATGAAACTATATAAAAATCACTTTTCTTTTGAAAAGTCACTTTACACCAAAATAATAAAAGACGCCAACTTTAACTTTATAAAAATCACTTTTATAAAGTCACTTTATAAAAAAAATTTGTAAATTCACTTAAGTGAGACATTTGCTTGGACTTCTGCATCTAGGCATAGTAAATGCAGAAGTTCCTCTAAGCTACAAAATCTAACCATCCCTCTTAGCGAGGGAGGTAATTTTGGAACCTCCACCTGGATTCGTTTCCAACATCCTCACTCCACTATTTCTGAAGTTGGTCCCTCTGAACTAGTAGGATCTTTGCCACCTACACTGGATCATGTGCTAAATACCTGTGCCAGACAACTATGAAGTGAGAGTTCACCTCACCCTCCTGCTCATCCTCCAAATTCATCTCATACGAGCTTGGTTTCCTAACTTAACTAGACCAAGCATCCCACCCAGTGAACTCAGTCACCACCACTAAACCCAAGATCCAACTTGACTCACCATCCGCAGGTTGTCCCCGCAACCTGTACATCTTGCCATCTTGAGTTCCAATTACTTGTGTTGCACCTAGAATCTCTCCCAATGGATATATAATCACTTATCCATTAAAAAACATGACCTCATATCCGTCATCCTCCAGAGCTGACAAGAGAGTAACTGCATCTTCAGCTCTTGTACTAGGTACACATTGGCCACCTCTATTTGTCCTCTTGACTCTGGCTATAATATGACACATCCAATCCCACCACTACATGCATGGTGTTTACCCCACTATCCACATGCATACCTAAGTTGACATTTGAAACACTCGGGAACATAGCTCATATCCCTATCATGTGGTGTGATACTCCACTATCCATAAACCACACACCAATGTCTACACATTCTATCACACTGCTACTTGAAAGAACTGAGACCAATGAGAACTCCTTCTCAAAATTATTAGAATACTCTTCTATCTCAGTTGATGCTACATCTACAACCTCCGCCTCTTTCTTCTTTCCTTTCTTCTTGTTTGGACACTAGCCTGCATAGTGGCCAAAGCCCTGACATGCAAATCATTTAACTTTGGTTATGTCCTTCTCTGACGTAGATCCATTGCTCGATCCCTTATTCTTTTTTTCTTTTGATAAAAGGGCCACATCCTTCTCATTAGTACTGGCGTCTACCTTCTCTTGAGACTCCTCCCCGATATCCTCTTCTGTAAAGTCATCCCATAGTCTTTCCCAAGATGGAAAATTTTCTCAACCCAACACACATTTCATGAACACATCCCATTCTTTGGTGAATCCCTTTAGGGATATACACACCAACACTGGGTCTATAATGATCTCACCCACAATACTTAGCTCATCCTTCACTTTCCTGAGATAGGTGAGATAAGAGGTCACATTTTCTCCTTTGGCCATCCTCATGCTATCATGGAGCTTGTTTTTCAAATCCATCTTTCTATTCTCATTCTTGTTATCATACAAGCTCCTTAGTGTGTCCCACATCTCCTTAATTGTCTCCTTCTTTGCCGGATATGGAATAAGGTGGTCCCTCACTCTATCCAGTAGAATCCTCAAATATATCGCTTCCTTTACCTTATGTATGTCTAAATCAATGGGACCTGATGCAGGCGGTACCACTGTGGTACTAACAAACAACCACAACTTTTTCTCTCTCAGGATAATTGCAGTCTGGGCCTTCCATTGTAGGTAGTTGGATATCCCCTTCATTTGATCTTCATACCTGATAACTGAAATGAAAAAAATTAGTACTCAGCTGTACCAACCAACAATACACTTTCCCAACAACTACACACTCATTGTCCACTGAAGCTCAGATCCATATCTCTAATACCATGTTAAAAACAAATATCTGTCAAACACTAGCAAAATTAGCAAGACAACTTGTCAAACACTTCGCAAACTCTAATTTATACTTCATATAAACTTCAACAATCATGCATTCATCTCAAACACATCCAACTATACTTCATAGGAAAAAATACTAAATCCTAATTAAATATGGAAAAAGAGTAGAAAATAGCAGTGAATAGTAGTCACATTCAATACATTTTGCATAAGAAATGTTTGGTCAAATGACATTGGAAATTCCCACAACAAGAAAACCAGTGAAGAGACAATTTTATTATGAGATTCTCAAGAAAAGTGAGTTTACAACAGGATTACAACAATACTTATATCAAAATTAGCACCCACATTACACCTCTATTTATGTGTCAAACACCCTCGATTTTGGTGGTCGAAATATGTTGTATGGCCCTATACTTTTCAACTATACAATCCTATATTTTTCAGCCTCAAAATGTGTGCACACTGTTGGTACTTTTTTGTATAGTACTGTATGAATTTACCTTCAACAGTAAATGCCTACAGATTTCCTCGAAATATGTGCACACTTGCCTCGATTTATGTGTAGTTAAACAATAGTATGACCATCAATTTATGTGTTGTATGGATTGTCCTTTAATGGTTGTAGCTCCTTGGAATGCATGCCCCACACCTTGGAAACACCGCCCTCCTTTCTAGTTCTTGTCTTCTCTTCCTCTTGCTCAAGTTCTCTTCTCACTCTCTCTTGAAAATCGTGCCTCTCACACGACAATGTGCTCCACCCTTCAAAAATTCTCTGCTTGGAATGCATGCCCCAATGAGTCTCACCCAAACTCTTTTAGTTCACATTTATGGTAACTTCCCTGACTCTTCATCTTCTACAATTAAGATCAAAATATTGGCCCACAAGAACGATGGTTGTGATTTAATTTCAATTTTACGTGACTTAAATCACTAAAGTTATGAAACTATATAAAAGTCACTTCACCCCAAAATAATAAAAGACCCCAACTTTAACTTTATAAAAATCACTTTTATAAAGTCACTTAAGGTAGACATTTGCTAGGACTTCTACATCTAGGCATGGTAAATGCATAATTACCTTTGAGCTACAAAATCTAACAATATATATATATATATATATATATATATATATATATATATATTATATTATTATATTATTATATTATTTCCACTATCTCACAACATAATCTACATATATGTTTAATTGGGTTACTCAACAATGTCATCTAACATGTCCAAACCTCAATATTATTCCAATACTAAAGTGTATATTTTTCGGCTCTCTATCTTGGTTTCTATATGTTAAGATGTTGAGTTTACATGAGATAAACTCAACACATTGAATAAATGATTCAACATATTAAATTAATTCCTTTGTTTTAAATAGTCATTGTTTGTATTAAAAAAAGGAGGTTATGGCTTAACTATATAGTGAATAGGTACAGAAATTTACAAAACATCAAATAGAATAAAGAAGTTTAAGTTTTCCCAAAGTTATTGTGCATTTCTTGCCATGCAACTAAGGCTAGGTTGAAGATTTCTTAATGTTTCTTTGCCTTGGGGTGTCATTCCTTTGTGACTTCTTTGATAGCTACCCATGCGGTGTTCACTAAGTAGCCACTATAACACTATTATAGCATGCGAGTTCATATTGTGGGATTTAGTACTCTAAAATATGGTGAGCAGTATATTTCCTAGTATATAAGGGTCATGGGATATTTTTAATATATTAAAAACATAAAGATATAAGGGGAATTATAATTATGTATATATGGGGTTGAATAGGGTATTGCGGGGGTTTGAATAAGTACTCTATGTTTAATTTTGTGTAAGTTTGATTATGTATGAAGTCAGATTAGTGTTCGAATAAGTCCCACTTCCAACAATAATATTTTACACTTATGCCTCTCAATCTATACCTTCATAAGATATGTTATCTTTCTAAAAAAATAAACTTCCGTTAGATTCTTTGTTTCCCAATCCCTACTTCAAGATTCTCACTTCTTTAGGACATGCACCATTGAATCATGGAATTCATTGTTGATCTTCTTGCAATGCTTTATTTCCCTCTATATCTCTACATGGACACAATGACAAATATAGCTATGGAAATCCATTTCCCAATGCTCTCTATTAGACCCAAAATTGAATACTACAGAAGGGTGTAAATGACCACCCTTAAGATATGACAAGTTATAATTTCCAAATGCAAGTGATGGAGTTGCCAAGTCTAAGCCATAGTGTTAATTAACCATTGAGCTACCAATGCCTTGAAACTTACCAAATTATTTGCTAACAATGGTTAATACTTGATATCCTTGTCATAATAGTAGGTTGAAATGGGACTAGACCTTGAAACAACGAGGATGAGGACCAAACTGTCATGTCCCCAATTTTCCAGTATCAAGGGCAACAAAGAATCCACCAAACCCCCATGGTTTCTAGTGAATACCAATGAATTAATTAATAAAAGGGGGGATAACATTATCCTAGGCAATCATTAACTAGGAATAATTTATCCTATAGTTGTTTAATTGATTAAATTAGAAGGGATGTAATGATTGTTTTTATATTTAATTATTAATTATATGTTTTTATGAGTTGGATGATGATAATGACCCATGAGGGCGCATGGAGAGATAAGGATAGCATTATGAGTTGTCAAACCAAAGAAGAAAGTGGAGGAAAGTATCACAAAGCAAGGTGTCAAGCAAAAAGGAAAGAAACTGACAAAACCATGGCATAAAGAAGGCAAGTCTACAAAGCAAGCAGGTGAGGAAAGTAGAAACTTCCAAAAAGGAAAGGAGGATGCATTTTCCTAAAAGGATAAAATCCAAGTCAGTATGAAAAGAAGGAAACCTTATGAAAAGCAGGGAGGGTGCAGTTTCCTAAAAGGATACAAATCCAGTTAGTATGAAAAGCATGAAACATTTGGAAAATGCAGGAAGGCACAATTTCCAAAAGAGAGAAAGCAAGCAAGTTTGGAAAATCGAAAAGTTTCCTACTCAATCAAGGAGGGAGCATTAGATGAGGCCAAGGATATTGACTTGCTCAACAAGTCACCTACTCTATAAAATTAGGAGGGCGCACCAAATTCACATTTTTTGCTAGTTTATTGTTTGTATGTGAGAAAGCTCAAGCTTCTCTAGGATTTAGTGATGCACCCTTAGCCACCTATGAGAGATGTGGCCCATAGTTCCACTTCCACTCTTTTTCACATGATCCAGTGCAACCATTGATACCAAATTGCATATATGATCCATCCATTTCATGTGAAGATCCATCCTTCAGAAGTTGATGCAAAGGTCCATTTGTCTTGAGGTGGTTCTGTAGAGTTTCACAAAGAAAGAGTAATCAGTTGGAGAGCTTGCAAGAAGATACATAATCCTAGTGCACATCCCATGAAAAGACAACAACTCAAAATCATACTACATATATGATACAATGACCACATCCTCTCTTCTTACTCCTTTCCATAATATCCTTCTTCTATCATTGTAAAAATTCAAGTATAGAGATTATCTATGATGCCTAAGGCTATGTCATTTACTGATTAGCTTAATGAAATCAGCTATCATTTTATGCTACTTTACATTACATATCAGATCCATATTCAATATCAGAAGATAAATTAGAGAGTCTCCTTTGGTAGTTGAGACCTATCTTTCAAGACTAGTTCAATATACACATTCAATTGACTAATTTTCGTGTTTATGCATTATACCAAGCTCAAAGTAACTATTTCTATTTATGAATGTTGTTGTAGGTTTTGAACTTCCTTTATAATCCATTCTAATCCAAAAATCAAAGATTCGTGACCCTCTCTGGCTGTTTTAGTCCACAATTATCAAGACTAGCTCATTGAGCACCCGAATTTGACTAGTTTTGCAGTTTGATCAATTAATGAATATATATGTATGCCCAATTTCAATTCTGTCAGTTGTTTTGGGACCCTGAAACATTTCTGAAAATCATCCCACCATCATATTGCAAATTCATGATTATCTGAGCATGTTTGGAAAATCCTGGAATCAAGTTAATGGAGCAATCCTACATAGTGGTCTTTCTCTCTTTGCCTCCAATCACTGCCAAATCCTCCTAAATAATTAGTAACTCTTGCATGTCATCAAATTATGGTTTAATGACCTATTATACACTTATGATTAATGTCAAGTGTAAGTGGAAGAGTTTAGTAGACATATGTTGGTGTGTCGAGGAAGCCTTGGAGTAGACTTCAGCTTGGCTGATGTTCGAAACATAAATGGACCCAGTACATTGTGCTTCGAACTTATAATTTGGCCTTGATGTTGAATTCCTTTCTATTGCACAGTCCCCAATAGATTTTACAGATCCAAAAGTGTCCAACAGTCAAGCTCTAGGTGGGTTAACCAATGACAAGTTCTAGTTCCTTCTTCACAAGTTTTGAGAACTAGTTCCTATTTGAAATTCTCTGATTTTTAAAGTTATATTTGAGATCATATCTTCTGATATCAGATAAGGGATATTACACAAACCCATACCTAAAGACAAAATCACAAAGGGGTACCGCAAAATGGCAAGAACCCAAAAATTGTTTTGTGTTCTTCTTTAGCAAGATCCCCCTTGCCAGGGGACTTCGAGAGATATTTTTTGGAGTGCTCTCCTTCTGCAAGATCCCCCTTTCCAGGGGAATTCGAGAGTGCATTGATAGGAGACCAAATACTAGTGAAAACCATGAAAACTATTATAAAAATTATCTAGAACTAAAGGGGAGAGTGCTTAGAATTTCCAAGATGGGAATCAGGGAACAAAATACCACATCAACTAAGATTTTCCATTGCCATGAAATTCATAAATGTCGAAGTGTGTGAGGAGATGTGAGGACTAAATGAGATGATGGCCCAAGATATGTTGAGCATGAATTTGACTGGCCACCTATCATGAGGTTTAATGCACTTCATAATAGGTTAGTAGGTATAGAACTTATTATATGAGAGTGGACACCCTTCCCCCATATTTTTCCAACTCACCATAGGGGAGGCACTATATTGGCCATTCCATTTACTTGGTTGTTTGCATCTAATTGTTCTTTTTGACTTTGGAGGATATGAAATAAGTAGTCTTTCATATTAAACTAATTCTTAAGTTAAAATTCATTTTCTATGTTTTACATTTTCTAATCATATCTCAAATAATAAAAATAAAAAATTCTAATAATTTCGCTTTCTTCTAAGGAATTTATTTAAAATAATTTTTAAAATTAATAGGTCAATATAAAATCACAAAGAATTAACTAAATAAAACAAGACTGAGGCAAGAGGTTACACTAGTCTCATCTATGGAACTAAGGGTAGATACTCCTAGAAATTACATGGACGTATTCGAGGTAGCCTAGGCATGGGACACTATCTTTCTTGAGGATACTATCTAAGTTGAAACCGTCTTTTGGTCTTGAAGTAAGGCCTAAAATTTATTTGATCGACTAAGAGCTCATACTTCTCAAACCTAAGGAAATAAGTAAGGGCCAAAGAGAGGCATCTTGGCAAGACTAAAAGTATTCCCCCTTTACGACCCATGAGCAAATTATTTTGGGTGCCATGGTTTTCCTTAAAAAACAGTGACGAGTCAACCTAAATTATGTTAAATTTGGTCATCTTATATAAAATATAAAATATACAATAACATAGATGCAAATCAATGTATGAATCTCCTTTACCTCCCACACATTCAAATTTCATATTCTTCCTAGTATTATTGTTATCCATTAATTTAATTTGGTGTATAGTCTTCTTTGCATCCACATTCCCAATCACGATTTGCATAACATCAACAACATAGCCAACTTATATCATTCATGATTTGCATAACATTAACAACATAGCCCAACTTATATCATTGACTTGACAATAAGATTCAAACATCATTAAATCCTTAATAAATTTATTTGAAAGAGAAAATATGTGCATTTCACCATAACTTTAGATTTAGAAAACGTTATAATTTAATAAGTTTATGAAGATAAAGTATGGACACTTTAAAATAGATTTAGCATTTAAATTTACATATAGGTTTTTATCCTTCTTTCTTCTTCCCCTTTTAAGGTTAACATTCAAATTTAAGATGGTTGAGTTACATAGATTTACATTGGCTACTTGAGTCTTTGTCGTTTGAGTTAAGTTATTCAAATTTCAGTTGTCCATAGTTATTTCATTTTCCTAGACTATTTTATAATAGATTTCATATTTTTTTTTGTTTATCTAATTTGTGTAGAATGATTTCTTGTTGAGTAAAATTTTCTTTTACCACCTATGTAATAAAGGATTTGTTGTGTTAGAAATCTGGTTGTAGACTCAAAATTAAATGGTTTTCAAACACATTAACACAAAATCATTCCATTTCCCTCAAAGAGAAGGACCTTCTCAATTTCAAAATTCCAATGGAAATAGGTTTTCCAACTATCACTCCAACAACCCCCAAAGTTAAAATGGAAATAGGTTTTTCCTACTACCACATATTAACACGAGATAGCCACATTATCGCCTAACAAAATGACACCCTCAAACACATAGTTCAAATGGAAAGAATTTTTCCCTACCATGCTAGCAACCTTCCTTAGAATTCTAATGAAAATGACAAAATGACACCCTCAACCACATAATTCAAAGAGAAAGAAGTTTTCCCTACAATGCTAGCAACCTTCCTTAAATTCTAATGAAAATGACAAAATGACACCCTCAACCACATAGTTCAAATGAAAAAAAGTTTTCCCTACCATGCTAGCAACCTTCCTTAGATTTGAAAAGAAAATAACCATGACGAAGAAAGAATGCTTGATCCCAATCTTTGCCCACTTGAAAACCTGAAGTGATTTAGGCTCTTCCAAAAGACCACATGAGAAAGACAAAGGAAACACAACAAAAACACAAGAGACTAACCTTCCCTGTTCCTCGTGAGTTCAAATAAGCTCTCACTTCTTATTTCTGACAGTTTGCACAACCATTTCAAAGTCCTTGCCACGAAATCTCATCATTCCTGCAGGATAATGATTAATTCTCAGGCTATCTGGATAACTGAATGATAATGACCTCCTTCTTCTGCTAGGGCTTAACAAGTTAACATCCTATACAAAGGAATGGAATTAAATTCTCATATGTTAATTTTACATCCAGTTAAAAATTATATATTATTATTATGATTGATAAGAAAAAAAAATCATTAATACTCTTTCGGCTTCGGATGAAGCAATTTGGAGAAGACTTTGAAGATTTTATGGTGACACTGTTGGTTCTGCATATTAACGCTGACAATAATCACCTGAACCTGTAATGTAAATAATAGCATCAATAATTTAGCGCATTCGAGACAATTCAGTTCGTATATTAATACAAACAATAACAAAAAAAAAATATGGTATCGAAGCAGAAAAAATACATTGGAAAAAGTAATAACAGAGACACATTAATGGCCGAGATGGGCTTACTCTGGCTTGGCAGACTGGCATTGTTAATGTCTCGGCAAAGCGCATGAATACCTGAGAGTCTGAGATGCGTAGCCATTTGAGTACCTTAATGATTAGTAGTCAATTCTTGTCTTGACGTAGATCCAGGCGCCTGGACGTACTGTTTTGGAATTCTCGAATAGAGACCACAGAAAAATGTGTCGAGAATCCATGCTGCACCAATGTGTAAGTCCAACCGATCTATGAACGCCACAGTGTATAGCTGGACCACAGTCCTGTAAATGGCTACTTTGAAATCCTTTTATGATTTATTGGCATATTTTGGTTTTGTGTTGGGTCGATGTTGATGGGCACGTTGCCACAATTCTAGAGACCATAGAAGGGAAAGTGGGTTGAGGATGGTTGATTTTAATTTTTATTGTTCAAATTGTAAATTTGATTTTATAAATAGATTCAAAGAAAGTGGGTTGAGGATGGTTGATTTCAATTTTTATTGTTTAAATTGTAAATTTGATTTTATAAATAGATTCACAATTAAAGAGACTAGAAAAAGGGAAAATGGATTAACGATGATTGATATCGATTTTTATGGTTCAAATTGTAAATTTGATTTTTAAATAAATTTAACATCTTAAATGTCTCTACACGAGCAAGGCTGAGTCATGAAAATATTATGGCTTCAGTCCTGGAAATAATGGTTAGAGTCATGGAAAATGATTGTTTTAGTCATGTCATTATCATTTCCATTAATTTTTATAAATCCAGAAATAATGGTTGGAGTCATGGAAAATGATGATTTTAGTCATGTCATTATCATTTCCATTAATTTTTATAATTCCAGACAATCTGTACCAATTTATCATAACATTTTTTGTTTGGATTATTTATAAAACTGCTTCTCCCTTTGCCACCAAACCACATGGAAAGGATGAAAAAGTGTAGACATGGTTCAGTATAAGTTCCCATTATCTTGTGGTGTAACCTATATTTTTTAATTTCATTATTCATTATAAATTATTGAAATATTTTTTTATAGTAATATTCATTTAGCTTTTCATTATCATGTTTATTTGGATTATTTTTGTATATTATAGATTCTAGCATCTATTGTAATATTTAAGTATCTATAGATTTAATTACCAATATAATGTACCATTTCACATATAATATTTGACAATAACATTGAAGAATGCAATAGGACAACATAGAGACAACAATGATCAACATGTCAACATGCATGTAACTATTACATTTATTGATAGCCTATTGTCTTTCACTTCAGACACTATGTTCAGTACATTATACAAAATGTCTGATTATCACAAACAATTATTCGAAAATTAATATACGGCAGCTTGCATTAACATCAAGAATAAAGATGGATCATCATTCTTCATTGGAACTATTATAAGTGATCGATCCACTTGCATCACTTGTGTTATTTGGTCGAATGTGTTTTTTATTGGATCGATTGTTTTTTTCTTCTTCAACTTCCACCTACAAACATAAAAATAAAGTGTAATGAGTGTATCCATTCCTTGGAATAATGGAAATTAAAATAGATAATATACATGAATGTAAATTGAAATTTGATGTATGAGAGCAATAATTGTGTCATGAGTGTCACACATTATTTCAAAACCATGTCTCATGCCATCTATCAACAACTATTCTGTTGGTTGTACACTCCATACTTTGTTTCCTACATGTTTTATACCCTGTAAGAAATCATAGATTTAAAGTTTATGGTTTTTGTTGTTCTATTACTTATAAAATGAGAGAAATAAAATAACATAGATACTTACAAAATCCACATTTTTTGATATGCCAACATATACTCACAAACTTTGCTTAACCCAATGTTAATAAAATCTTTTGATGGCTCCTCTTTGTATGTTAACACCTATTTCAAGACATCCAAGGATGGTCAGTGAAAACAAAAATTAAGAAATATGAAGATCACAACCACTATGAAATCGTATTTTGATATAAGGAAATCACAAATACTCATAAAATTTGCTATCAACCCATTTTTTCCTTGTCATCCCGCTTGTGTGTTGAATGGGTTCCATTTTGTTTTCTTTTCTGCAACAATTGATTTTTAATGAGATGTACATAATCCAAAAAATCAATGATTTCATACATTTGAAGCACGTTGTTGTTGAGATGGCTCCTCTTGCGATGTAATTATGTCCATTTCCTTGACCATCTCCTTATACACTTTTTTGGACATCCCTACTGACACATTTTGCATATCACCTCGTTCATCCTTTGGGATTTTCATAATCTTCCTGGAAATGTAAAATGACATTAAACTATTTTCTTGTTTATATGAAAAATAAATATAGAAGAATTAAAATCATTAAAGGAAATGACACTTTGTAGTAGTTATAAATACATATTCTACATAAACATGTTTAGGAATATTATTTTTTGAATGATTATTTTTTGTTGTTGTATGTTTTTGTTATTGCAAGTCTGACAGGTTTGATTGACCATTGCTTTGAAAATGCCTCTTGTATTTTACATATGACTTCAATGACTTGATTCTTTGAATCATTTGATTGATTTCTATATTGAAAGTGAAAAGTACATCTATACATTCTTTTCACTATATCCCTCATAGTATTATAAAATCATTTCCCCTTTCTGTTAATGTCCAACACCACTCCATATGAGCTAAGGACCAATTCATCATCATTTGCATGTTCCATAAATTTTTTTCTTATGATGAAATTCATTTATGTTGCTATCAGTCCCTACATAACATTCAACATATGTGAATTAAATTATTTGAAACATATTAGTGAATATTCTTAAGTACAGTATTACTCAAATTTCAAGAAATAATTCATACTGAATTATTTTTTGTTCACCTGATTGATCCTTTTGCAACTTTTCTATAAATGTTTTATGCTCTTCTGGACTTAGATTGGTAAGAATATTATCGAGTTTTCTCATTTTCTTACTCTACATGTCACACATGAACCAATACATATTAGTTAAATTTCAAATAATTCAAACACATTAATTAAAAATCACTTTCCTTCTTCGTAATTATGGATGTGCTCCCATTATGTTGATTAAAATTGTTGTTCATTGAACTCATACCATGCATTTTCTATCAATAAACAACCCGAACCATTAAATACAGAAGCTATCAATATATTACTCAAAAAAATTGAAGAAATTCAGAATATAAAACAAGTTTGATATCGGTGCGCTTAATCACATAAAACACCTCGGTGTGTTTTTGTACATACACGCACCAATGCGTTATATCGAAACAGGCACATTGTGAACAACTGAAAATTATTTAGCGTTTTAGGAAACTAAAAAATGGTGTGTTCCTGCCATTAGCAGTGCACTATTCGTATAAACACATCGGTGTGTTAATGCTATATTTTGGCACCGATAATCGAGAAACGGTTTTTCTTGTTTAAAAATATATATATATATTGTCACACATATCAGTTCTGGTGCACTAGTAATACAAATGCACCGGTGTGTCCATGTTATATGAACACACCAAAAATGATGCATGCATTTTTTATTGACAATTTTAAAATAAAAAAAATTGGTAGGGCCAACATGGTTACGAATTCGACCCAAAAGTGGCCACGTCTCACTCTATGCTTTGTATATATAATCACAAACTCATCAAATACAAAATCCCTAAAATGAAAACTCGCAATTGTGTAACAATAGAGAGATTTAAACTTTAGTGTAAAATTTTGCAACCACATAAAACGAAAAAAAGCAGCGAGAAAATAAGGGTTCCAACATTGAAGGTAACTATGAAGTTTTTTTCCTAAATCTAGTTAAAATCTAAATATTATAATAAGATCAATAATAATATTTTACATACTTGAAAATTCTACTATGTAGGGTTTTGTTTGATTCACCATACCTAACAAATTTCGATCCTCAAAATAATATGGTTGCTCTAAACTCCTTCCATGTAAGTCTCTCTTTCAAAACTCACCCTTCAAAATTTTGGCGAAAGAATGAATTAATGTTTATTTTTTTGCTTTTAAACACCTTTTAGAATAATTTTTCGATTTTGAAATTGCTGCCCTTTTTCAGTTTAGGGAAAAAATAACTTGTGTTATTTTTAAAAATTTTGATTTTCAACATTCCGGTGCATTTATTATTCGAACATACCAGTGCATTTTTTTTTGGACGCACTAGTGGATATATACATGAACTGCATCAAGGAGTTTGAATTTCAATGTGGCACCATATAAATTGGAAATACAAAAAAAAAACTCATGCAACAATGCATGTTGAATAGATACGCACTAGTGCGCATGTATTTATATAATGCATTGGTGTGAATTATTTCATAAAATGCATCGATAAATATCTACTATCAAATTTAGTGGACATTTTCTTCTACATATATTTTGCGGATGTTGATATACAATATGTTTGTTGTGAGGACGCACCGGTGTGTTACAAAGAAGGTAGTGCAACGGTGTGCGTTAAATTGATTAGGCGCACCGGTTTAATTTGAAAATCCTATGGTTTGATGTGTCAACTTAAAATTATATAATCTCAAATGTTATTTTAGTATTCAACCATACCAATTACAATATTTTACAATATATATATGTTTCTTAAACTCACCTTGTTGTTACAAAATGGTTTCCAATCTATATTGGAAGTTAGATTGTCATATAGTTCTTAAAAATATTTTAGGACTATAGAGACATATATTGATTGTTGATTTGGATCAAATGTAGGGAGAAACGTTTATAGTATCAAATGGCCAATTCTTCATATTCCAGTTCATTTCATTTTGTTCAAATTTCGATGAGTTCTTCCTCTCCATCTCTAGTAAGTCCAGGTTTTATTTATATTTTGACTATTTATTTGAATTTATGTTACTTATCCATGTGAATCTAAATATTAACTTATTCTATATTGTAGGATCTCGATTAAGGTTCCAGTTCGGATGCACAATAAATTCCTCTAGTTTGAAAATGTCGTAAGCTCTTATCAAGAGAAATATACCACAAGCAGTTTGTAGATTAAAATGAGAAGCCGCTTTGCCCCGCCAATTGTAACATGCCATCTTCAAGCCACAATCTCGGTTCATGGACGATAATTTGTTGTGAGATGGATCTCTTTTATGACACCCCAGTAGTTTGTGGTTTTTCAAAATGTCAAGGTTTGAAGGAGAAACTCGAAGTGTCAAACTCACCAATTACACCAATGATATATTACCCAATGTTGATGGTCTAATACCCCTTATTGCAGTAAAAAATTCAATAGGTGATATAGAAAAGACACGTAGGAACACTTCTCTATGCTCATTTTTGAAAAAGTTGGAAGCCAAAACAACTATGTCTCCTCGTAAATTGATGAATCCCTCTGCCTATGTTTAGTCAACTAAAAGTTCTAGTGATCCAACATATGATATGAATGCCACCCAACACATCTCTACTAGGAGATCCAAAGAGTTGAATGCGTTGAGAGCAAAATTGTCCAAGGACACAACAATTTTTGTCCAATTGTTGAAGGGTAGCGATGATTTCTCCCTTCCTGTGAATTTGCAAAGTAAATATCAAACTTCTTACAACCGCATTGTGTATGGCGCTTGGCCTTCTTCTCTACATGTGCCTAATTTTGGAACTGAATTCTCCTTTTGTGGTAACCGTTTTATGATTTCCAAGTCTAATATAGATATTGCAAATCTTGGTTTGTTTATCCTTTCACATAGTACTCGTTCCTACCATACAATCAATATCACTTATGCCATTTTTTGGTCCTATCTATTGTCAGTCGAATTACTTGAAAATTGTTAAATACAAGCATAACATTTCCATGTATAGTATGTGCATAAATGGTTATGTTTCTAGAAATTTTAATAGGAAGAACTTGACAACCTGTTATATATAAATGGTCATCCATGCACTCATGGGAACATTGCATGGTTCATTAATAGTTCTAGGTGCTGTTTATTTTCTGCAAATTGTTCTTTTGAGGAACACTTCAATAACCGAGAGTTCTTTATGAAAATGAATGTTCCCATATTTGTTGTTGTACATGCAATACGTAGTTTGTCTCCTAGTGATGAGTTGTTAATAAACTATAACTTTTGTAGACAACCAATCACTCCTTAGAGACACCTTGCATTGGGATTACCCTTAGATGTCCCCTTGGGGCATAAGACAAAAAAACATTGATTAATTATATTTGTTAATTCTTAATGGGATTCATGTTAATGTATTGCTCAGTTTAAAGTTTTGTTTCATAAATTGTTGATTTAATTTATGAATTGTTTGTTTTGTGGAAAAAATAGGGGACTTTCCCTAAAATCCTCATGTGAGTCATCATACACTCAAGAATGTTTGATCACACCATTATCATATATGTAATTGTCACACCAAAATATCTTACACATACTCATGAATTGCACTACCTGTACTGCTAGCTTGGATACAACACTCTTATTTGATTAATTGTATTTGTTAATTTTCAATCAGAATATTTGCTTTATAAATAATTTGGAGCTTAAAATTTTCTATTGGAAATTATTCTCGTGCTTCTATAGTAATTCTTCTGTATAGTGTTGGATCTAACCAATTGCATTGCGCTTACTAACATCATCGATGTAATGTTCAATATTTTTGAAATCAAGATTTTGATGATGAGCGACTTGTATACCATCTTCTATTGCACCTTAGTACAATGTCAAATCAAGAGAAGGATGAAAAAAGAGTGCAACATGGAGAAGATGCATACCAATCATGGTTGAATCAAACACCTACTAAATTTCAACTACATCTGTCAATTACAAATGCCTACTGTAATAGTAGTTCTTTACGTGTTGGCAATGGGGGCAATGAAGTAGAGGTTGTTATGGATGATTTATTACGACAAATCAGTGCCATGGATGCAATGTTGTTACATACATTCCAAGACAATGAGCTAGGGTATGATGCTCATATCATTGAAACCTTCTTCAAAAGCCTTGAATTGGCTTCCACCACCCCTCTCTTTGGATTTGGTTGGCCAAAGTATACACAATTTGGGACAACAATATTACTGTACAACTTGAAATCGAAGTATGGCATGTCAGACGCATGTTTCTCGCCACTTTTGAGGTAACTAACCATCAACTACCTTATATTTTGAGGAATCTTGTCACACAATCAACATTGAAAATGGTCAATTTTATGAACGTTAAATGATATTGTACATCACTACATTGCTTACTAATTGTAGGTTATTCAAAGATAAGGTACTTCCAAGTGATAATATCTTTCTCGACAGCTGTGAAGAGGAAAAACAAATGTTAAAAATGTTGGATGTTGAGTACATCTCATATCATGTGTGTCTCAATGATTGTATTATATATAGAGGTGAATATGCAGACAAAGAGATATGTCCAAAATGTGGGCATGACAGGTACAAAGAATCGAATAAAAAAGATAAAGAACATGGTCCCCCTCATAATATATTGAGGCACATGCCTATAATCCCAAGGATTCGAAGGCTCTTTCATTGCAAATAATTATCTATGTTGCAAGGATGGAATGCTTCACACTGAAGTGGGGAAGTATTTATGTGAATCCCAATAGATTCAATAGCCATGAAGCATGTAGAGGATACATGGACTGATAAATTCAAGAATGAAGGATGGAGCCTTCGATTAAGCATAGCCATTGATGACATCAACCCATTCTCCCAACCAAACACTAGATATAATGTTTGGCCTATAGTAGTGACCAATAACAATATCCCCCCATGGTTTTATGTGAAGAATGAAAATATTATGTTGGATCTTATAGTCCCTGGTAGAATACAAGTGAAGAATATGGATGTTTACCTACAACCATTGATCGATGAATTCAAGTAATTATGGGAAGGGATACATGTATATGACATATCAAAACCCATCCCAATAGAGAGGATTTTTACATTGTATGGCATATGTACGTACACCACACGTGATTATCAAGGGTTAGTAGTTTGCTCTGGTAAGTATGACATTGTTTTATTTGTTTATATTCAAAGCAATATTTCATGGCATATTTAATTCAATGCAACTATATTGATATTCAACACTAACATGATCTATATAGAATAACATTGTAGGTCTTGTAACAAAAGGTTATAATGGATGTAAATTTTGTAGACCTTCTATGAAGGGTAGATGGTCTAGAGAGCTACAAAATCCAGTGTACAAATTCTTGAGGGTATTCCTCCCAGAAAATCACCCTTGTAGAAGAGCAACATCTGCTTTCAATGGTAAACTAGAGAGATCCCAAAGGACTAAAATAATGACACCAGCTAACTAGCTTAGGAAATGTGATAGAGAGAAGGATAATGAATTCACAGAGATGTTCGATGCAAATGGGGAACCCGTGGTCGATGATGCTAAATTTTTCGAAGCCTATGTTGAGAAAATTCCCATCAGGATGATTAGGAAATCAATATTTTATGAGCTACCATATTGGGAGCATCTTAATATTTCTCACATACTGCATCCCATGTATATATTAAAAAATGTTTCATATTCTTTGTGGTGGCACATATCATTGAAAAAAGTGACACATTGGCAGTCATGAGAGATCTTATTTATTCAAATACTAAAAAGAAGCATTGGCCAAGACAAGAAAATAGAGGAGAGGCTGGACCCTCTTGGTCATTTAAAGAAGAAGATGTTCCATGGGTTTTGAAGAAAGATGACATTTATTTGGCAAAGGAAGTTATATTGGGTGTGAAACAACCTTCTTTATAGGGGTCTACTCTATGACATTGCTTCACTGTAGATGAAACTTTATCGGGTTTGAAATCACATGAACATCTCAACCTTCTAAGGGTACGTATAATGTCAAAAAAAAAAATTATATCTTTTATCACGCAAGTTAAATTAATGCAAATAATTTTTTTCGTTTTCTATCTAGTGTTATTATTCGTTGTTGGTGCGTGGGTGTGTGAAACACGACTTTCTCGATGACCTGTGGCATGCCATATCTAAACCATCTACGGTGTGGTGCGCTTAAAGAACATAGGTGCACTGCCAACGATGCTTTTATACACCAATTGCACCACAAACGATGTGTTTATATACAAAATACATCGAAAACTGTGCTTTTTTACCTACACATTCCCTGATAAACAGGGGGTCATTGGAAATTTGAACATTTTAAAATGTTCATCATGGTACACCGCTTAAACGTCAATGCACCATAAACGGTGTGTCACTATTTATTAACCGCACTATCAATGTATTGAGTGTTCTTTTAATCTCCTTTTTTACCGGTGCTCCATTTACAACTAAACGCACTAGGTAACTCGGTACAGATACTGTAATGTAGCACACCATTTGCAATTAGTTAACATTTTAAACCACAATACCGATGCGTTGTGGACATGTCATTGCCCCGTAAACAAGGAAGATAAGTTGTCGTGTGGTTATGTTTAATGGGTGCATCGTCGATGTATTGTATGGAGGTTTTAAATTTAAATGGTGCACCCATTAGAATGAAGTGCACTAGGTAACTCGGTGCAGATACGGTGCGGATACTATAACGTAGAGCACCGCTAAGATAATTTTATAGTTTTAAAAAATTCTATTGTTAAGCTGGTGCATCAAATTAAAAATGCACCAAGGCATTTCAAAATTTTGTTTTTCAACGCACCGTAACCGGTGCATTGAATTTAACTAGAAGCATCGTTGTTTATGTTATTTTAAGGTTGTTAACATAGGTGCACTGCCAACAGTGCTTTTATACACCAACTGCATCGCATACGGTGTGTTTATCTAGAAAATACATAAAAAAAATATGCTTCTTTTACCCACATGCGCCTTGATCAACAGGGGGTCGTCGAAAATTTTAACATTTTAAAATGTTCATCACGGTGCACCCCTTAAACGTGAATGCACCATAAACAGTGTGTCACTGTTTATTAACCACATGGTCGATGTATTGAGTGCTTTTTTAATCTCCTTCTTTACCGGTGCTCCATTTATAGCTAAACGCACTAGGTAACTTGGCACAGATACTGTAATGTAGTGCATTGTTTGCAATTAGTTAACATTTTAAACCACAGTACCGGTGCACTGTGGACACGTCATTTCCCTGTAAACGGGGCAGATGAGTTGCGGCATGGTTATGTTTAATGGGTGCACCGTTGATGTATTGTATGGAAGCTTTAAACTTAAATGGTGCATCTGTTAGAATGAAGTGCACCGGATAACTCGGTGTGGATACTATAACGTAGATTGTTGATGTAATTGTAACTTCGGAATGTATTTCACCCATGTATATTGTACTCCTATAGAGATGTTATTATTCCTCAATACAGAAGTGTTTTTATTCCTATAGAGATGTTATTATTCCTCCATACGGAAGTGTCGTCATTTATATTGTAAGTGTCATAACTTATACTTGATGGATTATTAGACCACCTTGATGCGGTCGGCCCTATATGAGTCATGCGGGTAAAAGGGTTATTAGACCACCCTATTGGGGGTTAGCCCTGTCAGCATTATGTTATGTGGTTAATTTAAGGCCGACCTAGTAAAGGTTATTAGACAAGTCAAGTCAAGTATAAATAGAGTGCGGGAGGCACTCTATTTGATCATTCACTTTCTCACTCATACTATCATTGGAGAGTGGCGCACTTGTGGAGGAGGAGAAGCTACTGCTAGGAGAAGACTATCTCTTATGTTTAGGTTGTATCATTGCTCTATCTATCTCTAAGGAAGTAGTGGGGTTTTTCACCTTTATGGTTTTCTCCAGTGAAACTCTATGTGTCTATTGTCTCTTGTGTGCTTGTATTATTATGTCCATGATTGATATGCTGTAGATATGCTGTACATGTTGTTCTCTCAGTTAAGATCCTAGATCAGATTGAAGGAAATTCTGAAAAACTAACATGGTATCAGAGCTATCCTAAAAGAAGGCATGGTATGGCATTTATGACACTTGTTGCATTTGCGAAGCTAGGGCTTGGTATAGAAAAAACCAGTCATCGTAGCACGTTCACTATAAATATAGTTCAGCGTGGTTTCAGGATTTGAAAATATTACAGGTCGAAGATAAGATCCCCATGTACCTCGTGTCCAAAGGAAAACCTCTAATTCATTGTACTTTGTGATTTATGATCTGTACACTATAGGGTTTCTGCCTCTTCCAGATCTGAGTCATAAACAGGTGACCTAGGAAAAAAGGTCATAACTTGGGCTAGGAAGCTCCAAATGAAATTTTGTAAAAAGTGACAGGTAGGTCACGGATTGTAATTGCTCAGGTAAGTTTTTCAGAGGCCGAAATTGGACCAATGACACGTGGAACGTTGTACAAGTTTAGTCTCCTTTTTTATCCCATAAACAGGTCACATTGCGACACTTGGAATAAATATCTCTCAGAGAATCCAATTGAGTTCAGACCTGTGGGGTTGGAAAGATAACAAGTCAGAATACCACAAGAAGAATTTTTAGACCCTGTAGATCTGAAATTTCGGAGTTACACCAGAAACAATCAGGTGCATATTTCTGTCAAAACAGAATTGGATTTTGAGCACCTTCATTCATGGCTCCGAGAATTTAGGGTTTTGGAGAATGTTGGAATCTTTTGTATCGGAGACCACGACTGGATGCTCCTCATCAAAATCAAAATTTAGAGACAAAGATCAAATTTTTTGGTTGGGAAGAAGGCCAAGCTTGATCAAACCCTAGTTCGGGATTTTGATCGGAAAGGTGGAAAATTAGGGCTTCTGCAAAAGTTGGAATTTCTGAAGTCTGTGACCAGGGCTGGAAGCTCTTCAAAAAAATCAAAGTTTAGAGCTTTGGATCAAACCTTTTGGATATACAGAAGGGTGGGATTTATCAAACCCTAGTTTGGGATCCTGTCTAGAAGATTCAGAAGTTTTAAAGGCAATTTTGAGGGGTGAAACTTTGCAGTTTTCAAACTCTAAGTATACCAGCCTGATCAGCTCATCAAGGCATATATTTCTATCCTTTCAAAAGTTTGAAATTCAAAGTTTGAATTTCTAGGGTTTCTCTGACAAACCCTAATCCGACTCCAGATCCAGTTTCTGCAAATCAAGTGGATTAGGTTAATCCTAGAAGAGAATGGATTGGTCACCTACATAAGTCAAGAAGTTCCCGTTTAAGAGGGAGATGAGGCTAAGGCCTTACATAAGAAGATTACAAGCAATCTTGATAGGTATGACTTATACAGGTATGTTTCAAGATCTGTTCATGATTAAGTTTATGGTATGTTTGTCTTCATTAAGGTTAGTACAATATTGATTAACTTTAGACTTGTCATATCACCTTAATAAAATTATGAATACAGATATTCATTGATTAGGGTTTTAACACTTATGATTGTACTAATGCATTGTGGTGTTGTATGAGAATGATGTTGTCCGCTAATATGAAAAGTACATCAAGAAAGAAAAATCATGTTCTAGTTCAAGAACATATGACCATGGTGACATGAAGACAAAGATTCATCCATTGTCATGGATCACATAGAAGATCTACTTATGCGGTATGTATAACTTGGTTCTATAATGATTAACCTATGAGATATGCAGGTCACTAGCACAAGTCATTTAAGAGAACAAGAAGACATCATTTGGGTATGTTAGACATATCCAACTAACATATTAATCCAAGTTTGCTTTTCCTATATCAAGTTAGAATCCTACCTTGTGTTAGGATCTCTTATATAAGTATACATGGCATGATTGATAATGTTTGTTCATTGAAGTTAGTAATGATGGGTTTAGGCATATTATGCTTCTTACCTTGATTGATGATATGATAACCAGAAAAGTCCTTTGGTCAAATAAGAATATGCATGAGTAAAAGAAGTATTCCCTGAAACCTTGAATACTAATGTTTATTATCTGTGTTTGAAATGATCATGACTATACATGTTTAAGATTATTGTGTTTTGATAGTATTAAGATTATACTAATGAATGTATGATTATGTATGAGATCTCAAGGCTAACACAATGATGATACTAATAAGCATGCTTAGTGATCGAGGATGGATATAAGTTCAAGGACAAGTAATCCAGGAAGCAAAGATCAAGAGGGAGCACACTCTAGTAGTTCCCACAAGGAAGCAAATATTGAGAGGGAGTCCACCCTACAAACCAAACAAAGATAAGTATTTGAATTGTCATTTCTTGCATATTTGTTTGTTTAAGTAATATTGTTCAATGATGTATATGCATATGTTCCTAGACTTAGGGTGTGTATTATGCATATTAGAATAATTGCATTAATGAACAGTATACTACTAATATGCATGTGATGGGTAAGTGGCCTATGGCACTGTACAACATTCCATTGCTACTTATCTAGAATGAAACCTCTTTGCTGACATGTTGGGAGTTGTGCACACTCTTAACAATGTTCTGGGAGAGATTGGAAGGCATCTGGAAAGTTACGGGATATGGATAAATGTTGTATTGAAGCATTGGCTAAGATAATTGCATGACTGAATGACATATTTATTTATGTGTAAGAATTTGTTCTGAAAACTAACCACTTATACTATGAAACGAGAACTCGACACAGTTCTCGTTTTTATCTCTCCTAATTTTAGTAGCTATTTTTACCCCCGTTTCAAAAATGGTTGATGCCAGTATCACACATTTTCATTTTGAGACATTTTTTGGGGCCTTTGAATCATCTTTGTTGTAAAATATTTTTAATTTCTATTTTCAAGTGTGTTTTTTGAAATTTAACAAAATAATATACATTTTTAAGCAATTTATAATGAAAAACATATACATTTTACGATTTTTTCTATAAAATAAGACATTTCTATGTACAAAATAAGGCATTTTTATTGACAAAATTGTAAATAATTCCAGAAAATAAAGACATTTAAAACCATTTTCAATGAATTTTCAGAGAATTTTTCTCTAAAAATGATCATATTTCATATTAGTTATCGAAAAGTGACCACTCACATAAAGTCGAGAAAAAATATACAAATTATTTGTAAAAAACATATTAAAAACATTATATTTATAAATTTTATTTCTAAAGTAAATTCTGAAAGTCAAAACATTACTAATATATCTGATCAAAAAAGTGTCAAAAATTGACAAAATTAACATTTTCTTCAAAACATGAAACTATTCAACAATATCATGCATGCCAAATTCTTCATCGACATTGGAATTTTCTGGAGCTTGAATTTCCTCAGGGACATCAATGTCCTCTTCCATTGGGTCTTCTATGTCTGCAAGATCCCCAAAGTGCTCATTTCCAAACACCCCTCCTAACGGGGGTTGGGGCTCTTTTGACATCTTTGCCACAAGTGTTTCACTAAACTCTCCTTTCTTCAAACCAACTTCTTGCAGTTCATCTGGAAGAACTTGAATAGCCTTAATTCTTTGTTTTATGTAATTGCATTGGAGTGGATCATTATCAATCGATATAAAATTTCTTCCTTTATGTAAGGAGCATGCTATTGTTGTACCTAATCACCAAAAACAAAATTAAAGTTAAGTGAAATAGCATAAAGAAGCATACTTTATAACAATAAAATAATGAAGGATAAGACATACCATAAAACTTGATATATTATTTCATATGTAATATGAGAAAGTTTACCAGAACCCGAGAACAAATCTAAGACCCAATCTCCTTCTCTTGAAAATGTATCTATGAGATAATTAATCAATGCTTGTGGCTTTTGATAGATGTTTACAGTCACTCCTTTCAAATCCCTTTCTTCATATGTTAATTTTTTTACCACGGCATTATAACTCAATATCTGACTATGTTTTCCTCCTCTCTTTTCATTGATTAAAAGAGGTTCATAAGAATCCTCCTGTGTCCAAGTTGCAACATGTATGCTTTCATCATCACTTAGGAATGGATCGCTACATGAGCTACGAACATTAGGCTTTTGCCTGTAACAAAAATATAAAACAATTAATTAACTTATCAATAAATATAATTGATTTATAAATTCAAAATTTTGATAATATAGTGCAAATATATTACCAATGAAGTTGCTTCCTTTTTTTTCCTTTACCCCTGAAGGCTGTCAACAAGCCCCCTAATTGTGTGTCTGAATGGAAAACAACAAATCTCCATAGTGGTGATGTTGTGACATCTACAAATCCCGAAACCACTTTACTGAATGATTGGTAAGTATAAGGCTCACAATCATAAGTAGTGTTTCGGATATTGTACCCATGAGGGATATCTGCAATCACTAGTGCGTACTCCTTTTTAGGAACAAGATTTGCAATGTCTGCACAGTCACCTAAAATGACTCTATATTGCACAGTGTCAAGCCCATTCCAAATATAATGATCAAGTGTATCGTCAAGTTCAACATTTGCAAGACATTGTCTCCTTTGTCGTTCTATTTTGGCTCTTTGGATATGGATTTTGAAGGACTCCGGTACTCCAGCTGCACCCCTC
This sequence comes from Larix kaempferi, assembly GCA_027924585.1. Taxonomy (NCBI): domain Eukaryota; kingdom Viridiplantae; phylum Streptophyta; class Pinopsida; order Pinales; family Pinaceae; genus Larix; species Larix kaempferi. Next base: position 4,273,838 of record BSBM01000034.1, read on the forward strand.
TTTGGCATCTTCAAATGAAAATGATCTCTATAAGTAATAAAATAGAAATGAATTGAATTATAAAATAAATAAAATAGGATGTATCATAGATCAACATACCTTCTTGAATGCAACAAAAAATTGTTGTAAACTTTCTATCGAGCTTGAGTCTGGATAGTTGCATTTGACATCATCCCAACTCTTCTCACTCAACATTTTAACCATCTCCTCTTGTATTTTCATGTAGACCTTGTGACTAGACAATGAAACAATAAATGATGTTTACAATCATATATAATAATATAACAAAATACCTAGAACATAACAAAAATGTTAAACTCAAAAAAATGCTCAACTTACTTCTCAAGTTTGTTGCACATTTCCTCCATGGATAATTCACCTGACTTTACCCGTGATAGTATTGTAGCTATTAATGTTTCATCCTTCACACCTTGCATTGTTATCCAAGGTGTAATAGTCATGTCTTCTGGCAGATTCTTGACGTCAGGACCTGCCTTACCACCGCTCCATGGAACAACTCTATTTTTTTTCACTTTTTGGTTTTTTATGCCAATATTCTCCCACAAGCTAAATATCTCATCAATCAAATCCCATGTTTTCCCAACTCTAAATGCCAACTGGAAATAGGCATCTACAGCTCTGAATGCATCACTTCCTCTGGAACTTTTTGGTAGCATAATATCATCTCTAATAGGGAGACCTATTTCCATACAACATTGTTTCCGAAAACTTGCATCAACTCTATATTTTTCCCCACCACATATTTGCACAAATTCACTGTGTATAAATCTCACCCTTTGAACAAATGTCATTGTCAACCTATATTCACTATCTGTGTTATGATCTCATGCCAACAACTTTGCTTCAACATCTGTTAAACCAGCATAAATGATGCATTTAACTGTTTCAAAAATAGGGTTATTGGGATATTCTTGCATCAACTCTCTTCTTGCCTCTGCAGAATGATTCCCTCCAAGAACATAATATTTGTAATGAAAACATATTGTTTCATCAAATTCATCTCTAGTAGGAACAACTTCCGGGTCAACAAGGACTAGGTAGTCAACAACATGTGCATAGGGATTGTGCCTCATCAATGCTTTTAAGTTGTGAATATGCAAGTGATGTGGTTTTCTAATTCTAAAGTGATCTTTCCCTTCTGTGGGTTTATAAAGTTGATTCACATTCAACTCAAATGTATGTCCATTGTTAACCAACTTATCCCTCCGCAATCGATCTCGAATGGCATTTTGTGTTGTCTTGACAATGCCATCCTCTAAATCATCACCTGGAGTAATGATTTCCCTACTGCCACCAGAATTTTCACTCTTAGATTCAATAATAACATTGGTTTCAGCAACAACAGATCTCCTCCTTTTTTGATTTGAAGGGGTTCCTCCTAAATCTACAATGCCTTCAACAGGAATCGAGGCACTATCAACCATATTTCTTTTACGAGATTGTTTGCTACTCTTACTAGCAGGAGTAACAAGCTCATTTGCAACAATTTCATCATGTTCAGTTCGGCGAGATGAAGATTTAAATATAACCCTTCTAGGTACCTGATTTGATTGTCGGATGCTCTTTCCTTTTTCTGCTTGTACTTCTTCAGTTTGAACATTTAACACTTGCTTTTTCTTCCTTACTTCTAGTCCCTTTTGAATAGCGACAGTAATGACATCCATAGGATTGGCCTTTGTATAATAAATTCCATTCAACTTTTTTGAAATTGAAATGGAAAAATCCTGCAAAATAAAAACATTATAGTATTAAATCTATTACATTGTGATATCCAAGATATAACAAAACCAGTTTAAAAATAATATCAATATTCAAACTTACTCTCCCGCTTTCAATTTCATCCACGACCCCTTGACAAAAATCTGTGAAATTTTCTTGAACATTATATTTTGCAATCTTCAAAGGATATCGGATTTTTGCAAAGGTCTTGGCTTGTTTCACCTGTGCATAAACAATATCTGTACCCGGCACTACACATATATCTCTCAGCAATCCCAATAGATTGTAATCTGCTTGAATATATGGATCTGCAGAACAAAATAAGAGAATGCTTTCTAGTTTTCCTTGATTTTTTTCCTTCAAATGCCAATGATACTCTATTCTGTCTTCTTCTGTTGCATGTTTCCATTCTCTAGCATTCTTCATTCTTAATTCTTCAAAGCTAAGAACTCTCTCTTGAGTCTCAACATTCTCAGATGCCTCAACTGGTTTTTTCGATGCAATGATTGCCGCTCTTGATCCAGAAACATTTACAGATATCCGCCTTGATGCCATTGTACCTATATCCAAAATGTAGAATTTTAAAATAAATCAACAATATAATATAAATCAACAAATAAATTATAGAAAAACATTATGCTATGATAAAAAGAAAGAAATAATATAACCACATATTATAATATAATAATCATATACTTCACAATATGATTATAATAATGTTCTAATCACAATAAAATCAAGACATATATTAGGATAATGATTATATTCCTATGTTTCACACTATACCCATAGGTAATAATATAAATTATGAAACAATATAATTACATATATAATTACCTGTATGCCACAGTATAATTAAATTAATACAATAATTAAAACATAAACCTATTTAACTCAACGTCGATTACTTCGTCTAACTACTCATTCACATTTTCCAAAAGGTAGTTATCCAATAAAAAAAACCATACATGGAAGTAATATAATCACATTCGTAAGCAATACAATTATTCGGAACCAATTGCATTTCCTATTTATAAAGCAACATACTAAATTTAAAATTTACATATGCTTCCTCATGAAGACGCATTATAATTATGCAAGTGAAATCTAGTTAATATGTTGAAACATAATCATTGCATAATTACCATTTAATTAATACGGTTCTAAATGATGAAACATTATAGTTATGTGAATACCATCTATCTATACCCATAACTTTAGCAATTTATCTACTCCACGCTATGACTACATGCATTTCAATATGAAAGAATATTATTTTTAATTTTATAAGTAATATATTATTTTGAAAGAATATATTTAAATATTTATATTATAAAAATTAAAATAAAATGAATCTTATTATTAATTTTATTATTTTTAAAATTTTATAAATTTTAAACTCTATATAAATTATAATTTTATTAAAAATTTAAAAATTTAAATTATTTAATATATATATATATTCATAAATAATAACTATTTAAATAACAATGTGCATACATTATAATTTTATCTAATCAACACTTTTACAATTAAAGTAATTAATAACAATGTATAAATATTAAAAAGTTATTTCAATTTTGAATTTTTACCTCACAAATATTTTATATTAAGCAAATGATAAAATTAAACTTTAATAACAAAAGGTTAGCGCCAATGGGCGGCCCTCGGGGCCAGCCGCCGCCGTTTGGGTGCCAACGGGGAGCCCTCGGGGCCGGCCGTCGATGCTGGCCACGAGGGCCGCCCGTTGGCGCCCAAGCGGTGGACGTTCGCCCGCTCGCCGCTTGGGCGCCAATGGGCAGCCCTCGGGGCCGACCGTCGATGCTGGAGGGCCGCCCGTTGGCGCCCAAGCGGTGAGCGGGCGGACGTCCACCCGCTTGGGCGCCAACGGGCAACCCTCGGGGCCGGCCGTCGATGCTGGGTGGACGGCCGGTGCTTGGGCACCAACGGGCGGCCCTCGGGGCCGGCCGTCGATGCTGGGCATCAACGGCCGGCCCCGAGGGCATCGACGGTCGGCCTCGAGGGCGCCCGTTGGCGCCCAAGCGGCGTCCGCCCGCAGCTTGGGCGCCAACGGGTGGCCCTTGGCGCCCAAGCAGCGGACGTCCTCCCGCTTGGGCGCCAAGGGGCGGCCCTCACGGCCGGCCCCCATGAGGGCCTCCCCTTGGTGCCCAAGTGGGCGGACCTCCGCCTGCTTGGGTGCCAAAGGGTGGCCCTCACGGCCGTCCGGCATCAGGGGCAGCGCTTTGGCGCCCAAGCGGGGTGCCCGGGAGGAGGGAGGTGGGGTTTTTTTAAAAATAAATTTAATTAATTTTTAATATTCACAAGGGTGTGGGGGGGGGGCCGGGTTGATAATTAAAAAAAAATTTAGAACATGGGTAGAGCCTAGATTAATAATACACGAATTTAAAAAAAAAAACGTTTAAAAAAAATATAAAACTAACCTGAAAAGTGGTAGAGCCTCCTCTGTTGAATGTGCTAGAATTTCCTCTCTGCAATCTTCCCGTTCTTCCTGAAAATCTTCGTGAAATGCTCCAAAGACTAAACAATCATGTATTAATAAGATAGATTAGGTTTAATTTTTCCATTCTTAAGAATGTTAAAAAAAAAAATGTAAAAGAATAAAGCAATAAAACACATTACTAAATTAATAAAGCCATAAAACAATCATTACTAAATTAATAAAAAAAAAAAATTACTAACCTTGCAATTGTTACTAAATTGCTCCCAAATAGATGATGAATAGTAGGAAATCTAAAATGTTTATTTAGCATAGAGTTAGTTTAACATTATTTTTTTTACCAATTTGGGATAAATAGATGATGAATAGTAGGAAATTTAAAATGTTTATTTAGCGTAGAGTAAATTTAACATTACTTTTTTACCAATGTGGGATAAAAAAGGAAAGTAATTACAGCATTATTATTAAATTTATATAAGATAGGTTAAAATTAATTAATTACTAATATTATGAATGTTGGGTAAAAAAAATGAAAATAATCATTGTTTTGTTAGAAATTGTGAATAAAAAATACTGTGAGAAATTTTATTAGTCTTAAATGTCTGGATAGAAATATGTAATTAGTTATTATATTATTTCAATTCTTTTAATATCATATGAATGTGCGCTTTAATTTTGCAGTGAAATTTTGGAGGGAAAATTTTGAACGAAAATTTTGGAGGGAATTTTTGGAGGGATATTTTCGTTCTCATAGCTATAAGATTGTCGGTCGACAGTTGCACCATTCTACTTTTTGGTGAGGGCTGTGGTAAAATTTCTTTGCAGTTGTGCGATACAGAGTTTTCTATAATTCTATCTTTTAGTGAGAAGTCATGGACTCATCTGAAGAAAATTCCAATGTTAATGAAGAAATGTACAGTTCATCTAGCCAAGATACTGGCAGTGCAAGCAATGTAATCAAGCATGTTATTCGAGAACTTCCTAGTTATGAAGATTTTGAAGACATTAGTAATGAAGAGAAAGAATGTGATGATGATGAAGAGTTTCCTCCAAGTGGGGATCTTAAAGACAACAAACAATATGATGACAATTTTCCTCCCAGCGAGGATTTTCAAGGCACCAATGATGATTTACCTGAAAGCGAGGATTTTCAAGGCACCAACGATGATTTTCCTTCAAGCAAAGATTTTCCTCCCAGCGAGGATTTTTGTGGGATTGATGATGATATTCGTCCCAGTGAGGATTTTAATGAGACGGATGATGATTCTGGTGAGGAAGAAGACATCAATAATAGTGAAAATGATTTTCCTCAAAGCGAGGATTTCAATGGAAGAAATGATGACTTTCCTCCAAGCGAGGATTTAAATGTCACAGATGACGAGTTTCCTCCAAGCAAGGATTTGAATGTCACAGATGACGAGTTTCCTCCAAGCGAGGATTTCAATGGAATGGATGACGAGTTTCCTCCAAGCAAGGATTTCAATGGAACGGATGACGAGTTTCCTCCAAGCGAGGATTTCAATGGAACGGATGACGAGTTTCCTCCAAGCGAGGATTTCAATGGCACCGATGACGAGTTACCTCCAAGCGAGGATTTCAATGGCACCGATGATGAGTTACCTCCAAGCGAGGATTTCAATGGCAACGATGGTGACTATCATCCAAGCGAGGATTTTAATGGCACTGATGATGATTTTCCTTCGAGTGAAGATTTCAATGGAACCGATGATGATTTCTCTCCGAGCGAGGATTTCAATGGCACCGATGATCATTCTGTTGATGATGAAGCCACCAATGATAAAGACAGTGATTCTCCTTTCAGTGAAGAATTTAGTGGCACAAATAATGTTGATGGTCACATTGATCTGGCAGCAAGTGATCATGACAATAATTTTCATAATGAATTTGGGGATGAAATTTTCAATGAGGGGGGTCATATGCATCACAATGAAAACAATCATCCTGCTGAGGATGTTGTTGCAGACATAATGGTCCAGGAGATCCAGCGACAGAATCCAATGCAGAGCAGGATTAAGTGTAGGACTAGACCTTTTTATGTCAATCCAAAGCATTCCAGTTATACAAGGTCTAGGAAAGAATTGCTCACAAGTCCAAGTTCCATTACTCATTTGATTTCAAGTGAGTGTTGCCACAAAAGTTGTTTGAAAAGTTTAGGCTACAATTATGTCTTGGAGAGAAGGAAGATGTATCTTTCAATGAAAAAAAGCATGCAAAATTCATATTTAGTGGGGTGCATGATTTCTACCAGGACAGGCTATGATTATCGCGTTGGAAGAATTATGCTTTGTAGAAAGGCATTCAAACGGATTCACTCAATTGGTAATCTTTGATTATCAAGAATCCAAACAAGACTAGAAAAGGATCCTACATTTTACACTGACAATTATCGGGGACGAATCACTGGGCCATCAACACACATTGCAATATCATGGATGCATGATTTCTTTTCCAAGCATGGAGAGAGTATGCCAAATAGAGAAACAATACACATTCCAGATAATTTCACAAGGCAGGAAATCTACAACTTATACAAGGATTATGTTCAAGGTGGTCAAGGAAATGACAACTTCATCAGATATGCATATTTCACAAGAGTATGGAAAAAGAAGTTCAACAATGTCCGCATTCCAAAGAGGTCAAGGATGGGGGTCTGCAGTACATGTGCTTCTCTTAAAGAAAGAAGGGATAGATCAGAGGGGATAGAAAGAGGTATGTTTACAAAACAAAAAAAACAAATAGATAAATGTCAATTATTGAATCTAGTTAACAATATTTTTTTGTTATGTTGTTTGTAGATTCCATAATCAATGCACTGCAAGAACATCGCAATCAACAATCAAATGAACGGCAAAAATTGTATAAACATCGCAAGAAGTGTTACGATGCTCCACATAAGTATATGGGTTTGATAATTGATGGCATGGATCAGAAAAAAACACTCTTGCCACATTTTGTCCGTGTGCCAAAGAATTTAAAGGAGGAGAATTTTCTTCAGTTTCACTTGGTTGGGTGTATGGTTTTTAATAGTGAAATGATTCCAAGGGTTTACTTTACAGCTCCAAATATTCACAATGATGCAAATTTGGCCATCAGCATAATTCACCATGTCATTACTCATTGGCCTGGTGATCTTCCAGAAGTTCTATATCTACAATTGGACAACACAAGCCGGGAAAACAAAAACTAGGTTGTGTTTGGTTATCTAAGCATGCTTGTGGAATTGGGAATTTTTAAGAAGGTAAAAGTTGGGTTCCTTCTTGTTGGGCATACACATGATCATATTGATCAAATGTTCAGCCATTTTGCAAGGACATTGAGGAGGAAGAAAGTCGGGAGCCTGCCATCGTTGATTGAAATTATAGGGAAAGCATACCATCCAGAGCCTACTGTACATAAATTAGAAGAAACTGTTGACATGCGAAGATTTCTGTTTGGATCGCATGGTGAGGAAAGGTGCATTGAAAAACTTAATGACATTAGCTTTCAGCATCAATTTCGTATAAAAAAGATTGATGGAAAAACACTATTGTTGGGCAAGAAGTACTCAACTAGCACAGAATGGGGGCCTTCATCAGGTTTGACATTTTTGAAATTCATCCCAAGTCGTCAAATGTATGCTTCAAATTTATTGTTATTGCAATCATCTACAGAGATTCATAATGCAAGGCGACATAGTAGAGATGTTGATTCCTCTCAATGCTTGGAAGAAATCAAAAAGTCTATTGAAGATACATATGAGTACTTTGATGTTGCTGATTCCGTTTGGTGGGAGTCTTTTTTCATGGAGCAGAGTGACATAATTTCAAACTCTACAAATGGAGATATATTTTTGAAGACTCCATTTGCTTGGCCACAAAGTTTATCAAATGAAAACGAGGTAACAAATGTTGAACCTCGAGCTATTGAGTTTTCTCAAGTAGAGGAAAGAGAAATGAATATTGGCTCTAGAAGATCATCCGCAAAGCGTCGAGAGATGGAAGACCTTTACAGGGGCTCGGTACAAGATATCAAGGAGGGTTGCATGATTGCAGTTTTGGCTACAGATGATCCACGTCAATATCCATTCTGGATTGCAAAAGCTATGAAGGTCAATAAAGAAAATGAAGAAGTAATATCAGTAGAAGTACATTGGTATGCAACAGATACACACCCATTTGATGGTGTGTACAAGGCAGAGATGGTGGTTGAGAAAAAGGTAAGCAGAAAGAGAAACAGAAAGGGTCAAAAAATAAATCGCCACCAGCATTGACATCTTGAAATTAGAGGAAGTTGATATACTTGTTTATGATTTCAAGTTGACAAAGAAAGACACTCTCCACTCCAAGACTATAGGGATTATCAAGAGGTTGCTGCCACAGCCAGAAGTTGCAAGATGGGAGTCTGTTAAACCAAGCCGTAGATCCCGAAGGAATATGACATCTGAAATGATGGGCATAGATGTAGACTCAGATGGTGCGTCCATTGATAATAGAGAAGAGTATGGGTCATCTACATCTTCATCAAGTCCTTCATCTGCAGAAAATGTAGATTCTGATGGGGTGTCAGAATCCATGGATGAATTTGAAGAAGCAGTGTAGATGCTTTTTATTAGTATGATTTTTGTAATTGAAACTCTACAGGAGTTTTTGATGATGGGGTGTCATAATCCATCGATGAATTTGAAGAGGCATTTAGATGCTTTTTACTAGTATGATTTTTGTAATTGAAACTCTAGAGGAGTTTTTGAATATTTATATGAACCATTTGTTCTTGTATGGTCTAATATATTATCTCATTATGAATCGCATCATAATTTCTTTATTTCTATATGGTTATAATGGTGAAATTATTAGAGAAATTTGTTTTTTCTTTAATATGCAATTTTCCAGAAAGTTGTAATTTATCTCTTCAAGAATTTTTCTTTTTTTCCAATTTAAGGTTGATTTTAAAGTTTTGTTAAACAACAATATGGGATGTTTAGTCCATGGCTCTATTTTTTACCCTAAAAAAAAAAACCGTGTATACTAGTATCAACACTTTTCTATTTGGGGGGTATTTTTGGTGTTTTTTTTGCAAAAATCATCGTTTTTATGGCTAGAGTTCTCGTTCATAGTATATAGTTCTCGTTTCATAGTATAAGTGGTTAACTATGAGATGTTTCTAATCATGCAATTTAACTTGTTTTGTAGGAAAGATTGTATACCATCACTTACAAAAGAAGGAATACAACATTTGTTCTAGCAACAAAGCTATCTATTGAAGATATTGAAGTTCCCAGGATCCAGGATGAAGTAATGGAAGAATAGCATGATCCGACGATCATGAAGAATGATGTTTGGGATGTAGTCCCAAGACTGGATGGAAAGTCTGTTGTGACTTCCAAGTGGATTTATAAGATCAAGCATGTTGCAGATGGTAGCATAGAAAAATACAAAGTGAGGTTTGTAGCTTGTGGCTGATTATGAAGAGACTTTTGCATCTTTAGCCAGATAAACTTCCATCAGATCAGTACTTGCTCTGGCTGCAGTGATGAAGTAGAAGATACACCAAATGGATGTCAAGACAACTTTCTTGAATGATGTAGTCAAGGAGGAAGTGTATGTGGAGCAGCCACTTGGTTTTGAGACACATGACAGGAAGTCATATGTGTGCAGGTTGAAGAAATCCTTGTATGGTGTCACGTCCCCCATTTTGACCCTTATAATATTTTGGGCTATAATGTAAATAATATATGCATATTATGTATGATTCCTAGCATGGAGCTCAAGGCCAAGGCCCCGCTAGTGAACGCTCGATCTAGAAGAGGCAAGTATTTGAAATTATGCTACCCATGTGCTAGTGAACCATGGGAATTGTAAATATGCATCTTAATATAAATGCCCACAACTAGCTATGCAATGCAACAAGAGATGGGGGCATGATGTTACAAGGAAATTGGGAGGGAAATATTCAAACCCTTGAGCCGATCAAGTCAAGCCAAGTGTCAATGAGAGAACCCATCAACCATCAACTACCCATGTTGACCTTTGTACCCAATCATTCAAGAGTTGGTTGAGGCAGTTAATGCCTTGGGGATTGGAGAGGTATGGCTGTCCAAATTCGAGTATGGGCAAGCCATCCTTCCTAGAAAATCGTGCTTGGCTTCTTGGGCAAGAGGAGAGACACGAAATTGACCCTAAGCCATTATTCACCCAGGAGTTTGTCCCTCTCACAAGTTGGGAGCTGTTGGGCATTTTTTCCCACTGATTTTCTGTGTTTTCCTCCTTTTTCCATGGTTGGGAACTCGTTTTTGCATTGCCCTATGGTTGGGGAAAAAGGAGTCACGATTTGGGGGTTTGTAGAGACCATTGCTTCTCTCTGAATGCCCATGGACGTTTTCTGAAAATGAAATTTCCTTGCCAAGGTTGTTTTCCCCATTTCTCACTTTGTTTTTGGGTTGCCCACGTTTTCTATCCATAGCCAACACTTGGCGTTTTGCTGTTATGTGTACCCATGCCCAGTTTATGAGTTTTCTATGTGTGAGGGAGATTGTTGGGGTTGAATTGGGTTTCCATTGTTTTGGCTTGAGCTTGAGTGAAACCATCCACAAATGAAGAGGGTTCAGACTTATCCTGATAAACCCAGCAGTGGTCTTGCTTGGCTTAGATCCAAATGATTATTTGGTTATGTATGAGTTTGAAATCCCCTTTTCCCTTGTAGATGTCATGCCTAGCTCGGGGGTAGTCTCTGAGTGTTTAAATAATACAGGTCGGGCAAAGACCTATGGTTGTGAGGAACATTGCAGCGACATAGCTAGTTGTTGGGACATCATTGCATCAAGATGAGTATTTTCCTATGAATTTACTTCTGCAAATGTATTAATTTTTTTTTGGCTGTGTTAAATTGAATGGCATCATGTAATGTGTGTGGATGAGGTTTTTATTCCATTGTGCATGTTTAATTGATTTACATCTGCACACATGTATTTCCTTTCTTTAAAATCTAATGTATGGGCTGATTTTATGTAAAATCCCCAGGATTTGCCATCATGTTCCCTTCCACGAATTGGATAGATAGGTGAACACGTGACAGAATGGTATCAGAGCTGTTGGTTGCAGCATTGGGCCTTCATGGGCTGCCTATCACAGTGGAAGAGGTAAGTATTCCTCCTGCTCAAACTGATCCTTAAGAAAATTTCAAATTTGCAAAAAAAAATTATAAGTGTCTGTGAGTTGACCCGAAACGGCGGCAGAACTCGTTGAGTAGAGCCGACACGTTTGGCGAAGTTGGCGAGTTTTCACCGAAATAGCGGAAAAAGTTGGCGAGTTTTCTCCGAAACAACGGAAAAAGTTGGCGAGTTTTTCGCTGAAACGGTGGAAAGAACTAACGAGTTTTTGCCGAAATGGTCGACTAGAAGAACTCGGTGAGTTGCTCCGCAATGGACCGGAATAGATGGATGAGTTTGTCTGCAACACCGGAAGAAATTCGACAAGTTGGTCTGCAACAGCGGAAGAACTCGGCAAGTTGGTTCGCAACAGCGGAAGAACTCAGCGAGTTGGTCCGCAATAGTGGAAGGACTCGGTGAGTTGGTCCGAAAATTTTTCCAAGTATCTTTCGGCGGAAGAACTCAGCAAGTTGGTCCGCAACGGCGGAAGAACTCAGCGAGTTGGTCTGCAACGGCAGAAGGACTGAGTGAGTTGATTTGAAAATTTTTCTTAGTGTCTTTCGGTGAAAGAACTCAACAAGTTGGTCCGCAACGGTGGAATAACTCAGCAAATTGGTCCGCAACGGTGGAAGGACTCGGTGAGTTGGTCCGAAAAATTTTCAAAATTTTTCTAAGTGTTAATGGCGGAAGAGATGGGCGAGTTGCTCCGTAATGGCATAAGAGATGGGGAAGTTGCTCCGCAACGGTAGAAGATATGGGCAAGTTGCTCCACAACGGCGGAAGAGATGGGCGAGTTGCTCCATAATGGTAGAAGAGATGGGCAAGTTGCTCCGCAACGGCGAAAGAGATGGGCGAGTTGCTCTGCAACGGCAGAAGAGATGGGAAAGTTGCTTTGCAATGGTGAAAGAGATGGGCGAGTTGCTCCACAACGGAGAAAGAGATGGGCAAGTTTGTCCGCAACAGGTCGGAAGAGAATTGCCAAGTCTACCGAAACAGAGAATTTCAATCGTTTTCCAGGGAATTTTTTTTCAGCTGATGAAAGTTGAAAAATCGCTTTGAACTCATGTGTCGGATTGCGCGAAATTGAAGAATTTACAAAAAAAAAAAATGAGGGCGCTGCCCTCGACTCGCCCTGCAGTGGCGAAGCCAGAAGGGGGCAAGCCCCCTTGACCCCCGTCTCCCCCCGGAGATAGTCGTTGAAAGTGTGAAATGCACTCTTGGGATGAGGAGCACGAATTGCATAAAGGGTGGTGGAATTCTCAGCCAGAGTAATGGGTTGTAATATCCATTATGTAAGATGAAAAGGAAATTCCTCACCTTAAATTATTTTTGGTTATAAGCATAAGAATTGCATGTTTGGAAAATAGCAAAAATGAATGTTATACACGTATATATATATTGAATTGCTAATTCATGCAAATATCATAGCTAATGATTGCTTGTGCGCATGGTAGAGAGCCATGAAATTCGATCAGCTATGATGTGGAAGAGGAAATCCCATGCTACAATGAGGAAATTGGAAAGGGAGAATTCCTTAACTCCTCTCTTGCTATTGTATTTATATTCCCTAAGTTTCATAAGTTGAAAATAATAGCATAGGGATGTTGGAAATGCGAGAAAGCAGTAGATTAAACGCATATGAATTAGTAAGCATGATTAAAGAGTCATTGCATGGTGCATGAGGATTGATTATGCATGAGCATAATGTTGCACATAAGCGAGAGTAGCAAAGTTACACATGCAATGGTATTGTCTATGGTTGATGACAGTTAATGTTGTTGATAATGGTTGTATGAATCAAACCATAGAAGCATGATTGGAAATGCAAGAGGATAGATAGATGAAGTGAATATGTACTAGCTGAAATATTAATAGACATTGCATAGTGCATGTAAAAATGCTTGTGCATGTATATGATATTGCATATTGGTAAAAAGTGAGGTTTTACATATGCAATGAGCCACTTAAGATACTTATTGTGGTTGCTAATAAGTTATTTGTGTTCGCATTGGTTGTAGGACCAAAGACAACCGAAGCAAGGCTAAAGACGTTGATGATGTTGTTGCATAGGACCAACAACCTTATAAAGAAAGGATGGTGCAACAAATCTATGATCATGAGGTTGGAAAAAGGACTTTGTAACCTTGGTGAGAGGCCAACTGATCAGGTAACATCAAGAGATGTTAAAGATAGCCATGCACGTAATTGTTATTTATGCTTAAAGTGCATGAATGCTGAAAAAGGATTTGGTAAGATCCCTTCAACTATGATTAAACTATGTTGATTTGGTTTGCATGTGATATGGAGTGCCTGACTATGAATTTCGACCTACCAAGTATGGTGAGGTGTGGGTAAGTGAAGGTAGTGAGCCTTACACCCTATAGTTTCTTAGAAACCTCAATGCATTCATATGAAATTATAACATGCCATTTGTGGATGTTGGTTGTGAAGTTTAACAACCCAAGCAAGTGATGACTTATGGTCCTGTTATAATATATGCCATATGAGAGAGGCATGGTTAGGCCATAATATGTTTGAATGCATAAGTACTCATAAATTAACGCAGGGTTGCATTGAGGAGATGTGCATTAAAATATTAAGTACAATCTTGTGGTTATACATTGAGTGATTGTACACTAAAAGATTATGTGATTACTGTAATGTGTATGCATAGGTATGGGTGCACATGTTGAGATGCATTATGGAATGCATGGTTGTGGTGTATGTTTCATGCATTTAGATCATAAATGGAATGGTGAACCATTGTTAATACTGAGAGAATTTCATGAGCTGCTGTGAATGCAGGATAATGATTGCATGAAGAAGGTAGACATGTTGATGGGCTACCAAGAGTTCCCTATTGAAAGGACGGATTTGTATGGATACGAAGTAATGAGTATCCAAAGCTTTGTTTAAATTGCATAAATGACGTGACTGTGTCTTGCAATTTCATTATGATAATGGTGCATATATATATATATATATATATTTCATTGCATTTTAAGATGTTAACAACTATAAATGTTTGAATTATGGAGTGTTATAATTCTGAAAATACTCCAGTGACTGCGGCAACAATGAAATATTATATGCATAGAGACTTACAAAGCGTTTGGCTGATTGAAGTTTCAGATTTCAGGTAGATTGTTTTGGGAATGGAAAATATGGGTAAGTCCATGATGAAGATTGGGATCTACCATGATAAAGAGCCAGACAATATGAGAATAGACTCATGGCTAAGCAAATCAATTTCTGTAGAGGACAGAATTGCAAATTCATACCTGAATTTAATTATTAATGCCATTGACTGATTAGAGAAATCAGATTTGAATTATATTGTTAAATGTTGCTAACTGTTTGGCTATTTGATAAATGTGCCAGGAAGACACATTGCAGGAAGACCAGGAGTGATGGCCTACAAAAGCCAAACTAGATGGGAAAGACCCCATGCTTTGGAAATGGGTTTCAGGTGAAACACCATTGATAATGTCTCAGCCAAACCGCATGTCGGTAAACCATGAGAGTGAGATGATAAAGCTATTCCAAGAAGGCATGTGAGATACATCTGCAAAATGAATGAGTATTTTGTGACCCTAGACTAGAACATGCATGTCTAAATTATTAGGGTTAATATGCAGAGCATGCTCTATTTTGTTTATATCATTGCAAACTGCCTGAGTATGATTAAGTCCTACATGGCACACATCGAAAAGGGGGTGCACACCTTTTATGGCGCTAGGTCATGATAGGGTTTTCAATATTGACTACACCCTAAGGGAATGGACGCATTCTTGGTGTTTCAATACTTGATAGTGATTGATATGGAATGTGGTTAAGAATTTGAACAGCAATACTGATGAGCTTGCTTATCCTTCTTGTGTTGTCAGCCTACACAGATGCAGATTGATACTACACATTAAGGGGCAAAGTGAAGAAGGGTATGCAAAAGGATTGTATAGGAATTGGTAACCTTTATATGCTCACATGAAATATTACCAGAAGGGATGGACAGGCCCAAAGAGCTGTGTAATAAGAATAGGTATCATCCTTGTGTGAGTGGGGCCATGTTAACCTACAGTCAAGTAAGTCACCTATAAAGTTCCTAAAAGGAACCATCGATTCGCACAAGAGAAGGAGTGGCATCCTTGTATGAATGAAGAGTTGATGTGTGTGAAGGGTTATGGTGCAAGAAGGTGTGGTGACATTGGTAAAGGCATAAAATATCTATTGGGACAGCAGTGGGAGGGCGGGTGTCGAAGACTGACTGAAAATCCTGAGATGCCTATGGCTCCAGAGTAGAGCCTTGACCTATAATGGTCAAGTGGTGTAGTTTCCTTCCATTGGTTGATGACCCAGACGAATGTGCTGGCTCGATAATGGAGAGGGCCAACCAGGTATGGTACTGGTTGGGAACCACCAAATGCTCGATAAATCCAATCGGCGTGAAGGTGTACTGGTGAAGCATTAACTACATCCAAGTCCATAGGCGATCCCAAGGCTTGTAAAGCGAAGTAGGACCCTGTAAACCAAAGTGGAAACGTGCAATAGAGATAAGTATTCGTTTTCATTTATGTATTGTTTGGAATAATGAAGATTTCAGGTATAAGTCTTCTAACAGCTAAGTTGATACACTATTGTTTCTTTGTTGGAAACCTTGGTCATTGCAGGAAGGAAAGACCCTAAAAGACTATAAATTACTGGTAAATCCAGAGAGTAAATAAGTGGGTGATATAAATTGCTTGTAAATATAGAGAGTAAATGAGTAGGCAATATAAATTGCTGGTAAATCCAGAGAGTAAATGAGTGGGAGATATAAATTATTGAGAAATCCAGGGAGTAGATGGTTGAATGCTATAAAGTTCTTGATAAGTCCAGAGAGTAACTAGTTGGGCATTAACTACTTGATATGGTAAAGCAGCATGTACGCTGGCCCAACATCCCTTAAACAATTGATAAAATCAGTCGGAGCACTGGCCTAACATATTGCTAAAGGAAATGATTGATAAACCCAGTCGGCGTACTGGCCTAGCATTGCCTATTCGAATGATTGTGGAGTAGCCTACGTACTGGCCCAGCATTCATAATTGTGTCCACGGGAAATCCAAGGCTTGCAAAGCAAAGAAGGATCTCGTGGAATAAAGTGAAGGCATCCAATACAGATAAGTATTCGGTTATCTTGCAGCTTTTTGCTTATGAATATACATGTGTATATAATTTGGTTATGATTTCCTAAACTCATGTTTAGAGATAAACCCTATAAAAATTAACTAAACATGTGAATTGATTCAATGTTTGAGTGTAGGTATTGTTGGAAGCAAGGACCAGGAAGACATCATAGGGATGCAGATGGACATGTGACCATCCTAAAGAGCTCAGTATGAGCAGTAATGAAAGATGGTGCTAGTGGACATGAGTGGGTCATAGCAGCCAAAGGTTCTGTAGGCAACTATGGAGGAGGGTTCCTAGTTGAAAATCCTTAGACAGACCTTAGACACTAAGTGTCATAGAAAAGAAAGGAAAGTCAAAGCATTCACAGTGAAGTGAAAGAGGCTAAGGAGCATGAAACCACAGCAATGGTGTAGCTCCATAATAGAACAAGACTAAGAGGGAGAAACTCCTACTCTTCTCTTTCCTTTCGATTGATGCATTCATAAAACAAAAGATTGTTGAGTGCATGTCATGGCTGAAAATAGATTATGTTTAATTGCTTGAAATGAATTGCGAATGTTGAAATAGTAAATTTCATGTGAAGAGTGAACATGAATGAGTTCATGTGTATGTGGAAAGCATGAAAGTGTGGAAGTCCCATGAATAAAGCATGGACATTCCATGTCAAATGGGAAAATAATTGACTAATTTTAATGTTTATGTTATGCTTGTCCTAACAAAGGATTTCCATGATGAATTTCACAAATGAGAAATTGAAACAATTGGTTGCAGCCGACACAAGCAAGTGTTTCTAGTGAGTAAAGTGTGGTCAGCTGTACACATTGACCATGGCAGCAGACCAAGGGCTATTAGAGTTGGTTGAAAGTCTTCTTCAAACAATTGCAAAAACCCAAGAAAATCTTGTAGAGATGCTCAAGCTACAGAGGCAACAGAATGAGATGAACCACGAGGTTCTGCAGGACTCTATTTGTCTGCCAAAAGAGGTAAAAAACATTTTGGGAGCAATCAGTAAGGGAAAGGAAAGTGGATTAGTGAAGAAGCATTCATCCAATCGGCCGATTAAGAAACGTTCCAAGTGGGAAGACTCAAAGGAATCTGAGCAGGAAAAGGTAAAGCAACCAGTGAAATGTTGGGGATGTGACGGAAACCATTTCCTCCGCAACTTCCAAACAATGAAACATCAAGAGGATAGCCGCCATAAAGTTTCCAGACTTGTAGATCAGTGGGAAGGGATTGTTTTGGAACAATGCCCTTATGCAGAGCTAGAGGGTCCAAGCCAGCAAGAACAGTTTGTGAAGGCCAAAAGACTTAGTCCTGAAAACCCAAGTAAAGGGTGAGATGCAGGACAGACCTACCATATTTTGTGAATTTTGGACATGTATATAGCATGTATATATTCCTAGGTATTGGAACACCGAGGATAGTGTTATTCCAAGGGGAGGGGAATGTCACGTCCCCCATTTTGACCCTTATAATATTTTGGGCTATAATGTAAATAATGTATGCATATTATGTATGATTCCTAGCGTGGAGCTCAAGGCCAAGGCCCCGCTAGTGAACGCTAGATCTAGAAGAGGCAAGTATTTGAAATTATGCTACCCATGTGCTAGTGAACCATGGGAATTGTAAATATGCATCTTAATATAAATACCCACAACTAGCTATGCAATGCAACAAGAGATGGGGGCATGATGTTACAAGGAAATTGAGAGGGAAGTATTCAAACCCTTGAGCCGATCAAGTCAATCCAAGTGTCAATGAGAGAACCCATCAACCATCAACTACCCATGTTGACCTTTGTACCCAATCATTCAAGAGTTGGTTGAGGCAGTTAATGCCTTGGGGATTGGAGAGGTATGGCTGTCCAAATTCGAGTATGGGCAAGCCATCCTTCCTAGAAAATCGTGCTTGGATTCTTGGGCAAGAGGAGAGCCACGAAATTGACCCTAAGCCATTATTCACCCAGGAGTTTGTCTCTCTCACGAGTTGGGATCTAATGGGCGTTTTTCCCCACTGATTTTCTGTGTTTTCCTCCTTTTGCCATGGATGGGAACTCGTTTTTGCATTGCCCTGTGGTTGGGGAAAAAGGAGTCACGATTTGAGGGTTTGTAGAGACCATTACTGCTCTCTGAATGCCCATGGACATTTTCTGAAAACGAAATTGCCTTCCCAGGGTTGTTTTCCCCATTTCTCACTTCGTTTTTGGGTTGCCCACGTTTTCCATCCATACCCAACACTTGGGGTTTTGCTGTTATGTGTACCCATGCCCAGTTTATGATTTTTCTGTGTGTGAGGGAAATTGTTGGGGTTGAATTGGGTCTCCATTGTTTTGGCTTGAGCTTGAGTGGAACCATCCACAAATGAAGAGGGTTCAGACTTAGCCTGATAAACCCAGCAGTGGTCTGGCTTGGCTTAGATCCAAATGATTATTTGGATTTGTATGAGTTTGAAATCCCCTTTTCCCTTGTAAATGTCATGCCCAGCTCAGGGGTGGTCTCTGAGTGTTGAAATAATACAGGCTAGGAAGATACCTACGGTTGGGAGGAACGTTGCAGCGACATAGCTAGTTGTTGGGACAACATTGCATCAAGATGAGTATTTTCCTATGAATTTACTTCTGCAAATGTGTTAATTTTTTTTGGCTGTGTTAAATTGAATGGCATCATGTAATGTGTGTGGATGAGGTTTTTATTCCACTGTGCATGTTTAATTGATTTACATCTGCACACATGTATTTCCTTGCTTTAAAATCTAATGTATGGGCTGAGTTTATGTAAAATCCCCAAGATTTGCCATCATGTTCCCTTCCACGAATTGGATAGATAGGTGAGTACATGACATATGGCTTGTAGAAAGCTCCTAGGACTTGGTATGGTAGGATATACAACTTTCTATCCAGTTTGGGCTTTACCAAGAGTAAAACAGATTCCAACCTTTACTAAGGTTGAGGAAGGCAATCCAGTGATACTACTTATGTATGTGGATGACCTGTTTTTTACATGAGAAGATAGTTTGATTGCTGATACCAAGAGGAAGCTTGCTGCCAATTTCGAGATGAAGGACTTGGGGATGATGCACTATTTTCTAGGCATGGAAGTGTGGCAGAGTGCAGATGTAATGTCCCCAGCTTGACCCTATTGCATTAATATTGTAAATGATGTAAATATTGTTATTTAGTCATGGTGAGGAGCTCAAGGCCAAGGCCCCACCATTGATTTATCGTTCTATGTATCGGCAATTAGAATAGATGCATAGAGTTCTTGTGCTAGCGGTGCACAATGTAAAATCGGACATCATGTAAATATGCAATTTTAAATGAAAAACCCACAACCAGCTACGTAATGCAACAAAGAGATGGGGGCATGATCTTTACAAGGAATAGCGAGGGAAAATAACCAAACCCTTGAGCCATGGTGTTAATCCATTTCATTTAGGAAACCCATGAACTCTCAACTACCCATTTGGCCTCATGCACCCAATCATTTAATTCTTCCAATAATTGGTTGAGACAATTAATGCCTTGGGATGGGAGAGGTATGGCTGTCAATTTTCATGTATGGGCAAGACAACAACCTGTGAAATCGAGTTTTGGTTGGCTGGGCAAGAAAACCCCCACGAAATTGGCCCAAAGCCATTCTTCACCCATGGCATTCTTCCTCTCACGCAGTCTGAGCCTGTTGGGGTTTTATCCTTCACGTTTTTCACCATTTCCTCCATTATTCCATGCCTGCAAACTCGTTTTTGGTTATCTTATTGGATGGGAGAAGAGAGCCACAATTTTTGGGGTTAGGGAGGCCGTTCCTGCCCACGAAATGCCCATGAGCATTCTTCTGAAAACGATTCTACTCTCCTGGGGTTGATTTCCCATTTTTTCCTTTTCGTTTTGGCTGCCCACGTTTTTTTGGAACTGTTAGAAACCCATTGTTGGGAACTTCACTATAGAACCATTTTTCTCATGCCCAACACTTACACTTTTGCTGTTATATGCATCCATCTCCTAGCAGCCTCAGAAACCCAACTGCTGGTTGGTATGGCTGATTCTGGGGTATCTATGGCTATGTGAGACCCTATTGTTCCCTAGTTCCTTGTGGATATCATGCCCAGCTCGGGGGTGGCAGTGGTGCTGAGATATTGAGGAGCACACTGGCCTACGTTTGGGTGGAACGTTGCAGAAGCGTAGCTAGTTGCTTGGGACTACTTCATTAAGATAAGTATCCTCTTGTTCTATCTTTCAATTGTTTAATGGATGAATATCTTGAATGAAAAAGGAATGTGTAATTGAAATTACATCTGCTATGTATAAACAAATACTTATGCATCCTCATATGTTTTGCATGCTTACCTCATAAGTACATGGGGCTAGATGCCCGGTTTGGGATCATGATCCTCTCCATTGCACTAGTATAATGGGAGGGGACGTGACAGCAGATGGGATCTTCCTTGGACAAGGAAAGTATGTAGTAGAGATCCTGAAGAGGTTCGGGATGATGGACTGCAAGGCCATGGCCACACCTATGGCATCGAACCTGAAGCTTCTGTGTGATGCTTCATATGATCCAGTTGATGCTACGATGTATCGTCATATGATTGGGTCCTTGATGTACCTGACGAATACGAGACCAGATATTTGCTTTGTAGTGAAAACATTGAGCTAGTTCCTGACAGATCCCAAAGGTGTTCACCTGGTTGCTGTAAAGCATATTCTGAGGTACCTGAAGGGTATAATTGATAATGGGCTCAAGTATGATCTGAATCAAAAGTTTAACCGACAGGGTTATGTTGATTTAGATTGGGCAGGAAGTGCTGCATATAGGAAGAGCACATCTGGGTGTTGCTTCAGTATGGGATCAGGTGTGATCTCTTGCTTTAGGAGGAAGTAGTCTTGTGTAGCACTGAGTACAGCTGAAGAAGAGTATGTTGCAGCTTGTTCATCTAGTTGTGAGGAAGTATGGCTCCGGAAGCTACTATCTGAGATATTTGATCTCCCACTGGAGGCTACTAGTATCTTTTGTGACAACCAGAGTTGTGTGAAGCTATCTGAGAACCTGGTGTTCCACAAGAGGTCAAAACACATTGAGAAAAAATATCACTATATCAGGGATATGGTGCAGAGAGGAGCAGTGAAGCTTCTGTATATTGCGACGGATGAGCAGGTTGCAGATGTGCTATCGAAACCACTAGCCAGAGTGAAGTTCAAGTACTTCAGAGAGAGGTTTGGCATTCTTTAGATTGATGACACTTCGAGGAAGAAGTGATGGACACATTTGCTGGAGCCATTCCAAGCATGGTGACAGGAGGATCATTCACATGGCTATGGATGTAAGCACTGGATGATGAGTATCAGTATGATGCTCCAGTTACTGCTCTATATATGCATCATGTTGGATGCTTGGTATGATCAGTTCGATCATGTATATGTATATGCATCATGTTGGATGCTTGGTATGATCAGTTGGATCATGTATATGTATATGCATCATGTTGGATGCTTGTTATGATCAGTTGGATCATGTATATGCATATGCATCAGGTTGGATGCTTGGTATGATCAGGTGGATCATTTATTTGTGTATGTATCAGTTGGATACATTGTATGATCAGGTGGATCATGTATGATGATATGTTTCAGGTAGATACATGGTATGCATCAGGTGGATGCATTGTATGATTAGGATGATCATGGATGACAAGCCTCAGGATGTTGCTCCAGATGACATGCATCACGACGATGCAGTGATGATGATCACGATGATCGTGTACATCAGGATGATGTATGCTGAGTATCAGGTAGATACTCTATGGCCATGGACAGGTTGTGCACATGAGCATGTAAGTTGACCTGGGAGATCCGACAGGTAGAGTTGTGTGCTCGTAACAGCCTGGGATGCTCTTTCAAGGCATTGATATGGGAGGACATATAATAGCACCCTGGGAGATCCGACAGGTAGAGCTGTGTGCTCGTAATAGCCTAAGATGCTCTTTCTAGGTTTTGTCCTATGGCATGTAATGTGTCCTTGGGAGATCCGACAGGTAGAGATGTGTGCTCGTAATAGCTTGGGATGCTCTTGCAAGGTTTTTCCATGACCACATGTAATGTGTCCTTGGGAGATCTAATAGGTATATCTATGTGCTCGTAATAGCCTGGGATGCTCTTGTAAGGCTTTGTGGTGAGACCACATGTAATATGATCCTGGGAGATCCGAAAGGTAGAGCTGTGTGCTCGTAACATCTTGGGATGCTATATCTAGGTTTTGTGGTGGGGTCACATGTAATATTCTCCTAGGATATCTGATAGGTAGAGCTGTGTGCTCATAACATCCTGGGATGCTACAGCCAGGTTTTGTGATGCACATAATAAGTCCTGAGGATTCCACAGTATGGCCAGTGATGATGAAGACGTACAGGTGGTGGGCCTACATCCAGTATGAAAAAGGACTGGCTCTGTAGAACTTCCTATGATGACTACATTAGAGATTGATTGAGATAGCAGCATCAGTGATGATGATGATGATTCGAGGTCAACGATTCGATGACGATGATCCAGAGAAGAAGACTTGTGCTAGAAGATCTATGTCGAGAAATACCTTCCTAGTTAAGAGGGAGTGTTGAGGTAATTGTAACTTCGGAATGTATTTCACCCATGTATATTGTACTCCTATAGAGATGTTATTATTCCTGAATACGGAAGTGTTTGTATTCCTATAGAGATGTTATTATTCCTCTATACAGAAGTGTCGTCATTTATATTGTAAGTGTCGTAACTTATACTTGATGGGTTATTAGACCACCTTAATGGGGCTGGCCCTGTATGAGTCATGTGGGTAAAAGGGTTATTAGACCACCCTATTGGGGGTCGGCCCTGTCAGCATTATGTTATGTGGTTAAGTTAAGGCTGACCTAGTAAAGGTTATTAGGCAAGTCAAGTCAAGTATAAATAGAGTGCGGGAGGCACTCTATTTGATCATTCACTTTCTCACTCATACTATCATTGGAGAGTGGTGCACTTGTGGAGGAGGAGAAGCTGCTGCTAGGAGAAGACTATCTCTTATGCTTGGGTTGTATCATTTCTCTATCTATCTCTGAGGAAGTTGTGGGGTTTTTCACCTTTATGGTTTTCTCCAGTGAAACTCTGTGTGTCTATTGTCTCTTGTGTGCTTGCATTATTATGTCCATGATTGATATGTTGTAGATATGCTGTACATGTTGTTCTCTCAGTTAAGATCCTAGATCAGATTGAAGTAAATTCTGAAAAACTAACATAGATCACCACTAAGATAATTTTATAGTTTTAAAAAATTCTATTGTTAAGCTGGTGCATTTAAAAATTTTGGTTTTCAACGCACCGTAACCGGTTCACTGACTAGAGTGTGGTGGATAAAGTTTTTCAAGCAAGACAATTCATACCCCTAAATACATCAAGAGAGATAATTTTAAACATATTATTAACCCTAAATGGAGCAAAGCCATTTATTAGAAGAAAAGACATATCAACCTTAATCTATCTCCTCCCATCCAAAAAAGGAACTTTATAAAATGTTGATTACTTAGATTATTGTTTCAGCATGGTATTCATCCCAGGTGCAAATTTAGTAGTAAGGAAGAAGCATGATCAAATAAGATCATAAAATTAAATCAATTTTCTCTTAAAAATAATTATCT
Source organism: Larix kaempferi (assembly GCA_027924585.1). Classification (NCBI taxonomy): domain Eukaryota; kingdom Viridiplantae; phylum Streptophyta; class Pinopsida; order Pinales; family Pinaceae; genus Larix; species Larix kaempferi. The sequence continues at coordinate 4,298,008 of BSBM01000034.1, forward strand.
ATTACCCCTTATTTTGCAAGGGTGTCCATGTGTGATTTTGATCATAGTATTGGGAAAGGGGTAGCATTACTGATTCCTTGATTGAGCACGAGGTCTTGATATATTCCTTGCCCTAGGTGATCAACTAACTCGTATGTCTTGGGTATTGAGACACTTGCACTATTTAATTAAAGATGAATTTTGGGAAAATATGTGAGTGAACAGAGTTATAAACATCATTCTAGACATGTACCAACCATCAAACAAGTAGTTACATTAATTTTGGGAATTTCTAAGCTATTTTTGGATAGTTTTATGGATCGTAACAATAATAAACCTCTTCATTCTCAATTATGGGCACATTGGGAGCTATTTTGGTCAGTCTTCTAGGCATGAACAACCCTAATATTTGAATCTGGGCACAAACAACCATTGTTTACAGTAAAAAATGCATAGAACAGCCCTAAAGCCTCATTTTGGGAAAGGTAAATGATATCAATCTTAAATTTAGTGTTGTTGGCAGTTAAGTATTATGTACACCAATCAAATAACAAGTCTCTTCACTGTTGAGTATCCATACAACATGATTAAACCTTTTCATCATTAATCCTGGGCATGTTTCTTGGAAAATTTTCTTTCTAAGTGGACAAATGTCAGCTGCGATGAAGGTTGATCCACTTGTAGGATGTTTGATTTAATGTCTCAAGGGAATTTCTGCATCAGTTAAGACTTAATCTAGTTCACACTCAAACAACAATGATAAAGAATGTATTCAGATTCGTTTTAGCCTAGTAAGGAAGTACCCATTATAACGAGAAGAATACAATTCACACAATGGGTCAATCTCATCCAAGCCAGCCATAGAAGCATATCCATATAAAAAAATTCAGAATTTCCCAAGTCACAATAATGGTGAAATAAAGAAATCTAGTATAAGTTTAAAACTCAGGGAAACCGGAAATTTAGATGGACCAATAAAAGTAAATTTTCATTGCCAAATCTACAAAATCAGCCATCCTCCTTGTGTCAATTGTATTATTTCCTTTCATTCTATGAAATATAGCTTGATCTTCCCATGCTTCTTATTTAACCTTTCCCATGAAATTGCTAGGATGCCCAAACTTCTATTTGACTACTCAAACCCTTGCTTCTTGACAAATGTGTGGGTTGTTCGTCACAATCATCTTAGCATCCTAAGTTGTGCATATACTTCAGATATCCAAAACAACCATATAATAATTCTTGGTTTTCTCAAGTATCTATTGAACCAAGGGTAAATGGCTATCTATATTCAGTGCTCAAAAGGTGGGCCACTACATATTGTGTATGTAATCAATCAAACAATTCAATTTTAATATATGAGTTGAGAATTTAGATGCAATATCTAGCTTTGTAACTTGTGTCCCTCTTTTGTGTACCCATATTTATTGTTTGTTATCTCTTTTGTCTACATCATGGTTGGATTCACACTTTACTCACATGGATTCACTAGTTTTTTCTTGGATTGAGGCAATAGATAGTTTTCATAAATTAAATGTAGTCTCATGTGTATATCGTGTGTTGCATGTCACTAATTTGTAATAACCTTTTGAGATCAAGATAGATGGTTCCAGTTTTTCCATTGTTGATGTAGTTAGATAGGGAGGGAATACTATGGTTTACCATTCTAAATCTTTTTCAGAGGCCAAGCTCAACTAAAATAACTATTGTTTGTTCATAGTTATTTGCATTTCTTTCACTTTTGAAGAAAAAATCAAATTAAAAAGAACATTTGCTTTATAACAAGAATTATCCCCTTTTTCGAAGTAGTTGTAGTTGTATATACTATCATCTTTGGAAAACATAAAAAATATTTAGATTGTTTTAGGTTTACTATATGATTTTATGTTTTGAAAGATAAGCAAACTAGGAAATTGTTTTAGATTTTACATTGTTATATACACATTCCTTCTTTCAGTTGCAACCATTACACACACAAATGCACTACCCTTTTGAGTAAATAAAAACCTTAAAAAGAACCATTAATTTAAAATTTTCTAGTAACTTTTCTTTTTAGGTCACACAAACCAACTAGCTTAGGCTAGGGTTTTGGAATAGAGCATCTTAAAATTTCCAAGACCGTTCAAATCTCAAAATCGTAGTAAAACTATCATTAGGTAAATCCACTTTTGCAGAGGTGTGCCGGGAAGCTCCACTCAAACTAGATTTAAGCACGAGGTCGTGTGAGGTTGATCTTCTAGGGATACCCCCCTGCTTTTCAATTGAGCATCTACTAGATCTATCACGTGTACGGGGATCCATTAGTACCTTGTGCACTTCTGGATTTCAGGCTTTGTTACCCTACCCATACATGTCGGTTCGACCTGTGACTGTCCCCTTGGACTCTTTCTGCAACTCTGGTAGCCTTAGTATCTTTGAGCTTTAGGGATTTACACAGGTGACGGTGGAAGGATATTTCCACTTTACCTAGGATAGACGTGGGATGAAATCCCTTACAGTTATTTGGGAGGGCAGATGGTGATTCAAATGCTTGCACCGGAAGACTCTATATTGTGGACCCTGGGTAACTATCCTTCACTACTCTATTGGTTTGTTCTGGGCCCTAATCATCCCATACTTTCCTTTGAGAATTCATCTCTGTTTTCCTGGTCTTGAGCACCGTATGAAAATTTTATAGTGGTGTTTTGTTTGTTCCCTGCTATTCTAGTGGCCCCTAGGTTAATCACTTAGTATATTTTTGTTGCAGTTGCGGAGGACCATCCTCCTCGTAGGTAATTGCAGTTGTACTAATTTTATATCATTTTTCTCATGCAGGCTTCCTTCTGGTTTCTATATTGATTTGGAATTTCAATTGTGGAACATTAGGTAATATTTCAAACATGGAGTATGGAAATAAAAATAAAACATTAATACAAAAGGATGTAATATCATATTTTCAAAAACATCAATCCAATAATCCACATCATATTCATGCTTCAAGCTCTCTTGAGCAAGGTATCGGTGAGAGAGATGTAAACACTTTGGAGGATGCATCTGCAATCCATACAATGGATGGTAGAATACATTCCTCTAGTGATCAAAGTGATACAAATGCATTTTCATCAGAAATTGGTAGCTCAAATGTTGAAGATTTTTCCTTGCAAGGTGACATAGACCATTCACAGAAGAGGAAAAAAGGCCAATGGGACTTCGGGAGACAATTCCAATCTGATTGGGTATCAAGATTCCCATTTATTGAACCTATACCTCCAACAATTAAGAATGAGACCTCACGAGAAGTTATATGCATTTCATGTACTTGGAAACTTGGCAAGGTAGTGAAATTGCAAATGAAGCTAGACACAATAGAGAAGCATGTTGGAAAGGTGTATGATAAGAAAACTGTAAATGATGAGAAGAAATCTACTGCTAGATGGAAATATCTTAGACAATGTCAACATCTCCAATATGAAGGGGAATACAATAAATTCTTAATAACTAAGAGAAAACTGGATGAAAGTGGAGGAACCATCACTTCTCAATTTGAAAAGATGATGGAAACAAATTTGTTATCGAAGACGATACAATTAAGCACTGTATTTCACATCATACCCAATGGCCGTCCTATGACAGATTATCCAAAAATGATGAAATATCTATCTTTTATTCAAGTGCCAGATTTTCCATCTTCTCATTGGTCTTTAACTAGTGGTTGGGAATTTGGAAAATATCTAGCTCAAGTAGAAAAAGATGATATGAAAGAGAAGATTGTGAATGCTACATTTTTATCAATGTCTTTTGATGAGGTTACCGTTGTTGATGATACTTCATGGATTTGCATGAGCATTTATATGGTCAATGACCATATCAAGCATTCCTATCTACTTGGAATTCATAAAATGAACAAAAGTTCTACAACAAAAAATATTTATGAACTTGTTATTAATAGTTTGAAGGAAATTGGTGGTATGGATCATTTGATGATTAAAAAAAAGTTGGTATGCATTGGAGCAGATGGAGCATCAGTAATGCAAGGACAAAGGAATGACCTTTGTGCTAGACTACAACTCTCAGCTTCATCGTATATGCTTAGTATTCATTGTATGGCTCACAGGATGAATCTTGCATTTAAAATAGTGAGCAACTTTCCATTGGTTTCAAAAGTTGAATATCTTGTACATGAGGTTCATGCATAATTTTGTCGGAGTCCCAAACGGTTTTCAGAGTTTAAAAAATTTGCCGATGGTGTTAAAAATGGAAACAAACTATTAAAAGATGTTGATACAAGATGGATCTCACTGAAGGGACTAGCTGAAAGACTATTCGATGAATATGCATCCTTGGTAGGGGTGATGTATGAACATCACTTAAGTGTAGAAAAATCGCAAACTCTTATCTTTGTATTAACTGGTATACATACATATTTAACATTGGCTAAAGTTCTCCCTCTGCTTCATGAAATGAATAGCCTCATGAAGATGTCTTAGAGTCACACGATGTATATTGTTGAATACACAAATGCTAGAAAATTAACATGCCTTGCATTAGATAATTTGTATATGATGGCAGAGTCTTTTATAGGTCCAACATTTACAAATTGGACTAAGTTAATCAATATAGAAAATGATGAAAATTTATTGAAGCTTGATGAAAAGGGGATTCTATGTATGGCAATGCGTGGGTATATGGTTCCCTTTTATTATGATGACAATATAGGAAGAACCACCAAAGAGTGCCCTGTGTCAAGAGAACAATTTGACAATGTTGTGATTTCAGTGAGGCGCAACTTGATAGAAATTGGAAAATCACTATCATCAGAGATAAGAGAACAATTTCCTCGAGATGAATTGGAGGCCATGCCTGTGGTATACCCTCAATAGTGGAACGATTGTCAATGTCCAGTCACTATAAAGGTTGACTTTATAACAAAATGCAAGATTTTGCAGAGCCATTTTTGTCGAGAGGCCGAGATACAAGGAGAAAATATTCAAGGTATTTTAGATCGAACTTAAAGTTGTCATACCAAGCCCGATGCTTTTTTGATACAATGTGGTCTCAATTTTCTAAGTTGGATAATCCTCTAGAATATGGTGCAATTACAAGATTATGGACTAAACTCACTGGTAGCGAATTTCTACTGCAAAAAATGTCATAGTATTTCAAATTAGTAGATTTATGTCAAACCATGATTTTGGGATCAGTGGAGGATGAGAGAATGTTTAGTGCATTGACATTTTTGAAGTCAAAGTTGAGGAACAAGCTTGATAAAAATGTGGATACATGCTTAAGATTATATGTAACAAAGTATGAGGTTAACAATTTTCCATATGAAAGAGCACTAGCTCTTTGGAGATCAAATCGTGAAAGAAGGGGAGAAAACAATATGACATTTTTTTCTAATGAACTTGATAAGGAACACAATGTTCTCGAGGATCATAATGATGGTTCATCCGGAGAAGGTCATGTTTAGAGTGTCAAAAATTAGGACCAGGCCCGGAATGTGAATTGGGAAATGGATTTCACCTAAGATTGTATATGATCCAATACACATGAGGGACTCTTGAGTCTTATTTTGGTATAGGTGTTCCATGGACCCTTGTTGGTGATCACTATATGTGAATTTGAGCTAGCGTTTTCATTAAAAATAGGTTCTACATTGTACTTTTTTGTTGTAACATTGATGATTTGACATACATTTCCTTGATGCAATTTATTTTAAGATTAATGTTTTGATATTTATCTTTTACATCGTCTCTTTCTTGTATGTGATAGGAAATGACGTTGGAATTTGACAAAGCTAGGCCTAGGAGCTATCTCTTCACATAGATAGTGTCCTAGCATTAAAGGATAAATAACTAATTTGACTATACTTTCGCTAAGAAAGAATGAGCTCATTCAAGTACATGAAACCATGTTGGTGTTTATCTCTAATATCCTGACAAATTTTTATGGTTTGTTTATTGCTTTTGTTTGAAGCATTTTGTCGATTTGTGGAGTTTGCGTGTATTTTGGTTAAATATTGTGTTAGACCCTTGAATGCTTCTAGTTCTCATTTGATGCTTGATTTAACCCTTTGTTGTATCTTGAATCAATATTGGTTTTAGTTGATTTCCATTGATTTAGGGTTTGATAAAAGAAGTTTTTATTACCTTTTAGTTGCATGAATTAATTGTCTTCACTTTTTCGATTCTTTTATGCTGATTGCATATTTTCTTTTTAAATACTTGTCGTTATTCAGAAAAATAAATGAGCTCTACATAGCTAAGCGAAGAGAAAAATGGTATATGCACCAAGTTCCTATGCATTGATTGTAGGAGACCTATTGACATGAGAACAACATTCCTCTAGTGCAATTGGCATAATTACATTGCATAATTTTCCTAGCCTCCACGGGCATAATTGGCTAGTGGAGGCCAAAATCATGCATAATGTCTGATTATATCAGTTTATCAGTTTGTCAAGATTCAGGTAACCACATGCCCATTACACCATTAAGGGATGAGATAACAAGTGGAGTCCCCACTTGCCTTGAATCTTGACAAACATTGGATGAAGACTAACACCTGAATATCACCTCGTTTCTTAGTTATTAACTTATTCTCTTTATCTATTTATGAGGTGTCATTCTTATCCACTATGAGTTCAGTGACACCTAGTCTTGTTACTACATTAAAATCTAACTGTAATAATCCAAATATGGTTGTTGCTTATGCATTTCCATCAAGCTTTTACAACCAACGAGTTTTCTTTCCCCCTTTTTTCTTTCCCCTTTTTTTCAAAGTGGTTCAATATTTTGTTTTTGGCCATGATTCTTCATTCTTGTGGTTGTATTCGTTTGTTTTGAAGCTATTTTGAGCTATAATTTTTAAATATTTTTGCTTATGTCACAATATCAAACACTTGCTCAACCAACGATTTTTGTTTTTTTCTCTGGCACTTGGTCCAACACTTACGTGCATCCTCCAAACACCCACATTTATAATACATGTCTACAAGATCCACTCGGCTTTTCTTGGATATGAAGGCATCATTAAGGCCACTGGCATTTGGTATTGAGACCAAAACTTGAAATAGAGCAATTGAACTCAACATTTGAAGAACCCTTGAACTCAGAATTAACAAGCAGAGTGCCATTCAATGTGTTTTATAAATCAACGAAAGATTCGCCAAATTTTTACAAAAAATTATAATTCAGTAAAATATTCGCCAAGTTTTTACAATATTTTATAATTCAGTGAAATATTCGCCAAGATTTTACAATATCTTATAATTTAGTGAAAGATTCTCCAGGATTTTACAACATCATATAATAAAATGAAATATTTTCCAAAAAATTATATATACATATTATATTATTGATAAAATCGCCTTCAAATTTTCCTATATATTGGGAAGATTTGCCCATTTTTTATACATATAAATTTGGGGGGGGGGGTTTAAAATCATCCCTAGTGGAAAGTGAAGCAAGAGTGGTCAAGGATTACGTGAATTTCTTTATGATTATTTGATTATTCCATAATTGATTAAAAATTCTAGAAATTTTGTATCAAACAACGTCACCTTCTCCACCGTTATCTCTATTCTATATGTTTAGGATTTTGATGAAGGTTCTGTATATGCAATATTTTGATGTAAAGAGAATGAAATTTAGATTTTGATATTGTAGCAGTTAGAGGCTATGTATAATGTAATGTTAATTTGTCCTAATATGTTCAAAAATATAACGTACACTGTAATGTTTAATGTTTGAAAATTTTCATGTTTGAAAATATAACTTAGCCTGTAGCGTGGTATGCTTTAGGTTTTGACTTTGAAATTTCGGTCATAATTATTGGCGTTTTAGATCAACTTTCCTGTATAAGTTATTTACAATGAAAAAATATAATGTGAATGCTTTTAAAAATTCTTGGTGGGAAGTTTCAAACTCAGTAGTTCAGCTGACGTGCAAGTTTATATTTAAATTAAAAACAATTGTTGATGGTTTGACATCGCTTGGAAACTTTAAATCAACCAATATTTTCCCGCCGATTTAGAAAACTATACACATGTTGTATCTTCTATGCACTGTCCAGCGCATCGCTCATCGGTTCAAGTTGAGGCACTATTTAGCTCATCACTAGCAGGTTTCGTTCATCACCCGACAATTCAGCTTGAGGCACGGTGTAGGTAATGTGGAGAGTGAAAGCATCCGCTCAACGCCATGGTTTTGGTTATTTTACTGAGTTAAATCACTTAACAGGTTGTTATGGTCATTCTACTATGAAAATTTACAGGGAGAGTTAACCTATCAAGTAGTCATTCGCTTCATAGACTATTGGAAAGCAACCTTGAATTTACTTCTTCAACATTTGAATTCTTGTTTATGGGAAAGAAATCATAGCCCCACGGGCCCAAAAAATCGTACCCCAATACCGCATTAAGAATAGTAGATATTCTCTCCCCCCTTCCAACGAAACAATGCCTGGAAAGCCATACTTTCTTAACAATGGGAATAAAAAGGATAAAAAACTTGTAAACGCTAAATATCCAAAAATTATACTAGAAGTCACTTAACTTGTGGCCAGTGAACACTGATAGGACAAGTTAAGTGTCATAAATAAGTAATAAGTTATATTTCATTTGTTGTCTTCTACTAAGCTTTTTATGGATACATCAGCTAAGAGTTATCCATGCATTAGCTACCAGTTATCAATGCATCAACTATAGGTTATTTTTTATCTTTTTTCTATAATTAGTTATTTCGAATTTTGAACGACTACCATAAAATCAATCTGGAAAGTACACTTGCCTCATCCTCGTACAATCTAGGGAAAGAATAAATGCTAGTCCACCCCAAATTCTAAGATATAAATACCTATGGCTGTAAAAACAGGTAGAAGTCTTACTGGTCTAGATGCATTAACGTTTTGCATATTTATCACCTTCCGTTGCATGCATATTTCTTGTTGAGCGCAGGAAAATTTTGATTCATGGAAAGCAATACAGCAAATATGGGGTGTAAATTGAGCTTTGACTAGCAGGGTCCCACTATAGGCTCCTTCTCGACCATGGAAAATTTTAGGGGTGAATTATAGCCCATGGGAAAAATTATATGGGTCACCAAGAAACCCTGGGCGAATTTTTAATATTCAATGGGTTTTTTGAAATTGAATAAATTAGCCCACATTTTATGAATGCCCAAAATGTGAAAAATCAGATAGCCCACCCAACAAGAGAGGGAAAACAATATTTAGCCCAGTGAAAGATGGAGGAAATGGTCGGTTCGCTCCCATCATTCCCGTAATCGAGTCCAATGGTAGTTGGTTTTCCAATAAATTTTCATTCATGGAGGTGTGAGCAGCTCATTCGCCCATGGTTTTCATTCATAGAGGGGATTGCTAGTTTGTTCGCCTCGATTTATGGACCATAGGGCATTTTCGCTGGTTATTTCGCCCTGGATTCGAAGTTTTCGGTTGATTTCAGTCCCCAAATATATATTTTCTAATTTTTGGGCCAAATATTCCGTGGAATTTGATCAATGGAGGTATCCATGCTGTTTTTTACCTCCCCATTTCGTAGTTAATGAGAAAATCAGGGTTTTTGCTCCCAAATTTGTTAGTAAGATGGGAAAACGTGCAACAGTCTAGACTCTAGTGATTCAATGAAATGGGGACGTTTTTTCCCCTATATAATGCTACAAGGGTAAAAAATTTATCCCATACAAACCCACATGAAGAATCACATGATTTGTATCTTTGCATGAAGCTTGAGTTGGGTTACAATTTTACAGTGGCTGAGTGGAAAGCAATTCGACGGTGGCTGAGTGGAAACTGAAAAATATGTTCATTTTTTCAAGGTTCCCTGGGGTTTGCAGTCTTTGACTCTTTACAGGGGTTAGTTTCCATTCGGTTATGTAATTCATCTTCTATCTCATTCCTTGTCTGGAATAGTCTTAAAAATTAATTGTGTGCAAAACTCTGTAGTTTTATTTCTAGTCTTCTACAATTGGTTATTATGTTTTCTATTCCTATTCATAATTATTGACTAGATGCTTACTATTGCTACAAGCCTGCAACTAGATTATGTTGTCATTAGCCTAAATGTATTTCCTTTCTATGTGACTGTTGATTCTCACTAGGGAGCTATACATGCATGAATATCTAATTTTTCCATCAAAATTCTCATTTTCATTCTTTTGGTGGTAATAAGGTACCAACCCTTAGTCTTTTTCAGAACCCTTCGCCATTTTCCTGATGGATATTTAGAATATCTTCCAAAGTTCATTGATCATGACCCAATAACAATTGATGCATATATCAAGTGCTTAAAGATTTCACTTGTGACTTTGGTGTTGGGCATGAGGATATTTTTATACATCTTTTGGTGCATTTTTTGAAAGAGGATGCTAGATCCCGGTTCAAAACTTTGTTGAAAAACATGATTTTAGCTTGGCAACAATTAGACAATCTTTTCTTACATTGATGGGGAAAGAGAGGATTATTTTCATATATTGATTGATTTAAGTTCTTTGAAAAAAGATGATTTTGAAAGTTTAACAACATTTAATGGGAAATTTCATAAGTCTTATCTTGGAAAAGAGAGTTTAATGCCTTATTCAAGGTTGTTTCCATGTTGTTTATATTAATATTGATGATTTCAATTTCTGAGAGAAAGGTATTCTCCATATTTGGATGCTATGTTTGGAGATGCTTTAAAAGTTGAATGTAATATGATGGATTATAACCTATTGTCTACTTCTCACTCATGGTGTCTCAAGAAAGGTGGAGGTGGACAAGAATGACTTCTAACATTGCCATCATGTGAAAAGGATGAAATAGAAGCACCTAGTCTACCCTTAAAATTGCAAAATCCATTGTTAGAGGAATCATTTTTTCTCTAGAGTAGTAATTTCATTATAACGAGCCATTAGTTTTTAATGAAATAGGGGTTTTCCTAATTTTATAGGTAATATTTAGCCTAAAAATCTTATTGGGCTAGCATTCCATGTGGATTTTGTTCACCAAACTTCTATGGTAAATATGTTATTTCTTAGCAAATTGGTTTCTCAATATTTAGTATATTATGGTGTTTCTGTGCGTATGAGATTATTATTATTGACAATTATTGTGTTGAATCTTGATACCTTCTTTGTTTTTTATTATGATATTTTACCTTCAATTATATCTACTATTGTAATTTTGGTTTCTATTTCTTAGGATCTTGTAAGTTAAATCATGTCGGTCTGAGCAAATCCTCTTGCAACCAGTCTGGCTTTATGATTTTTCACTCTCCCATCTAATTTATATTTGATTTTTAAAATCCATTTGCACCCCACTGCTGGTTTATCCTTAGGAATTTTTGTCAATTCCCAGGTGTTATTTTTCTGAATTTCCCTCATTTCTTCATCCATTTCCTTGTCTCAATCGCTAAATCCTTTTGCTTATGCAAAAAATTGAGGTTCAAATGTTTTTAGTCCATTGCATAATGCTGCATAGATCACTCTTTCTGTCTCTTTGTGTTTGGATCTAGTAATCCTTCTTCTCCAGATTGACTTGCAATTTGGATTCCTGAGTCTTGAAAAGTTCTCAAGTTCCATTTTGGTACTCTTTTATCCATTCCTCTGTTGGAACTTTTTACCAGTGTCTTCCTCCTATATGTCATTTTGTTGATTCTTCCTTTCTTGATTTTGAGCACTAGATATCTCCTTATCTTCTTCATCAATTTGGGATTCTTCTTTGTTTGATGTAGAGGAAGGAATCTGTCACAACTGATGGCTCATGTTCTTCAAAAACATTTCTACTAATAATGACATCTTGGCTTCCTGGTTCAACACATCTGTAAGCCTTTCATTTTTCACTCTAACCTAGAAAGATGCATTTAATGCTTTTGTCATCTAATTTTGTTCATGTTTTCCCTAGGGATATTGACATGTACAATGCTCCTGACTCCTGAGACTATCAAGAGGTAGTACTCCTGACATTCAGTGGCAAAGTGTCTGAATCTACAATACCCTGCAATTAAATGCAAATTACAAGAGCCTACACTTAATTGTATAATAAATGGTTACTTATCAAGGAAAATTAAAAAGGTGCACCAATGAAAGAAAAACACTCACCAACAAGAAACATAGGTACTTGGGAAGTAATTCTTCAAGTTCATTAGAATTGAAAACACGCCTAACATACAACTTGAGATTTTCCTTGGCATTGTAGTAACTTTCATAGAGGTCCCGGGGATCCTTTAGGGGAGCCAATAGAATGGACTTGAACTCAACATCACCTTCTGCATTAAAGTGGATCCATGCTAAGGGTTTTTCCTCACTAAAATCTTGAGCACAAATTGCAACATTAACATATGAACTTCAAATTATTGTCTATACAACATCATAAACCTTTGAAACCACGAGAATTTAATTCTTTAGGTTTTTGCATACCTATCTCACTGGAAGATTGCAACCTATTTAATAACTCAAGCCATGTACTAAAACTCTAAATACATGAATAATTATTTCTATTGTCAAGGACACTCACAAGGACCTCCACATGTAGCAACATCATATACTCAGACCCTGCTATATTATCTTAGTTTTCCCTATGTGGAGAAATATTCGCTTTGCAGGATATGTGTAGTGGTATAGAACACCATGATATCCCATGATCCCCATAGGCAATTGGTATGGCCTTACGACCCAAATTTTAAACCCAAACCATGGTGTGGTACAGGAAATCCATCCATAGTGTTACAAATCTCAAAGTTTACACCATACATCACTTGAAGCTCAAAATTTTATGCTTTTACCATTTGATACTCTATTGTTTTTCTGGGGGGACCTTGATTTTAGTATTTTGAACCTTTTTTTTTAGTTGTTTCCTCTACTATGTTTTTTCAGTAGAAATTTTTCTTGGAAGTTGGATTGTGGAACTAAACATTATAATTTTAAGGATTTTTGTACATTCTTCTCCCAAAATCTCAGACATGGTTAAAACAGAGTACATTCTAAACATGGTTAAGACAAATGCGCATTTTAGACAGTTTTGAGTGTGTTTTAGCATTCTTGTAACTAAAGAATGATTTGTTGTTCATGTTGAATATTGTACCTATGTTTTTGCCTCTATTGTTGGTGTATAAAGTAATGGAGATGCAATTCATGCAAATGCTACCTTTATATTGCTACCCTTTAAGCCTTCATCTTTGGTTCTCCCACTAGGTCAACTAAAATTGATGTTTTCCCTACCTTTGAATTTAACTATGATGCTTCTACCACTGAAGGATTTGGATTCATGTGATGGAAATTATGGCAAGGCTAATGCTAGTTTTATTCATATTGGAACCGTATCTGCATGATCAATGGTGGACCTGGGTAACCAACTATTCATGTTTCTACTTGTAAATGAAGAGTTGCAACAACGTATAGCCACTAGACTACCCTTGCAATAATCCAAACAATTTGAAAATGGTTGGCAGGATTAATTTCATTTACCATATATCAGAAAATAGACACTGGAATTACTATAGACACTAGAAAGTTTCCTATGCTTGGGTTGGATAGAGATAGTAATGGCTTGTTGATTGGATTTGGTTAGTAATGATCAGCTCCCCGATTGGATAGCAATAGTAATGGCTTCCCAATTGGATTTAGCCCCCCGATTTAGAGAGTAATTACTTCCCGAAGAGTAATTAATGGTTGTAGATAGGAGAGGGCAGGGTTTTAAATTGTTCATACATGAAAATAGGCCTAAGCATATAGAAAAGTTTTTCATATTTTTAATGTGCAATTTAGTTTCTAGAAAATATATAACAAAAACATAAAATAGAACCACAACAACTCATCTAGACTATAAATTTGATCCTATAGTCAATCCTAAACATTTTGAGAATTAATTTCTTCATTGATGCTATATGAAGTTTTCTCCATATAGTTTCCCTAGTTCTTCATTCTCCCTTTCCCAACTCTTCTTTTTAAATAAGTATTAAACATTAGATGTTAGGTAGTTGCGGATGGATGGAACGTGTCTTAACAACTCTTAACAATCCTTAACCTTGACCAACTGTGTCTATACATGGCCCAAAAAAATGTACATGTTGAATATTCCCCATGTCTGGGAGTTTGGGAGAATAATGTACAACAATGTTCCTTAAAATTATAATGCTTAGGTCCAAAATATCACTTCCATGGGCCTAGGGTTTGTTTTTTCCTTCAAGTGGTTCATCAGGGTTGGCTCAATTTCCAATGCCCCTTCTAACTGTACCTTCAAGGTGGAAACATCTGATCATTCTGCTTGCTTTGCTTCTACTTCTTGATATTTTAGGAGCTGATGCTTGAGATGCTCATTAGTTCTTCTTTCTTTTCTCAACTCAGCAAGAGCACATATAATTTCTCCCTCCCAGTAAACTTCCATAGTCTCTTCATCCTTTGACTCTTCAATGTTTCTTTCAATTGATAAGGGAACTTATTTTGAGTAAATATTTTAAGATTGTCCCAAATCCTTTTGGATGAAGGTTGATGCCCTAATTTAGCCTTCACAACATCAAATACTCTATTTAGAATAGCATTCTTTGCTACTGCATGACATATACATAATATTTTTGCAGCTGCACCAATTCTAACATGTTCTGAGCTCTCCCTGACACTTCTACAAATTTATGGCTAAGTTGTTTATGAAGCATAAATCCCTCACACATATTCTTAACTCAGAAGCTGATAAATGTTTTTTAAACCATTGACCATGTTTATTTTGCTTAGTTAAATTAGATTTTGATAACATAGGTGCCCATATCTCAAATGCCACATTTTAATGAATCAGGTGTATAGAAATAGAGCTTGTAAGGCATGAGTGGATAGGAATTTGTACAATCCAGTTTTGCAAGGGAGCACTCCCAGGGGTCTTGCACTTGCTTCAAAACTGTGCTCCAGACCTGCAATTTTGTAGTCCCTAGAAAATTTAGGGAGCACACTTGCTAGTGCATGTGTTTTTAATATTAACTACCAGAGTTAATGTTTTAAATATATTAATTTTATTAACTTATACTTTAGCATATGTTACATCTCAATTTAGCACTTTAGTGGCAAAGTCCCAATCCACTAGTGATTTGAAATGCAACTACAAAAAACTACTACCATTGTCATCTCAGCTTGAGTTTTCCCAGGTTTTATGCCACTTTGGTTTATCTCACCGGATCAGAACAGTTTGGGCGATGGGTATCGCCAATTTCATGTACCTATTACTATTTTGTTGCATTAGTGGAAGCCTAAGCCTTGCAGCAGTTACTCCAGCAACTTCAAGTTCGAAGCAATTTATTTTCTCCGGCTCAGTTTTATTTCATTCAAATTCAGTCATTCTTCTACCTGTAAAATATCAACAATACCCCAGACAAGAATTAAAGCATGTTGGATGCATTTTTGAAGATCCTGTTTGTTTTGTCAGCTTACTTGGTTATGCAAATTAAGATAACAACTAAAGTGGATTCACTTTATGTCCTGTCAAGGTTTCATTGAGATTGTAGGGTTTTTAATGTCAAAAGTGTCTCAGATTGGTTAGCTGCTAATATCTTCAAGAACAATTTTTTATAAGATAGATCAGAATAGGATGTTTAAAGTAACCCCAGGAATATAAATCCTAATTCTCATTATATCTGCAATAATTACTCTGTCTGAGACCAACAAGGTTTCTTGTAGCTTTTTTTCATGGACAAGTTTTTTTTTTAAATGTTTATTGATGGTTTGGGGTTTGAAAGTGGGTAAATATTCAAGTTTCTAGATTACACCTGAAACTACATCAGCTGCAGCTAAGATTCACATGAAACTTGTCATTGTTGCCTTCCATGTTACATTAGTAAAACATGAAATAATGATAGTTTGTGCCATTCAAACATCCATTGATAGGAAAATTGACTATGTATCGCAACTACAGGTATCAATACAGAATTGGGCCATCTCTTAGAAGGAGATTACATTAAAATTCTCAAATATGGAAATCACTATTCTAGAATTCATTTTGCTTACATTATGTTCTTTTGGATTGATGCTCGAGTTGATCTGAAATCTTAGAAACCCTCATCCATTGTCTTAATCGAAGAATTATTGGTCCCCTCTATAGAAGAGAGTCCTCTTGTAATTATAGTATGTTGGTCCTCTTTTTAGGAGTTTAATTTTAGTCACCACATGTCCTTTCCTCAATTAATTACTTTTTTCCAAACCAAGTCAAATAAGTGCTTACTTCAGTAATCAAGGAAGGATTCCATTGTTATAAATGGGGCAACCTAATTGATTGGGATAGGGATGAATTTTGTGAATTGTTGGATTGAGTCTTGTAACTTGCCATTGCAGACTGGATTTGGGCCTTGGAGCTTGCAGAAAGCTCCTTGACTGTGCTAGTTTTAATTTCATAGTATCAATCATCAATTTATAGTCTATTTTTAGGTACTATTTAATTCAGAGTATTTATTGTCAGTTTGGTATGTTGCATGCATGAAATTCCCAAGGGAGGTCTACATTCATACTCTATGAGAATCTCAAATTCTAATAATATTCTACATTACCGTGAAGATAAAATAATTTTCACACTTAATCTATCTATATAGTTTGTCCATGTTGAGAGGCCAATCATAACTTCATTTAGCCTGTTTCCAACCTTATGCATAATGTCATGCATGGAATTGCAATCTTGATACTACACAACTGTCTTGATTTTTTGTCGTTTCCTCTCTATAGAGTCGTGAATAATTTTGCACACCACATTGGTGTAGCTACATGAACTACTCATTGCTGGACAATATTCCTTATATAATGGTTCCAGTACATTGTTGAGGATATCTATATAGATAAAGATCAGAAGTCCTCATCATGGCCATGAATTTTTAGGATTTTCATAAAATAATAATCAAATATAAGTACACACATTATTATATTTGTAGTCAAATAAGAGTTGATGGAAATTTCAACCAACAGTTAGAACATGGGATTCTCTTACTCTGTGGATATTTTTTTTTTTCTGCTGAAATATGTTGTCATTCAAAACACTACCATGTAAAAGTTTAGAATGGAAGAAACACAACCAAGCCTCCAGATATCATGTTTGAAAATTGTAGGTGGTTATGGCATTACTACTACATAAACTCTGAATTCATGTCATCATGGATAACTTACAAGTTGTACTAATTTTTTATCATTTTTCTCATGCAGGTTTCACTTTGGGTTTCTAAATTGATTTGATATCTTAATAACTGTGTAATATTCAACGAAATTTCAAACAACGACTGTGCAAAGAAAGCATCAAAACAGAGGGATGTATTATCATACTTTCAGAAGCCTCAATCCAAGAATCCAAATTCTCTTCATGATTCAAACCCTTTTAAGCAACCCATCAGCGAGACAGATATCAACTCTTCTAAGAATGCATCTAATACCCATAGAATGGGTTCCTCTAGTGAACAAAGTGGGATAAATGCAAATTCAACCAGAAATTGGCAATGACAATGTTGAAGGTTTTACCTTGGAAGGAAACTGATGGAATATTGGTCAATACTAAGAGGCGGGGGGGGGGGTGAATCAGTATTGTTAACTTTTTACCTTTTATCCACTCATTTAATTTTGATCAAACCATGGAATCAACAAAATACACAAAACAAGGACTTTATTGTGGAACCCCAAATGGGTAAACCACCAAAGCTTTTCTATCATCTGCAAAATTGTTTTTACAAGTTACAATAGAATTCAATCGGCACCAACCAATCAGGATGCACCCACACCCTTGATTCACTAGCTCCAACTGGTAGGAGGCTACGACCCCCTGTTTAGTCAGCTACGACTGACAAGGAAGCAGCAACTCCCTTTCACAGGCACCGACCTACCCTAGCACCACCCTGCCACCCTTAAGATATTAAGTCTACACAAGCTTCTAGGACTGCATCTCTTCCTTTGGCCTCACTTCTTCTTCAAGTACTGAAATGAAGAATTAAGTGACACACTTCAAATGATGTTTGTTTTCGAAATATATGCTTCTCCAAAGGTCATGTGTATTTTTGAAACAACACACCTTTTCAAAACAATACACCTCCAAAAAAATGACATTACATTAAAACTCATTTTTTATTATTATTATTAATATATAACTATATATATTATTATTTTAATTAACCCCCAAGAAAATGATTTTATATTAAAATCATTTTCATTATTAAAACTATATACATTTTTATTTAATTATTCTAAAACTGGCGTTTTTATTATTTTTCACTAAGTCTTCATATTTCACTTAATGCTTTGATAACTCCTCTGCCACATTGACCCCATCTCACCTTCAAGTTCTGTCACATCGACGCCATCTCACCATCATTTTCTGTCGTGTTCTAGATTTTAAGAGCTTCGACTCCTTTTGGCTTTCATACACTTGCCACTTCATTATCCACCTCGTCTGTCTTTGTCAATTCCATGCCATTGTCCATCTCAGCTACACGTCTACCAATTCAATATTCACCTTGACGCCACTTCTGCAACATCCTTGTCATCGTCCACACAGAAGAAGCCACATGTAGCAAAAGGATACGGGGCCTGATAGGTCGTCCCGGGCACCGAGCTGGTGATCTTCTCGTGGAGTCCAAACACCCAGCACCCCGCCTATCCTTTGCACTACACATCAATTGGATTAGTATTGACCGGCATATATAAACACATAAGACTTTTCCTCTCGACCAATGTGGGATAAATCCCATTTCCAAAATCAATCAACGCTGTCAATAATCAGATCGGATGGTCCACACTCATTCTCCTTCAAAATCTTTCTCAGGCATGATTCCTGTTGGTTTTTTGCTGCAGGTTTTGGTCTTTTGGCTTCATAGAGGCCTCCAACACATAGGATCCTCACCACTAAGCTTGCACTCTGTATCTAGCAAGTGCTTCACTGCAAAATCTAGATGCTGAATCTACTGATCAATGTACTCCTCCATTCTCAGAACACCGCTGAATTATTCCTCTAGATAATCCAATTGCAAGGCCTGCAAGCTTTCCCTAGCATTACCACTCCAGACATTGACATAGATCTCCAAGCAGCACTCCAGCCAATCGTTCACTATTAGCCTCTCTAAAATCACCTGCAACTTATCCCCATCATCAAAAGCTTGCTTCTTTGCATTGATGATTCTTTTCTCAGCCCTCCCTTCTGCTTCTAATTCCTCTTGGAAGCGATGGGAACGAACTACTTTGCAATTTTTAGCATATCCAGCTACTTCATCTTCCTCCAAATATCCAGGTGAAAGTTGGGGCTCCCTCTCACGAGCAAGTGTATACTTGCGACTAATTTTCTCCTATTTACGATGAAGGTCCTCCCTGCTTCGGATTCTTTGTTCCAGGGATTTTTCTTTCTTTCTTTTTCTCTTTCTGGATCAGTGTTCATAATGACATTTTATAGCTCTTCTTATGGCAAGAATCAACAAAAGCAGTCAACAACCGATGTGACTTTGAAGATAAAGAAGATGGCATAAATCTCATCTTATGTAGTAATCGTCCTTCAGATTGTAAGATTCCCTTTCTATGACATAAAAAGAGATGAGCCTGATCATGCCTTGCATCTTGAACATTTAGATCAAGCACCTCATTCCTTATAAGAAATTGAAAACTGCCATCTAACCATCTCACAAAGCGAGAATTGCTTTCATAAGAAATGTTACCATTACGATTCTGAACCTTCCTCCATCGCACTATATTATCCTCCAATCTAATACGTTTCTTAGCTCTAGATTCATCTGTCTCAAAAGTTTCCCTTCTAATTCCCTTCTTACAAGCTTTCAAGCTTTCAACATCTTTAAATCTCTGTCCACACGACTCTGTTGGCCGTTGAAGCTGAAACTCCATATTTAGTGGTATCATGATTGGAAAGTGGCAGACTTAGGCATCGAATGAAAGCATGTCCATTTAAAATTGGCAATTGTAAATGAGTCATCTTCCACAGAGACACTATAATTTAAACTCATCATTTCAGATGTGTAGATATTTAGCTTTTCAAGGATAGTAACTTGTACCTTGCTTTGAGGTCAGAGAATTCATGCAGCAGTGTGTCCCAACAGAGCATATGTTTTCAGCATTGTCAAGAAAGAAGACTTAGTTTGCTGATTTTTGTAGGGATAGAATCTGTTACTTTGCTGGCCACTAATCTCTCACTGAGATTTCAGACCTCTAGCATGCATAAATGGTCTCTGGCAGCAAGCGTGCATTGCTGCTTGATTTCTTGCTCTTGTCATGGCTATTTGCCACTGCCATTTCTGAATGCCATCAATGACAATCTACATCCTCTGCCATAATGTCAACAATCTCCCCCTTTGGCATTGATGGCAATACAACTTCCATTTATCCCCCTTTGACATCAAGGGAAAAGTATTGATTACTCCCCTTGACATTGATTCATGTCTCCCCCTGAGGTCATGCCACTCTGATGTTTGGAGAGTTTAAATTGGAGAGGATACCACTCCTAATTTTTGCCTAAGATATTCAAACGCATCTCTGCTTAAAGTTTTTGTGAAAATATCTGCCACTTGTTCCTATGTTGAAACATATTCCAGTTTGATGTTCTTGTTTGCAGCCTGCTCTCTTAAATAATGAAACTTTATTGGAATGTTTTTTTATTTTGATTGTTGAACAGAGTTTTTGGAGAGACCTATAACACTTGTATTATCACAGTAGATAGTGATGGGTTCTTCAAACACTATTTTGATGTCTCGTAAAGTCTGTCTCATCCATTCAATTTGTGTGCAACATTCAGCTGCTGCAATGTACTCTGCTTCAGTGGTAGATAGAGAGATTGAAGTTGATTTTTTGCTTGTCCAAGCTACCAGTGATTCTCCCAAGAAGAAGGCCCCTCCACTTGTGCTTTTTCTATCATCTACACTACCTGCCCAATCTGCATCTGAATAGGATTTTAGGGAGAATGTATTTTTTCTAGGATACCATAATCCAAGATCTATGGTTCCTTTTAAATAGCTGAAGATTCTTTTTACAGCTTGAATACGGCTCTCTTTTGGTGCAGCTTGAAATCTAGCCACCATTCCAACAGCTTGCTTAACATCTGGTCTGGAGGATGTTACATATAGTAGACTCCCAATCATGGATCTATAATGTTTTGGATCTACATCCTTGGATTCATCTTCTTTTCTTAATTTGCAACCTACTGTCGTAGGTGTACAAATAGGCTTGCAATCCTCTAGCTGAAATATTTTCAACATATCTTTAATATACTTGGATTGATGAATAAAGATTCCCTTTTTGCACTGTACTATTTGCAATCCTAGAAAGAAATTCATTTCACCAAGCAAAGACATTTCAAATTCTTGCTACATTCTCTTAGCAAAATCCTCACTCAACTTTTCATCATCACTCCCGAATATAATATCATCAACATACACTTCTACAATGATCAGGATATCATCAATAATTTTACAATAGAGATTAAATATGTTGATCCTATTTTGAAGCCTTGTGTTTGCAGATACGAGTCCATCCTTGCATACCATGCTTTGGGTGCTTGTTTTAAACCATATAGTGCTTTCTTTAGTTTACAGACATAGTCTCCTTTATCAGATAATTGAAAACCTTCTGGCTGCTCAATATACACTTCTTCTTCTAAGTTTCCATTGAGAAAAGCTGACTTAACATCCATCTGATATACCTTGAATTTTTTGTAACTGGAAAAGGCTAAGAACATCCTAATTGCCTCTAATCGGGACACAAGTGCAAAAGTTTCTTCAAAATCTACTCCTTCAACCTGAGCATATCCTTTACATACTAATCTGGCTTTGTTCCTGATTACTTGCCCATCTTCATTTACTTTTTTTTTAAACACCCAATTAGTTCCAATAACATTCTTATTTTTTGGTCTTGGAACCAATTCTCAAGTTTGATTTTTTTCAATTTGGTTCAATTCTTCATTCATAGCTTTGACCCAATTCTCATCTTTGCATGCCTCTTTAATTGAGCTGGGCTCAATACATGGCAGTAGTGCTATCTCTGTTCGATACACAAATTTTCTTCTCGTTTGTACTCCTGCATCTTTATCTCCAATGATTTGGTCTTCAAGATGATTCTTTTGAATTATCTTGGAGGGTGTATTGGTGTCTCTTCTAGGGGATTCTTCTCTTTCTTCTTGAGTATCTATTTCACCTTCTTGTATGTCTCCTTTTTCTTTTACATCTGGTTGTGTATCAACTATCTTTTCATCATCCTTGCTTTCATCATCGAGTATGCTTTCTTGATGTTTGAACTTCTTTGTTTTTAAATAATCTACCTTAACATCAACACTCTACATAATCTTATGTAATCTAAGATTATAGCATCTGTATGCTTTCTTAGTGGACACATATCCAAGGAAGATACCTTCATCAAATCTAGCATCAAATTTTCCAAGATCTTCATCGAGTCTTTTGATGTAACATTTACTACCAAACACCTTGAAATACTTTACATAAGGAACTTTCCCAAACCATAACTCATAAGGAGTCTTATTACTATTAATCCCGAGCTGTCCTCTATTTAAAATGTGTACCGTTGTGCTTACAGCTTCTCTCCAATACCCAACAGACAATTTTTCTTCATTGAGCATAGTTCTTGCAGCCTCCTGGACTGTTCTATTCCTCCTCTCGGCAACCCCATTTTGCTGAGGTGTTCTGGCAGTTGAGAACTGTCTCTTAATTCCATGAGTTTCACAGAATATATCAAACTCTTTTGAGGTGAACTCACCACCATTGTCTAATCTAAGACATTTGATCTTTGCCTATATTTCATTTTCAACAAGATTTTTAAAGGCTTTGAACTTGTTGAATGCTTCTGATTTTTCCTTGAGAAAAAATACCCAATCCATTCTAGTAAAATCATCAATGAATAGCATAAAGTAGGACTCTCCTTGCAAACTTTTGGTTCTTGTAGTTCCACATAGGTCGGTGTGAACCATCTCTAAAGGTTTTGAGGTTGAGTATTCTTTTTTCCTAAACCTTATTCTAGTTTGTTTTCCTAGTTGACAATGTCTACATATGGGATTTGAAGGTTTTGTAATCTTTGGCAAGTTTCTTACTGCTCCAAGGTTACTGACTTTTACTAAATTGTCAAAGTTAATGTGTCCCAACCTCTAATGCCATAGCCAGCTTTCATCTACTAAATTCATATGACATTCCTCATCCAATTTTGTATTTAGTATGTATACATTCTCAGGAGTTCTAGATGCAGTACCAACTAATTTTCCTGAGTCCTTTCTCCTAATTTCACATTTCTTGGAATCGAAAATGCAAATGTGACCCTGATCACAGGTTTGGCTGACACTTAGTAAGCTAGCTTTCAAATTTTCAACCAGCAATACATTCTTTGCTTTGTCCTGTCCCGCATTCACAGTGCCTTTCCCAAGAATGTTACCTGAAGCATTGTCACCAAATGTAACTTTACCCTTATGTTTTTTTAAGTTCAAAAACTTGTCCTTATCTCCTGTCATGTGCTTTGAACACCCACTATCAACATACCAGGGATTTCCTTTTTCTTGGACTTTTAAGGCAATAAGACATTTCTGTTCTGATGTTTTTTCTCTCCAATGTTAGGATATTTAGACACTTAGGAGTTAGTTAAGATCAACTTGTGTAATATATCCGTTAGGGATAGTGTGTTTCTTTAGTATGCATTAGTATGCATTTGTAAATACTTAATCCGACGGTCACGATATGTTTCAGACATAGAGTGATTCGACGACTCAACTTCTCTTAGATCAAACCTAACCTTGATCCGTGGCTTAACACCCGATTGGTCCATGATCTCTATTTAAAGAGCATGGAGGGTCATTGTTTAGTTGATCGATTATGAGAAGCTCATTTGTAACTTTCTTTCTTTGCATAATAAATTGTCCCGTAGAAGCTATTTGGCCGGGGCCGTGGAGTGTTTCCCTCAAGAGGGTTTAAACCACGTCAAAACATTGGTGTGTTGATCTGTGATCTGTTTGTGTGAAGTGGTTTCTCTTGGTGTTCGGTCCTTTGGTAGTACCCTGTGTACCCGAACATGGTATCAGAGCTTTTATGAAGTGCCGCTTCCGGTTATGATCTAGATCTTGAACTGTTGTTGCCGAAACTCAAAAGGGTTTCTAGTTCATGTATTTCTGTGCATTTCTGGGCTGTGGGAGGAATTCCATTGCGTCCGGAGCGTCATTTCCATTGAGAAATAGTTTTCGTTTGATCGAAAACGGTTCCCGGTTGCTCCAGAAACGCGTATTTCATCAGATCTGAAGGTATAATGTTACAGTGACGCATTTTTTTTATTTCATTTTTTAATAAGAAAAAATCTAATATTTCATTTTTTTATTGTTAGATTTTTTTTTGGTTCAGACTGTTACTTTCCCGTCTACGTATGCTCTTTACCGTGCACCTTGCGCGATCTCGGCAAATCAGAAACAGAAAGGGAAAAGGTTTTTCTCGGCTGCGTATGCTCTTTGCCGTGCACCTTGCGCGATCTCGGCCAATCAGAAATGGAGAGAAAACGTAGAGTTTCCGGGCAAGCTAACAAGATCTAACTCCACAAGTGTGGCAAAGTTTTTTTTGTTTCGTTTTGTGGTCTGTTTTGCAGGAAAAAGAGCAAGCACACAAACCGAGCAAGAAGAGTAAAATAAAAAATAAAAATAAAAAAACCCCCTTCCTCATTCCCATATTTTACATACCTTTTAATCTAGCTCACTTGGTTCAAAGTTGCTTTATTCCTTAATAGGTCTTGAGTTCAAGTCTTAGGAAGTTACTTTTAAAAGAAAAAGTGCATGCAATTTCTATTTTCAAGTTACTTTATTGTAAAAGTGCATCTCACTTAAATAATAAAAATTAAAAATACAAGTGAGTCACTTAAGTTTTTTATTGTTGCACTATTTAAAAGTAATATCATTGTAAAAGTGAAATCACTTATTTTACAAAAGTGGTTCACTTAAAGCAACTTTCTTGTAAAGTGATTGTCAAAAGGTTCATCTTGGGAAGAGGGGGGTTCTTTTTTTTGCTGGACATTCTCTAGCTGCCACGTCACTATTGGGGACATCTTCAACAGTTTCTTTGTTTAAGCATAACTTCATCATACAGAGTCAGTTTTCAGTGCCGTTTTTTTTGAAACTGCCTATTTTTTCGAGCTTTTCACATCCAGACTATTGGTTTCTACTTTTACAGCCATTAATTTATAAATATGGCCGCCCATTGTGATATTCTACTTAACAGTTCCAACTATTTCTCATGGAAATCTCGTATGGAGGATGTTCTATGAAGTAGGGGACTTTTCAGAATTACCACAGGAAAAGAAAAAGAACCCACTGATGATGATAAGAAAATAGAATGGGCAAATAGATGTGATGAAGCTCGTGGATTGATTGGGATGTCAATCTCTACTGATTTGCGATTCCACATATCTGGAATTGATGAACCTAATACTGCTTGGGACAAGTTGGAATCTGTGTTTGGTAAACACAATAAAATTCGAGGTCACCAACTCGAAAATGAGTTGATTTCTTTAAATCCAAGTGACTTTTAATGCATTCAAGATATTTCTCTAAGTACAAAACTCTTAATCTCTTATGTGCAGAATGTAAGATTCAGAGGGAAGACAAACAATGCATTTATTATATTCTTTCCAAACTTGGACCTGCATATTCTGTTTTTGTATCTACATTTTACTCCATGAAAGCATCCTTGAATGCAGCTAGCTATCAAGAGCCTAGTCTTGAATCCTTTTGTGATTCCTTGATTAGGGAACAAGATAAACCCATTCATCTTGGAATAATCAACAATGCAGATATATTTGGGAAAGCCTTATTGTCCCAACAGAAAGAAAAGTCCAAGCCTCCCAAGAAACAAAATTTTCGCAATAATAAGTCAAACAAGGGTCCAAAACCCTCTCAGTCAACTCCTTCTTTAAAAAATGACAAAGGATCCAAGCCAAAAGGAAAGAAGACTGAGCGTCATTGCAACTATTGCGGGAAAGATAATCATGATGAATCTAAGTGTTTCAAGAAGATGGCAGCCTTGGAAGCAGCTGTAGAGCCCCTCCTCTAGGGTCCTTCCTGTTTAACCTGAAACTCAACCACTTGATACAAAAGAGATTAGAAAGCATAATGACTGGATAAATAAACTAAATAAACGAATAAACTAGCAAATTTAAAACAAACCATAACCATAACCAGCAAAGCTCGTTTAACCATAGGCGAAGCAACCGTTAGCTCCGCCACCCAACCATAGGCTCATGCTTTCAGTCGCATGGCCTCCCCCGAGCTTTGGGTCATAGAGCTCACACACGTTTTTCAGAAATCCAGCTTGGGTTTCCCTTCCCACCAGGATTTCTTAGCCAAACCCTTAGATAGCAGCAAGTCTTTGAGGCATTCGAAAATTACGACAATCGTCCAAATTATCGGCCCTTTACCCATTCCCTAAGCCTTCCTTATAAAGGAAAATCTCCTGCGACACATGTCGCTTCATGCATAATTAAATATTTTTATTTAATTATTTAATTAAAACACTCACCCATCCAAGTGTCAGTTTCTCTGGGAAGTGCACCTACATCCCTAAGTTTGCTCTAGTTTGTCCCCCAGATATTTTAATCAACTCCTAGCTTTTAGTTGACTAGGTGTCTAATCTTAGGATTCTATTTTGCTTCTAAATAATGATTTCTATTATTTTAAATGCTCAACAAAAACAACTATTCAAGTGCAAATGTCTAAACTATTTTTTTTATGCATTTGCTAAGTAATAATCTAGAGTTATTCTCCTAAGTTTTTATGCAGTTTAATTTAACAATCAAACTCACTAGGATCACGGTGCCGCGCCGTTGGGCTCCTGGTTCCTTAACTTTAATTCTCTGACATGGCACCACTCCGTCGGGTCCAGTCATCCATGGTTTCCATTCCTCGGCATGGTACCGCATCGTTGGGTCCTTGCGTCCATTCTTTCATTTCTCGACAGGGTACCGCATCGCCGGGCCCTTCTGCCACCATCTTTCCGTTTTGACTTGCGGGAACTCTTGTAGGGATTTTAGGAATCGTTACCATCCATCCTCCGTCTACATGCTATCTAAGGACTAATGGCGCTGAGGAGTGAGTCCGTTCTCACTGCGCGCCCCTCAACTCGTACGTGACCAGCTCCGTCGTGGCCTACCTCGTACGCCCTCACGCATTCCTCTTGAGCAAGCGTATCAGTGCTTATCTGCTCATGCGTGGTATTCTTGTCAGAAGTCGACATCGTCGTCGCTCCCCCTGTGTGTGATTTACCCGTACTCTACGACCCTTCATATTCCTTTGTGTGTCCTTCGGTGAACCGTTTCACCTGTCGCTACACACATTTCTCACAAACATAAATCATTATTTTATTGATTTACAATCAATCGTAATCATAAATATACTCAAAATAAAATCAAAGGATTATTTTATTAATGTTTCAAACAGTCGGGTCACTAAGCTAGTTCCCTCAATGTCTACAGTAGTCTACGGGCACTACAGCAGCAATGAAGAAGCACCACATCAGCCTAGATTCGCCTTCAGAATCTACCTCTCATGGACATGCACTTTGTGCTTCTGGTTATTCTTATAATGCATCTTTTTCTTCTACTTCAAATGAATGGCTCATTGATTCTGGAGCATTTTATCATATGGCTAAGGATCAAGCCATCTTTTCTACTATGCATGAATGTAACACCAAACAAATATTTGTTGGTGATGATAGATCTCTAAGTGTTGTAGGAGCTGGAACAGTTCCAGTAGATAATGGTCATTTTAGTGATGTACTATATGTTCCAAGAATTTCCTGCAATTTGTTATCAGTCTATCAGATCACTCATTCTGGTGAAGGTAAAACTGTAACCTTTACACCTCACCAAGTTGTAATAAAGGATTTTAAAGATCCTCAACAGGTTCTAGCTACCAGAATTGTTGATGATATTACCAGGTTGTACAAGTTTAACAACTTTGGGTCATCACCTTTCCCTTTAGTTTTTTTTGCTCATAGTGATAACTTGAGCAAACTTTGGCATGAGCGATTTGGTCACTTAAATTATCGCTCATTGCAACAACTATGTAAATAACATATGGTGACAGGTCTTCCGATGGTATCTTGCAGGGATGGTGTTTGCTCCGGTTGTGTACTCAAAAAACATCATCGGGATAGTTTTGACAAACGTGCCTCTTGGCACGCCTCGGTTCCCTTGGAGCTTGTGCATAGTGACTTGTGTGGTCCTCTTCCATCTGCTTCCTTTTCTGGTTTCAAGTATTTCTTAACTTTCATTGATGATTACACCAGACGCACTTGGGTTTATTTCCTAAAACTTAAGAGTGAAGTATTTAACATGTGCTTGACCTACAAGGTCCTTGTTGAAAAACAATCTGGTCATCAAATTATTAAGTTAAGATCTGACAATGGAGGAGAATATGTTAACAAACAGTTCACTACTTTCTACATTGAACAAGGCATCCAACAATAGCACACTATTCCATATACACCACAACAAAATGGTGTAGCTGAGTGGAAGAACCGCACTTTAAAAGAAATGGCTAATTGTATGATCCAATCTAAGGGACTAAGTCTTCAATTTTGGGCTGAAGCCATAAATTGTGCAAATTACATAGTTAATCGCACCCCCACAAAAGCATTACAAGGTATAACACCGGAAGAAGCATGGAGTAAAATTAAACCTGATGTAAGTCACTTTCGTGTGTTTGGTAGTGAAGCATGGGCTCACATTCCGGATGAAAAACGGAAAGCATTGCAGCCTAAAAGTGAAAAGTGCATATTTGTTGGATATTCTGAAGATGTAAAAGGTTATAGACTTCTTCAACCACATTCTCATTCTATAATCATTAGAAGAGATGTTAAATTTGATGAAAATCTCTTGGCCTGCGAGCCTAACTCGACGATTGTGACATCTTTGGCCTGCGAGCTTGATTCGACGTTTGTGCCTTCTTCTTCTTCTTCTTCCAACTTTCTTGATAGGTTTCCAACTCCCGTTTCTGATGATGACAGTGAGGATGAAAATCCACCTCCGCCTGCTCATGTTCCTCCAGTTTCACCAGCACAAGTGCTTCCTCGATGGGTCCGTTCTACATGTGAAGCAGCTGGTGATCTTTCCGGTGATCCTAGAGATCAACATCGAACACGTTCTCAGTTTCAGCGAGCCTCTTCTCTTTTGGCTCAAGTTTCCGAGAATCATGATCTAGAAACTTTTACAGAAGCTTCAGGGAATCCAGATTGGGATGCAGCCATGGATGAAGAATATCGTTCCTTAATGGCGAACGATACTTGGAATCTTGTACCTCTTCCAAAAGGAAGAAAACTTGTCAGATGTAAATGGGTCTACAGAACTAAGTATGCATCAGATGGAAGTGTTGAAAGACTTAATGCAAGGTTAGTTGCCAAAGGTTTTTCCCAAGTTGAATGGATTGACTACAATGAAACCGTTGCTCCCGTCGCCAAAATGAACTCCATCCGCCTTGTTCTTTCCCTTGCAGCCTTACACAACTGGGAAGTCCATCAAATGGATGTCAAGTCTGCCTTCTTACATGGTGATTTACAGGAGGAAATTTACATGGAACAACCTCCTGGCTATGTTCAGAATAACTCTAGCCTTGTCTCTCACCTTAAGAAATCCTTATATGGCCTTAAGCAAGCTCCTAGAGCTTGGTATGCCAAAATGGATAACTTTCTCCTTGACACTGGTTTTTCTAGATGCCATTCTGACCCCAATGTCTATACCAAGAAAGTAGGAAACCATCTCATCATACTTGTTCTATATGTTGATGACCTTATTCTTACTGGTAGTGACCCTAAGCTTATAACCCATGTGAAATCTAGTCTTAAACAAAATTTTGAAATGTCATACTTAGGACATTTGCATTATTTTCTTGGTCTCCAAGTCCTGCAAACCAAAGAAGGAATCTTTCTTTCTCAGTCTAAGTATGCTTGTGACCTTCTTCGACACTTTCACATGGAAGATTGTACACCAGCCCCTTCTCCCTTCCAGTCTGGAGTCAAAATTTCTGCCACTTGTACTTCACCTGAAGTAGATGCCACCTTGTATCGTCAGCTTGTTGGTAGTCTTTTATACTTGACTCATTCCCGTCCTGACCTTTCCTTTGTCGTTGGTCGAGTTGCCTGTTATATGCAGACATCTCATGAAAGTCACTGGAAAGCAGCTAAAAGAATACTTCGATATATTCGAGGTACAGTTCAGTTTGGGATTCATTACAGTACAGGGGGGAAACCTTTGTTGGTTGGTTTCACTGATTTAGATTGGGCCGGCGATCCTGATGATCGAAAGTCTACTGCAGGTTATGTTTTCAGTCTGGGATATGGACCTATTACTTGGGCTTGTAAGAAACAACAAGCTCTTGCTCTTTCTTCAGCAAAGGCAGAATATCGAGCAGCAGTTAATGCCAGTCAGGAAGCTTTATGGCTTTGACAGATCCTTTCAGAGTTTGGATTCGAGCAGCAGCAGCCTACTCCACTTTGGTGCGACAATCAAAGTGCCATCAAGCTTGCCAAAGATCCAGTTCTACATCAACGCAGCAAACACATTGAGCTACATATGCACTTCATCAGAAACCTTGCTCATGATCGTGTTCTTGAAGTGCTCTTTTGCCCTACAGATGATCAAGTTGTAGACATCTTCACCAAGTCTCTTACAGAAGAGAAGTTTTCTAAACTTCGATCTATGTTAGGAGTTCAGGAACTTGTCATTAAGGGGGGATAGGCTCTAATGCCTCCTTCCTTCTCCTAATAGTGTCACTTTGTAAATCCTTCAATCCTATCCCAAGTTGTTCTTAAGGGGTGATGTTAGGATATTTAGACACTTAGGAGTTAGTTAAGATCAACTTGTGTAATATATCCGTTAGGGATAGTGTGTTTCTTTAGTATGCATTAGTATGCATTTGTAAATACTTAATCTGACGGTCACGATATGTTTCAGACATAGAGTGATCCGACGGCTCAACTTCTCTTAGATCAAACCTAACCTTGATCCGTGGCTTAACACCCGATTGGTCCATGATCTCTATTTAAAGAGCATGGAGGGTCATTGTTTAGTTGATCGATTATGAGAAGCTCATTTGTAACTTTCTTTCTTTGAATAATAAATTGTCCCGTAGAAGCTATTTGGCCAGGGCCATGGAGTGTTTCCCTCAAGAGGGTTTAAACCACGTCAAAACATCGGTGTGTTGATCTGTGATCTGTTTGTGTGAAGTGGTTGCTCTTGGTGTTCGGTCCTTTGGTAGTACCCTGTGTACCCGAACATCCAAAACTTCTTTTGCTCTTTCATGTCTGTTGGATTTTCTAAGATTTCCATTAATCTACAGTTTCTTGCTTTATGTCCATAGTTATGACAGTTGAAGCATTCTAAATCTTTTTCTTGTAGAGGTGTGAACGAGTTATAATCTCTGATTTTTACTTGACTAACTGTTTGATTGCTTTTGAAGTTATAATTTTTACCCTGCAATCTTTTCTTCTCATATGCTCTACAATTCACAGCTTTGTGTCCATAGTTAGAGCATGCAAAACAGTATCCAAGGAAAATGTAAGGATATCTGTTTTGATAAACCTTCTTTGGAGTTGCCTTGAGTTCCTTCTTGATGGGTGGAAATGGTCTTCTGGGGTTATGAGCATTCCTTGTCTTTTGTTTTTCTTCCTTCTTGAATGTACTACGAAGAGCAGCTGCATAAGATTTTGGTCCAGCTTGATTTTCTTCTTTAGAATAACCTAATCCATTTTTGTTACTCGGATTTCTTTGTGCAATTATAATTTCATCTAAAATTTTAGAATTGTTTTCATATTTGTTTTGAACAAATTTTGTATCAAGTTCTTTCCTTAAGTGATTTACTTTTGCTTCCATTTTTTCACAAATTAATTGTTTTTTCTCTAAGAGATTCCTCTAGCCTTTCTTCTATCCTATTTGCTTCTTGAATTTTCTGTTTCAGATTGCTCATGATTTTCTTCATCTCCTTTTCTTTCTGTTCATGCTCTTCCTGCTGTTCAACTATAAACCTTTTCAACTGTCTATATTTATTTTTGTACATTTTCATTCCATTCAAAGCACTGAATAGTTCTTTTTCCATGTTAACCTCTGCCTCATCCTCTAAATCTTTCTTATGCTCACTTTCTTCTAGATTACTAGATTATTCAATACCTATAAAAAGGACCTCATCATCACTGTCACTCGCATCAGATGAACAACTGTCTTCTTCTTCTTCTTTTGAATAGTAGTTCTTTTTGTACTTTTTCTTATAGTCGAATTTTTTTTTTCCTTGTATTGTTTACTCTTGTCATCCTCATCCTCAGAGTCTTTCTTGGGATAAGGACACTTGGATTGAAAGTGTCCAATTTTGCCACAATTAAAACACTTGAAGGGAAGCTTGCCTTTATACTTTCCTAGCCCCTTCTGAAGTTTCTTGATAAAATTGGCTTCTTCCACATCATGTTCTTCATTGTGGTCGATCTGAGTGTTTTACTTTTGATTCTTTATTTTCTTGGTCACTTTGAAGGCTTCTTCTCCTTTTGAAGTATTATTTTGTCCTGTTCTCATCTCATATGCAGTGAGAATTCTATGTATTTGATCCATTGTCAAGATATTAAGATCATCTCGTTCCTCTAAGGTGGATATTTTTGAGTCATACTTCATGGGCAGTGTCCTTAGTACCTTTTTAACCACTTATTTTTCTTTTAATTTTCCTCCAAGACCTCTAATAGCATTGAATACCTCATCTATTCTTAGAAAGTATTCCCCAATATTCTCTTCTTCCTTCATTTTAAGGCTCTTAAACTGCCCCCTATATGTCTGAAGCTTGGATTCTTTGACTTTAGATTCACCTTCATAGATAATATTTAACTTATCCCAGGCTTGCTTCGAAGTCTTGCATCTCATAACTTTTGTAAAAACAGTGTTTTTCAATCCACTCAATATTGTGTTTAGGGCTTTGGCATTACTCTCATATTCGCTTAGTTCCTTTGGATCTATAGGTGCTTGGTCTCCTATCTTGTACTCCTCTTGAGTTGTTTCCCACACCTTCCATCCAAGGGACATCAGTCGGCACCTCATCCTCACACTCCAGTATGCATAATTTTCTCCTGTAAAGAGTGGGGTTTTTTTAGTGGCTAACCCATTTTGTTGATCATAGTGGCCTTTGAGTAAGATCTTCCTTCCGGTGGCTAAGCCATGGTGAAGGAACTTGGCTCTGATACCAATTGATGGAAAATTGGTCAATACTAAGAGGGGGGGGGTGAATTAGTATTGTTAACTTTTTACCTTTTAACCACTTACTTAATTTTGATCAAAACATGGAATAAACAAAATACACAAAACATAGATTTTATTGTGGAATCCCAAGCAGGTAAACCACCAAAGCTTTTCTATTATCTGCAAAATTGTTTTTACAAATTACAATAGAATTCGATCAACACCAACCAATCAAAATGCACCCACACCCTTGATTCACTAGCACCAACTAGTAGGAGGCTACGACCCCCTGTTTAGTCAGCTACGACTGACAAGGAAGCAACAACTCCCTTTCGCAAGCACCAACCTACCCTAGCACCACCCTGCCACCCTTAAGATATTAAGTCTACACAAGCTTCTAGGACTGCATCTCTTCCTTTGGCCTCACTTCTTCTTCAAGTACTGAGATGAAGAATTAAGTGACACACTTCAAATGATGTTTGTTTTCGAAGTATATACTTCTCCAAAGGTCATGTGTATTTTTGAAACAACACACCTTTTCAAAACAATACACCTCCAAAAGAATGGCATTACATTAAAAATCATTTTTTTTATTATTATTAATATATAACTACATATATTATTATTTTAATTAACCCCCAAGAAAATGATTTTATATTAAAATCATTTTCATTATTAAAACTATATACATTTTATTTAATTATTCTAAAACTGGCGTTTTTATTATTTTTCACTAAGTCTTCATATTTCACTTAATGCTCTGATAAATCCTCTTCCACATTGACCCCATCTCACCTTCACGTTCTGCCACATCGACACCATCTCACCTTCATGTTCTGCCACATTCTAGGTTTTAAGAGCTTCGACTCCTTTTGGCTTTCATACACTTGCCACTTCATTATCCACCTCGTATGTCTTTATCAATGCCATGCCATTGTCCATCTCAACTACACGTTTTCCAAGTCAATATTCACCTTGACGCCACATCTTCAACATCCTTGGCATCGTCCACGCAGAAGAAGCCACGTGTAGCAAAAGGATAGGGGGCCTGATAGGTCATCTCGGGCACCGAGCTGGTGATCTTCTTGTGGAGTCCAAACACCCAGCACCCCCGCCTATCCTTTGCACTACCCATCAATAGGATTAGTATTGACCGACATATATAATCACATAAGACTTTTCCTCTCGGCCAATGTGGGATAAATCCCATTGCCAAAATCAATCAACGTCGTCAATCATCAGATTGGATGGTTCACACTCGTTCTCCTTCAAAATCTTTCTCAAGCATGATTCTTGTTGGTTTTTTGCTGCAGGTTTTGGTCTTTTAGCTTCATAGAGGCCTCCAACGCACAGGATCCTCGCCACTAAGCTTGCACTCTATATCCAACAAGTGCTTCACCGCAAAATCCAGATGCTGAATCTACTGATCAATATACTCCTCCATGTTCAGAACACTGTTGAATTCTTCCTCTACATAATCCAATTGCAAGGCCTATAATCTTTCCCTAGCATTACCTCTCCGGACATCGCCATAGATATCCAAGCAGCGCTCAAGCCGATTGTTCACCGTTAGCCTCTCCAAAATCACCTACAACTTATCCCCATCGTCAAAATCCTACTTCTCATCATTGATGATTCTTTTCTCAGCCCTCCCTTCTGCTTCTAATTCCTCTTGGAAGCAATGGGAACAAACTGCTTTGCGATTTTCAGCATATCCAGCTACTTCATCTTCCTCAAAATATACAGGTGAAAGTTGGGGCTCCCTCTCACGAGCAGGTGTATACTTGCGACTAGTTTTCTCCTATTTCCGATGAAGGTCCTCCCTTCTTCGGATTCTTTGTTCAAGGGATTTTTATTTCTTTCTTTTTTCTCTTTCTGGATCAGTGTTCGTAATGACATTTTATAGCTCTTCTTATGGCAAGAATCAACAAAAGCAGTCAGCAACCGATGTGACTTTGAAGATAAAGAAGATGGCATAAATCTCATCTTATGTAGTAATCGTCCTTTAGATTGTAAGATTCCCTTTCCATGGCATAAAAAGATATGACCTTGATCATGCCTTGCATCTTGAACATTTATATCAAGCACCTCATTCCTTATGAGCAATTGCAAACTGCCATCTGACCATCTCACAAAGCGAGCATTGCTTTCATAAGAAATGTTACCATTATGATTCTGAACCTTCCTCCATCGCACAATACTATCCTCCAATCTAATACGTTTCTTAGCTCCAGATTCATCTATCTCAAAAGTTTCCCTTCTAATTCCCTTCTTATGAGCTTTCAAGCTTTCAACATATTTAAATCTCTGTCCACGCGACTCTGTTGGCTTTTGAGGTTGAAACTCCAAATTTAGTTGTATCATGATTGGAAAGTGGCAGACTTAGGCATCGAATGAAAGCATGTCCATTTCAAATTGGCAATTGTCAACGA
This sequence comes from Larix kaempferi, assembly GCA_027924585.1. Lineage (NCBI taxonomy): Eukaryota > Viridiplantae > Streptophyta > Pinopsida > Pinales > Pinaceae > Larix > Larix kaempferi. The sequence goes on from BSBM01000034.1 coordinate 4,333,567, forward strand.
TTCATCTTCCACAGAGATGCTATAATTTAACCTCATCATTTCAGTTGTCTGGATATTTTGCTTTTCAAGGATAGTAACTTATACCTTGCTTTAAGGTCAGAGAATTCATGCAGCTGTGTGTCCCAACAGAGCATATGTTTTCAGCATTGTCAAGAAAGAAGACTCAGTTTGCTGTTTTTTGTAGGGATAGAATCTGTTACCTTGTTGGACACTAATCTTTCACTGAGATTTCAGACCTCTGGCATGCATAAATGGTCTCTGGTAGCAAGCGTGCATTGCTGCTTCATTTCTTGCTCTTGTCATGGCTATTTGCCAATGCCATTTTTGATTGCCATCAATGACAATCTGCATCCTCTACCATAATGCCAACAACAACAAAAATAATTCATCATCACGAAAAAGGAAAAAAGGCCAACGGGACATAGGGAGAAAATTCCAATCGGAATGGGCCTCAAAATTTCCATTTATTGAACCAATACCTCCAATAAATGAGAAAGAGGCTTCACGAGAAGTTAAATGCATTGTATATAGTTGGAAACTTGGAAAGGTAGCAAAATTGCAAATGAAGTTAGATACAATAAAGAAGCATGTAGGAAAGGTGTATGTTAAGAAAATTTAAAATGGTGAGGAGAAATCTATTACCAAATGGAAATCTTCTGAGGAATGTTGACATGTCAAATATCAAGAAGAATATAATAAATACTTAATAAGGAAGAGTAAACTCGAGGCAAGTGGAGGAACCATCACATCTCTATTTGGAAGACAATGGAGAGAAATTTGTTATCCAAGACGGCACAATTAAGCACCGTATTTCACATCTTAACTAGAGGTTGTCCTATGACAAATTATCCAGATTACAAGAAGTATGTATCTTTTCTTGAAGTATCAAATTTTACATCTTCTCACTGGTCTATAACGAGTGGTTGGGAATGGGCAATATATCTAGCTCAAGTAGAAAAGGATGATTTGAAAGAGAAGATTGCAAATGCTAGGTTTTTTTCACTATCTTTGGATGAAGTTACAACTATTGATAATAATCCATGGATCTGCATGAGTATTTATATGGTTAATGATCATATTATGCATTCATATTTACTTGGGATTCATAAAATGAAGAAGAGCTCTACAACTGGAAATATTTATGAATTTGTTATTAATACTTTGAAGGAAATTGGTGGTATGGATGATTTAATGATTGCGAAAAGGTTGGTATGTGTTGGAGCCGATGGAGCATCAATCATGCAAGGACAAAGGAATGGCCTTTGTGTCAAACTACAACTATCAGCTTCACCATTTATGATTAGTATTCATTGTATGGCTCATAGGATGAATCTTGCAGTTAAAATAGTAAGTAAGTGAAGAACTTGTACGTGATACTCATGCATACTTTTGTCGTAGTCCCAAGCGATTTACAGATTTTCAACAATTTTCTAATGGTGTTCCAAATGGAAAAAATCTATTAAAAGATGTTGATACAAGATGGATCTCATTGAATGGACCAGCTCAAAGACTATTTAGTGAATACCAATCATTGGTAGGGGTGATGTATGAACATCGCTTTAGTGCAAACAAAACTCAAGATCTTCTCTTTCAACTAACTAATATAGAGACATTATTAACATTGGATGGAATTCGTCCTTTGCTTCATGAAATGAATGTCCTTGTGAAAATGGTTCAGAGTCACACAATGTATATTGTAGAGTACACAAATGCAAGAAAATTGGCATGCCTTGCATTGGATAATTTGTATACGATGCCAAAGTCTTTTACGAGTCAAACATTTAACGGTTGGACTACTATCATTGATACAGAAAAAGAGTGAAAATTATTTGAAGTTTGATGAAAAAGGGATACTATATATGGAAGTGCGTGGGTATATGGTTCCCTTTTATTATGTTAGTAAGATGGGACAAACCACCAAAGAGTTCCATGTGTCAAGAGACCAATTCAATGATATTGTGATTTCAGTGAGACACAACTTGATACAAATTGCACAATCACTATCATTAGAGATAAGAGAACGATTTCCTCGAGATGAATTATTGGAAGCTATGTTTATGGTATACCCTCATTATTGGAACTCTGAAAAAGATATAAATGCTTTAAAAGTCGACTTTCTAGCAAAATTGAATACTTTAGTGCACCACTTTGGCAGGAATGTTAAGGTAGAAGGAGAAGAGATTGGAGGTATATTAGATTCATCAAAATTACATCAACAAGCCTCTTGCTTTGCTCAAACAATGTAAGATCAATATCATGCTTTGTCGAAACCTATAGAATATGGTGCAGTAACCAAACTATGGACTATTTTAGGTGAAATTCAATACCTACAAGAAAACATAGCAGAGTATTTCAAATTAGTCGACTTATGTCAAACCATGATTTTGGGATCAGTGGAGGATGAAAGAATGTTTAGTGCACTGTCATTCCTGAAGTCAAAGTTGAGGAACAAGCTTGATAAGAATATGGATACTTGTTTAAGATTATATGTAACAAAGTATGACATTACCAATTTTCCATTCAATAGAGCACTGGCACTCTAGCAATCAGATTGTGAGAGAAGAGGAGAATACAATATAACAAATGTCTCCAATGAACTTGATATGGAACATAATGTTTTGGAGGCTCATAATGATATTTCATCTACAGAATTTCATGTTCAAAATGTAGAAAATGGATAGCGACATGAGAATTGGGAATTTGATATGCCACAAGATATAATCTAAACCAATATACATTGGCAGTGTATAAATAATAAATGTAATTTAATAGATCATGTGATTTTTTTTAGTTTGACTTCGATGTTCCTCTATTCTTGGAGCAAGTTGGAAAAGGAAAATTCTTGATGGGAGAAAGTTTACCATACATAAATTTGAAGTTGCATTTCAGGTAAAAATAGGTTCTATAGTCTATACTTTGTATTAAATATAGTAATATTAGAACTACATTTCCTTGATCCAAGCTATTTTAAGTTTGATGTTTTGATAGTTAACTTTTTTTTCTTATTTGTGACAGGAAATGAAGTTGGGACCTATCTATCCATAGATAATGTCCTAGTATTAAAGGTTAAGTAATTAATTTAACAATACTTCCACTTAGTAAGAACAAGCTCATTCAAAAGTTAAAACTCAAGTACAGGGAATTGCTTTTATTTCTAGCTTTGATATCTTGTCAAACACAATTATAAATGGTTTGCTTGTTTCTTACATTTGGAGCATTTTTTCAAGTTTGGAAGTTTGCATTTATTTTGGTTAAATATAATTTTATTCCGTTGATAATTGATTGCGGTTTGAGCCCTTTGTACTAGTTTGATTCGTTTCATAAATTATTTGTTTTTTTCTTACATTTGGAGCATTTTTTCAAGTTTGGAAGTTTGCATTTATTTTTCTTATATTTTTTTATTCCCTTGATACTTGACTATAATTTGAGCCCTTTGTAGCCCTTTGTATCATTCAATGTTTTTTATAATAATTATTGTTCTCTTTAAATATTTGATGGTTCAAGGAAAGATGCTTGTATCTCCTTTCACTTTGTAGCATGACTTAAGCATATTCACCATTTAGAATCTACTATGTTTATTTTATATTTTTTAAAAGATGTGTTGGTATTCAGAAAGGGAAATGAGATCTGAGTTGCTAAGCGAAGAGAAAAATGGTCTATGCATTGGCTTACTAGGTTCATATGCATCCATCATAGGAGACCTATTCGCATGAGACCAACATTTCTCTAATGTAATTGGCATAATTTTCATATGTCCACATACTGTCAATACAGTATTCACTTGAATCTCAGTACCTATAGGGTAACATACTATCAAAGGAGCATTCCAAACCTTGCTATTATACAGGTTAATTCCACTACTATTCTTAAGAGATTGGATTACATGCACAAGGGTGCTCAGAACTGTTGTTTGCGTCCATGTAGCCTCCTTTTAGACCATCAAAATGAGGATTGGATGCTGATAAGTCTACCCAGGATTTTTTTTGTCCCCTTTCTAACTCCTGGCCATTTGGTATAGAAGCTTTCTCCCAGGCCAAAAGATCCAATTTCCTTGATTCTCTTTGTTACAGACCAGAAGTAGTTCATCAAGCTCCCAAGCTCACTTGGGAATCCTTTCGAGATTAGGAATTTAGAGCTTTAATAGATTGGAATGGTTGTCAAAAAAGGTTGGATAAGTAGTATTCTCCATCCAACCTAAGGTAAAAAAGATCCAAGCTGTGAAAATATCTTGTAGTTTTTGGCAAGTCATAAATTCCAAAACTGAATAGACTGATATTGCAGATTAATTTCTAAGTATTTTGACATAAAGGAAGATGAATTCTAATTTTGAAATGGTTTTTGTACTATAAAACCTTATGGTCCATAGTAGGATATTTATTTTTCCCATAACATCCATACCAACTTAGCAACTTCACATTTAAAGTAAAAATGACTAGCATTCCTTCATTTTGTTTGCAGACACTATACCTGGAGTAGCCTACTACTCTCTTCCTCAAAGAGAACTGTGTAAGGAGTTTATTTTTGACAGCTACACATCCAAATGCTTATATCTTTTCCAAAAATGGTTCCAGAATGAATATTTTTCTACTCCAAAGTTCCTAAATAAAGCAAGATAGTACCCTTATCTAACCAAATAGGTACCTCTTCCTTTCACATTACAGCATAGCTTTTCCAAGCATCAGTCTACACAGAAACTTTCTCTGATCAAGAGATTCGTATGGGCCATACAAGATCTTTCTTTGATAAAGATCTTCATATGGGCTATTGATCAAATATTTCCATCTTACTTATGTTATTCTTATGATCTAATCTTCCAATGGCTTGTGTTCCTAGTAGTCATTAAATTTCACCCATGCTCTTTATAGAAGTAGTTCACAAACTATTTCTAACCCTGGAATATTTTATATGCTTGGAAACTCTACCATTGATCATCCTAGAACTTAGCAGTCTTTCCACCTTATACTATTGAGAATGCATGGTCAACAATTAATTTCCTTTTTTGATTATCAAGTTCCCTATGCTTAAACAAGAGGAAGAGCAGTTTCAAAGAAAAGAGTCGAGTTGGAAGCATTTTCTTTATGTTTGGCCCTGAGAAGTTTACTCCATAATCCACCTTTTTTCTGGATCATCTAGATCCTACAGAAAATTTTGGCTCCTAATGCCTCACTCACTAACTCAAAGTTCTGAATTCTAGCTCTTGGTTATTTGGTATAGAAGCTTTCTCCCAGGCCAAAAGATGCAATTTCCTTGATTCTCTTTGTTGAAGACCAGAAGTAGTTCATCAAGATCCCAATATCACTTGGGAATCCTTTCGAGATCAAGAATTTATAGCTTTAAAATACTGGGATGGATGTCAAAAAAGGTTGGATAAGCAGTATTCTCCATCCAAGCTAAGGTCAGAAACATGTTGTGCCAGGATAAAATTTTGGCCTTGGATATGCTATGGATATTGATAGCTCTAGCTTGCTATAATATTTGACTGTTTTATTTCCTGATTTTAGCGCACTACAACTTACAAAGGCCAATGGTGACTTTCTTCCTTTCATAAGATGCAGATGCTGCAGTCTGAAAGTTGCAAAAAAATACAGTTTAGAAATATCCTAGTCCCAGTTCCAACATTTAATATGGGAGAGATGATGACCTTAAGTAGGGCATCTGGAAATGATGGTTGTATTTTTTTAATTGCATATTGAAAAGTTCAAATTTACTTTTAAGTGTAAACCTTCCTATCACAGTTTGTTACTAGTTATTCTGAGTCAACTGTAGTTAGAAGATGTAAAATCTAGTATATCCAATGTTTTCTGTTTTCCTGTGAAAAGTCATATATATTATTATGATTATAATTTATGATGGTCACTACCATGCTTAGTTTAGATAGGATTTATTCTTGAGTATATCATTTAATAGTTCATTACATAATCATTTTTTATTATATGGAGTTACAAGGTTTCTTTTTTTGTTAGTTGATCTCTTACTGCTACTAATTTCTAGTCTAGTTTAATTTTTGTTAATTAGTTTAGTTCATTTTGTTGAATTACTGCATATTAGTTATTGTTTGATAATATGTGATTTTTGTTTGGTCTACATATATATAGTAGCAATCTATTATTTTTTATTCTTTTCATGTTGTGGCTGTGCTCTACATTGTGTTATGCCAGTGGCCAAGATTTCATTGATAAAAAAGAAAAAGGAGACGTATATAGTAGCATTCATGACCGTTAACAATAAAATATACCTTTCTCTACATATTTATAGTAGCAACATGTGATTTTTTTGTTGGTTTTCTATTGTAGATGTGCTTTGCTCTGTGTTGTGCCAACAACCAAGATTCCATTTAACATAACTTTCAGGAAAAATGAGACATATACAATAGTATTCATTAACGTTAACAATACCATCTTAGTCTACCTTTCTCTACATATAACCATATACAATATGTGATTTCCTATTTGGTTTTGTGTTAGGGCTATTCTCTGCTCTGTATTGTCTATACCAGTAGAAGGCCAATTGTATTGATGTCACACCCATAGTCATCCAACCTGCCAAATTGATATAAGTTACATTTATAATGATGAACATGTGTATTTTTTAGATTGGCCTCCCCTTTAGTTCATGCCAAGCTATCTAATAAACAAATGGATACTTTTTTTAGAGGTATGTCATTAATTGGACCAATTGATCAACCCCTTGTCCTTGATTGTAATATTCAGCTGTTGGAAAAACCAGTTAGTTTAGGTATGAAATATGTTAAATTGGATGTCTCTCCAACCTAGTGACAATGGGCTTGTACTGCACATTGGAAATCATTGTGTTTTTGGAGAGTTCTTTTCCCTTCCATATTAGCAATGGATAGGTATACACTTGAATATTTCCACTGTGTCTAACCCAAATAACACCTATTGAAAATAATCATCTTTTAATACACCTGGTTCTTTTCCCTTCCATATCATCTTTCAATACACCTATTGAAAATAATGCCAATGAAAATGAATATATGGGTGAAAGAGAAGCTATTTTTATATTTTCTAGTTTTAAAAGATGGTTCAATTCATTTGATGGATTTAAAATGAGATTTAAAAGATAAATGAGCTTTGTTTTCTTTCAATTTAAATCCATATTTTATTTTTGGGGTTAAATTTGAGTTCCAAAACAAAAAAGGGGGCAAAACCTATTTTTAATGACTAATCAAAAAGAAAAATTATGCAATGCCCAAACAATGGCATGGCCTGTACAGACAGACACCAAACACCATTCAACCCATATTAATCTATTCAAGTGCACTTCTATGTTGTATAACCTATACAGGAAGTTGTATGACACCACCAAAGAATAATAAGGCCTATACAGACACCTAGGAATGAAATTGACAGTCATAAAGTGACTCGACAGTAAATTTTGAAAGCTAGTAGATGACAATAGATGCCCAACAATTGAAATTAGTTAATTTCCTACAGATATTGGTTGTATAGAAGTGATATTTGTCCAATTAAGCAACAATTTGATAGATCAGGCATAGATTTGTATTTTTTCTGATGTCTTTTCCATAAATATCAGTCTTTGCATAAATTTGGCAGATTCATGGCAAATACAGTGGTTTGGCAGTAAATCAGAAGGTTTTTCAGCAAATGTTTCAGTAGACATCTCCCTATTTCAAATTTCAGTAGTTTGAGCAGGTATTCTCTATTTTTCTTCCAGTATTTGCAATTTTGCATAGGAAAGATCATATTTGTAGCTCTACATCTATATTTTAGTAGTAGATATAATGATAGACTATAGTGCCTGTGTTGTTAAGGCCATTGCTTGGTCCCCTCATCAACATGGCCTCCTTGCTTCTAGAGGTGGGATAGTATATAGGTGCATTCACTTCTAGAACACAACAATAGGCTCTTAGTTGAATAGTATGGATACTGGAAGTTAGGTATATACCCTTGATTCATTTTATAATATAAGAAGATTTCATAGTGGGTCTATGTATTATAAGCATGTGACACTTGCTTCAAGTTTATAGGTTTGTAATCTTATTTGGTCAAAGAATGTCAATGAAGTTGTTAGCACTCATGGCTTTTGTGAGAAGAAAATAATATTATAATAGTGTGGTGATGTCCAGCCATGTCAAAGGTTAGTTGAATTTATTATCTTGGTTTAGATAATTCCTCTCTCCAAACTCTTGAAATCCATAATCTTATGTTTTAATACGGTAGACTCTGTAACAATTTGCAAGTGTGTATGTAGTTTGGGTACTAGGTGGATCTTGGTTAGACCAAGATGGTAATGATGTGTGATGTCCTTCTCTCCTAGTTCGGCTCATCAAAGGACTAACCACACTTTGATGAGGTACCTAACCTCAGGAAGAAGTTAAGGACCGAAGGATCACATCATGGGGATGATCCCTTCAGTACTGTGATGACAAAAATTTCAGTAGATGTATGGAACATGTGAGGACACAAACCTAGACTCTAGAGAGAGAGACCTTGTCACCCTATCTTGTTTGTCCTTGTGGTTATACTGCTTATGGTACATGACCTTATCGGGATGGTTATTTGTCGAGTCACCTTTGTTGTTTTGGTCTCATGATTGACCTTGTAAATGGTCATGAAATTGGGGGGCGAATTAGTTTGGGTTTTGTTTTTTACGGCCTCCTTCTAGGGTATCGTTTGGTAGCTGGTTGATGGAACATTTTTCTGTTTTTGACGTCAAGGTTTGAGCCCTATAGGGATTTTTTTTGCTGTTGTTATAAGCCCTCTAGGGCTGCGTCTTCCTCCTTTGAGAGGTCTTCCTAATTCTGTTTCTATTTGATTATTTGTTTATCCCTTCTAGGGCTGCCGTTCTCCATTCTTTTTGTTGCTCCTCTTAGTTGTTGCCACTTTGGTGTTGGGTCTATTCAGGCTGCTGTTGAACTTTTTGGTTAGGGCCTATTGAGGCTACCGTTAACCTATGGATTTCTGGATGATGTTATCAAAGACTATTAGAGTTTGTTGAGGTCTCACATTGTATTATGAGCCCTGTTAGGGCCAGTATTGGTTATTGCAACTTGATTGGTGGTTGACTTTGGTTGTCTCCTAACTAAGTGAGAAGGTCTGCTGGTGCTTGAAGTTTGTCCTAACACAACTGTACCTATTGTTGACACTCTTCCTTGGTCTCTCTCTCTCTCTCATAGGTATGATGTTTCCCTTCTAGGGTTATTTATGTTTCTATATCTATTATGCCTTATTGGAAAAACTGAAAGCAGATCTAAGTACATCAGAGAAGGGCTCATCCCCAAGTAATTACTTATAACCCTGTCATTTATTAGCATTCTTACTTTCAGATTATTGTGGATTATTGGCACAGTGACCTATTGGCAGTGCCCTAGTTGAAATAAATGAAAATTATTTTTTAAATTTATTGGCACAGTGACCTATTGGTAGTGCCATAGTTGAAAGAAATGCAAATGATGTTTTTAAATTCTTACAGTTGTATTGCATGATTGATTTACATTTATGATCTACTGCATCATTGTTTAAAAGTTGTTCTTTATTTTATCAAACCCTAACTTGATAAAAATCAACATGGTATCGGAGCTAGTTTTGTAGCTAACACTATTTTGCAGCCTATCAGAATCTACAAAGTTCCTCGGGTAAGGGTTTGAGCACTAACAAATTTGATTGCAGAAGATTCAAGTATGTCCAGTGGAAGAAATGCGGGCTGAGTTGGCTCACAACCACAGTGAAGTAGATGAGACGTTTAGGTTCTTGGAAAACAATATCTGAGAAGTAAGTCTAATCTGATTCTTGGGTCTCATTTGAATTTCATCATCCCAGCTTATTGAAAATGTTTTGTGATCCTATTGTTCAAATATCACATATTCACTCTATAAAGGATATTATTTCTGACTGTTGCACTTTTTTTTCCTAAAGAAAAAATCTTTATATGTGATATTTCAGAGTTTGAAATCAGAATATACTTCAAGCTGTCTTATACAGATAGACTCTTCACAGTTCCTGCATTGTCCTATCACTACTTCAGTACAGTCTTCATGGCTGCAAAAAAGACAGCTTTGACATCTCATTGATCAAAACTATGAATCACTTCAAAACTAAACTTTGCATCTTGAACATAAGGGTTTAGATATGCACGTTAGTGTGTCAAATAGATGGAAGAATTCGAATGGTTTAGTCTAGTACTGTGAGGCATTCAGTTAAGATGTTTTCATATGATGAGAAGGGTCAAATAATTTTGGAGGGTTTTGATGAATCTACCATTGTAAAAGATGCAACACAAAGGCATATTGTGGAAGAAAAAGGAATGGAAGCAAAGTAATGTTGAGTGAGAGAGTTCACAAATATAAGGCCACTGGAGATAAATTAAAGGAAGCACAGCATATTAATAGATCTCTTTCAACTTTAGGAGATGTGATTGTTGCTCTTGCACAAAAGAACTCTCATGTTCCTTACCAAAATAACAAACTCACACAACTGCTTCAGGATTCCTTAGATGGGTAGGCAATAACACTCATGTTTGTGCATGAAAGTCCTGAATTAGATGCATATGGAGAGACAATCAACACTCTAAGATTTGCAGAGCAGGTTTCCACCGTTGAACTGGGTGCTGCATGTATTGAAATGTTGTTCTTAGATGTGAGATGTCAGTGGTCAGAGAAGTTGATGCAAATGTATTGAAATGTTGTTCTTATATTGCAAGCAAGGATAAATATTGTGCAAAATTGGATTCTATTCGGACTTTTGGAGACATAAACAGAGATGTTGTGGGGGAGACAATCCATCTTACAGTTTACATTCTATATACTCATAACAACGTTGTTCATCCCTCAGCAGATTATGGTGCCAAAACTACAATTGGACCACACTGCATGCTTGGAGAAGGGTCACAATTGGGCGACAAATGTAGTGTCAAAACGATCTGTTGTCGGACGCCACTGCAGAATTGGTTCAAATGTAAAGATTGTTAATTCAGTTGTGATGAACCATGTCATGATTGATGATGGATGTCTCATTCAAGGATTGATAGTATGCAGTAATGTTCACCTTCAAGAATGGGACACATTAAAAGACTGATAGGTAGGAGTTGGTTTGTTGTTTCTTCTGGGACAGGGCATCAGACAGAGGCGTTGACAAAAGAGGAGATACTCAGAAGCCATTCATTTGGTTGATCGACGGTGTTGATTTATTTTCACCATTAGGAATTATCCCACATTGGCCACGAAGAAAGAGTTTCATGAGTATATATATACCAACCTTTCATATGTATTTTGACGCACAGTGCAAAGATAATGTGGGAGATCTGGGTGTTTGGTTCTCCGTGAGAAGAACACCAGCCTGGAGCTCAGGACGCCTAAGTGGCCCCCTATCTTTTTCTACACGTGGCATCTCTATTCGACGTGGACGATGACTGGATTCTATTCTTCTACGTGGATGATGATATGACAGCGTTGAGATGTTGCAGATGTGGAAGCGATGTGTTGTAGACATGGTAGTAAGTATCGCTGAGGTGGAGCATGCCCGCGGTTAAAATTCAAAGATTGAACAGTGAAAGTGTTACCCAGAAACGTTCCCATGGTTTACCTTTATAATTTTGGGTTATTTATCATAGTTTTATAAAAACTTTACATGAAGCTCTACATGAAAGGGTTGCAATCATTGTGTTTTTTTTCAAACAAATCCACTCAATAGATTTTAAAGATTGCATGCATTTTAACATACAATTTTTAAGGACATTTCATGTACTTATTGCAATGATATGTTAGTTGTTTATACATCTAAGGTTGTTATTGGTTTTTTAAGATGCAAATCGCAATTTTAAGTGTTAATTACTTATTATTGTAAAACAAGGTTGTAACATTTGATGTTGCATTTTAATTTAGTGTGTTTTTTTATTTTTTTTGAGGTCTTTATGTTGCAAAAAGGATAATGGTTTTGGGGAGTACCATTTACACCTCTTTTTCTAATCTTTGCCTTATCATGCATACTATTTTTGTTCCACTTTGTATCCAAGAGCATACCTTGCCTACGTAGTTGAGTCCCTAATGGAGTCCATAATTACATCCTTACGTCCATATTGGTATCATGAGAATCTGAGATGCATCCTAACATCCAAAATTGTGTCATAATGTATGTATAAATGACATAAAGTCTTACATCTTTGCATCTTAATTTGTATCCTAACCAACCCCAACATTTAATGTTGCATCTCCTTTTATGTCTCAACTAACCCTAGTTTCTCAATTTGTATTTCTTGAGAATCAATTTGAAATGTCAAAACATGTTGTGCATTCCATTCATGATGTCATGCATAACCTTTCCAATGAGGGACTTGAACTTGTGGCTTATTACTTACTAACATGATGGCTTACAATTACATCACTACTACAAGCGGTAAGCAATACAATACTTATTATTTCTCTTATGATGTATATTAGATAGATGGATGACATATTAACTTCCCAGTTCCTTAACTTTTCACTTTGAACTCTAATTGAGGCTCACAACAACTCATTGAAAATATCTTCATGAGTTCTACATATTCAAATATATGAAATCACTTTCCCCATTAATTAGAAAAAGGCCTCTCACACGTATGTGACTAACATTAGCAAAGCATGTAAACAACACATATAAGTGATGCACTATACACAACACATATAGGTGACCTAGTCACACATAATAAGTGATGCTCTCAAGAGACACACCATGATTAGTTTGAATTAAGATACACCATAAACGGCAAACAATAAGTGTTGCACCACAAGTAAGACAACTAATTTATACCCCATAAGCGACACACATAAGTGATGCATTAGAGTGACGCACTTAATTGACACACCATAAGTGACGCAAGTGACACACATAAGTGATGCACCAGAGCAACACACTTAATCAATACACCATAAGTGATGGAATCAAGCAATACATATATGAATTGATGCCCAATTTTAAAAGGCATACATAAGTAATGCAACATAATTGGAAAAACATTAATGATACACTTAAATGATGCACATAAGAAATGTACCATAAGAGATGTACTTTAGTGTCTGGCTTGGGTTGCCAGAAAATCATACATGTTTTTCTGTACTGTTGTTTTTGAATTGTCTTGATGTATGCCATCATGAACAAGTGTTGGTTGTGATGCTTGTTGACACCTTTCCTTGACTAAGGGGAGAAGTTCATCAATGTTGAGAATTTGCTTATGTTTGGAAATCAAAAGGCATTCCCTCTTGTTTTTTAAGAGGCATTTCTCCTCGATTCGTCTATCAAAGGGAATGTTCTCACCATATACTTTTCTAGTGAATACTAAATAGATGTAAATAAAGTTAAACCAAGAAAAAGAATGATATTTTTGAATCTCAATTCTATTACAACATAACACATCTAGACTCTATTTTCAGTGATAGAAAGAAGCTTTTTTTGCTTCCCTTAACTTCATATGCCAATTCTTAAAAAAATAAGTTTGAATATATGTCATGCATTATCACCTTCCATTGAAAAAGGTAGAGACTACCTGAGAATAGGACCATGCAGCAATAACACAAACTCTTCAACAAGATCTTTTAATTTTCACTCTTATTGTTCTACATACAGTCCTCGTCTCCAAATATTTGTTCAAGGTTTAAGAATCTCATACATAGATTCATAAGAATGGGACTATGAAAAATTAAAAATGTGATAGATGGTCATTAAAAATACTTGTTAGGAATTTTCCATTACAACTTAAAAATGCATTTATAGGAAGTATATTAATGAGTTTGTTTGACAAAGAGTTTGAGTCATGATCATATAAATCATGCATCCTCTAGTAGTCTTTTTAGGAGATAAAAAAATATTGTCATAATCTCAAACTATTGTTGATGTATATGTAACTTCGGAATGTATTTCACCCATGTATTTCATATATGTATTTTGTACTCCTATAGAGATGGTATTACTCCTCTATATGGAAGTGTTTGTATTCCTATAGAGATGTTATTATTCCTCTATACGGAAGTGTCGTCATTTATATTGTAAGTGTCGTAACTTATACTTGATGGGTTATTAGACCACCTTGTTGGGGTCGGTCCTGTATAAGTCATGTGGGTCGAAGGGTTATTAGACCACCCTATTGGGGGTCGGCCATGTGGGTCAAAGGGTTATTAGACCACCAAGTGTGGGGTCGGCATGGATTAAGTTAACCATGGGTTAAGCTAGACATGTAGGCCCCATTAGTTTATTGGGAAGGACACAACAAGTATAAATAGAGATCGGGAGATCTCTATTTGATCATTCATTCACACACTTCTCTCATTCGAAAAGTGGCGCATTTATGAGGAGGAGGCTCTGCTGCTAGGAGAAGACTATCTCTTGTATTCTAGTTGTATCATTGCTCTATCTATCTCTGAGGAAGTTATTGGGGTTTTTCACCTTTATGGTTTTCCCCAAGTAAACTCTGTGTCTCTTGTGTGCTTGCATTATTGTGTCCATGATTGATATGCTGTAGATTTGTTGTACATGTTGTTCTCTTAGTTAAGATCCTAGATCAAATTGAAGTAAATTTTGAAAAATTAACATGGTATCAGAGCTAGCCTAAAAGAAGTCATGATATGGCATGTATGACACTTGTTGCACTTACGATGCTAGGGCTTGATATAGCAAAAACCAGTCATCGTAGCACTTTCACTATAAATCCATTTTGGAAAAAATTTTGGATCTGAAACTTTTACAGGTCGAATATTAGATCCCCATGTACCTTGTATCAAAAGGACAACTTCTAATTCGTTGTACTTTGTGATTTATGATTTGTACAATGTAGGGTTTCTACCTCTTCCAGATCTCAGTCATAAACAGGTGACCTTGGAAAAAAGGTCATAACTTGGGCTAGGAAGGTCCAAATGAAATTTAGTAAAAAGTGATAGGTAGTACACAGACTTTACTATCTCAGTAAACTTTTTCAGAGGCCGAAGTTGAACCAGTGACATGTGGCACACCGTACAAGTTAGCTATCCTGTTTTATCCCATAAACAGGTCACATTGCAACACTTGGCATAACTCTCTCTCAGAGAATGCAATTGAGGTCAGACCTATCAAGATGGAAAGATGATAGGTCGGGCTATCTCAAGAAAATTTTCAAACCCTATGGATTGAAAATTTCATAGTTACACCAGAAACAATCAGGTACATATTTCTGTCATAACAGAATTATTTTTGAGCACCTTCATTCATGGCTTCCGGAATTTAGGGTTTCAAAGAAAGTTGGAATTTTTGTAATCGGAGACTACGGATGAATGCCACTCATAAAAATAGAAATTTAGAGACCAAGATCAGAATTTTGGTTGAGAAAAAGACCGGGCTTGATCAGACCCTAGTTCGGGACTTTGATTGGAAAAGTGGAAAATTAGGGCTTCTACAAAAATGGGAATTTTTGTAATCTGTGACCATGGCTAGAAGCTCCTCAGAAAAATAGAAGCTTAGAGATTTGGATAAAACATTTTTATTGGGAAGATGAGTGGGATTCATCAAACCCTACTTGGGGTCACGTCCAGTGAATCCGAAAGTTTCAAAGGCAAAATTGAGGAGTGAAACTTTGCAGTTTTCAAATTATGAATATACCAGCTTGATCAACTCATCAAGGCGCATATTTCTATCCTTTCGGAAGTTTGAAATTCAAAGTTTGAATTTTTGGGGTTTCTCTGACAAACCCTAATCCAGCTCCAGGTCGAGTTCTTGTAAATCAAGTGGATTGGGTTAATCCTAGAAGAAGATGGATTGGTCACCTGCATAAGTGAAGAAGTTCTTGTCTCAAAGGGAGATGAGGCTAAGGCCTTCCATAAGAAGATTACAAGCAATCTTGACAGATATGGCTTGCAGGTTTATGTTGTTCACTAACATAAATGGTACACCAAGAAAGTCAAATCATGTTCTACTTCAAGAACATATGATCATGGTGACATAAAGACAAAGATTCATCCATTGTCATGGATCACATAGAAGATCTACTTTCGAGGTATGTATAACTTGGTTCTACAATGGTTAACTTATGAGACATGTAGGTTACTAGCACAAGTCACTGAAGAGAACCATAAGACATTATGCGGGTATGTTAGACATAACTAGCTAGCATGCTAATCTAGGTATGTTTTTCCTATATCAAGCTAGAATCCTACCTTGTGTTAGGATCTTATACTATTTTGTTGTTGATAATGATTATTCATGAAGTCATAGGTTTGAATAGTCATGGTTGTATGCATATTATGTTTCTTACCATAATTGATGATATGACTAACCAGAAGAATCATGAAGGTATAGGTTTGAGTAATCACAGGCTTATGCATTGATGATTTAACTAATCAGAAGAGTCCTATGATCAAATAAGAATATGCATGAGTAAAAGAAGACTTCCCTGAAACCTTGAATACTAATGTTTATTATCTGTGAATTATAATGACTATACATGTTTAAGATTATTGTGATTTGATAGTATTAAGATTATACTAATAAATGTGTGATTATGTATGAGACCTTAAGGATAACACAATGATGATACTAATAAGCATGCATAGTGATTAAGGATGGATATAAGTTCAAGGACAGGTAATCCAGGAAGCAAAGATCAAGAGGGAGCACACTCCAGTTGTTGCTGCAAGAAAGCAAAGGAGCACACTTCAGTAGTTTCTGCAAGGATGTAGATATTCAAAAGGAGTTGACCACTTCTCACAATCCACATCAGAATGGAGTTGCAAAGATTCAGAGGGAGTCCACCCACCAACCAAACAAAGATAAGTATTTGAATTGTCATTTCTTACATAATGTTATTCAATTATGTGTATGCTTATGTTCCTAGAATTAGGTTGTGTACTATGCATATTAGAATAGTTGCATTGATGAACAGTATACTACTAATATACATGGGTAAGTGGCCTATGGCACTGTACAACACTCCATTGCTACTTATCTAGAACGAAACCTCTTTGCTAACATGTTAGGAGTTGTGCACACTCTTAACAATGTTCTGGTAGAGATTGGAAGGCATTAGAAAGTTACGGAATATGGATAAATGTTGTATTGAAGCATTGGCTAAGATAATTGCATGACTGTATGACATATTTCTTTATGTGTAAGAATTTATTCTGAAAACTATGAGATGTTTTCTAATCATTCAATTTAACTTGTTGTGTAGGAAAGATCGTATAGCATCACCTACAAATGAAGGACTACAACATTTGTTCAGCAACAAAGTTATCTATTGAAAATATTGAAGATATTGATGTTCCCAAGATTTGGGAAGAATGCCATGATCAAGGAGTACCAGTCGATCATGAAGATGTTTGGGATGCAGTCCCAAAGGGTAGTCTGTAGTGACTTCCAAGAGGATCTACAAGATCGAGCATGCTACAGGTGGTAGCATAGAGACTTTTTCTCCTGTAGCCAGATACACTTCCATTAGATCCGTACTTGCTCTGGCTGCAGTGATGAAGTGGAAGATACACCAGATGGATTTAAAGATAGCCTTCTTGAATGGTGTAGTTGAAGAAGAAGTGTATGTGGAGAAGCCACTTGGTTCTAAGACACATGACAGGGAGTCATATATGTGCAGAACTTGGTATGGTAGCATAGACAACTTTCTATCCAATTTGGGCTTTACCAAGAGTAAAGCGGATTCCAACCTTTACTACACGATTGAGGAAGGCAATCCAGTGATAATACTATTTTATGTTAAGATTTAATGTGCTAAGACAGAAAATAGCAGCATTACATTCCATTTCACAATAATAGCATATACAGGATCACTGAAGAAACAACAAGCACAGCATAAACACAAGAGACACAGATTTATCCTGGGAAACCCTCATGGGGTAGAAAACCCAGTAAAGCTTCCTCAATATAGATGACCAGCAATATACAAAGATGCAAACCAAAGACATGATCTCCTCTTCCACCATAGCAGACCTCTCCTCCACAAGTGCGCTACTCTCAAGTGAGTGAGTGTGTCAAATGAGGAATACACCTCCTCTATTTATACACTACTCCGACTTTTCTTTTACACAAGACATGTAGGATCGTATTTAACCAATGGGTTAAATACCCCACTATAGAAGACTGGTCTGACCCCTCTAGGGTGGTCTAATAACCCTTTGACCCACACAACACATACAGGGCCGACCCCTACTAGGGAAGTCTAATAACCCAAGTTACCACATTCCGACGGAGGAATAAACATCTCCGGATATACAATAAGATCTTTACGGAGGAATGAAACATCTCCGGAATAATAAAGTACAAATATAATATTCTTTAAAGTTACAATTTATCAACATTTTATGTGGATGACCTGTTTGTAACAGGTGAGGATAGATTGATTGCCAACATGCAGTGGAAGCTTGCTGCCGAGTTCGAGATGAAGAACTTGGGGATGATGCACTATTTTGTTTTGGCATGGAGGTGTGGCAGAGTGCAGATGGAATCTTCCTTGGACAAGGGAAGTATGCAGTAGATATACTGAAGAGGTTCAGGATGATGGACTGCAAGGCTATGGCCACACCTAGGGCATCGAACCTGAAGCTTCTGTGTGATGCTCCATCTGATCCGGTTGATGTCACAATGTATCGTCAGATGATTGGGTCCTTGATGTACATGACGAACACTAGACCATATATTTGCTTTGTAGTGAACACATTGAGCCAGTTCCTGACGGATCCCAGAGGTGTTCACCTGGTTACTGTAAAGCATATTCTGAGGTACCTGAAGGGTACAGTTGATTATGGGCTCAAGTATGATGCAAATCAAAAGTTTAACCTGTAGGGTTATGTTGATTGGGCAGGCGGTGCTGCAGATAGGAAGAACACTTGTGGGTGTTGCTTCAGTATAGGATCAAGTGTGATCTCTTGGTTTAGCAGGAAGCAGTCCTGCGTAGCACTGAGTACAGCCGAAGCAAAATATGTTGTGACGGATGAGCAGGTTGCAGATGTATTGACCAAGCCGTTGGCGAGAGTGCAGTTTGAGTACTTCAAAGAGAGGCTTGGTGCACTTCAGATCGAGGTTCATTCCAAAGGGAAGTGATGGGTCTGAAAGATGCAAATGTACATGAGCTTTTCTGACATGGTTGATGTGTTCTCCCATGGTCGTGATGTAATTGTTGAGCCATTCTCACATGGTGGTAGATGTGTTCTCCCATGGTGTAGATGTAAGGGCTGAAGCCATTTTTCACATGGTGGTAGATGTGTTCTCCCATGGTGAAAACGTAAGGGCTGGAGCCTTCCCCGAATGGTGGTAGATGTGTTCTCCCATGTGGGTGGTGTAAGTACTGGATGATGTGCATCTGGGCTGTGCTTCGTGGACGATGAGATGATCTGAAGAATATGATGCTATGATGATCAAGAGGATCATGGATGATAAGCATCAGGACGATGCTCCAGTTACTGCTCTATATGTATATGTACGCATCATGTTTGATGCTGGATATGATCAGTTGGATCATTTGTATGTATTTTGTATATGCATCATGTTGGATGCTTGGACCATGTATTTGTATATGTATCAGGTGGATACATTGTATGATCAGGTAGATCATGTATGTTGATATGTATCACGTATGATCAGGTGGATCATGTATTTGTATTTGTATCAGGTGGATACACTATATGATCAGGTGGATCATGTATGATGATATGTATCAGGTAGATACTTGGTATGCATCAGGTAGATGCAGTGTATGATCAGGATGATCATAGATGACGAGCTTTAGGATGTTGCTCCAGATGACATGCAGCAGGATGTTGCAGTGATGATGATCAGGATGGTCATGTGTACATCAGGATGATGTATGATGAGTATCAGGATGATACTCTGTGGCCGTGGACAGGTTGTGCAAAGGAAATCCTAGATTTGTTCTAGGTCACATCCAGTATGAAAAAGTAGTGGCACTGTGTATCACATATAAGACCTGGGAGATCCTATAGGTTGGAGTTGTGTACCCGTAATAGCCTGGGATGCTCTTTCGAGGGCTTGTGATAGTGGGCCACATGTAAGACTTGGGAGATCCGATAGGTTGGGCTGTGTGCCCATAATAAGTCCTGGGATGCTCTTTCAAGGGTTTGTGGTGGGTTGCTACATGTAAGACCTGGGAGATCCGATAGGTTGGTCTATGTGCCCGTAATGAGTCATGGGATGCTCTTTCGAGGGTTTGTAGCAGAGGTCACATGTAATCAGTCCTGGAGATCTTGTCGGTCATGCTTAGGCACATAAATGTTCCTAGGATGCTCTTTAGAGTTCTTGCCAGTCGTGCTATGCACATAAACGTTCCTCGGACACTCTTTTAAGGTTTTGTGACAGTCACATGTAATAAGTTCTGGAGATCTGGACAAGATGAAAAGGCCTCAGATGCTCTTTAGGGTTCTTGCTAGTTAAGAGACTCTTTTAAGGTTTTATGATGCACGTAATAAGTCCTGAGGATTCCACAGTATGGCCAATGATGATGAAGACCTGCAGGTGGTGGGCCTACATCCAGTATGAAAAAGGACTGGCTCTGTAGAACTTCTTATGATGAGTAGATTTAGAGATTGATTGAGATAGCAGCAGCAGTGACGATGACGATGATTCGAGGATGATGATTCACTGATGATGATCCAGAGAAGAAGACTTGTGCTAGCAGATCTGTGTTGAGAAATACCTTCCTAGTTAAGAGGGGGTGTTGATGTATATGTAACTTCGGAATGTATTTCACCCATGTATTTCATATATGTATTTTGTACTCCTATAGAGATGGTATTATTCCTCTATACGGAAGTGTTTGTATTCCTATAGAGATGTTATTATTCCTCTATACGGAAGTGTCGTCATTTATATTGTAAGTGTCGTAACTTATACTTGATGGGTTATTAGACCACCTTGTTGGGGTTGGCCCTGTATAAGTCATGTGGGTCGAAGGGTTATTAGACCACCCTATTGGGGGTCGGCCATGTGGGTCAAAGGGTTATTAGACCACCAAGTGTGGGGTCGGCCCGGATTAAGTTAACGATGGGTTAAGCTAGACATGTAGGCCCCATTAGTTTATTGGGAAGGACAGAACAAGTATAAATAGAGATCGGGAGATCTCTATTTGATCATTCATTCACACACTTCTCTCATTTGAAAAGTGGCGCACTTATGAGGAGGAGGCTCTGCTGCTAGGAGAAGACTATCTCTTATATTCTGGTTGTATCATTGCTCTATCTATCTCTGAGGAAGTTATTGGGGTTTTTCACCTTTATGGATTTCCCCAAGTAAACCCTGTGTCTCTTGTGTTCTTGCATTATTGTGTCCATGATTGATATGATGTAGATTTGTTGTACATGTTGTTCTCTCAGTTAAAATCCTAGATCAAATTGAAGTAAATTCTGAAAAATTAACAACTATAATAATTCAAGAGTCTAAGAAATTTATCTGCTAAAAGCAATAATACAATGAAATTTATACTAACAGGAATAAATGATTTTGAAAATGAAAATGTGTTTTCCTTCGAAGACTTGGATGGCTCTCCTGTGAATCAAATAATATGAAGAGAAACCTATTAGAAGGAAAAGTGAAAGCACACTAAATTGTGATTTCTTAGGAATCAAAGAGATGGCGAGTCTTCTTGGCAAAAGATTAGCCAAAATTTTACAATATTTTATAAATCAGTGAAAGATTCACCAGTTTTTACATTTTTTTATAATGTAGTGAAATATTCGCCAAGATTTTACAATATCTTATAATTTAGTGAAAGATTCGCCAATATTTCATAGAATTATATAATAAAATGAAAGATTCGCCAAAAAATTATATATACATATTATATTGTTTATAAAATCGCCTTCAAATTTTCCTATATATTTGGGAGATTCACCCTTTTTTTATACATATAAATTTGGGGGGGTTCTTAAAATTTTCCCTGTTCTCGATTCGATTGTTCAAATACAACAATACAACAAGTTTGAAACAATTATTCAAATATTTTATAACTCAACACATCGTCTTATGGATGACACCTAGGGTGCCTTGCAAGTATCCGCGGATGAATATTTGCGTTCCAGGTTGACGGAGGCACCAGTGATGAATGGTTTGCAGTCTTTATTGTCTACAAAGATGGAGATGGCGATCTAAGAGCAGTCTATCTAACACAAGTAAAGGTCTTACTGGTCTAGATGCATATTTATCACCTTAAATTGATATATTATCGTTGTTTCATGCATATTAAATCGATATGTTATCGTTGTTGCATCATATTTCTTGTTGTGCGCGAGAAACCTCTGGTCCATGGCAAGCAATGCAACAAATATGGGGTGTCAACTGGGATTTGAATAGCAAGGTCCCTCTGCAAGCTCATTCTCGATTCCTTTGTCTACTCTTTCATTCCCCATAATTGGAAACCGAGTGCTACATACGTACAGATCACTCCTTAACTTTGACCGCGTAGGATAAAAGACAACCAAAATGCCCTGTTTTTCCGATGGTTTTGGGATAAAAACCGGTTAAAATTCATGCTGGAAATTGTTGTTTTAACAATTTTGTAATTTCTGCAATTGGGATTGGCTGTTCTAGACTAATTGGCCAATTTTAAAACCACCCACATGGTCGAAATTACGATCTAAGCACTCCAAATTGCAATTTTGACAAGAATTACTTTGTTGGATTCTGACGAATTGAGGGCGTTTTAGTTAACCCTTATATAGCTCCAACTTTCACTAACTAATCATCTTACATATAAATTGGA
Source organism: Larix kaempferi (assembly GCA_027924585.1). NCBI lineage: Eukaryota > Viridiplantae > Streptophyta > Pinopsida > Pinales > Pinaceae > Larix > Larix kaempferi. The sequence continues at coordinate 4,356,262 of BSBM01000034.1, forward strand.
AGAAGAAAATAAAGTTCTTGCGAGCATTTGTAAATTCGCTGTTGTACTGAACTTTGCAGACTTGTTGAAGATGTTTTGTGACTTTATTTGTAAGTAGAATGAATTTTATAATTTTCAATGCGTTTATTGGTAATGGTTTGTGATTAGCTGTTGAACTTGATACTGTGAATTTCGGGAAGTAGATTGTGGAATCACAACTAATTGTCCAATTGTTCGCTTCATTAGAACTACTACCTAAACAACTATAGAGAAAGTATATCTTAAAGTTTTAAACATATAAAGCAGTTTTATAAAATAAATTAATAAAACAAAGTTAAACTGAGTAAAAATATATTACATAAAATTTATTTTCAATTATTTGATGCACAACTAAAAATATTAATATTATTAAATATGGATGTATTAACTCATACACATCTATTAATTTTGTTTATTTCAATTTATATATGTCTTTATAGAACATAAATTATGCAATTTCTATTATTAATATATTTGATTCTAAGATTTATTAACCATTTCCAACCAAACTCCGAACAAAATAAGATTTCATTATTTGTTCTCCATGTTTAGTTTTAATTACCCACCATAAAATCAATATGGAGAGTACACTTGTCCCATCCTCCTTCAATATAGGAGAGTACACTTGTCCCATCCTCCCGTAATCTAAGAAAAACATAGATGATAGTCCACCCTAAATTCTAAGATATAAACAACTATCGATGTAATTAATTATTAATATTATTCTCCTGGTCAACTAGATACCACATATTAGCTATTAATGTTCTTGTCCTTCTTAATGTTCTTGTCCTTTGACCCTAATATTCGCAAAGTGGATTTCTCACCGCTACGAATTTACCCACGCCTTGAGTCATACTAGCTATTAATGTTCTTGTGCCATTAATTATTAAGGTTCTTGTCCTTCTAACCCTAATATTCGCAAAGTGGATTTCTCATCGCTACAAATTTTACCCCACGCCTTGATGACTCGTTCTTGACCTCTTGTGTTTTAATTTTACAGTCACACATGCCGGCATTATGCAACGGTTTAATGTGCATACCAAAAAGGTCCACCTGAATTTTATTTAAAATTACAACCGTATTTAATTTTCAGTCTTTTATGCTCTTGTTTTTTAAAGGAAGAGGTCGAAAAAATATGTGAAGCTGTAGGAATCATATCATTGGTTTCTGCAATATCATCTGTTTTTAGGAATCATATCATCTGTTTTTAGGAAGCGTTTTGTGTAGAACAAAACATTTAACTTTATCTATCTATATTGGTCCCGCACATAATTTTTTCCTTTTAACATTTTTAAACGAGGTCTAAACCTGATTTTTCTTTCTTACATTTGATTTTGATATGACATTTTGATCTATGGACGTTTCGGGACTGAATGTGGGGTTCTTGATTCATAGTTAGACTCTGAAGCAACGCAACATATTCGTACAAAACTTAATAGAAGCCATTGCAGTAGACATAGATGTGAGATCTGGATCTATTAAATAACCAAGGTAAATAGTTCACACTTTCTTTTTTAGAAAATTTTGTGATGTTTTTTAAATCTACTCCAAAGCAGCTCAGTGAATTTATAATTGGACTTTGAGACAACTCATGGAAGTCGTGCTTAATAAAGCTGAAGCCATTGGAACATTCATTATCAGAGTTAAATAGAACTCTTCTTTAAAAACAATTGTGAATCTTCTTTCTTTGAATATAATAGGATAGAAGGCGTCGGTTATATTTAGATGGAAGATTCGATCCACTTTGTTCTGATATGTGTTTTCCAGTGAGTTCAATTAGTTAAACTTTGATGTTGAGGACAAGTGTCTCATATTAGGATGGATTGGGATGCTACGATTGCTTTCCATAACATCATTGTGTTTTAAGTCATGGCTGATATTACAAAATCCTCAAGGGAAGAAATCCCACTATATTGAACGAGAGTTCATTTTGTCATTTAATTCTACCATTTTCATTATTTGGATTGCAATCCTCAATCTAATATAAATTAGGGTGCACTTAATCTTATATTAATGATCATCTTTTATTGCAGGTTTCAGGTACCACAAAAAACTTTGTTATGTTGTTTTCTTCATCAATGTATGTACTTTCTAGCTCATTCTAGAGACCTAGCCGATTTGTAACTTTCCATCCTATTCCCCACCAATTTTTAACTTAGGTTCAAAGACGATCACAGAGTAAACTACTAAAAATGACATTGGAAACTTATCATTATCCTTTATTAATTCTCAAAAACCTTAAGGAAACCATATCCACCCCCTTTCTCCTCCACCCTGATAAACCTTTCAAAGGGTTCGATCTAAAAGGTGTTACCCAAGCTCCATAAAGTTATATTAGCTATTACAAATGGATAATTTATATATTATCTATTTAGTAGCATTTCCATTTCAATAACACATAAGTACTAAAAGAGAGGTGCAAAGTATATAATTGAATGAAGATTCTCCAAGATTTTAGAATTTTATGAAAGATTTTCCAATACTTTACAAGGTTTTATATTTCAAAGAAAGATTCGCCAATATTTTACAAGATTTTATAATTTTATGAAATATTTTCCAATATTTTAAAAGGTTTTATAACTCAATAAAGTATTCACCAAGATTTTATAATTTTATGAAAGATTCGCCAATATTTTATAGGATTACATAATTTTATGAAAAAAATCGCCAAAAACTTATATATATATATATATATATATATATATATATATATATATATATATATATATTCTTGATAAAAATAGCCCTCAACATTTCCGATGTATCATGGGGATTCACCCAATTATTATACATATAAATATAGGGGGTTCTTAAAATTATCCTTGTTCAGAACCACATGATAACGGAGCTGACCACTATGCTTGGGTTTAGACAGGAACACTCGTCTCCTTTTTATCCAAAGGCCAATGGTCAAGTTAAAGCAGTCAACAAAACTCTAAAAACCATTCTTCCGCGTGTCGTTAATGCAAGTAGATCAAAATTGCACATCATGTTGTATCCGGCTCTTTGGCAATATCGCTCTAATGTCAAGACTGCTACCGGTTTCTCACCATTTCAACTTGTTCACGGGTTGGAGGCAGGCACACCTATTGAATGCGAAATCCCATCACTAAATTTGGCTATCCAGCTATTACCTGACACTCCTGCTTTAAAAGAATGATTGCTTCATTTGGAACATTTGGATGAAAAATGTAGGGATGTGCTCATTACTAATGAATCTCATAAGAAACGAGTCAAAAATCAATACGATAAGTCTATAAAACCTAGGGTTTTCTCCGAAGGAGACCTTGTTTTGGTCTATGATCAAGATAAGGATCCCTTAGGGGCAGGCAAGTTCAAGTCTATGTAGCTCGGTCCCTTTATTGTTTCTAGAGTCTTGAAGAAAGGATCATATGAATTGATTGATTATGATGGAGTTAAGTTGCCCGAGCCTAGAAATGGGATGTGCTTGAAAAAGTATTATGCCTATGCATACATGCTTTTTCTTGTTTTATAGCTATACATTTCTGTAGAGTTAGTATTTTTGGTTTTTGCTTATGTGTCTTCTGGATTGTGTTTCAGATGGCAATTGAGTGGTTTGCAAGATTCGTCAATGGCGCTAGTCCTCACACTCGTAACTTGGATTTAGTTGCTTGGGTGATCTACTCACCTACAGGATAATTTTTTTCGTTGGGAGGTGCTTGTTTAGGATCTACGACGAACAATATAGCTGAGTATAGTGTTGTTATTGAGCTACTCCGAGATGTTTTTCACCACGACATTTCATGCTTGGAAGTAAGGCTTGATTCACAGTTAGTTATACTTTAGTTGACGGGTGAGTATTGGGTTAGAGATCCTTCTTTTCTATGTAAGTTTTTTAGGGTTAGATTACTTGAAAGAAATTTTGATCACATTTCATATCAACATATTTCAAGAAATCACAATACATTAGCTAATGCATATGCAAATTGTGTACTCGATTGAAATTTTTTTCATAGACGATAAAATTAAACCATTTAAACACATAAAGAAAACATGTATATAAACTGATAGTATATATATATATATATATATATATATATATCCAAAAAATATAATAATTTGTGAGTTTGAGTCAATATCTAAAAAGAAAAGTATCAATATACAAAATGGGCATAACAACCTCAAAAAAGTGTCACTTTCTCTAAGGATAGGCAGGAGCCTCAACCTGCTCTATTAGGGCCTCCCTATAACATATCACTAGCCTGGCGACTTTCTTAAGTAATTGGATCCATGTAGGGGGCACGCCCACCACATGTTCCTGCATATCTATGGGCATCCGCTCAATGCAATATGTAGGAATGTCATGTGTCAACTGGCCCATCTTTCCCTCAATACTTTGCAACATGGAATCAGTACCACCTAGATCTGTTGGTCGCACATATATCCTGGGATTCCTAGCCGGCCTTACTAGCCGAATATCTACACAAAATGTATGTTGTTAGCACTCAAACTCACCAAAAACACATGTTTGTATTTTCAATACAAAATTATAAAAATTAAATAAATTTCAAAACAATTTTGGTACCTATATCTCTCCAAATAGCTCTTGGAGGAAACATGAGCTCGGATCACCCCAGAAGTCCATACCGGCATACAAAAATTGTTCGAATGCTGGCACCTGGTGGCTCCACCATTCGAGAAAATCCTCGTCAGTATAAGAAGTGCTTATCTCACCTCCTCCTTGGAATAGGAAAATATTACCCCATGTGGTCAGCCTTGGCTCAAGGGGGTTCAGTGGTAGGAGATCCACTCTTGGACTCAAGGCAGGGACTCTTGAATAATAAGAAGGTACAAAGTATGTTTTCATAACCAAAATCATTCTTCTTCCCCATTTTTCACTCTGTCATTTGGTGCTTCATATTCACCAACAAACTGGAACACCAATCAAATATAATGTGCATAGACATTCCATGCCAATATGCATATAGATTCGGTAAGCTATATTTTGAGCCGCACAGCCACTGATCCTGTTTATAGTACTTAGGATAACTTTCAAAGGAAGGCTGGCTATTTTTTGTTCGGGTACACAGGGTACTACCAAAGGACTGAACACCAAGAGCAACCACTTCACACAAATATATCATAGATCAACACACCGATGTTTTGACGTGGTTTAAACCCTCTTGAGGGAAACACTCCACGACCCCGGCCAAATAGCTTCTACGGGACAATTTATTATGCAAAGAAAGAAAGTTACAAATGAGCTTCTCATAATCGATCAACTAAACTCCATGCTCTTTAAATAGAGATCATGGACCAATCGGGTGTTAAGCCACGGATCAAGGATAGGTTTGATCTAAGAGAAGTTGAGCCGTCAGATCACTCTATGTCGGAAACATATCGTGACCGTCGGATTAAGTATTTACAAATGCATACTAAAGAAACACACTATCCCTAACGGATATATTACACAAGTTGATCTTAACTAACTCCTAAGTGTCTAAATATCCTAACATTGCCCCTTAAGAACAACTTGGGATAGGATTGAAGGATTTACAAAAGTGACACTATTAGGAGAAGGAAGGAGGCATTAGAGCCTATCCCCCCTTAATGACAAGTTCCTGAACTCCTAACATAGATCGAAGTTTAGAAAACTTTGCTTCTGTAAGAGACTTGGTGAAGATGTCTGCAACTTGATCATCTGTAGGGAAAAAGAGCACTTCAAGAACACGATCATGAACAAGATTTCTGATGAAGTGCATATGTAGCTCAATGTGTTTGCTGCGTTGATGTAGAACTGGTCTTTGAAAAGCTTGATGGCACTTTGATTGTCGCACCAAAGTGGAGTAGGCTGCTGCTGCTTGAATCCAAACTCTGAAAGGATCTGTCGAAGTCATAAAGCTTCCTGACTGGCATTAACTGCTGCTCGATATTCTACCTCTGCTGAAGAAAGAGCAAGAGCTTGTTGTTTCTTACAAGCCCAAGTAATAGGTCCAGATCCCAGACTGAAAACATAACCTGCAGTAGACTTTCGATCATCAAGATCGCCGGCCCAATCTGAATCAGTGAAACCAACCAACAAAGGTTTCCCCCCTGTACTGTAATGAATCCCAAACTGAACTGTACCTCGAATATATCGAAGTATTCTTTTAGTTGCTTTCTAGTGACTTTCATGAGGTGTCTGCATATAACGGGCAACACGACCAACGGCAAAGGAAAGGTCAGGATGGGAATGAGTCAAGTATAAGAGACTACTAACAAGCTGACGATACAAGGTAGCATCGACTTTAGGTGAAGTACAAGTGGCGGAAAGTTTGACTCCAGACTGGAAGGGAGAAGGGGCTGGTGTACAATCTTCCATGTGAAAGTGACGAAGAAGGTCACAAGCATACTTAGACTGAGAAAGAAAGATTCCTTCTTTTGTTTGTAGGACTTGGAGACCAAGAAAATAATGCAAATGTCCTAAGTCTGACATTTCAAAATTTTGTTTAAGACTGGATTTCACATGGGTTATAAGCTTAGGGTCACTACCAGTAAGAATAAAGTCATCAACATATAGAACAAGTATGATGATATGGTTTTCTACTTTCTTGGTATAGACATTAGGGTCAGAATGGCATCTAGAAAAACCAGTGTTAAGGAGAAAGTTATCCATTTTGGCATACCAAGCTCTAGGAGCTTGCTTAAGGCCATATAAGGATTTCTTAAGGCGGCAGACAAGACTAGAGTTATTCTAAACATAGCCAGGAGGTTGTTCCATGTAAATTTCCTCCTGTAAATCACCATGTAAGAAGGCAGACTTGACATCCATTTGATGGACTTCCCAGTTGTGTAAGGCTTCAAGGGAAAGAACAAGGCGGATGGAGTTCATTTTTGCGACGGGAGCAAAGGTTTCATTGTAGTCAATCCCTTCAACTTGGGAAAAATCTTTGGCAACTAACCTTGCCTTAAGTCTTTCAACACTTCCATCTGATGCATACTTAGTTCTGTAGACCCATTTACATCTGACAAGTTTTCTTCCTTTTGGAAGAGGTACAAGATCCCAAGTATCATTCGCCATTAAGGAACGATATTCTTCATCCATGGCTGCATCCCAATCTGGATTCCCTGAAGCTTCTGCAAAAGTTTCTGGATCATGATTCTTGAAAACTTGAGCCAAAAGAGAAGAGGCTTGCTGAAACTGAGAACGTGTTCGACGTTGATCTCTAGGATCACCGACAAGATCACCAGCTGCTTCACATGTTGAATGGACCCATCGAGGAAGCACTTGTGCTGGTGCAACTAGAGGAACATGAGTAGGCGGAGGTGGATTTTCATCCTCACTGTTATCATCAGAAACTGGAGTTGGAAACCTGTCAAGGAAGTTGGAAGAAGAAGAAGAAGGCACAAACGCCGAATCAGGCTCGCAGGCCAAAGATGGCACAATCGTCGAGTTAGGCTCACAGGCCAAGATATTTTCATCAAATTTAACATCTTTTCTAATGATTATATCATGAGAATGTGGTTGAAGAAGTCTATAACATTTTACATCTTCAGAATATCCAACAAATATGCACTTTTCACTTTTAGGCTGCAATGCTTTCCGTTTTTCATCCGGATTGTGAGCCCATGCTTCACTACCAAACACATGGAAGTGACTTACATCAGGTTTAGTTTTACTCCATGCTTCTTCCGGTGTTATACCTTGTAATGCTTTAGTGGGGGTGTGATTAACTATGTAATTTGCACAATTAATGGCTTCAGCCCAAAATTGAAGACTTAGTCCCTTAGATTGGATCATACAATTAGCCATTTCTTTTAAAGTGTGGTTCTTTTGCTCAGCTACACCATTTTATTGTGGTGTATATGGAATAGTGTGTTGTTGTTGGATGCCTTGTTCAGTGCAGAAAGTAGTGAACTGTTTGTTAACATATTCTCCTCCATTGTCAGATCTTAACTTAATAATTTGATGACCAGATTGTTTTTCAACAAGGGCCTTGTAGGCCAAGAACATGTTAAATACTTCGCTCTTAAGTTTTAGGAAATAAACCCAAGTGCATCTGGTGTAATCATCAATGAAAGTTAAGAAATATTTGAAACCAAAAAAGGAAGCAGATGGAAGAGGACCACACAAGTCACTATGCATAAGCTCCAAGGGAACTGAGGTGTGCCAAGAGGCACGTTTGTCAAAACTGTCCCGATGATGTTTTTCGAGTACACAACCGGAGCAAACACCATCTCTGCAAGATACCATCGGAAGACCTGTCACCATATTTTCTTTACATAGTTGTTGCAATGAGCGATAATTTAAGTGACCAAATCACTCATGCCAAAGTTTGCTCAAGTTATCACTATGAGCAACAAAAACTGAAGGGAAAGGTGATGACCCAAAGTTGTTAAACTTGTACAACCTGGTAATATCATCAACAATTCTGGTAGCTGAGACCTGTTGAGGATTTTTAAAATCCTTGATTACAACTTGGTGAGGTGTAAAGGTCACAGTTTTACCTTCACCAGAATGAGTGATCTGATAGACTGATAACAAATTGCAAAAAATTCTTGGAACACATAGTGCATCACTAAAATGACCATTATCTACTGGAACTGTTCCAGCTCCTACAACACTTAGAGATCTATCATCACCAACAAATATTTGTTTGGTGTTACATTCATGCATAGTAGAAAAGATGGCTTGATCCTTAGCCATATGATAAGATGCTCCAGAATCAATGAGCCATTCATTTGAAGTAGAAGAAGAAGATGCATTATAAGAATAACTAAAAGCACAAAGTGCATGTCCATGAGAGGCAGATTCTGAAGGCAAATCTAGGCTGATGTGGTGCTTCTTTATTGCTACTTCCAAGGATGCCATCTTCTTAAAACACTTAGATTCGTCATGATTATCTTTCCCGCAATAGTTGCAATGACGCTCAGTCTTCTTGCCTTTTGGCTTGGATCCTTTGTCATTTTTTAAAGAATGAGCTGACTGAGAGGGTTTTGGACCCCTGTTTGACTTATTATTGCGAAAATTTTGTTTCTTGGGAGGCTTGGACTTTTCTTTCTGTTGGGACAATAAGGTTTTCCCAGATGTATCTGCATTGTTGATTATTCCAAGATGAATGAGTTTATCTTGTTCCCTAATCAAGGAATCACAAAAGGATTCAACACTAGGCTCTTGATAGCTAGATGCATTCAAGGATGCTTTCATGGAGTAAAATGTAGATACAAAAACAGAATATGCAGGTCCAAGTTTGGAAAGAATATGATAAATGCATTGTTTGTCTTCCCTCTCAATCTTACATTCTGCACATAAGAGCTTAAGAGTTTTGTACTTAGATAAATAATCTTGAATGCATGAAAAGTCACTCGGATTTAAAGAAATCAACTCATTTTTTGAGTTGGTGACCTCGAATTTCATTGTGTTTACCAAACATAGATTCCAACTTGTCCGAAGCAGCATTAGGTTCATCAATTCCAGATATGTGGAATCGCAAATCAGTAGAGATTGACATCCCAATCAATCCATGAGATTCATCACATCTATTTGCCCATTTTATTTTCTTATCATCATCAGTGGATTCTTTTTCTTTCCCTGTGGTAATTCTGAAAAGTCCCTTACTTCATAGAACATCCTCCATACAAGATTTCCATGAGAAATAGTTGGAACTGTTAAGAAGAATATCACAAGGGGTGGTCATATTTGTAAATTAATGGCTGTAAAAGAAGAAACCAATAGTCTGGATGTGAAGATCTCGAAAAAATAGGCAGTTTAAAAAAAAACGGCACTGAAAACTGACTCTGTATGATGAAGTTATGCTTGAACAAAGAAACTGTTGAAGATGTCCCCAATAGTGACGTGGCAGCTAGAGAATGTCCAGCAAAAAAAAGAATCTCCTTCTTCCCAAGATGAACATTTTTACAATCACTTTACAAGAAAGTTGATTTAAGTGAACCACTTTTACAATTATATTACTTTTAAGTAGTGCAACAATAAATAAATAAAAAACTTAGGTGACTCACTTGTATTTTTATTTTTTATTATTTAAGTGAGATGCACTTTTACAATAAAGTAACTTGAAATTAGAAATTGCATGCACTTTTTCTTTTAAAAGTAACTTCCTAAGACTTGAACTCGATACCTATTAAGGAATAAAACAACTTTGAACCAAGTGAGCTAGATTAAAATGTATGTAAAATATGGGAATGAAGAAGGGTTTTTTTTTTTTTTTTTTTTACTCTTCTTGCTCGGTTTGCGTGCTTGTCTTTTTTCCTGCAAAACAAACCACAAATCGAAACAAAAAAAACTTTTCCACACTTGTGGAGTTAGATCTTGTTAGCTTGCCCGAAAAGTCTACGTTTTCTCTCTGTTTCTGATTTGCCGAGATCGCGCAAGGTGCACGGCAAAGAGCATACGCTGCCGAGAAAAACCCTTTCCCTTTCTGTTTCTGATTTGCCGAGATCGCTCAAGGTGCACGGAAAAGAGCATACGTAGATGAGAAAGCAACAATCTGAACCTAAAAAAAATCTAACAGTAAAAAAGATGAAATATGAGATTTTTTCTTTTTAAAAAACGAAATAAAAAAAATGCGTCACTGTAACATTATACCTTCAGATCTGATGAAATACGCATTTCTGGAGCAACCAGGAACCGTTTTCGATCAAACGAAAACTATTTCCCAATGGAAACAATGCTTCGGATGCAATGGAACACCTCCCACAGCCCAAAAATGCACAGAAATACCAGAACTATAAACCCTTTCGAGTTTCGGCAACAGCAGTTCAAGATCTAGATCATTACCGAAAGTGGCACTTCATAAAAGCTCTGATACCATGTTCGGGTACACAGGGTACTACCAAAGAACCGAACACCAAGAGCAACCACTTCACACAAACAGATCACAGATCAACACACCGATGTTTTGACGTGGTTTAAACCATCTTGAGGGAAACACTCCACGGCCCCGACCAAATAGCTTCTACGGGACAATTTATTATGCAAAGAAAGAAAGTTACAAATGAGTTTCTCATAATCGATCAACTAAACAATGACCCTCCATGGTCTTTAAATAGAGATCATGGACCAATCAGGTGTTAACCCATGGATCAAGGTTAGGTTTGATCTAAGAGAAGTTGAGTCGTCGGATCACTCTATGTCGGAAACATATCGTGACCGTCGGATTAAGTATTTACAAATGCATACTAAAAAAACACACTATCCCTAACGGATATATTACACAAGTTGATCTTAACTAACTCCTAAGTGTCTAAATATCCTAACATTTTTGCAAGTGACACTTGGTTGTCGCTCTTCTCGGTTACTACTATGTAGTAGGTGCTAATATAATCCTACACCGATAAGGCTCCAACACCCATGAATTTTCCTTTGAGTTTTACCACCTCTCCTCGATGAGATAGTCTAGTAATGAAGTAGATATCATCGACGGTGATATCTATCATATCCCCTTGGAGATTGAACATCCCTTGATCAAGATCCCAATATTTCACTAACATTCGGAGTAAGTGGGATTGCTCCCTCATGTTTGATGTGCGAAAAAATTCAAGAAGTCCACATCGTCTTAATGCATTCAAATTCAATGGGTCCCCCATGGATGTTCTATCCATGGCCTCATGCTCTCTTTCTCTCCAAGTGAGCACCATACCTGTATTTGAATCCATCATTTTGCATTAGTTTGGAATTTTGTAATATGTTTTGCGCCACCTGCAGGTATATTTTAAACACAGTCACGAGTACCCGCGAGTTGAGTTCCCTTCAACCCACAGTTATTTTGCGTACCCGTGACTTCAACAGAGCCTACCCAAGGGTACACAGAACTAAATTTTTAAACAAAAAAAATCTTTAATAAACCATTAAAAAACTTTAAAAAACCATCAAATATGCAAAGCATATGGATATTTGTTACCTCCAAGCGACTGATTCCGAAATAGTCCTCCGGATTTCTCATATGCAACGCACAAAAGTTGTAGGTTTTTCCTCCTCTCCAATGGTAAATTTGGTAAATGTGGGTTATTTTTTGTTTTGTTACTATTTATGGTAAATTATATCCTTGATTTTTTCCCACTTTCTATAGTTTATAACCCCTTTTTGTCATTTTTCTTAATCTCAATGACTAATTCAGTTGTTTTGACTAGGTAAAAGTACAAGAAGGCACTCTTTTATAAATGTGTTCACACTGGTGTTATCTAAAAGGTTTGATTTCCCCTCGCATGTCGATTAGATCATTGCATTGCATCTATATCTCGTCATTTTTATGCCCTAGGACCTCCCTTTTTCACCATGGACTATGATTTTTAACCCCCATTTCCCCCCCCATTGTCATCGTTCTTCCATGGTTAGGACCTTCCTTAACATGGGTCACCCTAGATACGTAACTTATTGGTGCCCAAGCCGTTGTTTTCCACTTTGGGGACTTGTCACTTATCATACATCTTTTTGTTCAAACATTTATATCATGTTCCCATCCCTATGGAGTTATTTTATGCTCTTGTTAGACTCCTTAAATTGAGAAGATTGCCGAGTACACTTGTCTTGTTCAGACTCGTTAAAGGACTTGAATAGACATCCACTCAGATATAAGTTTATCCCTTTTCCAAATCTTAGTGGATTATTTACGAAAAAGGTATACTCTAGTTCTTTTGACTAGAAGAGTTATCTCTCGTATACTTTTATACTTTTTTGGGCGAGGAGAATAACTTTACAAAAAATTCCTTATGGAGTTCTTGTTTAAGTTTTTCAGACTCCTTAAACATGAAAATACCAGTGAGCACAAACAAATCTAGGCTTGATATTAAAATCCATGGGTCAGTAACCTATCGAGCAATAGTCTATCTCTTCTTCAAACTCGTTAAAAAATGAAGAAATTCATGAGTTTCCCTCCCATGGATTCATTAAAGTACACATGGTTGGACCCTTATCAATCATTCTTCTCTCTCTTCTTCGAGCTTGTTAACAAATGAAGAAGGTTTTTTATTTTACTTTCTTGGACTCGTTAAAATTTAACAAGAAAGACACTAACGAGCTTCCTTTTAATCTTTTCATGCTCGTTTAAACAATGAAAAGACACCCTAAAAAGAGAAGGGAATTTTTTTTTTTCAGTCATTCATTCATCATACGGCAGCAAGTATAATTTGTCCTTGAACACAACACTTCTATTAATTCAACGGGTTTTAGTTTTGGCTTTAGGATGTAAGAAGATTCCAGAGTTGTTCACTCCTCCGATTGGTTACTCTTATGATCATATGGAGAGGTTGTTATGTCTCCTACATAACAAGCATGTATCATGTTTCATGTTTTTCCAAGCATCCTAAGTCACTTTCCTATTGTGCTTAATGTTCAAGGATTACCCCTGTGTTGGCCACTCTACAGTTCATCTTGACTCTTCATGGCTGCCATCCCTTATGTCAGTACATCAATTTTGTTTCAACTCAATCTTAGTGTTCCTCATGTGAGATAATGAAGGATTCTTTAATGCCTTCCTTCCCACATGTCTCTTCCTATCGACATCAACACATTTTTCTCTAGGAAGTGGACTTAGAGTTCCCAGACAGTACCTTGAAATTTGCAGTCATTAGTGGAAGATCCTCTTGCTGTTGAGTTATCAGAATGCACCAATGTCTCTTACTCGACAGATTCTTCAAGTGTTTGACTTCAAAACCTCTTATTCACACTTGTAAGGATGTACTCAGTACCTTGGACCCCATTTTCATTATTAGTGGGTGTCCTCGCATTTGTTAACGATTCTCATCATTTCAACCGATAATCAAACGAAATCCTCCATGTTCGACTTCAACTCTTTTATTCGCATGGTTTAGCGTTTGTACGTTTTCTCGATTGGTCGGATTGAAGACCTTGGGCCTATGATAAAATTTCTTTGTTTATCACCCATGTTGCACAAGACTGAGCCCTACTTACATTGGTTCCTCATGAGACATAGATCCAGTTTGTGGTTATGGCTATGATCTTCTTTTGACATGGATCCACGCTTGTATTTCAATGGCCATGCTATATACATATTTATGATCTGTATTGGAGATCATGTTATATCATTCTGACCATCTCCTTATATCAAGATTGTACTTGCACGTTGACCTTGTTTTATTTCAGGTATTGTTTGAGACTTTATTCCTGTGGCTCTCACGCTCCTCCACTTCTTTGTTTTGTAATGCATTTCGATCATAATTACCCTTTTGACCTCATGCATTAGGGGGCATCTGTTATTAGTTAGATTGACACTTCTCTATTCGTGAACACACTACATTGTCAGTCACACAAAAGGACATTATGGATTGAAGAGCCCCATTGACTATAGATGCTTGGGATCTGAATCTTACATCATCCTCTTCAGTTCAACTATTTTGTGAAGATATTTTGAGGCATAACCACAACCCTTAGTATCTGTCAAATCGCGAGTCACCCGCAAGTTCTCCATTGACAACCCGCAGTTTTTCCCAAAAAGGTCCACCAGCTAGTTGACTAGCATGATAATCACGAGTTACTCACAAGGTGTCAAGTATTATACATGTGGGTACCTCCAAAAATCATGAAAAAACATATTAAAAAATCAAATTAAAGATGGTTATGGTAGTTACCCTAACCACCATAACCTCCCTAACCATTTACCTTTCGAAGCCTATCCTCTCATCTTGCTATATAAATAAAAGGAGAAGTCATCAAGGAAAGGGGGAGAACTATTTTGTATAAGGAAATGCTGAAGAAATATCCATTGAAGGAAGAAAAGCAAGGATCCCAAGATCAAGTTTCAATAGTGTAGGTTACAGATCACATATAGTTTGTTGCCATTAATGTGAATAATTGCAAGAGATTTTCTTTCCCATAAATAGCTTGTCTACCTTGTGAATCTAGTTTATTTGAATCTATCATATCTTTTATATATGATTTTCATGGTAGTTTATTCATATTTATGTAGTCAAAAGATTTGAGGAAGATGTCTTGTTTATTGCAGGTTTCGCATTTAGGATCGTGGATTGGAGGAATCAAGCTTAAAGCTTGGATGAAACCTCGTATTTCCATGTATGTTCTTTGGATTTAAATCCAAACTTTGTTTGATTAAAGAAATAAATTAGTATGCTATACATGTTTTTCACTTAGACTATGTACCTTAGGAGTAGTATGTTGATGATCTCTTTGAACTTCCCAATCATAGGTTAAATTGCCGAACATCATTGTCCTCTCGTATTTTCAACTTATCTTCATGAAGTTTACTCAAATTTCAAGTGTGGGCACTCGCTTGATATGTATTTAAATTCTACATCCAATTAATATCCACTTGGAATACTTTTGAGAAACCTTCATCAAGAAGAAACTAAAAAAAAGGTCGTACTTTGAAGGAAATACATTTTTTATGTATTTCATTTTTTTCCTATCAAGGGTATCTCTAAAGTATACTCAGTGTGCATTCATTACAAGAAGAATTTAATTCCACATCCAACAAGTGCTCATAATCAAAACTTGAGTAATTATTCAAGGAGATAAGTTGAAAATGTGAAAGAAAAAAAAAAGTAATTTTTCTCTTTCCCTCCAAAACTATTTACCCTTATGGCTGACATCATCATCTTGAATCCTATTAGTTCTTTGAAGTTGATTTTGATAGTACAATTTCTGTTTTGAGGTCCATTTTTTACCTCAAAATTCCTTTAATTGTGACTGTCATTTTTTGATCTCTCAAAGCCGTCTATAGTCTTGGAAATGCACCTCAAGTGTGACCTTCCTTGTTTCAGGGATTGATGTGTTAGTGCTAGACTGCAATGTCTTTGTTAGACAACTCTGTGGACCATAGTATGCTATTTCAGGCCAATAATATTGTGACAATATTTAACATATGTTGTCTAGTTAGTGAAATAATTGAGATACCAAACTTCAACTCTTTTATCTTACATTAAGGTTGAATAATGTTCCAATAAGTATGATAGATCTACTCATGGTGTTCACTAGCCATTCTCTAGAATTGTTATGGAAAACCCTTGTCTAAGAGTCTAGGGACCACCTTTAGCAATTGTTCTATTATTATGTTGCCACCAATTTTGATAGTGATTGTCGGCTTTATACGTTGAATTATCATAACCAAATAATATTTTCAAAGTTGCAAATGATTATATAATAATTTCTATAGATAGATAAATGGTTTTAATGACAAGAGTATATACAATGAGGAAGAGAGACTTCATGTTTATCTCTATATGTATACTCAATTTGTTGGATTTGTACTTGGTTGGTAGATGGGACATTAAAGTGCTTGTAGTTGTTCTATGAGAATATATTCAAGGTTTTAGAGGGTAACAAACTATAGTACATGTAAATCTATGTAAATCTTTATATGCTTGAGATTTTGAACATTGTTGTCTAATAGGAAACCCAACTTTGAATTTATTTATTGAAATATGTCTTTCATATCATAAAAGATTTCGAGATCCTTTAAGATAGTACACACTTAGAGGTACAACAATAGAAGGCATTATGATATTAACCAAATGAAAATGTGTCGCCCACCAATAGTAAGAAATAAATCCCAAAATTAAGGATAAACCTTTCATTCCAATGTAGGGAACAAAGGCATTATAGACATGATCATCGCCCCATGATAAGGTAGATTTTGGTTGGGCAAGGAGTAAACCATCTTATACAAAATGCCTGTGAGTGTTAAATTATTGCTCTTTTTGAATGTAATAGGGAAGCTAAGTATTTGTCACCAACATCATAGCTAAATTGTGATTGTGGATACATAATGATATCAAATTGAGAACAAATGCCATATATATATATATATGAAGCATTGCTTGCAAATTTAATAAGGGTTTTGAATGGGAAAAATACATGATATATTCTTTCTCCCTTTTACATGTAAATTAACTTTTACTTGGTGATTGAGTTTATTACTTCAAATATTGTTTTGTTACATAAATCCATCAGGTTTGAATGTATTAGGTTATTCAAATGCTGCATCAAAATATGTATTAGGATACTCAAATGTTGCATCATAGTTTAACCATAAGGTTTGAATGTATTAAGATACACAAATTCTGCATCAAAGTTTAAATTTTACCTAAATTTATTAAGTTTGAATGCATTAGGATAATGAAAGTTTAAATTTTACCTAAATTTATTAGGTTTGAATGTATTAGGATACTCAAATGGTGCATCAAAGTTTATATAAATTTATTTTTAAGCAAGTGGAAATGAAAAGTAATAATTGTTCCATTTTAGCCGATAAAGAGTACGATTTTACGAATAAATCCAGATGAAACCTTGCACAGTGCACATTTAATGAAAAGTAATAATTGTTCCATTTTGAGCAGATAAAGAGTACGATTTTACGAATAAATCCATTTGGGATGAAACCTTGCGCAGTGCACATTTAATGAATACTGTGAAATCTAACCAATAGTGTTAATAGAGAGAATATAGTCAGCAAAGATAGAAACTATTTCACAGCCAAATTTAGCTGTCATAGTACTCGGTTCTGACACTAAATAAATAGACGCTAGACAAAAATAGCTCCTGCTTCATAATTTTTTTGGCTCGTTTCTAGGGTTTCTTTACATTGGTTCATGCATGTCTGTATCACACTGGGTCCTTTCATTGGCAAGGGATCAATAGCTCACCGACTTATAGCATACAACACTGTATAAAAAATTTGGAAGCTTTTCCTTCTAAAAAGTTAAAAAAAGGTGTCGTTATCCTAGACACATGGAATCCCAAGCAAAATAAATTTGGAAGCTTTTCCTTCTAAAAAGTTAAAAAAGGTGTTGTTATCCGAGACACATGGAATCCCGACAAAAGGAGTAATGCAATAGAAGGAATACCAACTAGGAATTGTCGAAGTCAATATCCTCAAGGGCTTCGGCTCAGCTAGATCAAAATATAAAGTAGGAATTGTCGAAGTCAATATCCTCAAGGGCTTCGGCTCAGCTAGAGCAAAATATAAAGTGTTATGTATTATTGGTGTATTTCAAATCTTTAATGTATGCTTTTAAGGATTGAGATCTACAGAGATGTTACGTATGTTTTTTATTTTTGTGAAAAGAAAGGTAATCTTAGAATCCATTATGATAAATATATTTTCATGATCTAAATATAATATATAAAACTGTGTTATATGGAAAGATATAAATACAAATTTTGTATTTATATAAAAATATTGTTATAATACAAATATAAATATCTAAACAATAATCTAAATTGTATTTTAACCTGTGTTACAATTTGTGAGTTCTAAGTTTTTAAAAATATGATAAATATAATTATTCTATTTTGTGGGGAGTAGAGATTGTGTTATTCTCTTTGTCATTGTAATTGGATAGATACAGGTTATAATTTGTGAGTTCTAAGTTTTTTAAAATATGATAAATATAATTATTCTATTTTGTGGGCAGTAGAGATTGTGTTATTCTCTTTGTCATTGTAATTGGATAGATACAGGTTATTCTGTAATTATTATTTTAAATTTTGAATTTAATAGAAACTTTCTCAATCAAATTCTTAAAAAACCAAGAATTTCTCATTCTTATACAAGAATAACAATTTTTCATCTGAACCCAATTAGTACATCAAAACCCAATAAGTATTTTTTTATTCTTCCCCAAGATCCTTTATTATACAATTTGAACAACAGGACTGAACAATTCACCCCTTTTCCATGTGGATTCGAAGGTGTGGAAGTTGGAGTAATTGTCTTATTAACTACAAAAAAAAATAAGAGGAAGAAGAAAACGTATTTACAGTCGGCATAGACCGCTAATAGGAGGCACAACAAAAACAGGTCTCTTTGATTAAATCAGCGGGTGCTTTCTTCCACCTGTTAATGCAGCACTCATGCCTCTGTAATGAATTATCACTACGTGAATATCCAACGCTTCCCAAGCCCTCAAATTGATCGATGGTCTTTCTCTTCTTGTCATTGGCGAATAATCTAATTCGCTGCATCCTCTTCTTGGGATTCACTCGCCCTCTCACCGTTACCTTCTTCTGCGCCGCGTCTACCACATAGTTCAGCAAATCTGCCCATCACACCACAACCCTATAAAGATCAGAACTAAGCAAAATAATGAGAAGCAACTCGCAGAGAACACATACATTCATGGAGGACTGAATTATAGTGAAGAGCAGAGATGATATCCATGAATGCCCACATGAACCCTAGAAATAATTGATGAATCGTTTCATGGCCATTGCCAGAATTGATCAATAAAGATCAGAATTTAGCAACATAATGAGCAGTAACTCGCAGAGAATACATCCATTCATGGAGGACTGAATCATAGTGAAGAGCAGAGATGATATTCATGAACGCCCACATGAACCCTAAAAATAATTGATGAATCGTTTCATGGCCATTGCCAGAATTGATGAATAAAGATCAGAATTTAGCAACATAATGAGCAGTAACTCGCAGAGAATACATCCATTCATGGAGGACTGAATCATAGTGAAGAACAGAGATGATATTCATGAACGCCCACATGAACCCTAAAAATAATTGATGAATCGTTTCATGGCCATTGCCAGAATTGATGAATAAAGATCAGAATTTAGCAACATAATGAGCAGTAACTCGCAGAGAATACATCCATTCATGGAGGACTGAATCATAGTGAAGAGCAGAGATGATATTCATGAACGCCCACATGAACCCTAAAAATAATTGATGAATAGTTTCATGGCCATTGCCAGAATTGATTAATGTGGTCTAACAATAAACATACCGTCCATTTCGGAGAGCACTTTGGAGACTCTGTCCCGGCACTCTAGGCAGCGCATATTAGCATTGAGAACAATCACCTGAACCTGCAATATTGTAATTAATATCATATAATTCAGTTCATATGTGCAGAGATACTGGCAAATAAGGTATAATAAAGACATTAATGGAGGAGATGGGCTAATTAATTACTCTGGGCATTGTTAAGGCCTCCGCGGAGCACAGCAGCTGAGTTGTAGGAGCCATGAATTTGGGTACACTGATGGGTAATGAAGAGCATTCTACAGCCACTGTTCTCGGATTCATATCCATCGCCTCGCCTCGCCTCCTCACAAATATCATGAGTATTATTATACATGTATTCAATTATGACAGGACTATATGAACTGTGTGGTCCGGTTATTTCTTGGTGTTAGGTTGATTCTTTTATGGAAGCATGTTGAAACTGGCGTGGATAAGGTTCACTCATACTTCGCAACTTTTCCTATCACATTTTTTGCACTACTCCGGAGGAATTTGCCTTGAAAATTATTTCTGTAATTCAACTACTTATTCTTATCACATTTTTTTTTAGTACTGTGGATGATTGGGGAGGAATTAGCAATTTTGTTTTTGTAAATTAAGTGTTACGAATCAGTTATTTATTCTCTATGTATCAATTACCAGTTATTGGTGATCTATGAATCAGTTACTAATTATTTATAAATCAACTAATCCACTTCAATTCTAAAATGTAAATACCTATAGGTGTTGGATTACATAACATATTACACAGTAAGATTTGAAGTTTCAATAGAAATTTAAATCTTAAGACAAAAATGTAACAACATTCTTCCCAATAACCTCATCTACATTTACACCTTAAATATAAATCATATAAATTGTAATGTTATTGATGAAAAATTGAATTTTTAAAACAATTTTGACAACTAGACTCTAGTAACATATGAATATCAATTATAAAATGAGGAGAGCCTGGAAACTTGATGATCATTATTATGTCCCTAAAGATTCGCTGACATGTTTCCATAGGATACCATGCGCCATAAAATTGCATGGAAGTGGTGTGTTCGGACAAGAGGTTAATTTAGTGCAGGGGGTGGTGTCCTGGCCGTTTGACGTCTCCTCTCTTATTTCTGTGTTATCTTTTGTCACTTCTTGATGTACTCTCCTCTCTTATTTCTGGGTTATCTTCGTCACTTCTTGGTGCACTCGCAGGTATGTCGGTTGGGCAATGGCGTTTTTCGTTGGCGTACTGGTCAGTGGTCACGCCAGCCTTGTTTTTGGCTGCATGGAGTCATTTGTCACTACTACTGCAAAGTAAAATCATTGAAATCCGATTCAGTCATTATTGTGCTCATAGACTTTACGCTAAACGATAAGCCTCGAGCAGGCTAATCTTGTCCGGTTTTGACTTTGACTTAGAATTTTAACCATTGAAAGGAAGTTTGATCAACTTTATATGAAAGTTTTCACCATTGGAAAGAGGTGTAGAGGTTTTTGCCACAAACTGATTCAATTCTATTTGATTTTTAACTATAAAAATAAGTTGATAATTTCAATTAGAGTTTTAACAATGGGAAAGGCACTAAGTTAATCCTTAATAAGATTTCCATTTTTTTTTCATTTATGTTGGCATTGTTGAAATAGTTATTTTTATTTTTCAAATTGCAATTTGGGATGCAGAAATGAATTCAGCACCTTCACATATTTTGAGATTTTGCAATTCCAACAATTTATAACTGCAAATTTTGCAACAATTCCAATCAAATTTTTACCGAAAAAATAGTCAAAAAAATATCAAAATCATAGAACCATTAATTATTTTAGTGAAATATAGTTTTGCAATCGGATTAAATAACTCTAACCCCCCCAAAAATAGAACACTAATAAGTAATATGGGCCCATTAACCTACAAGCAAAATATAATACTAGCACAACCACCTAACTTGTGGCTGGTGAACACTATAGGTCACAAGTTAAGTGCCATGTACAAGTTATCTTGTCACTTATTCTCCATGCTTAGTTGTAATCACTTGTTATCTATGACTTGTTAGTTTCTATTATCCATGCATGCATTAGCTGAGTTATTCATGCATCAACTACCACTTATTTTTCTTTGTTTTATAAATGTTTATTTCTAATTTTGAAGGACAACCATAAAATCAATCTTGATAGTACACTTATATCATACTCCTTCAATCTAGGAAAAACATAAATGATAGTCCAACCCAAATTCTAAGATATATACACCTATCAATATAGCTGTATGTGTAAATAAATACTCATTAACCTAAAAACTATATATATATAAATAATTAATAATAATACTTATAAAATGTGACTTATGCTACTTTGCTCCAACTTATTTACTTGTAGTGAAGTACCAAGTGATTTAACTCCATGATAAAAAATGAAAAAAAATCCACCAAGTTCTTTTACTTATTTAAGTAATAAAATAGACTTGTGATCAATCCATACAAAAAAAATCCATAAAGAAAAAAAATAAAAAAATCCACCTTAAAAGAGGCTGACAGTTCTTATCTTCAACCGTTCAACCAAGTATTTTTAATTATCTAGACTTGGAGAGGCTCATAGTTCTTATCTTCAACCGTTCAACCAAGTCTTTTTAATTATCTAAGTAATAGACTTGGAGTTCCACGAGACAAAATATTAGAGCATTTCCCTTGGCATCTTCACGAGTTCTTTTACTTATCTCACTTATAGACTTGGAATTCTTATTTTATATTGAGACAAATTTTTAGGGCATTTGCTTTGGCATCATTGTCATGAAGATGAGTTTAAGAGAGAGTTTGAAAAGTCCATACATAAATGGATTTTAATGTAATATTTTGTTGATATTAATTAAAATAATTTTATAAAGTTAAGTTAATTATTAAAATTATAGTAATATAATTTGAGTATGAATATTGAGATACATATGATTCGATATTCAAAGAATATCTAATAAAAAAATCCAATACGAATAAAATACTGAAGTAAGCTTCTTATATATAATACTTTTAATCAAATATATAAACCAAATTAACATAAATGTACATTAAAACCATTAGTTTTTACAAAAAAGTAATCAATTGAATGTTATTTATATTCTATAGTTATTAAATAATCAAAATTTGGTTTTTAAAATTTATTTTTTCAATAGTAAAAATCTATACTCTTCTCATATCTATACAGAATATTCAACGAATTCGAAAATTGGTCAGCCCAATTATACTACTATGATTAAAACAATATATTCATTATAAGCTTAATATGTAAATAAAATCTATATGAAAAATCTAATATTCCATCCAACAATTACTTAAATAAACCCAATTAATTTTTATTAATTATAAATTTATTTCAACTTCTTTTTTTTCTTACTTTTTACTACTATTTTTTACAAATGATCAGTGTAATAATTCTCTACTTCCACCAAACAAACTTTGCTTTTAGTTCTTTTTACAAAGTTTTATTTCATCTTTGCTTACTTACTCTTTGCAAAAATTCTTGTGGTAATGAATATATGTAGGTTCAAACCATTGTATGTTTCTTCTCTATGTACAACAACTTATCTTTGATTCCAATGCTGTGTAAAAAGAACATGCACTTCTTGGCTATAAGATGCTGATGGGCAGATAATTTTAATGTAAAATAAGTGTTTGTATAAGGTTTAATCAAAAAGTTTGATGGAATCTAGCAAAATCCCAATTTTTGTCAAAATTGTAATTTGTCGTGTTTAGATTGGAATTTCGGCGAGTTGAGTAGTTTTAAAATTGGACAATAGTCTACTACAGACAATCCAATTACTGAAATTACAAAAAATACCAAAATAACAATTTCCCGCCAAAATTTTAACACCTTTTGGTTATCTTTTATCCTATGCCATAAAATAATGTCTGAAAACAAAAGTCTGCATGTGATAGATTTCCACTTTACTCCGAATTCTGTACTGGTTGTAAAGTACAAAATGGACGAACAGTCATTGCTCCCAGACTACCTTGTCTTTGGCTCAACGCTTCTCCATCATTTTTTGGCATCCTACGAACTGTCATATCAATAATTAATTGGCTATGACACATGTACGGTCTATTAAGACCATGGGCCTTCAACTACAATGGAATCTCTAAAAATTACTGGAGCTACAATGGAATATCTAAAATATACTATATCAATTATTAATTGGCTGTGACATGTGTCGGTCATTTAGGACCATGGGCTTTCAACTACAATGGAATATCTAAAAAACACTAGAGCTACAATGGGATATCTAAAATATACTAGACGAGAGGCTTTCAATTATAATGGAATTTTTAAAATAGTTTATTTTAATAAAATTATTTAAACTTTGGCTTTATCATATATCGAGAGGGGTGAAATCCATTAAAATATGAACTTTGGTATAACTTTTTTATAATTTAATTAATTTTTTTAATAATTTTAATATATATCTTTGTATTTTAACTTTAAATTTAGATTATTACTAAAAGCAATCATAATACTTTAATTAAAAAGTATGATTTCCTTTATAAAAATGGAAATAGCTTTCATAAACTTAAACAATTTCAATATCCATGGTTAAGTGGTTTAGTCGAGTGGTTAAGTGATTTTGAAGTAAGTATTTTTTTAACATTTTATAGAAAATGATGTATTAAAGATTTAAGAGAGTGTCTTCCTTGGACTTAAGGAAATAGGTCAAGGCCTAAGACTTAGAGGTATATGGGCAGAGCGAAAGTTTATCTCTTAGCATGGTTTTCTTTGAATAATGGTGATGAGTCCATTTGCATTGCAAGAGAGGAGCCACTGATGACTATACTCACTACCATTTTAACACCATAGAGTTTACTATTTTGATACTTTTACTTTATTAGTTAGTTGTTTAATTTAAAAATAAACAAATCAATTATTATTATTAAAATTAAATATTAATATTTAATGTAGTTATAATATTTTTCAATTACTTTTTTTGTAAAGATCCTGTAGCACTTGGTTGTTCTTTCCATGAGCACCTGTTTGGAAGACTACGGGAATGGTGTTGGCTTTTTTATACCATAAATACTTATTATATCTAGAGAATGTGTTGAGCTAGATGCTCTTTTAAAATTGAGAATGTGGGACAAAGAAAGGTTCAAGGTGAAAAGACAAAAAGTCGTTCGTCCTTTAAGTATAGTATGAGATGTATGCTAAAGTCAACCATAAAGTAAATGGATCTAATTTATTCTCTGTCTTTCGATTACTATTTTAATTAAGAAATTTTCTAAGTGACATTAACATTTAAGAATGGTTTGATTCATTTGTTCATAGCTCCATTTCACGACTTTGGGACATTTTCTAGCACGGGTGTAATGTCCCTTGTTAGGAATTTTATTAAAATGGCAATTTTCCACTTTTTTTTCCCTAGTTCGACCTTTGACTAGTTTTGATCTCTAGGTCCCAAATTTGCCCCAAATGATTTCAAATCCTCTGAGAAGGTATATGAATTATATTAAAACATAAATATGTGTTTCAGTGATGCCTTTGGACCTTTAAAATACCTCTGCAAATTCTCTTTCAATTCTGGTCAATGTAGGTAACTTTACTAGTGATTTCCCTTTGATTAGTATTGGTCTCTAGGTCTCAAATTGACTCCAAATGCCTTCAAATATTCAAGGAAGGTGTATGAATGATATTAGGACTTGAATATGATGTTCAGAGATGATATATGGCCACCAAAATACCTCTGCAAACTCTCTTAAGATTATGGACCATGTATGCAATTTTACTAGTAATTTGGGGTTCAAATCCCCCTGGGGTAAGTACTGAAAATGGCTTCCCAAATGCCTCCAAAGCCACTCAAATTTCTGAACAGAGGTAGGGAATGTATTAAGGATGTTATTAAGGTCTCATGTGCACCATTAATTGATTATTATATTTGTTCCAACCCTCTCCCATTCAACTGCAAAAATCACCAATTCGACCCTTGGGGAAATGGCACTATTTCTTCTCCCAGTGCAATTAAACTAAGTAAAAATACTTCAAATGCTCAAGTACAGTACATGAAACTTGTAAAATACATCCATGGCAGTTTATTAATCACAAATGCATCATATAATCATCCATTCATTCGGAATCATCATCAATACATTGGTTCACAACAAGGTAGTGGGGAAATGGCATTGTTCTTCCATTAAAAATGAGATTTATACATTTCTACTTGAAATTTCGACCTGAAAATTTCTGGAGATGAAGAACAGAGTATTTAATTCATATTACAAAATAAGTGAGGCATTAGAATCTCCCCCAAAGAGTACAATAGCTCACCAAAAATGCCCTCCCTCAAGGATCAAGAATATGCCATCAAAACTAGAAATGGTTGAAGGAGTGAGTTGCAATAGAAGAAACCATGAGATTCCCTATAGCTTACACCTACAAATAAAGACTCCATTAAAGCTCCAAATGAAAGGTCTGAATGGACTTTCCAATTACCATCTTGGATGGGAATCTTTCACCCTCGAAATTGGCTAAGGCAAGAAACTAGTCATCCACTAGCTCTCCCTCTTCACAAATGCAATTGCAAATTCTACAAATGATCAAAAGATGGTTTAATTCTTTTTTATTGACATTTATAAAGTTCTAAATTCCTCCATGGGTCCAATTCCTTCCAAGAGACTCATGCCAACTCAAGTTGGGAAGAGATTCCAAAGAACGCCACTTGTACAACAATTTCTAGTCTCCCACTTCCACCAAATCACATGTGGAAGCATCTTAGCTGCCCTAACACCCTTGAGCGCCCTCTTGGAGTCTAGTTTTATCCCTGACATGTCATATATGTCATATGTCAGCCTTCAGGTTTGATTTGTGTCATAGGTGTCATAGCATCTTCATCATTGTTGTCATAGAGCTAGGGAATCTAGCCCAAGTGTCTCACTAGCTCCAAATTGCCTCTTCCTTTTCCATGGGAGTTACTCTTCCTCTATATTTCGACCTTGGATGAGTCATGCCATGAATAATACCTTTTGGACTCCCCCAAGTATGTTACCATTCACCTTGAATTCGTATCGGTGAGAGGATGATGCCAAGTGTAGTGGGGAAATCTAGCCATATGTCGGTCCCACTTCCTCCATGTGTCTTCATGATCAAATGCCACTTTGATTTTCACTTGTATATATTTATTTAGCTCCTTTATTAAATATTTATGCTACTCTAATGTTCAAACATCATTTATTATCCCCATTATTCCAAATCACAAAGCTTCCACCCCAAACCTAGGAAACTAGTAATTTTCCTCCTTGGCAATTATTTGACCTTTAACATCAATTTTACAAACTCTAATGAATATGGCGAATGTGATTAGGCCATTGTGACCCAATTCCAAATTTGGGACATGAAAAATCCTCCCTTCCCAATATTGCTTGTCCTCAAGCAATTTCAAACATGGGTGTTAAAGAACCTGCTTCCTGTATAATTCTTTGAAGTTGCCATTGAATTGCCCAACCTTGAGTCTTTGAGTTTCCATGAAGATTTTAGAGAGGAACCACCATGCTTGCTGCTGCACTACTCTGATAAAAATCACATTATGAAGTGGGAAATCCATCTCCCCTACTGCTTGTTTCCCCAAAAAAATTCAAACCAATGAGACAAAAATTATTCCAGGGTCCCATTGCTTGTATTGCACCCCAACAATTAAAAGTGCTCTCCAACCCATACCATCAGATAAGAGGATTCCTGGATCCCATTTTCTTGTATGCATTCTTCCAAACATCATGCGTACAAAATATGTATCATCAAAGTACATAACAACATAATGAAAATGTACATCAAGAAGATGCTTCATCAAAGAATCATGAAAGTGTTTATACCTCCAAGTAAGTAGACCACCATTTGCTAGGTGCATACAATCTTCAAGTGACCAATCAAATCTTCTCCAATGACATAAGTGAGGATCCCATGTCCGATAGTGTTGCTCCAAAAGAATGTTATATGCATCAAAATATTCATCCATGTATTCTTTCATCCAAGAAGTGAATGAAGAATCTCCACTAAAATATGAACCAAATAATGAGCAGGAAAAACAAGGAGACTTCAAAGGACTCAAAGAATTCTCATCCATACATTCATGAGGATATGTATCATCATAAGGTAAAGCAATATGTTGCTTCAATTCTAAATAATGAGGTGTTCTATTCATGTCATCATCAAAAGGAGAGGTAGGAGTTTCATACCCCTCATGTGGCACCACTAGAAAAAAACCTTTCACCCAATTTTCATCCCAAAGTGATGTGGATGGAAAAGAAGTGTGGGGTGAGGAATTATGAACCAACTTTAATTCTTTACAACTCTTACCCATTGAAATATTTAATTCATCTTCTCCATAATTGGCTGGTCCAACTATTGTGAGATCATGTACCTCTTCCAAGGCTTTGCAACTCTCTCCATGAGGCAACTCATAATCCATTTGAACAAGGACAAGTGCTTGTCCTTCTTCTTGTTTTAGTGTAGCATCTTCAAGAATCTGCATATCAACATGTACCTCATGTTCCACAATTACATTAGGTTCCTCTTTTGTGAGATAAATTATTTCATCCTTTTCCTTGAAAAGAGAACCATTGCTCATTATTTTTTCTGAGTTGCTTCCAAGTTCACTAAGCAACAATTTGAACTCTTGAAATTATTGCCTCCACTTGTCTTCAAAGGATGGTTTAAGTAATTTTCTAAACTCCTCATTCTCCTCTAAGGTTCCTTTCTCATCCTTACTCATGGTAAGCAATGAATGCACTTCTTCACCTACTTCTTCCCTTTCACCAAAGTACATCCAGTTCCAGTTTCTAAGGGTGGTGGCTTATTTCTTTGACTCCTAGTCTTCATTAATGTTCTACCACATCAGGTGCCAAGACCATGCTCTGATACCACTGTAATGTACCTTGTTAGGAATTTTATTAAAATGGCAATTTTCCACTTTTTTTTTCCCTAGTTCGACCTTTGACTAGTTTTGATCTCTAGGTCCCAAATTTGCCCCAAATGATTAAAAAATCTTCTGAGAAGGTATATGAATTATATTAAACATAAATATGTATTTCAGGGATTCCTTTGGACCTTTAAAATTCCTCTGCAAATCCTCTTTCAATTCTAGTCAATGTAGGTAACTTTACTAGTGATTTCCCTTTGACTAGTGTTGGTCTCTGGGTCTCAAATTGACTCCAAATGCCTTCAAATATTCAAGGAAGGTGTATGAATGATATTAGGACTTGAATATGATGTTCAGGGATGATATATGGCCACCAAAATACCTCTTCAAACTCTCTTAATATTTTGTACCATGTATGCAATTTTACTAGTAATTTGCGGTTCAAATCCCCCTGGGGTAAGTATTGAAAATGGCTTCCCAAATGCCTCCAAAGCCACTCAAATGTATGAAAAGAGGTAGGGAATGTATTAAGTATGTTATTAAGGTTTTATGTGCACCATTAATTGATTATTATATCTGTTCCAACCCTCTCCAATTCAACTGCAAAAATCACCAAGTTGACCCTTGGGGAAATGGCACTATTTCTTCTCCCAGTGCAATTAAACTAAGTAAAAATACTTCAAATGCTCAAGTACAGTACATGAAACTTGTAAAATACATCCATGGAAGTCCATTAATCACAAATTCATTAGAGAATCATCCATTCATTCGAAATCATCATCAATACATTGGTTCACAACAAGGTAGTGGGGAAATGGCATTGTTCTTCCATTAAAAATGAGATTTATACATTTCTACTTGGAATTTCGACCTGAAAATTTCTGGAGATGAAGAACAAAGTATTTACTTCATATTACAAAATAAATGAAGCATTAGAAGCTCCCCCAAAGAGTACAATAGCTCACCAAAAATGCCCTCCCTCAAGGATCAAGAATATGCCATCAAAACTGGAAATGGTTGAAGGAGTGAGCTGCAATAGAAGAAAACATGAGCTTCCCTGTAGCTTAAACCTGCAAATAAAGACTCCATTAAATCTCCAAATGAAAGGTTTGAATGGCCTTTCCAATTACCAACTTGGATGGGAATCTTTCACCCTCGAAATTGGCTAAGGCAAGAAACTAGTCATCCACTAGCTCTCCCTCTTCACAAATGCAATTGCAAATTCTACAAATGATGAAAAGTTGGTTTAATTCTTTTTTATTGACATTTATAAAGTTCTAAATTCCTCCATGGGTCGAATTCCTTCCAAGAGACTCATGCCAACTCAAGTTGGGAAGAGATTCCAAAGAACGCCACTTGTACAACAATTCCTAGTCTCCCACTTCCACCAAAACACATGTGGAAGCATCTTAGCTGCCCTAACACCCTTGAGCGCCCTCTTGGAGTCTATTTTTAGCCCTGCCATGTCATATATGTCATATGTCAGCCTTCAGGTCTGATTTGTGTCATAGGTGTCATAGCATCTTCATCATTGTTGTCATAGAGGTAGGGAATCTAGCCCAAGTGTCTCACTAGCTCCAAATTGCCTCTTCCTCTTCCATGGGAGTTACTCTTCCTCTATATTTCGACCTTGGATGATTCATGCCATGAATAATACCTTTTGGACTCCCCCAAGTATGTTACCATTCACCTTGAATATGAATTGGTAAGAGGATGATGCCAAGTGTAGTGGGGAAATATAGCCATATGTCGGTCCCACTTCCTCTATGTGTCTTCATCATCAAATGCCACTTTGATTTTCACTTGTATATATTTATTTAGCTCCTTTATTAAATATTCATGCCACTCTAATGTTCAAACATCATTTATTATCCCCATTATTCCAAATCCCAAAGCTTCCACCCCAAACCTAGGAAACTAGTAATTTTCCTCCTTGGCAATTATTTGACCTTTAACATCAATTTTACAAACTATAATGAATATGGCCAATGTGATTAGGCCATTGTGACCCAATTCCAAATTTGGGACATGACAAAGGGATACCCAATGCAAAAGTGGGTATCATCCAAACCACATAGGATATCAAGTGAGAGAAGCAACTTAATATAGTAAAGCAAGAAACCACCCCAAGAAACTTGTATACTTGTATTTTTATTTTGTATAACAGTAACAAATAATTAATTATATTAAAAAGGTTATAGTCAAATTGTACAACAAAGTAATACAAAAAATAGTGAATATAAATAACATAAATGCGTGAATAACCAAAACACCAAATGCTATCAAAAAAGGATTGTCACCGTCCTCCAAAAAATCCTTAACACTATTGCAAGTAAAAGACTCCTTAAACATATAAACATTTTTGAACAACATTACATAACATTAGTAAAGTATTGTTGATTGTTGGCTTCTCATGGCTCTCATGTGGCCTGGCGCATTCTTGGGTGCTCAAGTTCCACATCTTCCAACAATTGAGAGATTGTGTCTTCTTCCTTGGTCTTTATTGGGGTGGCACCTAAAGATGAGCGAGGATTTGAAGTTGTTGAGTGGGTCCATTTGTTGATGTTACCAATAGAAGCCTTCAGAGCCAAACATTTTTCCTCTAATGCCTGAATTTGTATTATTTGTTGTAGAATCATGTCCGTGACTTATAAGCTTTGAGAGATGAAAATATTTTCAAATGTGCTATAAACTGTATTGGAGAGAGAGAGAATATAAGTATTATCATTGATGTATTCGAGCATGTTCCCATCATGAAGATGGGTAACACTTTTTGGAAAGTGGAGGGCACGAGTATGTTGAAAAACGACGTCAATCGAACTTTTTTAAATCTCAATCGAGGGTTTAACTAAGCACGTGATCGAGCTATTTTAAAACGCTCGATTAAGGATTAGTAAAACTGTCAATCCAACTCCTTAGCTAGATC
Organism: Larix kaempferi; assembly: GCA_027924585.1. NCBI lineage: Eukaryota > Viridiplantae > Streptophyta > Pinopsida > Pinales > Pinaceae > Larix > Larix kaempferi. Next base: position 4,387,766 of record BSBM01000034.1, read on the forward strand.
AATGGTTTTTCTTAACCCTAGATCGAGCTTCAAATCTCAATCGAGCCATTGAGTTCGATAAATTTTTTTAAACAAGAGGACAAGAAAAATCCCCCCTTTGCAATTTCAAAGCTCGACCGAGTGTCTCCAACAATTATAAATATAAAAAAACAACAGATAGTGGATTATTTCACTGTGTCTGTTCAATAGAAGCTCGACCAATGTAACATCCCCAAAAATTCACTAAAATTTAAAATTCTCAAGTAACATTTAAAGCTTGTGTTTGTTGTGCGGAAGTATTGTTAGTGTTAACTTTAATATCTCTAAACATGGATCAATAAATTTCAAAGACGACATCTTCCATCAATGGTCGTGGGTAGTTAAAGTTTTACGACACTTATAAAACAACGACGATTGTCGTAAACTGCTGTTTAGCCTATCTTACTATATGATAGTTCTTAAATGATGTAGTGCTCTTAAACGTCGTTCATATGTCTGAATGTTTCTTGTTTAAAATATGTATTTAATGTTTCATACTTGAATTAACTCTGGTTCAAATTGCACACCGTCATTAATTATTCTATATTATAATTTTGACCTTAGAGACTAATTGATCGTCTCAATGTAATGAAGGGGTCCTTATGTACGCCCCGAGGCTTACTTAGCTATTGGTAGCTAATGCTCTTCACTTCATTTCTATTTGCAGATTATAGGTAAGAATGAGATTCAATTGACGCATACCCAAAGTATTTCAATTTGGAACTAGTTGTACAATATTTAGCCTTTGATGTTAATTACGAGAGTGTAGAGATCTTTAACCTACTCGAGGGTAAGACCTACCCTATCTAAGAGTATCATACTCAAGATTTAATCATTTGTTATCTGTTATAAGCATGAGTTTTCTGGATACATACCTTAACTGGTTTCATTAGAATACCACGCATTTACTAGACTTCTGATATGGTTTAACATTATTTCTCAAATGCTAATTAAATATGAGTTGTTTGCAGTAATATTAATATGGACTTAATTATAATCCCACCATGGTCTTTATGCATACCTTATAAGGAAATGCCACTACCATGACTATACATTTATATTAACCAAGGGTGGAAAATCTTACTTGTCCATACTATGGACTCTTTTCAATATAATATAAATGAAAACGTTTTATACTATATGCATATATTTTGTATACTTTACATTCGCATCCAATGTGATTGTGATAAAGTCTATTGATTAAATAGGATACATTGTATGATAATGAACTATACACTAAACTATATGCATACAACCTATATGCATAAAATCCAAACGTTGTATGCTATGAGAATGGTATGAACTATAACTTAACAGTTGTAAACCAAGAACCATATGTTATATAGCGTGAACCACAACACTAACATGTATGCGTTGGCAGGGTACTGGCTTGTAGCTGTAATTTTGGGTGAAAACATAAAGTTGGGAAACAATTTTGGCTTGTTTTCGACAAACAAAAACTGCTAATTTTTATGTTTTTCAACTTCGACCTCTTCAAACCCATATCTCCCTTAGGAATTTCAACTTGAAGTAAACACAAAGGTTTTATAGAATTGAATTAGCTTTTTACTCGTATTTTTTTTAAATTTTTTTATGGACATATCGTGGGACAAATTTGTTGTCAACCAATGGCATATACTTGAAAATTTTAGGTATGGATAATGAGTGACCTGTGTTGACCATGGTTTTTTGATAGATGGTTATTCATTTTAGGGAAACAAATTGTATGTTCATAATCTACACACACTAAACTTGATCCTGGACTATATTTCGAGTTTTTTAAGACTTGGGAACTATTTTTTATTATTTATCAAAACAATGTATGTTCATAAAATGGTGCAATATCGACACATGTTTTTGTCTTCACATTTTCTTTCAAATGTTACTCTTATCAAACAAACTAAAACCAACCCATTGAAGAGGACACTTCAAGGAACATCCTTGTATTTTTTTAAATTTTTTTGGCTTCGACATTGTGATGATATTGAATTTTCATTGTGACTGATTTTTAAGTCACTAAATTTTTTAATGATAAAGTTTAGTAAAAAAACAGTAAAAAATAGTAATCCTAAACGAAATTCGAAATTTTTTATATTATGAGAAAGTAGATTGAATGACGAATCTACTGGTATAAACTCCGACATGTAATTCTCATATTTTGCAGTGGTCCGACCTTGTTAAAGTGACACATTTCTGCATTCTGTAGAAATTCTGCTGGAACTGTTGACCAAAAACTTCCAGCCCAGAAAATGTCTCAGGCGAGAGATTTAAAATTTCTAGGGCGAGAGTCATTCCTGCTCTAAAATTAACCCAGAGTTAACGAAAACTCTTTCCTGAAAGTTGATTTAAACTCTCGTCGCAGAGGTTATAACATTTCTCGCCTAAGAGTTGTGTTACATAATCCCCCGAGAATCTTTTAGGGCCCGACACATTAAGTATTAAATTTCCTTGATTTGTGGGTGGGATTCCACATTATTCGTATGGGATGCCCATGATTCTCGACCGAGAATGGTATATATAATCTCTCGACCGAGATAGTTTTCCAAATTATTTCATCCGAGGGTTCGTTTTCAACGGATTGTTTTTTCAGTAGAGGGTTTGTTTTCAGCTGAGGTTTTTTTCAGTCGAGGGTTTGTTTTCAGCGGATTTTTTCAGGTGAGCATTATTTCCAACCGAGAGTCTATTCATTCAATTTCAATTATGCCTAATGCTGCACTTGCTCTCTTCTTGGTTGTTGAACCTTGAACTCATCTTATATATTTACAAAATGGTAAATTTCACTTGAAAAGGATTACAAATCACCATTTCTATCAAGCAAGGTTTGGAGATTAAGCTCATTGGTATTTAAAGTAAATTTTTAGTGCTTTTAATGAAGACTATTTTTAGTTTGATAAGCAAAATCTTTTAGTACATTTCCATTGAGAAAGTTTTCATCACATTATTCATTATTTTTTAGAATTAGTACTTGTGCGAATTGTATTGGTTGTTGCATGGTGAAATATTCCCTAAAACAGGCCTCGTTTGTTTGTATTCACTAAGTTTTCACTACTTTTTCTCTTGAATCACCCATAATGAGCATTTTGATTACATTTGGAATTGTTTTAAGATTGGTAGTATCACATATCTTTGATGAATATTTGAGATCTAAAGAATTGAGATTGAAGCACATAACAAGTCTTGCACTATTTTGAAATTGTTGTTTTATATGATCATGGTATTCTTGATATAAAGGTAAGGTTAGATCAATCAATGCTTTGTATTCATTTTACATGCATAAGAACTATTTCATGTTGAAGAGGTTTTTGGATACTATTTGGCCATAACAAGAACTATTTCATTTTGAATGAATAACACTTATTGGGTCAATGCACTGTTCTTTTTTTTTCAGCATATAACTCTCAATTCTCATATGTTTTCATGCATTGGATTTTAGGTTTTTATTTATTTCAACATGGGAAACTGAAAGAAACGTGAAAGAAAATATGATCGCACCAGAGTTGATGAAGAGGCAAGGAAAGAGCGATCTCATGTTTCTATGAGAAATTTAAGAGCAAAAAGAGCAATGGAAATAAATGTGGAGGCACATGGCAGTGACGAAGAAATGCAAAATGTGAATGCACATGGTGGTGACGAAGAAATGCAAAATGTGAATGCACATGGCGGTGACAAAGAAATGCAAAATGTGAATGCACATGGCGGTGATGAAGGAATCCAAATAGTCGAGGAGCACATTGATGAAAGAAATGAGGAACATGGAGGTGACGAGGAAATGACAAATGTGGAGCAAACTATGGGTAGCATTGATATTGAGACCATGAGTGGTGAGTAAATATTTTTTTATATGTTTATAATTTACTTTATAATACTTGTTTATATATATATATATGATTTGAAAGTGAACAAAATCTTATAAATTTATATTTATTTTTATGCAGGGTTGACATCCAACATACAACATCCTACCACAGTTAGCAATTTACAGAGATTAACTGGAAGCTGCAACAATATCGTCATTGATGATATTTTTTTGGAGAATTCAGATCCAAGTAAAATTGAAGAAATGGGACCACAGATGCTTGATCGTACAACTCGTTATAGAGCAGATAAGATAGTCAAAAAAAATTTTGAAGGTATTTATGTCATACAATAAGCTCAATTGTTGCATAAATTGTTAAAGCGAAAATGTCTAAGAGATGCAATTACATTATTGGGCATTCAAAGTGCCAAAGAGGCTAAGTCAAATCAAATTGTATTAGAAAATATGGCCTCGATCCTTGCATCACTTGCAAAAAAACGATCTCACAATTTCATGGTTGCTTGTAGAGCAATTCTAACAGGGGTTGTGGCAAAAAACACTACAACCAGTCATTTGTTGTCTACGACTGCAAGAATGTTAAAAAAATCAAGAAAAAGTGTATGAAAGCATAAAAAGCTTCGGGTTCAGTTAGATGAGGATGATGAAGTTGCATGTTGGGGTGTTATCTATAGGCAACCTTATCAAGATAGAATTCTAGATAATGTGAGGGACATGGTGAAAGAGTTTTGGGATGTAAACTCACGTGTCTTACCAAATGAAAAGGATGTTGTGCGATATCGTATATCGAAAGGAAACTATGAAACTCATGCCCAACACATAACGACGATCACTCAAGCGGAAATGTTCAAAAATTTCATGGAGAGTAATGTTGATGTGAAGATTTCCCTTAGCACATTTTTGAAGCTTAAACCATGGTATGTCAGGCCCATCGTTGTTCGCGACACATGTTGTTGTTGATACCATGTATAATTCGAATTATATTATGAGACATTTCTAACTTTTGGCATGCAGTGTTGGCCAAATAACCCCCCTCCTTCGAGTGTTCATGAATTTGTATCTAAAATATTATGTGCTTGAGATAATCATCAAGTATTCTATAAGAAACCATGAGTCGGATGTAAAAAATGCGAGGAATGTTCTGATTTGGCCCTTTTTAATGCTAACTACCCCATTGATGCAAACGATCCTCAATTGTCAAATCGCATTGTCAAATGTAAGAGATATGTTTATGTTGACTATACTACAATTACAGATTCAACGGCAACATCATGAAAGCTTAATTTGGTTGAAAGTGGTATCTCTTTGACAGATTTTATGAATTTGTTCAGGGATCAAATATATAAATATATCAAGCACTCTCACTCAGCACGATGGTAGGACTTATAGTTCAAGCAATCACAAGATGTATTTCCAAAAGGGACAATATTATCCATTGTTGATTTTGCAGAAAATTACACTTTCACTCCGCAAAAGGAGATACAGAGTGAGTATTATCATTCAGATCAGGTATCTATACTTGTGCATATTACATATAGACATGCAGAGCTTGATGTCGATGGTTTTGATAGTAATGAAAATAATCATGAAGTGATTAAGGAGTATCACTTCTACACCAGTGATGATCGTACACATGATACATGTTTTGTCCAACATTGTTTTGGTATGCTTTTTCAAGAATTAAAAAGAAGGGTGGTCACTTTTAAAGAACATTGGGTGTGGTTAGATGGTTGTGCTGGTCAGTTTAAATCGGCATGATCATTCTTATGGTTGTCTCGCCTTCATAGAAACACGGATGTTCGCCACACATGGATATTTTTTGAAACGGGACATGGAAAAGGAGAACATGATGGTGCTGGGGCCTGCGTGAAACATGCACTTAGGAGATATCAAATGAATCATTCTGCTTCTCGCCTTGCAAATTCAAACGATGTTGTTAATTGGTGCAAACAAAATTCGAGCCATGAATTCAATGAAAGGATGAGTAATGTGAGAACGTTTTTCTGGAATATTGCAATGGGTGATGTTGACAGATCAATGCCGCATAATTGTACTGCAATCCCAAAAACAAGGGGGTTACACTCCATTAGGAGTAAGAAAATGGAAAATATACATGCCATCGAGAAACGAAAGTACTCTTTCTTTTTTATTTCATGTATTGATGATGTAGAGTCTTTGGATGAGTGTCAAAACCAAACTAACAAATTTGTGAAACCATGGAGACATCAAGAATTGACACCATTGCCCCCATTTGGAAATATCAACGATGCAGAGAGCGACAATGAAGGGGTTGTGATTGACAAAGATTATGATCGTGTTTCTAATTTGGTTAGAGAAGGCGATGTATTTAGAGTCATTGCACCAACAGATAATCCAGAAAATGTGCATTATTATTTATTGAGATGCACTAGGTCGAAAAGCACGTTGATGCAAGAATTTAAAGACCCGTCAAATTATACGTATGCAGTGGGCTCAATGGTTTTAATGGGACATTTCTTTGCAGAAGTAAGGAAATGTAAAGACCATATTCTTTTTCAAGACAACGAGTCAGATGTTATATGTGCTCAATATAGTCATTTGGTCATAGCAGCCCGATTGCAGTTGAAGGCAGTGAAGAGTAGGAAAAATTCCAAGCATCGACAATGGAAATTGTCGATAGAAGATCATAATGCCATTCTTGAAAATATGCCACTGGCACATTTCATATGATTCAAGAACACATCAAGGTTGACGAATGTTTTCTTTGATTCTAGGGTGGGTGGGTGGGTGGGGCCAAATGAGCTTCCACCTTCACATGGTTGGCCTCGTTAGTAGAGAATATATATAATTCTCGAAACTAAGAGAAGCTCTTTTTAACAACATATCCAATGATAAGTCAAGGCTCATAGATGTTCATGGGAACAAGAGAGATGGCTTCACCCTTTGGGACACCTGCCATTGTTATAATGACATTGTGTGACAACCTAAGCATGCCATGCGACAAACCAAACATGCCATGAGTGAAAGTCATAGTTAAAATTAGTGCACAAGATCATATTTCGAACTAGCCAAAATTTAACATTTTTTTTGTAAGTAAGTACCCAAGGGGATTTAAACCTGTGACCTTCCATTTACAACTTCTCATCTCGTTTACTCATTACCAATTACTCTACCCCGTGAGCTAGCCAAAATTTAGCATTAATCAACTTCTTCATATACAATATTAAATATTTTTGCTATTGATATATTTTCCTAAGTCCAATCCAAACATGCAATGAGTGGTCTCATTTAGCCTTACATTGGGATGGGGTCAAATTTAAGACTAAAAATTATATTATTGATGTACATTAGGTTAAAAGTATTTTATGAGCATATATAGAGAAAATTATGGGCTCTCAAGCAACAAAACTTTGAATAAATATGCATTGTATGCAAGCCTATTTATATAATCCTTGCATGTTAAAGGCAAGAACTAAAAGATGACACCTTTTAAATTTAAGTTGTTGTATTTAAAGTGTTAATTTTTTTTAACATGATATCTTTGTCATCTCAGTTAATTATAAATTACATTGAAATCATTTGAAAAAGATTGAGACAATACATTTTTATAGCATAGTTAGATCACAACTTTCCCTCCAATTAGATGTGGTAGAATCTAAAGGTTCCCTTCATTAATTGAGAAGAATATCCCATTATGTCACACACCAATCACATCCAACCCCATTTAAGCTATTAGGCTATATGTGAATCCATCCTTTCATATATGCCATATACCATAAGCCTAATGACCATCATGCACCCTTTCATATATGCCATATACCATAAGCCTAATGACCATCATGCACTTTATTGTTAGTCCGTGTTACATTGGGATTATAGGTTTTGCCTAGGCATCACTTTGACTTTACATTATTTTCTATTTAGTTACTTAGTCATTAAATAAAATTTTACAGTGAATAAAAAAATATTAAATATAGTTTTATAGTTTAGAGAATTAATTAACATTCATTTTTTAAATCCAACCAATAAATTGACAGAAAATAACATTAAATTGCATTGTTAATCTACAATAGCCATTGATAAAATTTAAAGTTAAATAAAAGTTGTAAGATAATCTAAATCTAGAGAAAATCAAATAGGCTTAACTCACATATCATCAACTTATGGAAGAGGTTAGTTTCAAGACAAATCAAGGGTGTAGATGAATGTGGCAAGCACTTAAGAAGATGTGAACATTTCAGTGTTAAAATTGTATTTAATTGATTATCTTATAAAAAAATGAAGAGTTTAAGGCATTGAAAAAAATCCAATTTGAAGGTTTCATTTGAGACAATATTATTATTTAGATCTATCATTCTATAAAAGAAAATTTTGAAAAAATAGAACACAATCTTCTAGATATCTTTAAAATGGAATATAAAATTTTTAAAAATATCACTGATCAATTATTATTTCCTTATCTAAATTTGTTACAAGTCTAGTTTATTTTCCTAAAGCTTAGATTATATTACTTAATTTTGAACTTGGGAAACTTCCATTCAATTACCTGTGTGTGGTAGTAAACTTCAAAGGAAGCTTTGCTTTGCATCATAAAAGGTGCAACATTTTCTAATAGTTTTAATAGTTTGAAAAAATTAAATTTTTAACCTCAATGTTTTGTTGATGGTCTACATTCTAGTGTGAGTGATTGACATTGAGATTGATCAAGCAAAATACAAGGCTTCTCTTTAGAGGGTTTATTTGTGTATCACTTAGTCAAAATGTAGACATGATTTTTAAGTACAATAAATCAATTGGGATTTAAGACTATGAGGAATATTCCATACCATATCCTAATATTTTTTGAAAATACACCTTATTAAATAATTTATTTTTGTTATCGAATCTATCAAGAAATAGCTTAGCTATACAACAAATCAATTTGATATATTCAATGGTGAACTGAGAATCTTTAGACATCATATAAAACATCATCTTCATACATTTTTGTCCAATTGTTTTGACCCATTCAAGACATTCATCTAGTTGCGCACAAGAAAAATAAATACATTTTCAAAGAAAATTAACCTCTAGATGGTATACCGATGGTCTAGTTATGATTTAGTGATATTTTGTGTATTTGAATCAAAGTTTGAAAAATCGAAATTGGACTCGGAATCGGTCTAGGGTCAACTCGGAATCAGAATCGGAATCGGTAATGAATCGGTCGATTTGAATTTAATGAATCGGTTTGCTAAAAAATACATAAAATATTTTTTTTTCAAAAAAAACAACATTTTGAAGATTCTAATTCATGATTCCATAGCATTAGAAACAAAATATCTAATCTTTGCTCATGTATATACTGTACAGTCCCCTCACTGTCAGTTGGTATATGTTGAGTATACTGCTGCTATAAGGGTACTTTCTGGTTCAGGACTTTTGGAAAACAGTTAGGCTACAACTACCTTAACACCCTGGAAATGTTTCCCTCTTACTACTGATAGGAAATTTTGGATTTCCTAATAGGATCTTTGTTTTCCTTTGGCTCAGAACTTTTACTGAACATTTCCCAATAAATGCACTATTTCTCTTTGGCACATAAGGAGATTGATTTGCATTCAATATAAAATCATGGATTACAATGATAGAAATAAAGAACACTTTATGCAAATTATTGTGACAGTGAATAAACCAACAATTTCAGATCTGTTACATAAAAGATTGCTAACCTGTAGGCTACCATCAAGTTCAGATCTAATGGTCAATAAAACTACACAGACTTGGCATACATAATAATCATGATTCAAATATGAGTCACAAATGGTTAGAATATGTCATGCAAAACAATATGCAGGAGCATATACACTTCCCTAGGATCTTAAACATCTGCAAAGTTGTAACAAGTATGCTATGTCCCTGCCGAAAAATATCAGTTGTCAGCCTTACTGAAGCATGCTTGGTAGTGAAAGGAGAGGCCATTGATGCATCCCCAAACCTCATAGTGGGAGTCCAGTTCTGCCATCTCCCTCCTCTCCCATCTCATCCATAATCTTTTTCAATTTTAGCCTTTGTCTCTCAGCAGGAGTAAGTTAACGATTGCTAGTTGAACCATGAGATGCTTGAGATCTAGCAGGTAATGCCAAAGTTCAAACTAGATGATTAATGGATGTATTTCCTGCTTGTCCTCCATCAGTTGCATTGGCGTTTCCAGAATCAGGTGCTCCACTCTTCAATCTTCAATCCAGATTTATTATTTTACCCCCAGAATTTGATGATTGCGCCAACGTAGAGTTTTGGGATGATTGGGTAGGTGGGATTGCATTTAAAAGGGCTGCACCAACATGAGCTTGCAATTGTTCAAAATTTTGAACAAGTCATCGGTGAAAAAACAATCAGCTCTATTTTGCATGCCAAAGTTATTGATGCAAAAGAAAAAGGTCACCATTCCCTACTTGTTTAAGAGCATCGACATCATTTGTACCATCACCACACATCAATTTCATTCTTCCCACTATCTTCAGAGTTTTCAATATAAGTTCTTTCTGCTCAGGGGAACCTACAATAGCTTCATCAAGGTTAGTTGCAATGGATAACATTACAAATTATCAAGGTAAAATTTATCCATGAAATATTCATGCCAAAGAGTATACATGTTCATACCTTTACATATGGGATCACCGAATGTTTAGCATTTGTATGTTTCAACATCATGAAACAGTCACCACCTACATAGAGGTCATGAGAAACTGACAATTCGTCCACATTATCTTCACTGGAGATGAATTCAACAATTTCTATTAGGTTAGAGTGTGATACAGATAAAACAAATTTCAAAATGGATAACAAGAACTATGTAGTATACCACAAGACTATTATTTATATTAATAATTATTAACGTAAATAATGGTAATTAAATACACTACATGACTAAATATTATTACTTGGGTTATAAATGTAAATAATAACTTGATTAGGTATACTACAAAATATTTATTACCTATAAGGAATTTTCATCATCTCATCAGGTGAGAACCACTCAAACCCTTCATTGTTCGTAATTGGAGTCAATATTAAAGGAGGTTGTGAAACAATGTGAACTTGACCTACGACATGGAAAGTTGTCAAAGCCTGATCACCTATAATCATCACCTACATAAAATGGAAATCCATGTCAATACATGTCTAAAATGGATCAAATAAAAGTCCATAGATGGTTTATTACACCGATATCAAAGTATCACGTACCAAATCATGTGATGACTCTTTAAGTTCCCTAAGGACATCGGAAGAGTTAGCTTGAATAGGACAATTAAATACCTAAAAGTAAACAATAAGTAATCACAATACAAACATAAACACACTGTATAACACCTATGGAAAAGGAACCAACATATCAAACTTGAAGAACACAAATATCACAATATCAATGACTGACCGCAAATCTTGCAAAAGTAAGTCCACTTTCAATGGTTTCTCTATCTAAGCTCCTAGCATCACCAACATGCGATGCATACATATAAAATATTAGAATCCAAAAATTAAAAATTAAATGTTACATTTTGCAGAACTAAAAGTATAGCCTTGAGAACTTGAAACCAGAATTGATAACATTGGTAGAGATACCAAGTTAACATTATTGATTAGGTATAAAGTGACTTGCACTATCTGTAGTCAAGGTCTAGTTTTTTACCACTACTACTCAACAAGTTTACATAGTAAGAGGAAACTATGGTTAGGATTGGGTGCCTACCTATTAGCTCACTACACCATAAATAGACACTAGCATTTTTTTTTGAAGTTAATGTTTAGCCTTTGACTAATTTACCACAACTTGTGTTTATTTTCTAATGTTGCATCCTATAATCTACACATGTACATCGCAAGTCTGAGCTTCCTGAATCTATCCACCATGATTCTAGGACTAATATATTCATTTTTCCCAGAGCTACCCATTGAGGTGTATGTGAAATGATTTACCAAACAAGAAGTAGTTTTATCATTGTCTTTTGAAAATAAATTGGTTAGACAAAATGTCCTCGTAGACAAATGAAAGTGGTATTTTATAACACAATCATTTCAATTCACTAGATTCTTTTGGAAACAGCCCTGGGAAACACACCCAAAGATCAAGGACTGCCTCACATAATGGAATTCCTTCAACTTAGGTGTCTAGGGAGTATATATTCTACCAAAATCATCAAATACTTGCCCCCTTTTTTGATATCCCATTTGGATGGGGCAGACCACAATGAGAATGGAACCTCATCCAGTACTTGCACTTGGCCTCACCCTTTTTTGTTATCCCATTTGGATGGGGCAGACCACAATGAAAATGGAACCCTGATGGATGGTTGAATACTCCACCAAATTCATCGTCAAACCCTCCCATTTGGATGGGGCACTATGAAAATGGAACCCTCATGGATGGCTGAATACTCCACCGAATTCATCGTCAAACCCTCCCATTTGGATGGGGTAGACCACAATGAAAATGGAACCCTCGTGGATAGCTGAACACTCCACTGACTTCGTCATTGAACCAAGGCTCCTGTCGGTGGGAAATTTCATTAGGGATTAGCCTATTGTTAGCATAAATTCGGTTGAAAATTTCATTACGGATTATCCTGTTGTTACCATAAATTTGCAATTTATTAATTTACACTATACCTTGATGTCTACTTTTCAGGGGCTCCAAAAAAGATAGCGCAAGCAGAAAGAGACAGTTAAAGAGGCTAACCCATAGATAAAAATATAATAGAAATGGGATCTTAGGAGGTCATACCACCATATCTGCCTAATTCTTCCTATATGAGTAACTAAGCTCTAACTAGTGAGTAATCTGGTGAGTTCATCCCAAATTGTACCTACATACTACATTAATTCTGTTTCAGGTTAGAAAAACATAACCTGAAAAAATGAAACATAATTAACTAGCATGGCAGAGTACAAGCATGAAAAACAAGAGGAAATGACAGCTGATCAACCTCATCTATTGCTGGAGTAAGATGATATTTACACATGGCAAAGCAGATCAAAACTGACATTGATAATCATCCAGGGTGAAAAATAGCATAACAGCTGCCACAAGACCATAAAACGGCCGAAAACTTGAAATAGGACAGATGACCAGGATTCACTCGAGATGCTGCAAGAGGAAGGAATAAGATGATCAGATATGTGAGTAACCACACAGTTTCTAACCATACATGACAAAAACAAAAGTGATATTCCAATACCTGCCATAACCAAATAATTTGATCACCAGAAGCTCAGTCACAAGGAAGCTATGTTCAAGTAAACAAAAATGATCGTTCAAGTAACCAAAAATGATCGTTCAAGTTACCAAAAATGATCGTCATGTCCTTGGTCATTTCTTACTATTGCAAAAAATGGTCACAATTGATTTACAAGTAGAACAGATCGATCTCAACCTTCGGACCGGAACACCAATGGCTCCTAGTTTTCTGTGGGCTGCAAAGTCAAAATGAAAAGTTAATATATATATATATATATATATGTATGTATGTATACAAGTTTTGGGACAAACTATAATCCTGTACACACCCTCTAAGGAGGGTTCCATGGACAAACTAAGTTCCTTCATTTTTGATATTGGAGGTGATTTTGTTTTGTGATGATGTTAAACATCTCATTAAGCAATTAGTACCAACAATCATAGGAGACGTAAACTGTGGGGATAAATACCTATTTGAAGACATATTTCTAGAGGTTGGCTCTGCTATAACAATCATCATCTTTCACTCATAGGTATCCCTAATGTGTAGTGAAGGAACCTATATAATTAAAAGGAAAAGTACTCACAAAATTCAAAATTTAAAGTTCCTTGGGACTGAAAATATGATTTGTCCACCCTCATTAAAATGATTACAACTTGGAATCTATAATAATACATTTTGATAATCTGAACACTCAAGGTTAAAGGGGTAATTCTAGGTAGCATTTTGTGACAGCTTGTATAAGACATGGATAATCAATAGCGTTCATGTTCCAATCATGCAATCCATAAAGAAAAAGTAGTAATTAAATGAACCCTTAACAAAAGGATCATTATTTCAGGCCTATTTAGAGAAGAATGATAATGGGAAAATGGGGTGCTCATTGTAGAACTGTTGATACACCATTTTTAGACAGGTCTTACTATACCAAACAATAATGAAATAATGGAATTTCCAGACCATCAAACTCATAATAGCAAGCATAAATTCACCTAGATGTGAGAGAATTCCAATGAAAAGTGAAATGGTAGCACACAAGAAGATACAAGCTATATATTCATTGACCAACAGTTAAAGGAGCTTTGTTTCATAGCTCTGGGTAAGTTCTTTGAAGAGTCAACTAGTTGTTCTTCATATGTAGTCCAAGGGAAACATCTACACTAGTAGAGAAGACACATGATTGTACGTAATAATGAAACTGTTGAAGGAACACAAGCATAATCCAAGTATGCAATTGCTATCACCATCCTATAGCAGCGATAACATCATTTGGAGGCCTAAATTTGACTAAACTGAAGACTTATCATGAAAATTTTTAAGCATAAATGTGATAATAAGGACAAGACCTTTTGAGTTATCATCAATGTCAAGTTGAGTTACTAAGATAAGTTCAAAGACAAGTGTGAGCTGTCATTAAAGCTAATTCAAGTTGCAAGTGTGAGTTGTCATTGAAGCTAATTCGAGTTAACCAAGTCATGCAAGGATAACTCCAAAAGAAAAGTCTACTTAGTGCTATTATTCTATTCACATCATTTTTACTCATTTTAAGTTGTTGATCGAAGGACTATTATCTATTGCCGTTCACTCTCTCTATTGTTGCTGGTGCATTTGCTGCTGCAAATAATTTTATGATCAGATTTTCAGTTCATGGCACTTCCTCAAAAAGTATGCTAACATTCTGCTAGACTTGAGCAACATCTTCTCTTTTGAATGTAAGCCAATGTATCTGGGTTTATATTGTACTTCCAGCTCTATCATCTTTGCAAATAAGAAAGATTGTTTTCTGGGGTTTTCTCCCACTTTGGGTTTCCCCAGGGTAATTTCCTGTGTCTTTGTGTGACTCTCTATTTTGTGCACTATCTATTACTGCTCTACAATTTTCAGTTTTCGCATTATTGCTGATAAAAGTTCTCAGATATGCACATCTATATAAAAGAAAATTTAAAGTTTATTGTATCCTGAATTAAGCTTGAAAATTTACAGTTGCAAACCAAACACTGTAAGCATTGTAGAAGCCAAGTCTGAGAGTGGCACTTGGGCAAGAAGTCTGTAAAGGTAAATAAATGAATTTTTAATGAGAATGAGCATACCAGTGCCATAACCTTTGTCCCTCACTATTTATGCTCCATCTTATTGCAATCTGCAATTAAATTTAGTCAGCACCATCCAATTTTAACGAAACTGCGAAATCCAAGCCTTGAAATATGGTAGAAAAAGTTCAACACGGCTAATCAATGACTTCAGCTTGAGTGGAGGGCATATTTTTGCTAAGGGAATGGAAAAGGAGTTCAACAATCAACACCATCAACAATGAGGGGCATAAATGGCTTGGTGCTCTTGATTAAAGGCCAATCCCATACCCTCATACATGATAGAATCCAATGAAAATGCTGCAATCCTGCCAATCCTAAAATCGTCAAAACTGCTAAGTCTGCTAAGTTTTGAATGGGATATGAAATTCTACTTTCTCCATATGAAGTCCCATGAGTTTGGAACTACTATCAAACATCTTGAAACAATTAATGGTAATGTTAAAAAGTTGGCATTTCCTCTATCTTTCCTTTTTCTATCCTTTTACTTAAATTTTTAAAATTTCCATTAAAAGGTTAACTAAAAACGATAAAGGAAATGTCAACTTTTAAACATTACCATCAATTTCCAGCATTTTTGGTCAAACAAAATGAAAAATAGAGTAAACAATCAGCTAAACCTTTTTCGAAACATGTCATATGAACGCTGGTACAGCCAAGAAACACATTTTAGGGCCATACCACACACATTTCCATGCTTTTGTATAGAAACACGCATGGTACAACCCTATACAACACATTTCCTACAACTAGGGTTACGCCCTAAAACCAAGGTAATTAACATATACCATGAGCTGCATTACGCTGTGAAGACAGAAAATGTCCATTCAGTTAACTGAGCTTCACATCTAGGAGGAGGCACAGTGGGGATCGCAAGGATGCCCGGGGGAAAGTATTTAGACACTAAAGCATAACATCTGATATTAATTATCTTGAGCATGAATCATGTAATGTTCCATACATCAGCAATACTTCCCAAAAAGGTCACTTGTTGTGATACTACACGAATGAACGGGCTTAAGAATGGAATTTCATCACAAAGTTTTTTGAATTGACACCACGAGATAATTTTTTGTATCTTATTGAGTTCACCATTGTATTCTAATTATAGATACAGTAGGAGATATTACACTCATTGTTCAGAACCAGTGGCCAACGGGGCATTGGTTCACTAATGAGGTCATAGTGTTAAGTTGTCCACCATTATTTATTCCCATTGTTCCTACAATTCATGATTTGCATGATCCACTAGATTGTGATGAGATCTGTTACGATTTAAGGGATTTATGATAGGAAAAGTTATGGATCATTCTTGGTGAATCTATGAGGGAATATCTCTTCTTCAACACCTTGCACAAACATATATCCATGGGTATTTTGGGTAGCAGCTACAGGCAGCATGTAGGGCATATTTGTGACACCTTTTGCTTGTGATAGTACCTTCCTCATACCCTAAACTACAATTTCTCATTTTGGGCAAGGTATATGATATCAATCTTAAATTTAGTGTTGTTGGAAAGTAATGTGTACACCATTCAAATAACACGTCTCTGCATGGATGAAAATGCCTACAGACATATACCAGCCATCAAACAAGCAGTTACATTAATTTTGGGTAGTTCTAAGCTTGTTTTGGATAGTTTTATGGATCGTAACAGTAATAAACCTCTTAATTTTGATTATGTGCACATTGGGAGCTATTTTGGCTAGTCTTCTAGGCATGAAAAAACCCTAATCTCAAAATCTGGGCACGAACAACCATTTTTAACAATAAAAAATGCTCAGAATACCATGAATATAAATTGAGTATTATGTATATAACACAAAATACCCATAAAACCAGGAGGTAAAAATTTTAAGCTAAAGCTAAGACCATTGATTAGAAGACATGAAACATGAATATCCATACCTGCGTCCCTTGTGGAAATTATGAAACTAGAATTTCCTCAACATGCGTATTTGTGGCACTAGCCTCTGCTTCTTCCTGATCAATAAAATCAATATCATCAAAGTTCTCATCATTCATGAATCTGGTATACTACATAAATTCCATATAATTTATGGACATTAGATTTGGAGAATAAAAGAATTAGATTTCATATAATAAATTTAATATATTAGAGCATACTTACGTACCATCCCTCTGTTTTGATTTTGTCCAGCGATGACTCGCTTATAATTATCTCTACAGTACGTTGCATACTGCTGAAGCTATAATCAAGTCATGCTTTTCAAGCGATCATCAGAAAGATCATCAAATGGGCCTTCATCCATACTAGTTGAAGATGACAAAGTATTTATGCCGATTTCCACCCCTGCCAACGTAGCCCCAACATGATCTTTTATCTCTTCCCTCACCCCTCTTGCTATTTGGGATGTCATTTCCAACTCCTCTGTCAAAGCAACGACTCTAGGATGTGGCTGTACTAACCGAGGCATCGGACACCTATACTGGACATCTCTTTGTGCATCAGGTCGTTCATATGTACGACCTTTGCCAGCACCATAGAAACTAGATCCCGTATCTGTATAGTCGGGGTCCATGCGAAACCGGAACTCTGCAATCAACATCTTAACAAAATACTGAGGAACCTCGTCATTATTAGAGAACTTCCCATATGCACACAGGAACCTGGAATAAATATGGGGTGCAATCAGTGGATCATTGAATCTGGTGATCTTTAGATGTCTTTTGTCTTCAGGCCATAAGTCAAAACATGAAAAGACCATTTCTTTTGTGACAAGTTTTTTTATTTCTTCAAACTTGTGGCGACCCATCACTGACAACCACCTCCTACGCATCATGTCATGAAAAATATGGGTTGATGGTCCAACCCCAAGATATGTCTCGATCAAACTATTCAGATTGTGCAAAAAAATCTGGAGACACTGTTGAGAATGAAAAGAGATATTTGAAGTGTCAAGTTCTGCCTGCAATCTCGATGAATGCTTCTTCATCTCTTCCACAGTCAACATAGTGATGTTGTCTTCCCAAGGAGTCTCCTTGGGAACATCTCTAGGATGACTGTAAAGAGGATCATATCTTTCATTACGAGCATACTGATGCACCCGACGACCTCTCCTTTTCTGGGGAGGTGGATTAGGATCAGGAGTAGCAAACCCTGTAAGAAGTAAAATGCATGTGCAAGTATTAAAAACTATATATATAATTTGTCAATCAAATTATAAACATTTAAATAAAATGCGTTCATTATAAATACCCGATGGAACCTCTGCATTAGCATTAACATGGTGCGAAATAGAAACCAAGTCTTCTGAACCATTATTATTGTTAGAATGTCCAGAAGCCCCTGTAGGAAACCAAATATTGGAAATCACATGTAAGTTTACATGAAAAATCATGTAATTTTTCACAAATAAAACAATCATGTCAAACAAAAATTCTAATCAAAATGTATGTAAACAATCTCTACCTGGCAATGGCGTATCTGAAGAATAAGACACTAAGGGTGTCATCTGTGGTTGTCCAACGATCCCTGTAGATCCACCCTCAGACAGACGTCTGTCATTCTGATAGACACCACCCGTGCACAACAAGATCTTAGAAAGATCTGTGTAAAAGAAGTTTTATGTTTATATAGAATTGAGCGTGAATTGAATGACAATTTAGTTTACCTGACGATGGCCTCAGGGAGTGAAGCTGCATACTAGCCAAGATTGCTTCACCCTAAAGCTGTGAACCTGTGCTTGATAAGAATTTTCCACAGATTAATAAACATGTCAAACAAGAATTCTAGTCAGAATGTATGTAAACAATCTCTACCTGGCGTTGGCATATTTGAAGAATAAGACACTATGCATGTCCTCTGAGTTTGTCCACCGACACCTGTAGACCCCTCAGACAGACGTCTATCATTGTGAGAGACACCACCTGTGCACAACAAGATCTTAGAAAGATGTGTAAAAGAATATTTATGTTTCTATAGACTTGAGCATGAATTGAATGACAATTGAATTTACCTGACGATGACCTCAGTGAGTTTAGCTGCATAGGAGCCAAGATTGCTTCACCCTGAAGCTGTGAAGCTGTGCCTGATACAAATTTTCCACATATTAAAAAACATGTCAAACAAGAATTCTAGTTAGAATGTATGTAAACAATCTCTACCTGGCGATGACGTATTTGAAGAATAAGACACTATGCGTGTCCCCTGAGTTTGTCCACCGACACCTGTAGACCCCTCAGATAGACGTCTGTCATTGTGAGAGACACCACCTATGCACAACAAGATATTAGAAAGTTGTGTAAAATAATATTTATGTTTATAGAGACTTGATCATGAATTGAATAACAATTGAATTTACCTGAAGATGAACTCACGGAGTGTCGTTGCATAGAAGCCAAGTTTGATTCACCTTGAAGCTGTGAAGCTGTGCATGATAAGAATTTTCGACAGATTAATAAACATGTTAAATTTAAATTTACCAAATTTAACATTGTGCACCTATGCATGATGAGAAAGTCTCACATTAAAATCATGTCAAACCAGATAAATATATTTCAGATTAACAATCGAATATACCTGACTTCATCACATGTCTTTGTCTAGCATTGATGCTAGATGTCTCTGGACGATCCATGTGTCCTTGTTAAGACAAAATGAGAAATCAAACATTTTATAAATATCTCCAGGAATTAGAAAATGCAATAAATATCTCTCACCATTTTTAAGGAAAATAAGATAAAAAAATTATCAATAAGGCCAATTACTCCTAAAAAGTATTTAGCAAATATAACATGAGGATATTTTTTCAAAACAAAGAAATGGTAAGAAATACCTTAAACTACAAATCATAACTCTTTGGAATCGACATCACACTTTTCATGAAAATATCAAATTCAGAGGGAGTTGAGAAATTCATGTTTGAAATGACAATTTTAAGATGAAGATGGAGAAAAAATTTCAGTAAAAATTTATAACTCAGTCCCACTTTGTCCTCAAAACTTGATTCATTGAAATATAAGACATCACAAACACTTGAATTTGGAGTCCTGAAGATATGTTGAACATGAAACGATGAAGCATGGTGCTATAGGAGATTTAAATTTCAACAAGAAGTTCAAAACCACAATCGTTCAACCAGTTGTTTAGTTTTATTAGATAACTATGCTCTCATAATATTGCATAGGAATGAGCTTTTCCCAAGGGCTCGTTGATATTTAATTTCAATATGATCCATGTTTTGCTACAAATATTGTACATGACCTGTTTTGATTTTTGGAATGGTGTTTTGTTACACCTTGTATGATATATTTCCATAAATGATTTTCTTTTATTCAAATTATTTTCTTGCTTGCAAATCATTTTTGGATTTCATTTGAAACTATTAAATTGTGGATTTTGTTCTCATCTTGATTTTATTTTAAGTTTTCAGACTATAGGACATCCCTAAAGAATGTGCATATTTCTTTTGATCATCGTACATTCAATCATTTTAATTTTTTACCATAGTGTCTTAATTATGGGGTATTCACCAAGTCATGAAATATTTTTATGCATTGTCTCTAGAAAAGGAACAGTTTATGAACAAAATTTGATGAAGGTTTTCCAATCTTCTCAAAATAGTGGTTGGACTTAAAGCTATCTAAGCAATTGATTTCTATGAGAAATTTAAGACTCAACTTGTATAATAATGAATTTATTGGTTGAAGAGTTTCATGCACTAATATTAATATAAACTAGTCCTTGTGGAAAGGTATGAGATAGACATCTAGAGATAAAACATTGAATGGGAATACTTTTATACTTTGAGGTGAATAGTAGATTCTTGGAAATAGATATCATCCTCATTTGCTTGAAAGAGATACTAATTCCCTCATTCCCTAATTGCTAAAGAAAAAATTAACAAGAAGGGATGAGAAAGGAATTTTATATTACTTTGAGGAAATGTAGATCTCTTTGTTGGGGTTATGGACGCTCACTTGTAGTGAAGCAAGGCTTATGATTGATGCAAACAGCTTTGCTAACATGTACCTGCAGGTCAAAGCCACACAACTATGATACCAACTGATGCAATGATGATGAATTCCATTACTCTAATAGGATTCACTCACACAAGCACCCAAATACGTAAAACACATAAGAAAGCATCGAGTTCCCATTAAATTAATGGATCCAAATCCCTTCTATTAATTGACATAAATTTTACAATTACAATGGACAAAATGGGTTGTCTCACCACATATGTACAAATGGGTTTAATACCATTGAACAATTAGAAAAGAGGATTGGATGCAAGATGTCAATTACAAAAGCATGGTCTTGTTGAATGCATTTAAGGCATTGACCATGTTGGTTGATGATGAATACGAAATGGACTACATCTCCATCAACCCTTAATGAAGGTATTGTTGTGGAACATTCAGGGGTAGGCATATGGAGAGAGGTTGCCTCAATGTCACAATGATATGGTTCTGCCTACCATGATTGCCTCTTGAATTCTAGTCCTTGGATTCCTTTAAGAATATTGGAAACTCTATTGGGGATTTTTTGGAAGCCAATATGTATTTTGAGGAGACAGAAAAAATGAATTGTGCTCGTATTCTGGTTAAACTGGACACCCAAGCATGGTTGCTAAAGGAGCCGAAGCTAGTTAGACATGACAATTTTTATTTTCAAGCCCTCGACTATGAAGGCATTCCCTTTTGGTGTTGGAGATGTCATGAGGTCGTTCATTTACCTCAAGACTATCGCCTATCCTCTAAGCTCTCTCAAGAGGGTTTGTGTTGGAACAAATGGGCGCACATGAGCAATGGTGAAGGGAGTGGTCATGAGCTCTTCAATAATTTGGGGCATCTTCCAGATGGTTCTCCTCGTGCATAGATTAAGGTGATATTCACCACTTTATAGAAAGGGTTTTTTATATATTTAGCTTTCTTCAACCAAGAACTAATGGGGATAAAATGGACACTGCCACTATCATATAAACTATAGATGATAAATTGTATATTCTTAAATCTTAATCAAGAAGAAAGGCACACATGTTTCCTTTGTAAACATATTTCCTATCGTTGAGTAATAGTCGAGCCAAATATATGTACAATTAACTATTTACAATAGTTTGGATTTAAATAAATGGGTCATTGTGGTTTCCAACCCTCTATCGCTTCCTTAAAGAAATGTAAACTTACATTTAACTAACTAAAATAGAATGTAAACTTTCATTTAACGAAATAAGAAATATAAATACTAAATTAATGAATGTGGATGTAAGAAAACAAAAAAAAATTAGTCTTAAAAAAAATTAATAAAATTGAAAATGTCTCCTTATGTTCCAAATGTATAAAACTTATTCAATCCTAACACTACAACCTAAATCCCATCCCAAGGAACTATTAAAATGGTAGTAACACTAAAACCTACCTCAGGGTTACTTCATTGTAGCGTGAAGCGTCCAGTACTGGCCTCGAGCAAATCACAATGCATAAAAAACAAGTTGAGAGGCCATTAGGGTAAAATCACACTCACGTGGCTATCTAGAACTGATCACCTATTCTCTAGCACACTTGGCATCGTGAATGTCCCAATGTTTTCATCACTTCACATTCTGAAATCGTTTTGAAATTGTGGAGTGGGAGCGATATGGACCTGGTAAGAAGCCATCAATACTAAATTGAAAATGACTAGAACATAGTTAGGGTTAAAAGACGAAACTTCTGTCCTTTAATTACAGAGGGTTGACAAACCATCCATCCACCCACAAGGTTTTAAATGCGAATCGATTGGGGTAAGGATTTAGAAACGAATTCTATGTCAATTGATGGGTACAAAGTAACCACGACTCAATAATTTAGAGCAATTCGATGACAACTATGCTTTCTTTATGGTTGGCAATGCGCACTACATGAATCCACCCACCAGGAGTAGTCCCAGCACGTCATGTAGATCAGATATCCCCTACGCCCAAGTTAGTGGAGTATCCAATAAGAGTTGTCAAGTATGGAAACATTGGTATCTTTACTCAGGAACATAGTGAGAAAAGTAGGAGGGAATCAAACTACCCTGTAGAGGCATCTATATGTACTAGGTTGTAATTTGCTACCAAAATCATTGCCAAACCCCATAAACATGATTTCTACCTTGTTATTTACATAATGATATGCCCATTGAACTAATGCAACATACTTCGATTAATTCAAATGTCGAGGAAGTGACTCATGATTTGGAGGTCTAGCGAATACCTAGATATAGGTGAAGACTGACTTTGTTCACACCTGGTTGATGCAGTGAAAAATCCAAGCATCCCTCCATTAGAAATTGTTAAATTTTCAGAATTTACTTCAATCTGATCTAGGATCTTCACTGAGAGAACAACATGTACAACAAATCTACAACATATCAATCATGGACACAATAATGCAAGCACACAAGAGACACAGAGTTTACATGGGGAAAACCATAAAGGTGAAAAACCCCAATAACTTCCTCAAAGATAGATAGACCAATGATACAACTAGAATACAAGAGATAGTCTTCTCCTAGCAGCAGAGCCTCCTCCTCCACAAGTGCGCCACTCTCCCAAGTGTGAGTGAGAGAATAGAATGTGTAAAATGAGAGAGACACACTCTCTATTTATACACTAACTTGACTTGACCTTTACTCAACTAGGTCGGCCTCAACTTAACCACTTAACATAATGTTGACTGGGCCGACCCCCACTAGGGTGGTCTAATAACCCTTTGACCCACATGACTTATACAGGGCCGACCCCAACAAGGTGGTCTAATAACCCATCAAGTATAAGTTACGACACTTACAATATAAATGACGACACTTCCGTATAGAGGAATAATAACATCTCTATAGGAATACAATGTACATATATGTGAAATACATTCCGAAGTTACATATACATCAACACTCCCTCTTAACTAGGAAGGTATTTCTCGACATAGGTCTTCTAGCACAAGTCTTCTTCTTTGGATCATCGTCACTAGATAATCATCATCGAGTCGTCATCATCGTCATTGCTGCTGCTATCTCAATCAATCTATGAATCTACTCGTCATAGGAAGTTCTATAGAGCCAGTCCTTTTTCATACTGGATGTAGGCCCACCACCTGCAGGTCTTCGTCATCACTTTCCATACTGTGGAATCCTCAAGACTTATTACGTGCATCACAAAACCTTGAAAGAGAATCCCAGGCTGTTATGAGCACACGGCTCTACCTATAGGATCTCCCAGGGCCATATTATATGTGACCTCACCACAAAACCTTGCAAGAGCATCCCAGGCTATTACGAGCACATAGCTCTACCTATAGGATCTCCTAGGGGCAGATTATATGTGGTCACCACAAAACCTCGCAAGAGCATTCCAAGGTATTACGAGCACACAGCTCTACCTATAGGATCTCCCAGGGACAGATTATATGTGGTCATGGAAAAACCTCGCAAGAGCATCCCAGGACTTATTACGGGCACACAACCCAACATATCGGATCTCCCAGGGACATATTATATGCCATAGAACAAAACCTCGAAAGAGCATTTGCCAGATATCTCAGGGCCAGATTATATGCCATAGGAAAAACCTCGAAAGACTATCTGCAGATCTCCCAAGGCCAAATTATATGTCCTCCCAGAGCAAAACCTCGAAAGAGAATTTGCCAGATATCCCAGGGCCAAATTATATGCCATAGGAAAAACCTCAAAAGAATATTTGCAAATCTTCGAGGGCCAAATTATATGCTCATCTGCACAACCTGATCCACAGCCATAGAGTATCAACCTAATACTCACGATACATCATCTTAATGTATACATGATCATCATGATCATCATCAATGCAACATCCTACTGCAAGTCATCTGGAGCAACATCCTGAAGCTCGTCATCCACGATCATCCTGATCATACAATGCATCTACCTGATGCATACCAAGTATCTACCTGATACATATCATCATACATGATCCACCTGATCATACAATGTATCCACTTGATACAAATACAAATACATGATCCACCTGATCAAACATGATACATATGAACATACATGATCTACTTGATAACACAATGTATCCACCTGATACATATACAGATACATGGTCCAAGCATCCGACATGATGCTTATACAAAATACATACAAATGATCCAACCAATCATATCCAGCATCCAACATGATGCGTACATACATATACATATAAATGATCCAACTAATCATATCCAACATCCAACATGATGCGTACATACATATACATATAAATTATCCAACTGATCATACCCAGCATCCAACATGATGTGTACATACATATACATGATCCAACTGATCATATCCAACATCCTCCTGATGCATATACAGAGTAGTAACTGGAGCATCATCCTAATGCTCATCATCCAGCGCTTACATCCACAACCATGTGAAGGATCCTCCTTCCAACATGCTTGGAATGGCCTATGCAAATGTGTCCATCACTTCTTCCTCGAAGTGTCATCAATCCGAAGAACACCAAGCCTCTCTCTGAAGTACTCGAACTTCAATCTGGCTAGTGGTTTCATCAGCACATCTGCAATATGCTCATCCATCGCAATATTCAGGAGCTTCACGGCTCCTCTCTGCACCATATCCCTGATATAGTGATATTTTATTTTTATGTGTTTCGACCTGTCATGAAACACTGGGTTCTCAGACAACTTCACACAACTCTGGTTATCGCAGAAGATACCAGTAGCATCCAACGGGAGATCAAATAACTCAGATAGTAGCTTCTATAGCCATACTTCCTCACAACTAGCTGAATAGGCTGCAACATACTCTGCCTCAGCTATACTCAGTGCTACGTAGGACTGCTTCCTGCTAAACCAAGAGATCACACATGATCCCATACTGAAGCAGCACCTAGAAGTGCTCTTCCTATCTGCAGCACTGCCAGCCCAATCTGAATCAACATAACCTTGGAGGTTAAACTTTTGATTCGCTTCATACTTGAGCCCAGAATCCACTGTACCCTTTAGCTACCTCAGAACATGCTTTACAGCAACCTGGTGAACACTCCTCGGATCCGTAAGGAACTGGATCAATGTGTTCACCGCAAAGCAAATATCTGGTCTCGTGTTCATCAGGTACATCAAGGACCCAATCATCTGATGATACATAGAGACATCAACCGGCTCAGATGAAGCATCACAAAGAAGCTTCAGATTCGATTCCATAGGTGTGGCCATGGCCTTGCAATCCATCATCCCAAACCTCTTCAGGATCTCTACTACATACTTCCCTTGTCCAAGGAAGATTCCATCTGCACTCTACCACACCTCCATGCAAAAAAACAAATAGTGCATCATCCCTAAGTTCTTCATCTCAAACTCGGCAGCAAGCTTCCGCTATGTGTCGGTAATCAATCTGTCATCTCCTGTTACAAATAGGTCATCCACATACAAAAGTAGTATCACTAGATTGCCTTCCTCAACCTTGTAGTAAAGGTTGGAATCCGATTTACTCTTGGTAAATCCCAAACTGGATAGAAATCTATCTATCCTACCAAGTTCTTCACACATATATGACTACACCATTCAAGAAGGCTATCTTGAAATCCATTTGGTGTATGTTCTATTTCATCACTTTTATATTTCTCTATTTTGTCATCTACAGCATGCTTGATCTGATAGTTCCATTTGGAAGTCACAACAGACTTCCCTTCAGCTCTTGGGACCGCATCCCAAACATCGTTCTTCATGATGGACGGATCATGGCATTCTTCCCATATCCTGGGAACTTCAATATCTTCAATAGATAATTTTGTTGCTTGAACAAATGTTGTAGTCCTTCTTTTGTAGGTGAAGGTATACGGTCTTTTCTATAAAACAAGTTAAATTGCATGATTAGAAACATCTCATCATTTTCAGACAAATTCTTACACATAAATAAATATTTCATACAGTCATGCAATTATCTTAGCCAATGCTTCAATACAACATTTATCCATGTTCCACAACTTTCTAGATGCCTTCCAGTCTCTACCAGAACATTGTTAAGAGTTTGCACTACTCCCAACATGTCAGCAAAGAGGTTTCATTCTAGATAAGTAGCATTGGAATGTTGTACAGTGCCATAGGTCACTTACCCATCACATGCATATTACTAGTATACTGTTCATTAATGCAATCATTCTAATATGCAAAATACATATCCTAAGTCTAGGAACATGAGCATATACATCATTGAACAATTTTATTTAAACAAACAAATATGCAAGAAATGATAATTAAAAATACTTATCTTTGTTTGGTTGCTGGGTGGACTCCCTCTGAGTCTTTGCTTCCTTGCAGGAGCTGCTGAAGTAGCTTCTTCTACACCTTTCTGTTGTGGAATGTAGAAAGATGGTCAACTCTCTCTTAATATCTACATCCTTGCAAAAACTACTGAAGTGTGCTCCTTTGCTTTCATGCAGGAACAACTGGAGTGTGCTCCCTCTTGATCTTTGCTTCCTGGATTACCTGTCCTTGAACTTACATCCATCCTTAATCACTATGCATGCTTATTAGTATCATCATTGTGTTATCCTTGAGGTCTCATACATAATCACACATTTATTAGTATAATCTTAATACTATCAAAACACAATAATCTTAAACATGTATAGTCATGATTATTCACAGATAATAAACATTAGTATTCAAGGTTTCAAGGAAGTCTTCTTTTACTCATGCATATTCTTATTTGATCATACGACTCTTTTGATTAGTTAAATAATCAATGCATAAACCCGTGATTACTCAAACATATACCTTCATGATTCTTCTAGTTAGTCATATCATCAATTATGGTAAGAAACATAATATGCATACAACCATGACTATTCAAACCTATGACTTCATGAATAATCATTATCAACAAAACAACGGTATAAGATCCTAACACAAGGTAGGATTCTAGCTTGATATAGGAAAAACATACCTAGATTAGCATGCTAGCTAGTTATGTATAACATACCCGCATAATGTCTTCTGGTTCTCTTCAGTGACTTGTGCTAGTAACCTGGATGTCTCATAGGTTAACCATTGTAGGACCAAGTTATACATACCTCGAAAGTAGATCTTCTATGTGATGCATGAAAATGGATGAATCTTTGTCTTCATGTCACCATGATCATATGTTCTTGAAGTAGAACATGATTTGTCTTTCTTGGTGTACCTTTTATGTTAGCGAACAACATAAACCTCATAGAACATCACAATGCATTAGTACATTCATAAGTGTCAAAACCTTAATCAATGAATATCTTCTATTAAGGTGATACGACAAGTCTAGTAATTAATCAAGATTGTACTGTAATGATATGAAGACAAACATATGATAAAATTAACCATGAAACATACCTGTAAGCCAAACCTGTCAAGATTGCTTGTAATCTTCTTATGGAAGGCCTTAGCCTCATCTCCCTCTGAGACAGGAACTTCTTCACTTATGCAGGCGGCCAATCCATCTTCTTCTAGGATTAACCCAATCCACTTGATTTGCAAGAACTGGACTTGGAGTTGGATTAGGGTTTTTCAAGGAAACCCCAAAATTCAAACTTTGAATTTGAAACTTTCGAAAAGATAGAAATATGCGCATTGATGAGCTGATCAAGTTGGTATATTCAGAATTCGAAAACTGCAAAGTTTCACCCCTCGAAATTGCCTTTCAGATTTCTGGATTCACTAGGGAGGACCCTGAATTAGGGCTTGAGTTTCCTGGAGCTTCACCAAACCAAAATATTTGATTCAAATCTCTAAGCTTCTATTTTTCTGAGGAGCTTCCAGCTGTGGTCACAGATTTCCAAAATTCCAAGTTTTGCAGAAGCCCTAATTTTCCATCTTTCCGATCAAAGTCCCGAACTGGGGTTTAATCAAGTCTGGCCTTCTATCCAACCAAAAAATCTGATATTGGTCTCTAAATTTTGATTTAGATGAGTAGCATCCAGCCGTGGTCTCCGATTAGAGAAATTCCAACTTTCTCTGAAGCCCTAAATTCTGGAAGCCATGAATGAAGGTGCTAAAAAATAATTCTATTTTGACAGAAATATGTACCTGATTGTTTCTGGTGTAACTCCAAACATTTCGATCCATAGGGTCTCAAACATTTTCCTGAGATAGCCTAACCTATTATCTTTCCATCCCGATAGGTTTGACCTCAATTGGATTTTCTAAGAGAGAGTTATGCAAAGTGTCGTAACGTGACCTGTTTATGGGATAATACAGGAGAGCGAACTTGTACGGCGTGCCACGTGTCGCTGGTTCAACTTAGGCCTCTAAAATGTTTTCCTGAGATAGCTTGATCTGTTATCTTTCCATCTCGATAGGTCTAACCTCAATTGGATTCTCTGAGAGAGCGTTATGCCAAGTGTCGCAACGTGACTTGTTTATGGGATAATACAGGAGAGCGAACTTGTACGGCGTGCCACGTGTCACTGGTTCAACTTAGGCCTTTGAAATATTTTCTTGAGATATTATAGTCTGTGTACTACCTGGCATTTTTTACGAAATTTAATTTGGAGCTTCCTAGCCCAATTTATGACCTTTTCCCCAAGGTCACCTAGTTTTTACTCAGATCTAAAAGAGGCAGAAACCCTATATTGTACAAATCATAAATCACAAAGTACAACGAATTAGAGGTTTTCCTTTGGACACAAGGTACATGGGGATCTAATCTGGGACTTGTAAAAGTTTCAGATCTGAAAACTTTTCCAAAATGGATTTATAGCGAAAGTTCTACGATGACTAGTTTTTGATATATCAAGCCCTAGCATCGTAAGTGCAACAAGTGTCATACATGCCATATCATGCCTTCTTTCAGGCTAGCTCTGATACCATGTTAAATTTTCAGAATTTACTTCAATCTGATCTAGGATCTTAACTGAGAGAACAACATGTACAACAAATCTATAACATATCAATCATGGACACAATAATGCAAGAACACAAGAGACACAGAGTTTACTTGGGGAAAACCATAAAGGTGAAAAACCCCAATAACTTCCTCAAAGATAGATAGAGCAATGATACAACCAGAATACAAGAGATAGTCTTCTCCTAGCAACAGAGCCTCCTCCTCCACAAGTGCACCACTCTCCCAAGTGTGAGTGAGAGAATAGAATGTGTAAAATGAGAGAGACACATTCTCTATTTATACACTAACTTGACTTGACCTTTACTCAACTAGGTCGGCCTCAACTTAACCACTTAACATAATGCTGACTGGGACAACCCCAACTAGGGTGGTCTAATAACCCTTTGACCCACATGGCTGACCCCCAATAGGGTGGTCTAATAACCCTTTGACCCACATGACTTATACAGGGCCGACCCCAACAAGGTGGTCTAATAACCCATCAAGTATAAGTTACGACACTTACAATATAAATGACGACACTTCCGTATAGAGGAATAATAACATCTCTATAGGAATACAATATACATATATGTGAAATACATTCCGAAGTTACATATACATCAACAGAAATTATGAAACAAATCATCAATACTGATTAACATGAATAGCCTGGAAAATATTTTTCCAAGGGCACAACATAGAGGAAAAAGGCATTACCCGAGAAGCCGAGATTCGAGTCAGTGAATCATTGTTCCTCGATGTGTTGACAGATTCATTATTGGTTTTTTTTTTTAAATGTTATATATGCAAACTATGAGAGAGTTAACCCAGTGAATTTTTGTCATCCATTGCAAGTTGCGGGCTCCTTAGATTCTCTTATGGGAATACCAGTTCTCTACGAATTATGTTGATTGCAACTATACCCTTTTAGTGCAAAAACCCCCTTAAACCATAGCAGAGAAGACACAAGACTGAAGCATC
Organism: Larix kaempferi; assembly: GCA_027924585.1. NCBI lineage: Eukaryota > Viridiplantae > Streptophyta > Pinopsida > Pinales > Pinaceae > Larix > Larix kaempferi. The sequence continues at coordinate 4,418,703 of BSBM01000034.1, forward strand.
TACCTCTATCAATAAATAATTAAAAACTCTTTAAAACTAAGAGAACAATAGGTTTATCCTCGGTTTATAAAACTTCTACTTAACATAAAGTAGCAAACAAATTTGCCATACTTCCCATTCTTTTAATTGTTGGGTTTGTTTCTTTGGCCAATTTGCAATATTAATCCAAGTGATATCAACCCGAGGGCGATTTACTTCAACGCAGAACGCGAGTCGAACACTTCATCAAACATATATGAAAACACCATATCTTCAAAATTTATCAGAGCAAAAAAACCCTAGCTGAAGCATCTGGTTGAAAGAAACGACTTTAGGTGAGGGTGAAGTGGTTAAATTGGTGCTTGAATCTTATTGACAAAATGGATTTTTGGGATTGTATATGCTAGGGTCCGTAGAGATCTAGTTGTAATTTCCTAATCTAAAATTCCTACTGTAAATTTCCTACTATAAAATTCATAAATTACTTACTGTAATTTTCCAAAATTACCATGATGCAAGTATGCAAAGAAATGATTTAGAAATTACCTGTGCAAGAAGTTCCTTCGACTTCCCTTCTTGTCTGTGGCCATTCCCCTTCGTTGCAGTGGCCCTCCCTTCATTGTTGTGGCCCTCCCTTAATTGTTGTGGCCCTCCCTTCGGTTTGAGTGAGGCCAGGCTCTATAACCCACCTTGTTGCTCTCTCAGCTAAGTAGTAGGCTTTTAATCACAAACAACGACAGGCGAACAATGACAAGCCGCGACAGGCGAACAATGACAAGTAGCGGGGGAAGGGTTTTTTTTTTCGCTTATATAGTTAGGCATTTCTCGTCTGAGAGTTTAAAAGGAATCTAAACTCTCGGTCGAGAAACTTGTCCGAGAGTTTAATATAAAAATATGGTTATACTCTCGTATGAGAATGTATCTAACTACAGAATAACTCTCGGGCGAACAATTATATAACTACAGAATAACTCTCGGACAAGAGATGTTTAACCGTAGTTAATCTCTCACCCGAGAGATATAACAACGCTCGCCAGATAAAATATGTTGACTTTTGTCTTGGGCGACAAAACGGAAATTAGAACAAAAAAAAAGCAAATTGTCATGGAATTGTTTCCTAGCTTCGCATTTTCACCCAGACTTTTTAAATGCTAATTAAGAGAGTTTGGTGGATCGTAACTAGTCTACATTCGTGGCCAGCTCTACACTGTTGATCTTGTAGGTGTCTTGGGTTTTGGTTTAAACCGTAACTTGACATTGATAGCCCATCACCCTTCGTCAAACAGTTCATTTTGCAAGTTTTGTGGGAGAGGCCAACACGCTCTGTGATTTTCTAGGGTTGGAAAAACATGGCAGTAGACTCTCCTGGGGTTTTGATGTCGAGACCCTTCATCCTATAGATGTCAACGTTTAAAGATATAAGAACCGATCTCTTCTCAGAGTGTTGGATCCCTACAGGTTTCGATATTGAAACATCCGGTTGTTGATTTACATAATTTACAAAATCCCTTTTTGCTGGTTCGAGGGTGAAGCTTAACATTTGACTGGAATGGTTCGGAGTTTTAAGCTTCATACTAGAAGGTAATAAATTGATATTGAATATAGTTTTCTCATTCTTTGTTATGGACGCATTTTAAAGATGTACTAACTCAATATCATTTGTGGATTTGGTCGAAGAGAAACAAGTTGTATCTTGTCAAAGCTTTCATGGGAGATAAAATCTCGTGGATAATGCCATGCTGCGTATTGAATACGGTAAGCCTCGATGATTCTTTGGATCCCCACGATGTGACTATGTATAGTGAAGAAATGGTGAAAACAAAGGCATTGCTGCCAGTATGTAATCCTTCGTCAATTTACAGTTTTGAGAAAACTCTTGATAGAGTTTACTATTGGCATTTTTGCACAGTTTGTATGCTGAAAGGAAAAGTTAAGACTGGAGAGTTTTTCTCCCAAGCTTTAAAGGTCTCGTTGGTTTCTCAATGATTTCCCCTTACTATAGTTTGTGTACAATTTTTTTTATGGATTTAAAGGATGTTTACATAAAAATATGTATAGTATGGATTACTCATTGACGAGATACTCTCGGCCAACTTGGTTATTTTACAGTGCTTGCCAAAGATATTGTTAGGGAAACGCCAATTGATGATGGTGAATCAATGCGATGTCTGGTTTTTAAACTGATTTTATTTATTGGCCGTAAGCCTGAGTTTGATATTTACGAATATAATGTCTGGGTTTTTAAATGTGTTTTGCATGATAAAGTTGTATGGCTGGGTTTTAACACCCTATAAATAATTACAGTGTTTTGAAAAAGCGTATGCTGAGGGTTAAACCCTTGGCCTTGTCTTGCTTTAGCTTCTTTCGTAAAGTAAGTGTATGGTGGTAAAAATGAAATTTGAGAGTGTCGAGACTGAGAGTATGCTCTTGGCAGTCTTTACTATGTTTAAAGTTTTGTAAAAGGGTTTCGAACCTTGGTTTTGTTACTCTTCCTTGACTTGTCTTGTTACTTTGTAATGTTAAAAGAATCTTATGCTCAGGGTTTGAACCCTGGAATAGTCGACAAAATTATTAGTTACTATTTGTCCTGTATTAGATACTTAAATTCGTATTTGTAATATGGTGGCAATATGCCATAATACCAATAATGTGTACTAATGCTTATATATGTATGATTACTATTTCTCTACTACAGTATTAAACTTTGCTTTGGTTATAAAAGACTTGCACTAAGAGTTTCGATACTAAATGGTTTATAATATAGAAATTAAAATGTTTTAAAGGATTTGTATTTGAGAAGTTTATAATAAAAGTATGTATTATTTGTATTCTGAACAAAATATTTTAACCATAAATAAGCTTAGGTTTGGACAGAAGACATGGGATTTCTTAAATAATATTACTTCTATTACTATGAATGGTTTGCTATTAAAATAATCTATTTAACAGATAAATGCTATGTTTTTCTGTATTTAATATAGAAGAGATTTTATTGCAATGTAAACATAAATGTAGTACATAGACATAACAGATTTTATTTATGAAAAGCATTCAGTCAACTCCATATTTTGCATATCATTATTCAAATCTATTTTAAATACTCTTCCCTGTACTAGAGTACGGCACTGAATAGTGTGTGGAAAAATGTAGGGAACCATTTCTATTCAATCTTTTATCAATTTAACTTTAACTATCCAATTTTCATTTTGACCTACGACTATATGACTTTTCAGAATAGATAACTTGCAGAAAAACATGTATTTAACAGTCCAGAATATCTAGAGATAAATATAAAACTGACAGCATAATAACATTCAGATCCATAGTAATAATTTGACAGAAAGTAAATAAGATAACACAAGTTGAACCTGGTAACTGTAGAAGAAACAAACAACCAAAGGATCCCGTTCCACCCAAACTTCTCCTGAAGACAGCCAAGTTACTTGCCTTAGGACCCCCGATCCTGTTCACTGAACCACCAGGACAAAGATGCTATGTGGAGAAATGGAATAAATTCCTTTGCAACTCAGCAGTAGTACTTGACAGTGGTACTTCCTTCTTTTAGCAATATTGAACTCAGCAATGTGGCTGCACTAGTTCAGAATGCAGTCTTAAGTCACTCAATCACTTCTAACCTTCCCCTCATCGAATCTCTTTTGCTCATAAATTATCACAAGGTAAGAAATGAACAGCCTCCTGCTAAATTCTATGGGTAGATAAATAACATGCCTAGGTCTTTGGTCAATTTTATTTAGTAAATGAGCCACCTGCCCAGTTCCACTTTCTTGGGGAACATGACCATAAAAGTACGGAAGTTGTGCCCTGCAATAGTTAGAAGTGAGTTGAGGATGCTACCAAGTGTCAGTTTGCTCTACACCCCAATCCATTCCTCCTAGTGGGTCAGTGAACACTCATTCAACAGTATCCTTTGAATATTTGCCTCCACTATTATTTATTAATAATAAAATATTCCAAGTAATTAATTATAGCCATCCTTGACTCCACTTAGTCAATATTCATAAAACTTTACAATAAAAATAAAACATAATGTTTTCTTCATGACATAAAATGTCTAGAACTTGGGTATGTGACAAACACCCCCTCTTAAGTTCAACACCGTCCTCGATGTTACTTTATTCATCATCCTCTTGTTCCTTCTAGTACAACATTGGATATGCCACCCGCATATTACTTTCCAGTTCTCAGGTTGCTTCGTCCAGACTAAGGTGCTTCCATTGCACCTTTACCTGTCCAATGGTATGATTACGAAGCAAAGTTCCCCTCTTGTCGAGGATACAATCCGGTTCCACCAGAAAATCTCCTCCTGGTTCCAACTGTACATCATTCCAATTAATCACATGAGTAGCATCATGCACATACTTTTTCAAAAGAGAGATGTGAAATACATTATGTACTTTAAGATTCGGTGGCAAAGCCAACTAATATGCCATTGGTCCTACCCTAGACAAGATTTCAAAAGGTCCGCAATACCTTGGTGCTAGTTTAGCACATATTCCTAACTTTAAGGAGCTCTTTTTGGGTTTTACCTTGAGGAACACATGTTCACCAACCTGAAACTCTTTTTGAGTTCTTTTGAGATCTGCATGATTTTTTGTCTATCTTGTGCAATTTTCAAATTGCCTTGAGCCTGTCTCAGTGTTAGTTCCATTTCTTTTAATAAATCAGGTCCTACCATTATCCTGTCAATTGGATTGCTCTAAGAAATAGGAGTACTACATTTTATGTCATATAAAATTTCAAAGGGACTGAGTTTTGCTGAAGCTTGGTAATGATTATTATAAGCAAACTCGGCAAGATGAAAATATTCCTCCCATTTACCTCACTGATTTCTAACTTACATTCTTAACATATCTTCAAGAATCTGATTGACCCTTTCGGTCTACCCATCCGTTTGTGGATGAAATGCTGTACTGAAATTTAAAGTAGTAACTAAAACTTTCAATAAAGACTTCCAAAATTTTTCTGTAAACTTAGAGTCTCTATCATAAATTATAACTTTTGGAATCCCATGCAAACGAAAAAATTGTTTCATAAAAATTTCAGCAATGTTTGCAGCCTTGTAGGTTGTCTTAATAGGTATGAAGTGGGCTGCTTTACTAAGCTTGTCCACAACCACCATTACAGAATCATTATGTTTCTGATTTTTAGGTAAACCAGTAATAAAATCAATACGAATTATTTCCCACTTCCAATCCGGAACAAGTAGTGGCTGCAACAGTCCCGCTGGGTGTTGATGTTCAGCCTTTACTTGCTGACATTCTATGCACCTAGCAATATATTCAACTACTTCACTTTTCATACATGGCCAAAATTAATCCATCTTTTGGTAACCAGGATGTCCTGAGTATGGACTTTTATGCAATTCATTTAAAATTGGCAACTTAATTCCAACAATATTAGGAACATAAAGTCTGTTTTTATATAGTAGTAACCCTCTTTCATCAATTTTGAAATTTGTTATTAAATTTTCAGCGTTATCTTCAACAACCTTTTTAAGTAATTTCTGATATTTTTCATCCATTCTGATTCCTTCCTTAATCTGATTTTCTAGATCATTTTTATAAGTGTTGGTTGCTGAAACAAAATTTAGCATAGCATTTTTGCTTAAGGCACCAACAACCTTATTTTCTTTACCTTTAATGTGATGAATCTCAAAATCATATTCGCTAAGGAAAGCTAGCCACCTAGCTTGCTTTGCGTTCAGCTTTGGTTGATCCATCAAATACTTTAATCCTTTATTATCTGTCATTAAAGTAAATTTTCTTTCAATTAAGTGATGGCGCCACATATTTAATCCATGTATTACAACAGCCAATTCTAGGTCATAAGTTGCATAGTTCTTTTCATGAATCTTTAACTTCCTAGATTCATATGAAATCACATGACCCTCTTGTGTTAAGACCCCACCAAGTCCATCATTACATGCATCAGTGCATACAATGAAATCCTTATTTGAATCAACAATTTTTAGAATGGGTGCTGTTGTTAACAGCTCTTTAAGTTTCTTAAAGCTTTCTTCACATTTTTTATCCCAAATGAATTTCTTACCTTTCCTTTGTAAAGAGGTTATAGGATTTGCTATTCTAGAAAATCCCTCGATAAACTTACGATAGTAACCTATAATTGCCATAAAATATTGTACACCAGTTATGTATTTTGCGGTAGGCCATTCGTTAATTGCTTTTATCTTGTCTGGGTCTACTGCAATTCCATCCTTGGATATCACATGCCCTAGGTACTGTATTTTATCTTTGCAGAAATCACATTTGTTGAACTTAGCGTAAAGTTGGTGTTCTCTTAACACTTGTAAAATTATCTTTAAATGTTTGTCATGTTCCTCTTTCGTCCGAGAATAAATTAGGATGTCATCAATAAATACCACTACAAATTTATCCAAGTATTTATGTAATATGTTATTCATTAAACACATGAAAACTGTTGGGGCATTGGTCATCCTAAAAGGCATAACCACGAACTTGTAATGTCCATAGCGAGTTTTGAAAGCAGTCTTAAAGATGTCCTCATCTTTAATTCTGACTTGATGGTACCCCAACCTTAAGTCTATTTTAGAGAATATCGTTGCACCACGTAATTGATCAAACAAATCATCAATGTGGGACAAAGGATATATGTTCTTTACGGTCATTTTATTTAACTAACGGTAATCTATGCATAAACGCATAGTTCTGTCTTTCTTTTTAACAAAAATCGCAGGTGCTCCCCATGGAGACACACTGGGCCTTATATAATTTTTATCAATCAATTCCTTAAGCTGTGATTTAAGTTCATTAAGCTCCAAAATGTTCATTCTTTAAGGATCCTTTGAGTTTGGTACTGCTCCCGGTACTAACTCAATTGTGAAATCAAGTTCCCTTTTCGAAGGTAGTCCTGGAATTTCTTCCGGGAATACATCAGAAAATTCCTGTAGAATGGGTATGTCTTCCAATTTTAGATTATCTTCCTTAGTTGTCTGTTTGTTGTTAATTACATTTACAAAAAATAACTTACACCCTTTACGAACAAAATTTTTAACTTGTAAAGAAGAAATTTGTCTAACAGATGTCTTTCTAGGAATCCCTTTTACTGTTACAGTTTCAAATGCATCATTCAAACAAGTAAAAGTCTTTTGAAAGCAATTTAGTACTATTCTACGCTTTTATAACCAATCCATTCCAATCAGAACATCGTAAGAACCTAAAGGTAACACATTCAGTTTAACATGAGTCCTAAACTGATTGATCAATAATTCACACTTTTTTACAGAATCAGTCACCTTTCTTTTCGTTCCAGTAGCTAATTGAACCAACCATGATTTATCAAACTTATCTATTTTCAAATTGCAACATTTAACTAAATCTAGTGACACATAGCTAAGAATTGCTCCTGGATCAATTAAAATAGAAATGGGTTTATTTTTCAGCATACCCTCCACTTCAACCATGGAAGTTTGATGATCAACTTATCTGTTCTCCAAAGCTGCATTTATCCTGGGCATTTCCCTTGCTAAGTCACCAACAGTAGCCTCCTCTTGTACAGTATGCATGTTGTTGACAGTCCTCTTTCTAAGTGGGTAGTTTGATGCATAGTGAGGTCCCTGATAGTCCCAACATTTAACAGGTTCTTTCTGTTCATTATTTTTAATAAAAGTTTTAGGTGGATCACTGTTTCTTGCAGCTGTAAATTTTGACTATGTATTACCTGCTGCATTATTTCCTTGAAATTTTCTGCTAGAGTAATTACATGAATTATTATTTCCAATGTTATGATTAAAAGAGAACTGCTTCTTCCTTTGCTCAAAGTTGTTAGGCCTTTTTGATTTCCATCTTGGTATGCTGTCTCTTTTCTTATTCTATTCATAACATATATTCACTTTTCTCATGGTCTCTTCAAGAGTTCGAGGACCATCATACTCGATCCTATCCTTCATATGAGAGGGAAAACAACTCAGAAACCTCTGTACCTTAGTTATTTCTTCAGTGATATAAGGAACATACCTTAATAAATTTAAAACTTGCTGCATAACTCTCTCATATCCATGGAACCTAGCTTTAACTCATAAAACTCTTTAGCTCGTTCCTCATAATACTGTTCTAATAGAAATTTTCTTTTAAAATATTTCTTAAAATTACTCCAATTTACACTTTTCTCTTTTAAACCTTATACTCGTTTTAGATCTTGCCACCAGATGTCTGCTTTTCCAGTCAGATTATAAATTGCCATTTTAGTTTATAGATGACTTGAGTAGTTGTAAATTTGGAAATGCTCATTCATACCGGACAGCCATGCTTCGATTGTCTCACCCTTTTCTATTTCTCCATTAAAAGTTGGTGGTTTGATCTTTTTAAACTCGCTAGAAATTTCTTCGTAAGGCCTGTACTTCTTCCTCTTAGTGTAGTAGTCACTTTCACTACTATCGATGGAATACTTATGCTTTTTTCGGCATGCTTTTTCATCAAATTGAGAAGACGAACTGCTGTCATAATTAGTCAATTTTACCTTTTTATCATTACATTGGTAGGACATAGTTCCAGATTCAACGTTATTTTTCGTTCCTTTATCTTTATCATTATTATGAAAATTATTCAGCAGGATTTGATTCAGCTCCTCTTGATCTTTCAGGATTCGTTCATTTTCTTCCTTAACAGTTTTTATCTCAATTTTTAAATCCTTTACTATTCTTAATAACTTAGATGAATTATCATTCAGTTCAACAAATAATTTTTCTGCATTAATGTGTCCTTGTTCATTATTATTCTATTCATTATTAAGGGACATGTCCTTAGCTGACTCTTTTGGTCCTTCTATATCTACAGACTAAATTTATAAAATGTTGAAACTGAAAACAAAAATAAATAAAAATCAGTAATATGCAATTCTGGCCTAAATTTTTATTTGCGCGAGTGAGCCACTTCAGGCCTAGTATTTGAACTTGCGCTCTGATACCACATGTAACATCCCCAAAAATTCACTAAATTTAAAATTTTCAAGTAGCATTAAAATCTTGTATTTGTTGTGCGGAAGTATTGTTAGTGTTAACTTTAATATCTCTAAAGAAGGATCAATAAATTTCAATGATGACATCTTCCATAAATGGCCGTGGGTGGTTAAAGTTTTACGACACTAATAAAATAACGACGACTTTCGTAAACTGTTGTTTAGCCTATCTTACTGTATGATAGTTCTTAAATGCTGTAGTGTTCTGAAACATCTTTCATATGTCTGAATGTTTTCTGTTTAAAATATGTATTTAATGTTTGATACTTGAATTAACTCTGGTTCAAAGTGCACACCGTCATTAATTATTCTATATTATAATTTTGACCTTCGAGACTAACTGATCGTCTCAATGGAATGAAGGGGTCCTTATGTACGCCTCTAGGCTTACTTAGCTACTGGTAGCCAACACTCTTCACTTCACTTCTATTTGCAGATTACAGGTAAGAATGAGATTCAATTGACGCATACCCGAAGTATTTCAATTTGGAACTAGTTGTACAATATTTAGCCTTTGATGTTAATTACAAGAGTGTAGAGATATTTAACCTGCTAGAGGGTAAGACCTACCCTAGCTAAGAGTATGATACTCAAGATTTAATCATTTGTTATTTGTTATAAGCATGAGTTTTCTGGATACATACCTTAACTAGTTTCATTAGAATACCATGCATTTACTAGACTTTTGATATGGTTTAACATTATTTCTCAAATGTTAATTAAAGATGCGTTGTTTGTAGTAATATTAATATGGATTTAATTATAATCCCACGATGGTCTTTATGCATACCTTATAAGGAAATGCCAGTACCATGACTATACATTTATATTAACCAAGGGTGGAAAATCCGACTTGTCCATGTACTCTGGAGTCTTTTCAATATAATATAAATGCAAACATTTTATACTATATGCATATATTTTATATACTTTACATTTGCATCCAACGTGATTGCGATAAAGAATATTGATTAAATAGGATACATTATATGATAATGAACTATACACTAAACTATATGCATACAACCTATATGCATAAAATCCAAACATTGTATGCTATGCGAATGGTATGAACTATGACTTAACAGTTGTACACCAAGAACCATATGTTATATGGCGTGAACCACGATACTAACAGGTATGCGTTGGCAGGGTACTGGCTTGCAGCTGTAGTTTTAAATGCTAATTAAGAGAGTTTGGTGGATCGTAACTAGTCTACACTCGTGGCCAACTCTACATCATTGATCTTGTAGGTGTCTTGGGTTTTGGGTTAAACCCTAACTCAGCATTGATAGCCCATCACCCTTCGTCAAATAGTTAATTTTGCAATTTTTGTGGGAGAGGCCGAAAGGCTCTGCGATTTTCTAGGGTTGGAAAAACATGGCAGCAGACTCTCTTGGGGTTTTGATGCCGAGACCCTTCATCCTGCAGAATGTCAACATTTATAGATATAAGAACCGAGCTCTTCTCAGAGTGTTGGATCCCTACAGGTTTCGATATTGAAACATCCAGTTGTTGATTTACAGAGTTTACAAAATCCCTTTTTGCTGGTTCAAGGGTGAAGCTTGGCATTTGACTGGAACGGTCTGGAGTTTTAAGCTTCAGACTAGAAGGTAATAAATTGATAACAAATACAGTTTTATCATTCTTTGTTATGGACACATTTTAAAGATGTATTAAATCAATATCATTTGTGGATTTGGTCGAAGAGGAATAGGTTGTCTCTTGTCAAATCTTTCATGGGAAATAAAAGCTTGTGGATAATGCCATGCTACGTATTGACTACGGTAAGCCTTGGTGGTTCTTTGGCTCCCCACGATGTGACTCTATATAGTGAAGAAATGGTGAAAACAAAGGCATTGCTGCCAGTATGTAATCCTTCGTCAATTTACAGTTTTGAGAAAACTCTTGATAGAGTTTACTGTTGGAATTTTTGCACAGTTTGTATGCCGAAAGGAAAAGTTAACACTGGAGAGTTTTGATCCTGAGCTTTAAAGCTCTTGGTTTTTCAAGGATTTCCCCTTACTATTGTTTGTGTATAATTTTTTTTATGGATTTAAAGGATGTTTCCAGAAAAATACGTATAGTATGGATTACTCGTTGACGAGATACTCTCGACCAACTTGGTTATTTTACAGTGATTTCTAAAGATATTGTTAGGGAAACACCCATTGATGATGATGAATTAATGTGATGTCTGGTTTTTAAACTGATTGTATTTAGTGGCCATAAGACTGAGTTTGATATTTATGAATATAATGTCTGAGTTTTTAAATGTGTTTTGCATGATAAAGCCGTAAGGCTGGGTTTTAACTCCCTACTATAAATAATTACAGTGTTTTGAAAATGTGTATGGCGAGGGTTAAACCCTCGACCTTGTCTTGCTTTAGCTTCTTTTGTAAAGTAAGTGTATGGTGGTAAAAATGAAATTTGAGAGTGCCGAGCCTGAGAGTATGCTCTCGGCAGTCTTTACTATGTTTAAAGTTTTGTGAAAGGGTTTTGAACACTGGTTTTGTTACTCTTCCTTGTCTTGGTATACAAATGAAATAGTTACTGCGTAATGTTAAAAGAAGCTTATGCTCAGGGTTTGAACCGTGGAATAGTCGACAAAATTATTAGTTACTATTTGTCATGTATTAGATACTTAAATTCGTATTTGTAATACGGTAGGAATATGTCACAATACCAATAATTTGTACTAATGTTTATAGATGTATGATTACTATTTCTCTACTATAGTATTAAACATTGCTTTGGTTATAAAAGACTTGCACTAAGATTTTTGATACTAAAGGGTTTATAATGCAAAAACTAAAATGTTTTAAAGGATTTTTATTTGAGAAGTTTATACTAAAAGTATGTATTATTTGTAGTTTGAACAAAAGCTTTTAACCATAAATAAGCTTAGGTTTGGACATAAGACATGGGATTTCTTAAATAATATTACTTCTGTTACTTTTGGACATATACACCTTCCCGCAATCACATGGGATCGAGTACACACCTTTATTGTTTTTGGGGTCCACTTGATCCTTTGCATGGTCCAAGATTCCATGCAATGTGGTAAAAGGTGAGAAGGAAACCCTTATTTGTTTTTTCCTCAGTATGTTGGCTATTTTGTCGGTTGTTCCTTGGATGTAGGGAAGCGTTATTGATTTTATAACTTTGTTTTGATTCCTTTCCTGCCTTATTTCATGGGACCTCTTCATGGTTTTTCTAATAAGATTCTCATTGTAGCCATTAACTTATCTTGTAACAAAATATAAGTTTCAATCTAATGATAATGCTTATGCCATTGAGAATACTACAAACTTGGATCGCATGTAGTAGAAAATTTGGAAAGACTCCTATACTTAACCAGATGCTTTAGAAATTCACAATATGGACTTAAAAGTGTTAACCAAGTCTTTGTTTTCTAGGGTTTAATACTTTTGTTGTTTGGTAATTTAACCTATTATTGGGAAGCTCAAAGAGATAATCAACATACTGATAAGAAGTTACAAAATCTAAATAAACAAGCATAGCATAAGACTTTTTCTTTAACCAAGAAGGACTAGGGTTACAAAGTTAAATGGACATACCTTAGATATACGACGCTTGATCCAAGATTGAACCTTTTAGTCTTCAAACCACAATCCCAAATGAGAAATATGCAAAATAGAAGACATTTGTAATGACTCCAAAAATCCATAAAAATAATTTTTGTATATATATAGTATAACTATCCATAATATCTATAATTATGCGTTAATAATTGCTTCTTAATTTGTTAACTGCTTAACTGTATTTTGTATTCATTCACGATACTTGTTTATTACAAAATTGACGTTTGTTTATTATTTCCTAACAGGATTGAAAATGATAATGGATCTCTTTTACTGTATTTAATAGTTTATTACTTGCATCGATGTCGATATTTAATTTGTCGTTTATTATTTCTTACGTACTTTTAACATGGATTATGTGACAGTTGATCTCTTACCGTATTTACGTCGACTTTCAGTTGTTAGATATAAACATCATGCATCTTAAATATACTGTCTATATTTTTGTAGTTATTAATGTCATAAACTTAATAAGTTCTTTTTGATGAAGGATGTACTTTCAGTGAAGTCCTGGGCTTACTTATCTTTCGCAAGCTAATGCATGCTGAAACCCTGTTCTTGTTCCAGGTAAGGTTTCTAAATACAAAAACTAAAGGCTGGAGATAGAAAATATCTCCTAAGGTATAAGGTTACCCTAGCTATAATTCTTAAAAGCATCCAAATAAAACAACATGTTAACTTTAACCTTCTAACTATAGGATAAAGGGATTATCGTAGCTACCACTCCGAAGGTATTACAAAGGGTTTTAAATGTGGGATCGATACTATAGAGGAGAGGGTTTATATTAAAGTTTGGATGGGATACAACTAGATGCCATAAAGAGCCACGTGAAGACTTGGGGTTTTGGGCTCCTCATCGTGGCTAAAGCCTAACCCTCCCTAATGCTTCGACCAAAATTATTTTCTTTTGTTCATTTGCTTCTGGGAGAACTAGGCTCTCGGCTCTCATGGCTGAGAGAAACCTCTACGCAGGGTTTACTTGGTTTGGCATCGCGCTTTAAGGAGAAGAGCTCCAGGATAGTATAACCAGCAACAAGGTAAGAAATAATACTCCAGCTGATAACCTTGTTTATGCATTTGGATTCTTTTTCAAATTGCAATAAAATCACTAAAGGGTTGGTGTTGTGTGGTTGCAGGTGGTTATTGTGCTACCGAAGGAGTCCGCGGTTCAAGGCATAAGTTTAGAATAGTGATGGTGGAATGCTACATAGTTATGCATACTCGGTAAGCCCCAGGCCTACCTGTAACAACCTTGCTCATCGTTGTATGAGTTATTATGGTTATGGTTAACAAAGTGCTAAAGCAAGAAAGCCCCCTTTTTGAACTGTAGAGCGTTATAATATTGTTGCCATCAGTGTTGATTGTTTTTAAGAGTTTTTTTATCTATTTTAGAAGCTTGATACAACATTGCTATAATGTAACGATTCTGGGAAAAGATAACGAGTTGGGGTTTTCTCCCAAAGATTTTGAATAAATAGGTTTTATAATTACTATTTATCCATATGTGTTTATATTTCGAGTTCTCAAACACAACTGTGTTAATATTTTGATATTGTTTATACTTTTGGCATTTGTTATAACAATGTTCTATTTGTAATGTATAAATACTTGCTTATTTGGGAAAGGCCCTATCTACGCTTATGTTGTTTGTATATCGTTTCTTCTGGTTGTTTATATGAATATGACATTTACTATTATTTGGGAAAAACCTTACTTGCAATTACCTTTTCGATTACACAGTAAGTTAAATAATTTATTCAAGCACTACGGCCATGGTGATGATGTAACCTAGTTTATTTGTATTTCAATATATGTTTAAAACTCTATTTGTCTCAATGCTTTCAGCATTAGGTTAATTTTAGGGTTTATATTTTAAAAGATATTATATAGTAAAATGTTGTCATTTGTTTGGGCTATGCCCTAGTCTAGGTAAAGTATACTCTGTAAAGATAAAAGATGAAAGTAATCCGATGTTTTCGTTGAGTTATTTCTATTTTCTTTAAAACGTTTAACCCTGACATGGATTATAAGTGTTGTGTTTTGTTTAAATAATGTGTTTATATGAAACTGGGCAAATCCCTGAGCTATCAGTATGCTCGAACAGTTTTAAGTGTGAGATTATAACTTCTTCTAGGATAAGCCTTAGTCATAGTCCTGTATACTCTGTACGTAAATATAGATGGATAAGATGTTAATAAGGCTATGTAAATAATTCAAGAAGTTATTCTACGATTTTATCATTCTTGTATTAAAAACGAAAGGCCATGGATGACAGTGGTGATTTTAGTTTATCCTATTGTTTGTCATTCATGTCTGTATTTTATTATGATACTGGATCATTTAAGGGGTTCAATGTAATAACTCTAACTGTGTTCAGTTTTAAAAGAAATTGCTATAAACCTTTTGTTGAAACTTGTTAATGAAGGTTAAGTTTCCTTGCTTCTCATTATAATTTTAATAAATGATAAAAATTTTGGAATGCATCAGGTTTGATATAAACATTGGTTGTTTTATGATTTACAAAGGTATTCTATAGTAATAATAAATATTATATATATATATTATTTATATAATAATGTTCTGTAATAAAAATACTATGTTTATTAACTAAACCATTCGACTTCTATACTACTGTGCATATATTGATTAATATACTATTGTATTAAAGCATTCTAACTGTAATATAAATACTATTTAAAGGATGGTTATTATTATATAATATACAGCTATATAGTTACTGAATTTATACTTAGCATAAATCATTTACTGAAACAGTGAACTTGTACTAGCATTTATATCTATTTTTGATATATTGTAAAGAACAACATTCTACTTGCAATATTGAGATCATTTCGAATCTACCTATTTAAACAAACTCTCTATACTAGAGTACATCACTTCAGTGAAAGGAAAAATACAGATATGATTTATATTTCCTTATTCTACATTCCAAATCTTATCATACAGAATTTTATACAGAATATAATCATCAGTTCTATAAAATAATTTTAACAACTATTAGAAATCTAGAAGCATTAGAAACTGATAAATTATAGATAAAAAATTTCAGAAATATACAGAACATTTTAGAAGTAAATAAACCAGAACAATGTAGAAGATGTTTAACTGTTGAGGTGGACAAACACCCAAAGAAGACCGTTCCTCCCAACTGTCTCATAGAAACAACCAAGATTACTTGCTTCGGGACCCCCGAGCCTATTCACCAAACCACCATGATGAACATACTGTGTAGAAGCATATACTAATCTCTCTGCATATCAGCAGACCAAAAATTGCATTCAATGCACTCTCTGCAACTCAACAGAATAAAATTGCAGTCCTTTGACTAGAAACTCACTTTAGCTTCCCCCTCATCGAATCCTCTTGTGCGCTTAACTTTTCAGTGTGCAGTCATCGGCAAGGAATAACTCGTGACCCCCCTACTCATTCGATGGACATCATATTTCCTAGGTCTTTGGGTCAGTTTTAACATTTAATGAGCCACCTACTCAGTTCCACCTTTCTTCGAGAACATGACCACATTTTTAGGGAAGTTGCCTCCTGCATTAGCTAGAAAGTGAGTGCAGTTGCTTCCACTTGTCAATTTTCCTTCTACACCAGTTCATTTCTCCTAGTGGGTCAGTGAACACTCTTCAATAGTCTTCTTTGGATAGGTGTCTCCTATTTTATATATTAAATAATAAAAATATTGAATTACAGTCATCCTTGGCCATCCTTGGTCAACAACATAAAACTTTACAATAACTTTTAAAGTAATTTTTTTCCACAACATAAAATGTTTCAAGTTCTAGGTAGGTTACAAACACCCCCTCTTAAGTTCAACATCGTCCTCGATGTTGCTTAAGTATCATCTGAGTATTCCTGGAACAAATTTGGATATGCTTCCCACATATGACTCCAATTCCCAGGTTGCTTCATCTGGACTAAGGTGCTTTCATTGCACCTTTACCTGTCCAATGGTGTGATTCCAGAGTAAAATTTCTCTCCAGTCGAGGATACAATCTGGTTACACCTGAAAATTTCCTTCTGGTTCTACCTGTATATCATTCCAATCGATTACATGAGTAGCATCATGTACATACTTTTTCAAAATAGAAAGATGAAATACATTATGTATTTTGAGATTAGGTGGAAAAGCTAACTGATAAGCCACTGGTACAACTCTTGACAATATCTCAAATGGTCCACAATACCTAGGTGCTAATTTAGCACAACTCCCCAGCTTAAAAGAGTTTTTTTTGGGTTTTACCTTGACAAAGACATGCTCACCTACTTGGAATTCTTTCTGAGTTTTTTTAAGGTCTGCATGACTCTTTTGTCTATCTTGTGCAATTTTCAGATTGCTTTGCACCCGTTCCACTGTTAGTTCCATTTCTTTCAACAACTCGGGTCCTAACATCAATCTGTCAACCGAATTACTCCATGAAATGGGAGTATTATAATTTCGACCATACAATATTTCAAAAGGACTAAGTTTAGTTGAAGCTTGATAATTATTGTTATAAGCAAATTCAACTAAATGCAGATATTCTTCCCACTTGTTTGGCTGATCTCTAATATACATTCTTAACATATCCTCTAAAAATTGATTTACTCTTTCAGTTTGTCCATCCATTTGTGGATGAAAATATGAGTTGAAATTTAATTTAGTGTCCAAACCTTTAAACAATGTCTTCCAAAAATTACCAATAAATTTAGAATCTCTATTAGAAATTATTACCTTAGGAATTCCATGCAAACGAAAAACTCGTTTCATAAACACATCAGCAATATTAGTAGCCTTATAAGTAGTTTTGACAGGTATAAAGTGAGCTTCCTTGCTAAGTTTATCCACTACTACCATCATCGAATCATTTTGCTATTGATTTTTAGGCGGTCCTGTGATAAAATCAATGTTGATAATTTCCCATTTCCAATCAGGAATTGGTAATGGATGCAATAAGCCAGCTGGGTGTTGATGCTTAGCCTTAACTTGTTGGCATTCTATTAATAATAAAATTAACACCTTTAATCAAGTGACAGAAGAAGCAAATTTATACCATGAACCTGCCACAAGAAGACATGACACAAGTTCATGCAGAGATGAATCCTCTCTAAGAAATGCATTAAAATGCATTAATTGTGCTTAAAATCATTTTAAATGGTGCAAAAAGCCTAAAAACTATGAAAAGTGGGTTTTCAAGTTAAAATAATCTAAAATGGATTATCCCACACTCAAAAGAGAAACCTAAGGCACATTTCCCAATGCTATATAAGAAAGGCTTTGGGGCGTGGTAAAGACACACAAAGGAAGAGCAAAGGAATGCTGGAAAGATTCTGAAGGAGGAGAAAGAGCTCAAATTCTTTAAAAGCAAGGGTGAAGGAAGGGAAGCTCATGTCAATGGAGGAAGGATTCATATCTAATGCCATGGTAAGGATGTATCTCTCCATTGTTCTACTATGAATAGATTCAAGTTTCTACCATCTCTAAGTTTGAATTTAGCTTATCATGCATGAATTTAATTCTTAATAGTCTTTACATCTTAATGAGTTTTGATTAATGAATCTAGATCTTTGGAAACTTGTGATAATCCTTTCATAATGCTGACATAGAATTTCACCAATTCTTAGTAAGATAGATTGATATGTTGCAGATCTAACTCCCTACTTGCAAACATCATAATCTATTATCACATTCAATACACCTAGCTACGTATCCGACCACCTCATTCTTCATGTTTGGCAAAAAATAATATTTTCTTAACGTCGTTATCATCTTTTGGTAACCAGGTTGTCCTGAATAAGGACTTTTATGTACTTCATTTAACATCAGAAATTTAATTTCTGGTACGTTAGGTACATATAATTTTTTTTTATACAGCATTAGACCCTTTTCATTCAAACTGAAATCTGTTTTTATATTTTCAGATTCATTTTCTGCAACGTTTTCTTGTAATTTCTGATAATTTTTATCGATTTTTATCCCGTCTTCAAACTTAGTTTCCAAATCTGTTTTACAGCTGCTAACAGCGGCCATAAAATTCAGTTTTGCATTTCTACTTAAGGCATCAACCACCTTGTTTTATTTCCCTTTTATATGTTTGATCTCGAAATCATATTCGCTAAGGAAAGCTAACCACCTAGCTTGCCTTGTGTTCAGATTTTGTTGATCCAACAGATATTTTAGACCTTTGTTATCTGTCACTAATAAAAATATTCTACCAATTAGATGATGGTGCCACATTTTCAAAGTATGTATTACAGCATCAAAATCTAAATCATAGGTAGAATAATTATTTTCATGTATTTTTAACTTTCTTGATTCATATGCTATTATGTGACCTTATTGCATTAAGACTCCACCCAAGCCTTCATTGCATGCATCAATGCATACAACGAAGTCTTTGTTTGGATCTGCTATTTTTACGATAGGTGCAGTGGTTAATAATTCTTTTAACTTTTTAAAGCTTTCTTCACATTTTACATCCCACACAAAACTTTTTCCTTTTTTTCTGTAATGATGTTATAGGATTTGCAATTCTCGAAAATCCTTCTATGAATTTTCGGTAATAGCTGGTAATTCCCATGAATGAGCGTACATATGTGACATCTTTAGGGACATTCCATTCATTTATTGCTCTTACTTATCCGGGTCAACTGAGATTCCATCCTTGGCTATCACATGACCTAAATATTGTATTTTATCTGTAAATAATTCACACTTGCTAAATTTAGCGTATAATTAATGTTCTCTTAGTACTTGTAAAATTATCTGCAAATGTTCATCATGTTCTTCCTTTGTTTTTGAATAAATTAGTATGTCATCAATGAAAACAATTACGAATTTATCCAAATATTTTTTTAAGACATTATTCATTAAGCACATAAAAATTGTTGGAGCGTTCATTAGCCCAAAAGGCATAACTACAAATTCATAATGCCCGTAACGGGTTCTAAATGCAGTTTTAAATATATCTTCGTCTTTAATTTTGACTTGATGATATCCATATCTCAAGTCTATCTTTGAGAATATCGTTGCTCCACGTACTTGATCAAACAGATCATCTATTCGGGGCAATGGATATTTGTTTTTAATTGTCATTTTGTTTAACTGACGATAATCTATACAGAGGTGTAAGATACCGTCTTTCTTTTTAATGAATATGACAGGTTCTCCCCAAGGAGACACACTTGGTCTTATGTACTTTTTTATCTATTAACTCCTTTAACTGTAGTTTTAATTCATTAATTTCTAGGATATTCATCTGGTAAGGAGCTTCTGAATTTGGTATAGCTCTAGGTACCAATTCAATAGTAAAATCCAATTCTTTTTTCAGAGGTAAACTTGGAATCTCTTTTGGGAATACATCTGAAAAGTCTTTTAATATTGGTATATGTTCAAATTTTAATTTATCTTTTTTATTCAAGTGTTCATCATTTATTACATGTACAGCAAAAACTTTACAACCTTTACGTACAACCTTTTTCATTTGTAAAACAAAAATCTGTCTAACAGAAACTTTCCTAGGAATTCCTTTCACTACAATAGCTTATCCTTTTTCATTTAAGCATGTAAATGTTTTCTCAAAACAATTCAAAACTACTCTATGCTTTTCCATCCAATCCATACCTATTAAAACATCATGCGACCCTAGAGGTAACACATTCAGTTTTACTTGGGTCTTAAATTGACTCATAAACAATTCACAATCTTTCACATAATTAACTACCTTTCTCTTGGTTCCTGTAGCTAACTGAACCAGCCAAGATTTTTCAAACTTTTCCAAATGCAATTTACCTCTTTCTACTATACTAGGTGACACATATCTTAAACTAGCACTTGGGTCAATTAAAATAGAGATTGGTTTGTTCATGATCATACCTTCTATTTCAACCATTGATGTTTGGTGATCAGCCTATTGATTCTCTAAGGATGCATTAATTATGGGCATCTCATTCGCTAAGTTATTGACTATTGCCTCTTCCTATACCATATGCACGTTGCTGAAGTTTCTTTTTCTATTAGGATAGTCCTTTGCAAAATGTGGTCCCTGACAATCCCAACATTTAACTGGTTCTCTTTGTTCATTAATTTAACATAATTGTTAGGCATGTCTATGTTTCTTGCTACTGTAGAATTCTGTTGTGCATTGCTTTTAAAATTCATTCCTTGATAATTTCTGTTAGGATAATTCCGAGATTATTATTTCCAACATTTTTTTTAAATTTAAAACTTTTTCTTCTTTGTTCGAAATTACTAGGTCTTTTAACCTTCTAGCTAGGTACACTTTCCCTTCTATTTTTGCTTTGTTTGAAACAGAAATTTTCCTTCCTCATAACTTCCTCAAGGGTCTTCGGGTTATCATACTCAATTCCGTCCTTGATGCTAAAGGGTAAGCAACACAAAATTCTATGTATCATAGGATTTTTATCGATGATATAAGGTACATATCTTAGCAGACTTAAGAATTTATTGCTTAGTTCTTTCATGTTCACGGAACCTAGCTTTAAATCATAGAATTCTTTAGCCTTTTCTTCATAGTATTGTTCAGACAAAAACTTCTTTTTAAATTATCTCTTAAAAGTACTCCAAGTTATATTATTTTCTTTAATGTTTTTTCACTCTTTTTATATCCTGCCACCATATATCAGCCTTCCCAGTTAAATTATAAATAGCCATTTTAGCTTTCAGCCTGTCTGAGTAATTATAGATTTGGAAGTATTTCTTCATTAACATTTTCCTGTTCATGCTTATTATGATGGGATGCATCTTCGGCATGCCTTTACTCCTTCCATTACCTACAAAATAGAATTTGAATGTTCTGTACAGAAGCAATTTTAAAACAAAGTCAGTAAATTGGTTTTTCTATCTTATTTGGAATGCGCGAGTTGAGCCACTTTCAGGCCTAGTGTTTGAACTTGCACTCTGAAACCACATGTAATGACTCCAAAAATCCATAAAAATAAATTTGTTTTTTATATAGTACAACTGTCCATAATATCTAGAATTATGCATTAAGAATTACTTCTTAATTTGTTAACTACTTAACTGTATTTTGTATTCATTGGTGGTACTTGTTTATTACAAAATTGACATTTGTTTATTATGTCCTAACAACATTGAAAATGATGGATCTCTTTTACTGTATTGAATAGTTGATTACTTGCATCGAAATCGAAATTTAATTTGTCGTTTATTATTTCTTACGTACTTTTAACATGGAGTATGTGACAGTTGATCCCTTACCTTATTTACGTAAACTTTCAGTTGTCAGATATAAACATCATGCATCTTAAATATATTGTCTATCTTTTTGTAGTTATTAATGCCATAAAATTAATAAGTTCTTTTTATGAAGGATGTACTTTCAGTGAATTCCTAGGCTTACTTAGCTTTCACAAGCTAATGCATGTTGAAACCTTGTTCTTGTTCCAGGTAAGGTTTCTAAATACAAAAAATAAAGGTTGGAGATAGAAAAGATCTCCTAAGGTATAAGGTTACCCTAGTTATAAGTTTTAAAAGCATCCAAATAAAACAACATGTTAACTTTCAACTTCTAACTATAGGATAAAGGGATTATCCTAGCTACCACTCTGAAGGTATTACAAGGGGTTTTAAGTGCGGGCTCAATACTATAGAGGAGAGGGTTTTAAGTGTGGGTTTTTATTGCTGGATGCCATAAAGAGCCACGGGAAGACTTGGGATTTTTGGCTCCTCGTCGTGGCTAAACCCTAGCTTCCCTAATGCTTCGACCAAAATGATTTTCTTTTGTTCATTTGCTTCTGGGAGAACCAGGCTCTCGGCTCTCATGGATGAGAGCAACCTCTACACAGGTTTTACCTAGTTTGGCATCGCGCTTTAAGGAGAAGAGCTCCAGGATAGTATAACCAAAACCAAGGTAAGAAATAATACTCTAGCTGATAACCTTGTTTATGCATTTCGATTCTTTTTCAAACTGGAATAAAATCACTAAAGCGTTGGTGTTGTGTGGTTGCAGGTGGTTACTGTGCTACCCAAGGAGTCTGTGGTTCAAGGCATAAGTTTAGAATAGTGATGGTGGAATGCTCTAGAGTTAAGCAGACTTGGTAATCCTCGGGCCTACCTGGAACAAACTTGCTCATCGATGTCTGAGTTATTATGGTTATGGTTAACAAAGTGCTAAAGCAAGAAAGCCCCCTTTTCGAAGTGTAAAGCATTATAATACTGTTACCATCAGTATTGGTTGTTTTTAAGAGTTTTGTTCTCTTTTTAGAAGCTTGATACATCATTGCTGTAATGAAATTATTCTAGGAAAAGATAACGAGTTGGGGTTTTCTCCCAAAGATTTTGAATAAATAGGTTTTATAATTACTGTTTATCCCATACATTTTTCTATTTCGAGTTTTGAGACACAACTGTGTTAATATTTTGATATTGTTTATACTTTTGGCATTTGTTATGACAATGTTATGTTTGTAATGTATAAATACTTGTTTATTTGGTAAAGGCCCTATCTACACTTTTGTTGTTTGTATATCGTTGCTTCTGGTTGTTTATATGAATACGATGTTTATTATTATTTGGGGAAAACCTTACTTGCAATTACCTTTTCGATTACACAGTAAGTTAAATAATTTATTCAAGCACTGCGGCCATGGTGATGATGTAACCTTTTTTTTAAATAGAAACGGTTAACCATCTCTTATTATATAAAAAGGTGGGAATTACATAGCAAAAATTGGACAGATTTCTCCCATGAAAGGAAAACATCCATCACTCCAAGTTCATGATGTTCAAGCTCATAGCTAACATGATATCTTTTTGTTATATGGAAACTATAACATCTAATGAACTGCCCTAGGAGGAATATACAAAAATAAAACATTACTAAAAAGCTGCCTTATACAAAATCTGAAAGATGAGACATTCTGGATTTCCAAGTCTGCAGCTGGTTCCTATTCTATGAGTTTCAGAAACTCTATTCATATTATTTAAAAGCAGTAATGTAAAAATTGTAGAAAAAAAAGGGGGTCCAACCTACGAGCTGCTACTGAAGTACCATATCCATAACAGAGCCTGCAGATTCCACTGCCACATTCTTTTCAGAGTTGAGATCCATGAAGTTCCCAGCATGAGCCATAAACTTCTTCAGTTTCTCCATTTTCTTGTTGATATCCTCCAATTCGCTGCTAGTGGCCTTAGACTCTCGGGCTTTGTGGGGATAGTGGAGACCCAAGGTCTCTTCAAGGTGTTCAATTTTCTCTTCCATTTTATTGTTCTGAGTTTTCACCTCAGAGTGGGTAGCAGATGCCAAAGTGTAGAGACAAAACAAAACCTTCTTATACTCCAAGTTTTTGTTGCATATCACTAACTTGAAAATCCAACTACTGCAGACAGTCCAAGAATTCCACTTCGAACTTTGAATTGTTTTGTTTCCCAGCTTTCCCATCAGAATTCCCAGCCCCAGCATGCCTTCGGCAGGGACCAAGCCCGGGGATTTTGTTACTCTCCTTTCCCACCGAGTCGCCCATCATTTATTCCAATTGAAAACCCCAACTACATCCCCCATTAGGGGGCCTCTTAAAGTCTTACAACATCTATCACACTTCAAATAAACATCGCCCCCTCCCTAAGGATGCCCGACAACATGGTGCTACATATTTCTTCCAATACTGTGACCGTTCAAATAGAGGCAAGAAACAAATACCAGCAAATTCAAGGTTCTATAACCAACAAGGGAATGAATGCCATAGAGCAGCCTTCTATCCTGATTTAAAATAAAGCTACCAGCTCACATGTCGACCAACTGGAATACTAAATTAATGTCATTAATTTGGGCAAGTGAGGGAGTCTCACGAGGAATAAGGAGGGCATCGAAATGCTTTGGGGAATTTCCCCAAAAAAAAAATTTCAAATTTCTATAGTTTTGAGCCAAAGAAATATGAAGGGGCCAAAAAGGGAAAAGATGAGCCCAGGCTCTATGGATGAACCATAGGCTAGGGAATCCAAGAATTTTCACAAATGACATTGTCGCAACTTAAAGAGCCATAGGAGAGCCCAACTCCATTATTAGCCATGCCGTTAGCTTGCCCATTTAAACCTCTCAGAATATGAAGAAAGGTAAGCTCTTGAAAGTCTTTATTGATGTTGATTAAGAGATGATGGATTTTTGAGGAGGGGTCTTTCCTTTTGTCAATGATGCGTCTGGCTTCTCTGATGACAATTAAGGAATCCCCAAGGACCATCAAGTTCTTTAATCCCAGGTTTATAGCAATCTCCAGCCCTTTGATGAGACCGAGCCATTCCGCTCCATTGTTGGTAGATTTATTACAATGCCCCAAGCAAACTCTTTCTGCTTGTTCCTCTTGGAGTAAAACATTACTCCCCCTACACTTGCCAACCTAGGATTTCCTTTCGAGGCACCGTCGAAGAAAAGAGTACTACAGCCCAACTAAGTCCACCAATGTTGAAAGTCATCTTTATTCATCCTCAGCTGCCAAGACAAGGCTCTCAATTTTTTGGGAGGCTTAATCCAGAATAGGGAAGAAGGAGGCATAAGGAAGTCAACCATCCAGATTCTTTCATCCATTGTCAATGGCTCTTGATGAAAGTTGGGAATACCTCGCGAAGTTAAGGCTTTAATCGAGATTTCCTTTGCTGCAGTGAAGACCCTGCAAGGGCTTGTGGACATGACTTCAAATATTTCTTTGTTTCTTGCATTCCATATCTTCCAACTAATAAACCTGGGTAGAGCTTCCCAAGCTCTAGAGAAGTCTGGTTTCTTGTAAAAGGAACCTTGAGAGTAATCCTTCTAGCATTTGAATAAATCGTTCCAGTTTGTTGGCATCACAACATTGATGTTTAAACTTTTGATGGCATAATTCCATACCTCCAAGGTAAAATTGCATTCGAGGAAGAGATGCTCCAACAACTCTTCAGCATCCTTGCATAGAACACAACGAAGGGGTCCCTCTATTCCTCGTTTTCTCAGATTATCTGCAGTTAAATTTTTCCTGTGAGAAAGTACCCAATAGAAGACATTAACCTTTGGTGATCTGTCTTTATACCAAACCTTGGCTCATTTGACATCTTTATTACCTCTGACCTTGTTGTTGCATACATGATGATAACCTTCTTTCACTGAGGAGGATCCTGATCTTCCCCATCCCCGTTTATATTTAAGAGAGTGACTGATGGGGAATTGCTCATGTAACAAGGAAAGAAAATCATTGTAGTCCGTTTGCAAGTGTACAGGAAGATCCAAATTCTTCCACCTGGCTCATCTGCCGCTAGTGGACCAATTGGAAATGTCAAACAGGGTGTGATTATTGTTGCTATCAAACCAATTCTTGAGGTTACTTAACTCATGCTGAAATTTGGCAGGAGAGTTCATCCCCATCTTGTCATACCAAATCTTGATATTTTTTCCATTTCCTGCAATCCAATGATTTTTTCCTTGATAATGAAGGCTTCCTTCTTGCATAGATCCCAAATGGGAGTCCCTTTTGTCTCCATGTTTATATTTTCAATATAGCGGATTCTGGTTCCCCTCATGTATTTTTTCTGCAAAATTTTCTTCCACCAAACATCTTTGTCTGAAGCAATTCTCCACAATATTTTGGCCCCAAGGGTTAGGTTCATAATATTGGGATCCTTCACCCAAGCACCGCCACAATTCTTCGGGCTGCAAATAGTGCTCCAATTTATTAAGAGGAATTTCTGGTGATGATGTAACATGGTCTATTTGTATTTCAATATATGTTTAAAACTATGTTTTTCTCAATGCTTTCAGCATTAGGTTAATTTTAGGGTTTATATTTTAAAAGATATTAAATAGTAATACATTGTCGTTTTTTTGGGCTATGCCCTAGTCTAGGTAAAGTATACTCTATAAAGATAAAAGATGAAAGTAATCTGATGTTTTTCGTTGAGTTATTTCTAGTTTCTTAAAAACGTTTAACCCTGACATGGATTATAAGGGTTGTGTTTTGTTTAAAGAATTTGTTTATATGAAACTGGGCAAAGCCGTGAGCTATCAGTATGCTCGAACAGTTTTAAGTGTGAGATTATAATGTCTTTTGTGATAAGCCTTAGTCATAGTCATCTATACTTTGTATGTAAATAGATTAGATGGATAAGATGCTAATAAGGCTATGTAAAGAATTCAAGAAGTTATTATAGGGTTTTATCATACTTGTATTAAAAACGAAAGGCCATGGATGACAGTGGTGATTTTAGTTTATCCTATTGTTTTTCATTGATGTATGTATTTTATTATGATACCGGATCATTTAAGGGGTTCGATGTAATAACTCTAACTGTGTTCAGTTTTAAGAGAAAATATTATAAACCTTTTCTTGAAACTTGTTAATGAAGGCTAAGTTGCCTTGCTTCTGGTTATAATTTTAATAAATGATAAAATGTTTGGAATGCATCAGGTTTGATATAAACATTGGTTGTTTTATGATTTACAGAGGTATTCTATAGTAATAATAAATATTATATATATATATTATTTATATAATACTGCTATGTAATAAAAATACTATGTTTATTAACTAAGCCATTCGACTTCTATACTACTGTGCATATATTGATTAATATACTATTGTCTTAAATCATTCTAACTATAATATAAATACTATTTAAAGGATGGTTATTATTATATAATCTACAACTATATAGTTACTGAATTTATACTAATCATTTACTAAAATAGTGAAATTCTACCAGCATTTGTATCTATTTTTGATATATTGTAAAGAACAACATTCTACTTGCAATATTGAGATCATTTCGAATCTACATATTTAAACAAACTCTCTATACGAGAGTACATCACTTCGGTGAAAGGAAAAATAAAGAGATGATTTATATTTCATTATTCTACTTTCCAAATCTGATCATACATAATTTTATGTAGAATATAATCATCAGTTCTATAAAATAATTTTAACAGCTATTAGAAATCTAGAAGCATTAGAAAACTAATAACTTATAGATAAAAAAATTCAGAAATATACAGAACAATTTAGAATTAAATAAACCAGAACAATGTAGAACTTGTTTAACTGTTGAGGTGGACAAACACCCAAAGAAGACCGTTCCTCCCAACAGCCTCCTAGAAGCAGCCAAGATTACTTTCTTCAGGACCCCCGAGCCTGTTCACCGAACCACCAGGATGAAAATACTGTGTAGAAGCATATAATAATCTCTCTTCATGTAACATCCCTCCAATTTGACCCCTATTATTATTATTACTATTGTAAATGTAATGGTAATTATGTAAATGGCCTTGGTGAGGGGCTCAAGGCCAAGGCCCCACAAGTGGACCTTGAAAGAATTATTATGATTTATTCTTAAGTGGTAAATTGAAGACAAACGCAACTAAGCAACAGGCAAGTGAAGCCACTAGGGAAAAGGTGTGGTAGCTAAGCCTGAGCAGATGATAGATGTCATATTAGTACCTTAGGCACTTACTGAAAAATCTTAAGTTATTGTCCTAGGGAGACGATGGTGGTTATTAGTCACAAAAATATTATTCTTGTTAGGATATTCCTATACTCCATCCTAGTCCCACCAGTATTTTGATCATTTACATTTTCAGTCATGCATGCACTTTTAGGGTTTGCATGCTTTCTAGGGTTTGCATGCATTTTGCATGCATCCCAGTCATCAGTCCAGTACCTAGCCCTTAGTTAGCCAGCCCCTAGGAGCTTCTCACTATTCAGTTTTATCCCTCCAGTTGCTTAATGTGCCCTTCTTCCTTGATTTTAGGGAGCAACTCGCCCTTCTTCACCTACTAGTCCAGTTGTCTTCAGTTTACACTCAGTTACACCTACCAGAGTTAGTTTGACTGATGGTTGACAGTTACTTGAGCATTGATGACTCCACTGATGATGATGAAGACTTCCAGTTGTGCTCTGATGATCATGAGGACACCTAGTTGTGCTCCG
Organism: Larix kaempferi; assembly: GCA_027924585.1. Lineage (NCBI taxonomy): Eukaryota > Viridiplantae > Streptophyta > Pinopsida > Pinales > Pinaceae > Larix > Larix kaempferi. Next base: position 4,447,238 of record BSBM01000034.1, read on the forward strand.
ATGACACTCTATTGATCTTATGATCACTTTGGGAGGCTAATTCGAATTTCCACCGTAGGCATTCGAATCCCCTCTATCATTGTACTATTTATTTGTCCATATTGCGATTAATTAATTAGTGTGTGTGAAGTATTATTGCTTCTATCTGAGTTCTACTGTACCATATTATTCTGTTGCTCATTATACTGTATTGTTCACTCTTCTTCTATTTTCCTGCTTAATCATAATTACTCTTGTGAGGTACACATCATCTCTTAGATCTGCTATGAGGATTTTCACATGGTATCAGAGCATGTTGAGAGTATTGTTTATCTCCATTCCTGAGAGTTTTTTGCAGGTTATTATCAAGATTTCGAGTGCAACAGTTGCAGCAGTTTCTGCATTTATGCATCAGTAGCAGTTGCAGATATTCTCTATTGTTTTTGCAGGTCTTCTACAGTTTCAATGTTTTCAGAAGATCCTCCTCTTTATCTATTCAACTATGTTGAATGGAAACCAAAAATGATAGCATATTTGAAGAGACATGATCTCTTTGATTATTGTTTTGAAAGAGCTATTGTAGCCATGATGTTTGATATGTCTCGAAGCTTGGCATTCTACTCCCTTGATGATGAATATGTTAAATCTCTAAAAGAGCTATGGGCCCACCTAGATAAAACTTTTGGCAAGCAGGATGAAGGGATTGGTCCAAACCCTTTCGAGAGAAAGCAAAGTGATGCATTCGCCCTCCTTGATGATCTCATTGATCATGAATTGGTATCAAACATATCTCATATTGAAGTTAGCCACAAAAAAGAAGAACTTGTAGATTCTACACTCATACTCCAAATTTCTTCTATTTCGAATTCTGTGCTAGCTCACACTCTAGAAATTGCAGAAGTCCTAAATCCTCTCTTGCACTAGAGTCTATTGGTTTGCATCATGATCACATGATTATTTCAGAGGTAAAATCAGCTATTGGAGGTAATGCATTCCCTCCTCTCAAGCAATCATCTCTTATTTACTACTATATGATCATTAGCACATGCTTTCAGAAGGTTATTGAAGAATATGGCCATTTCCACCCGCTTGAGATAATTTCTCATGCATCCATTGGTTTTGATCTCACCTCTTATGGTTCAAAGGAGATCTCAAGAAACCATTGCCATTCGCTTGGGATAATTTCTCATGCATATGATAGTTTTGATCTCACCTCTGTTGGTTCAAAGGAGATCTCAAGAAACTATTCTTCAAGTCTTAAATCTGATTTGGATTTCAAGCAATTATTATTTGATGGTTCTTTTTGGCATAATCTCACCCATGATGGTTCGAAGGAGAAGACAAAAGACTATCTGCATATTCATGATTTTGATCCTACCTCAGCTGATTCAAATCATAGGTTCAAGGATCATCCTCATACTTTTGGATTTGTTCTCATCACATTCGATCTGAAGAGCAAGCACAAGCACATGTTTTCTGAGCATGATCCACTTCTTCCCGAGAAGAAGATACCTCCAGACTTATGACCAAGCATCACACCTGCTTGAGTTTGGAGCATTTATTTTTGTGTGTGCCTTACAGTCTGTTTTTGGAGGAGGGGGTATGTTTCCCATGAAATTTTTCCACTTCCTTGGTTTATTGATTGTTATTATTCATTGTATTGGGTGACCTTTGGTCTTAGTTACCAGGGCCCAGGATGGATTAAGGGGGGGTGTTAGGATATTCCTATACTCCATCCTAGTCCCACTAGTATTTTGATCATTTACATTTTCACTCATGCATGCACTTTTAGGGTTTGCATGCATTCTAGGGTTTGCATGCATCCCAGTCATCACTCGAGCACCTAGCCTGTAGTTAGCCAGCCCCCAAGAGCTTCTCACTATTCAGTTTTATCCCTCCAATTTCTTAATGCGCCTTTCTTCCTTGATTTTAGGGAGAAACTCACCCTTCTTCACCTACCAGTCCAGTTCTCTTCAATTTACACTCAGTTACACTCAGTTACGTTACACTCAGTTACACCTACCAAAGTTAGTTTGACTGATGGTTGACAGTTACTTGAGCATTGATGACTCCATTGATGATGATGAAGACTTCCAGTTGTGCTCTAATGATCATGAGGACACCTAGTTGTTCTCCGATGACACTCTATTGATCTTATGATCACTCTGAGAGGCTAATTTGAATTTCCACCTTAGGCATTCGAATCCTCTCTATCATTGTACTATTTATTTGTCCATATTGCGATTAATTAATTAGTGTGTGTGAAGTATTATTGCTTCTATCTGAGTTCTACTGTACCATATTATTCTGTTGCTCATTATATTGTATTGTTCACTCTTCTTCTATTTTCTTGCTTAATCATAATTACTCTTGTGAGGTACACATCATCTCTTAGATCTGCTGTGAGGATTTTCACAATTCTAACCCCTATTAGTATAAAAAGGTTAACTATTATCTTTAAGACTAAGTAACAATTCTTATGATAAGAAATTATCTTACTTCGTATTTAAGATACCAAGATATACACTTAAGTATCTTGAGAAGGTAAAAGAGATGACTAATACTATATATAGGGGGTATACCATTAAAGTTATTTATTGTAGAAATAATATTAACTATGGTAGCTATATATATATATATATAAGCATTGGCTTATTAAAAGTATGATAACTTGTAGATCATGCTCTTGGTCATATACTTTGTATAAAAAGTTATATTATCCTTAAAAAAAAGTTATACTTATAACAATGTTAAATCTATATATATAGATATACAAATATATAAATATAAAAATGAATATATATATATATATGGTTAGTTTTCCATTTTTATATATTATATATATAGGGAACTTACTTTCTTTCAAAATAAATTGATGCATAGTGAATATACTAAAATAGTTATGTATATTACTTAACTTCAAGTTATGTTATCGATATATATAAAGGAATATTAGTATATAGATAAAGGGGGAAGCCAAGTATATAAAGGAGTTAAGGTCTTTGGAAAAACCTTGTAATAAAAAAAGGAGTTATGATTACACTATGGAGGTACCACATTGTATAGGTTATATAATTAATCAAAATTATACATATATGAAATTATCAAATTTATATACAACAACAAGTTTTCATCTATACATTTATATATATATATATATATATGAGAACATAATATATATATATATATATATAAGAACATAAAATAAAAGGATAATTGATATTTTATAAAGTTAAGGCATGAATATATATTTCGACACTAGTTATAGTATGTTAAAAGGGCAATAACATACTATACTTTTAGATTTATGGAAAAGAGACCTTTGTTGTTAAAATAATAGGAATATGTATCCGTTTGGAATAACCTGTTTAAATAAGATGCATTTTCTTGGTTATTTATATAGGGCATGTGGACTTTAGATACTTTGAGGTTGTGGGTTACGTTGGACGCTTAAGGAGATTGTATGCGTACATACTTAAGATGTATAAATATGTTGCATATGGATTTCTTAAACACTTGTAGTTTTACTTAGATATGTAGGTTTAGCGCGTGAACATATTAAAAAGTTAGTTGGTGAGTGGAGGATCTCAATGAGAGATATGAGGAGGGTTGTCTTCTTATTGTGGAAGCCTCAATTCCTGTAAAATCGCCATTTGTCCTCACTTGAAAGAGGAGCCGAGGTTTAACCTCATGGCGTGCCACTTGCAAATCTGAGTTGCCTCATTGAATCCATTTGTCAGGGAGGATGTCACAAGTGTTTTCCATTTCGGTTTAGGGTTGGATATGGTTATGTTTTAGTGGTTACTTATGGTGACGGGGGGCTGGATAAAAGATACGACAGGTGTGCATAAGATGAAAGAGAGGTTCTGTCTTGAATAGGTTTTTGGTGAAAGAGGACTCCACTCTCTCGGTTGAATACTCCGTCGGTGCACTGAAGGGTTAGCAAACTATGTCTCGATGGACTTTAAGTATTTTCATTATATACACTTTTATTCTGAAAAACTTCCTACCATGTTGATTCCGTCAAGGAAGGCTTTTTCTTACTGCTCAATTCGTCTTTGTTGGAGGAATGAATGTTGGCTTGCTGGAAAATCATCTCTGTGGTTGAAGCATTATTGTTTTCTGGTTTCTTTATTCTTATCAACCCTGTAGGATGAAAGCGTATTGCCCTTGGATTTTTAGATCATCTAAGTCGTTGAAAATATTATGGCTTCTTTACTGTAACATCCCTTAAATTCGACCCTATTGTTATTATACTTGTAAATGTAATTATGATTGTATAACGACCATGGTGAGGAGCTCAAGGCCAAGGTCCCACCAGTGAACTTTGAAAAACTAGTGTTATGTCCTAAGTATGATTTTAATCTTAGGGGTTTTTGAGCGGTGACACATTTTGACGACGGCAACAAAATTCACTAAGGATAGGTAAGATCATCACCAAAAAAGTCACTATCATGTGATTTGCTTAAAGCTAATTAAAAACTCTAGATAAGCTAATTAAAATCTAGATAAGTATAGCTTATTAGTTACTTTCGATAAAGACTTAAGTCTAATTTGTACACTCGAGCACAAGTAATTAGTATATTTAATTATAAATATACTATGGAATGGAAATTAATTTTAAGTAACTAAGTATATTAAGTTATACTATGCATTTGTGCATGATGGGAATTATATTATATATATACATGAATACATATGAAAACACTCCTAGATATATATTTATATATTTATATAAGTAAAAACGATACAAAGGAAGTGGAGTTATTTCATGAAATATCATTTATAAGAATATAAAGGATTTCGACATTTTAAAGAATACATGGCACATGAAATTATAGACTTCATGTAGTGGAGATTTATTCATTATAAAATTATTATAATGAAATACGACTCGAGATAATACATGTAATACAAGTATGTTATATATTTGAGAGGTAAAACAGAAATTAACGAGAGGTAATACATATATTTACATTGTGTTACCAAATAAGAATTTATACATAACGAAAGAATTACCCATAAGTCTTAACCTAGGGTAACGCACCTCCATTATAAGGGTCGGTCGAGAGTGTATCCACCTTAGTCAGCTGGCAGATTTTTATCTCATCAGTTGAGCTTGTTAGCCCACGACAACATTGATTATTATCACTCACCATTGCTGAGGCTCAAAATTTGGGACATCCACCATCCCACGAAGGAGCTAGAAGAACGGAAAATGGAGGAAAATCTCAAGAGAAAATATTTCCGCGGATCTGCTCGGCTCCAAGAAAATCGGTTTGGGAAAATTGGAGCATTTAAGTGCTAGTTGTGTATACTTTTGTGTGAAATTAAGATCCTCTTTCTAACCTTTTTGTTACAGCTATTTGCTGCCTTAAAAGATAATTAGGATTCAATTTTAGAGTATTATATATACAGTTGATTTTTGAAAAGCTCTATGTGATAGAGGCTAGATAGAAGGAGAAGGAATCTTGTTGCAGCAACCATGTTGCTCATTGTAATCTTATTACTTTTTTCCTAATAATAAAAGATACACACACTTTTGTGGACTAGCCCGTGTACGGGTGAACCACGTTACTTTTGGTCTCGTTCTTTTTTTGGCCTTTATTATGTGTGTATGTGCCTTCATGACGATTGTTTGTTTTTTCTCTCATATGAGTTATCTTAATGGTTGAAGTTTATAACGCCATTGTCGAATGCATCTTATTAAAGGGTATTTCATATTAAATGTTGTTTGAAGGATATTTCATATGATCAAATGTGGACCATAAAGGTGTAAGTATTATTTTGGTTCAAGTTGTAAATCCTCAAATTAGAATGGTAATATTTAAGTACATGCTAGTATGTTATCAATGCCTGGAAGGTCTCTATGTTTAAAGTTATATTTTTGTAAACATAGTATAAAGTCACTTGGGTCCTTTACATACAAAGATTCCATATGATGACCAATGAAATGCATAAGAATCGCTTAAGATAAAAATGTAATTTCCACTTGTTGTAAGTATGTACTATCACCTTGCACAAATATTCAATGATAAATTTATGAAGCATTACATGGGGCATTTATTAAATAGAAAATTGGATACTGATTATATTTTATAATTCCGCAAAGCTTTTCAATGGCAATTAGACCTTTTAGTTGGGAAATAAGATCATTTAGAAAAATTTTAAATTTTACAAATTTGGGTTCGTGACATTTACATTGTTTAATTCATCTCTGTTGGACAAAAGCTTATTAATCTCGAAACGATTTTCCTTTTCAATTAGAGTTATAGTTTACTTACGTTGTGTAAATCATATTCTGGTATAGGTTTGAAAAGGGATGCGGATTTCTCTTTTATCCTTCAGATGTAGTTGTCTGCGCTATATGTTCTATTTTTTTGAACATGATAGTACCCATACCTTGTCAGATCTTCGTATGAAGCAGGGATCGTGATTATAAAACCATGTTATTTTATTATCATGCAAGATCTCTACTCTGAGCGATGATTAGAAACCAAATATGTATTTCTCAGTTTGTTAAAATGTTAGAATCTCTGCTCGGTATGCGGTCGTCGTGATAGCCAAGGGCTTAGTTGGTTTGCTGCAACCCTTGATCGTTTTAAGGATCTCTGTATCTTACTTTTATGTTGCCTATTTTTTTTTGTTCTCAATGATTCTTATGCTGCACAGAGTTAGCACAAGTAGCTCTTTTATCCCCCTTGTTTGTGTAAGAGCTCAAACTCGGTTCTAATTGTCTAGTTATTTCCTTATCACCAAGGTTTGCCTGCTTATAGCTCATATAGCACCACTTATAGGAAGTATGATGCGCCACAATTTTTATGGATAATCCTGATGTCTGGAGAAGCTGATCCAAGGTCTTTATACATATTATGTTTTATGTTGATACCCTGCTTAGCGCAGTTCCTGTAAGGGAAGGATAACATGTATAAGTTTACATATACAGAGGCATTAATCTCTGCCCTACGCCAGTATAACTATACCTCGGAGCAGACAAGATATTGATGTATTCATTTTCCTGCTATGCCTATAATTTAGACCTCTTCATGCACACAGTTAACGCAGGTTTATTTATTTTGGTCTATCACTTCGGCGGGATTGAACTCGGTTTAAAAAGAGTTAGCGCCATTGCATTATTGTTAACACGGTATAAAAAGGGTTAGATTTAGAATCATTATAATGTCTACAATATATATATATATATATATATATATATATATAATTAGAGCTAGCACTGGGTGGTATGTTACCTTATACATAGAGCTCTGCATTTATTAAAGCGTTAAGCATTGCTCCAAACAATGTAATAAGTATAGGTTATTATATATATGTTGTTTGATATATATATAGGTTGTTTATCTGTCATCGTACGCAGTCACATAGATTTGCAAATTAATAAATGGTTAAGTGTTGGAAGGGAAGGCTAGACAGCCCGATCCCCAATATTGGTGATATATATATGATTTAATTTTGTTATATATCATTTGGTTGGTTATGTTTCCAATTGATGGAGTTTTTTCTCAAATGACAATCAATTCAACATTGAATTTATGTTTAATTATATGTTTTATATATGTTACTAGTATCGGAACATGGACCCTAGGAAAGGATAATTAAAATCACCCATGCTATTAAAAAGGTTTATGAACTTCACGTTCTGGTTGAGTACCCCGAAATAGTTGTGCTGAGTTATTCTAGTTTCTTGTCATCATTTTTTTTAATTTTGAGAATGCTCTCTTTAAGGGATGTTTCAAGGAAAGAAAAGATACCTTTTGTAAGCAACTGCATGGTAGATTGTAACTCTCGTTTGTTAATTAATATAAGTTGCGACTCTCTTTTTTGTTGACGTAGCCCAAGTTGCGGGTGAACCATGGTAAAATAGTGTTCTTGGTAAGTGACTTTTATGTGCTTATTTTTGTGTTATTTTCCTTCTTGAGACTTGAAATCGATGATTCCATGAAGATGTTGTTTAAATATTGATTAAGAGTTATGTTAGAAATATTTGATTTAGGATCCTTGCAATTATATTTAAAATGTCTTGTATAAATGTTGGTGAATAGAATGGGATTTTAGCATATGTAAGAAAAGAAAGAATGGTGATTTTAAAATTAGTTAGGCATGTGGATAAACTCCTTTTATTAATTATCTTTTATCGATACAAATGTAAATGAACAATGGTTCTCGTCATGCCTAACTTTCAATTAAAAAGATCTTAAATGTTATGAAAAGTTTTCAAAAATTCACTAATTTACCAAACCAAAAATTTTGGGTTCGTGACACTTCATATCAGCAGACCAAAATTTTTGGGTTCGTGACAATTCATATCAGCAGACCAAAACTTGCATACAATGCACTCTCTGCAACTCAGCATAATAAACTTGTAGTCCTTACACTAGAAAATCACTTTAGCTTTCCCCTCATTGAATCCTCTTGTGTGCTTAACTTTTCAATGTGCATCCATCCACAAGGCATAACTCGTGAGCCTCCTCCTCATTCAATGGATATCAGATTGCCTAGGTCTTTAGGTTAGTTTTAACATTTAATGAGCCACCTGCTCAGTTCCATCTTCCTTGGGTAACATGACCACATTTTTAGGGAATTTGCCTCCTACATTAGCTAGAAAGTGAGTACAGTTGTTGCCACTTGTAAATTTTCCTTCTACACCAGTTCATTCCTCCTAGTGGGTCAGTGAACACTCTTCAACAGTCTTCTTTGGATAGGTGTCTCCTATTTTAATTATTAAATAATAAAAATATTCAATTACAATCATCCTTGACCATCCTTGGTCAACAACATAAAACTTTACAATAAATTTTAAAGTAATGTTTTTCCATAACATACAATGTTTCAAGTTCTAGGTAGGTTACAACATCTTCCTCAAATATTTTGACTACATAAAAATAAACAATCAAATATGAAACTCATATATAAAAGACATATGATAGATTCACTAGATTAAATTCATGAAGTAGACAAGATAATTTATGGGAAAATATAATCTCTTTGCATTACTCATATAAATGGTAGCAAGCTATACCTGATCTTCAACAAGCACTATTGAAACCTGGTCCTAGGATCTTTGCTCCTCTTCCTTCTATAGATGTTTCTCCTTCATTTCAATACACAAAATGGTTCTCCCTCGTCCCTATACTTCCCCTTGTATTTATAACAAAGTCTGAGAAGATAGGTTCGAGAGATAAATGGTTAGGGAATTTATGGTGGTTAGGATAACTACCATAACTATATCTAATTCAATTTTTATTATATTTTTTCATGATTTTAGAAGGTACCTGCGGGTATAACACTTGAATACCAGCAGGTGACTCGTGACTCTCATGCCAACAACTATTGGGTGCAAATTTTTTAAGGAAAACCATAGGTGTTGAATAGATCACCAGCGAGTGACCTGCGAGGTGATAGATATGAGGGTCACGGATATGTATTAAAAATATATCACAAGGATAGATAATCTGGAGAAAAGGTTGTAAGATTAAGGTCAAGTGCATCTATATCCAATAAGGCTCTTCAATCCATAAATTCATTTTGTGTGACCAACATTGCAGTGTCGTCACGGATGGAGAAGTGCGACTAGTACAAAATGAGAGATAAATGACCAAAAGCCACATATAAATGACCACTTTTGCGTTGGTGACCACTAGTAGCAAATTAGCGGTCATTTATCACGCGACCAAAAATGTGGTCATATTTAGCTTGGTCATTTATAGCTGATCTTGTGGTCATATATTTGGTCGTATATTTGGTCATTAATTTGGTCATTAATTGTCACAATTAATGGCCAAATTTATGACCACATTTTTTGTCACATGATAAATGACCGCTAATTTGCTACCAACGATCGTTAACTCAAAAGTGGTCATTTATATGCATATTTTGGTCATTTGTTTGGTCACTTATCTGTCATGTTATACTGGTGGTCGTTTATATGCAAATTTTGTTCATTTTTATAGTTATTTATCTCTTTTTAGTGGTTTCAGAATATATATAGGGAACGGAGGAATCGAACCACCAACCTCCTTCCTATAAGGCAGGTTCTCTACCATTGAGCTAGCACCCTTAAATAGAATTCCTTATGGATTGATATGAGAATAAAATTTCCAACAGTTAACTCCATCTTGCCAAATTATGGAAAATGGTCACATACCTAGGTAACAAACAAATATTACCCAATAGTCACAAAAAATGGCCATGTTAATGATAACCTTCTTTTTCGAAAATATCTCAAAAATCAAGAATGCAGTTGTATTGTCGAATTTTTCTCCAAGTGGTACCAAATCAAGAATCACAATTGTCTTTTCCTAATCTTTGGGCATCTGCATTTGCTCCCATTATCCTTACTTAGCTTTGTTTCAAGAAAGTTCATCCTGTTATCTATGCAACCAGCACTGAAACCAAAGGGAAAAAAACATAAAGTGCCACCCCAAGATCAAGCTCCACTTACATTGGATATACACAGCCACATGATGCACCAGGATGAGTGGAAGTCAATGGTTGAGTGCAAGCTATTGAACAACAATCTGTACAAAGAATGCATCAAGTTAGTCACACATATTGTTATATCTTGATTCTTTATAGAAGAAATAAGGTGAAATCTAAGCAGACTGATCTTATATACATGGAGTAAATTTATTTGCAAATAAAATGATAACAATTACATATAAATTCAACTCGTGATAGCATAATGAATGTTCAAATAATAAAAAAATATATTATGTACTTTCCATACCTTTAGTAGGTGGGCAGGGGGGGAATACCAATGGCGGTGGTGCTACTTATTCTAAGAATGAATCTTTTTTGTAATTATTGACAGATTCTCAAGGATTAACAAATGGTATCATAGTTGTATTTGGAGTAATAAACATGAGAAAAAAAAACACAAATTCTTGACCTATAACTTGTCTTGGACCAAAGAGGAATGAAGGAATGCAATAAAGTTTAAACATCGGCCTTCTTGAGCTAGGTATCACTGACTAAAATTTTTATTATTTGATAAAGCCTAAAGAAAACAAGGACACATCCAATAATTTCCATACCAGTAAGCACCCAACAATTTCCATACCAATGAGCATATAATTGCTGTGTGAACTCATATTTCAATTTTCCAGCATGAACCATGCTAGGATTTTTGCAATGAACCACTCTCACAAAAGAGCCTTATTATATTAGTGAAAAAGTAGAAATCATATCAAATACAGATTGTTGAGCAACAAACTGAAAAGCTTGGTTAAAAAAAACAGTTCCAACCCCTATGCTGAATGTTGAATGTACGATTATGCAGACATGTTGTAGTTCAAGGCATGATTAAGTTTTGAGATTTCCTGTATTTATCATGTTATCAATAACCTTGCCAATATTTAGAGCAGGAACCTTTTCCATTACCTTCTTCACCTTATTGACTTGCAAGTACATGCCCAGAGAAGAAAATGCAGTAAGAAACCTCTCTCCACAAAATGAATTGCAAAATAAAGAATGCAAAGAAATATTGAATACATCAAACCCTAATATTTCCCTTTAAGATAATAAAGGTCATTAAAAACACACACAAAAAACAAATAACTTACTACATCATCCTTTGCAGCAGCATCCATGGATTTACTATGCTCTGGCATTCCTTGGGTTAACTTTTTCATGTTATCCCGAGCTAGATCCTCGACTATGGTCAATCTACAAGACCATAGCAAGTAAGGAAGTCAGTTAATAAGCACATCTGAAACCTTTCAGCTTCTGCATGTGTAAAGTAAAATATGTCATTCATGTTCATAGTCTTTGTTTAATGTAATTTTGTAAAAACTATCCCTAGCCATGACAATCAAATGTTGCAAAGGAAAGTAAGGATGGTTGATCTAGAAGACCACATATTTCAAGCACGTCAAATCTAATGCCAGTGGCCCAAACTTTTCTGAGCAGATACATTAGCTAGGGTCTGATGCATTCAACATATGTGAAGTTCAGATATGAGTCACAAACAAGCTATGTTGAACGAGGCTTTCAACATATGTAAACAACTAGAAAGCTACTTAATTAGGCCATATAGAGAGTTCCAAATTTGGATATCAAAAGGAATATGCTTGTGATGTAATACGTCTCTAAGGTATACAAACTCTAATCATATTTCAGATGTAAAAAAATTTATTGTCAGAGAATTATTTTTTATGGAATAAATATGGATCAGGGGAAATATTCCATATACCTTGCATTCTCTTAACCACAAATTGATTTGTAATAAATCACAAGTACCTTCTTTCTACATTTAAGATTGCAAAGAAAGAAAATCTTCCATTCTCTCTCTCAAAGCACTTGACACTCTTTTCCCTCCAGTGTAAATCAATGGACAGTAAGCAAAATACCTTGGGCATTTGTACACCATCTTGAAAGGTCAGAAGATGCAAATTTTTTTGCAAGTACTATTGCACATTCATGCAGTCATAGTCAAATGCATTTCTTCCAAAGATGAACAAAAATTTAAAATGAATCATGTAAACCTAAACCTTCTAGATGATTCAGGCACCAGTTGTACCAACATAATATATCCATAGTATTGGGGTTTATGCAATATTTCTATAGTATTTGGGTTTATGCAATATTTGACATGCAACTAATGTATCTTTCTAATCATTGGTTGACTATACTACCTGCAACCACTATATTAATCTCAGTTTGCATAGAAACAAAAGATGCGATAGAAAATTTCAAAATTCATACCTTAAGAGGTTCAAAAGGATACTGATGATTTATGGCATGGAGCTCCTTCTTGCACTTCTCATTCAATTCATCAAAGATAGTGATAAATAACTTATCCAAAATTTCTAATACTTGCATCAAACTCATAATTAAAAATAAAGTAAAAATATATCTTTCTAACCATTGGCCGACTATACTACATGAAACCACTATATTAATCTCAGTTTGCATAGAAACAAAAGATGCGATAGAAAATTTAAAAATTCATACCTTAAGAGGTTCAAAAGGATACTGATGATTTATGGCATGGATCTCCTTCATGTAGTTCTCATTCAATCCTTCAACGATAGTGATAAATAACTTATCCAAAATGTCTAATACCTGCATCCCACTCATAATTAAAAATAAAGTAAAAATATAACATTTGATTTCCGACATCTTAATTGCACAAAAAAATATATAGACAATACATTGTTGACATTATCTTAAGACTCAAACAACAAAAAAGTTACCCCACCTCAAAATAATGCCCTTTTCTTTCCATTTCAAGATCAAGCCATGTAACATAGATTCCCGTGTAAATGAATCTTCTATGTGTAAATGAATCTTTTGTCAGCCTAAAGATAAGGCCAATTTCAAAGAATCTTCCAAAGTCTACACATATTGGCATCTGTTTGTGTAATACCCCCATTCTGACTCTTAGGATGTATTAGCATTTAATGTAAATAATGTGTACATGTGATGTATGTTTTCCTAGCGTGGAGCTCAAGGCCAAGGCCCCGCTAGTGAAAGCCCGAATTTTATTTAAAGGGCAAGTATTTGATATTTTGATACCCATGTGCTCTGAAGCCATGGAACATTGTAAAATGATGTAAATAAACATCAGGCAATATAAAATTCCAAGACTGGATATGGAGGCAACAAATGAGAAGGGGCCACGTGTATCCACTAGGGAGGGTGAGGGGGATAAGGGAATGAACCATAGGTTGCCATATGTCATTATGAGAACCCATTTGACTTTTCTAGATGACATTTATTCCTGTTGTAAGAAAGTGGTTGAAGAATTAAGTCAATGGCTTTAATAAAGGATGGGCAACCCAGAAATTCGTATGGGTAGGTATGGGATCTGTTTACTTGTCCCACAAGTCACTCTACCTCTAGGGGGTTGCTTGTTCCTCATCCCCATCCCATGGTGGGGGGGGCTGGCATCATTCCTCATCCAAGAACGAGCTCCCAACAGTGAGAAAAACCAAAAATCACGACTTTGAGAGAATCCAGATTTTGGAAGGCCAAAAATGCCCAAAATGGGTATTGGATAGTGAAATCCAATGGGGGATCCGTTGGTATGAGCCTTGGGGTGAATTTGGGAGCAATAGCTACCCCAAAATCCATGGGAAAACCCAGTTTGGATAGCCCATAAAATCAGTGACGGATTTGGGGTTATTTGTGAGAGAGTTGTGAGAAATCCAAGTGTGGATGTATGAACAGAGGATGGAATTGCTGAGTCCAGCTTGAAGTGGATGTGGCTCTGGGATTGAGCTCAGGGGGCTAGCATCCTCCTCCATTTTCCATCGCATGCTTGAAAAACCCAACTGTGTGTTGGCTTAGCATGGTTGTCTGAGTGAAACCCTGACTGTGAGTGAGCCATCTAGTTCCTCCTTAGTGGATACAAAGCCCAGCTCGGGGGTGATCTCTCAGCTGAAAGAATACAGGCTGGACAAAGATCTATGGTTGGGTGGAATGTTGCTCTCACGTAGCCAGTCGTTGGACATTTGCGTTGCAAGATAAGTACTCTCTGTGGTTTACCTTATATGCATTATGTGTTTGCAGTGTGTTAATTCAGAATGGTAATTATTCATGTTAATGAAATCGATATGTAGTCTGTGCATAGCCTAAGAAGGGGATTGAACTCTCTACCTATTGATTGCTTGAGATAAATATGTTGATGCAATATATCCTGTATGTGTGTTGTTATGTTTAATTCTGCTGTGTTATATTGAGTTTAAATTTGCACACAGAAGTTTTAATTGTTATGAAATTATGAGTAAAAATATTGGGGCTAAGCCTATGTCAAAAACCCCTTGTGTTGTTAATGTCTCCTTCCCTGCATTATTTGATGGAAGGGTACGTTACAGAGTGGTATCAGAGCTGCTGGTTGCAGCATTGGGCCTCTATGGGCCAAATCCAATTGCAAAAGAGACATGGAATAGACTAACAGAAGAGTTGGGGTTACAAATTTTGGCGAGATTCCCCATGAAAGCAATCTTCAGGTTGTGTCTAGTATGCAAACACTGAAACAACATTTTCAAGTCCTTGGAATTTAAAGAATTAACCTCCAGCTTAACGGTTCCTGTTTCTCCGGCCTTTCTCACTTCACGTGGTCAGCGCTCAGATGGCATCAAAGAATTATGGATTAGCGTGGAAAGCAGCTATAAGTTCCATAGATTATCAATCGATTTCCTTCCAAGTCTGAAGTCTATGATGGCCAGTGACAAAGGCATACTTTGTTGTTCTGGTACAGGTGAATCCAAATACATCTTCAATCCTGTGTCTAGATCATGGATTGAACTTCCAGCTTGCATTGGACTTACATGGTGGGGTTTCTATGGTTTTTCTTTTAACCGTTGCACAAGATGTTGTTTTCTCATAGCTGGAAGAAATGCTAGAGAAGGTAAGGCTATGGTCATGGAAATATATGATTCTCACAAAAATAAATGGACTGTGTTCAAGGCTAGCACGAATGAATGCTATCGCCCTTTATCAGAAGGCACATATTCAGAAGGAAAGAAGAATCCGGAAATTGTTCCAAAAGGTTTTGAAAATTTGTTTAAGTCTGTTTTGGAAAGAATTCCCGAATGTCTTCCGCAATTGCGGAAGCATTCGGCGAATTGATCCGAAACTGCGGAAACATTCCGCGAGTTTTTCCGCAACGCGGTAGAGTTCGGGAAGTTGCCCCGAAATTGCGGAAGGAATTCCCTTTCGAAATTTGCGGAAGGAATTCTCTTCTGAAATTTGCGGAAGGAATTCTCTTCCGAAATTTGCGGAAGGATTCTGCGAGTTGTCCCACAACGCGGAAAAAATTCGGCGAACTGCTCCGAAAAAGCAGAAATTTTTTTTCTAAGTGTTCGGCGTCAAAAGGAAGTTTTCAGAAGGAATTCTCTCCCGAAATTGCGGAAGGGATTCTCTTCAGAAACTTGCGGAAGAGTTCCGCGAATCTTTCCGAAACTGCGGAAGACTTCACCAAATCGCCCCGAAATTTCGGAAGCATTCGGCAAACCGTTCCGGAACTGCGGAAGCATTCCGCGAATGGCTCCGCAACTGCGGAAGCATTCGCCGAATCGCTCCGCAACTGCGGAAGCATTCGACGAATTGCTCCGCAATTACAGGAGCGTTCGGCGAATCGCTCCGCAACAGGAGCATTCGCCGAATGGTTCCGCAATTGCGGGAGCATTCGTCGAATGGCTCAGCAATTGCGGGAGTGATTGGCGAACAAAAAAAAACCAACCTTGATTTTTGGATAGGGGGAACATCCGGGCTCAGAATGGAATGATTCCTGTGGGGATTGGAGGCCATTGACGAAGGCCATGAAAGAACAAGTGAATACCCCGAGCCCATTACACTCCGATTTGACAGAAAATGGATAATAGTGACTTTTGAAGGATGGAGTCCCGAGGCTTGACGGAAGGTCGGTTTGAGCTGAAATTGATCAGGCGCGGCCATGAAGCAGGCACGATGTTAAGTTCAGAATATTGGAGCCAAACTCCAAAGGATGTGGAGTCGGGGTGAGCAAGAAGGCCAAAAAGCACTGTTCCGGGCCACTTTTTCGGGATTTTGAAAAGCTTGTGGGCAGTAAAAGTGACCCTAGATGTGGGAATCAAAATTTTTACTGAACTAGACATTTCAGATTCTCATTAAGATGGACAGTTTTCGTTAGATGAAGATTTCCCAGAAATGCACAGTTTGGGAGATAGCCATTTTTAGCCCAAAATTTGGAATTTTGGAAAAATGTGAAAAGTGGGAAGTAGTAAAACCCAGAAATTCATAAAAGATGAATGGTGCATCGAAATTGAAATTCGTGAATTGCTGAGTGTTCCTTGTTATATGGAATAACTTCTCCCAATAGATAAGTTTTTGTGATTCCTCATAGATTTTCTTCCACAGGTGGCTGAAGTTGGCCTTCTGGACCAAAATGCAACTGTGTAAAATGTGCAGAATTGGAGCGAAAGTTGTCATTTTTGAAGAGATGCAGTTTCCGCACCTGATGACGGAATGGAGCATGAAGACAGGAATTGGAAATCTTTTCTAGCAGGGAACAATGAGGCAAGACCAGAGTTTGAATGATGTCTACATATATCACAGATATTTAGTGCAGAAAAGTGCCAGCGGCTGTTTTGACAAACAAATTTTGTTGTCAATGTGGGCAATTTCTACAATTGCATGATATGGAAGAGGAATTCCATGTTACGAGGGGGGATCGAAAAGGGAAGAATTCCTTAAACCCCTATTTGTTATCATACTTATAATTTTGAAATTGTCATATGGCATAAAAATGTTAAAAATGTAAGGGATTACATAGATGTATATGCACTAGATGGCATCTTAACAAACATTGCATAGTGCATATGGAAATGCTTGTGCCTAAATGGGATATTGCATATTGGTAGAATAATGAAGTCTTCATATGCAATGAACCACTAATGGAGAATATTGTGGTTGATAATCACTATTGATGTTGGTATTGGTTGTAGGACCAAAGATAACAAAGAGCATGGCTAAATGTGCTGAGGATGTTGTTGCATGAAGCCAACAACCTTATGCAGAAAGGATGGCGCAACAAATCTATGATCATAAAGTTGGCAAACGGACTGAGCAGCCTTCGTAAGAGGCCAACTGATCAGGTAACATCAGGCGATGTTAATGGTAACCATGCAGGTAATGATTATTGGTGCCAAATTGCATGAATGTTGAAAAAGGATTTGATAAGATCTCTTCAACTATGTTTGAGCTATGTTGAGTTAGTTTGCATGTGATATTGAATACCGATTGGGACTGTTAACCTACCAAGCTTGGTGAGGTGTGGGTAAGTGAAGGAAATGATCCTTACACCCTATGACTATTTAGAAATCTCAATGCATTCATATGAATTTATATCATGACATGCGTATGTTGGTTATGTGCTTAATAACCAAAGCAAGTGAGGACTAGTGGTCTTGATTATGATAATGCAAGTTATATGAGATATTCATGTTTCGATCATAATATGTTTGAATGCATAGTAATCATGAAACAATGCAAGGTAGCATTGAGTAGATGTGCATTAAGAGATTTTATAAATCTTGTGATGCATTGTATGAATGCATAGGGATGATGCATATGTTATTGCAAAATAAATAATGAACGAAATGATGAATTGATGATAATTCTAGGATCATTTCATGAGCTGTTATGAATGCAGAATAGTAAGCGCATGAAGAGCCCAATCATGATCGATGGGCTGCTAGAATGCTCTGTGGAAGGACAGAGTTGTATGAATGGTAGAAAGGTCTTACATATGGCAATGAGGATGAGTCCGTAATAGAGACCAGGATCTACCATATGCAGAAGCCAAAGGTTATGAGAAGGTTCTCATGGTTGTAAAGTATGCATGAAACAAATCTGAAAACATTCTCATGAGAATAATATCACAATTGCAAATCAAATTTCTATGAGAAACGGATTTGAAAATTTGATCTAGATCTTATGAGAAGGAATCTCATGGTTGAGAGCTCTAAGTTCTGTTAGGAAGAACAGTTGTAAATCTCAGATTTGTAAATGTTTCGGCTTTGAAATTTTGCTAATAATCGCTAATGACTGTCTGGATTATATTAAAATGTGTCAGGAGGACATGCTGTAAGTGGATGCTCATGTATGGCAGCGGGCATAAGACCATAACGGGCAGAGTGGTGTCACTTATAGGAGCCAAACAATATGAGGATAGCCTCATGGATAAGAAAACCAATTTCTGTAGTAGACAAAGTTGCAAATTCATACTGAATTTAATTATTAGTGCCATGGATTGGTTATGGAACAATCGGATTTGAATTGTATTGTTAAATGTTGCTAACTGTTTGGCTATTCAATAAGTGTGCCAGGAAGACACATTGCAGTAAGACCATGAGAGTGGGCATGCAGAAGCCAAACTTCATGGGAAGAGATTCCATGATTTGAAAATGGGTTTCAGATGAAACGCCATAAGACATTATTAATGTCTCATCTGCACTACATGATTGGTAAACAATATGAGTGGGATGGTGAAGATCATGTCAGTAAGACATATGAAGGTTATGTAACATCAAAAGGAATTGGGATGGAAAACCAAGGGACTGTCAACTCAGAGAAGGAGCCTCCATTCCTCATTAAAGAAGAAAAATAACATCTGCAAAATGGATAAGTGTTCCATAAACCCTGAATGATATATATATATATATATATATATACCTACGTGCATGTCTAATTATTAGAGTTAATATACAGAAAAGGTTTTGATTTTATTTCCATTATGGCAGACTACTTGAAGTATGATTAGGACCTTCATAGTTCACATCAGTAAGGAGTGCACACCTTTCTGGTGCTGAGTTATGTTAGGGATGCCAATATTGACTACGCCTTATGGGAATGGATGCATTCCTGGTGTTTCAAGGTTGGATAGTGAATGTTATGAAATATGTTTACAGTTTTAGAACAGCAATACTAATGAGCTTGCTATCCATTTTGTGTTGACAGATTATACATATGAAATTTAGTGCTGCACATTAAAGGGAAAAGTGAAGAAAAGAATAATCAAGAGGACTGTAGGAGCAGTGGTAACCCTTGTGTAGGGTGAGTGGGTATCATGGGGCCATAATAGCCTTCAGTTAAAAAAGTCACCTAAAGAATTCCTAAATGGAACCGTCGGCTTACACAAGAGAAGAAGTGCCACCCTTGTGGGGGTGAAGAATTGTTATGCGCATTGAGGGATTGTGATACATGTGAAAGGTTGTTGCAAGCCTAAGGCGGAGTAGTGGAGCCTTGACCTGTAATGGTCGGTGGCGCAGTTACCTTCCATTGGCCGATGACCCAGACGTATGTGTTGGCTCGGCAATGGAGAGGGCTAACCAAGTATGGGACTGGTTGGGCACCACCAAATGCTTGGTAAACCCAGTCGGCGTGAAGGTGTACTGGTAGGGCATTAATTATTTGATGATTTGGAGCAGCCTGCGTGCTGGCCAAACATCCTAGTCCGCAGGAGGATCCCAAGGCTTATAAAGTAAAAGCAGGACCCTGTGGACCAGAGAAGAAATGCACAATACAGATAAGTATTCAATTTCATTCGTTTCTTATTTGGAATAATGAAGGTTTCAAATATAAAATCTTGTAACAGTGAGCTGATGCATTATTGTTTCTTTGTTGGAAACC
Organism: Larix kaempferi; assembly: GCA_027924585.1. NCBI lineage: Eukaryota > Viridiplantae > Streptophyta > Pinopsida > Pinales > Pinaceae > Larix > Larix kaempferi. The sequence continues at coordinate 4,467,350 of BSBM01000034.1, forward strand.
TTGGTCAATGCAGGAAGCAAGCACCCTGAAGGAACTATAAGCTGCTTGGTAAATCCAGAAAGTGACTGGTTGAGCATGTATTATTTGGTGTTGCGGAGTAGCCTGCATGCTGGCCAAACATGCAAGATTGTTTGATGTTGTGGAGCAGCCTGTGCGCTGGCCAAACATGCAAGATTAATTGACGTTGAGGAGTAGCCTACGTGCTATCCCAACATTCGTTATTATACCCATAGGAGATCCAAGGCTTGTAGAGCAAAGAAGGGTCCTATGGAATAAAGTGGAGACATCCAACGCAGGTATTGTTGGAATCAAGAACCTTGAAGCATCTTAAGGATGCATGTTGACATGTAACCACCCTAAAGAGCTCAGCATGAGCAGTAATGAAAGATGGGTCTAGTGGAACTGTGTGAGTCCTAGCAACCAAGAGTTAAACCAACCAAGTGGAGTAACTCCATGGTTGAGAGGTCTGGAATAGACCATAGACACTACATGTCATAGCCAAGAAGGGCCGGTCGAGCATTCACATTGAAGTGAAAGAAAACAGGAGCATGAAAACCACAGTGGTGGTGTGGGTTCCAGAATGGAACAAGACTAAGAGGAGAAAACTCTTACTACTCTCTTTCTCTTTCCTTTTTATTGATGCATTTATAGAATGAGAAAATTTCTGAATGCATGCATGACTGAAAGTAAAAGTGTGTTTATTTGATTAAAGTGAATTGTGAATGTTAATTAATGAATTTCCTATGAATGGATGAACATGAAGGAATTCATGAGTATGTTGGGCAAGCATAAAAAGTGTGAAGTCTCATGAGTAAAGCATGGACTATCCATGTCAAATGGGGAAAAACCATTGACTGATTTTTAAATGCTTGGGTTATACTTGGCCTAACGAGAATTGTAATGATGAATTTCACAGGTGGAAATTGAATCAATTGGTTGCAGCCGGTGCAGGAAAGTGTTGCTAGTGAGCAAAGTGTGGTCAGTTGTTTCCATTGACCATGGCGGCAGACCAAGGGCTATTAGAATTGGCTGGAAGTCTTCTTCAAACAATTGCCAAGACCCAAGAAAATCTTGGAGAGATGCTCAAGATGCAAAGGCAGCAGCACGAGATGAACCACAAGGTCTTGCAGGACTCTATTCGTCTGCAGAAAGAGGTAAAAAGAATTATGAGAGCAATCAGCAAGGGAAAGAAAATTCGATCAATGAAGAAGCATTCATCCAATCGTCCGATTAAGAAACGCTCCAGGTGGGAAGGCTCAAAGGAAATTGAGCAGGTAAAGGTGAAGCAACTAGTGAAGTGTTGGGAATGTGGAGGGGATCATTGCCTCCGCAACATCCCAACAAGAGAACCTCAAGAGGGTAGCAGCCATAAAGTTTTCAGACTTATGGATGAGCTGGAAGATCCGAATCAGCAGGATCAGCTCGTGAAGATCAAAGGACTTGGTCCTGAAAGTTCGAAGTAAAGAACAGAATGTAGGGTAGATCTGCAAAGTTTTTGAAGTTTTGGATATGTGTAAATTGTATATGTATGCCTAAGTCTTGGAACACCGAATACGGTGTTATTCTAAGGGGGAGGGGATTGTAATACCCCCATTCTGACTCTTAGGATGTATTAGCATTTAATGTAAATAATGTGTACATGTGATGTATGTTTTCCTAGCGTGGAGCTCAAGGCCAAGGCCCCGCTAGTGAAAGCCCGAATTTTATTTAAAGGGAAAGTATTTGATATTTTGATACCCATGTGCTCTGAAGCCATGGAACATTGTAAAATGATGTAAATAAACATCAGGCAATATAAAATTCCAAGACTGGCTATGGAGGCAACGAATGAGAAGGGGCCACGTGTATCCACTAGGGAGGGTGAGGGGGCTAAGGGAATGAAACATAGGTTTCCATATGTCATTATGAGAACCCATTTGACTTTTCTAGATGACATTTATTCCTGTTGTAAGAAAGTGGTTGAAGAATTAATTCAATGGCTTTGATGGAGGATGGACAACCCAGAAATTCGTATGGGTAGGTATGGGCTCTATTTACTTGTCCCACAAGTCACTCTACCTCTAGGGGGTTGCTTGTTCCTCATCCCCATCCCATGGTGGGGGGGGATGGCATCATTCCTCATCCAAGAACGAGCTCCCAACAGTGAGAAAAACCAGAAATCGCGACTTTGAGAGAACCCAGATTTTGGAAGGCCAAAAACGCCCAGAATGGGTATTGGACAGTGAAATCCAATGGGGGATCCGTTGGTATGAGCCTTGGGGAGAATTTGGGAGCAATAGCTACCCCAAAATCCATGGGAAAACCCAGTTTGGATAGCCCAGAAAATCAGTGACGGATTTGGGGTTATTTGTGAGAGAGTTGTGAGAAATCCAAGTGTGGATGTATGAACAGAGGATGGAATTGTTGAGTCAAACTTGAAGTGGATGTGGCTCTGGGATTGAGGTTAGGGGGCTAGCATCCTCCTCCATTTCCCATCGCATGCTTGAAAAACCCAACTGTGTGTTGGCTTAGCATGGCTGTCTGAGTGAAACCCTAACTGTGAGTGAGCCATCTAGTTCCTCCTTAGTGGATACACAGCCCAGCTCGGGGGTGATCTCTTAGCTGAAAGAATACAGGCTGGACAAAGATCTATGGTTGGGTGGAACGTTGCTCTCACGTAGCCAGTCGTTGGACATTTGTGTTGCAAGATAAGTACTCTCTGTGGTTTACCTTATATGCATTATGTGTTTGCAGTGTGTTAATTCAGAATGGTAATTATTCATGTTAATGAAATCGATATGTAGTCTGTGCATAGCCTAAGAAGGCGATTGAACTCTCTGCCTATTGATTGCTTGAGATAAATATGCTGATGCAGTCTATGCTGTATGTGTGTTGTTATGTTTAATTCCGCTGTGTTATATTGAGTTTAAATTTGCACACATAAGTTTTAATTGTTATGAAATTATGAGTAAAAATATTGGGGCTAAGCCTATGTCAAAAACCCCTTGTGTTGTTAACGTCTCCTTCCCTGCATTACTCGATGGAAGGGTACGTTACAGTTTGTGTAGCTGTGGTGACTAGGATAAACAAGCAGGTTGTCCTTTGTAATCCAATTTGAAGACAAAAGAACCTCCTTCACTAGCCCTAGCAATCAATTTTGGTGTATGCAGCTCAACAAATCCTTGAGAGATTAAAACCTCCTTGAAAAGATTCCCCATGCAAAACAACATAGGTAATCTTTTAGTAATTATTGAGTGCATATCCCACAACTTTGATGTAGATTCTACCCCAAAATTATGAGATAATAAGCAAAGGAGAACTAAGAGTGGTTATTTTGACAACCTCATGTATGTTCATTGTTGGGTGCCAAACTTCTCTACAGAACAACCAGGACCCTCTGTAACTTCCCTAACAATTATTGACATATCATTTGTCCATTTTAAGCACCTTCTTTTTCCTTCTAATTGGCATGTGGGTTCTCTAGGTATCAAAGTGGTTCATGATGCTCTTGTGATTAACACTCAAGATAAATTAGCCTTTTTTCCTTTATTTTGACTCCACTGACATGTTTTGGCTAGGATGTATCACCTTGCCCATAGGAATTGGATTGGTTGTTGTGTGACTGAAGAGCATACAGGGTCTGATGAAATGGACAAAGCTTCAAGGCCTAAGTGTTAGTGGCCGATCGTTGGAACTGTTAAAAGCTGAATATCATACCAAGGTTGGAGTAGTGGGCAAAGCTTAAACAACTAAGTATGGAGCATACCAATTGTTTGTTGATTGTTCCAAGACATAATTCCAATGTAGCATGCCTATTGCTCTTTATTCACCAAGCTGTGGAGGTGTTCGAGCACCATCTTGAAGAACTGGAAGAATAGGAATAGCCTCTAAGAGATAAAACTTGAAAGTTCTTCAAAAAAGTAAAATAACCTATTGTCACATTCATGGCGAACCCTTAGGATATGATTTACAATTGTTGAAATTTTAAGTAGAAAATTCACATGAAGCATAATCTGCGATTATAACTGTTTGGTCTTTATGTTCTGATTCAGTGTTGGATGTTGTTATTAATTATTCTCAGAGTTAGAAGATGTCAAACCTCTTTTAACTTTTAAGTCTCCCCAAATTGTATTCCAATGAAGCGATTTTGATTTTGGGAAAATTACTACACTTCTCCTCCATTGGCAATTGCATTTTCTCTTGCTAGTACTAACTACTATCAACATTGATTTCGAGATGCAGCCTTATTGATGAGATTTCAACCAAAATTCACTAAAATGCATTTTTGGTATCTGAAATGTGTCAAGCTTCGATATTCGTGATCAAAATTTGCAAACGTTGTTTTTCCAGGCTTACAAGAATGTTCAGAATTTAAATTTCATAGCAAGAGTAAAACATTAAGAGATCTTCTATTAAAATAGTGGTCGTGGTGGAGGAATTTGGATTCCTCTCTGTCCAAATGGTCGTTTCAGAGAGTTTTTTGTAAAATAACGGTCGCCCAGGTCTAGTTCTTTTGTAGAGCAAGTGAATTTGTGTAAATAATCGGGGAGTTGGATTGAATTCGACGTGCCGTGGACAAATTAGTTCATCCAAAGATGTTCGGAGTCTGTTTTGCTTAAAGCTAGAGGAAGGAAGTTTTGCACGCAATAAGATGAGATGATCTGTGTTTACCAATAAAATTAGAGCCTCTTGAGAAAATCAGCCATGGATACCTGAGAAATCAGCAGTTATAGAGGCTAGTTAAATTTAAAATTTCAGCTATACTGGGAAGTGAAGTGTTGAAACAAAAGGAGTCTGGAAGCACTTCAAAGGTAGAGAAGCACTTCAAAGGTAGAGACGAAGCTAAACAGGAGGAAACTAGTTTATAAAAAGATATTAAACTAAAGAAGCATGTTAGGTGAAATAATTTAGATATTTATTGGGGAACGCAGCTTAATTTAAATATTTGCAGGAAGGAAAAGCCTAGATGATTGAAGTTTTAATATTTAAATCGCATAAAAGGGAAATTAAAGGGGATTAATTTGCACGAAGAATTTTTTCTTGAGATAAATTCTGCACTTGAATGAGCATAACACTGGGAAGAAGAAGCTATTGATCTGGCAGAGTATCGTGGAATGAAGGAGCTTTGTGATTTCCCAAGCGGGGAGATAGTTTTTGGAGCTCTTTCAGCATGGGAATCATCATCAAAATGGAAAGATATATATGAGAAACGATGAAAACCCTAGCAGGAGGGTCAAAGACAACACGAGTTAAAGTTAATTGCGCAGGAAGCTTATGGGGAATGTTAGAAATTGAATGGCTATATAGCCTATTCTTCTTGGCTTATACTACTTTGAGTGATCTGCGATCTGATGGAAGGGTGTACCCATATATTTGGTTCGGACCTAATTATGTGAGAAATATATTCTACATAAAAAAAATCCTGCATGTTCATTCTTGTGAGACTTCGCCACCTTGTTGTAACCACAATTATGGTGACACTGTCACAATGAAGCCAATGGGTGTTTTCTTCTTGTACATATATGCATGTGGATTATTGTCTTTGATTTTAAAAGGTTATAAATATTTGATTTTAGTAGTATAAATATTTTAGAATTTTGATTTTTTATATATAGTTATTTTTCCTAGATAAAATTGGAATTGCAAATATATCTTATTGTAAATGCATAAAAACGTAAAATGTCTAACTGAAATTGTTTGAAGGCATGTTTGGGGGATGATCTCTATATGTAATATCACTGCAATAAGCATTAAGTGATTCCTGTGATCATAAGCGAGAAGGAGAAGCTTACTGTAAACCAATTATTCATTTGAAAATACAAGATGGCTTACCTTTCTCTCTCATCCGGCATCCCCTCAGCTGAAGAATGGAGTTGGCACAGACAGTCCTACGTTGTGCAGAATCTCGTCACATACTTAAAACAGAAAAGCATCTAAAAATTCATGCACACTTTGGCATCAACATCAATGTTGATGCTTGTCTCATCCATCGTCATTGGGCAACAACAGCTTCCCTTACCATTAAATCCCAAACTGCTCACAAACAGAAATAGAAACAGAAGCCAAATGTCATTATTCATACTTACAAAGGCGTGGCTTCATATTTGCATGCCTACACACAGATCAAGCAACTCCACCAACTCCACACCCACATGTTCAGATCTGGGCTTCATCGAAATATCTTCGTACTTAGAAAAGTAATAAACATGTATGCCAAGTTCGACATGATGAGTTATGCACGCCTATTTTTTGAAAATTCCCCAAAACGGGACCGTGTTTTATGGAATGTACTGATCAGAGGGTATACCATCAACGGGCCTTGTGAGGAATGCCTCCAACTCTATTCTCAGATGCAGCAACAAGGCATACAGCCCGACGAACTCACTCTTCCCTTTGTTCTCAAGGCATGCACTGTCCTGTTGGCTCTGCAAGAGGGAATGAAGGTTATCATTTCATAATAAGAATTGGGAATTGTTGTGACTTTGCCACCTTGTTGCAACCACAATTATGGTGATGCTGTCACAATGAAGCCAATGGGTGTTTTCTTCTTGTACATATATGGATATGTATTATTGTCTTTGATATTTCCAACCTTCCAGGTCCTTTCTGGTGGGAGACCACTAGCTCCTACCCTTTTCGCATACAAGTTTAATGCGTCAATGCCAGGGTAAAACATGTAGTTGTTTATCCTAGGTCTACCCTTAACTTCGTTTCTGTAGAGTCTGTCATTAAATGGACAATCATAGTTGCATGATTACTTCACTCATGCACTCCTGAAATCTGGAACTGGCTTGAAGAAATACCTTCACTCATGAGCTATCATACTCATGAAAGCTAGTCTCCTAAACGAACCTTAGGGAAGTCAGCTTAGGATTCCTTGAGATGGTTACAAACAGGTCTACACAGTTCCATTAAATGGGGTTCATAAAAATACAAGCATAGAATGATAAAAGTAGGTTCAAAGTATCTTTCCTGAGGCAGGATTGAACACATGGGGAAGTCCAACTAATGCGTGAACCATGGTGGCATTATCACATCTTTATTAAATAAGCCCAGTTTTATTTCGGGTGGGCTTGGATCACCGGATATGGATCTAAACTCCCGGATCTGGGATTCTCGTCCAAAGGCATATGTTTACCAATTTGTCTATCCACGGTAGTCTTGAAGGATTCCTAAGTAAGTGCAGGAACAAACAACTTTATGAAAATAGATAGCAGCTCTATATGAATACAGAGTTCGTCTATATGAATACAGAGTTTTGGTGTGTTTCTTTTCTATAAATTAAAAACACAGCAAAACAGGTGAGTAGAATATTTCAGAGAGAAGAGGGGTTTAAAATCGATGAAAAGGCTATGACAGAGGTTTATAAGCCAAGTATGCCAAAAACCCTCACCTAAAAACCCTAAAATGCTTCCACCCGGTGTGCATGTCTTTGTAGAAGCCTAATCAAAAGGTACTAGACTTTTGCCAAAATAATAAAGAAGCATCGCAATTGATTGAAGGTAAAGTAAAAAATAATTGCATACCTTTGCAATGACTGCCAAACTCCAGAAGTTGAGAATACGATCAAAATCTAAGAAGAAACAGAAACATACACCTTTGCAAGGACTTCCAAACTCCAAAAAGTTGAGAATGGGATCAGAATCCAGGAAGAAATAGAAACATAGGGTTTTAAGCAGTGATGTTCATGTTTAAACCCTCGCTCTCTTAGTGACAAATATTTTCTTTTTCTTTCATTTATCTTGGAGTTTGTTATATATATATAGATAGATAGATAGATAGATAGATAGATATATAATCCAAATATTTTTTCCCTCCACTTTTATATCAATACCCTCATAGCCTTTGGAGAAAAAATGGCCGAGTAAATCTAGCACATGAAATCAAATTAAATTAATAATAATAATGGTGTTTAGTTAAAATCTTAAAATTATATTAAATAATTATTGTTATTCATTTTCACTTGGATTGGTTTGGTAATTTAGTTAAATAGAAGTGTATTTCCAAAAATTTGTTTTGTTTATCTTTTTATTATAGATTTATATGGAGAAAATTATTTTAAAACTAAAAAGATATTTTTTTTATATTTAAAAATTCTAAAAGGGATATATATCATAATCTTATTAAAAGGGATCTATATTAATTTTATATATTATAATATTTATGATAATGGGGTATTTATAAAAGATTGATATCTTTTACTAATATAATGGTTGATTGGTTGTGATATGGGTCTTTAACCTTCCTTCTTGGAAAAAATATTAAAAAAAAATATCGTATTGGCGAAAGGGCCTAAATAATTTGTGCCTTGGAATTGTCTTTTTTAATATATCTAAATTAAGGATTCTATTAAAAAACTAGAAAAATGTACAGAGAAGAAGAAACCAAGTGGCTCATAAGGAAGAGACCAATTGTCCAGTGAGAACAACAATACCCCACACTTGAGAAAAATAGAGGCACATGTCCACCGACTAAACAGACTAGTGAAAATTAAGAGTTCGGCAAAATCCCTTAGAGGTCTGGGGTTATGGCCACCCAAAACAACCAGAGAGAAAATTGAAACTATTAAACAAAGCGAAGGGCCAAACTTGAAGAGTTGTTCACTTCTAAAACTAATCATCATCAAAAATGAAAATTAGAGGAGAGGTTAGTTGGGAACATTCCTTTTTTGCTCTTGAATTCTCTATCGGCTTGAACCTCTATGAAGAATGGTGAAAAATCAACTGAGTGACATGAGGATTATTATGTCTAGAAACATGTTATATATAATTATAAAATCCTAGTTCGTGTCTATATACAAATCTATCTACATGTGTTACAAATTATTAAATGTTAACACCACAGATGGATTCAGAGACAAAGGGGTCTCTGAATCCATCTGCGGTGTTAAAATTTAATAAATTATACAAATTCATTGTCAAAATTGTAATTTTCCATATATATTAAGTGTGTATTATTAATCTATGTACTATCTATATAGCAACCTCCAACTTTGTAGATGCCTAAATTTTGTCTATGGTCACATGGTCACATGGGGTTATGAAATTTCTAATGCTTATTATCCAAAAGGAATTGAAATGGGATATTAATATAAAGGACCAAAATTCCAACAAATGGATATGTTACTATATTAAGATAGTTTGTAATATTATAAAGATAATAATTTTTAAAGATATTGCATAATGCATGATACCACAACCCTTTTCGTTGAATTTAAAATAGCTTGTAATATTGTATAAATAATAAATAATAACATTTTTTAAAGATTTGCATAACAGATATTCTAAAGGTGAGATGACAGAATGAAGGGAAACATGGGGTCAGTACTGCATGAAAGGAGACTACATGCTGGATGAATCGTCAATATGGTGTCTCACTAGAACGTCGTGATCACGAGCACTAAATTGATCTATATATATATTTGACCCCTTAGTAAAAAATTACAATGTTTTCCATTGTCGAACTATGACACATGATCGTGATCACTCATGTCTCTGAATCTATCTATATTAATGTTAAAATTTACTAAATTTTAACACTAGGGGTCTTTGAATCCATTTGCAGTGTTAAAATTTAGTAAATTGTACAAATTCATTGTCAAAATTGTAATTTCCCATTGTCGAAGTGATACAACTAAAAATGATCAAAAAAATGACCAATTCATATTCTTAATGTTATTGTTATATGGTCATTTTTAGTTTAGTTACTTGTTATTTGGTCATATATTTTATCCCGTGACCCAATTGGTCATTCCTCTGGTCATTTTTAGTTGGCTCACTCAAGTTTGGTCATTTATACCTTGAAAAAACTGTGGTGACCAAATTTTTTGGTCGCTTGGTCATTTATCTCTCATTTTATACTAGTGTGCCTATTTGACTAATAACAGATGCCCCCTAATGTATGAGGTCAGAAGGGTAATGATGGATTAAATGAATTATAAGTAAAGAAGTGGAGGAGTGTGAAAGCCACATGAACAAAGATTCAATCAGTACCTGAAACAAAAAAAGGCTAGCGTACAATACAATCTTGACATAATGACATGTTCAGAATGATAGAACATGGTCTCCAATACATACGAAAAATAGATGTATATAGAGTGGACACTGAAATACAAGCGTGAATCCATGTAAAAAAATGAGAACATATCCATAACAAAAAACTTGATCTATGTCTCATGAGGAGCCAAAAGGAGTAGGGCTCAGTCTTGTGCAACTCGGGAAATAACAAAGGAGCATTATCATAGGAGCAAGGTCTTCAGACTAATCCATCGATATAAGGAAAAATACTAAACCATGTGAATAAAGGAGTTGAATTCAAACATGGAGGATTCCATTTGATTATCGGCCAATAATGGAAATTGTTAATAAACGTGAGGACACCCAACAATAATGAAAATGGGATCCAAGGTACCTAATACATTCTTACAAGTGTGAATAAGAGGTCTTGAAGTCAAACACTTGAAGAATATATCGAGTAAGGGACATTGATGTGATCCCATAGCTCCACAGCGAGATGATCTGCCACTGATGACTGCAAATATCAAGGTACTATCTGGGATTCTAAGTCTACTTCCTAGAGAAAAATGTGTTGATGTTGATAGGAAGAGACCATGAGAAGGAAGGTATTAAGGTATCATTCATCATATCCCACAAGAAACACTTGGAGATTGAGTTGAAATACAACTGATGATATACAAATATAAGGGATGGCCAACATGAGGAGTCAAGATGAACTACAGAATGGCCGACACACGTGTAATCCTTGAACATTAAGAACCATAGGAAAGTGACTTAGGAATCTTGGAAATATAGGAAACATGATATAAGTTTGCTATGTAGGAGACACAAAAAACTCTCCATATTGTAGTGCTCTGGTTTTTACAACAGAGCACTATGTAAATAAAATTTCAGGGTTAATGTTCTACGTTTTAAACTTTATCAGTTTATGGAAGTAAATTTCTAAGAATTACTATGTGCCTAAATAATATTCAGTGTTCTGTCGTATTTTTTATCAACCTTGCATTCGTAATTTAAAATAAACAACATATCAATATTTCCTTTTCAACAATCGTGTTCTAGCATAGGAATATGTTTCACAACTCGGTAAATCAGTAAATAGCAGTAAATCAGTAAATAGCAGTAAATCAGTAAATAACAAGTTATACATGTTTACAGTAAGTTTTAGCATAATAGTCAATAACGGAAATTACCTGATGCTGATGCTAACCGTAAGTTGTAGCAGGTTGTATAACCCCTTAGACAGCCAAACTGAAGTGTCCACCCTACCGACCAGCTATTATCTTGTTGGCCCTTGGAAATCAAAGGATTTCCAAGCCCCCGAGCCCACAATCTGATAATCCCGAGAGCAGTCTTTCCTTTTGTTCTCAAAATCTTTCTGTTCGCCAAACTTTCTGTTCTCCCAACTTCTGTTCTCCAACTTCTTTTCTTCCCCAATCAAAAAAACCTCTCCTTTCTCCAAGCTCTCCCCCTCTATATAATTTCCCTTCCTCGAGAATATCTTGGGCTTACTCCACCGCCCCAAAATCCCCCTCTCGAGCCCCTCAACATTTACCCCTATCACCAGTTCATTCATACACGGTTCTTTATAAAAAAATGTATAATTAATTACTCTCATGGAAGAATTAGTTGGTTTTGGATTGACGGTCGTAAATATTTATTACGGTGGGGATTATCACCCCAAGGTTATCCATTCGGGACAAGTTTCATTAAATACAAGTCTATCCGCCATCCTTGATATTTTAATGTTATTAATGTAATTAATAAAATATTATATAATTAGTTGCCCCTTGTCAACTTGGACATGATGTGTCTTAATGATCCACCTTATCCGCCGAGACTACTTATCTTGAGGTTTAAATTCCAAGATTAACATTGAATAATTAAATAACCATTTTCCATCACATCATGTTTATTCCAAGAATGATTATCTTATTATGGCTAACTTTTGAAATGGAAATAATCACACAATATTAATTTATAAATCAATATTTTAAATCTTACTTATATTGCATTTGTTACGATAGGGATATAAATGTTGCTGGAATATCATTTATTAATTAATAATAATAATTAAATCACCCTTTGACAATAATAAAAGGTGAATCAATCATAGTATTCTTAATTATTTGTTTATCACATGAGTACCCTATCATCAACATAGCATCCTTGTTCTTATAAACAAAGCACTTGTGAGGGCTTAAACAATTTTACTAATTAATTAGACACTATCATTACCCTATTCACAACAGTTCTTCTATGACGATGTTAACTGACGATACTTGTCTTAGTTTATTATTACAATGTTTTCATATAATTACTAATTCACTTATTTACACATTGACAACCTAACCATTCATTACCTAAGTTGATTGATGTATCCTTAACTGAGTTATCTATGACATTTGTACTACTATTCAAGCATGACAAGTATGTTATACACCAGTAATATTGTACACGTACAAGGTGTGCATGCATGGCCAGTGTATGCACATGTCGGACATGTACTATAAACAAACCCCATTCCGCCTATGCATACTTGCTAACTAACAATAGTATCTACCCCCATGCAGAAGAGCAAGCATAATCTATAGTATAATTACTTTAACATCCTTGGTTATTTAACAGTTAACCCTTTACGATTTAACATCATTGTCTTTATGTTTACATTAGTTTAATCAATCAAGTACAGGAAGGGTGCCTACTTCCACTAACTCGGAATCAAGGAATACTAAAACCCCAACAGTGCTAACTAACACATCCTCCCATCATAACCTACGTCCAGCATCCTCCCTATCCTTCCTCTGCTAGTACAACAGTGGATGTCGGACTCACCGATCTGACCACATAGAACTTGAGAGCGATAGCGTCGGCTGAACAGTGGACCTATCCTCCCCTAGCAGGCATCCGACAATCGTCATCACAACAACATGGGGAGCGTGTCTCAGCACGGCCCTCCCACGACCTCGGGTCTCATGGAAACATAAGGTGGGAAACACATCCATCCCTCTCAACATACTGGGCCTACGCCCTTATCGACTCATACTTGCTGCTATCGGGATTATCAGTTTGTGTTATCGTATCCTCATTTTGGCTGCTAAGGTTTGCTGTATGAACATGTTTTTCCTTTCCAATGTATATCAGGTCAAGTAACTGGCTATCCCATAGCCCTTGTGTCCTGTAGGTTAGCGTTTTGCAAAATACAATTTATAGAAAGCATTTTCCATTGATCGCCAATTGATCCATGTTATCATTTCATTTTATGTAACCTTTTAGATCATCATAGATACATATAACATTTCAATAATTCACATAAGAAGATGGTATCCACGTACCGAATCATATATTTCACATTTCATTAATGAAAACATATAAACATATACTGCAATCGTAAAATAAGGAAATCATATGATAATCATGACATCATAATCGCATAACATAGTAACATCATAATTATGGTGAAATCATAAAACAGAGTAACATCATATAACGAGGTCCAATATAGTTTACTCAGTCGAGCTGAGTTCAACAGAATATATAAGAAAATAAAGTATGGTGTATCTAACTAATAAATATGCCGAATCAAAAATATGGGCGTTACATACACCCACCCTTCGGGAAACTTCGTCCCGAAGTTATGGTCAAAATAGAGAGGGAAAATCTCGATGCATGGTCTCTGCGTCCTCCCAGGTAGCAGACCCGGGGCTATACTTGTCCCATTGGACCTTAACTTGGTCCACATGGCGACTACGGAGCTGTCGAACCCTACGATCAAGTATACGTAATGGTTCGACCCTGAAGGTTCCCTCATCCGAGACCTGCAATTCCTTCCAATGAATTTTGTGAGTCTCATCAGCTATGTAATGTCGTAATACAGAAACATGAAATACATTATGAGTTTTATGCAAGTGGGGTGGCAGCGCGAGACGATAAGCAACTGGTCCGATTTTCTCAAGAATCTCAAATGGACCTATAAAGCGAGGTGACAACTTAGTACCCTTCCCAAACCGAATGGTACTTTTATTTGGTCTGATGCGAATAAATACACGATCCCCTACTTCATAAGTTCTATCTGATCTGTGTGCATCAGCGTAACTCTTTTGCCTATCCAGTGCTTCCTTCAGCCGCTGCCTAATCTGTATCACTTGCTCCTCCATTTCCCGAATCAATTCAGGCCCAATTAAAACTCGATCCTCTAACCTGTCCCAACTGAGTGGTGTCCTGCACGGCCTCCCATACAATGCCTGATATGGCGGCATACCAATGGAGCTGTGATGACTATTGTTGTATGCAAACTCCACTAAAGGAAGATATTTCTCCCACTGTGTCTGCTGATCCATAACATACATCCTAAGCATGTCCTCCATCACTTGATTCACCCTCTCAGTCTGTCCATCTGTCTCGAGGTGATAAGCTGAGCTTAAGTTCAACTGTGTCCCTAATGCTGACTGCATGCTTGTCCAAAATCTGGAGGTGAACTTAGGGTCTCTGTCAGAGATTATCTTTTTAGGAACTCCATGAAGACGTATAATCTCATTTATGAATACCCTTGCCACATCTGTCACATCATAGGTGTCTCTGACTGGAATGAAGTGAGCACTTTTGGTCAGTTTGTCAACTACCACCAAAATAGCATTATGTCTCAGAGATGTGAGTGGTAATCCTACAACGAAGTCCATGGAAATGACTTCCCATTTAGTCATATGAATATCATGCGGTTGTAGGAGACCGGCCGGGTGACGATGATCTGCCTTCACTTGTTGACACTCAAGGCACTTTGAAACAAAATCCACTACATCCATCTTCATACCTGGACAAAAGAAGAGTTGCTTCATGTCAGCATACATCTTCTTCACTCCTGGGTGTGCACAGTAATGTGATCTATGGGCCTCTCTAAGGATTGTCTTCCTGATATCACCTTCCTTAGGAACATACATCCTTCCCTGATACCGCAACAACCCATCTTCCTCAAGATGGTACCCATCATACTTCAATTCCTGTTTCTTTCCATTCTGAATAGCTGAGGTTACTTTTAGATACCAACTATCGCCCAATAGTTGTCCTAGTACCCTTTTCCTCAAGTCAACCTTCAAGGGAATTAAGGAGAAAAGTCTCGGTCTTCGGCTTAGAGCGTCTGCCACCACATTCTCCTTTCCTTTGATGTAAGAGATACCAAAGTCATACTCACTCATGAACTCACTCCATCGCCTTTGCCTAGCATTCAAATCCCTTTGGGTAAAGATGTATTGCAAGCTCTGATGGTCTGTTTTAAGGGTGAAGCTTCTACCAACTAGGTAGTGCCTCCATAATTTTAGTGCCAACATTACTGCTGCCAATTCTAGATCATGCGTGGCATACTGCTCCTCATGAGGTTTCAACTTTCGAGATGCATAAGCTATTACCCCACCTTCCTGCATCAACACCGCTCCTAATCCTTGCTTCGAGGCATCGGTGCATACCATGAAATCTTTATCCATGTCTGGTACCCACAAGATCGGTGCACTTGTCAACAATCTTTTTAACTCTGTAAAAGCGGCATCGCATTCATCGGTCCATTCATACCGGATTCCCTTGCTTTGCAAGGTGGTAATAGGTTTTGCAATTTTAGAAAATCCTTCCACAAACCTCCGGTAATAGCCTGCTAACCCCATGAAGCTGCGCACCTCATGAGCATTCCTTGGAATTGGCCAATCTTCAATGGCCTTTACCTTTTCTGGGTCTACAGAGATCCCTTCACCTGAGATGATGTGCCCCAAGTAGTGAATCTCTTTTTGGAAGAAGGAACACTTTGACAATTTACCATAAATTTTATGTTCCCTTAAGCACGTCAAGACTAACCGCAAGTGTTCCTCGTGCTCCTTCTCATTCTTAGAATAGATAAGAATATCATCTAAGAAGACCTGAACAAAGTGGTCCAAGTATTTTCGGAAGACACCATTCATGAGGCTCATGAATACAGCTGGAGCATTGGTCAAACCAAATGGTACCACTACAAACTCGTAATGCCCAAATCGAGTTCGAAAGGCAGTCTTAGGAATGTCGCCTTCCTTGATCCTCAACTGGTGATACCCTGATCGTAAATCAATTTTTGAGAAGACTGACGCACCTTTCATTTGATCAAAGAGGTCATCGATTCTTGGTATGGGATACCTGTTCTTCACGGTGGCCTTGTTCAAATCTCTGTAATCTATGCACAGTCGCAGAGATCCATCCTTCTTCTTAACGAAGATCACTGGTGCTCCCCACGGTGAGATACTGGGTCTAATCAGTCCCAAATCTAGCAATTCTTTTAACTGGATCTGTAACTCACGGAGCTCTGGAGTTGTCATTCTATAAGGAGTTTTTGAGATAGGTTCTACACCAGGTTTTAGTTCGATTGTGAAATCGAGCTCTCTTTCTGGAGGTAGTCCTGGCAATTCCTTCGGAAAGACATCCTTGAACTCGGAGAGTACTGGGTAAGAATTCAAGGAAGGTCCTTTACTATCGCTCACGGCCTCCACTACGAACAACTGGCATCCTTGTCTTAGGCACCGCTTAGCTTTCACCATAGAGATGAAATGGAGGGATACCTTCCTCTTCAAGCCTTGGATTTGAATTGTCCTTCCCTCGTCATCGAGGCAAAACACCTTCTTTGCATAGCAGTCTATGAAAGCTCTATGGTCTTCTAACCAATCCATGCCAATAATGAGGTCATAAGTCCCCAAATTGGTGATATAAGCATCCAACTTAGTGGTGCAAACTCCTAAGTCAACCCCACAACCTCTCACTTTAAGACCTACTGGTTGCTTAGTTCCTGAAACCATTTCGACCAGTTTGAAATCATCGTGCTCGTAGGCTGCCAACCCACATTTATCTAATGCAAATGGTGAAATAAAACTATCAGTTGCTCCTGGATCAAACAAAATTTTAAGTTTGACATTGTTTACATTACCAGTGGATTCTACTACGGTAGACTGATGTTCTGCCTGGTGGTTATGCACCGCTGCATGAATCCGATGACTGTTACCCGAACTATCCATGGGTGCCTTTCCTTCCCTGTGCCTGCTGCTTGACTGACCCTTGGGACAGTCTCGCTGGAAATGAGGACCTCCGCATCCCCAACAAGAGAGATTGGGAGGGGCTTGCCTGTTGCTCGAAGGAATCCTCTGAGATGAGTTCCTTCCCCTGGTTCCTCTAAAACCCCTTTCTCCTCTATAGGAACTTCCCTGTGTCCGTCCCTGGCTTTGGTGGGTTGCGGACGATGCCTGCGAGATTGAGTTAACTGAAGTATTACCCCTCGGTGTGAACCGGTTACCATAAGGAGGAGGTCTAGATTGCCCTCCCCTGAAGTAAGGACGTGATGCCTTCCCTGAAACATACTGATTGGTTCCTGTCAACTTACTGCCCCCTTTTCCATCTGACATATCAGCTGCATAACGAGCATACTCAACTGCCATGGCAACTGAAGTTGGCTTCCACATCTGCACAGGATCTCTAATCTTGTAGTTAATTCCATACACAAAACGCTCTACCTGACAATCATCTGCATCTAGGTAAGGAACATATTTTACCAGTTCCATAAACCGAGATTCATACTCCTCCACGGTCTTGTCTCCCTGTACTAAGGCATGGAGTGCACCTGCCTGTTCTTCCTTGTAATAATTTGGCAAATACTTCATGTGGAACCTCTCCTCGAACAGTTCCCAAGAAGTTGTAAGAGGAGTAAGGTGCAACTGCTTCTCGAGATCTGACCACCAATTCAAAGCATCACCTTTAAGCTGAAAGACGGCCATCCTAGCCTTGGAACTAGATGTGTACTCATTCAATGCGAAGCATCTATTCATGCCTTCCAGCCATGCTTCGGCATGCTTACCGGGTCGTCCTCCTGAAAACTCTGGAACTTTTATCTTTTGTAACTCCCTCGATATGTCCTGAAGTGGTTCCAGTCTTGGGCCATGTGCCCTTTCAGAGTTCTCTCGACTCACTTGAGTGGTTTCCACCTCGGCGGCCCTTTCCGACTGCCTGTTCATCGTGGTCATAATAGCCTCCAATGACCTCATTATGATCTGCATTTCTGGTGTTGAGGTTGGTTGTGGCGGTGTTGGCGGTGGCGGTGGTGGCGGTGTTGGCGGTGGCGGAGGTGGTGGTGACGGTGGTCGACCTTGACCCCGACCTCGACCTCTGCGTGTTGTTACCATGATAGTTCCTGAGTTATTAAAATAAAATCATATCCTTAGTTGTTCAATATACGCGGAACTAAAATGTAGGTATTTAATAACTTGCATCATGAGATAACAAATTGTCAAGATTAGCGCAGTAAAATCTATAGTCGTTTTTATTTAAACAATCTTGTCATGGTGTTCAGCTCGTCGTGCTGGTCTTAATGGTGTCTTGCTTTTGAGATTTCGGGCCTCTTTCATCCCTTCGACTAGGAGTTGAAATCTCGGCAAAATTTTTAATATCTCTATTTTAGTTAACCTTAAATGTTACCCTTTAATCTAAACAACCTAATTGACATTAATTTATCTTAGAATTCTGAATCCTCTAATCAACTTTAGGTTTAATTAAAGTTAATCCTAAACATAGAGACTCTAATCATAATCTAACTTTTATTTATATGAATTTTAAATCAACCTAAAAACTATTATATATATATTGCATTAAATTTACAATTATATCTCACCGTACCATACTTTTAGCAATATATATATATCATAAATATCAATTTTGAAAGAACTACAATTGAATTTTTAAATAATTAAATTTAAATTTTATAACAATTAAAATTTTAAAATTTAAATAATTTTAAACATTAAACAATTTGAAACATTACACAATTTATTTCAAGTTTTTAAACCATTTATTATATATATATATATATATATATATATATTTTCATTTTTAAACACTATAACATCTCACGCGACGCGCGTCCACCCTACCTACCTCCTCGTGTCTCCCACTCCACCGTCACCTTCTCCTATCCCTTTCCACAATCGGCACCTCCATCCGCCTTTTCCAGCCTAGCCACACCTGCCCTTCCTCACACCCAAGAACTCCTCCGCCGTTTGCCTATCCAATGGCACAAGGGAGCCCACGGGGACGGATCGGGCTGCATGCATGCCACGCGCTGGTGTGCATGCTAGAGGAGCCCCAGTTGAAGGCAATCTTCCTTATATCAAATCTCCACCTCCCTCGCGCGCGTGAACTCCCTTTTCCCCTCCTTTCTGGCTCGGCAACTCCGCCATGGAAAGTGGTTCAAGCTCCGTCTGATTTCAGGTGCGCTCTGGGCACTTGGGCATTCTCGGCACTTGGGCGTTGGCTTGATTACCCGGATGAACGCTGTGCCGTAAACGACAGGTTTGCGATCAACTCGAGTCACCATGTCTGCAATCCCCACTCACACATGCGCAGGACCTCACAAAAGATTTTCTGGCGATGGAGGATTCGTGGGGACCCTTTGACTTCGTTCTTGGTTCAATGGGCGGTCTGATTCAGCAAGAGTAAAGAGCAAGGAGCACTTAAGCTCTGGAAAGAGAAACAATTTTGGAATCACGAGCGAGGAAGGATGGCTCGCCGAGGTAGGAGAGCGAGGAACGTTCAAGCTCTGTAGAAGCTAATTTAGCCGGCTGAACTTCCATTAACGAGGTTAGAACTCCCGCCGCATTGCCGCGACCACTCCCCATCTTCCTTAAATGTTAGATTGCCACGACCATTATAAGGCGGCAAGGAACGAGACACAGAGTACAGCTCTCCTTCTTATTATTCTGAACTCAATCATTAAATGAATTCTTGTAGCGTTTATTAACTATGTTACACTATGTATTTCTCCTATTTCGATGATCGGGCGGGGAACGATCATTCGGTGTTGTGCATTGGCTTGGGCGTCCATGGTATCCGGGCTAGTGAGCTTGGTGCTTGAATTGTAGTGGTGTGCGTGGATCCCCTTTCGAATCAGCTGTTTGTTGTCGCTGTGTTGAGCTCATGGGCTGGGACGAAGATTCCTGGGAACGAAAGGAAGGCATGTTCGTGGGTTAGCTTTGGCGTTTGGCTAGCGTGCATGGGACACTCTTGGACTTGGCAGCTGGTTTAAGGTAATGCTCGTGGTATCGAGCTTGGGATGGGCCCAAAATTCCTTTGATCTGCACTAGTATTTGCCCTACAGATTTGCTTGCTCTTAGCGTTTGGAGAATGCCCTTTATGTGAGCTCGTCGCTTGAATGTTGGAGAATGCTTGGTGGCCTCCGTTTCGACTTGGCAGCTGGTCGCTGCGATCTGGGCAGACTCTCGGCACTTGGAGAATAGGAACAAGATGAAGGTGGGTCTGCTGGGCAGACTCTCGGCGCTTGGTAATCTTTTGCTTTTATTTTTAATAAAAAAAATCATACTGGGTTTCCATGCCCTATTTTGGATTTCGTATTTATTATGTGTTTATATTTTCATTTATGGGCTTAACACAGGGTTCTCGCATATTATGTATTCTTATTTCTTTATATTCAGAGCAGGGCCTCCGTTTCCCCCTCTTAATGCACTCAAGCTGAGCGCTGAGTTTCATTTCTGTTTGAATTCGTTTGGAGTGGATTAATGGCCTTAGCAGGCATCCTCAAGCGATCTCAGACCAAACAATATGCACTCGGCTTTGCACAGGCTGCTGTACAGAGGTATGAAGTCTCATGCGGAGCTTTGCCAATTGCTCGCAGATGGACTGCCGTAGCAAGGGCTTTCAGGTTTTTTTTTTTTTTATTCTGCTTTTTATTTTATTATATATATTTTTTTTTTCTTAACCGAGAAGTTATGGTAAAAGTTCTAATTAATATGGCAAAAGATTTTGTATAATAAAACTTATTTTGTTACTCGTAAAAAAATAAAAATAAAGGTCTTTTATGATCTCACCTTCTAATTTGTTTATACCGTGACCGATTCAACCCTAATTTGCATTGGCTTCAAGCTTAATTAGTTTTCTTTCTTGAATTTGGGTCACGCGATTTGCTTCAAGCTTAATCGATTTTCTTTCTTGAATTTGGTTGATGCTATAATGCTATTTGCTTCAAGCTTAATTGGTCTTCTTTCTTGAATTTGGGTAATGTTATTTATTTTCTTAAATGACTTTGTTTATGATAAGTTACTTTTTAATTCACTATACTATGATTTTTAGTAATTTGTCGTGACTTCCTAAACTTGGCTACTGGCTGAAGTTCTCAAGAATTCATGGTTTAAAGTGACTTTTGGCAAAATGTTGGGGAGTATTGGCACCTTTATTTTAAATTCAAGAAGAATAATTACTGTATTTTATGAATGAAGAACAATTCTGGGCATTATATATATATATATATTTTTTTTTTTTATTTTCTTTAGATTCTTGATCCTCCTACAAAATAAGATAGTGATAAAACAATTATATATTTCTAATGTACAGCAAGCAAATTTCAGTTCTTTCTATGAAATCTAAGACCCAATATTTTTATATGAAAACAAAATTAGACAGTAATATTTAAACAATAAGATCCCATAGGAAATTTGCTATAACGCTCTTTTGTTTTTGTTGTAATTTCAATTTAAATTTTCTTCTCTTAATTTTGTTCATGGATTCCCATCACTCGCCAAGATTTTGGCAACAGTAGTAGGAAATAGAACGGAAGGGGATAAATTGATGGAAGCCCTAAATAATTTGCATTTGTTTAGTGGTAGATTAACTATATAAAGAAGGAAAATATAAATATATATATATATATTTTTAATGTAATTGTTGTTATCGTTGTGCAGGTACCTTGAAAGATGACTATGGCTGGAGGTCAAGTAGGTAAATTATCAAGTAAATTTTCTAGGTGAAGCATGAATAGGCCTGTAGGTTCAAGAGTCTGAACAAAGGCTCTGATACCATCTGTAGTGCTCTGGTTTTTACAACAGAGCACTATGTAAATAAAATTTCAGGGTTAATGTTCTACGTTTTAAACTTTATCAGTTTATGGAAGTAAATTTCTAAGAATTACTATGTGCCTAAATAATATTCAGTGTTCTGTCGTATTTTTTATCAACCTTGCATTCGTAATTTAAAATAAACAACATATCAATATTTCCTTTTCAACAATCGTGTTCTAGCATAGGAATATGTTTCAAAACTCGGTAAATCAGTAAATAGCAGTAAATCAATAAATAGCAGTAAATCAGTAAATAACAAGTTATACATGTTTCCAGTAAGTTTTAGCATAATAGTCAATAACGGAAATTACCTGATGCTGATGCTAACCGTAAGTTGTAGCAGGTTGTATAACCCCTTAGACAGCCAAACTGAAGTGTCCACCCTACCGACCAGCTATTATCTTGCTGGCCCTTGGAAATCAAAGGATTTCCAAGCCCCCGAGCCCACAATCTGATAATCCCGAGAGCAGTCTTTCCTTCTGTTCTCAAAATCTTTCTGTTCGCCAAACTTTCTGTTCTCCCAACTTCTGTTCTCCAACTTCTTTTCTTCCCCAATCAAAAAAACCTCTCCTTTCTCCAAGCTCTCCCCCTCTATATAATTTCCCTTCCTCGAGAATATCTTGGGCTTACTCCACCGCCCCAAAATCCCCCTCTCGAGCCCCTCAAAATTTACCCCTATCACCAGTTCATTCATACACGGTTCTTTATAAAAAAAATGTATAATTAATTACTCTCATGGAAGAATTAGTTGGTTTTGGATTGACGGTCGTAAATATTTATTACGGTGGGGATTATCACCCCAAGGTTATCCATTCGGGACAAGTTTCATTAAATACAAGTCTATCCGCCATCCTTGATATTTTAATGTTATTAATGTAATTAATAAAATATTATATAATTAGTTGCCCCTTGTCAACTTGGACATGATGTGTCTTAATAATCCACCTTATCCGCCGAGACTACTTATCTTGAGGTTTAAATTCCAAGATTAACATTGAATAATTAAATAACCATTTTCCATCACATCATGTTTATTCCAAGAATGATTATCTTATTATGGCTAACTTTTGAAATGGAAATAATCACACAATATTAATTTATAAATCAATATTTTAAATCTTACTTATATTGCATTTGTTACGATAGGGATATAAATGTTGCTGGAATATCATTTATTAATTAATAATAATAATTAAATCACCCTTTGACAATAATAAAAGGTGAATCAATCATAGTATTCTTAATTATTTGTTTATCACATGAGTACCCTATCATCAACATAGCATCCTTGTTCTTATAAACAAAGCACTTGTGAGGGCTTAAACAATTTTACTAATTAATTAGACACTATCATTACCCTAATCACAACAGTTCTTCTATGACGATGTTAACTGACGATACTTGTCTTAGTTTATTATTACAATGTTTTCATATAATTACTAATTCACTTATTTACACATTGACAACCTAACCATTCATTACCTAAGTTGATTGATGTATCCTTAACTGAGTTATCTATGACATTTGTACTACTATTCAAGCATGACAAGTATGTTATACACCAGTAATATTGTACACGTACAAGGTGTGCATGCATGGCCAGTGTATGCACATGTCGGACATGTACTATAAACAAACCCCATTCCGCCTATGCATACTTGCTAACTAACAATAGTATCTACCCCCATGCAGAAGAGCAAGCATAATCTATAGTATAATTACTTTAACATCCTTGGTTATTTAACAGTTAACCCTTTACGATTTAACATCATTGTCTTTATGTTTACATTAGTTTAATCAATCAAGTACAGGAAGGGTGCCTACTTCCACTAACTCGGAATCAAGGAATACTAAACCACCAACAGTGCTAACTAACACATCCTCCCATCATAACCTACGTCCAGCATCCTCCCTATCCTTCCTCTGCTAGTACAACAGTGGATGTCGGACTCACCGATCTGACCACATAGAACTTGAGAGCGATAGCGCCGGCTGAACAGCGGACCTATCCTCCCCTAGCAGGCATCCGACAATCGTCATCACAACAACATGGGGAGCGTGTCTCAGCACGGCCCTCCCACGACCTCGGGTCTCATGGAAAGATAGGGTGGGAAACACATCCATCCCTCTCAACATACTGGGCCTACGCCCTTATCGACTCATACTTGCTGCTATCGGGATTATCAGTTTGTGTTATCGTATCCTCATTTTGGCTGCTAAGGTTTGCTGTATGAACATGTTTTTCCTTTCCAATGTATATCAGGTCAAGTAACTGGCTATCCCATAGCCCTTGTGTCCTGTAGGTTAGTGTTTTGCAAAATACAATTTATAGAAAGCATTTTCCATTGATCGCCAATTGATCCATGTTATCATTTCATTTTATGTAACCTTTTAGCTCATCATAGATACATATAACATTTCAATAATTCACATAAGAAGATGGTATCCACGTACCGAATCATATATTTCACATTTCATTAATGAAAACATATAAACATATACTGCAATCGTAAAATAAGGAAATCATATGATAATCATGACATCATAATCGCATAACATAGTAACATCATAATTATGGTGAAATCATAAAACAGAGTAACATCATATAACGAGGTCCAATATAGTTTACTCAGTCGAGCTGAGTTCAACAGAATATATAAGAAAATAAAGTATGGTGTATCTAACTAATAAATATGCCGAATCAAAAATATGGACGTTACACATATGATCGGAAGAGTGACCGATCGAAGGAGTAAACAACTCTAGAATCAGGTTAAATCCTAATGCCAAAACTAAGACCCATTGAATGAACATAAGTGTTATGTTCAAGGAAGGATTAGACTTGGTTCCATATGATGAATAAATAACATAGACTCTATTTTCCCTTCTCTTTTTAGATGTCTCTTCATTTTTTAACGAGCATCGAAATATTAAAAAGGAAGCTCGATAGTATATTTCTTGTTAAATTTTAATGAGTCCAAGAAAGTAAACTAAAAAAACCTTCTTCATTTTGTACACGCTCGAAGAAGAGAGAGAAGAATGCTTGATAAGGGTCCAACCATGTGTAATTTAATGAGTCCATGGGAGGCAAACTCAAACCTTTCTTCATTTTTTAACAAGTTTGAAGAATAGATAGACTAATACTCAATAAGTTATTGATCTGTGGATTTTAATATCGAGCCCGGATATGTTCATGCTCGCCAGTGTTTTCACATTTAAGGAGTCTGGGAAACTTAAACAAGAACTCCATACAACAACTCGTGGATTTTAATATCGAGCCTGATTTGGTATATGCTCGTTGGTGTTTTCATATTTAAGGAATATGAAAAACTTAAACAAGAACTCCATAAGGTACTTTTTCGTAAAGTTAATGTCATCGCCCAAAAAAATTGTAAAAGTACATGAGAGAGAACTCTTCTAGTCATAAATGAACTAGAGTGTGTATTTTTCATAAATAATCCACTAAGGTTTGTAAAAGGGGTAAAATTATACCTAAGTGGATATCCATTCAAATCCTTTAACGAGTCTGAAAAGGGACAAGTATACTCGACGATCTTTCCAATTTTAAGGAGTATAACAAGATCATGAAGAAACTCCATAGGGATGGGAACTTGATGAGAAGTGGTTAACAAACTTATGCATGATAAGTGACAAGTCCCCAAAGTGGCAAGCAATGACAGGGCACCGATATGAGATAGGTTCCTATCCAGGGTGACATATGTTAAGGAAGGTCCTAACCATGGAAGAAAAACAACGATCGAAGGTAAAATGGGAGGTTAAAATCACAGTCTATGGTGAAAAAAAGGGGTCCTAAGGAATAAAAAATGACAAGGTATAGATGCAGTGTGGATACCTAATTGACAAGCTAGGAAAATCCAAACCTTTTAAAGAGAACCAATATGGACATATTTGTAAAGAAGCACCTTTCTGTACAATTACCTAGTCAAAATAAATCAATTAGTCATTAAAATTAAGAAAATAGGACAAATGGGGCTAAAACTATGTAAAGTGGGTAAAAATCAAAAGAAGTTTACTATAAAATGTAGAAATAATCAAATTAACCTATATTTACGATTTTACCATTCTAGGAGAGCAAACAACCTACAACTTATTGAGTTGTATACGATTGATCCAGAGGAATATTTCTAATTCCATCACTTGCAGGTAACAAGCATCCCCTTGCTTTGCATTTTTTATAGTTTTTTAAATATTTTTTATGGTGTTTTGAAGTTTAATTTTTAGTTTAAAATTTGATTCCGCGTACCCACGGGAAGGATCTATTGAAGCTGCGAGTATGCGAAATAATTGCGGGTGGAGTGATCTCCAATCGTGGATTATGCACGACTGTGCTAACAGAGACCCGCGGGGTGGCGCAAAATTGGTTAATAGAACTCAAAATTGATGGAAATTATTGAATGTAATGGAGATATGGTGCTTACCTGGAGAGAAAGAAAACATGAGGAAATGGATAGGGAAGCAATGGCAGACCCATTGACCCTAAATTCTTTACGACGGTGTGGAATTCTCAAATTCTTCTGCATGTCAAATATGAGGGCACAATCAAATCTGCTCCAAAGCTTAGTTGCGCCTTTGGGATCCCGACCAGAGAGTGTTTAATCTTAAAGGTTAAATGATATATATCTTAGTGCCTGAAATCTACTTTATCACTAGATTATCCAGACGAGGAGAGGTAGTGAACCTCAAGGGCACATTTCAAGGTATTGGAGCCTTATCCATGCAAGACTATATCAACATGTAGTGCATAGCTGGAACATAGAAGAGTGGTATTCGGGTCCCAATTGGACAAATAGAAATTTTCCCACTAAAATTAAACTTGAGTACCATGAACAGGATCGGTGGTAGTGCTACCCAACATTTTCCTTCTCAGAGCTATATGCAGATTGGGGTAGACTGCTTGCACAACATGATATTTGACTGGTGTTCTGGTTTGTTGGTGAACATGAATGTAGGGACCCTCCTGTAGGGTCCTTCCGTGCTTAAAATGAAACTTAATAGACTAATACAAAACAGATTAGATAGCATAATCACTAGAGAAATAAAATAAATTAACTGAATAACTTAGCAAATATAGGAAAAACCATAACTTGTCTACCATAAGTCATGACCGTTGTCCAAGGAGAAGTTGTCGTTAATCCGATCCAGCTTGTGCATTATCGTCCGCGTCTTCTGTAGGATCCCTCAAGAAAAGCTCGATTAAACATTGGCGAAGCAACCGTTAGCTTCGCCACCCAACCATAGGCTCATGCTTTCAGTCGTATGGCCACCCCCGAGCTTTGGTTCGTAGAGCTCACACACACCATTCAAGAAACTCCTCAATGGGTCCCCCCCCACAAGATTTTCTATCCAAATCCCAATAGCAGCAAGTCCTCACTTTTTCAAGATTATGATAACCATCCAAAAACTAGGTCCTTTACCCATCCCCAAAGCCTTCCTTAAATGGGAAATTCCCCTGTGACACATGTCACTTCATGCAAAATACTGAATTTCTTAATATTCAAAAAGTAATTTATCTCACAAATACATGTGTCAAGTTTTCTAGAAGAATGCACCTACTTTCCTACATTTACTCAAATTTTGTCTCTAAGATGCTCACTCTAAATTCTATATTGTGGGTGCATGTGGTGTTAGCTAATAACTCAAGCCTAGGATTCCATTTTGCTCCTAATATAATTATTTCTAATATTTTATATACTAAAAAGTATTTGCATGTGCAAATGCCTAAAAATAATTATGTAATGCCCCTAAAATGACTGTGGACCTTAAGGGAAACTGTCGAGTGACCCGGCTGAACAATTTCGATAAAGTGGTCTCTTGAGCCTTGATATGACTTAATTGATTGAGGAAAACTTGAAGATGTGAATGACGACAATAATTGATAAATCAATTAATGAATTAAATGACATGTGTGGAGTGGGATAATTGATTGATTACATCTTACTTAATGATTAGCCTTGATTGTAAAAATGTGCTATGTGAATATGATGCTTAACGAATAGTTGTATGATGAATTATGAGATGAGAACAAAAGAAATACATATTGATGAAATGCTTTACTAATTAATGGAACGTATGATGTGATGAGTAAACTGTAATTTGCTTAATGATTAGTGGGTTTATGGATTGAAATATTACGAATGAGAATAGGAATATTAATATATGTTTATGAGATGTGTGTAGCGACAGCTGAGACGGATCAGCAATGGACACACAAAGGAATTGAAGGGTCGTAGAGTACGGATAAATCACACACGGAAGAACGACGACGGTGTCGACTTCCTACGAAATCCCATGGTCGAGTTCAAAAGCTCTTATCCACTTACTCGGGGTTGCGTGAAGTCGTGTAATGTGGACCACGATGGAGTTGTTCATGTACACGTTGGGGGGGCGCGCAGTAAGAACAGACTTACTCCCTAGCGCCATTAGTCCTCAATAGTGTGTAGATGGGGGATTAAAGGTAACGGGTCCTAAATCCCTACATGATTTTCCCGCAAGTCAAATGAAAAGATATCGGTAGAAAGACCGGATGGTGTGGTACCTTGCCCAGAAACGGAAAGTATGGACGCAAGGACCCGAAGATGAGGTACCTTGCCGAGAAATGGATAGAATGGATAAATGGACCCGACGGAGTGGTACCATGTCAAAAAATGACCATAAATAACAGATGGGCCCAATAGTGTGGCACCTAGGTCCTAGAAGGGATGAATTGGTAAACTTTATGCATAAAAACCATATAAAATTTCATTTAGAACACTTGCTCATGAAAATACATTTTAGTATTAAAAATAATAGAAATAATTAT
This sequence comes from Larix kaempferi, assembly GCA_027924585.1. Classification (NCBI taxonomy): domain Eukaryota; kingdom Viridiplantae; phylum Streptophyta; class Pinopsida; order Pinales; family Pinaceae; genus Larix; species Larix kaempferi. The sequence goes on from BSBM01000034.1 coordinate 4,496,062, forward strand.
TTTTAGGAATTTGCACATGTAAATAATTTTTAGTATTTAAAATATTAGAAATAATTATATTAGGAGCAAAATGAAATACTACGCTTGATTTATTAGCTAACACCACATGCAATTACAAAATAGAATTTAGAGTGAGTATCTTAGACACAAACTTGAGTAAATTTAGGAAAGTAGGTGCATTCTTCTAGAAAACTTGACACATGGATTTGTGAGATAAATTACTTTTTGAATATTAAGAAATTGGGTATTTTGCATGAAGCGACATGTGTCACAGGGGAATTTCCTATTTAAGGACAGCTTTGGGGATGGGTAAACAACCCAGTTTTTGGATGGTTATCGTAATCTTGAAAAAGTGAGGACTTGCTACTATTGGGGTTTGGCTAGAAATTCTTGTGGGGGGAAAACCCATTGAGGAGTTTCTTGAATGGTGTGTGTGAGCTCTACGACCCGAAGCTCGGGGGTGGCCATGCAACTGAAAGCATGAGCCTATGGTTGGGTGGCGAAGATAACGGTTGCTTCGCCAATGGTTAATCGATCTTTGTTGGAGGGATCCTACAGAAGACATGAATGACAATGCACAAGCTGGATCGGATTAACGACAAATTCTCCTTCGACAATGGTCACGACCTATGGTCGACAGGTTATGGTTTTGTCTATATTTGCTAAGTTATTCAATTAATTTATTTTATTTCTCTAGTGATTATGCTATCTAATATGTTTTGTATTAGTATATTAAGTTTCAAGTTAAACACGGAAGGACCCTACAGGAGGGGCCCTGGATTTGGTATCAGAGCCGGTCGAGCCTTGAGGGCACCGGACTCATATTTTTTGGGGGATTCATCGGTGACAATGGTGAACGACGGCAAGGTTGGAGTTGCGATCTTCGTGGAATCATGCATTCGACCAGAGAAACCATCTCCTACAGGTTCATATGTACTTGAATATTTAGACTTCATTAAAATACTGGGTCTGCTTACAGCTCATATGAAATTTATGTGCATTTCTACTACTTCTTATTTAGTGGAAAATATAGAACTTGATGGAAGATTTTGAATCTGGGGTTTACAAAGTAGACATGAATGCCACAGTAGGCTAGACAATTAATATGTATTTCCTTGCGGCTTATTTCCTATAAAAAAGAAAAAGGAACCACAAGTGGAAACAAAATATCAGATCTCGGCCATTAACTCTTTTCTGTTTTAGGAATAAGAAAAATAGATCTTTGTGTTTTTAATTTATATTCACATTCTGAAAAGTGATCTTGACATGCGTTATTGTATGCATCATATACAGAAAAATAAATCTCTGTGTTTAATTTATCTTCACATTCTGAAATAGCATCTTGATGTTAGTTCCTATATGCTTCATATATAGGAAAATAAATCTCTTTGTTTAAAATTATATTTACATTCTGAAAGTGCATCTTGATATCCGTTCTATTACTCATTATACAGGGTCTTCATTTTGCTAATTGACTGCCATTTCCTCCTTAAATTATAGACATGATCCTACTTAGATCTGTGTTCCATTAGACTCTTACATTAAGTGTAATAGTATGTCGATATGACTCAGCTCGATTCTTATGACTTTGTATTGGATTAATCTCCTATAATTCTGTTTTCATGAGAGATTGACAAACCAATTTATGGGTGTTGTCTACCAAACTGCACACCAGCAGTAGAAATCTTTCGAAAGCTGTCTCCCTCACTGGAAAGTGGGGAGAGGTGTGGCCTTGGGGGCAAGCAATGAGCCAGGTACTGTCACCTGAATCCGATCTCCTCCGTTTAGGCTAACTCCTAACAAAGCCAAGGGGGGTAGTCCCTAAAAAGAGTTTCACTAAGGCTCTTGTGTTTTTTAGGTTTTGAGTGTGAAATGATGTGGATGGGTGTTGTTTAAGAGTTTATTATGATGAGACCAAATTAAAAGATGAGATAAGCACAAGATAACAAAGCAATCCACGTTGCTGAAATGAAATAACGAGATTAACAGTATATTTCAAGACTTATGATCAAAATAAAGCATTCACAACATGAAGATTAACACAAGGACAAATGGTCTTGATTAAGAAATAAATTGTAAATACCAATGCCTTATGGAGTCACAGAAAAGATGATTGTGATGTTGAATGTGTGGGTCTTGAAAGAATGTTGTTTGTGAGATTGTTATGAAAATTATCTTTGTAAATTGAATATTTTAATGGTCTTGATTATTATGCTAAAACCAAGGATATCAAAAGAGTAGAACCTTAACCAGTAACAAATGTTGGCAACCTCTTAGATGATAGGTCGGAAGCACCCAAATTGTAGAGAGGATAAATGTGCAATGGCTTGACCACCCTCGAGTCTAACAGTGGATTCCCGTCACCACCTGTTTTAGGAAGCAACCTCAGCGATTTGATGCTAGTTTTGGTTTTTTGGGTAAAATTTTAATTATGTTATCACTTGTAAGTTTAGCAAGTCCTTCACCTTTCTGAGTACTAGCCCAACCTTTGCAGGTTGGCAGAGCATACGGGTGTTGGATAGTCAACCAAAAATAAATTAATTATGGGGGATGTGAGTTGAAATATTTTATTATTAAGAGCATCGTTCAACCCTCCGATAGAGAGCACTCTTGACTTAGTCTTAAGACCAAAGTTCAAGAGACTTTTCTAATCTAGAATGCCTAATGCAAGGGGAAAATGCAAGTCTAAAAGGCTCTCCGATAGAGAGTGCTCTTGACTTGGATTTGGCCAAGTTCAAGAGGCTTTGTTTATTTTATGAAAGAAAGGAGAGCAGTTGTGAAAAAAAACAATTAAGAAGCTTTGTAGAATTAAACCATGTGATAGCTCAAATGATGTAAAAGATAACTAGCATGCTACTTGCGAAATGAAAGAATGCTAAAGAGACTTAGTGTTCTACCAACAAATTTAATCTAAGGTGGGGTCTTCCTTCGAACAAGGTCGACCTCTAAGAACCGCTAGCACTTGAGAACTTCCAGCTAGCTGAAAGCTCTGCCAAGGAAACTAACGGGGAGAGAGGAGTAACCACAAAATTATGTGGTCCTGCCCTTGAGATGAAATCTCAAGGATACTACCTCAAGTCAAAACTTCGAAGAGAGTATGAAAAATAATGATTACTCTAAAACGGAAAATGAAAGATCTAATCTAACCAATCACAACACTCTTCCCCAAATGGGGAAGAAAACCAAAAAGTGGAGGCCTCCTCCACTTGAAAATTTTATTAATCTTATACAATTGCCTTTGGGAATTTAACCCTTGAAAGGTCTTTTCTAAGAAACTTGAGATAAACAAATGATTGCAATAAAACCGTGAAGCCTATGAAGGCTAGTACAAAAAGGAGATTGTGTTTTTTGGTTTATTGCTTGGTTTGGATGTTATCCTTGAATATGCTTGCTCTTCTTTGAATGTGCTTCAAAAGTTTTATCTCTTCTTTCAAGGAACCTACACAAGCTCGAAGAATATACTCAACATGCACCCATTAAGTGTCAAGAAATCAAAGAGATTGGAATCTACCAAGTCCAATCTAAAAAATTGAAGCCTAAAACATAAAAAATATGAGATTTTTGTTTGAAAATATTTGTATGGGAAAACAGACTAGCGAACAACAAACTCCTAAAACATGATGAGAAAGAGATCTAAGACTTAAAAAAATTTAGGAAAATTTTCATAAAAATATTCTATCTTTCAAATTGGAAACTAGAGTAAACAATGCAAACTATACTAGTGCAAAAGAGGAGATATAGAATGCTTCCAAAGCTATCTTTTCAATGCATGAAACTTATAAATTAGATGTAAAAAGAGGTCTAACTATTTACCCTTAAGCAAACTAAACTAATCAAATCGTTTTTTTGGAGTTTTTGTGTGTTTAGGGCTCCTTTTCAAGGCGCACGGATAGAGCCAATGGTAAGGAGAAGGGAGGATGATGGAGCTAAAGATGGAAGAGGTAGTATGAGCTTAAAAGGGCAAACGAATGGAGGCAAATAAAGTGGATCTAGGGAAAAACATATGGACAAATGAGAGAAAGGGCAAGATGAATGGTTGAATGAGGCTAATCTAGTTTGGATGGGCTTGAAGAGATAAGCTTGGAACCAATGTAACCAGGAAAGTTTTGAGAAAGTTGTTTGATGGAGGGAGAGGCTAGAGCTCTTTAGAAGTGTTTCTTTTCTTTGAACAATGAATCTTTGGAAACCTGCAAGACAAAACTTTGATTAGGTGCTAGTAACCATTTGAATACAAAAAACAACTTGATCTCCAAGTCATTTTCCGCCTTATATGAATCCTGCAAAACCTTTAAACCAAACAAGTTTAAACCGAATAATATACTTCTATGATTTATAGAACATATATTAAATATTGCAAAAACTTGATACAAGAGATAGGGTGAGAACAATATCACCAAGAAATGTGAAATCAATCCCCAAAGCACTTGTGTAGACCTCCAAAGTCAATATATTATTCAAAAGCTAAACAAGTATTACAATAGTATTTTGGCAGAGTGTTCATGCTCAAAATATCCATGAAGAAGAAGCATAAATGGCCTCTCTTATATAACAAAGTATAATGCTAAAACCCTAGGTCGAATTGGCATGATAGAGAGCCAATAACAACCCAACTAAAGTTGAATTCCAATCTAGAGTCAATCAACACCAAGCTTGGAGCTTGATCCACCAAACAACTCGAGTTGCAAGTCTATGTGTATGGGGAGGTGGACTCCACCTAGGCAAGGTGCCCCCCATCCCAATCTTGGGAACTTCACCATCCAATTCGCATGAGCCATGTAGGATTGACGTGAGCACATAAGGAAGGGCGAGTTTACCATATGGCATGACTTGGAGTGGAATGGTTGGTGGTGACTCGAGTTATGAAGGGATCCAATGCACAAATCAAGGAATGGCACCTACCATATCCACTTGTGTTACCACCAACCCAATAACCATGTGCCAACACATGAAATCGACTTTTAATTTAAGGAGGGCGAATTCACTTAGAGAGATCCACATGTGCTATCTGCGTACTTGATTGAATGCTGACTGAGATTATTGGAATCATCTTAAATGCTGAGTGCCATGTCAATTATCCTTTTACTTTATTCATTTCTGATTATTTTGGAGAGATTTGGGTTTCTCCAAAATATTCAAATCTATTATTTTAATCAATAATTTCTCTGTAAATGGATTTTTAGAGAAAATATTAATTATGAGGCTGAATTGACATCCGAAAGTTGGGTTTAGCTAGTCCATAGGTCATGTGTGATTTTTGGCTTATGAAACGAACCTTCAATCACTAAATTCGGACCCCGGACGACTAACATATTACAAATTAATATTTCTCTATTTAAACTATAGAGAAATTTATTAAATTTAAAAAACCCAAATTCGACAAATCCGGTAATTTTTTTTTGAAATTCTTCCTAAGGTTCTATGGACCTAGGACATGACCGACACTTATTCTAACAGTGTCTAGTATGCTTTATATACATCAGTTGGACTCTAATAACCCCCCATGGCTAAAATTTTCAAAATCGAGCATTCCAGCTTTGGAGGAAGTGGGAGAAAACCTCATCGATTATAGTTCAGCTATAGGCAAAGTATATTTGACAAGGGAAAAAACTCCTTAGAATACCTTAGTTGCTTAATCAAGTCATGGGGAACCGAGACACTCAGATCCTACTAGCACACTTTATTACAAACCCCATGGGGCCATGGTCATGTCGACTCAAAAACAAAACTGGCTAGTCACAAATGTTGGATCATCTGATACACTGGAATACAAACATTTATCATGTTTGTCAAATGGTGGCTCTTCAGATAATCCAACTATGGTACAAACAAGTTGGTAACACTGGGTATCTCTGTTGAATTAAATCTGCAAAAAAAATTAATTAACATAATTTATGCTATCAGTGTACACACATTTATGTTGTCATATCCGAACTTTGTATGTCTAGCTCCGTAGATCTGCACAACTTCACCTTGTCATGACTTTGCGAACGAGTTTTTGGTTTGTGACCTGATTTTAATATCGAGGATGGCTCTGGTTATTTTTAACCTATTCTTGAAGATATAGAAACCTTGGAAGTCTGTCTACACCCCGAAGATCTTGCCTTCCGAACTTGCAGTCTCTTCCCCGACCTCCGACTGATTCGCCATACGACCTCTTGAACTTCTGTATGGCACAAATGATCTCATTGTCCATGCCATCATCTCTAAAACTATGTATTCGTTCCTTATTTTCTTTAATCGTCACTTTATTTTACTTTGAAAGAAAGGTTGGTCTGCAACTTTAAGATTCTTGGTTGATTGTACAACCATCACTGAGTTAAGGACGATGACATCCATCTCTTGATGTTTGTCCCACAACATCGATGCCCAATATCAATTAGAGCTACTCGTTGTGTGATTCCTACCGAGCAAAAGGGCAGGAGTATTTAATAGATATCTATTTAAATCCTTAATTGTTTTCGCATTCCTAGGTAGTACCATGTTCGATACAGGGGCACGTGTGTAGTTATGTTCAAAACTGTTAGTATTACACTTGTAAATTTGTATAGTGATAAGGTTGGTGAATGAGTAGAATTGGACAACGAACTCTTACTATTATAAGTCCAGAGTTACCTTTCTTATTATTTAAATTGGCTTCATAAAAGCTGGAAGAGTGCCGTCTACCTAACTGTTTTGCTTCTTAAAAGAACAGCCACATAAGTCTAGAGTTACCCTTCTTATTATTTAAATTGGCTACAATGATCGCGGCCAGGAGTGCACCAATGATATTTGGTTCACCATTTTTAGTGTTGTTCTGTATTTCCATTTTCTGAACATTTGGGAGATGGACATTCCACCAAACACCCAAATTTCCATTGAAGCCGGAGACAATAACGTTTACTGCCTCTGCATGGTCGTGTCTTCCTGTAGACATATAAGCTTGAAAGCATATCATCATTTTATTGACCATATCTAATATTTCACCTTCATTCTTATCATCCAAATTCCATGAATAAAAATTCTTTGGGTTAAAAGATTCCTGGAAACCTGAATCTTCTTTGTGGAGATCTGGAGGCACAAATTTGCGCGGCTTATTATAATTCCAACTGGATTTTGCAGCCATGAGAATGACTTCTTTGCCAGAGGTCTTCGGAGTGAGGGGCGCAGAAGGTGTGATAGGTAGTGAACTAGCAAGAGATAATTCACCAGGATGGCTAAGCTTAGATGAATCAATTTTTGGCTTAGCAATTTCTGCTTGGATCTTGCCAACTGTTTTGGCAGTGTAATTAACTTTCTCTGCTATGTAGGAAAAGGCTTCTCCTACATTTTTGTCTAAGTCGGATATGGAATCTGTCAAATCATCCTTTAAAGAATCATTTGCCAATATGACTTCTTGAGCAGAGACTGGGATATGTTCAACAGTATTCAATCGAATATGCTGAACTTCATCATGAATTTTTTTGCAAGTATTTTGCAGAGAATCAACCTGTGTAGATCTTGGCATTCTATTTTTTATTTCTATGTTTTGGATGGCCAATCCTTTTAATGCCAAGTTTGACCAATTTGCTTGTTCGGCTTTATCATTATTTAGAAGGATGGGAGCTGCAGGTGCTGATCCTTCTTCATATTCAAGCTTAATTGGCTTGAAGGGTGGAAAGTTTACTTCTGTGTAGATTTCTTCACCCTGGAGACTTTTCCATAGATGGCCGCTCTGAGTCTTTTCTCCTTTGGACTCAAGCTTCTTGTCCTTAGCCTTTGCATAGGACTGCATCATTGCCAGTGTCTGTTTGAATTCCTTCCGCCATTCATAGAAGGAAATCCATTCATTTCTTAGATCCATCTCAAAGTGCCATCTTTCAGACATCTTTATCCTTTCTCCTGGGGGCAATGTTTGTTCCAGAATCCTTCAGCTTCTGGATGACTAGAAGCCTACCGTCTACCTAACTGTTCGACGGATAGTCAACTTCAAATTCTTTATTTCCCTAATACTAAGTCAATTATATATCAAGAGGGACTGTAATGAACATGCTGAATATTTGCGCTATGCACGGTTCATTTAAATTTCAAAGGATGTGATAGCCTCCTAGAAAAGGTGCGCCTTTAAAAACTACGATTTAAATTGTTAAGCAGACAGGGATTGTTCAGACATGGTAGCTGTTCACTTCAGGATTTCAGTTCATTTTAGATGAACCATTCAGATTGATGGTTTTACAGACAACGTTTTCATTGAAGCAAAGAGGAAGGCTTTGAAAGATCTATCATATCAACTTCAACATTAGTGTTTATTGCTTAGTTGATACAGATACATAAACTTGTGATTGAGAGGGGCAATGTTAGCTTTATAGTTTATATTAGCAATCACATAGTTTAAATGTCACCATTATTGTAATTATTATTTAGGATAATAGTCATTTATCTTAGATAAGTCTCTAAATGATTTGGAGAAGATTTCCTAGTTGAGTCACCATGATAAGTGTTAAGATCTAGAGAATATCTCTCACTAAAATGGCATATTTGAGAGTACTATATATTGATACTCTTAGAATGAATAATGTGTTAGAGTTTTACGTGGATTGTCTTTCAATAATCTATTACATTTATAGGTTCACATGCATTTTAAAAGGATTAACTTTATAATTTGGAAGAATGCAATGCACGCTATTATATACCTATATAAATGACAATTACACCTTCTCATAAGACTACATTCAGATATTGGGGTGGCAGGTGCGGGTGGGATTCTTTTTGATCCCGGCGGAAATAAAATCGCAGACTTTGCTTGGGGATTAGGAAGGAAAACTAATAATGAGGCAGAATGGTTAGCTCTCATCCTCTCCTTAGAAATGGCCTCCAACTACAGCATAGCCAATCTCAAAATCTATGGAGATTCTAGGCACATCATCCAAATCATGCGAAGAGGATATGCCTCGCCAGGCTCAAAAGCAGATAGATATTTGCAAAGAATTAAGACCATTTCTTTATCTTCAAAGGCCTCCTTCTTCCATATCCTCCGAGAGAACAACAGGGTGGCAGACTTAGCGGCAAATCAAGGAATCACGCTCACAATTGGGCAAACTAAGGATCACAAAGGAGTTTTAGGATTTCATTTTATCCCCTAACTTACCAATGTCTTGGCCCCTTGAAGTTTTGTTGTGGATTTTGGTTAGGGACTTGGCCTTAAGGGACCATCCACTCTCTTTGCCAAACTATGGCCTTCCCCTCTCCTCGAATTCATTCCCGAGCTCGTCCTCCACGTACCTATCCACTCGCTCCTCCATCTGCCTCCCCGTCCTTCCCTCCACTTGTCCCCTTGATCTTCCCCCCGGTGTCAGCTCCCACGGGGCCTCCTTAACTCCCCCATCTGCCCTCCCTATTCCTCCTTTCGCGATGGCTCTTCCTCCCCATCTCCCCGATTCTCTGAGCCGTTTGTCCCTCGGGGAGTTTGCCCCTTCTGCTCCTCGTCTTTCGCAGGCGGATAATTGGGATTGGGAGCTTGCCCCTTCTGCTCCTCGTCTTTCGCAGGCGGTTAATTGGGATACGATGCCGTCAATCAGGGCGGCCATTGCTGCTTTAAGCAGAACCCTGATAGACATTAAGTTTGCAGTTCGAAGAACTTACGAGGCGGTCTGCTCCAGTGTGAATCAAAACTCTGATATGGCGTCGGTCATAACGCACGTCTGCACCCAGTTATCCTGCCAGGATTCCAGGATTGATGACCTGGAACGAAATATCATAGACTTAATGGGAAAAGTTGATAGAATTCAGGAAGACTTGGCTGTTTACTTCAGAGCGACGCAGGGAAGCTGGGTACACGAGAATACAATGGTGAACCAGGAAATAAATCAGTTGAGGGTGGACGATTCGTCTGTCAAGCCCAGGAAGAAAGGATAGCCTAGCCCAGGTTTCATATAATTTTTTCTTTTGGTTAATGTATTTTTGTAAACTCCTCTGCAGTCAGTTTGTTAAGGTGTATGCCAGCTCTATGCTGGACAATTTCAGGAAGACTAAACTTAGAGATTATAATGTAATGCAGATAGTTTTAGTAGTGTTAGCTGGTCCTGACATCTCAGCTCTGTTAAAAACTCTGTTTGCAAGTCTGTAATGAATAGCTGTGCACAGCTTTATAAATATAATCTTTTCTCTGTTACTGTTAAAAAAAAGAGACTACATTCAGATATATACATATATGATGAAAGAATGGTATATTGTATTGCATTTGCATTTTATGTTATTTATATAGTATATGTATAGGAAGGTTTAAGTAAGGAAACTTATGTTATTTATATATTATATATACGTGTAATTTTATGTTATTTACATATTATATATAAGTGTAATCTTATGTTGTTTAGATATTAGAGAAGTGCATAATTTATGTATACTCTTTGAGAGAATTATTAATTATATATTTTGTATGTTGGTAAACATTGCATTTATATATTTGTATATAATGAATAGAATAACTTGGTATCTACATTATAGATATTATGTTATTTACATATTATAGATATATGTATAATCTTATGTTGTTTAGATATTGGAGAAGTGCATAATTTATGTATACTTTTGAGAGAATTATTAATTATACATTTGGTATGTTGGGAAACCTTTCATTTATATATTTGTATATAATGAATAGAGTAACTTGTTATGTACATTATAGATAATAGAAAAAATGATATTCATCTACGTACTTGAGATGCATTTTGTAGATCAAAAGATTGTATATTTCTACTTGAAGAAAGAAAAATGGTATTTTATGTTATTTATATATTATATGTATAGAAAGGTTTAAGGAAACTTCAAAATAAATTACGACACTTCTTTCTTGTGTTTATAGGCTTAAGGGTTCTAAGCATTTATGTGATGAACCCATCGAGATAGTTTTAGATAATATTACTACTAAATAGAATGTTTTATTGCAACATAATAAATTGTATGAATATGGTATCTTTAATGTATTTATATTATAAAATATGGGATCTTAAATGAATTTATACTATTAAATGTGCACTCATAATAGAATGGAAGGATTGAATTAGAATGAATTCAGATTACTAATTGTCCATTAAAGTAGAATGAAATGAATATTAGATCTTAAATCAATTTATAAGATCAATTGTTCACTTCAAGTATGTATGTAAATGGATATGTGAGGGAAGATAAGGGATACATAGAAATAGTATTAATGCTTTACATATATATTGTATTTAACTAGGATGCATTAGAAAAGTATGTATGCAATTGGATATGTAAATGAAGATATAGAATACATTAGATAAGTATGTATGCAAATTGAGATGTAAGTGGAAATGTAGAATTAGTATTAATGCATTACTTATATATTGTATTTAATTAGAATGCATTAGAAAAATGTGTAAGAATTATGATCATAATCTAGCTTCGTATTTATATGTAAATTGGGATGCAAACAATAATCTAGCTTCATATTTATATGTAAATTGGGATGCAAACAAGTTAGGGATTATATTGATTTAGAATGCATTACTTTTATGTTTTATTCAATTAAAATGCATTAAAATGCATTAGAAAAGCATGGCTCGTGGTTGTGATCATAGCGTATATAAAATACATTTCATCGATATGTTATGTGAATATGTAACCCACTCGAGATATATGTAAACTAGAGGTCCAGTCCAGATCCTTATGCTGACCGTAATACGTCCAAGGTTAAAGATTATAACTATAGTTTGTATAACTAGAATGCTAGGTTAGAAGTATTGTGGTTCATAGTCATAAAGATGGTTTTGTAATTTACAGATTTTGTGATTTAAAACTACCTCTAAAAAAGAAAAAAGAAAAAAGAAAAAAAAGAATCTACCAAGTCCGCGTGAACGAACAAGAGATATGGGAAATCCAGTTGGGACTGAAAATTATGGAATGTATTATCGGATTGATATGAGGCAAAGTTACTATTAAGTTCCTGAGGGTGTATTGTAACCATAATAGATGATATAGGAACTAATGACTTGAACCACTTGTGCTTATAGCCATTATTGTTGGAGAAAAATAGAATACAATGGCATGAAGATGAGAATAGAAATTAAGATAAAGCCTAGCCTCGAAAGTACTAGAACATAATTAACTTCGGGACGGAGTTCTTTATAAGAGCGGGTGTATGTAATGCCCCTAAAATGACTGTGGACCTTAAGGGCACCTATCGAGTGACCCAGCCAAACAACTTCAATAAAGTGGTCTCTTGAGCCTTGAAATGACTTAATTGATTGAGGAAAACCTGAAGATGTGAATGACGACAATAATTGATAAATCAATTAATGAATTAAATGACATGTGTGGAGTGGGATAATTGATTGATTACATCTTGCTTAATGATTAACCTTGATTGTAAAAATGTGTTATGTGAATATGATCCTTAATGAATAGTTGTATGATGAATTATGAGATGAGGAAAAAAGAAATACATATTGATGAAATGCTTTAGTAATTAATGGAACGTATGATGTGATGAGTAAATTGTAATTTGATTAATGATTAACGGGTTTATGGATTGGGTTGAGCACATGATCGGATCCGAATATAGGGTTTATACGTTGCGATTTGTACGGTCCGGTGCAAGGCGTCAGTCGGGGCTGCAGGCATGCCTGCTCCCTAGACGGTGGTTGAAGGTATGCCTCCGGATGGGACCCTTGAGGGTTTAAATCATGCGGAGGATGGGAAGGAACCAAGTTCAATAAGCGCCGAAGGCAGAGAAAATGGGGTTAAAAAGCGGCTGGGGCCTGGAGGTTGTCTCCCCAAATCCTCAACTATCCCGTCCATCAAGGTACGAGTAGAAAAGGTAAGAGACAAGGTAGAACAATGGAAGGAAAAGGCCCTGATTGGAAAATTCATTGGGATCTAGCCCAAGGAGAGAGATCTGGTTAATTGGATCGAACAGATTTGGAACCCTAAAGGGAAATATGATCTACAGTTGGGGGCCAAGGGTTTCTTCACCATAATATTCTTCAATGTGGAAGATCGCGATAGAATTCTTGAAGGAGGTCCCTATTTCTTTTTCTCGGCTGGTTTGTATCTCAGACCCTGGAAAGAATGTTTTAACCCTGATATGGAGGATGTAAAGATTGCACCAGTATGGATCAGACTCTACTCCCTGCCATGCGAATTCTGGGATCTGGAAATTCTGCAGGATATAGGAAATACCCTGGGCGAATTTGTTAAAGCCACAGAACATACCAAGAAGCAGAGATACATAGCTTGTACCCAAATATGTGTTTATATGGATCTTTCCAAAGAATTACCTGAGGCCATCAAGATGAAGAGTGGATCCAACCGATCGACTATGTACAGTTACCCTTTAGATGCAGATCCTACCATGAATATGGCCATTTTGGAAGAAATTGTCCATGGAGCTCTCAACCATATTCCCCTATGAACCATGATTTAGTGGGAAATAAGGACAAGGATGGATTTACCCAGGTTAAAAATAGAAGAAAAATCAAATCTGGGGACGCTTAGAGGAAAGGGAAAGGGAAGAGTGATACTGAAACGTCGAACCAGAACCCATTTCAGATTTTGGAGGAAGTGGATGATAAAGGAGAGAAAATGTCGAAAGAAAAGACTGCTCAGATCAAGGAACACCCAGCTGAACCAATATCCCAACCATGGGCCTCTTCTCTAGAGGTGTTTCTAGAATCCATGGAGGATGATGGTGAGGAGGAGGTTGAACTAGGGGATTTGGATCTGGATGAAATTGAGAAGGAGTGCGATAAAAAGGGGAAAGGCTATGTTTCCCGCAAACAGCTAGAACTCCTCCAAGAAGCTATCATCAAGTCCAAAGCATCTTAGAAATTGGGTATCAGGGCGGATGCCCAATCTGGGTTCAAGCGGAAATCCTCTTCTGATGACTTTAAGAAAGGCAGAAAATCCAAAAAACAACGCATTGCAGAAATAGGTGTGAAGCTTGTGGAATCAGGGCTGTACCCCACGATCCAGGAAGCCTTATCTGAATCTGCCAAAGTTACCCAATGAAGATAATAACCTGGAATGTTAGGGGGTGTAATCATCCCAGGAAAATTAGGGCATTGACAAGGAAAGTTAAGCAGGAGCATCCTGTTATTTTTGCAGGAAACCAAATGCTCCTTTGAAACATTGGAGAAGCATGGATAAAGAATCTGGAGGGGAACTGGGATTATGGCAATAGATGCCATTGGTATGGCTGGAGGTATGGTTATCTTATGGAACCCCCGGTCTGTGGTGCTATCCAATTGGAGAGCCAATAGGTTTTCCCTAATGTGCGATTTTAGTATAATCGATTCGGCGGTGAAAGGAGCATTGGCCAACATCTATGGACCCAATGTTGCTTAGCCTAAAGAGGCTTTTCTTCAATTCCTTTCCTAGATCTCTGTGCAAGATTTGGAGGGTTCATGGATTGTTGGTGGGGACTTTAACTTGATCGCCTCTCTAGATGAGAAAAAGGGTGGGCGCATACTTTTAGACAGATTCCAAGAAAAATTTAGGGATATTCTAAGCCACCACCAGTTGATTGATGTTGAGATAGTAAATGGGTGGTTCACATGGAACAATAAGAGAGGTGGGCCCCATCTCGTTGCCTCTAGACTAGATAGATTCTTGAAAACAGAGGATATAGCTCGGGAAATGGGGGAGGTCAATGCTAGTGTCCTACCTTCTACTGGATCTTATCATTGGCCTGTGTGTCTCACATGGGACCTTTCTGCTAACAACCTGCTCAGACCTTTTCGTTTTGAGCAATTCTGGTTGGATCATAAGGACTTCAAGGATTGGGTGGGCTAGTGGTGGAAGGAGTTGGTCCCCCAGGAAGGTTCAAGGATGTACCAATTCCAACAAAAATTGAAGGCCCTGAAGTCCAAAATCCGCACATGGAATAAGGAGGATTTTGGTAATATTTTTGAAGAAAAAAAACAGCTTATCATTGATCTTGAGCTAACTCAAAAAGTTGGGATGGAGGAAGGGTGGAGTGAGGAGCTAAAAGAGAGTGAGGATAACCTTCTTGAGTGTCTTGAAGCAAGGGAGAGGCAGGAGGAAACCTTCTGGAAGAAAAAATTTTGAATTCAGTGGCTTCAAGAAGGGGAAAGAAACACTAAGTTCTTTCACAACAATGTCATTCCAAACAGGCACAAATCCAAAATCATGAAAATTCGTACTTCTAATGGGAATATTGCTGAGTCCAGAGAAGAAATAGAAGAAGAGCTTGTCCACCATTTCAAGACAGTGCTTAAAGAGGACCGAGGTGACCGTGGTCCTGATATTGCCCAGATCACTTCTCTTATTCCTCATCTTATCACATAGGCTCACAATGAGGTGCTCAACAAGGTTGTTACTTTGCAAGAAGTTGAGGATGTTGTGCACCAAATGAATTTGGGTAAGGCTCCTGGCCCAGATGGTTTCACATCCAACTTCTTTCACCACTTTTGGGACCTCATTAAGATCGAATTCCACCGGTTGGTAGAGGAGTCTAGATGTAGTGGGGGTGTCTTGAAAGCCTTTAATGCTACCTTCCTTTCCCTAATTCTTAAAGAGGAAGGAGTTGATTCCCCTGGTAAGTTCAGACCAATTTCCTTATGCAATGTGATATACAGGATCATCTCCAAAGTCGTTTCTAATCATCTTAAGCTTCTTCTCCCCATTCTTATCAGTCCTGAGCAATCTGGGTTTGTGGAAGGTAGACAGATAGTGGATGGTATCATTTTGGTCCATGAAACGTTACACTCCCTCAGGGTTTTGAATAAACCTGGTATGCTTGTGAAACTAGACATAGCAAAGGCCTATGACAAATTGAATTGGCAGTACATGTGCAATATCTTGGGATCCTTTGGCTTCAATCAGGCATGGATCAACTGGTTATGAATTTGGTTTCCACCCCCTTCTTTTCCATCCTTCTTAATGGCTCCCCAACAAAGTTGATTCAAGCATCTAGGGGTATCCGACAAGGTGATCCTCTCTCTCCCTTCCTCTTTATTATCATGGATGAAGGTCTCAGTAGACTCCTGCACTTTCGGGCTAAATCTGGTGGAATTAGGGGTCTTAGAGCACATGAAGGCCTGGAGAAACAAACTCATCAACAGTTTGTCGATGACACCATGTTAATGGGGCACCCTACAGTCCAAGAAGCCAGATCTTTCAAATGTTGTTTGGATATGTTTGCCAAATATTTGGGGCTGGAAGTTAACCCCGGAAAATCCCAGGTGTTCTTTCTCAATACCCCTAGCATTACCCAATGCAACATCATTCATATTTTGGGTTTTTCGCGTCGATCTTTCCCTTCCAAATATCTAGGTGCTCCCCTCTCAAATGGCACAATTCGTAAGGCTTCCTGGAGTGATCTTGTGGACAAGATGAGGAAAAGACTCTCAAATTGGACTTTGCACACCCTTAACTTTACCAGTAGGATTACTCTGGTCAGGTCCATCCTGCAGGCCATGCCTGTCTATCTGTTTTCTATGCTCTCTGCGCCCAAGTCTATCCTAAAGGAAATTCGAAGCATGCAAATATCCTTCCTTTGGGGTAGTAGGGAAAACAAGGTGAAATTCTCTCTGGTGGGATGGGAAAAATTTTGTAAACCCAAGAGTAAGGGGCGAATTGGTTTAAGAGACCCTGAAATTCCAAGTGAAGTTTATGGGGCAAAACTTTGGTGGAGTTGGTGCAATTATCAAGTGGAAAATTGGGAAAAAATTTGGCACATCAAGTATGCACGGGATAGAGATATCAAGCAGCTGATCAGGTACAATGAAGTTAAGCAAGGGTCTTACATTTGGTTAAAAGCCTTTAAGGCAAGGCGGTTGGTCCAGGATAACTGCTTCTAGGAAATCCACAATGGGGAGGTTGCTAATTTTTGGGAAGATTTGTGGAATCAATTGCCCATTATTGGTGCTAACCCCAGATGGCTCTCCATAAAAGAAAGAGGAATAGCCTCCGGAAAAACAAAGGTAGCTCACTATTGGAACCATAATGATCAAGATTGGCATGGGGAATGGCGTTTGGCTGGAAGCTGGGACGGTTTCTCTGAGGATGACTCCCTATCTTCCTTTGACTCCACAATGAAGGAATGATTTATTATATCCCGTGCATCTTCGGATAGATTACGCTGGGGTTTTTCACAGAAAGGTACCTTTGGTATCAAGGAGGCTTATGAAATCCGAATTCAGGATGAAGAGGAGGATAGGAAAATCTAGGGAAAAGTTTGGGGTATGAACAAATGGCCTAAAATAGCAGTCTTTTGCTGGCTTGTTTTCTGGAAAAGGATCCTAACCAGTGAGAATTTGAGGAAACAGGGGATCTGTGGTCCTTCTCGATGCCCTCTATGCCTCAATGAGGAGGAATCTTGTGGCCACTTGCTTGACTCTTGTCCGTTTGCCTCTGCGATTTGGGGGATTTTTCATATTGCGGAAGGATGGGGTCTGCGTCATTCTGATCTGGAGGGATTGAGGAAAAAGGAGGTTATTTGCAGGCTTGAAGTTCCATCTTGATGGTTTCCTCCCCCAGTTAGGGGTTTCAAATTTAATTTTGACGGGGCATCCAGGGGTAATCCAGGCCCTGCTAGGTTTGGAGGTGTCTATAGAGATGGGTCGGGAACCACTGTGAAGGTTTTTTTTGGTGCTATTGGCCTTGATTCCAATAATTCAGTGGAACTAGAAGGACTTATTCAGGGGGTTCGCTTGGCAATCACCGAAGCCTGGTTTCCAGTGGTTTTCGAAGGGGATTTGCTAATTATCATCCACATGGCTAGGAAAATGTCCTTTGGGTAATCACCGGAAAAGGTTTCGTCCAGCTGGCGCCTTCTCGCCAGGATGGAATATCTCTGCAAACTTCTTCTTAACATTACGGCTATCTCCTTTAGCCACGTCAAATGGGATCCTAACAAAGTAGTAGACCATATCGAAAACCATGGCATCGAGGATGGGACCCCCCTCAGGGCATGAAATCTGATTGAGAATTCGAATGACGAGTGGATGAAATTGTGTCGCCACCTGGCATAGGAAGATCGGGCGCATTTAAATCAGCTGCCTGCTTTAGGTACGCCTCATGCAAGCAATATAAATGTGGTTGATGCTGATGTCAGGGGGGAGCCTCGTGTCAGGGCTCACCACCATTTAGAATGACACCTGCTTTTATGAATCCCATTATGAGAGATGATGCGAGGTACTCTCATAAGTATGAATTATGTGTTGAAAAGACCTGGATCTTCCTTCATTCATTCCTCCTCTGTCCTTTTCTCAGAACCATCATCGGGATTGATATTTTGGTAATGAAGGCTCTGTAATTGACGGCGGATTTTCATCATCAGGAAGTAAATTCTATGATGCAGCACCCTGTTTTATATTTGGACGTTATCTCCATTTCCCAACTCATTTGCATTCTCAGCAGTCGAGCCAATGTGTGCAGAATTTGTGTTCTGAGGAATCCTGAGTATTTTGCAGAGTGGTTTATTTGGGCTCTACCGTTTGATCCTCTTCCTGCCACCCTTATGGCACCGAAACGCAGGCTGCCCTCCCTTTCAGGTGGTGAGTCGTCTAGCCTTGGTGGTGCCAATACCGGTAGGGTTACCTATGCTTATACTAGATCCCGTCTGAGGGATGCTGATGAGTTTTTCCATAGCCGCATTCCACCCCCCATTCGTGATGAAATTGAAGGGGAAAAGAAGGGTCTCTGGAAAAATGTCCAAGCTTTATCTGTGGGAGAAATTTATCAGGACCTAGAGGACTGGGTGGTCGACCCTGGTACCACAGCGGGCTGGGCTTCTCTCTATGAGCGTACTCTCATGACTCATTGGGTCACCAAGAATCTGCTGGCTAATGTTATGATGGATTTTGCAAACAAATGTATGGGCGATGAGGAACCTGTGTGATCCTGGAAATCGCACAATCTGGACAATAGGGTGATGCACTCCAAAATTGATGCTATAGCTAAGAAATTGGGCATTTCTTTTGTTATCCAAGGTGTGCTTGCTGAAGATGGGAATGGTTGCAACCATGGTGGAGCTCTTTCCCGGCCGGGCATTACTGGTGGCGAGGTCTCGTTCCAGAACTTGGCGTCTACCAAAGCTCCCACCCCGACCTCTGCTGGTAGGAGTTCGCAGACTATTACCATTGATTGAGGTGCACTGTTCAGTTTCTATGTTTTGGTCATTCTCTATGTCTAGGATGGATGTCTGGTCACTGCCGAAGTCTAGTCTATTTCTGTATTACCGGAATTATGGAGTCTGTACTGAACTCATGGTTAGACGGTCTAGTTTTTATTATGTCATTTTCCTATTTGGAAAACAAAGCCGGGAATACTGTGGATCATTTTTGTTACAGTAGGTTGGATTTTGGGTTCTTCTTTGACCTCTGTTGGTCGAGAATGCCTTTGGTGGTGATGACTAGCTATGTACTCTCTCTCAGCAAGTAATATATAGTTCTATTGTTATTTACAAAAAAAAAAAGTGGGTTTATGGATTGAAATATTACAAATGAGAATAGGACTATTAATACATGTTTATGAGTAGTGTGTAGCGATCGGTGAAATAGTTCAGCGACAGACACATAAAGGAATTGAAGGGTCATAGAGTATGGATAAATCACACACGGAAGAACGACGACGGTGTCGACTTCCTACGGAATCCCATGGCCAATTTGAAAAGCCCTTATCTGCTTACTCGGGGCCGCGTGAAGTCGTGCGATGTGGACCACAATGGAGTTGGTCATGTATGAGTTCGGGGGCGCGTAGCAAGAACGGACTTACTCCCCAATGCCATTAGTCCTCAATAGCATGTAGATGAATGATTGAAGGTAATGGGTCCTAAATCCCTACATGAAGTTCCTGCAAGTCAAACGAAAAGATATCAACAGAAGGACCCGACGGTGTGCTACCTTGCCGAGAAACAGAAAGGATGGATGCAAGGACTCGACGATGAGGTACCTTGCTGAGAAATGGATACGTCAGATAAATGGACACGACGGAGTGGTACCATGTCGAAAGATGAGCATAAAGGACATATGGGCCCAACGGTGTGGCACCTAGGTCCTAGAAGGGATGAATTGGTAAACTTTATGCATTAAAACTATATAAAATTGCATTTAGAACACTTGCTCATGAAAATACATTTTAGTATTAAAAATAATAGAAATAATTATTTTTAGGAATTTGCACATGTAAATACTTTTTAGTATTTAAAATATTAGAAATAATTATATTAGGAGCAAAATGGAATCCTAGGCTTGAGTTATTAGCTAACACCACATGCACCCACAAAATAGAATTTAGAGTGAGCATCTTAGAGACAAACTTGAGTAAATTTAGGAAAGTAGGTACATTCTTCTAGAAAAATTGACACATGGATTTGTGAGATAAATTACTTTTTGAATATTAAGAAAGTGGGTATTTTGCGTGAAGTGACATGTGTCACAGGGGAATTTCCTATTTAAGGAAGGCTTTGGGGGTGGGTAAAGGACCCAGTTTTTGGATGGTTATCGTAATCTTGAAAAAGTGAGGACTTGCTGTTGTTGGGGTTTGGCTAGAAATTCTTGTGGGGGGGAACCCATTGAGGAGTTTCTTGAATGTGTGAGCTCTACGACCTGAAGCTCGGGGGTGGCCATGCGACTGAAAGCATGAGCCTATGGTTGGGTGGCGAAGCTAATGGTTTCTTCACCAATGGTTAATTGAGCTTTGTTGCAGGGATCCTACAGAAGACGCGGACGACAATGCACAAGCTAGATCTGATTAACGACAACTTCTCCTTCGACAACATTCACGACCTATGGTCGACAAGTTATGGTTTTGTTTGTATTTGCTAAGTTATGAACAGTTAATTTATTTTATTTCTCTAGTGATTATGCTATCTAATATGTTTTGTATTAATCTGTTAAGTTTCAGGTTAAGCACAGAAGGACCCTATAGAAGGGGCCCTACAATGAATCACCAAATTACTGAGTACAGAACGGGGAAGAATAAATGTTTTTCTATGGTAGCATATTGTGTACTTTCTTCGAGAGAGAGTCTCGGCCTTGAGTCCAAGAGTGGCTCTCCCACCTATCAGCCCCCGTGAGCCCATGATGACCCAATGGGGTGATATATTCCTACGGAAGGGAGGAGGGAATACTAGTACCTCCCAGGATGATGAGGATTTTCTAGGTTGGTGGAGCCGACAAGTTCCAACATTTGAGCAGTTTTTGTATGCTGGTATGGAATTCCGGGTGATCTGGAACTCATGCTACCTCTAGGAGCTTCCTGGGGAGAGATATGTACCAAATTTATTTTGAATTTTATTTAATTTTTATAATTTTTTGTTAAAAATATAGACATGTATTTTGAGTGAGCTTAATTACTGACAACATACACTATGTAGATATTGGGCCAATGAGGCCGACTAAGCACCCGAGGGTGTATGTGTGAAGAACAGAGCCAGGTGGGACCGATTCCATGGTATGAAACATTAAGGGGAAGATGATCCAGTTGATGCATGATATACCTACATATCACATGGATCGTATGCCTATGGATATGTAGGAACATCTAGTGGGTCTTCCCCCTGCATGGATCATGCCACTTAGGAAAGTAGCTAGGCTAGTGATATGCTACCGAGAGGTCATAACAGAACAGGCTGAGGCTCCTTCCTCCCCTTGGGGATACCTAGACTATTTTGAGGCTATCATGCCCATTTTGTATATTGTTATATGTTTTTGACAGAGATTGATACTCGTACTCACTGATTTTTGTTTGGACTTATATATATACAATATCGATTATATACATGTTTCTTTATGTGTTTGATGGTATATTTTACCATGTATGATACAAATGCCAATCAAGTACATAATTTGCATATGCATCAACTAATGTGTTTTGATTCCTTGAAATGTGTTGATATAAAATGTGATCAAACTATCTTTCAAGTAATCTAACTTTCAAAAAATGACGTAATAATGAAGAATCTCTAACCCAATACTCACCTGTAAGTTGGAGTACAACTAACTGAGAATCAATCCTAACTTCCAAACATGAAATTCCATGGTGAAGAACATCTCGGAGTAGTTCAATAATAGCACTATACTTAGCCATATTGTTCATTGTAGGTCCTAAACAAGAACCGCTTGACGAAACAAGTTGGCATGTAGGTGAATACATCACCCAAGTACCTGAAGCCAAATTGCGAGTGTGACGACTAGCGCCATCGGTGAATCCTACAAACCGCTCAGTTTCCATCTGAAACACAATCCAAAGGACACATACGAAAATCCAGAAAAGAATAAATCTACAATATTGTACAGCTATATACAATAAAAATCATGTATGCTAAGCATAATAATTTTTCAAGTAGAGTCCATTCGTAGGCTCAGGCATCTTAACTCCATCATAATCACTTTGTTTGTATGAGCCTTTATTCAAAACTCTACAAACGATATACGAACCGAGCCACATAGACTTGAAATTACCTGCCCCTAGGGGATCCTTATCTTGATCATAGACCAAAACGAGATCTCCTTCGGATAAAACCATAGGTTTGATAGAATTGTCATATTGACTTTTGACTCATTTTTTGTGTGCTTCATCTGTGATAAGCGCATCTCTGTGATGTTCATCTAAATGTTCAACATGAAGCAATCATTCCTCTAAATTAGAAGTTTTATGTAAGAGTTGGATGGCCAAATTTAATGATGGTATCTCGCAAACAATAGGAGTGGCTGCCTCCAATTAACTCGTGAACAAGTTGAAAGGTGAAAATTCTATAGCAGTATTAACATTAGTACGATATGCGCAAAGAGATGGAGATAACATAATGTTCTAGTTTGACCTACTAGCATTGATGGTATGCTGGAGAATGGGGTTCCAACCATCAGGACCAATTGATGTAGCATTTCCCATTGCATATACATAGGAATAATCCTCCCATGCTTAAACTAAGGGTTATTGGGAAACCATTTTTTTTTAATGAATTCATTATGTCCAACAAGTTCGTGATATTTTGTAGAAATCCAATCCCAAGTACAAGTAATGCCATGATCAACATCAGGTTCCAAAAAAGTTGTAGGTGTGAGATAATTTATGGTTGCATTTGCAAAAGGAGAACGTCAAAATACCACATTAGAATCTCTTCCCACTTTGATATGGGCCTAACACCATCACCAAGGATGTGGGTGTGAATTATTTTGAGTTTAGTATTCCCCCTTTCCTTGGCTTGCACCTTGTATTTAATATGGAGTTGCTTCGACCATATTTCCACCTCTCTTGGACACCCTAGAGATGGTTGAGAACTCCCCTACAATACTTAATTATGAATCCATTTAGTAGGTGATAGTCAACCAGATCATGTATGCTGAGATGAAGGGCACCTTCCACAATAACATCCATTGGTATCGGGTCATCAAAGTAGGGAAAATTATTCATGAAGGCAAGTGGATCACCACAAGTTACATTCAATAGAAGTTTCCCCATTTGGCGGAGGAAATTGACATAATGGGGACAATTGATCCCTAAAGGGGGGAGAATAACCTAGGTGGATATTGGTTTCCACCCACCTATTCAATTTCCTTATAATGGTTCCACATATTGACATTTTTATCCATCTTTTCATGTTGCGAACTTTCAGTGCATATTTAATTCCCTAAATAATGTTTTTTGGCACTGTGACGACTTAGGGTTGTATAGATCTTGACTAATCCTTGACCAAATTTTTTTTTATCTGTAACATCCCCAAATTTCATCAAAATTTAAAATTTTTCTAAGCGGTCTATTCGCCATTAAATTCTTTGCAGAAGTATAAAAGTGTATGATCAACATATTTGATTACTGCATGCTTGTATTAATGAATGCGACTTTTATTCATTTAATAAAACTATTTGTAGTTAATGTTAATTATCTTAACAATAATTAAAATAGAAATAAATTTCTATGTATGAAACCAATATTGGATTGACCATAATACGCCAATTGGCTAACGAATGTTCTAGTATAGATATTTTAGTATTATATTCATGTATATGCTAAATTACTGCTTGTGTCCTTAAGTCGTGGAAGTAGGAACCAAATTAATGTTTGTATTTAAATTTCGGTTATGGAATAGTGATGCATAAAGTATACATATCAATGCTTGTCGACCATTGCTCTATCATCGTAAAAATACTTGATGCTAGTTGGCTTCCATACCTATGCCGTAACAATGTTAATTTTATTAATTGATTCTATTTAACTCTTTTAGTTTGAAGTGTGAATACTGGGGTAAATTTGAGGCTTTACTTAGCTTTAATGCTAATGCATGATACTATTACAATGTCCATGTTACAGGTTTTTCTTCCACCTAGTAATGGTTGACAATTAATTCTTTCATTAACCTTGTACGGCAATTTATACCATGTGCTAGTATATTCAAGGTTTGATAAAATATTAGGGTCATTGGTTCCTAATCAAGCTCGATGGTAAAATATTAAAGGATCCTAGACTATGCGAAGGTGGTGGCTCGTATCCAAACTATTATTATAGTTATGGAATATGATGAGAAAATTGCAACGATAACTATAGCCTTGTGGGTTTACATTACAGGGTTGGTGGATGACAGATTAAGAATTTATTACGATCATGTGGAGGGAGTTAATAATGTCTCGATGTATCCAAAACCCTATTGCTATGCTTCAGGGTTTGTTCTTTTTTTTTTTTTTTTTGCTCCTACATTGTGATGGAGGCTGAGCTTCTCATAGCCGCCATGGTGGTTTGAAAAACCACAGTACCACTCACTGAGATGGTTAGAAACTATAAGTGCTGGTCGTGTGACTTTATGGCATTTCCATCGTTCTTTGGGGGTTCTAACGCCTGGTTCTCTTCTTGGCTCGGGTTCAAATCCTGCAAGGTAAATTCTATAACAAGACACTGGTTCTTTATATGTTACAGTTTATGATTTGGATTCTGTATTCATTATTTAACCTAGTTTCAGTTGTAATGGTAGGTTCAGTAATCATAGCTCTTGGTGATGGAAATACGAGAGGAATGGACTGACCCCAGTGGTTATGAGGCCACGGTAAGCCTCGGGTTCATCCCAGATGTTCCTCTGTCAACGTAGTTTTGGGTTTTTTGTTCTTTCTTCGCTCTACTCAGTGTAGAAATGTTTTGTTGAAAGAGCCATGTGATAGCTCAGGGCATCATTGTTGTGGTAGATAAGATTTCAGGGCATAAGCTGGGTTGGTTTTTCGACTATCAAATTTATAAGGATAGTTTCGTTTCAGGGTTTACTCAGATGGAGAACCCTTGGTCTCACTGAGCAGTGTTACTACGAATGTAATGTTTATTTAAGAAAAATAACAAAGGTTCTACTGTCTCGATACTAAATTTAACGTTTTCTTGTGTGGATATGTTTGTACTTTGCTCCTGGCTTCCTATCAGTGGTCTTTTTGCATTAAAATTAAATATATTTTGGTTTGGGGTCCAATCCCAACCTTGTAGCTTCGTTTGTTAAAAGAAGGTGCCAGAAGTTAAAGAATGTTTATTTACAGGGTTATCCATAACCCTGTAATGAAATTAGCTTTTCTTTTGTAATTTTATGTTGTATAAAAAACCTTGCCTGGGCATGCCCTCTGTTGAGGCTCAAACTCGTGGCATTTAAATTAATTCCTTCTAATGTTTATCCTATGATGAAAAGGAGCTACGATGCAAAGGATGCCATCGAGCTTAACCTTTAGTTGCATTCTATGTTGCTATTAATACTTCGAAGCTATTAAAAGTTGATTGTGTTTATGTAGTTTATACAGATGTCGTGATTTACTGTATTTAATTTGATAACTTGGAAAAGTATTGACCCACGGTTCATACTAAGAATTTAGGATGAACCCTTGCGGATTGTGGTCTTCCCTAAATGAGTTCACCAGTTCGGTTACATATTACAGTGTTATATGTTTTTACTTGTTTACGGTGATAATAATTCTGGAAATTGAATTGTATTGAAGCTACAGTTTTATGACTTATTTGGAAAAAATGTATTTCAGGGTTTGACCTTAGATACATCCGATGCAAATGCATATAATTTATTTTAATATATTGATTAAGGGCGTTGAATCCCATTTTATTTGAATGGTTTGATAATCCTGGGTTTATGTAACCCGATATCTTTGAACTTGGGATGAGCCCTCATGGGTCTCGAAACCCTGGGTAGGAATTTGCAACGTTCCCACAGTTTATAATGTTTATAAAAAAATAGTTAAAGAGTTGATTATTGACAAGGTTCGATAATCTACATTATGTTCTTAATACAGTGATTCAATACGTAGTAATAGTAGATGTTTTATGGGATTTGACCCTTGGCATAATCAACATGCTTTATGTATAATGCTTTTGAGTAGCATCAATGGTTTTTCTAGTATAATTCTTTCAATGAATTAAATGCACAGATGGGTGTATTTTCCAGTACTCAGTATTCATTGATATTTCTGTACAGTACTTTGTTTATAATAAGCTAATCCCGTAATGATTCGACCTTATGAAACCCTATATTATATCTGTTTGATTTACAATAATTGTTTATTGATCTAGGTTTTAATAGTATGAATATGGTAAGCTTCAAATGTAAAATACTCAGTTTACATTGGAAGTTTAAACTAGGGTTTTCTGATGTTATTCTTGAACATTCAAGGCATTGTAATTTAAACATGAACCCTGTTTACATGATAAATAATAACTGTATAAATTCTATTGTTTGTGTTTGTATTATTATGAAAAGCCCTAAACGATCTCTGATATTTAGTTATTAAATATACAGGTGTATACATGTTGATTGTATAAGTACCAAATGCTTCAGTATTTTAAGATACTTTCTTCCCTTCAGATTTACTTGGTTTATACAGGAAAGTACTATTAAATATAAACAGAGATAGTCTATGGAAATGCTATTGTTCTACATACTATAGTAAGGAATTTATAAGACATCATTACTCAATATGAAATAGAAGACATTTATTTCTCATCGCAGTTTAGAGATCTTATCTAATCTATGTTAATTAAACTCTTCCTGTACTAGAGTACATTGCTTATGGTGAAAGGAAAAATACAGGAAGACATTTATTCATTCATCTCTATCATCTATACATTCATTTGATTTATAGAAATAAATTATCAGTTCAGAAAATCAAACATTTAAAACAACTAACTGATAATAAACATTGGAAACTTTGACAACATATTTATACAGTTTTGCAGAATAAGAATTAACAACCTAAAATAAATAACACAGAAAACAAGTAGGACCTGATACATGATAGGGTGGAAAAACACCCAAAGAGGCTTGTTCCTCCCAACCTTATCCAGAAAAGCATCCAAGTTCACTTTCTCTTTGGACCCCCGAGCATGTTCACTGAACCACTACGACGAAGTCTCTGTGTAGAAGCAAGGCACTCAAGTTGTACTTAAGAAATTAATGGAGACTTGCATACACACCTCTCATATGTACTTCAGCAATCAATGGGGACTTTCATACATATTACTACCTCTGCACTAAGCAAGAAAACCTCTGCACTCAGTAGGAAAACCTCTGCACTCAGTAGGAATAAGACATTCTTACTCTGCAACTCAAAACATAGCTTCCCCTCATCGAATCTCTTGTGTGCTCATTTCAGCAAAACCACAAGGAATAATTTCCATCTCCTCTCAGAATGTATGAGCCTTTGCTCAAATTCGATGGCTATAAAAATATTTCCTAGGTCTTTTGGTGGTCAGGTTTGCATTCAATGAGCCATCACCTCCAGTTCCACATCCTTGGGAACATGACCACAATTTAAGGGAGGTTGTCCCATAACAATAGTTACCAAGTTCAGATTCTACCACTTGTCCATTGCCTTCTACCCCATATTCCATTCCTCCTAGTGGGTCAATGAACACTCTTTCAACAGTCCCTTTGGGTGAGTGTCTACTATTTTATTTTATTAAATAATAATATTATTCATTTACAGTCATCCTTGACCACTTGGTCAATAATATAAAACTTTACAATAAAAGTTAAAGTAATGTTTTTCCACAAACATAAAATGTCTTAAGTACTAGGTAGGTTACATTATCCTCAAGATATTTCCAATGAGTTATCATGCACCCCAAATGGATTTTTTATGTGGAATTTGGGAGCCTAGAAAGTTGGTGTATCAACTAGACTCCTTGGGGCTCACATTGATTTTGACCCTTCATCTCATTGTGTTAGGGTTTTGTATCCTTAGGTTTTTTCATCTTACGTTTTCACATTTTATGTTGAAATGAAAACTTTTCCTCTTTTTAATATTGATTATTGAAGGAACATAGCTTAGACCTAAGCTACCACTATTCAAACTAGTTTGTATTGGTTCACACTTTACAGTGTTTTTTCATTTCATTCATTAATAGAATTTGAGTTTTAATATGTTATTATGCTCTTTTAAACATATTTATGTGTGTTCTTTCATTTTGTATTGGTTTATTAATTTTTTTCTCTAAATAATATAGATCAGTGGTACCAAAGCAATATGCTCTTTGTTTTTTCTTAGTGCGTATTCCTGATGAAATATGGTTAACGGGAGTTGGGTATCGAACTAATTAAGCTTGGGGAAAGCCACTCTCTCTAGATCAAGAAGGTTCACATGGAATAATAAATGAAAGATGACATAATATGAGATCCTATTAAGTTTTTGGTGGAGAATCCCTTATGCGAAAAATGAATGAGATGATGGATAATTTCACCTAGATCCTTTGACAACTACCAATAGTGGTGGACAGGGAAAATTTTAAGAGCCCCCCTAAATTTCCATATATAATAATTGGGCGAATCCCCATGATATATAGGAAAATATGAAAGTTATTTGATCAATGTTATATTATTTGTATGTAATTTTTTGGCGAGTCTCTCATTGAATTATATAATCTTGTAAAATCTTGGCGAATCTTTCACTAAATTATAAAGCCTTGTAAAGTCTTGGCGAATCTTTCACAAAATCATAAAACCTTATAAAGACTTGGCGAATATTTTACTAAATTATAAAATATTGTGAAGTCTTGGCGAATTTTCCGATAAAGTTTAAAACCATATATAGTAATAGGAAAACATATTTAAAAAATACTAAGAGGAGATAAATATTAATAAATCATCACATAGCAAGCCCTCTTTTGGTGGTAGTTTGGTACCTCACTCTAATTATCACACTACATAAAACACATACCATCTTGGAAATGATGGAATCGATTTGCATCCCTGACAACAAGTTCCCACCCAACAATCTTGGAAATGAACTTGGTGGCAGTGTGGCAACCGCCACAAAGACGTAGGTTTTTGACAATTACCATAGGCATCCCTGAGGGTATAATAATAAGTCCAAAATAAATGGCTAGTCTTTCGCTATGATAGTAGACGAAATGTTCCTTTGCTGCTCCTCCATATCATAAATCACAAAGTTAGTATCAGGCACATACCCTGCCATCTTGATGAGCATGGTCAACTCATCCAGTTTTGCACAGATCTTGTTTGTTTGTGGGTGAGATGTGTCTCTTGAAATGAATTTGTGCACCGACCTGAATCTAGTTGTATCTTGTCTCCTTTTTCAATCCCTTCTCATTCATCAGTTTCCTAATATTTTCTACATCATCCCATCTTCTAGCCAGAGCATAGGTATTTGACAGAAGCACATATGTTGCAGCATCTTGAGGTTCCAATTCAAGAATGCATTTTAATGCATATTTGCCTAGCTCCATGTTCTCGTGGATTCTGCATGCTCCAAGCAATGTCTACCAAATGATAGTGCTAGGCTCAAAAAAAAATTTGTTGCTTATGTCCATTGCATATTCCAAGAGCCCAACCCTTCCAAGAAGGTCAACCATACAAGCATAATGGTCCATCGTTGGTG
The DNA here is from genome assembly GCA_027924585.1 of Larix kaempferi. NCBI lineage: Eukaryota > Viridiplantae > Streptophyta > Pinopsida > Pinales > Pinaceae > Larix > Larix kaempferi. The sequence continues at coordinate 4,525,872 of BSBM01000034.1, forward strand.
TAATGTTATAGTCCTTTATCATGCAATTAAAGTAGTAGTGTCCTTGATCAACTAGGCCTACATGGATGCATGCAGACAGAACATAAATGAAAGTGATATTGTTGGGCATGACACGGGCATGTTGCATCTCTTCAAATAGTCGGAGTGCCTCCTCACCACTTCGTTGAGCATATCCTGCAATCATAGCATTCCAAGAAACCTCATTCCGCTTAGGCATACTGTAGAAAACATGATGTTCATTTTGTATGCTTCTACCTCAAACCCAATTTTGATGGTGTGGTTATGAATCTCACTACCCTTCTCTAGAGCTACGAAGCCAACACAAGCCTTTAGAAGACTGGTAAATGTGACCTCATTTGGTTTAATCCCTGCTAGTTTTATTTGAAGAATGAAGTTTAGGGCTTCCGTGCCATTCCCATTCTAAACAAAACCTGTAATCATCGCATTCCATGAAATGACATTTTTAGCCATTTTGTTAAACACTTTCTGTGCATATTATCAATAGGAAAGTCATTTGGTTCAAGTTTTAAAAATTGTGATTCTTAGCTCATTTTTTGCACACTACAAGGGGATGTCTCACACTTTACAATATTCTTCCTAATAACTATTGATGGGAATCAATGAAAAAAGATCATTTATTAATACAATTGACATATTTTTTACTATGCTTTCAAGAGCCTTCATAATCAGGTTTATTGCTACCATGCTTGACTGAGAAAAGCTCAAGCTAAAGTTCATGAAATATATAGTAAATAACACAAATAAAATCAGAAATGTATACAACAGTCCTTATTTTGGCATCTAATACTCCCAAGTCATCATTTCCCAACCATGTAACATCTGAAAAAAAAGAAACAAAACAAATTAAATGAGAACATAGAGATACAGACTTTTTCTAAACTTGTCTTAATGGTTTTCCTGCCATTTCACAAAAACACAGAAAATACAAACCACTTTTGCATTCTCAAATACAAGGAAAACCTGAAGGAACCATCTATATTATTTCTCTAGGACACCAATAGGTTATGTTCTATGAGATGCATGGCTGCTGTGGTTTTCCACATTTTGCTATTCAAAACTCCATGTATGCTAAGTGGCTTGATTTTTGTTCATCGATGTTCAAACTTTAGATGTTTAGTTTACATAAGTTAATATCAAAATAGGTATTAATTCATTTCATTGTAAGATTTATAAACAAAGCTGCAAAGACTATATGCTAATTTTCCAGAGAAAAATTTCATAATATCCATGTTTTAAGCATTTTTATATATAGTGCCATGCCATATATAATGCATAAGAAATGTTGAAGAATATTTCATTTACCTTTTTGGTATCTATACTTTGCATACCTCCTCTACTTAGTAATTGTGCACTCATATAGTAATAGACAAATGTCACAATAAAAGAAAAAATGTAAATTAGCGTGCATGTTCCTGTGTGCTTGAGTTTGATGTTTGAAGTTCTCATCAGCAAATTTAGTTCCATAGATTGACTCTCCCCCTCTTCCATCTCCGAGAGTGAAATCCCCACCTTGAACCATTAAGCTAGGAATGATCCTATGGAACTTGCTTCCCTTGTAATGAAATGGCTTTCCACTTTTTCCAACACCTTTCTCACCTACACAATTTAGATGTAAATCAATCAACGTGTTGCCTTCCCAATACATGGCACATTAAATACATGAAAGAAACTAAAAAGAAAATATAAGGTACAATTTGAAAACCTAATGTGAGAGAATTGTTGTTGAATTGAAAAGGAGGATATTTGGACACAATACATAACTTCCACAGAATTATAACACTCAACTGAAAAACAAGCCAAACAAACGTAACCACTTTTCATAAATTAAAATTTGTTACAAATAGGCAATCTGAATGTTTAAATTGGTGTCGAGTTTCATTTTTGTCCAAGTATCTATTGTAGAAGTTTCTTCAATTTTTGTAGAGCACTAAAATAGTTGTGGATTGGTTATAGCACCCATGAAGGTTGTGCTTATGCAGATCTGTGGACAAGTCATTTACAACACACTCAAAGGTTTTGTAGATTAGTGAGGACTCACATTCAGGACTTGTGGGTTTCCACAATGTAAGTTCCACAAAGCAGGTCTGTAGTGATCCACAAAACATGGCACCATCAATGCAGGTTGTTGTCCACATAGGATGACTACAGTTTAGGACAACATCTACAATTGCAATTTATGGTTTGGTTATAACCACAAATTTCAATTATAGGCATTGTCCTGAATTGTAGTCATCCATTATAACCACAAATTGCAATTGCAGACATTGTCCTAAACTGTAGTCATCCTTTGTGGACAACAACCTACCAGCAATGCAGGTTGTTGTCCACAAAGGATGGCTAGCAATGCAGGTTGTTGTCCACAAAGGATGGCTAGCAATGCAGGACAACGTCTGCAATTGCAATTTGAGATTTGGTTATGTTACTGTTGGGAAAGTGCAACATCTTGAGGATACAAGCACTAGGATGTTGGACGGGCGTAATGGTTGTGATGGTTAAGTTATCAAAAGGATTACAATTCCATGTATCATATATGTATTCATAAATGTCTTTCACATGACTCTATGTAAGTGTACAGAGGTGTTTTTCTGGTTAATATAGAACAGAAGGAAGGTTTTATTCCAACAATACTGTGTTCTAATTTCCATCATGTTTTTCTTTCAGTGTGCACTCATGCTTGACCTTTTAAGTTGTAATGCACCATCAGAGCCCAAGGTTTGAATTGCCCGGAGAACTGATTTCTGGATAAGTAGTGTCTTAGAGTAAAAGATTGAAAAATTGCCACAGTTGTAGGAGTAGAATCTTAGAGGCTGATAGAAAAATTTGAAGGTGCAGGTTTCAAGCATTGAAAGCTCCAGATGAGAATGTTGTTGTTAGAGGGACCTGCTCAAGATTGTGAAAGGCACAAAGTCTAAGCCAACCATAGTAAAAGATGCAGAAAATGGGAAAGGACGATAAAGCCATTGTAACCCTCCATTTCTTCGTATTATAGTATTTATTAGGGAAAAGTAGTTCATAACGGGGCTGAGCCCTGAGAACAAAGCAGTAAATCTAGAGAGAATAACTAGGCAATTCCTCTCCTCTACGCAAAAGATACCTTAAGGCAATTATGCATATGACATAGTATAACTAGGTAGGGCGGTGTACCAGACTAGAGTACCAGGGCTTTTTCCTGATAAAAAAGCAGGAGCGACTGACAGTTCTATTGATACTTTGTTCAAGACCTTGTAGTTGATAGTTAATTGTTATGATGCACGCTGTGATGCTTGATTAGAAAATGATGTTTTGTACTGAATATCTCCTTGAAAATTGCTTTTCCTGATGAGTATGATGATTTTTTTGATTGAATATCTCCTTGACAATTGCATTTCCGATGAATAGGATTTATGTTGAGCATTTATGAGTATGATTTTATCAAGCATTAATGAGTAATGGTTTGGAGAGTGAGATATGAACTTGTGAAGCTATATCTCGTGGAGACCATCGAGGAGCACTCATGAAGCTTGTAGCTGTGTTGTTATTTTATGATCATATCACTGTGAAGGAATTATTACAACAATAGCCGAGTATTGCGACTCCATCATTTGGTGTGCCCTCCATCTTCTCGGTGCTACGATGATAACCTTAAAGAGCTGCTGATTCCTAGCTCCTTCCCGTGAGACTTATCTATTGGTGTGGTTGATCTCACTATTGGATTTTCAACTGCTCTGTTAGGAACATTGATGGCATTAGGGAGTTTTTTTTTTCACAGAAAAATATATCTTACTATTAATACCGCGAAATAGTAAATAGAAATCATACATCAGGTCCTCATACCATGAAGGCATGAATGGAATACATATACGGGCACATGTAAATCCCCAAGATAACATCACAGAAATCCAGGGTCCCACCCAAAACCCAAACATAACACAGTGTCCCAACAACTGCATAAACCAATAGTCTAACAAGTCCCCAGATGGCATAGAATCAAATTGCCATGACATAAATACATATAATAAGTCCATAAAAGACCAAAACAGCCAATGGCCTGGATGCAAGAGACAAAAAACATAAAGTATAGAGCCGCATAAGACAACCAAGTCAAAAATCCAACAAGTAGTTGGAGGAAAGAAACACTATGTACCTGCATAAATATAGCCGAATATATCATGAGTGAAATAACAAAAAACAATGTCCAAGACCATACCAAATGAGTCAGGTCCAAAGCAGATCAACCGATCCCTGAGAGAAAAGAAGATCCTCATGCCATTCCTCCCACAAGATAATACCAGTCGGAGAGTCCAAAGCCCTCTTGGAAAGGATGTCTGCCTCCCGATTATGCTCGCGGTAAACATGGGCAAAGTGAATATGCAGCAAGTCATTGATGTAACTCCGAACAACATCCATCCAATTAGAGAGGATCAGCACATTAAGTGAAGAAGAACCCAGAGCCCATGAAATTATGGATGAAGAATCACCCATAACAACAAGTGGAGAGACCTGTAAGCACCGGGAAAAGTGCAAAAGTAACCAGAGGGCACATAATTCACTGCGTGTATTTGTTCCTCCCCCCAAATTTAAAAGGATTCAATAGGAAACGTTGCAGTTCATATGAAGTACCGCACCAGCCCCACAATTACCTCCCCCCCCAACCGCAGCCCCATCAAAGAACCCACAAGGATACATCCTTACCAGAGGAGTATTACGGTAACCAGAATGTGAAGCAATCCTGCCACCCGCATGAACAGAGTCGGTATGCTTCTCCAAGAATAAAGCAATGATACGACTGCATAACCACTGCCGATTAATAGCAATACCATAAAAAACAAAGCGGTTACGGGCCTTCCATAACTCCCACATCATATAACACGGGAGTTCCAACCATCAAATGGAGCAAGGGTCGCGGAGCCACCGCCCAAAGCTATCCTTTAAAGTAGACGAGTGCCAAGGCACAGATATGCCAACAGAGTTTATAATCAACATCCAGAGCTCAATAATAAAAGGGCACGAGGAAAAGAGGTGGTCAACCGATTCCAAGTGCGAACAGCATAAAGAACACCAGCCAGGACCCAAGAAGCCACGGCGACAGAGGTTATCCCAGGTAAGAATATAGTTTCCCATTGCCAACCAAACAAAACATTTGATCCTCGGAGGGAGGGTAAGCTTCCAGATCACAGGGTGCCACCATTCCACCATCGGTTTGCAATCAGCAAACAGTGAATCATAAGCAAGTTTTGAGGTGACCCCTCCACGGGCCACATCCCATGACCAAACTACCCTATCCGGGGAGTCACATAACCGGATGTTTGTAAGACAGAGGTGCTTCGTGTATTATGTCCATTCCAATCCCATCGCCCCAAATATGCCCAGTTGACGAGCATTGATCCAGCCCCCATTGAATGAAACAGCATGTGACAAATTAAAGAGCCCCTGAGCATGAAGGTGTGCAAGTAGCTCAGGAGTGAAAGAATACGAGGGTGATGCCCCCATAACAGGATCCATTCCCAGTCTGATATCTCTACCATTGCCAGGAATCCATGAAAGCCATTTTGCCACAACCGAAAAGGCACCCATAAGCCCGTGCCATATATTAGAAGTACCATTAACCGGATTCCTGTCAGACCGAAACAAGGATGCCACCGAAGCATGTTTAAGGTATTTAGCCCGGATGATACAACCCCACTTTGAGTTAATGAATAAAACACGCCACAGGCTCTTAGCATGGAGGGCCTTCACAAACAGCTCCAGATTCTTCACATTCCAGCCCCCAAGAATATATGGTTGTGCCATACATTGCCACTTAATCAAATGAAACCTGTGCTTCTCACCCCCACCAGACCATATGAAGCGGACAAATTTCCCCCGAAGGATTTGAATAATTGTAGTCAGTATTTTACATAGGGAAAACCAGTATACCCCCAAGTTCTGGAGCACAGCCTTTGCCAAAGTAATCCTCCCCCCCAATGAAAGATAACGTAGGCTCCAATGACTGATGCATTTTTCGAAACGTTGAACAAGCCACAGCCAGTCATTAATCCTATAACTTGCAGGTTTTATGAAGTATCCCAGATATTTGGAGCCCTCAGATAACTCCTTAAATTGCAAAGGAAGAATATTCCTGATACCATGTTCCTCATCCTCCGCCAGAGAATTTTTCAGAAAAAAATATTTCACCATACTAATGAGCATTCCAGTAACCAGGCAGAAGAAGTCAAGAATTCTCTTATACTGTAGCCATTCAGCCAGAGTTGCCAGCCCAAAAAGCATCACATCATCCACAAACAGTGAATCGGTAACTGTTACACCAGCCACCAAACGGATGCCCTCAATAGCGCCCTCATTTTTGGCTTTGTGAATAGAGAGGCTCAACCCGTCAATAATCAGCAGAAACAAAAGGGGAGAAAGAGGACACCCCTGCCTCAGGCCCCGAGACGCCTTGAAAAATTCAGTCGGTTGTCCATTTATAAGTACTGCATAGTTGACAGAAGAAACACATGCCATAATCCACTTCATAACCTTCCATGGGAGACCAATTTGTATAAGGATCAATTTGAGAAAGGTCCAATTGACATGGTCATAGGCTTCTACCAAGTCCAGTTGTAGTATGAGTGCCTCCATCTTCTTCATGTTAATACTGTGGAAAACCTCCTGTGCCACACCAACCGCGTCATGAATCTGACGACCCTCCAAGAAACCATATTGCTCCATAGAAATGAAAGAAGATAAGATAGGTTTGATATGTTATGCAATTATCTTAGAAATGATCTTGTATACTAAATTGCACAGAGCAATCGAGCGAAAATCATTAAAACTCTCAGGAAGAGTTGATTTTGGGATGAGTGCCAGATAAGTGGAATTTAACGCCCCAGATACCAAACCCAAAGATCGTGATTCATCTGCAGCATCCCTGAGATCACTCCCCATGATATCAAAAAAGTGAATGAACAGCTCCACCGTCCACCCATCAAGCCCCGGCGATTTGTCCTTGGCAATATCCCGAAGAGTGTTCTGTACGTCTAAACAGGAAATAGTCTCAAACATTTTGTCACCCGCCGCATCAGAGAACATCCGGGGATATTCCTTTATAAGTTTAAATTGAACCGGCAGAGAAGTAGTTTCAGGATCAGTGTAATAATCACGAAAATGACGAGAAGCCTCAGACTTCAAATCCCCATCACCACGGATCTGCCGACCATCATGATCATTTAGATCCCAAATGTTATTTTGTATTCTGCGGCCATCAGCAAATCTGTGGAAGAACTTCGTATTTAAATCCCCAGCTTTGAGCCAAATAGCTCGGCTCTTTAAACGCCAAGACTCTTCCTGATTAAGGAGGATCTTGAGTTTTCTTTCCTCCAGCAGTGTAAGACGATCCCGAGCATATGAAGAGATCCCCGTTCTCAGGGATTGGCCCCTAAGGTCATCAATTTCAAAATCCAGCAAGTTTAGTTCAGAGGTCTATTCAGCTTTTTTGGATCGATCCCACTTAATAGTAAAGTCCCTTAAAAACCCCAATTTCACCGCCAGCTTGTCCATGGCCAACCGCTCCCCCGAAACATCCAAATCTACCCAAAGAGAGCGAACACTCACATCAAACTCTGGACCTTGTAACCATACAGAATTGAATTTGAAAGGATATATACGGTGATTTTCATCAGTTTCAAATTGCAGAATAATGGGAGTATGATCGCTGATATGGGTCTGCATACTCCATGATCTATATGTATGAAACGAACTTAAAAGTGTCTCAGAAATCAGAAAACGATCAAGACGTTTGGAGATCAAGTGCTCATTAAGCCGGCCATTTGACCATGTAGGGTTCAAAGGACGCGGTTCCACATCAACCAGAGAGTATGTGGAAAAAAGGTTCCTGAAGTAAGTCCCCAGCGGGTCCCTGCTGGCCGCATTACCCCAGATCTCTTCAGCACCCCATGTAAAGTTCAAATCTACAACAAGTATCAGATTGTCCAAAGCCAATAAATGTCCTGAACATGCCAAATCCCAGAATGCTTCCCTATTGCAGTACGGTCCATAACAATTTACAATATTTATAACTTGTTCAGAGCCCCTAAACATGCCAGTCAGAAGTATTCCCAGTGAAATATTAAAAGGATCCAACTTAAGGACCCCTGGGTTCCATGCAGCCAGGAGCCCACCAGAAAGACCAACCGCATCCAAAGAAGACATACACCACCCAGGCTTAATTTTGTTAAAAAAGATACGAGCTTTCTCCCCACAAACTATAGTTTCTTGTAAAAAAACCAAATCAGGATTAACAATTTGAAGAACTCTTTTGAGGGCCAGTTGTTTGGGCATCCCCCCCACACCCCTGATGTTTAGGGAGAGAAAAATCATCAACGACCCCTGGCAAGGGCTTTGATTCCTCTAAGAGCCCTGGTATCTGGAGAGATGGGAGTATTCGGAACAATTTTGTCTGAACCCCCCAGAGTGATTACTTTTTTATTTTTCCTGGCACTCATCGTTTTTAATGGGGAGAAGTCAGCCGCCAGACCACCTAACCATGCCCCCTTCGCAATACATTGGTCCCCCAACGTATTTGAAATGTCAGCAGATGGATTGTTATGCACCGCCACATCAGGTACTGAAGTCGCGGAGTCCGAGGGAATAGCCACGAAAGTATTACAAGGACCATCATCAACAATAACCCGGTTATTTAAAAAAACAGGAAGAGGTGTCTTTTGGACCATCTCAGAGTAGGATGGGATGTGTAATATACGGTCCATAGTCTTCGAATCATGAGGTTGTGTGATGGTCGAGAGAACCGATGACATTGACCCCACCCCCCCAGGCTCAGACATAGGCAAAGGCTCCTCACAATCCGAGGAGAGGATAACAGTAGGGCTATGAGTAAAAGCTGATGCCACCGGAGATATGGGCAAGTCTGACGCATTACCCATGGGAGAATTACCACCAGTAAGAGGAACATCATAGGTGGGAGAAGCATTATCAGACGCGACAATAGGTTCCCTTTCAGAATCAGAGGCAGAAGATAGCTTTGGATATAAACGACTCAAATAGTTTCCATTATTCCCATTATTAAGCTCCAAAGCATTAATAAACTTAATGTCTAACTCATTCAAAGAATGATAAAAGGAAGGGTCATTGGATTCAAGCTTACCCAATATTCCCGCAGCTGGAGACATCATCATGTTGGAGAATCCATCAAGTCCACCATGTGTATCCGCATCCCGGTCACTACCATCATCCGAGGACCAAAAAGGGTCCGCCCCCACCGGACGACCAGAAGAGAACCGCTACTTACATTGCCTCCATAAGTGACCCACATGTTTGCAGTTTGAGCACCAGAAGGGGATGCCCCAATAATCTATGACCAAATCAATCCGACGGCCGCGCCAGTTGATATGGAGAACATCAATGAGACCCAAGGATATGTCAACCTCCACCAAGAACCGACCCATACGCCTGTCAAAACCAGTGAGATGTTCCTCCTCCACATGGAGAAACCTGCCCAAGCTATTGTCAATAGCCTCAAAAGCGCCCCGGTTCCAGAGAGCAAGTGGCATTCCAGGAATAAGCACCCACAAGTGACGCATGCGTACTGTGGCCGAATCAGGGTCGAAGTCAGTGTACCACTTATGTAGCATAAGGCTTCCCGCACCATGTAACCACAGCTGTGCTAAAATGGTATTACAGTGTGCTTCCTCATTAAACTTGAATCCAAACCATCCATGGGCCATGGTGAAAACCTGAGGCGTATATCCCACAATAGGCCCCCATTTCTCGGCAACCCAACTCACGATGTCTTTACGGTCCATAGCATAATAAGAGAATTTCCCTACTAGAGTTGTCATGTTGAACTCAACGAGTTCTTCCAAGCCGAGGTCTCGTCCCATAGTGAGCCACACCTCCCCGGGACGACAACAGAACTTCTCGCTCAACCGGTGAGCAGCGCGAGAGGGATGTCTCGCAATCTTCCCCCGTGCATGTGATGGACAAGCCCGAGTACTTTCGATGGATGGGTTAGATCCCGAAGTCACCCTAGGAGCACCAGTCAATGGCAGCTGGCCCTTCAAGGCCCCATGTCTGGCGCGTGGCGCCCTTTGCCTACTGCCCGAGGCGAGTTGGCGCTTGCCATGCAGCTTATCCCGGAAATATGATGCCGGGATGAAACAACCCGCCTCTTCCATCCGGTATTCCGAAGCAGTCATCGAGTTATCTGCCACAGCCTGTGGTTCCGCCACATGATCACCCATTGCCAGGTGTGAGCCGTTCAATCACTTGACACCAAAACGAAGCTGCCAGAAAACCGGAGTAAGGATGGGATTCCGAGCAGTTCCACCACAAAATATGGCAAACCCCAACCCACGGCAAACCCAAAAGAGAAATCGGCAGAATCCAAGGGGGAATGATGCCAAAAAAAAACGGACAGGGACCAAGATTCGCAAGAAATCCGGAACCCCAGATAACCGGAATAAGAGAACCCCCGTGTAATCGCCACAAACCGACCAGCAGACCGGACACCTATGAATCCATATAGTTCCAAGGGAGAATGATGCCCGCACAGTTCAGGGGAACACTCCCAATGCGGCGCCTGACCGAGACCCGTCCCGACAGTCAAAATAATGGACCCCTATATATAAGAAAACACCTGACAGGGGAAAGTTTCCCCAAGAAACCCAACCCCAGTTAAAGGAGGCCAGAAACCCACCTCATCACGCGCGGCCGTGAGCAGAAAACTCGAAAACCCGAAACCCCATTATGAATGCATCAACCGGAGCTATACCCATCAATCAAATAGTATTCATAAGAGCCCCCATGTGTGTCCTGCAGTCGCTATCTCCAGCGAGAAGGTAGACCCCAAAAGAAAAATTATTTAACCATCTGAGAGAACTTATACCGCACCAGTATGTAAAGAGGGAGCCCAGTTGAGAGACACAGCGCACGGCTTCCACCCAAAACCCTCACCTCCACAGACCCCAGCACCAGCTATACCGCAGCGACACCCTTTGGGAGTTTGCATAATGCACACCAAAATGCAAGAATTGCGTGACTGCTGCAAGTTTCACTTTATGGTGAAGACAGCTACGAGCTGCTTGGTTCATTCCTTCAAAAGAGATAATGCGTTGGTGAAATCTGAGATAGTGCATGCTGAGCTGTCTCTGTTGATTGTGTCAATGCATTGAGCGCATTGAATGCGCTCTCCTCTCATTCACATGAGTGTAACCTACCGCGTACAGCTCGACCTCAGCCTAGTGATCCATCATCCAGTTGCCAGGAGCGTCCAGACTCTCTCCTTCAACGTGTGGCTGCGACCTAGCAACTGGGGGCATTCAAAATATTTTTTTTTGCAGTTGCTTTGAATTAATTGAAGACCATTGGGAAGACTGCCCCTACCTCTGAAGCATGTTGAAAATAGAGAATCCATTCACTACCTGCGTGGACTAATTTTTAGGGGAAATCCTTGGTGAAGAATCTCCTTTCCCTCTCCTCGAACCGCACACTACCATCGTTTGAGAGCATCACAAGTTTGAAGACAACTTTGTGCAATTCCTTGGCTTCCTGCCACCTCTCTCGTGCAGACCAGGAGTTGGATAGTGAATATTGTGCATACTTGTGTGCAATCTCACCCCCAACTTGGTATCAGAGTCCATACCCACAGATCACGCCAATGAGGGGAAGGATTTCAGTTTCATGATTTTTGCATCATCTCAATAGACTCGTAGCTTCCAATGAGCAATACAAAGCAGTAAGAGAAAATGTTCTCCTCGCACAATAGAGAGGGGTCCCATGAATATGTCAAAAAATAACCCCCACGCAGTCTTCAAATCCATGCACAGCAATGGGCATCAGTGAACATCTTCAACGCATCATCTGGTCGACAGTTCGTTCATATGGTGAGATGCAGCTATAGGTTTATTCCATACAACACCGAGCTTTCACCTTAACACATTCAACTCAATGTCTTCTAGCGTCAAGGGTGGAGGTCGCAGTCTTCAAGAAGAACTTCAATTAACACAGCTCTTATCTTCACAACTGGTCAGCAGGTTTCAGCTCTTATCTTCACAGTTTTACCACATCTCCACACAGTCCCAGCTCAACACATCTCCACACTTCAACGTAGAGGAGAGCAACCCTTCAATTCACACAACTCTTATCTTCACAGATTTCAGCTCTTATCTTCACGGGTTTACCACTGTTAGGTTTCCCATGGTCTTTTCAACACAACTTCAAAACTTCACGCACCAATAACAAGGGTAGTGAAATGGAGTCTACACTTCATGATGATAGCGCGTTAGTATTAAACACTACAGGCTTCAATACGCCACTGCTCTTCACCAACACTTTTCAACGCCAACAAAGGTGCACATAATTCCACGGTTTACTTCACCAACTTTCACAGCAGCATTACAAAAAAATTACCAAGTAGAAGCATTTCACCATACAAAAATCACAGCTTCACGATAGAGAAGGGCGCAGCTCATCCAGGTCTTCAAAGATCACGAGAAGTCTTCAATTCACACCATCATTCAACTTGTTCAATAAAACTATTTGCTTGCTTTCCTTTTGTTTCTTCTGTCGAAGACATCGGCGATGGCACATTGACGTAGTAACAAAGCATGTTTTAGGGAAGCCTTGATTTCAACCACCAACCTAAAACTTCGACGAAGTAGTATTTATAGGAATTGTGGTCTCGGCGATGTGAATTGGTGATAGTGTGGGAAGGCAGGGGAGGTGTTGCAGCTGCTCCAACAACACTCACAGATTATTCAAAATTCAGAAAACTCACCTACAGTATAGTCTCAGCTCACTGTCACAGCTGACTGTAATCTTCAGCACAGTCACAGTTGACTGTATCAGCTCACTGTTTTAGCTAATAGTCACCTACAGAACTGTTGTAGCTCTGTTACAACTGTCTGATACAGCTACGTTATGATGACCCCTGCATTCACAAACTTATCTAATAACAACTAATTATAATTAACTCTCAAATATCATCAATCACTTAAGCTGCTACAGCAAACTAATCAGCACAAATATTTTTGAGTTTACAAACGCATAAACAGAGCATAACTGAAACACACAGAAAAAAAACTCCGCTCTGTATTACCATATCGAATCATAATTACAATGGGAATATTTATAGTGTTTCAGCCTAATGGATCATTAAATGTTAATTGGCCTTTCATAACAGAATCTGATCTGCAAAACTAAATGCTCTGTTACAGACTGACAGAATAGAAAACTGTGTTGGCCCTTCTGAACTTGATATGCTGCTACAGATGTCTCTTCATCCTTAATGTTTAAGTCGGTTAAGCGGTGGATGCCTCTTCATGGTTTTTAATATTCTGGGCTAAGTGGTGACTGCCACTTCAATCATTGAATGTCTAACGCGGTGTGGCGGTGGCAACACTTCAAAATCTATGTGGTTACAAATCTGGGCGGTGCTGCCCCTTCAAAATTCCAGTGGACATCTGTGCGGATGGTGGAGTAATTAATATTTTTCTGACATTCTCCCCCTTAATTACTACACTGAAAAAACAAAATTTCGAAATACTAGATTTCTGTTACAGCTTACAAACCCCAATATTTTTTCTATGAAACTCAAACAACTCTTTTCCCAGAGGTTTTGTTAATAGGTCTGCAAACTGATTTTCTGATTTGCAAAATTCCATACTGATTTCATTCTTGTTTATCGTTCTCGAATGAAATGATACCTTGTATCAATGTGCTTACTTATTTTATGAAAGACGTGATTTCTTGATAGTGTAATCGTTGATTTGTTGTCACAGAAAATCTGTGTTGGTCCATCTTATTCATGCTGTAACTCAGAAAGAATTCTTCTCATCCACACAGTCTGGCATGCAGCTGTTGTTGCTGCAACATACTCTGCCTCAGCAGAGGATAGTGTCACTATGGGCTGTTTCTTTGAAGCCCATGCTACTGATCCCGATCCAAAACTGAATACATATCCATATGTACTCTTTCTATCATCTGTAGAACCTGCAAAATCACTGTCAGTATATCCAATCAACTTGAAATCTGAGTTTGATGTATACTGGATACCAAAATTTGATGTTCCAGCAATATATCTCAGAATCCTCTTTCCAGCTTGCCAATGGGTATTCTTTGGGGACTCCATAAATCTCGAAATCATACTTACCGCAAACACTATATTAGGTCTTGTTGCAGTCAAGTACATGAGACTTCCTACCAGTCTCTTATACATCGTTGGATCAACATTTGACCCATCATCCTCCTTACTGAGTTTTGTACCAGTTGCAATTGGTGTTACAGCTAGCTTACAATTCATCATTCTGAATCTTTTCAGTACATCATTTGCATACTTAGCTTGATTTATAAAAATACCATCCTCAGACTGAGTAACTTCAATACCAAGAAAATATTTCATCATTCCTAAATCAGTCATCTCAAATTATGTTTTCATGGCTTTCTTAAACTCATCTACTGAAAGATCTCCAGTGAAGATCAAATCATCAACATATAAGCAAACAATCAGTATTTTACCTTCTTGGTTTACCTTTGTATACAAGGTTGGCTCACTTGGACTTCTGTTGAATCCTTCACTATTCAAATATTCATCAATCCTGCTGTACCAAACTCTAGGTGCCTGCTTCAATCCATACAATGCTTTCTTTAATCTGTAAACTTTGTCATCATGTCCATCAATTTCATATCCAGGCAGTTGTCTCACATAAACCTCTTCTTCTAAAGATCCGTTAAAAAACACAGACATTACATCCATTTGATATACATACCATTTATTATGAGTAGCAATAGCTAATACCATCCTTACTGTATCAAGTTTGGCTACAGGTGCAAATGTCTCATTATAATCAATACCAGGTTGTTGACTAAACCCCTGAGCTACAAGTCTTGCTTTGTATTTTTCAACTTCTCCATCAGCATTTAACTTGGTTTTGTAAATCCATTTGACACCAATACAATTTTTATTATGAGGCAGATCTACAAGCTCCCAAGTATTATTTCTTTTTATGGCATAAATTTCTTCATCCATTGCTTTTATCCAAACATCCTTTTTAACTACTTCATCAAAACTTATAGGATCACATGCTATCGATGCAAAATTTGAATAATGATCTACTTCATCATCTTGCTCATACAGTTCTCTTAAACTTCTAGTCTTCTGACCTCTAAATCTGTTTCTTAATGAAGCTGATGTAGTATTTGATTCATTACTTACCTCTGATCCTGTTCTTTGCCGTCCATCAACACTTGATGGTTCACCACGCTCTTGAGTTATGGGCATTCTGGCACGTGTCCTTACTGCTGGCGTAGGCATTTGTGGAGTTAACTGTCCTCCACATGTGTCGTTCTCATCTTCTTCATCTTCTGCGTGAGATGTAACAACGTCCTCTGCAACTAACTTATCTATGCTGCCATCCCATGCTTCTTCGTCCTTAAACATCACATCTCTATTGATGACATACTTCTTGGTGATTGGGTTATACAGTCTATATGCTTTAGATTCTTCACTATATCCAAGAAAAATACATTTCTGACTTCTGTCATCTAACTTTCTCCTCATCTCTTCAGGTACATGTGCATAAGCTAAACAGCCAAAAATTCTTAAATGAGATATGCTGCTACACTTACCATTCCATGCTTACTGAGGAACTCAATCCTTCACACTCTTAGTTGGGCTTCTGTTCAGAATGTATACTGCACAGGCAACAACGTCTCCCCAATATTCATTTGAAAGATGCTTCTCCTTCATCATACTTCGAGCCATGTTCATAATGGTTCGATTCTTTCTTTTTGCTACTCTGTTTTGTTGTGGAGTGTAGCGAGCAGTAAACTATCTTTTAATTCCATGATATTTACAAAATTCCGCAAACTCATTCAACATATACTCACCTCCTCTATCCGATCTCAAGACTTTAATACTTCTACCACTCTCCTTCTCAACCATAGCTTTAAAGCTTTTAAACACATCAAATGCTTGAGATTTCTGTTTCAGCAAATACACCCAAGTTTTTCGACCGAAATCATCAATGAAAGTCATAAAGTAAACATTACCATTCAAGGAAGGTGTTTGCATCGGTCCACACAAATTTGTGTGTACCAGCTCCAACAATGCTTTTCCTCTGTATGATACTCCAGAGATGAATTTCTCTCTATGATGCTTTCCCAATATCCAGCTCTCACATGAGCTTGTTGGCTGCTGGATACTAGGCAACCCTTTTACCATTTGCTTCTTCTGTAACAGATCTAAGCCACCAAAATGTAAATGGCCATATCTCAAATGCCATAACCATGACTGATCTAAACTCTTAGTTTTATAAGCATTCAAAGAGTTAGTCAAATTATTCCTTATAATCAACGGAAACATTCTATTCTTTGTCATTTCTACTCTGGCTATCAACTGCTTACTTGGAAATTTATCATAAATAGTACATACGTTGTCTTTAAAGACCACTCTGTACTTCTTCTCCAACAACTGTCCCACACTCAATAAATTATACGTTAAAACATGAACATAATAAACATAATGAATTGTTCTTCTTTTTCCATTCTTGGAATATACAACAATCACACCTTTACCATCAACATTTACCTTACAGTCATTACCCAACTTTACTTCAGACTGAATGCTTGTATCCAGATTTACAAATAACTCCTTATTTCCAGTCATATGATTGCTGCATGCGTTGTCCAAGAACCATATATCCTTTGAACTTTCCTGGGTGACATTACAAGTTAGAAACATAGTCTTCTCTTCACTTTCAGCCTCCTCTATAATGTGTGTAGACAGCTTACCAGTATCAACTTGCTTCTTCCAACACTTGTTAGCATAATGCCCAAATTTCTTGCAATAGAAACATTGAACTTTAGATCTATCATACCTTTGATTCTTTGGATTCCACGTTCTGCTGCTACTCCCCCTTGCGCTAGGAGTATTCTGCTGTGACTTCTCTTCAGATTCTGAATCATTTTTGCTGTCACGATGATGAACAGTTCGACCTCCTCTTCCTCTGCTACTAGATCTTCCTCTGCCTCTGCCTCTAGTAACATGTAAATGAGATTTAAAAGCATTTTCTAAAGGAGTGTCATCATACCTGTTAATTCTTGATTCATGAGCAATCAAACAACCAGTCAGCTCATCAATGTGCATTTGACTGAGATATTTAAACTGTTCAATTGGAACAACCACTGCTTCAAACTTATTTGGCAAACATCTAAGCAATTTCTCTATCACACGCTGATCTGGGAGGTTTTCACCATACTGTCTCAGCTGGTTTACAGTACTCATAACTTGAGTCATAAAATTATCAACAGTCTCACTGTCCTTCATCTTCATATTCTCGAAATCCCTTCTTAAGCTCTGCAACCTAACATTCTTCACCTTGGTCACACCTTGATAACAGGTTTCAAGAGTGTCCCAAGCTTTCTTCAAAGACTCAGCATTTGATATCTTCGGAAATATTGATTCATTTAGGCCTTGCTGAATAAGACCAAGAGCTTTGTTGTCCTTCTTCCTATTCTCCTTCAATAGAACACGCTTAGCATTTGACAGAGCCAATTCAGCAGCTTGATCAACTGGATTTGGATGGCCAATTGTAACGAACTCCCAAAGATCCTGAGCACGTAGGATAGTTCTCATCTTAATAAACCATGTGTCATAATTCCTCTCATTCAACAGAGGAATTTGTGGCTGCACTGAACTGTTGTTAGTAGCCATCACTAATTAAATCCAAATTACTCAAAAAAAACAAGAAATAAACCTTAACTAAGCTCTGATACCACTGTGGGAAGGTAGGGGAGGTGTTGCAGCTGCTCCAACAACACTCACAGATATTCAAAATTCAGAAAACTCGCCTACAGTACAGTCTCAGCTCATTGTCCCAGCTGATTGTAATCTTCAGCACAATCATAGCTGACTGTATCAGCTCACTGTTTTAGCTAACAGTCACCTACAGGACTGTTGTAGCTCTGTTATAGCTGCTTGATACAGCTACGTTATGATGACCCCTGTGTTCACAAACTTATCTAATAACAACTAATTATAATTAACTCTCAAATATCATCAATCACTTAAGCTACTACAGCAAACTAATCAGCACAAATATTTCTGAGTTTACAAACTCATAAACAGAGCATACCTGAAACACAAAAAAAAAAAAACTCCGCTCTGTATTACCATATCGAATCATAATTACAATGAGAATATTTATGGTGTTTCAGCCTAATGGATCATTACATGTTAATTGGCCTTTCATAACAAAATCTGATCTACAAAACTAAATGCTCTGTTACAAACTGTTACAGATTGACAGAATAGAAAACTGTGTTGGCCCTTCTAAACTTGATATGCTGCAATAGATGTCTCTTCATCCTTAATGTTTAAGTCAGGTAAGTGGTGGATGCCTCTTCATGGTTTTTATTATTCTGGGCTAAGTGGTGACTTCCACTTCAATTATTGAATGTCTAAGGTGGTGTGGCAGTGGAAACACTTCAAAATCTATGTGGTTACAAATCTGGGCGGTGCTGCCCCTTCAAAATTCCAATGGACATCTGTGCGGATTGTGGAGTAATTAATATTTTTCTGACAGATAGGAATTGGAGGAATTTGATTTCCTCCTATAAATTGGCATTGGTGTCTCCTTGAATACTTGCACAACTTGAACCCTTGAGACAATTCAAGTTGTCTAGGGCCATAAATGTTTCAGTGAACATTGTTAGCTTTTGGATTGACAAATACTCCTCATGCTTCTAGTAGTTGTTTGGAATCATTAGTAAGGACAATAGCGATTTGGTATTTGCAGTCTTAGCCTTGGAACCACATTAGTTTCATAAGTGAAATGTGTGCATTCCTACGCAAAATCACCTAAGAAACAAAGTATATCATATACATTCAATAGTATAGGTAAATATTCATGCAAACGAGCAATGCTATAATACCTTCAAGAAATATGAAAATGCATCTTTAATAGATGGAGATACCTTCAAATAGAATTCATTTAAAAGGTGTGATACCTTTCAAGGTAGAAGTTAACTTTGAAATTCCTTTATTTCAAATCCATATAGATGCAAATGCTTCAGAGAAATGGTTGAATTTGTTAGAGGGTTATTACTATGTTAAAAACATGTAACAGTGGAAAGCTCAGCTTTGCACTTCTTAAGTTCCCCCCCTATGTAAAATATTGGTGGGATGGTTAATAGGAGAGTCATGTTGTAGATGAATCTCCAAAATACAAGGAAAAACCTACTTGGGTGACTTTTTTCGATGCCCTCAAGTAGGAATTATACACCATTGGAATCTATGATGACCCATACACAAGATGGGCAACTTTACACCAAGAGAGTGACCAAACAATGTTGAAGTTCACCAATATATTTCATACCTTGTGCTCAAATATAGGTATCATATATTCCGAATGAAACTTGGTTCTAAAGTATCATAGTAGCCTACACATATACAACTTAACAAATATGGATTTCCTGTACATCTCCTTACTAGGAGTTGCTTATCAATATGTCGTCAAATCAAGAAAACTTTTAAGCAAAAGAATAAGTAGGATTTTTTGTTTGGAAATCAACCATAGTAGAAGCATGCTAAAGATGGACCTAAACCAAAAAAAAGGACAAAGCAATGCTATCTAAACTCAATATTTTGAGTCCAAGCTGCAAGGAAAGAAGGTGTTCACAAGACGATATTTCCCTATGCAATCAATAGGGGTTTCCAATAGTGAAAGGTCCCAATTAGACCCAAAATTGTTTGGAATAGGGAACCCATATGGATTATGGTCCAATATCCATTACAAATTGAGGTTTTATCTATTGTAGGATGATCCACCATTAAGGGTTTTGTGAAATGCAATATATAAAATGCAAGTAATTTAAGATGTAGAATGTAGAATGATGCTCATGCTAACTAAAATAACTAGAAATGTGAACAAAGTACCAAATATGTAAAATGTTTTGATATTCAATAAATATTTACTACACAAACAAGAACATAAACATAAATAACTAGTTGCACACCAGACCAGTCTGAAAAATGGGCAACTAATTACAATATTATATTCATGACTATAGTGAAATCACACTAGAGACAAATTAGAGAAATAAATGCTACTTCTATAGTTGAATAGTATACAGTATGGAAAAAAATTCTCACAATGATTCTAGAATGCTTCAACTTAGCAGAAAAAGTTCTACGCATCAAGGTCCTAGAGTTGAGACGCGCCTCCAAAATAGATAGGCCAACAATGGCTTCTTCTTATTAGAACTTTGAAAAAAGAGGTCTACATATATTCTACAAGCATGAACTCCCTCACATAAAAATCCCCTCTCTAGATCCAAAACTCCTCCCCTTTCAATGAGGCCAAGAGTACATTTTATTAAGAATGAGAATGACTCTTGGATTTCCAATAGCCTTCGGCCTTCCATGCAACTCTTGGCCTTACTCCTTGAATTTTCAAGTCTCATTTGTATTTTCATCTAATTTGAATTTTACATAAAATTTACTTTCATGAGATTAACTCAAATGATTTTATAATTTTCCTCATTTGAATATCCAATGTATGTTTCAAATAATGAAATATGCTCTTGTCTTATTTTGAAAATATGAGGAGTATAGTTTCCTCTTTATGAGATTTGTTGAATAGTTGCGCGCAATTTTTTTTTGTTTGATATGTCTATCACTATTCTTCATCATCTATAATTTGTCTATATTTTCCATTATGTTTAAATGATATCCTTGAAGTGTCCATTAATCCCTCTCAATGCTAATACCTAAGTAACATAACAATAAGGTACATAAATTAAGAATATATACAAGATTCAAATCATACTTTGGCAATATTCATTCAACCTATGGAAGTCAATTCACATCAAAATAAGTTTTTAAATTTTAACCCCTAAGAATACTAAACTTCATTGCTTTAATTTGTGCTAACAATTTTTTGTCCCATCCCCCAACTTGACATGGTCCTTTTTTTCCACTGACAATGTACCCCTATGTTAATTCACAATTTCAAAACCTTTTAGTAGGTAATATGAACAAACATATTGCTACAAATTTATATAGATATTTGAGACCTTTCTAATGGAATAAAGAAATCCCAAAATGGAGGTTGGACTCAAAAGTTATGACCAAACCTGTGAGGTCACTTTCTGTAGTTTCGACCAGTTAGATCCCTAATTCTCCAAACTACCATCGAGTTAGGGACCTAATGCTCCGACATGTCTTCCCTTAGAGGCTTTAACCTTTGAAACATAGGATCTTAGAGGCATTAACCTATGAAATGTCAACCCTTAGAGGGATTAAGCTCTGAAATGTCGGCTCTTAGAGGACTTAAGCTCTAAAACATTGAACCTTTTGAACCTTATTTCTATGACATTTTGACCAATTAGAGCCTTAATATCTAAAATTTCAACACATTTGGACAGAAAGTCTTGATTTTTTTTTGTCCTTTTTGTTAAAATTTGAGCATTAATTCACAATACTCTTGGATATTTACTGAGAGAATAACATATACAGTATATCAATGCATAACAATCTCAATAAGCATCACAAGAATCAAAACTATGAGAGACAAGAGACACAAAGTTTCCGTGGGGAAAATCCTAAGGTGAAAAACCCCACAACTTCCTCAGAGATAGAGAGAGCAATGGCTCAACCAAAGTACAACCAAAATACACTTGAGATAGTCTCCTAGAGCAGATGATCCTCCTCCTCACTAGTGCACCACTTTCCGAGTGAGAGAAGTGTGTCTTTCCGAATGATCCAAATAGAGATCTCCCAATATCTATTTATACTTAACTTGTTTTCCCAGTGACCTTATGGGGCCGACTTGTCTATCTAGATACATCCACAATATAATATATATTTTAGGGTCGACCCCACACATGGTGGTCTAATAACCCATCAACAAGTACACACACTTGCGACACTTGTCAATCCACATGACGACACTTCCTTACAGAGGAATAACACATCTCTTATAAGGGTACAATAAATATATATGAAATACATTCCGAAGTTACATATACATCAACACTCCCTCTTAACTAGGAAGGTATTTCTCGACACAGTTCTGCTAGACAAGTCTTCTTCTTGGGATCATCGTCATCGATGCATCGTCATCATCATTGTCACTGCTGCTACTATCTCAACCAATCTCTGACTCTACTCATCATAGGAAGTTCTACAGAGCTAGTTCTTTTTCATACTGGATGTAGGCCCACCACCTATAGGTCTTCATCATCTGTGCAAACAGTCTGATAGAGGTGGCCTCTCAGGACTAATTTTATGTGCGGATGCAATACCGGAAAGAGTATCCCAGGAACATTTATGTGCCTAAGCACGACCGGCAAGATATCCCAGGACTGATTACATGCATCTCCTCCACAATACCTTTAAAGAGCATCCCAAGAAAATTTATGTGCCGCAGCATGACCGGCAAGATCTCTAAAGAGCATCCCAGGACTTATTATGAGCAGACATCTCAACCTCTCGGATCTCCAGGACTGATTACATGTGGATAGAAAAAACCTTTAAAGAGCATCCCAGGAACATTTATGTGCCGCAACACGACCGAAAAGATCTCTAAAGAGAATCCCAGGACCAATTACGAGCACACAGCTCAACCTCTCAGATCTCCAGGACTGATTACATGTCTCCGTAGTAATACCTCATCCCAGGACTGATTACGAGCACACAGCTCAACCTATCGGATATCCGAGGACTGATTACATACTACATAGCAATACCAGAAAGAGTACCCCAGGAACATTTATGTGCCACAGCACAACCGACAAGATCTCCTAGGACTGATTACATGCTATTTGCACAACCTGCCACATATCATCTCTGACCTCCAAGTATCAACTTGATACTCATGATCCAACGGATCATCATTGCACGAGGCATCATCCTGATGCCCATGATCATACTAATCATCATCACTTGTACCATCCTGGTACATATCCTCTGGAGCAACATCCTGAAGCTCATCATCATGATCAACCTGATCATACAATGCATCCACCTAATGCACACCAAGTATCTACCTGATACATATCATCATACATGATCCACCTGATCATACAGTGTATCCACCTGATACAAATACAAATACATGATACATATCAACATACATGATCTACCTGATCATACAATGTATCCACCTGATACAGATACATGGTCCAAGAATCCAACATGATGCATATACAAATACATACAAATGATCCAACCAATCATATCCAGCATCCAACATGATGCGTACATACATATAAATGATCCAACTAATCATATCCAGCATCAACACGATGGGTACATACATACAAATATAAATGATCCAACTGATCATATCCAACATCAACACGATGTGTACATA
This sequence comes from Larix kaempferi, assembly GCA_027924585.1. Lineage (NCBI taxonomy): Eukaryota > Viridiplantae > Streptophyta > Pinopsida > Pinales > Pinaceae > Larix > Larix kaempferi. The sequence goes on from BSBM01000034.1 coordinate 4,549,238, forward strand.
CATACAAATATAAATGATCCAACTGATCATATCCAGCATCAACACGATGCGTAAATACATACAAATATAAATGATCCAACTGATCATATCCAACATCCAACATGATGCATATACAGAGCAGTAACTAGAGCATCGTCCTGATACTCATCATCCAACGCTTACATCCACAGCCATGTGAAGGATCCTCCTTCCAACATGCTTGGGATGGATTCAGCAAATGTGTCCATCACTTCTTCCTCGAAGTGTCGTCAATCTGAAGAACACCAAGCCTCTCCCTTAAGTACTCGATCTTCACCTTGGCTAGTGGCTTCGTCAGCACATCTGCAATCTGCTCGTCCGTCGCAACATACAGGAGCTTCACAGCTCCTCTCTGCACTATATCCCTGATATAGTGATATTTGATCTCTATGTGTTTCCACCTGTCATGAAACACTGGGTTCTCAGATAGCTTTACACAACTCTGGTTATCGCAGAATATACCAGTAGCATCCAATGGGAGATCAAATAACTCAGACAGTAGCTTCCATAGCCATACTGCCTCACAACTAGCTGAACAGGCTGCACATACTCTACCTCAGCTGTACTCAGTGCTACGCAGGACTGCTTCCTGCTGAACCAAGAGATCACACCTGATCCCATACTGAAGTAGCACCCAGATGTGCTCTTCCTATCTGTAGCACTGCCATCCCAATCTAAATCAACATAACCCTGCAGGTTAAACTTTTTATTCGCTTAATACTTGAGCCCATAATCCACTATACCCTTCAGGTACCTCAGAACATGCTTTACAACAACCAGATGAACAATCCTCGGATCTGTCAGGAACTGGCTCAATGTGTTCACTACAAAGCAAATATCTGGTCTCGTGTTCATCAGGTACATCAAGGACCCAATCATTTGACGATACATAGAGACATCAACTGGCTCAGATGAAGCATCACATAGAAGCTTTAGATTCGATGCCATGGGTGTGGCCATGGCCTTGCAATCCATCATCCCAAATCTCTTCAGAATATCTATTGCGTACTTCCCTTGACCAAGGAAGATCCCACCTGAATTTTGCCACACTTCCATACCTAGGAAATAATGCATCATTCCCAAATCTTTCATATCGAACTCAACAGCAAGCTTCCTCTTAGTATTTGCAATCAATCTGTCATCTCTTGTTACAAATAAGTCATCCACATACAAAAGTAGAATCACAGGATTCCCTTCCTCAACCTTGTAGTAGAGGTTGGAATCCACTTTACTCTTGGTAAATCCCAAGCTAGATAGGAAACTGTCCATCCTACCATACCAAGTTCTGAGAGCTTGCTTCAAGTCATACAAGGCTTTCTTCAATATGCACACATATGACTCCCTGTCGTGTATTTCAAAACCGAATGGCTTCTCCACGTATACTTCCTCTTCAACTACACCATTCAAGAAAGCAGTCTTGAAATCCATTTGGTGTATTTTCCATTTCATTGTTGCAGCCAGGGCAAGTACTGTTCTGATGGAAGTATATCTGGCTACAGGTGCAAAAATTTCTTCATAATCTATTCCCTCTTTCTGAGAGAAGCCATGAGCTACGAATCTTGCTTTGTATTTCTCTACACTGCCATCTGCAGCATGCTTGATTTTGTAGATCCATTTGGAAGTCACAACAGACTTCTCTTTAGGTCTTGGGACAACATCCCAAACATCATTCTTCATTATTGATTGGTATTCCTCAACTATGGCATCCTTCCATTCTTTCTTTCCACTGCTTCTTCATAACTGAAGGTTCTTTGTTCACAATGTCACGGAGTAAAGCAACACAGCCGGTATGTGATCTAGTTCTCTTCTTTTCTCTATGTTCTTCTTCTAGAATGCCAAATCTTTCTGCATCTTGAATGAGCTCTCTAGCCCATGCAGGTTTCCTCTTGTGAGAGTTATTCTCACGGGGTGGATCTACCAGTTCTTGCGGATCTTCAAACTCACAAACAACTTCTGGAATTGCTTCAGTCATGGTAGTGTCTTGAAATCTAGTTTCCTTAGGTTCTTCATAAACTTCGATAGGTTCCTTCATTGATTTGATGAATGCTGAGTTTTCATCAAATGTTACATCCCTGCTGACATCAATCTTCTTGAACCCTAGAAAGTATATTCTGTAAACCTTCGAGCTTTCACTGTAACCCAAAAAGATACCCTTCTTTCATGAAGGATCTAGTTTGGTCTTCTTTTCCTTTGGGACATGAGTGTATACTGGACAACCAAATATTCTGAGATGGCTAACTTCAGGTTTCTTACCAGAAAATACCTCTTATGGTGTCTTGTTGTCCAATATCTTGTGGGGTGTTCTGTTCTACACATATACAGCTGTTCTAGTTGCTTCTGCCCATAGATGCATAGGTAGATCCTGGTCATGCAGCATTGCCCTTGTTGCTTCCATGATTGTTCTGTTCTTCCTTTCTGTAACTCCATTCTGTTGAGGATTATAAGAAGCAGTCAACTCCCTCTTAATCCCTGAATCACTGCAAAGCTTCTTGAAGTCACCTGAGGTGAATTCTCCACCATTATCAGATCTGAATGTTTTGATCTTTTTGTCAGTTTGATTCTCCATCAAGGTTTTGAATTCCTTGAACTTATCAAACACCTCATCTTTGTTTTTCAAGAAGTATACCCAAGTCTTCCTAGAGAAGTTATCAATAAATGAGACATAGTAAACATACCCACTTAGATAACTGGATGACATAGGACCACATACATCTGAGTGGATGATTTCTAGGATATCTTTTTCCTTGCTTTCACTGCTTGGGAAAGCCTTCTTAATATTCTTACCTTTTGCACATCCTTTGCAAACACCTTCATGTTTGGTCTTGATTTCAGGAAGACCCTCTACAGCCTTGCTTGCAATTAGAAGTGCCCTATAGTGCATATGAGCAAGTCTTCTATTCCAAAGTTCACTTGGCTCCATGGATTCATGCACCATGGCATGTTCAGGTTGTCCTTTTAATTTATACAAACCTCCCTCTTGCTTTCCAATCACAACTGCATTATCTATGGTCTTTCCCTTCGGCCACATTAGGACTTGGCCATCCACAAATGCAACCCTCATACCTTTTGTATCCAATCCAAAGATGGAGAGTAAGTTCTTCTTGAGCCCAGGTACATAAAGGACTTCTTTCATCTTCAAAGATTTTCCATAATCTAGGTTGTAGGAGGCTTCACCACTTCCTTTGATGGGATATTGATAATCATCCCCAAGTTTCACTTTATGGAGTGATTCATGTTCAGACAGATTTACAAAGGATTCTTTAAACCCAGTCATGTGTTTGGAAGCCCCACTGTCAATTAACCAATAATTACAACCATGGGAGATAGTACCTGTGAGAGCAGAGATTAGAACATACTCTTCTTCACTTGATGAGTCATCATTACTATCATCACTTTCTGCCCTAGCCTTCTTCTTTGGAGGTTCATCATCTTCGGCAGCATGAGCATGGTACCTTCTTGTGTCACCCTTCTTCTTCTTGCTGGAGATGTTGTTGTGTTTGTCCCTTTTGTTCTTGGGACATTATGAAGCAAAGTGACCCTTCTCATTACAAGTGAAACACCTTAGATCTTTCTTGTCTTTGTGAAAATGATGAGAAGATTTCTTCTTGTGATGGGATGGCTCCCTCTTGAACTTGCCCTTCTTAGTGTGACTTGTGAGAGCTTGATCTTCATTTCCCATCTTCTCTTCTCTTGCCACAAGCCTTGCTTCTTCTTGAGAACATTCCTCCCATAATCTGCTGAAGGAGATTAACTTCTTTCTGGCACAGATCCCTTGGATAAAAGAGTCCCATGACCTAGGTAGGCCATTTAAAGTAGTCATAACAATTTCACCATTCTCCACCATTTCATCTACAGCTTCAAGTTGTTCCTTGATTTGAGAGACCTTGGAGAAATAGGATTGAATGGTTTCTCCATTCGACATCTTGACCCCTTTCAATTGATTCTGCATGGTCATCTTCCGATTTATGTTATTTCCTTCAAATAGCTTGGTCAAAGAGTCAAACATAGCCTTGGGTGTCTTTAGAGAAGACACATGGAGTATGAGATGGTCTTTGATAGAATCAACAATGATTCTCTTTACCTTGACCAAGTTCTTCTTATGCAATACCTTAGCCTCTTCATCCTCTGGGATAGGGATGTCTTCTTTTATATATGAGTCCAACTCATTCTCTTCCAGGATTAACCCAATCCTATACTTCCAAGCTCGGAATTTATCAGCCCCTTCAAGCTTATCCTCAAGCTTGGTGTGGTGAGACATCTTAAAGAGTACTTCAAATGAAATAGAAAAGATTTAGGTCTTACCACTTTAAATGCTGAAAACTAGATCTGGTCCCGGATTAGGGTTTGTCGAAAAAATCCTAAAAATTCAAAATGTGAATTTCAACTTTCTGAAAGGATAGAAAGATGCGCCTTGATGAGCTGATCAGCCTGGTGTATTCAGAATTTGAGATCAGCAAAGCTTTACCCTTCAGATTTTCCTTTTTGTCCTCCTGGGTTCACTAGGGAGAGCCCTGAATTAGGGTTTGAGTTTCCCGGAGATCTACCCAGCCAAAAATCTCGATCCAAAGCTCTAAACTTTGATTTTTGCAAGGAGCTTCCAGCTATGGCTTCAGATTTCATAAATTCCTATTTTTGTGGAAACCCTAATTTTTAGGGCCAAATCTGAAAATGCTCAGAATTGAATTCTGATTGGACAGATAGATTCTCCTTGATGAGTAGAGTCAATCTACTATACTGCTTTTCCAAAAACTGTGGAGAGAAACCCAATAAACAAGAAACTCAAGTTTCCATCACTGCAAAATGTCTTCTTCTCAGGTTAGCTCTGATACCATGTTAAAATTTTAGCATTAATTCACAATAGTCTTGGATCTTTACTGAGAGAATAACATATACAGTATATCAATGCATAACAATCACAATAAGCATCACAAGCATCACAAGAATCAAAAGCATGAGAGACAAGAGACACAGAGTTTCTGTGGGGAAAACCCTTAGGTGAAAAACCCCACAACTTCCTCAGAGATAGAGAGAGCAATGGCTCAACCAAAGTACAACCAAAATACACTTGAGATAGTCTCCTAGAGCAGATGATCCTCCTCCTCACTAGTGCGCCACTTTTTGAGTGAGAGAAGTGTGTCTTTCCGAATGATCCAAATAGGGATCTCCCGATCTCTATTTATACTTAACCTGTTTGCCCAGTGACCTTATGGGGCCGACTTGTCTATCTAGATACATCCACAATATAATATATATTTTAGGGCTGACCCCACACATGGTGGTCTAATAACCCATCGGCAAGTACACACACTTGCGACACTTGTCAATCCACATGACAACACTTCCTTACAGAGGAATAACACATCTCTTATAAGGGTACAATAAATATATATGAAATACATAAATGAAATACATTATGAAGTTACATATACATCAACACTTTTAAGACATATTGCTCCAACACTAATATTTATCTTTTGGAAACGTCTTGAGTGTTTTGGATTTTGCTTCAAGGCCACTTCAAATTTTTGGAACAATGTAAGAATGAGGGTCATCATGAAATGTGGACACTCACAAGTTTGGAAAGTTAAACCTAGTGTTATATCACTAATTGGAATCTTAGTGATCCTAATACCACCTTTATGTCTCTAATGGCATATGGGTGTGCCTAATGGAATTAGAGCAGCCCTAATAACTTATGATTGTTCCTAATCACTCTCTATATGTCCCTAATGTCATATTAAGTGTCCCTAATAGTTTATACATGCCCTAACTCAATTTTCTGACGCATTCATAATCGATGATCCCATCTCGGGACAAGTTACCAACTCTTTCTAGCTCATTTTTCATTGCATAAAAATATAAAAAACCTCAAAATTTATGAAATTGAATTGTTGGAAAAGCATAATTTTGGGTGTAACTCCTTGAAACCACTCTCAAATTGTCTCAACTATGTACAAAAATGTATAAATAATAAATCTATGGAAGATATGGGGGCATGAAGAATTCATACTAAGGTTATGCTAGAATAAATGGTCTTGATTCCTTGATTTTGTAATAACTTACAAGAATGCACCATGATGATATAGATCTAAGGAAAGGTGATAAAACTAGTTAAGGATTACACCAAAATGATTAGTGATAAAGTAATTTCTTAGCGAACTTCTTGAGAATATAACATCAAATTATGTGCCATTGTTAAGATTAAATTGACGGAGCAAGGTTGTTGGAGAGTGCATTTAGATCCTTGATACTCAATCCAAAATATTAATGTGGGGCCCTAAGTTACATCACTTGTGGAGCTATTGAGGACTCAACAAATGGTGAAACACTAGGTGAAGCCAAAATATTTGTTGTTCCAATTGTTAGTAGACTTTGAAGCATAAAGATGCCATCTTTATTTTTTCAATCACCAAGGAATTTAGTATTCATGGGTCCTTGTCAGCTTGTTTAACGAGATGGTAAAAAATTGTACTTGTGCATTCATTTTGAGAAACCACATCCATTGTTTTGAAGTGATATTATAATGAAGTTCATTTCCATATAGTATGTATCAATAAGATGAGTTATATTTTAGGGAAAGGGTACAGTCCCGATAATGAAAATAATAATAAAGACACTAAACCAAAATAAATGATAGACAATAAAGAGATAATGATAAACAAAATTGTGTAACTATACAATATACCTCTAGGTCCGAAAGAAAACATAGTATCTTGGAAAAATGGAAACCTTTTCAAATGAAATGAAAAGTGTTCCTTATTGGAAATGTCACTCTAGATTTAACAAAGACTCCCCTTGACCCAAAAATGATGAGGAATAAGAAGAACCAGAGAGTAGTAGTCACATGCAGTACCACCATCTTGGAATCTTAATCAAAAAAAGGAAATGGACCTCAACAGTGCTATGATACCATGTACGAATCATAAAGTATATATGCAAAGGTCAAACACCAATGGAAAATGCTCACACACAAAGATCAAATATCAAAGATCATTAAAGCAATGTTTTTACGTGGTTAAAACCCTTGGAGGGGTAAATAGTCCAAGACCCCAGGAAACACAGCCCCTTGAGGCAATATATTAATGTAAATGAAAATAAATTTACAAGAGTTCTCATTATTCGATCATTACAAATGACCCTCCATGGTCTTTAAATAGAGATAATGGACCAACCGGTTTTTAAGCCATGGATCAAGTGTTGTTAAGATCAAGGAGAAGATGAACCGTCATATCACTTCATGTCTAGAACATAAATATTACTATCATATTAGATAGTTACAAAAGTACATAAAGAAACACACATTAACCTAAAGACACATTAGACCAATTTGAACTTAAATCCTATGTGTCAAAATATCCTAATAATATGCATTAACATATAACAATAAATTACTAACATGTAACTCAATAACCAGAATCTTACTAGTCTAATATCCTATCAACACAAGCATCAAATAATCAATAAAATATGCAAGAACAAAAAGAGAGAACAGAGGACATATTTTATGTGGCAAAACCCCAAGATGGGGAAACATCCCGAGAAGGTTGATCTTCTTATTCTTCTGGAAACTTTCAATCTTACATTATTTGGCTTCCCCAAATAAGAATCACATCACATTCCATATTAACTTCATGTCACAATGACTTTCCAATGTACCCAATGGGTCTCCTTCACCTCTATTATATATACTAGAGGTACGGATGATCATATCCCACAATACATGTGAGATAAATAGTTTTCCACCTCTCTTATATAAAGAATGGTAATAGAAGAATTTTACTTCATGATGCATGTGGGATAAATCCTTATTCATAAGATATAGAGTTATGAATAATATTATGCATTCTTTTCTAGGTAGGACTCATTATGTTTAGAAAATTCCCTAGATAAGCTTGTACACCAATAAATCAGACCACTAGACATCACATGAGGCATCATTACACATTCCAACATTCCCCCTCAATGATGAATAGAGGGATAAAATACAAATGGAGGAATATGGAATTACATTAACATTACCCCTTGATGAAAACTTATATAATTCCCAACAAGTTATGAAGCTAACAAACTTCACCTCATGGATTTTATGAAGATAGAAGTCACTTCTTATTGATCATGAAATTGTTCTTGAACCAATATGAAAGATGAAATAAATTTGTAGTACACATCATGGTGTGTACAAATTCCCTATATAGGATATACAATGGGAAATGTTTCCAACAAACAATAATCACAACCAAGATGAAAGATGCACCTTACAGTAGGCCTCATTGTGTGTACAAAATATTCAGATGGCATATACATCAGAAAATGTGGTCCACAAATAATCATCATGAATTTACAGGAAAAATATAGTACATTTTAACTGGAAGAAGGTGGAATTATATGGTATTTTATTACATTACATTACAGTCCCCCTTAATGACAACTTCAAATATCCCATATAAAATGGTAAATAGTTTCAAACTTTGATGTTGTCAAGGATAATCTATAGAGTGGAACAATGTAGGAATCCATTACAAAATTCAATCAAATACTCATTAATTTTGTAATGTAACTTTATGGATGTAAGGCACACTAGGAATAATATTGAAGAAAAACAATGACTAGTTTTAAAGAAAACTTGTAAAAACACTAAAATTGGACCCCAAAACCTTTTTAAGACTTGGTAAAGGTTAAATTTCAGGTTTATGAAAGTAGTATAATCCTATACAATCTCCCTATTGGAATATTAAATCTTCCTATCTATGTCATTCAAATACATTGGTAGCATTAATTAATCATTTATGATTAATTTCCTATGTATTAGACTAGATTATTGCTATTTATGCCATTGTGTGGACCACAAGGCAATATGGGGGGACCACAATACTTCCAAAGTGTGGACCACAAGCTACCTAGACCACTTGGGTGCAGTTCTAAAATATTATGGATAAGATATGGAAGAAAAGGCGCCTTGCTGAGCTTTTACTACTTTTTGCCCTAGGGGCAAAAGCTAGTCAACTAGGAAACTTGTTTTTTACACCCCACATCCTCTATGATGTTTCTTCTTTCCAAATTTGGGATTTGGCATTTTTTTTCATCATACATCACCTTTAGGTCACTAATTTAGCAATTTGTGACCCTTTGGAGTGACTTGGGAGACCCACTTGCAACCTAGGGGGGATGAGCATATTTTTAGTAAGTTTGATGATGAGAGGATCCAAATGGAATCTTTAGACATTCTAATATATGTTGTAATGTTATATAACAGCAGTATATTATTGTCCAAAGGTTGGCTGATGTATTTTTATTCATGAGAGTTAATACACAATTGTATCTTTGTGAGTATTTTTGTGTCTTTGACTAGTTGTGTGAGATCTTCTGTGAGTGAGTGTAATTTCTTGATCATATATTGGTGCGAACTTAATTTCACATGGTATCATAGCTATCAATCATTTCCTTTCTCCTTCTGTTGTCTCGAAGGATCCAACCAGTCTCAAGGAAGGCGCATTGATCAGTCCACTAGGTGCATTCTATTCTCTACATGGCATAATTGTGCATCCAGAAGTGAACCAAAATTAGTGAATAAGTTATTTCATAGAAGCCATGGATAATTCACAGTAGATCAACCTCACTCCATTCAATTATTTTGACTGGAAGTTGCAAATGGAGATCTTACTGAGGAGCAAAGGACTCTACAGGGTGACAATGGCAACTGAAGCTAAGCCAACCTCAGTAGTTGATAAATCTAAATGACACAATCGAAGAGATGAAGCCTATGGGATGTTGTGTCTCACTACATCCAGGGAAATTCTATTTCATCTTGATAGTCTTACCTCTCCCAATGAAGTATGGCTGAAACTTCAAGAATTGTTCAGAAAGATGGATGAATTTAGAGGCCACCAATTGGATAATGAACTAGTTTCATTGAGACAAAAATTTCTATAACCTACAGGATTTATTCTCCAAATTCAAATCACTTGTGTTTCATATGAAGCAATGTGGTATTGAAAAAAAGGATAAGCAATTAGTCTTGGCCACTCTCTCCAAACTTGGCCTTGATTACTCAATCTTTTTCTCGACCTCCCATTCCACCCGAAAAGCAATTAAAAATTGGAAGAGCCCAACACTTTCAGAATTCATGGAGTCTTTGACACAAGAACAAGACAAATTGGTCTTGATGGGAGCCATTAAAAATCCATCTAAAGACCATTATCTGAATGTTGGAGATTCAAAGGGTTCGAAAGGGAAGAAGAAGTGTAATTTCAAGAAGCCCACTGGTGAGAGGAAAGACAAGCAGAAAATTAATGAAGACTCCTCAAATTTCAAAAGGAATCCAAATAAAAAAAAATGAGAGGAAAAAGTGCAATTATTTTAGCAAGGGCTTTCATCCTGAAAGCTCTTGTATGAAGAAAACCATTAACAAATGGCTCAACTCCTGGAGAAAGCCAACATTCCTCTTCCAGAGAGCGCAAGGAGGACGGATGGAGGACAAAATTCTGTTGACAAAGAGAGTGTTCATGCACTAATGGAAAGCACATCCAAACCTACCTCATTCATTATTGATTCCATAGCTTCAAGACACATGGTGTCTACAAGTAAGTTTTTCACTTTACTTGACTCTTCCAGTGGTCTAAATATTGTATTGGGAGACAATTCTGAAACATCTAGCAAAGGAAAAGGTAGCATAGATCTTGAGTTTAGTTCATTTAATAATGTATTATATGTACCTGGACTTGTTGCAAACCTATTGTCAATCTATCATATGACCCACACAGGGCTGCCCAAGAGAGTAACCTTTACCCCTAATGATGTTGAGATAGTTGAAACTTCAACAGAAAAAATTGTTGCATTTGGCACTGTTGATCACTGTTCTAGAATCTACAAGTTTTCTCACTTTGTGCCAAATCTCTCACCTTCTGCTCTTTTAAAACATGCCAATGAGTCAAGCAAATTATGGCATGAAAGGTTTGGCCATTTGAACTATAAATATCTTTCCCAACTTCATGAGAAAGAAATGGTCATAGGGCTGTCCAATATCAGATTTTCCAAAGGTGTTTGTCAATCTTGCATTCTAGGAAAACACCCTGAGCATAAGTGTGGGATATCCACTACTGAGAGAACCTATGCACCACTGGAACTTATTCACACTGACATATTAGGTCCATTCCCTCATGATTCTTTGAACCATGCTAAGTACATCCTCACATTCATAGATGACTTTAGCAAGTATTGTTGGATTGATTTCATCAAGCTAAAATCTAAAGTTTTTGGTCTATTCAAGCTATTCAAAGCCTTATTTGAGAACCAGTCTGGTAGGAATATTAAAATTATCAAATATGATAAAGGTGGTGAATATGTGAAATCATAGTTTCAACAATTGTGTGCTTCTTCAAGCATTCAGATGCAACACACGGCTCCATATACACCTCAGCATAATGGGGTTGCTAAGAGGAAAAACAGGTCTCTAAAAGAGATGGGCACATGCATGCTTGAAGCAAAGGCCTTGTCCCCAAGGTTTGGGATGAGGTAATAAATTGTGCCACGTATATTCAGAACAGAGTGCCACACAAATATCTCAAAGGTATCACTCCTTTTGAGTCTTGGACTGGGCACAAACCTGATATCTCTCATTTCAGGATTTTTGGCTCAAAGGCTTGGGCTAGGATTCCACTTGAGAAGAAGAGGGCTATGCAGCCCCAAATCCAACCATGTATTTTTGTTGGCTATTCAAAGGACTCCAAAGGATATAAGTTGATGAACTTGACCACTCAAAAATCCTTCATAGAAAGAAGTGTACAGTTCGAAGAAGAGCCCTCTCAAAATGTTGAAATTGGAGAACCATCTTCACCACCACCTGAAGAAGAAGTAAGTGATTTTATTGAAATTTTTTATTATGATATTTCTGATGATGAGGATGATTTTATTTCATATGCTAACTCACCTACAAGGCCTAAATGGGCTGCAAAAACTTTGTAAGCAGCAAGTGAACTAGCTGGCAATCCTCGGGACCAAAGGAGGACTAGATCACAATTTGAGACTGCTCTCAATGTGAATGACCCATACCTTTCTGAGAGATGTTATATGATGATAGATTCTGATCCTAAGACATATCAGAAAGCCTCACATGACCCAATATGGTAGGTTTCCATGGATGAGGAGTTTCAGTCATTGTAGAAGAATGAAACATGGGAGCTAGTCAAGCTCCCCGCAGGAAGAAAATTGGTAAGGTGCAAGTGGATCTACAAAACCAAGTGTGCAGATGATGGTACAGAAGTAAAATATAAGGCTATTTTGGTGGAAAAGGGCTTCTCCCAATTCCATGGCCTTGACTACAATGAAACTTTTGCACCAGTTGCACAGAAGGATTCGATAAGACTAGTTCTGACAATTGCAGCATCCAAGCGCTAGGAAGTGCATCACTTGGATGTGAAAAGTGCATTCCTTCATGAGGATCTTGAGGAGGAGATATGTATGCAGCATCCATAAGGGTATAGATCTAATCATAACCTTGTGTGCAGGTTGAGAAAGTCCTTGTATGGACTTAAGCAATCCCCCAAGGCTTGGTATGCAAAAATGGACAATTTCCTCCTGTCACAATCTTATATTCGATGCAAATCTGATCCAAATGTTTATATGAAGTTGATTGATGGTTCAATAATGATTATAGTGTTGTATGTTGATGATTTTATAATCACAGGTAGCTCTACTGATCAAATAGCTTCATTGGAGACTGCTTTGCATCAAGCTTTTTCCATGAGTGACTTGGGAATTCTTAAGCAGTTTTTGGGGCTTGAGATTTCTCAAACAAAGAATGGAACAAAGGTATCTCAGTCAAAATATGTATCTAATCTGTTAAAGAAGTTTAAGATGGCTAATTGAAATCCTTCTAAGAATCCATTCCTTTCATGAGTTAGACTAGAAGATGCAGAATCTACACCATTGTTTGACAACACTTTATATAGACAGTTGATTGGCAGCTTTCTATACATGACACACACTTGACCTGATCTTGCTTATGCTGTGAGTGTGGCATCAAGATACATGGAGAAGCCACATGAGCTTCATTGGAGGGATTCAAAAAGAATCTTACATTATGTGCAGGGCACAAAGACTGATGGGATTCACAATGTTAGAGATTCTAGCCTAGATCTCTTGGGCTTCACTGATTCAGATTAGGCTGGTGATAGCCTTAACAGACAATCCACATCTGTATTTGTATTAATGCTTGGAGGTGGACCTGTTTGTTGGTCTAGCAAGAAACATAATGCCATAGCATTATCTTCAGCAGAGGCAGAGTACAAAGGAGCAGTGAATGCTACTACACAGTGTGTATGGTTGCATGGTATTGTTACAGAGTTTGAGATTGCTTTTAGTACTCCTACTGTCATCTTTTGTGACAATCAGAGTACTATAAGAGTCTCAAGTGATCCAATACAAAGGTAGAGGACCAAGCACAATGAGATACATATGCACTACATCAGAGGCTTAGTGCATGACCAGATCATTGATTTGCAGTATTTCCCCAGAGGTGAGCAAACTGCAGATATCTTCACCAAGGATTTCACAGAGAAGATATTAAGCTATCTTAGATCACTGCTTGGGATGGTTGAACATGTGGTGGAGTGAAGGGTTGATCATAAATCCTTCAATTTTTATATGTCCATGTTTTGAGGGGAGGTTTTTCCCATGAGGTTTTCCTTTATCTGTGTTTTTCTGGACTGGCAGTATTGTACAGGGTGACCAAGTCTTGTTACTGAGCCCTTAGTATTGTTATTTTTTATATTTAGAACATAAAGTCAGATTTATGGGGGGGTGTTGGAATATTAAATCTTCCTATCTATGTCATTAAAATACATTGGTAGGATTAATTAATCATTTATGATTAATTCCCTATGTATTATGCTAGATTATTGCTATTTGTGCCATTATGTGGACCACAAGGCAATATGGGGGGACCACAATACTTCCAAAGTGTGGACCACAAGATACCTAGACCACTTGGGCGCATTTCTAAAAGATTCTGGATAAGATATGGAATAAAAGGTTCCTTGCTGAGTTTTTATTTCTTTTTACTGCTTTTTGCCCTAGGGGCAAAAGCTAGTCAACTAGGAAACTTGTTTCTTACACCCCACATCCTCTTTGATGTTTCTTCTTTCCAAATTTGGGATTTGGCATTTTTTTTCATCATACATCACCTTCATGTCACTAATTTAGCAATTTGTGAGCCTTTGGATTGACTTGGGAGACACACTTTCCACGTAGGGGGGATGAGCATATTTTTAGTAAGTCTGATGATGAGAGGATCCAAATGGAATATTTAGAGATTCAAATCTATGTTGTAATGTTATATAACAGCATCCTATTATTTTCCAAAGTTTGGTTGATGTATTTTTATTCATGAGAGTTAATACAGAATTGTATCTTTGTGAGTAATTTTTGTATCTTTGACTAGTTGTGTGAGATCTTATGTGAGTGAGTGTAATTTATTGATAATATATTGGTGTGAACTGAATTTCACACTCCCTACTTTGATATGTGAAATTTATCTGAGCTCAACACTCCCGGGTAGACCCCTTGGGCTAAACCCAAGAGTACAAGGAAATGGTCCACGAGACTTCTGTGGAGCTCAATGGATTCTGCTGCTTGATGGAATTTGATTAATTGTGTCTAAGTATAAATACACCTATAAGAATTCAAAAATACATTTCATACTTGGTTTGGTGAAATTTGGGAGCATGGAGAAGATTTGGTAACATCGAGACTACACAACTAGTTAATATTCAATAACTCCCAAACAACATAAGGGACAATAAAATTTGAAAAATTAGACATGTATTATGTTCATTAAGATATTATTTTGCATTAGGAACTAACAGAATTGAAATCCATTGAGCAGAAGATGGTAAACTAAAGCAATAATGAAAACTAGTCAAAATCTATGCAAATTAAGAAGGGTTGTAGAAAAATCAAAATAATTCATACTTATGCATTATGAAAGTTTATAAATGATATAATAGGTCCAAAATAATAGTACATACATAATCTGGGATCCAATACACTTCTCAAAATAGTTTGAATACTTGACCTTTTTCAATACAATCAACTAGCACTGGAAAACACTGGAATGCTTGAGAATTCAAACCACGGAATTCATGACATCTTATCTGAGTTTTGAACCAAACTTGAATCAGATTCAGGACCTGAAATAAAATAATTTATAATTTATGGATACCATAATCCAAACATCTAACTGAAGAGTAGGCCAGTTAAAGTAGCATGGGCACATCTCCCAGCTGTGACTAGGGGCACATCTCCCAAGTTGAATTGAGAGATCAAGAGCTATCAAAACCAAAACAGAATCAGCCAAAATATGTGAAATGGAATTGTAATCCTTCTTTTATAAATGTATCCTTCATAATTGAGCTTATCTTCTTTCCTTCTATGACTTTCCATCTATGAAATTCGAATTTAGTGATGAGTGGGTCTTCTTTGGCAAGTTGCTATTGCATTTTGGACCCACTTGCCGAATTCTCCCTCCTTGGATAAATTTATCCTATGTTTATTTCCTTGATCCTTTTACCTTCTTCCCTACTTTTTCCATTCTCTCTTATCTTAAAAAGTTATGAAATCTCTCTATACTTTTTGTGCAAGCTACTTAGCCCAATGTGCCTTTATGAGCAAGTTTAGAACTTGTTGCTTTATGAAGATTTTATTTTTTGCTTTTTTCTTTACCTATGTTATAATGCTTTACTTCTTTTAGTCTATTTTCTTGCTTTTACTACTTTATTATGCTTTTCCACTGCTTTTCTTCTTTAAGCCTGCTTTTCTTGCTTTTACTACTTTAGTCTGCTTTTCCACTACTTTTCTGGTTTGCACTGCTTTTTTCTACTTTTCTACTTTCTGCCAACTTTTCCTTGCTTTATTTAGTTTCCTTCCTTTTTCATTGCTTTCTATATTTGACTTCTTTCTTCTAACTTCTTTCTATGGAAATATTCTTATGGACAAAGTCTTATCTCCTATGCGCCCTCTTGGCCACATAAGCATTTGACATTTATCCAAATATTACTTTATTCATGAAAATAAAAATACTATGGATCATTAAAAACAATAGAAATATTAAATTTCCTAACTACTAATGCCTTGTTGAAAATTAATCCCAACAACGAATGTTTGCTTCTTCTAAACCCATAGGGATTGGATGGTATAGGGACTTGGTCAAATGGTCATTTAGGAAGGAACATGACAAATGTGCATAGTGAAGACACCTACTACTATCAAGAATCAGTGTCGAATGACCAGAAATGACATCTTCAATATGCTAAGAATCTCAAGATAGGAAGAATATACAGAACCAAGCTATCTCCAAGCTCTTCACAAACACCCCTGTGGAAAAGGTGAAGCAAACACAATACTAATCTGCATGAAAGAACTTCCAAGAGTAAAGCATAAATCAACATGATAATCCCACAATGTCAAAAGAAAATTGAAGACATGAAATTGCTTTTACACCAAAAAGGTTAGTTTTCAAGAACATATAAATATTGAGCAAAACTATGGATGGAAAAAATTGATATCACATATAGATGAAAAATATTTCCTCCAAACATATAAGCCTTTGGCATTGGTTGGTTTCTTGTTGTCACCATGACAATATGCTTGAAAATATGCTCTAGATTCATGCTGGACTAAAAATATCAATCATCTTCCAAAAAAGAAAGTTAGGGGCAAGTAACTCGGGAACATAAACAACCTTTGTAAAAATTATGGCTAAAACTAAGAATCTAAAAAACTAATGCAATAAAGACAAGAAGCTAATGACAAGAATTTAAGATAAACACTCACCAATGATGAAATCTTGAAGAACCTACCTACAGATCAAGCAAACCATTAGCAAAAATTAACAAAAGAACAACTTACAACAAGGTTTTGAGCTACTTTTAGGGGTATACACTACTTCCTAAAGGGAAAGGAGTGTATGGCCATAGGGTATATATTGCTTCCTGAAGGGAAAAGAGAGTATGTACACTCCTAATTCTTCATCTGTAACCTACGTATTGCTCAAGAAATGTCCATGACTATCTAGGCAGGAACCTGCATATGTACATAGCTTCTTGAAAGGAAAAGAGTGTATGTTCATGATTGTTAGGACTAAATACTACATACGTCGAATAGGAAATTGTGTCAAAAAAACCCGCTTACAACCACAACTATTTGGATAAAAAATAGTGTATGTTGAAGCCATATGGATGGAAATCTACGAAAAATATAGCTACACAAAGAAAGACGAATGGATGTGGTGCAACAAAGGGATATCGTTAATAACAAGTTAGGATACAATGGATTTATACTTCAAATCTAAAGGAAAATGAATTAAAAAACTAAAAATTTCTCAAATTGTTTTGATAAATAATGGCGACGTTAGGATTTTTAGTAAAAAAATTCTCATAGATGTAGAAAAATTCCCAAATATGGTGTAAAAAATCAATCATTGTCCAAATCTGATGGAATATATACAAGAGAAATAGGTCCCAATAAAATTACTAAAAACATTTGATGCTTACAAAAAAATTAACAAAAAATTACTAGAGGTAGAGCTTAGTAACATTGATACCATGTTAGAATTGATAAATATACATTAACATATAACAGTATATTACTAACATGTAACTTAATAAAAGGAATCTTACTAACATAATATCCTACCAACACAAGCATTGAATAATCAATAAAATATGAAAGAACAAAAAGAGAGAAGAGAGGACATGTTTTACATGGTAAAACCCCAAGACGGGTAAATATCCATAGAAGGTTGATCTTCTTATTCTTACTCTTACAATATTTGACATCCCCAAATAAGCATCACATCACATTACATCTTGACTTCATGTCACAATGAATTTCTGATGTATCCAATGTGTCTTCTTCACCTCTATTATATATACTAGAGGTATGGATGATCATATCCCATAATATATGTGGAATAAATAGTTTTCCACCTCTTTTATATACAGAAATGGTAATAGAAGAATTTTACTCCATGATGCAGGTGGGATAACTCCTTTTTCATAAGATAGAGAGTTACGAAGAGTATTATTCCTTCTTTTCTAGGTAGGTTGATTTTGTTTACAAAATGCCTTAGCTAGGCTTGTACAACAATAAATGAGACCACTAGACATCCCACTAGGCATGATTACACATTCCAACACATCATTTAGTTATCTAGATCATTTTGTATTGCAATGTTGACAAGTTGCAAGAAGATGGGTCACACAACCTGTGCTCTTAGGATTATCGAAGCATATGTAGCCATTGGAAAAGATCTACCAGATACTAACAATGATGATGACCTTGTTGAAGAAGAGTATTTTTTAATATTTTAAGAATCCTTCACCTTGAATATAGGAAGTGATATAAGGTAGATGAGGTTTATCTTGGATGTGTTCTAAAATATTTTGAGAGGTTGTGAATATTAGGAATTATACCCTTATGAGCGTCATGAATATTAGGATTTATACCCTTATAGAATTATGGATGTAGCTGAACATGAATGAAATTCATAATTTGGGAGTCCAGGAAGGCGAAATCCAAGAACTTGAAAATTCAGCTTGGGAACTATACCTTTATGATGGCTGCAAGGTAGATTGATGGATATCTACCTAGTTTAGCAACTATTTTCAAAGAAGAAGCTTGTAAAAAATGTTCACTTATGATTATTTATGTTCTTTTGTTTGTATTCGGTGTGTGTTTTCTTTCAATGAGTTTGAGTTTCAATACTATAAGAATTAAGAGGGTGTTCTAAGATATAAGGATTTCATATTGTAATAAAACTCACTTTATGACTTAATTATGTTTTTTCACTTTTTGTGTAAAGCAAATCTATCCCACGTGCATAAGTGAAAATGACTTGCTTCATAAGTAACCATATATAAGGAAATGAACTCATATGTAATCATTTCACCAATTATGCATGTTGAGGGAAAATTGTCATAGGGTGAGTAGTCTTCTCTCTTTTAGTCCTTGTAGGTTTCGAAGTCCTAAGAAAAAGGAAAGATATAGAGTGTGATAAACCAAATGATATTTTCCCAATAGTAAATATTGTTACAATGTTGTCACCTAGGAGGTGAACACCCAAATGGAATCCAACAATATCCCTTAGGGAGGATCCCTTTTTGTACACACAAATGCTTGGTAACAAATTTAGAATAATGGAGAGAAAATATTGCTTCTTAGAGGAAGAAAGAAAGGGAGATTTACATGCCAACTAGTGGTAAGAAATGGGTTGAAACATGAGCCCTCATACCAATTCTTGCATCATAAATTTGCTCTAGATTTTTCTATATTGAATGCATGCTCATGGATTCCTTTTATATGCCAATGGAGGCCTTGAAACATCTAGATCTAAATGTGAATGCTCTTGCTCATGAATTGGTTTTCCAAGTACATGAATGGGGCTATTGAATGCTCCCAAGCAAATGAGTATTCCAATTTGAATTTTTGAGCCATAAGTGTTGTTACGAGCCTTGAATGTGCCACAAAAGGTAGGTGGTTCCACTATTGGTACAGTTGTGTGAATTTTGAAGGAGAAGCCATTCATATGTATGCGGGTTTCTGAAAATAAAATTGTGTTATCAATGTGCGTTCCCAATGTAAAGGTCACATAGTTGTCCATAATGAATGAATTTATCATTCTATGGTTCAATTTCCATTGTTGATCTGATGAGGATGTCTTTGATGAGTTGTAAGTTGATGATTTTCTCCTGCAATATTAGCCAAAATGTCTCATGTGTGCGAAATTTAGGCATTAATAGATGCACCTTGATGTATGAGGTTTGGAAGGTACTGTATGGCTGAAATGCATAATCATATCTTTCTCTCATGTATTGGATTGTTGTGGGTAAGGGACCTCCTCATGGGGGAGTTTTTTGGTGACGACCATTGAAGCCAATGACTGAAATGGTCACAAAGAATGATTGGTGGATTATACAAATGAGATAGGAATCACCATGCTTGTGAAAATATGTCAAAATGGATTACAATAAGAGGAGATCAAGGGGTCAACTCTATAAATTGTTGACAGAAGGACAAAGGTGGATTCAATCCATGTTTGAATAAAAGAGTATTGGACTATTTATGATGTTGTTGGTGTCGAAGAAGAGTAGATGTTGATGATTGTGAACAACCCACGAGGGTGGATGAACTAAATAATGATGAAGCTTCCCAATGGGTGAATTCCTTATGCCAGATGTCTAACTATTGTTAATCATAATTGTGAACACTACTACTGTTGGAATGTACAACTCCCCATGATGATATAGACTTGTTGGCATCGAGCATAGGGGTACCACGATGTTAGAGAGAAATGATGACTCTCTCTACTCAGTTGAAGGTGATCACTTATTTTGTTGATAAGGGAACCCCAAGGTACAATCATAACTACTTCAACTCTCAGAATGAGGTTGGAACCACAAGGTACGATGCTCTTATCACAAGAACCAAGATATTTTTTGTAACCAACTAGGACACTAAAGAACTTACATAAGAATGGTTGATAAGTGTAAGGCTTGTGTATTCCCTTGATCGATGTAAACTATGAGAGTGGCCTACGACATCATACTTCAAGTGGTAATGTAGGGTGTAACAGAGGGGAATAGACTACAGATGAATGCTTTACCAGAGATGTAATATTGATGAGGTAGGTTATCTGGATTACAAAACAAAATGTGTTTAGGTTATATATATGGACTCAAGTACGTCGATCAAGGGTGACTGGTGGTGTTTCCAAAATACTATTGTGATCAAATTCCCACGGTTTTGAGTGAGTTGAGGAAACAACTTATGCAAAATAAGGATGTGGTTGTTTGGTACAGACAAGAATATGGGTTCCCAATGAATAAATGTTATGCAAAGTGTTCCTTTGGGAACGACTAAATGATATTGGTGTATTTAGGGGTAGGGCCTCTTTTTGCTCTTCTTAGTGCTTTATGGTATGGAGAGAAATGCAGATGGTATTACTCATATGGGGGATGAGAGATTATATTTGAATCATGATTGTAACATGTGCCAAGGAATACAAGGGGTGTGATTGGAACAATCAAGGTGATGACATGTGGTTTCAACTTGGAAAACTTGGTGATTAATCAAATTCCACATACTTGTTGGTTCGACATCATGGGTGCCAAAATGTGAGGGGGTTGTAATGGTGCACACACCCATGGGGGATCATGTTATTTATCGATAATTACATTGATGATGAGTCATTATAGGTAATGGGGCTTATGGATATAAATATGATCATTGGATAAATGGAATGTAAACAAAGGAAATATGTTGCTTATATGCAAGGTTGAGACGGTATACCTGTGGACAGGGCATGCTCATTGTTTGGATGATGGGGCATGATCATTGTTTGAGGATGTCCATATATTCACTATACATTATCTATAGGTGTGGTGGAAACATGTGGGTGCCCTTGAGAAATATCCATGGATTAGCATGGATTATCACGGTGATCCACAACTTCATGTGACAGTGTAGGAATGGACTCACAATGGTGCGTATGATGTTTTTGGTTTATATACATGTGTCAATTTTTACATATTTATGATCTAATGGTTATGTACATATATTGAGCATTAAATATTAGTTAATTTTGATGCATATGTTGGACCTATGCTTCCAATGTGTGTACCCAAAACCACTAATGTGCCCCATCGTACGGGGCCTCGTTGACGAAATTGGAAAAAGGGCGAGGTTCCCATTAGACAGGGAAGCGAAGCAAGTGGATCGGGATAACCTAATGGTGTCAGTACAAATGGTGTTGATTTGGTCACCACTCTAGCGAATATTGAGCAACAAATGACCATCCTAGTGAGAGGCATTGATGAGCCATGGTTCATTGACATTGAGGAGTATGTGGAGCCTTTCCTACATCTTCTAGAGGCCTTTGGAATGAGATGGTGCTTGTTGATGGATTGGATTATAGTCGCAGGTCATATGGCATAGGAGGACAGTTCATTCCAGCAGTGGAATGAGACCCGATATTTAGGCTAGGACCATAAATAGTGCCAACAACATTGCCTGCATAGGTTGTACCCCCCTTAGCTATCCATGGGACTCCTGCTCCAATATCCCATGGTGTGCCCTAAAATGGTAGAGCTTATGAGCTCTCTTTTTCATATGAGCCAAGGAGCCCCATTTTGTATGTTCTGATATAGGCTATGGGAGGTTTTTTTTTATGTACCCCCATAATGAATTTTTTGTATATACATCCTATGTGTCCCATGATGTACATTTTCATATTTGATGACACACACACACACACACCATTTTTGCGGCATTCTTGGCTTCTTTGTGTTGTGATTTGATGTATACAAGATGATGGATGTGATGACATATATATTCTTTTTTGTTAATGTATAGCTGGTCACTATGACCTATCTTGTATGGTAAAAACACATGTTTTTTGTTGTTGTGACTGTTTAGATAGATTGTCAATGTAATAAGTGTCGATCCAGGACTTCATTAGTGATGTGATCCACGAATGTAGTAGCAATCCTATGAAAATTAATGAACGTGATGGTTTCAAACTATTAAACTAGGAGGCACACTCGCAAGAAATTGCAGAAGAGGCATGTGTTTCATACAAAAAACATTGTTGAATTGCGCAACAGTATTTAGGTATCTAGATGGATGTGAAGAGGTTGTATAGCGATATGGGTGGCATCATCTAATAATCCAATGACTGCATCGTATTCCACTTCGTTATTAGTGGTTGAACCAAGGCATACTCCACCAATGTGGTATAGAGAATGCGTTTGGGTGTAGATGACCTAAGTGATCAATGCTAGATTCTTTGATCAATGACTCACACCATCAATAAATCCAATGTAACAATCTATGTTTTTAGTAATCTACATGACAAACAAAATTTTGGTCATACATCATGCCTAAAAGTGATATTTTTAACATACATAAATAAAATATGATTTCTACAACGTTTTTTAATCAAAGAGACAATATAGAGTGTGAACAAGGGTGTCATCTACTATGTGGTGGTTCTATGGAAACTATCAGGGTTGGAAATCGGTACAAATTACCTATGATGGATGTTCATTCATTTGTGAAATGTACCAAGCCTTTCAAATTATGACGATGATTTCTTCTTACACAACCCATTGATAGGGTTTTTTAAAATATCTCCTTCAGGGTTTCCCAACACATGTGTTGAGGATGAAGCCATTTCATTTGCTTGAATTGGATCCATATCATATACTACAATAAGGGTGGGTGTTGATAATGGATCGTGATCTTCCTCTGATGATAGTGATGAGATGTCATTGCTAGTAGACATGACTGACAATGATGACATATTGATGATATCAACATGGTCATTTGTACGTGTGTGGGTGGTAATATCACCTCTTGAGGAATCAATGATGGGTTTTCCAATGGAGGAGAAGGGTTTTCCTATAACCACATTTGTTCTAAGTGGATGACTCGTTCAATGTACAAAATTAGGCACTAATATGAGTAGCGATTCAACAACCCACATGATCGATGTGGAGGATTAGTATGCAATCGAATGAGTGTATAGACTAGGATTGGTTTCCGAAAAGTGTGGTTAGATGGAAACTCACTTATATTGGTTAATATCCTATGAGTATGATTCCCACAAAATTATCACCCTTCATGTTCCTCCTCATTTTCCTCTAAGGTGGTGATAAACTGGATAGAGGTGGTCACATGGGAGATGGGTTGAGGTCTGTCAACAAAGGGGTGCGTAAGACGAAATGTTGTCATCACATCCCAAAATCGAGGGAGTTTAGGACCATGATGCATGTAGTTTGCAAATTGTGAACAAATTGTGCATGCATGGTTAATGCACAAAGTATTTTTCTTTGGTTTGGAGATAACCACCAAAAGGGTAGCTAGTGTGCCCCTTGTTGATGAACTGGTTGGGTGGGTATCGCTTATGGGTGTGTTGAGTAAGTTCCAAAGCTCTAGTAATGTGGGGGGAAGGTTTGTTATGTGCCCTACTCTACCACACAAAGTGCAAGGTTGGTTGAATCTAGGGCCAAGAGGGTTTCTCGGGACGTTGGGGGATTTAAACTTTGGTTGCTTGATGCCCCCAGGATTGAGTTTGTGTGTGACAGATGATGGTGTTGTCACTAGTGGGACCAGTCCTATAATTTCTATTTTTGGTATGCATGGAGGTGGAACTAGAGTGAAATTGAAATGGGTGTATGGATTTAGTACTATATCCGAGTATGGTGGTGTTAAATACCAAACCTGTATTCCCAAACTAAACCGAGGAAATGTGAGTGTATCCATAACCAGGGTTCCTTGTGGCTTGCGTACTATCTTCCTGATGTGAATATGGTGCACATGAGATCATCCATTAATGATGGAATTACTAGTGGAATTCCAAAGTATGACCCTAACATGCTAGGATTGACATATGTATATGATGAATGGGTTTCTGATCCTACAATGGGAAGGACATTATTAGGGTTTGAATTAGAATGAGGCTTATAGTAATTGAGTTGGTAAAGGGTGTCTATCTTCCCATTGTGGGGAAACATGATGATGCATAAAATTGATGAGGTCAATGCCTTCATGGAGTACATGTAGCTATGTCCAAAAAGGATGTTGTAATCGAGATGAGCATCGCTACTTTGATATCTAGGAAAACTATTTTTCCTCCCATTCAATGGGTACATTTTGGTACAATCCCTGTGGTTTTGATGGAGTACCATCATCAGCATGAAGGGCAATAGACGGCATGACTAAATATGAAATAATGGCCTATTGGAGGCCAAAATGAACCCAAACACACTCGAATAAGAGCTATGTTAGAGTTATAAAGGATTTCCAATCATGAGTTACTTAGATCTTGGTTGGGTCTACATGCACCCCATGTTCATCCATGATATATCCTAGATATTGAATTCTCTCCATTCCAAATAAGTATTTCTCCAAATTGGAATATAACTTGTAGTGTGTTGAAGATATCATGAATGTGCCACAAATGTTTCACTCTAATTCTTTTTAATATGAGGATGTTTTCCAAATAAACCACCACAAAAGTGTTTGTGAAGGGTTGCAAGACATCATCCATCATCCCCATGAATATTCTTGGAGCATTAGTTAATCCAAAAGGCCTAACCAACCACTCAAAAAGGCCTTGTTTAGACTTGAAGGTTGTTGTCCATGCATTGGTTTGATCAATCAAGATGTAGTGGTAACTTTAATTCATATGAATCTCACTAAATAACTTAGAGCCCTTAAGTTGATCAAGAAGATCATCAATACAAGAAATTGGGTATCCATTCTTGATGGTGATTTCTTTTAGGGATCTATAATCAATACATAGATGCCATGTCCCATTCTTCTTGTTTTCCAACACAATTAGGCTCCCACAAGGTGAGGAGCTCAGTGGAATGTGTCCCTTTTAGATCATGAGCCATTCAGATCTTTAATATGAGGTTTTATTACCTCATTCTCTAGAAGAGAGCATATGTATATTGGTGTTGGCGGGAAAATCTACACTATAGCAAGGAAATTAATGCTAACAACTGGAGTGGGGTGACAGGTAAGTGTATTGCTGATATTACAAAGATATTTATGAAAAGAAATAAGTTATGGATCTTGAGAACACACCTTTCAATCGAAGTTCGATCCTAGCCTTTACTTGATCTTGTGCTCAACCTTCAAATCCACCTTCCTTTCAGTAAACCTGCAATAACAATACCTTTCTCAAAGCATCTTGGACAATATATAATGTTTAAAAGAAACAAAAACAATGTTAAGCATTTGATATTGACCAAAACAGATCCAAATTAAGATGTCATTTCAGAACACATTTAAGTTGGAACAAGAAAGACACTTCAACCTTTATTGTCAAAAGTAAATAGATGTACAAGTATACCTGACTCTATGACAGGCTCCTGCAACTTGATTCTGGGCTCTTTCTCTTCTCTGGCTTGGATATCTTCAGCATCAACTCCTCCAATGCAAGCTTCTTCTTTAGATCTCTATGTCTCAAAGTTTCTCCATTAATCCATCTAACCTTTCTCTTTAGTCTTCCTTCTATTTATAGGATCAGAGAAGTAGTTCAGGTCGATGTATGGTTATGGAGGAAATTGGGGAAGTTGGGAAACTACCAGCAACTAATCCTCCTCGTGAAAATTAATTATTTTTTAATCATATTTTGATGTGTACGCGACTATTTTTCAGTGAAGTAGTGTTTAGGGCGCTACTTTAGTGCTTACCAACTAGCACTCATCGATTTTTAAATGGTGAGTGCTACTATGCTGAGAAGGAGTAGTGCTCATAAGGATTTGAGCGCTACTTTTATACACTGGAGTAGCGTATGGGCGCTAGTCTCTTTGAGTAGAGTAGCGCTCATATCTCAGAATGATATGTTTAGGGTTTTTTCCAGTAAAGTTAGGAAATGGAGTAAGTCAAAGTATCATCTAAGGTCAACATGCTCCTCCATCCAAGTTGTCCTTTTGTGTGATCAAGAACTCAAGGTGATCACGGATGGAGAGGTGCAAGTTTGACCTATAACAGATGCCCCCTAATGTGTGATGTCAGAGGGAAACGATGGCCAAAATACATTATAATCCAGAGCCAGAGGAGGAGCAAAGAACCGCAGAAAACAAGTCGCAAGAACACCTGCAACAAAGATCAAGGTCAGTGAGCAATTACAACTTTGACACCATATAGATGTGCAGTGTGATACAACATGATCTCCGATACATAACAAGGAGATGCATATAAAGCATGGCCACTTGGAATACAAGCGTGGATCCATGTCAAACTGAGAGATCATAGCCCTAACAACAAACTGGATCTATGTCTCATAGAGAGCCGAATATAAGTGAGGCTCAGTCTTGCGCAACTTGGGTGATAACAAAATGAGGTAATGTCATACAAAAATCCCAAGGTCTTCATCCAAAATAACTCTAGGTACAAACCCTAACCATGTGAATAGATGAGCTGACAGTCGAACATGGGGGGTATCGTTTGATTACCGGTCATTGATGTATACCGTTAACAAATGCGAGGACTTCCACCGATAATGATGATGGGGTCCAAGGTACCAAGTACGATCCGCCAAGTGTGATTAGATGGACTTGGAGTCGAACACTTGGGAATCCTATCGAAGAAGAGACATTGATGTATTCTCAACATTCAACAGCGAGGAAAATTGCCACCGGTGACTGCAACCTCCAAGGTACTAACCGAAACTCTAAATTTCAATCCCAGAATAATAAGTTGATGTCGATGGGAAGAAGTCCATTGGAAGGGAGGCCTTAAGGAATCCTCCATCATCCAACTCAAGAGACACTCAACTGGTAAGAGCTGATACGGAATAATATGTAACAAGACAGACACTAGGAAGGCCAACAAATGAGGTCAAGGTAAACTGCAGAATGGTCGACACAGGGTATATCCTTGAACATTGAGCACGACACAAAGTGACTCAGGCAGTTTCTGATATAATGGGGTAAATAATAAGTCTTAAATATAAGAGACATTATCAGACCCTCAATATGGTTGGAAGAATAACCAATCGAGGGAGTAAACAAGTGATTCAAAAGATGTAAAAAGACTCAAAGAAAGGTTCTATGACTTAAACAAAAGTTTAAAACCTCATACAACAGTCAAGGAGACCTAAAAGCAAAGTCAGCAAACCACCAAAGGCTAAAAACGCAAGCAGACCACTAATAAAAAGCTTCAGGAAATGTACCCTACTGTGCAGTAGGGAAACTCCCGCCCCTACAGAGATGGGCGCTACTGTATATATAGCACAGTAGCGTATGGGCGCTACTGTATGTACAACAAAGTAGCGCTCATATCTTAAAGTTTAAAAATTGACTTTGAAAGATACCAAAAGACTGATGGAAGCAGAAAGAAACAGGCATGGGATACCTACAGGGTTTCTCAACACACCAAAGGAGTCAAAACAATTCTGAGAAGACAAACAAGAAAAGGTTTCCTAGAGAAAAAACTCAACTATCCCTAGCGGAGTCGCCAGTCTGTTGGCAGGAAAATATACCCTATAGCAAGGAAACTAATGCTATCAACTGGAGTGGGGTTACATGTAAGTGTATTGATGATATTACAAAGATATTTATGAAAAGAAATAAGTTATGGATCTTGAGAACACCTTTCAATCGAAGTTCGATCCTAGCCTTTACTTGAACTTGTGCTCAACCTTCAAATCCACCTTCTTTTCAGTAAACCTGCAATAACAATACCTTTCTCAAAGCATCTTGGACAATATATAATGTTTAAAAGAAACAAAAACAATGTTAAGCATTTGATATTGACCAAAACATATCCAAATTAAGATGTCATTTCAGAACACATTTAAGTTGGAACAAGAAAGACACTTCAACCTTTATTGTCAAAAGTAAATAGATGTACAAGTATACCTGACTCTATGACAGGCTCCTGCAACTTGATTCTGGGCTCTTGCTCTTCTCTAGCTTGGATATCTTCAGCATCAACTCCTCCAATGCAAGCTTCTTCTTTAGATCTCTATATCTCAAAGTTTCTCCATTAATCCATCTAACCTTTCTCTTTAGTCTTCCTTCTATTAATAAGATCAGAGAAGTAGTTCAGGTCGATGTATGGTTATGGAGGAAGTTGGGGAAGTTGGGAAACTACCAGCAACTAATCCTCCTCGTGAAAATTAATTATTTTTTAATCATATTTTGATGTGTACGCGACTATTGTTCAGTGAAGTAGCGTTTAGGGCGCTACTTTAGTGCTTACAAACTAGCACTCATCGATTTTTAAATGGTGAGTGCTACTATGCTGAGAAGGAGTAGTGCTCATAAGGCTTTGAGCGCTACTTTTATACACTGGAGTAGCGTATGGGCGCTAGTCTCTTTGAGTAGAGTAGCGCTCATATCTCAGAATGATATGTTTAGGGTTTTTTCCAGTAAAGTTAGGAAATGGAGTAAGTCAAAGTATCATCTAAGGTCAACATGCTCCTCCATCCAAGTTGTCCTTTTGTGTGATCAACAGCTCAAGGTGATCACGGATGGAGAGGTGCAAGTTTGACCTATAACAGATGCCCCCTAATGTGTGAGGTCAGAGGGAAACGATGGCCAAAATACATTATAATCCAGAGCCAGAGGAGGAGCAAAGAACCGCAGAAAACAAGTCGCAAGAACACCTGCAACAAAGATCAAGGTCAGTGAGCAATTACAACTTTGACACCATATAGATGTGCAGTGTGATACAACATGATCTCCGATACATAACAAGGAGATGCATATAAAGCATGGCCACTTGGAATACAAGCGTGGATCCATGTCAAACTGAGAGATCATAGCCATAACAACAAACTGGATCTATGTCTCATAGAGAGCCGAATATAAGTGAGGCTCAGTCTTGCGCAACTTGGGTGATAACAAAATGAGGTAATGTCATACAAAAATCCCAAGGTCTTCATCCAAAATAACTCTAGGTACAAACCCTAACCATGTGAATAGATGAGCTGACAGTCGAACATGGGGGGTATCGTTTGATTACCGGTCATTGATGTATACCGTTAACAAATGTGAGGACTTCCACCGATAATGATGATGGGGTCCAAGGTACCAAGTACGATCCGCCAAGTGTGATTAGATGGACTTGGAGTCGAACACTTGGGAATCCTATCGAAGAAGAGACATTGATGTATTCTCAGCATTCAACAACGAGGAAAATTGCCACCGGTGACTGCAACCTCCAAGGTACTAACCGAAACTCTAAATTTCAATACCAGAATAATAAGTTGATGTCGATGGGAAGAATTCCATTGGAAGGGAGGCCTTAAGGCATCCTCCATCATCCAACTCAAGAGACACTCAACTGGTAAGAGCTGATATGGAATAATATGTAACAAGACAGACACTAGGAAGGCCAACACATGAGGTCAAGGTAAACTGCAGAATGGTCGACACAGGGTATATCCTTGAACATTGAGCACGACACAAAGTGACTCAGGCAGTTTCTGATATAATGGGGTAAATAATAAGTCTTAAATATAAGAGACATTATCAGACCCTCAATATGGTTGGAAGAATAACCAATCGGGGGAGTAAACAACTCGGAGGAAAGGTTCACCCTGAGGTCAAAAACTAAACCCAACCGACAAGATAGACTCAAGTAGTTGCTGTGTTCAAGGATAGAACTGACTGAACTTCCTTTGACAATGAAGATATGATATATCTTTCCCATTCCTTATTCTTTTTAGATAAAAGAATACCTTTCTTGTTGTTTTAATGAGTCCAAGAAAGAATGAAAACTCAATAGATCCAGCCATGTAAAAATTTTAACGAGCCCATGGGAGGAAGACTCAGGACCTTCTTCATTATTTATAGAGTTCGAAGAAGAGATAGAAGATTACTCTATATTTACTGATCTCTGGATTTTAATATCGAGCCGAGATCTGTTCTTGCTCGCCGGTGTTTTCAATTTTAAGGAGTCTAAAAAACTTAAACAATAACTCCATTTATCTGCTCGTGGATTTTAGTATCGAGCCCAAGCAGATTAATGCTCGTCGGTGTTTTCCTATTTATAGAGTATGAAAAACTTAAACAATCCTCTTTTCACCTATCCGTGGATTTTATATCGAGCCCAGATTGGTCTGTGCTTGGCGGTGTTTTCTTGTTTATAGAGTTGAAAAACTTAAACAGTCCTCTACTTACCTTCTCGTGGATTTCACATCGAGCCCGAGTAGGTGAATGTTCGCTTGGTATTTTCATGTTTAGAGAGCCTGAAAACCCTAAAGAAAGGATCCAAAAGGTCCCTTTTCGTGCAGTTAGTCTCCTCTCCCAAAAAAGTATAAAACAATGGAAGAAGAACTCTTCTAGCGCATACAGGAGTATACCTAGAGTATACCTTTTCCGTAGTTAATCCACCTAGGCCCAGAAAAGGGGTAATTCTATACCTGAGTGGATGAGCCTTCGATTACTTTAACGAGATCGAAGAGGACAAGCTTGCTCGGCAATCTTGTTTAGGTTTAAATAGTCCAAACAAGAGCTTAAAATGACTTAAAGGTCAGCTTCTAGGATCATAGCTTCATACTCTGCCAAAACTAGGTCTTCAACAAAATATTAGTCGATGCGGCAAAAAATATCGAATGATATATGAATTTGAACTATTTAACTAGTTGACAAGGTCTATCATCAAGAGTTTTTAAACTTAGGAGATGAATCGGACAAAAATTAAATGAAAATTGAGCTTGGATTAGTATTGTACCATATATGTGTTTCAATTGATTAATTAGGGATTTTTTAAAATTTTGAAACTATAGAAAATTAAACAATGATGGGTAAAAATCAAAATCCAATATATATATAATTTCATTTTAAAAAATCAATTTTCAATTTGTTTTGTAGGGCAAAGATTGGGGCAACCTTTTGCAATTTCAAATCTCCGTAGCGATCAAAACCAAGCATCCAAACGTCATTATTCCTTGCATTTTCATGGTTTAGTTTTCATTTTTTGAGCAAAAAATAGCTTGCAACGTGATGCTCACAAGCTTTGCTACGCGGGCGCTACTGTGTAACCATAACAGTAGCGTGTAAACGCGATGGGCGCTACTGTGCTCAAACAGAGTAGCGCCCATACATGACTATGTAGTATACACAGTAGCGCTCACTCATGAAAACCTACATACAAGCGTCGAGACTCAAAAAAATTTCATTTTTTGTGCAGGATGGTTCTTCAATGGACGGAGAGAGAGCATGAGGACATGGATAGGTTGGCCATGCAAGATCCGGCCACTCTCCACGCTCTCCGAAGATGCGGTTTATTGAAGTTTTACCGAACCGTAAACATGAGGGCCTTAAACAAACGGTTTCAAAGACTTATTCAGTACTGGGATGTGGATACCAATACTTTTGTCATCCGAGGGAAAAATTTGGAGCTTACAGTTGATGACATATATTTCATTACTGGTCTCTCACGAAGAGGAGATGTAATCAATCTGAAAGGGTCTTCTCGTGTGGGTGTAATATCTGTGCAAGAGTACGTGAATACATATTGTATTGCCGGAGCTGAGAAATCGGGAAGCCAAGTCTTGATTTCAACTATTGACGGCCTCCCTTTGAAAGTGATAGTGAGCATGATCAACCGAGTGGCAGGTAGTGCATCACAACACTTAGCTTCCAGGCACTCAATGCATATTGGTGTACAATGCTTACAAGGTCATGTCTATGATTGGTGTACTAGTTTACTGGCGAGCATGAAATCTCAATTGACAGGTTGCAAATCCGGCACAATGAAGAATTTTGGGTACGGTAGTATTTTGTGTACTTTCTTCTTTGAGAGGATGCCTGCTATCAGTTTGGGGATGCCTTTACCTCAGGTTAACCCCCGTGACCCCATACTAGGCTATTGGGATGACATATTCCTCTGCTAGGGTGGTGGGGAAAGTCATTATTGTTATCATACTAATGATTTCCAGGGGTGGTGGGAGAGGCAAGTGCCCGCTTTCGAGCAGTTTCCATATGTTGGATTTGATTTCCGTCATGATCCAGAGCTGGTGCTTCCTCCAGGTGGAGCCTGGGGAGATATTGGTATGTTTAAATTTTTGAGAATTATTTAATTTTTTCAAACTTTTTCAAGTATTTGATTTTTATAAATGAATTTTGAAGTTCTAATCAAGTGTCATATGCATATCTGGGGCCTGTTCGTCCTGAGGGACATCCTACCACCTTTGTGAGGCCAGCTGATATTGCTGCAACAGATGCTATGTTGGGGACCTTAGAGAGAAAAATGAGTCGGTTGACTCATGAAATTCCTGCATGCCGTATGGATTAGATACCTATTGATATGAAGGAAGATGTTGTTGGGGTGCCCCCGGCATGGCTTAGGGTGCTGCGGAAGATAGCTAGGCTAGTCATATGCTATCACAATGCAGTAGATGATGATGATGCCCCTCCTTCGCCATAGGAGAGAGATACATTATATGTATATATTTTTGAGGCTACTATGCCCAGTTTTTGTACTTTTATGACTTGACTTGATAGACTTGTGACCCAAAAATCATATATTTTTTGATACAGTATCGGCTATATATAGTATCGGTTATTTACATGCGTATGTGTTTTATGTGTGCGATGTTTGTTTATGAAAATGTATGATGCAAATGCCAGTCTAACACATAGTTTGCTAATGAATCAACTAATGTGTTTAAACTTCTTGGAATGTGTTCCTATATAATAGAATCGAATTGTCTTTCCAAAAGTCTAACTCGTAGAAACTGACGTAGCAATCCAGGATCCCTAATCTGATAGACACCTGTTAACTGAAATACAATTAATTGTGAGTCAAGTCTTACCTCCAAATGTGAAATGCCATGACTGAGAGCATCTCAGAGAAGTTCTATAACTGCACTGTATTCAGCCACGTTATTCGTGGTAGGACCCAAACAAACCCCCCTGAAGAGACAAGTTGGCCAACGGGTGAATAAATGACCCAAGCTGCTATAGCCAACTGACAGGTGTGGCAACTGGCGCCATCAGCAAATCCTAAGAAATGTTTTCTTGACATCTGGTACACAAAACGAAAAAACACACATAAGATTAACTAACAAGCATAACAAAAACTAGCTTTACAAAAATATACAGCTATGTTACAAGAAAAAGTATTTCAGCCTAAGCGTAATACTTCTTCAGGTAGGGTCAATGCCTGGATCCTCCTCGTGAGGTCGGGCAAAGGTGTTATGGAAATCATGGAAAAGATTGGTATACGGAATGATCTCATCGAGATAACAGCCCATTTCAAAAAAAATGTTTCTGTTGACCCCAGTGAAAATGTTCACCAGCAAGGTATTCAATCTATTCCCTTCAACAACACCAACTTGTGAAGAAGTGGAATTAGTATTTTCATTGGGTGTTGGAAAAAATTCACCTCTCTCTAACAAGTTAAGAAAAGGAAACAAGAAGGACCCAGGATCTATATGTTCACGAGGATGGTCCAGGTCGGTCATGGATTCTAACATTTCCTCCTCGGAAGGTAAGGTAGTATCTGAACTGTCAAGAGAGTGGATCGGGTCTGGTGACTGAGTAGTAGCACAATCTATATTTGACTCGACAAACACCAATGGATTCATCATATGTTCTGTTGCAGTTTGATAAGAATCCAGGTGGGTAACTTCTGCAATAGGGATGGGCACGGAGGGGTTTGTATTAGTTGGGAGAAACCCAGAATCAGTTGTTAAACTAACCATGGAAGTTTCATACGATGAACATCCCTCAGTACCAACGAATAAGGTAGGAGTCGGTAGGTCAAAAGTTCCAATTAATGACCCGTAAAGTCCTGCTCCTAAACTCTCACCAACTGGGGTGGTTTGATCAATCAATGGAACTATGGTCTCCAAAGAAGTCTGGTTGTTTCTCTGAGTGAAAGAAAGTTGATCGACTGTAACGATCTTACCTTCAAATGGGAACATCACAACTCAAAAAACTGTCGATGCAATAGCTCGCATGGCATATGTCCAACTCCTGCCCAATAACATATTGTAATCAAATGGAGCGTCCAGAACTTCTACTTCAACATCGACTATCTTACCGACCAAAGTGACATCAAATGATGGAAAAACTCCATGTGGACGGAAAGTTCTGCCATCAAATGCAGTAAGCAGTGTGTTAGAAGGGGCTAACTCAGGAGAACCTAGAGCTTTCCAATAGGAAATTGACATTACGCAAGTCAACGCGCCCTCATCTACTACAGCTCGTCTAATGGTCATTGGACCATGAACAACTTCAATCTAAAGAGCAACGTGGTAGGGCAATCGGTATTTGACATCAGTCATATCAAATCGCGTAGACATGTTAGAGGATTCCATACTTCCAATAGCTGCCAGAAGTACATTCCGTTGTAAAGGACAACTTTGCAAGACTTATAAAGTAGACATGGCACAAGGGGTCTAGACTAAATCTTCAACCACATTGTAGTTGGAAGCAACCTGAGTGTTGGGATTGTGCGATGCCTGTTTCAAGACACCTTTCGGGATCTTGGGCATTGGGTCCATAGGTATGTGGAGTGGAGTGGAGGATTCTGGAATCTCTTTATCCTTTTTCTGTGCATCCAGGGTCTAGTTCTTGGCTCTCGTCTGTAAGAGTGCATCCGAATTAACCATGTTAATAAAAGTTTGATCAACTGTAGCATGTGTAGTGCCCCCAGTATTGGAGGTGCCAGAAGTTGAGCTCTGTCCTTTAGGGAATGGATCTTTCAGGATGGCAGGCTTCTTTTCTCTTAAGAGCTTCTGGGCTTCTTCAAGCAGAGGGCATTGGTGAGTAAGGTGCTTCTGCTTGCAAAGTTTACAAGGGAACTTAACCTTCTTTTCCTCTTTGTTACCCTCTTCGGCATTCTCTTTTTTGGGATTTTGTTGGTTCCCCTCTCCTTTCTTTCCCTTCTTTTTGTTATTGGGATGCCGAGGGCCCTTTTGATTGTTCTGAACCTGGTTGACAGGCTCAAAAGTAGAAGGAGAGGTTGTGACGGAAGAAACATCTACAGTTGATTGTTTGACAGATAAGGCATGAACCTATTTGGTCAATGCTTCGAAAGCTGTAGAGTCAACTGAACCCACTATGCCGTCAGCATGTGGTCCAGGTTTAGGTCTACTCAGATCGATATTCGATCACGGTGCATCAGGTATAATCTCATACAATAACCCGGATTGTGCATAAACGAGATCTAACTATTGGGTCCGTAGGATGGCTTCTTCCTCGTTGGATACTCCAGATGTAGCTACTTCCTTAGAAATATAAGGAAGGAGTGATTTCAAATACCACTCAAGAAGGAATTCTGGAGGTATGTTGACCTTGATGAGCCTCTTCCGTCTTCGCCACTCCTGAATGTGGTCAAATAAATGAGTGGCTTTATTTTGCCTAAATGTAGACAAAAGGTCTGTTATGGCATCATACCGAACAGGAAGCTGGAAGTGATTCAAAAAGACAGTCGCAAGATCCCCAAAATTAGAGAATGTGGCTGCAGGTAACTCAATGTACCATTTGGTTGTAGCACCGGTTAAGGTCCTTTGGAACAGTCTCAATCTAATGGAGTCTTCATTTAATGAATTCGAGGAACACCATAAGTGGAAAGTAGTGACATGGTCACCAAGGTCTTCACCTGCTTTGTCTTCGAACTTTGGAATGTCCAAAGGTAACTTGGTGGGAACTGATGGCCATGTAGCATTATGACACACTGGATCGTTGGTCAGTTTGGAAAGATATGGCAAATTTAAAGTTGCCAGAAATGGTAAACGAGGCCGGTAAGACGGTACTTGATAAGCTGTGGTCGAAAAAGGGGAACCACCCATAGTTTGACCCATGAACTGCTGGTAGGGGTTGCCCCCAGCCGTCTGCCGGTAGGGGTTTCCCCCAACCATCTGTTGATAAGGGTTTCCCCCGGCCATATGCTGATAGGGGTTTCCACCTACCATCTGTTGATAGGGGTTTCCCCCAGCTACTTGTTGGTAGGGGTTTCCCCCTGCCATCTGTTGTTGTATGAAAGAATTATTGAAATTTCCCCACCCATATGAAAGTGGATTAGTGCTCTATGGGTTCGTCCACTGTGGCTGGGTATTAGCCCCGCCATATTGCTGGTTAAAAATATTACCCCCTCCCCCTGAGAATAAGGAAAAAGGGACATTACCTGCATGCATATTACATTGATTCATGTTAGGGCCTGCATAGGTATTGAAACCAGTGGTAGCTGATATAGACGGTGTAGTCATGGTACTCATGACCGGCACGGTTGCAGAAGCACTTGGTCCTACAGCAGGTGTGGAAATCCAAGTACTAGGTATCTGATATAACGGTTGAAAAGTAGGAGGTGGTGCAAAGTTGGTTGTACTGCTAGGTCCAATAGTAGTTGTAGGGATAGATGCCATCGTTGTTGAACTAGTCATACCTAATGTACCAGTATTAAAACTGAAAGACGGAGTAGACACAGAAGTTGTCTGTGCCTGACTTGGCGTAGCAGTAAAAGAAGGATTTACCGTGTTAGTGTTCATACCTAAGGTGGGAGTTTGGGGAACTCCCTGTTCACCTCCTAGAGTAGACATCAGATGTCCGGGAAAGGAATTGTATGCACTGTAATGAGGCTGCTGGAAACCAACAGGTGATAGAAACGGAATTCTAGTATTGGTCAAAGGAGGATTGAAAGGAGTGTTATACTCCGCATAAGTAAGATCTTCAACCTCAACTGAACTAAAGTGTTGCTGATCTGGGGTACCTAGTTGTGGTTCCTTAGGAACCTCTATTTCAAGGTTTTCTGTTGCTATTTGTTGTTCTTCAGGAAACTCATCTTCAGGTGGTAATTCCTCAGGAATTCCTATTTCAGGATTTTCTATTGTAAGAATTTCCTCAGGAAATTCTGTTTCAGGAGTAGTTTCTGAAGAAATACCAGGGTTTACCCGCTGTCGTCTAGCTGGCTGTAAAGGTTCTGTTCTAAGTGGTGGAAGGTTTTGAAACCTTCTTGATCGATGAAGTTCTTGATTCTCCACGATTATATATATATAATGAAAAACTAGAACCTAGTGGCCACTACAACTAGGGGGCAAACAGCACGCCAACTAAAAAGTCCTAAGTATGCAAACCAGGAAAACAAGGTGCCTTCTGGAGAAGAGTCTAGGATGATGAGGGCCCATAACAGATCAACAAAGGAAGAAAGACAGTTACCTGGGGTCCACAATACAATGACTAAGGGTGCAAGCACTGGAATCACCCAACCGCCCTCCCAAAGACCTGCAAGGGGTTTCCTCCCACGTCTGTCTTAGGTACAGCAGATATACCCTCTGTTGTCACCTGTGTATGAACCTAAAGTCAGATACTAAGGATACCACAACATCGAAAACTCCTGGGGGAATAGTCACCGATCGAATTAGAAAACGTGGACAGGGTAACTAAGCCCAAAACTCGAAAGAGTCCCCAAACGCAATCCAATCCTAGCGTATGCTCGAACAGAAAGTAGGAGTATTCCCAACAATCTGATCTCGCAATGACCTACTGCATAGATCCCAGGCAAGCTTTGAGTGAAATGGATTTACCTATGATAGTCGAACTACGATTTTTGCGTAATGTGTGATCTTGAGTGGTTTAAGGTGATTTAAACTCAAGATCCTAACCAAGACGAGTTGGTGTAGTGTATCCCTAAAAAGAAAAATTGTTTCTATTTCATTTTATTAAAAAAAAAAATTAGGGCTGTTATTACTCAAAAGGTAGTGCTTTTGTGTGGCGTGGTTGCAACAAGAAAACAAAAGTGCATAAATTCAAACTTTCTACAACAAAACTCTTTTTATTTTTTCATTTACTTCTTTTCAAAACTGAAAATCTGAGCAAATCTACTAAAAATTTTTTTTGTTTTGTTTTCTTTTTGGAATTGTACAAAATATCCTATGCTATCTTGTAACAAAAAAAAAAAAAAAGTCTTATTAAACTTAAACTGCCAATTTTTTTTGTTTTTTCTATAAACGAAAAAGAACTATAAAGATGGAAAGCAAAATAAAACTTATGTGCAATGTGTAAGTATGGCTACGGATGGTTCTTAAGCTTATAGCTATCAAGGCACTAGCTTAAAAAAGACTTGATCTACAGGTTTTTTCAAAGAAAAAGCCTCTAAACTCGGAAATAAAGTGGGAGAAAACAAAGGAGATAGATACAAGAGGACTGACCTAAAGTATCTAACCCTAGCAAGACCACTATGCCAAGCAAAAAGTAGACAAGCAAGCTGCCAATTACCCTACTAACACAAAGAACTGAGAAATGAATCATCCTAAAGCACTTTTAAATACACTTGAAACCAGAAAAAGACAATAAGTCCAAGAAGATTGGAAACCAACAAGTTCGGAAGACACCCTAGAGGCTCTAAAATGGACCAAACCCTAAAAAAAAGGATAGGATGAGTAAAGAGTAGACAAACGTTGCCACAAACAGCAGATACAAAAGTATGCAGGTTTGTAAACCAGCAACATACAGTCAGGGCCTAAAAAAGTGGAAGTGCTCACCACAAAACACAACCTAGTCTTCCAAAAAGTTATAAACAGTCCAAACGTTCCAAAGGTAAACAAGTGATTCAAAAGATGTAAAAAGACTCAAAGAAAGGTTCTATGACTTAAACAAAAGTTTAAAACCTCATACAACAGTCAAGGAGACCTAAAAGCAAAGTCAGCAAACCACCAAAGGCTAAAAACGCAAGCAGACCACTAATAAAAAGCTTCAGGAAATGTACCCTACTGTGCAGTAGGGAAACTCCCGCCCCTACAGAGATGGGCGCTACTGTATATATAGCACAGTAGCGTATGGGCGCTACTGTATGTACAACAAAGTAGCGCTCATATCTTAAAGTTTAAAAACTGACTTTGAAAGATACCAAAAGACTGATGGAAGCAGAAAGAAACAGGCAGGGGATACCTACAGGGTTTCTCAACACACCAAAGGAGTCAAAACAATTCTGAGAAGACAAACAAGAAAAGGTTTCCTAGAGAAAAAATTCACCTATCCCTAGTGGAGTCGCCAGTCTGTTGGCAGGAAAATATACCCTATAGCAAGGAAACTAATGCTATCAACTGGAGTGGGGTGACATGTAAGTGTATTGATGATATTACAAATATATTTATGAAAAGAAATAAGTTATGGATCTTGAGAACACCTTTCAATCAAAGTTTGATCCTAGCCTTTACTTGATCTTGTGCTCAACCTTCAAATCCACCTTCTTTTCAGTAAACCTGCAATAACAATACCTTTCTCAAAGCATCTTGGACAATATATAATGTTTAAAAGAAACAAAAACAATGTTAAGCATTTGATATTGACCAAAACATATCCAAATTAAGATCTCATTTCAGAACACATTTAAGTTGGAACAAGAAAGACACTTCAACCTTTATTGTCAAAAGTAAATAGATGTACAAGTATACCTGACTCTATGACAGGCTCCTGCAACTTGATTCTGGGCTCTTGCTCTTCTCTAGCTTGGATATCTTCAGCATCAACTCCTCCAATGCAAGCTTCTTCTTTAGATCTCTATATCTCAAAGTTTCTCCATTAATCCATCTAACCTTTCTCTTTAGTCTTCCTTCTATTAATAAGATCATAGAAGTAGTTCAGGTCGATGTATGGTTATGGAGGAATTTGGGGAAGTTGGGAAACTACCAGCAACTAATCCTCCTCGTGAAAATTAATTATTTTTTAATCATCTTTTGATGTGTACGCGACTCTTGTTCTGTGAAGTAGCGTTTAGGGCGCTACTTTAGTGCTTACCAACTAGCGCTCATCGATTTTTAAATGGTGAGTGCTACTATGCTGAGAAGGAGTAGCGCTCATAAGGCTTTGAGTGCTACTTTTATACACTGGAGTAGCATATGGGTGCTAGTGTCTTTGAGTAGAGTAGCGCTCATATCTCAGAATGATATGTTTAGGTTTTTTTCCAGTAAAGTTAGGGAATGGAGTAATTCAAAGTATCATCTAAGGTCAACATGCTCCTCCATCCAAGTTGTCCTTTTGTGTGATCAATAGCTCAAGGTGATCACGGACGGAGAGGTGCAAGTTTGACCTATAACAGATGCCCCCTAATGTGTGAGGTCAGAGGGAAACGATGGCCGAAATACATTATAAGCCAAAGCCAGAGGAGGAGCAAAGAACCGCAGAAAACAAGTCGCAAGAACACCTGCAACAAAGATCAAGGTCAGCGAGCAATTACAACTTTGACACCATATAGATGTGCAGTGTGATACAACATGATCTCCGATACATAACAAGGAGATGTATATAAAGCATGGCCACTTGGAATACAAGCGTGGATCCATGTCAAACTATGAGATCATAGCCATAACAACAAAGTGGATCTATGTCTCATGGAGAGCCGAATATAAGTGAGGCTCAATCTTGCGCAACTTGGGTGATAACAAAATGAGGTAATGTCATCCACAAATCCCAAGGTATTCATCCAAAATAACTCTAGGTACAAACCCTAACCATGTGAATAGATGAGCTAACAGTCGAACATGGCGGGTATCGTTTGATTACCGGTCATTGATGTATACCGTTAACAAATGCGAGGACTTCCACCGATAATGATGATGAGGTCCAAGGTACCAAGTACGATCCGCCAAGTGTGAATAGATGGACTTGGAGTCGAACACTTGGGAATCCTGTCGAAGAAGAGACATTGATGTATTCTCATCATTCAACAGCGAGGAAAATTTCCACTGGTGACAGCAACCTCCAAGGTACTAACCGAAAATCTAAACTTCAATCCCAGAATAATGAGTTGATGTCGATGGGAAGAAGTCCATTGGAAGGGAGGCCTTAAGGCATCCTCCATCATCCAACTCGAGAGACACTCAACTGGTAAGAGATGATATGGAATAATATGTAACAAGACTGACACTAGGAAGGCCAACACATGAGGTCAAGGTAAACTGCAGAATGGCCGACACGTGGTATATCCTTGAACATTGAGCACGACACAAAGTGACTCAGGCAGTTTCTGATATAATGGGGTAAATAATAAGTCTGAAATGTAAGAGACATTATCAGACCCTCCATATGGTTGGAAGAATAACCAACCGGGGGACTAAACAAATCGGAGGAAAGGTTCACCCTGAGGTCAAAAACTAAACCCAACCGACAAGATAGACTCAAGTAGGTGTTGTGTTCAAGGATAGAACTGACTGAACTGCCTTTGACAATGAAGATATGATACGTCTTTCCCATTCCTTATTCTTTTTAGATAAAAGAATACCTTTCTTGTTGTTTTAATGAGTTCAAGAATGAATGAAAACTCAATAGATCCAACCATATAAAAATTTTAACGAGCCCATGGGAGGAAGACTCAGGACCTTCTTCATTATTTATAGAGTTCGAAGAAGAGATATAAGATTACTCTATATTTACTGATCTCTAGATTTTAATATCGAGCAAAACGGCGCAAATGGAACACTTAACGTCTCCTGCATGCTTGAAAATTAGGTCAAATAGTCAATCGGGCATTCAAATGCAATAAAACAATCCAAACTATAGCAAATAACCCATAAAGCATCTAATATTTGAAAAAGAATATTCCCTTTTGTTTATAAATAGAAAAAATGACCAAATATAGTTACCATTGTTTATTTGCCAAATTGGGGAGAAGAAAGTGCCATTTGAAGCATAATTTCAAACGCTGATTGCCGGAGCTATGAGAAACCATTTCACGAGCTGTTCAGAGCAGGTAACCCTAAATCTCAGCCAGTATATTTCTAGTGGTGTAGAATTTCAATTTTTGTTCATTTTTTAGGGTTTCTGAGTTGATTTGTGGGGAGTTTGTGCACCCTCGGATCATCGCAAGTCTCCCTTATGGGAACTGCAATGAACCTATGTCATCGCAAAGCCCGCAAAGGCGTCCCGCGACAATGTCACCCTATTTGCAAAGACAAGGTGCGACGGCAGAAACGTCCATGTACAACTCAAAACCTATTCGAAAAGAAAAAGTTTGAATGGCTTGAGTGAGCTCTAATGATGTTTAAATGCTCCTTTTGGCAGGTTTGTGGCCGCCAACATGGTTCTAGAGTGGTGCGAGTGTGAACATGAGGTGGATGATGTACAAGCAGCAAATGATCCATTATGTGTGGAGGCATTGAGGAATTGTGGGTTGTTAAATTTCTTCCAGGTCCAGGGCATGAGGGCCCAACTGCTACTACTAGAGCATATGGTCCGGAGTTGGGATGCAGCACAATAGTACTTCATGATCGGTGAGCACATACTGACTATAGATGTCGAGGACATCTACTTCTTGACTGGCTTGTCCCGGAGGGGGGACAACGTGGCTCTTACAGGATCACAGGGGAGTGACCGGATGGTGGATGACTTGATTTTCCAACACTGTACTCCACATGCCCGTTCCTCTAGTGGGAATATTCCCATCAAAGAGGTACGAGATTGTCCATTGCATTCTATACTTTTCACCATAGTGAGGGTAACAGGGAGCCAAGTGGCTCATCTAGCTACCAGGTCCCAGATGTTGTATGCGGAGGACTTCATGTATCTGAAGGTGTTCTATGGGTGTGAGGGACTCCTCACCAACCTACGAGCTCAGCTGACCAAGTGTCAGAGCGGAGAGCTCAAGCAGTTCGGGTATGGATCAATAGTGATCTCATTTATGTTGGAGCAGGTTCCCCTCTTATGCCCGCAGGTGGTTTTGGATGACAAGGATCCTAGGTATCCTCACATGGTCTGATGGACAGAGGTGATGGCCCACCATGGCAACGGGGGTCTGATCATCGGGTACGGTCCTGGATTCTTAACCTTGCTAGAAGGTCAGCTACTCATGATAGAGGACTATCCGTACAGTGGTATGGATTACAGGGAGGACCCAGACCTAGTGCTACCTGAGGGAGCAGAGTGGGGAGACATCGGTAAGAACAATGACCCTTGTACTTTTTAATTTTGTGTATTTATAATTTTTTTGGATAGTGCTGATGAGCTAATAACATGTGTGTGCAGATGTGGGTCCTTCTCGACCAGTGGGAGTTTCGCTTCTCGCGAGGAGAGGAGAGGCACCACCAGTAGCGCCATCCATGCATGATGCCATCGTGGAGATGGACGACGTCTATGATAACCTTACGAGGTTGACATTGGACGTTACAGATGCAATAGTACATGAGTTGTTGAGGCCTATGCTGAGGTATACAATCGGCGTGAATATGTGTTTTGGTACACTACTCTACAAGGTGGTGAGGGAAGTTGACTGCTTCCACGTCCAGCAGGCGAGGGCCGTGAGACCTAGAGGTGCACGGGCTAGACGTCAGGCCCAGTGATGTTATTATGTATGTACTAAGAGCTATGTGAGCCTCATATTTTGTACTACTAAAAGCTATCAGGCTTCATATTTTGTATAGACTCATTGAAAGCCATCATGCTTCAGATTTTTGTATCGGCACTACTTTCTCGATTTATATATATATACAAACATTTTGGTGGATTTATACATTATGTGTTTTAATGGATGAATGATGTGATCTTGTTTATGTGTTTGCTTATACAATGAGTTATTTACAATTTTATGTCTACTGTTACATGAATATGCTCATGTGTGTGCAATGTACCAATCTAAGATGAATTTTGCCATGGAGTCGGCAACTATGTTCATATCTCATGGAATGTACAGGTACTGAATGGATTCGAAGGACCTTTCTAGAAGACGAACTCGTCTATAGAGACGGAGTAGGGTAGGATCGCGGATGGTGTAAACCTGGTTAAGATGAGAGGCCACTAGTTGAGAA
This sequence comes from Larix kaempferi, assembly GCA_027924585.1. Taxonomy (NCBI): domain Eukaryota; kingdom Viridiplantae; phylum Streptophyta; class Pinopsida; order Pinales; family Pinaceae; genus Larix; species Larix kaempferi. The sequence goes on from BSBM01000034.1 coordinate 4,593,519, forward strand.
TCCAAATGGATGACAACGTGGTCCATACCCAAGGAAAGAGCCTCATTTAGGGTTCCAATGACTGCTTGATATTCCACAGCATTGTTGGTTGCAGAACCTAGACAGATTCCTCCTGAGATGATAAGCTCGCCGGTAGGTGAATAGAGAACCCAGGCTACTGAAGCAAGGTTACGGGTATGCCGGCTAGCGTCGTCCGTGAATCCGTAGCAAGTTTCCACTTGCACACACAAACAGAACAAGGTATAAGAAACGAAATAAGATCTAAGCATGCAAAAATCAAAGTGTTACACCACACAAAACACATGCCATGTACAGTATATACAAGGCACTACATGAAAGACTCAAGTGTAGGACCTCTTCAGGTAGAGCCCGTTGCGGGGCTCACCCAAAGATATCCCATCATAGTCTTCTAGCTCATAGGCTCCCTTCTCTAAAACCCACTTCACTATGTAGGGTCCATGCCACATGGACTAAAACTTTCCTGCCCCCAGCTTATCATGTCTTTGGTCGTATGTGAGGACCAAATCACCCTCGCTGAAGACGTGAGGTTCTACTGACTTGTCATACTGCGCTTTGATGCGTTTCTTATGAGCCTTTTTGGCAAGAGAGGCATTGCGGCAAGTCTCGTCGAGTTTATCTAGGTAGAGGAAGCGTTCTTCCTCAGCAGTAGTGTTAGGGAGAAGTTCAACTGTGAGCTTGAGGGACAGAATCTCGCACTCAATCGGTAGGAAAACCTCCAATCCATAAACTAATTGGAAGGGAGTAAATCTAGTGGCGGTCTTGACGGAAGTTCGATAAGCCCACGGTGCGGAGAAAAGCATATTATGCCAGTTGGACTTGTGTGTACCCACCATACGTTGGATCATAGTTTTCAAGACCTTGTTAATGGCCTCGACCTGTCCATTGTACTGTGGGTAGTACGGTGTTGCGTTTTCATGGCGGAAACCCAATCTAGTGCTTAACTCATCACCCATATGATTCATGAAGTGAGAGCCATGGTCGGTAACTATAGCTTGAGGAACTCCGAACCGCGCTATAACATGATTGAACATGAAGAGTGCGGCAGTTTTTCCGTCGTCCGTGTATGTAGGCATAGCCTCGGCCCACTTTGTAAAGTAATCCACGGCTACTATGACATAACCATGCCCCCTGGCCTAGGTAGGCTTACAGTGCATGAAATCAATGCCCCATTTAGCGAAGGGGCCAACGGCAATAACCCGGTTTAATGAGGCGCGGTGGGTGCGCTTCTTAGTTTGAAGTGCTGGCATGGAGGACATTTTTTGACGACCTCAACATAATCTTTGAAGATAGATGGCCAATAATATCCTGCGCGTAATATTTTATGTGTTGTAGCCATCCCAGAGAGATGACCTCCACACGCCCCAGCGTGACAGTCATTTAAGACGTGTTCAGCCTTTTCATGGGTGTGACAACGTCAAAGAATAGAATCGATACCACTACGATACAAAGTATCACTGATGATCATATAATATTTTTCATGGTGGCGTATTCGACGGCAGTCGTCCCGCAAGAGTTGGTGGCTGAAACGTTGGGTCTGAAGATATAAATTAATATCTCCATACCATGGATCAGACGTACTGATGAGGAACAATGATTTGTCTGGAAGAGAATCATTGGGCTCAAAATCAACATCAGCCTAGGGAAGATCACAGATCAGCTCGACAAACATCAGAGACTTTTTAGACTTAGCTTTCTCGAATAGGAGGTCAAATTCCTGCAGTATCACGATCCAGCATGAATACTTGCCCCCAAGCACCTAACATGTCAAAACGTCGTACATTGGGTTCGAATCAGCGATGATGGTGGTGGTGTGAAGCAAGATGTAATGTCGGAACTTTTGGACAACAATAAATGCCACGAGAGATAGCTTCTCGACATGTGAGTAGTGAGTTTCGACATCAATGAGACCCTTACTGGCGTAGTATATCACATGTTCCTGGGTGTTGTTGTCTTCTTGAACCAAGACCATGGCGATCGTGGTGGAAGAAGCGGAAAGATAAAGGATATAATCCTTGTAGTAATTGGGCGGTTGGAGCACAGGGGCATGCGTGATAGCATATTTGAGACTTTCAAAAGATTGTTGAGCTTCATCGTCCCAAAAGAAAGGGATGTCTTTCTTCATCAATCTCATGTAGTCCTATGTCTTTTGCATGAAATTATAGACAAAATGCCTAAAGTAAGTTTCCTTCCCTTGCAAACTTTGCAGTTTTGTAATGTTAGTGGGAGGTGGGAGAGCGACGATGGCTGCCACCTTTAAGGGATCAATGCGGATCCCATCCTTCGAGATGATAAAACCGAGGAGGCGTCCAGACTCAATGCAAAAGATACACTTGTGAGGGTTCAAGCGGATGTTGAGCTTCATCGTCCCAAAAGAAAGGGATGTCTTTCTTCATCAATCTCATGTAGTCCTATGTCTTTTGCATGAAATTATAGACAAAATGCCTTAAGTAAGTTTCCTTCCCTTGCAAACTTTGCAGTTTTGTAATGTTAGTGGGAGGTGGGAGAGCGACGATGGCTGCCACCTTTAAGGGATCAATGCGGATCCCATCCTTCGAGATGATAAAACCGAGGAGGTGTCCAGACTCAATGCAAAAGATACACTTGTGAGGGTTCAAGCGGATGTTATACTGCTTGCATCTGAGGAAAACGATCGTCAGATGATCGATGTGGAATTGGCACTGCGGTGAATGGGTAGGTAGATCGTCCAAGTAAGGTTCCACAAAGTCCTTCACATCATGGAAGGCGTACGACATGGCCCGCTGGAATGTAGCACCATCATTTTTAAGACCAAAAGGGAGCTTGCGATAAGCAAACATACCCAAAGGATAGATGAAACCTGTCTTGTGTTGATCAGCCAGGTTGATCTCAATCTGGTTGTAGCTGGAAAAACCATCCATAAAAGAGAAAATGACACTTCCAGCACAATTATCAATTATCTGGTTGATAAAGGGAGTCGGGTAATTCTCCTTAGGACAAGCCTTGTTGAGATCCCAATAATCAATGAAGACACGAATGGTACCCTACTTTTTAGCAATAGGGACGACATTGGAGACCCATTCTGTCAACGGGACAAGGTAGATAAAACCAGATTTCAAGACCTTTTCAATTTCTGCCTTGATTGTTGTAGTCTTCCGAGGGTGTACCGGTCACAACTTTTGTCAGACTGGTTTGACGTCGGGATAGGTTTTGATTTCATGTGAAACAATAGTGGGGTCTATCCCAGGAATCTCCTCAAAGGTCCAAGCGAATATGTCTCAGAATCGCTTGAACAAGGCCGTAAACGTGGTAGTTTCTTCAGGGGAGCACTTCTGTCCTAAACAAATGTGCTCCACTACACCAGGAGTAACTGATATGTCAACCGAAATGGTAGGCTCAATGTTCACCAAGTTGCCTTCAGAGTCCGTTTGACACGTAAGTATTGGGAACTGAGAGCAAGGGAAGACATCCAGTGTAAATATAGTGGCGATGCTATTCTCCATAGTGTCCAATGAAGGAAGGAAAGATGACTGATGATGTAGGTCTTCCCACAGAGGGTCATCCGCACTCATGACTTCCATAATGGACTCGTTAGAATGAAAAGTCCGGAATAGAGGGTCGGGTAGGGATGATGTTTGCCACAAAGAAGAGGAGGTGGAGGCCACATCTAAGTGGTCCTCCAGGGCTAACTGGATAGCCTCATAAGTGAGTTCAGTGGGTGAAAGAGGCATAGTATCTACAATCAGGTGTGTAGTGGCTTCATCAGGTACAAGCCATTGATCAATAGAGTTGAGGATAGATGAACTCCGTGAGGAGATCATGTGCGTCGTGGAAACATGATTAGGGGGATTCGAAGTTGGGAACATGCCCATAATGGATGAGTCCTTAATGAGGCCAACCCCTACGCTCTCATACAGTTGTGAAGATTGTCCAAGTAATGGAACATTATCGCCCGAATGAGTATCGGTGTCCGGTGTGCAGAAATCCAGTTGGTCGATTGTGGCAATTCGGCCTTGATGGGGGAATTGTACTATACGGAAGATAGAGGATGGACTGCAGTCATGGAGTAAAACCAATTATGACCAAGCAGAATATTATAATCTAACGGGGTAGCGACCAATTACACGTTAATGGTTGCGGTCTTGCCCCCCAACTCGACTGCTAAGGCTTGTAACAGCCCATGAGATTGAAAGCCACGTCCGTCGAATGCTTTCAAGGTGGTTGGAGAATGGTTCAACTTGGGAGATGCAATGGCTCTCCAACACAAAATCAACATGATTGAAGAAGAGGCACCTTCATCCAAAATGGTATGATGGATTGTCTTCCCAACAATGTTAATGGAAACTTGAAATGCCAACTGATGGAAAAGGCTCGATTTAAAGTATTCCAGCCGAAACATGATAGTGTTGGATGAATCTGGGTCGATCGTACCGATGGTAACCAGGAGGGTCTTGCGCTAGTTAGGGAAGTTCTACAAGACTTCAAGTGTCGACATAGCACAAGGAGCTTGTGCCAGGTCCTTTACAATATTGTAGTTCTGAGCGGCCCGAGCATTAGGATTGAAAACAACCCTTCGAATCGTGCTCTTGGGAGGACACAATACTGACTCTAGAGAGGGCTTCTCAATGGTGAGACAAGCATCTGGTACGATGACGTCGGGAATCGAAGTGGAATCGTTTTCAGTATTACTTCCGACGGATTCCTTCGGCGGGATAGAGTAATATGAACGAGAACGTATGTTCAAGTTGGCAGTCTCACTACGCATCATGAGAACATGTGCGGTAGAGGATGCCTCTCCTTGGGAAGGAGAGGTGTGTTTGATCAGTTGTTGATTTTGAGCAGGAAAAGGATCATTGAGAACTATGGGGGTAGAGTTTCCTTTGAGAAACTTCTACACCTTGGGTTGGTGAGGACATTCTTTGGAGAAATGGTCTTCACTGCAGAGAAAAAAAGGATACTTTAACTTTCGCTTTTGTTTGGTGTATTCTTGAGTGGGCTTGGGCTCTTGTTGGTTAGAATATTTCTTAGGTTTCCCTCTGTTTTTCTTCTTACCACCGGATTTCTGAGATGAATCTGATTGCACATAATTCACCTCTTTGGTGGAGGTAGGAGTGGTAGGTTTGGTAGTGATGTTGGCAGCCTGCATTGGGGATGGGGAGGAACCCTAAGGGTTCGACGATCCAACAGTTTGAATAGGAGGCTGGGTGGTAAGGGAACCAATGATGCCATTAGCTTCAGGTCCCTTGGGTGGTTGTGCAGGATCAAACGTGGGATGGGGTGTGTCAGGAACAATTTCGTATAAAGTGTCGAATTGAGCATAGACCAAGTCTAAGTAATGGGCACGCGAAATGGCTCATTCCTCAGTCACAACCCCTCCCATTGCTATGTCTCGAGCTACGACAGGTAAAAGTGACTTTGTGAACCAGTCAACTAAGTGTTGGTCTAGAATATGGGCCTTAATGAGTCATCATCTCCACCGCCACTCATAAATATGATATGAGATGTGGGTTGCGGTGTTCTGGAGAAGAGAGGTCAGTAAGTCGGTACCAATCTCATAGCGAATAGGCAACTGGAAGTGGGTCAAAAATGACATAACAAGAGAACCGAAATCGGGAAAAGAGTTGGGTGGTAGTTCAATATACCACTTGGCAGCTGGGCTAGTGAGAGTCTGTTGAAATAACCTAAGATGGATCGAGTCATCCATCAAGGAGTTGTATGAACACCATAGATCGTATATCATCACCTAGTTTTTAGGATCCTCACCGCACTTGCCATCAAATTTGGGGATATCTGATGGTAACTTAACCGGAATGGGCAACTAGTTGTGCCCATGGAATATGGGATCATTCATCAGGCGAGACAGATCAGGTAAGTCCAAAGTAGCCAAAAAGGGTAGCTGTTGGTTCAGCTGTGGGCACTGATAGTACTGATAAGGCATGTATGGACAGGTAGGACCTTGAATCGACTGATTGTAAGGGGTTCCCAGAGGAAACTCACCATAAGGCGGTATGCCGCCTAGACCAAATGTAGGTCCACCACCATAATAAGGTGGTCCATAACTGTAGGGTGGGGGTTCCCCAACACCACCAGGTGGGGGTGGAGGTCCACCGTCGCCGCCTAGGGGGTGGAGGTCCGCCGCCACCACTAGGAGGGGGTGGGGGTCCACCACCACCATCGTAATAAGATGGTCCTCTGCCTCCTCCACCAAGAGGGGGGGGTGGGCCACCTCCTCCGCCGGAGGGATAGGGGCTTCCGCCACCGCCGCCACCTTGAGGGTAAGGTCCTCTGCCATCGCCTCCACCATAATAATGTGGTCCTCCACCACCACCACCGGAAGGGGATGGTACTCCACCATAATGTGGGGGTCCGTCGCCACCGGGGGGGGTAGTCCTCCGCCTCCACCAGAATGGGGAGGGTCTCCACCACCACCACCAGGAGGGAGTGGGCCATTATGGCCAGAAGGGGGTGGTCTTCCACTAGAAGGTAGAGGTCCACCGCCTCCAGGATTGTATGGGGGTCCGCTGCCTCCAGCAGGAGGTGGAGGGGGACCAAACGGGGGTGATGGTACTTGAGGGAAGGTTGATGGGGGTCCATGTCACAACGCGTTTTGATGCCCCATAGAGTGTATGTATTGTCGGGGTAAGGTACCCCGTAGAGTGCATTTACAGGATTGAATTGACCGGCACAGGGTTAACATAACCTGGATACACTTGACTCCATGGTAGTTGAACTACATTGGATGGTACCCCAACATGGGAAAGCTCTGTGGAGGATGGTGCGGCGAGGGAAGTTCCAACGGCAGGGCCGACGGGGACTCCTCCTTCAAGGTTTGGGTTATGAGATGGGGTTTTCCCCCCAGCCACAATGTGTTGACCATAAGTCAATGGTTGACTCAACATAGGTTGTTGATTACCCATCGCGATAGGAACATTACTCATAAGGACTGTAGTGGGTAAGGTGTATCCTCCTTGTGAATTTTGGGGTGTGGGGGGGAATGGGTAATGTAACCGTAGTAGTAACAGGTGTTTTGGACTGTTGTCCTTCAACAACTTGGGTCATCTGAGGTATAGGAATGGTCTCCTATGAGGTTTTACTAGTTTCATGGATGGTCAGGTTGTGCATGGATGGTTCTAGTGAATCAAAAGATACTGTGTGAATTGGGATTTCTCTAAACCTGAACCTTTGTGCGAGACTTTGTATTCGAACTTCATCACCCAAGGAACGTAAATGATCCAAGCGCTCACAAAGAGGTCCAGAAATCTCGGCAGAAGTGGGCCAATTGGTTGGTAGAGTATTTTCTGGAGTGGTCTAGGTAGGTGGGGATGCAATGGAAAAATTAACCACTTGGTGGCCTAGAGATGTTGTCCAATAAGCTGTTGATGGACCAACAGTTGCTACAGGGTCGTCCTGGGGTGGATTTAACCATTCCATTGATCCAGGCTCTCCTGGTAACACAAGAGGTAGGTTTTGTGAAGTGGAAGTGCCCGCCTCTTGACCCTGTGGTGGGCTAGAGGCAAGTGAATCTAGAGGGGTTGGAGGGAACAAGCACGCTCCAACATTCAGAGTAGGGTTTTCCATTTCAGGTGCCACGCCCGTGTTACATGGGTCCATTCTTACCCTTGAAATGACCTCTTGGTTAAGGGGATATTCAGGTGGTAAGTTCAGAATTATGTTGGACCTTCTCTGAGGAAAATAAGCCAGAATGACTGAAATAGAAGTTTCTCCTAAGGGTATCTAAACAAAATAAAAGCAGACCAGAAAATATACACAAACTAAGGCCACAAGCAAACTTATGTGATAGAAGTGGATTCAAATGTCTAGAGCCTCATAGGATTATCAAGGCTTCGCAAATTGCTATATACCGCAAGGTCCAACAGTAAAACATGAGAAGGAGGACTGGAATTGTACCCTTTCCTGAATACCCGACTACCTGGACAGTACGTGCGTAGTAATCTCCCTAAGTGTTGTTCTCGGTGTATTGCTCTGCCAAGACAGCCAAAAGGTTAACTCAATTGGTCTCAGAAATCCTAATGGTGTCTCCCGATATACACAAGGTACGTGTGAGCTCAAATCCGTAGTGGTGTTGTCTAATGCACAACCGTACGACACAAGACCTTCCTATATACTACCGAGTACATGAAACACCTTTCTATATATGCCAAGTACGTGAAACACCTTTCGATATATGCCAAGTACACGAAGTACTTGGTGGGTACGTGAAAGATCCTTGATATACCTGGTTGGTACGTGAAAGAGCTTTGATATACCGATAAGTACGTGGAAGACTACAATACCCCTAGAATACAGTGCTAGCAAATAACGACAGATTCCAAGTTTTATGACGTTGGAACACATCTCTAACTTACACACAAGTTACTAAAAATTTTACCCTAGTTCTACCATTAATTTTATCTGGATAGTTAGGTGAATGCATGAGGTGAGTACATAAATGTAAAACTATTGCAATCCCTAACTACATGCAAAAAATGTACTTTTTTGCGATGAACTCTATGTATGGGAGGGAGAAATTTCTTTCCAAGTGACTTTTACCAAAGCAACAATATGCAACACAATCCCAAATCTATCAAATTTGATAAAAAAACACTCTTTTTGCTTTTCATTTTTCCAAGCAAAACATGAAATCAACAAGAATCAAACCAAAGTTTAAACATTTTATTTTTGTCTTTTCGAATCAAAATGCAACTAAGCAATGAAAAGAGAGAAATTCCCTATCTAGAGCACTTTAAGTTTCCAATTCACTATGATGGCTTAAAAGGCATAAAAAACCAAGAATGCATACAATTCTTTCAAGCATGGAATTACTTTTGTCAAAACTTGAACTGATTTGAATTTTTCAAGAAAATGAATACTTCACAATTCTCGAAAAGTACAAATGATTAACTTTTTCTCTCAGACTTTGCAAAAGAATAATGAATTATACATTCCAATGCATGAACCTATTTCTACAAAAATTTCCAAATGCACTTGAAAATCAGTAAAAATGATGCACCTTCAATTTTCCAATGATATGCCAAGATAACAATTTGATAATAATGACATTTTTAAGCACGAATAATTGAAAAGAAGATCGTTTGCAGCACTCTAAACATTCAGAAAATCTCAAGAAAATGACAAGCACTCATATGGATTGAAAACACTCAAAACACTCAAAATGCTTGAATCACTCAAATCAAACAACCAAAAGCAAACAAAGCTAACTGACATGTGCAAAAGAAAGTTTGGGATCAGATCTAATGCAAAGATCATATCAGGTGAGGAGAGGAGGGATGACAAGGTTAAGTGGATGGAGATGGGGGAACTCGAAGTATCCAACACTACCAAGCTCAAGCTCATAAAAAAAGGACCCAATACAAATCCACACAAGGCCAAACACTTTTAACACATGAATCAATCATAAATATCTGACTGGATCTTGCAGCACAAAGGGGGTATGCACACCAAACCAAAACTCAAATAAAAAAATGGAGGGGGGATTCCCATATACCAATTCTAATATATCGACGCAATCTGTGTGCATACACAGAGCGACCGTCGCAGGTCACTAGTGCAGGAAAAGCAACGATGTTGCAGGACACCAGTGGATGGGTTTCGACAGCAGACCAAAAGGCAAGGAACAGAGGTCAAATCAACGCTTTGGTTCCACTACCAAGGTGCAAATGGTGAGATCCAAACTCTAGGATCAACAAATCTCCAAGAAATGAGCAGTAAAATGGCTTAAAGATGATAAGTACAGACTCATAGGAGGACTACAGACACTTCAAAGTGAAGATCTGATGGTGAAACAAGGCTCAGGAGGCAAGTAAGATGGCTTGCAAAAGAAATCAAATGAAAATGGCATTCAAATTGAAAACTACAAACAAGGTTTTCCCTAGTATGGTCGCTAGATTTGTTTGACAAACAATCTACCAAGAGCGGACTCGAGGCCTGATCTCCCTAGCTCAACGTGAGTCTAGAAAAAATAGAGATAGAACATAAATAACTTTCCTAGATCTAATTAGAGATCAAGGAACTAGGTACCTTACCTTTCAGATCGTTGATCCTTTCTCCTTGAATGCTACTCCCAGCTTGATGGTCTTCAAATCTCAGCTGCAAAAATGGTCAAGACAACACAATGAAGCAAGCAGTAAAATGCACCTACACAATAATAGATCTAAGTAAGCAGTTAAGTAGGAAAACTACACAAAATATCATCAACACAATGAGATTTGGTGGAAAGCACTTATATTACTGTATTAAAATGGAAATACATAGGATGAAGAGATTACAACCAATGACTTAACGTAGCAATCCTTCTCCGATCAAGCCAATTCCAAAGCCTCCTAAGCAAGCGTGAGTCTCCCAATAGATGAGTAGAGATCTCCCCTAAGCAGATCTCACCAGTATGTAGATGCTATAGACTTCCTCCCTTTGGGATGAGATTGAGCTTCACTTATATAGGACTAAGTGGATAGGGTAGGTTGAGATATGGTAGGAGAGAGATAAGGGATCCTTCCAAGAGGATAGGAACCAAATGCCAGCTTACCCAAAGGCTAGGGATAGGGATACACATCAGCTACCTTCGAGAATGGGCTCGAAGAAGCTATTTTAGTCAATTAACTGACATTGTCGCAGTCTGCAAGAAGACAACCTATGACGTCGCAGGTAGCATTAGGACAACCTGTGATGAGCTCTCAAAACCTAATAGGAAAAGGTTTGTATCTCTTACAGGTTAATGACTTAGTCAAGTAACTTTAGGGAATGTTTACACTGATTATCTTGATGGTAATATTTAGGTGTAACACCAACATCTTCATCTTACATTAATATGGGTCCCATCATCTTCAAACACCCCACACTAGATAGGGAATATAATGACAAAACTCCCCAAATAGATCCCATACAATCTGATCCTATGTTTACCATCATGTCATTCGATGAGCTCTTATCATCACTATCAAAAGTGTTTAGCATGCCACTCATTTATTCAATGATTAGGTGAGGTGTATCCTCTTATGGAAGACCTACATCTAGTGAATCCAATCAGTCAAATTCCCTTTCTCTTCCCCCTACCCAATGTCTTTGGGTCTCCTATGATGACCATTTTGGTACTTCCTGAGCTCACCCTAAGAACACTTGTTTGGTAAATTTCCTCCCCCTACCTCGATATTTCCATGAAAACCCTAAAACTATTAGCCTTTTTCTTGTCACCTACAATTATAGAGACATCTCTAGGACCTATAAAATTGACTAAGCCATGTTCCTCAAAGACAATTGAGGATAAAAATAGAAGAGTTAGGGTCACTCCTACCCCTAGACATACCTTACCTTAAGCATACCCATCATCCCAAGCATCGGTCGTACTTAGATTCCCCCCCATTGTGCCCTCTATGACATTAATGGTCATGCCACCTTTCATTGTCCTATGCTCCTTAAGATGTGTAATCTTATTCACCTACCTATGGTTTCCCCTATTCTATTGAAGCAATTAAATAGGGGAATCCCTCCCCCATCCATGATAGAACCTATATGCATGTGTAATTCCTTGTTTCACACCAATCACCCTTGTTCCCAATGAAAATCATTTAGACATTATATGAACCATTATATGTAACTCCCTCAATTTAAAACTACCCTTGGTAGTCCTTACCAATAGCTTGTGCTAACTACTCACCAAGTTGATCTAATATGATATATGTTTCCTCCACCCAAATGGACATGATGGACTCAAATACCATTTACCACATATTCTCTTCCATTGGTTCTATGTCTTACAATGAAACTTCATTTCTATCAAGCATAAACATTTATTCATCATTCTTTGGTGCACCCTCAAGCATACATGGGATGAAGCCCCACTCAATGTATACCATTTCCAGGTATGTAGGCTCCACTTAAGTTAGTCACTCATCACTCACATATGAAATAGATATTAGGAACAACACTAAAAATTACATCCAATAAAAATCCACAATGGTACTAAATGACCATGTGGTCCCTTGGTGTATGATGGTATGTTTGTTGAAGGGATAGACATTTGGTTAGTGTATCTGTTCCTTTTTAACTTGTACAAATCAATAAAAAACTTAAAGGCCTTCCATATAGGAAAACCCACACCTAACAAGGAAAATGGACCATTAAAAATATGCAAGAGGAAGAGATGACCAACTTATCAATCGCAGAATCTAAATCTAACATCCCAATATCTTGTAGTGTGCACTAAAAGTTTTAGGTGAAGTTCACTAACTTGAACACTACACCAAATAAATGCACCTCAAAATTTGTGTTCAATTGTATTTATATAATTTGACGTAAATTTTCTTTTAACTCATATGTGATTACATCAACTCCATTATTTGCATCATTTGCACCATTAGATTTGTTTTCTCAAGCTCTTTTCCACTAATATATTCAATTCATGTGTGTGGGATTTTCACCTGGGAGCCATTTTTCTTTCCATTTCTTCAAGGCCCACCACCACCCCCTTTAGATATACTTCTTCAAAATAACATTCATAAACCATCATTCCATCTACCTATGTTACATCAACCTTGTTTGACCCCCTCGAATATACCTTTAGATTACCTCTTCCTACGCAAGTTTCCTCACTCATTCTTATAATACTCATCCAATCATTCATGACTCCCCCACTCATTGTCATTTTGAATTATCACACTTGTCCCTCAATTTAGTTTACCATCAAACCCATAATCCTCATCTCATGATTATACATGACTGTATATATTTTTATGTATTCTTGCAAAGTTTATACGTCATCTTATTTGTCACCATACTCGTGTTCTAAACCTTTTTCAACATTGTTTGGAGGGTACCCGCATGAAGATGGTACCCAAAAAGGCCGCAATAGAAGAGCACAAGCGGAAAAAAAACAAGGGCGTGCACGCGCATTCAAACATGCGTATGCGCCCCTGCTTCGGCAATGTCGAATGTCCATGTTGTTGAGTTGACGTGGACAAAAGGTGTGTGCACGCATTATTAACGCGTGCGCGTGCCTGTGTTTTTTATAAAAAAAAATAGAGCATGGGTTTGTTATTGTTTTAACAAACCCGCAAGCGCATTGTAGAGCACCCCAAGCCTCCAACTCGGCATCAATACAAACCACCACTACATTGCCGACATTGCCTCCAGGTAGGTTCTCAATGAATCATGTTTTTTTTTTTTCCATTGCACTTTTAAATTAAAAAAAATTACAATGAACTAAAAAACCAACAAATTGTCATTGCAGATTAAATACACCTAACAAAATGAAAAACACACCACAACCATCAGAGGAAACCAACGAAACCGAACCATCAGAAGATAACATCAACATTGGAACGGACAATGAACCTGGTGATGGACCATCTGAAAACCCCGAGGATCAATTACAACAATATTTAAACGAATTAAGGGTATTAAGTGATGAATTGAAGAGCACCAAGGAACCCTCTCAGGTTTCCCTGGCTTCATCATTTCAAAACATCATTGAATCCATCAACATTTCCCACAGTGAGATCACAAATATGAGCCAATATAGGGCTCAAATGAGGAGCACTATTCCACTGGGATATCCAAAGAACAAATTAAAGACCTCAACATCACGAAAGCACAGTTTTACAACAAATTCATAGTTCCCATGACAAGACACACTCCAGATGTGAGGAAGAGACGGGTTTGCATGGACTGGTGTAATTACTAGCCATGGAGAGATAACTGGAGAAAGAGATGGTTTATGGTGTTTGACAGGCCACCATGCAATAATTTGGAGGTCCCACAGTATTTCCTTACGAAATTGTGGGTTGAGTTTGAGCTAGGATACCATGTCAATTATTTTTACATCACTGAGTTTTAGGGTGTCGGTCTTGGCTCTGCCCAAGATCAACCCCAGGCCCGCCGTAACCCACTTAGAGGACCTCCTGCACCCAAGAGATAACCAAACCCCCTTCCTCATCCACCTGGGTTTAGTAGCGGCCTAGATGAAAGTGATGACTCAGTTAGCCATGCCACACGTCATTTTCTTAGACATAACACATTTGTGGCTATGTCTTCACAGAGTCGGGAGGACATCGATGAGACACACATAGTTGCACGGTCTATGGGTGGTGGCCGAGACATTCCAGGTACAGGTGGAACCTAGGCGGGGCCATCTAGTTCGACTGGAACAACGACACATTGTTATTCTCACTGTGGTCATTCATTCCATGGTCCTACGCAACAGCATGCCATGGAGAGCTACATGGAACAGGTTAGCCATTATTTTATTTAATGTTCAAGTATTTATTGTATTTTATTTGATATCATGTTTTTTAATATATTTAACCTTGAATTACACATTGTTGACTTTATTTTTTTTAATGTACAGCTATTCAGGGTCGAGTCTCCATCCTCCAGGTGGGAGGACATTGGTTCCTTTGACCTAAACCGAGCCATGGCAGTAGCATAGGAGATTGCGGCACCATACACACAAGTAACTTCTTTACTTTGAATAATTAGATCCAATTATGAGTAATTTGTGTTCAGTAATTACAAATTAATTAGCACTGAGTAACCATTTTTTATATTATCATCGTTTAAAACTAAAATGAAAATGAATAATTCTCACAAAACATGTCTATCATATTATCATCGGATTTTAGAGTTGTGTTTATCATATTGTATAAATTATTTGAGAGCTATAAATTCATATAATCCAACCAAACAAAAATGAAACCTTATAAAACATGAAAACCTAAGAAAACTAGAGGCATCCTTTTCTTCTCCATTTTTAACTTCTTTCATTTATGATGCTACTTGTCCTTATGATTGAGGATGTCAATGCTCTTCTTCTCTCACTCTCTCACTTTTCCCCTCTCTCTCTCACTCTCTCACTTTTCCCCTCTCTCTCTCACTCTCTCACTCTCTCACTTTACCTCTCTCTCCCTCTCTCCTTCTCTATCTCCCCCCTACCTTCATCTCACTCTATTCATCTGTCTGTCTATCTCACCCACAAATATCTCCATCTCTCTCCCTCCTTAAGTGTCTCTCTCTCACCCTCTTTACATCTCTCTCTCTCTCTCTCTCTCTCTCTCTCTCTCTCTCTCTCCACCTCTAACTCACTCACTCTCTCTCCCCCTTGACCTATCACTCTTCCCCACCTTGTCCTCTCTCTCTCTCTTTATCTCCATGTATAAGTACCACCCTCTTTGACTCTTACTCACTCACTCTCTCCCTCCCCCTGCACCTATCACTTCATCGTCCCTTGACCTCATTCTCGTTATCCATTTACAAGTCTCTCCCTCTCCTCCCCCCCCTCCAAAGATACATCCAAGAGTACACATGTGCATTAAAAACATGTTCAATTATCCTCTATTGATCATGTCAAGGGCCCCAACTCCATAAGGCCTAGAAAATAGTGCCCGCAGTGGGTGCTTCAAAGAATGCCCGCAGGGTCCATTTTATTATGCCCACAATGGGGACTTGAAATGCCCAGAAGGGGCCTTCCAAATGCCCGCACATCTTCCTTGTCCACCTCATCATCTTGTCTTTGTCCTCTAATATTATGTTTTCCAATTCATCATCCCCCATGTCATTGAGTTATCAATCCTTCTTGTCATCAAGAATGTCCTCCTTGTCATGTTCCATGTCATCAAACACCATGCTTTACAAGTCATCAAGCTTGATTGCTTGTCACTTGTCTCTGTCTTGTCCTTAGCTTACCATGTCCTTCTTACATGCTTGTCATAAACACTTGTCATGCTTTCCAAGTTTGTCATACTTGTCACCTTTTCCATTCCTCAAGCCATGTCACCATCTCGATTGTGCTTGCCATAATGTGTATGTTCCATGTTGTTAACTCTTCCATGTCTTTGTCATTAATGTATTGTCATCAATGTCATTATCAAGTCCTTGTCATCAATACTTTGTCATGTCTTCACTTTGTCAAGTCTTGTACACTTTCCATCCTTGCTTTCAACTTGTCAAGTCATCAAAGCTTGTCATGTTTACCATTTTTTCAGTCAATTATTTGCCATGTCATAACTTTGACCTTTGTCATTAACGTGTTGTCATCAATGACAACTTTGACCATCAAACACTTCAAGCATAAATTGTCAATCTTCTTTGCCACATTATCTTCAATGAATGACCATAGAATGGGTCATTTGTTCCTATCATGGGCCCAATCCATTGTGGGTCAAAGAACACGATCCCCACAACCATGTTCTTTACCAAGTCTTGAACAAATGGCCTGCAACAATACAATAAAAACTGTATACAATATCCAAAGCCCATCAAACCACTGTCATCTAACTTGAATCTAAATTAATTGCAGTCATGTTTTTTAAGTACTATCATTTTCATTCTCATTGGAATTGTGTTTAATAGTGTTAATACTGTTTTTATAAATTCAATCTAAAAATTGTAGTGTTCGCATAGGTGTCCGCAAGCTCCAGCGACTAGCCATCTCCACCGGGGATCAGCAGATCTCCAAGTGCGCAGGTATCGTTTGTATTAAAGCATAAATTTAATTTCAAATATGAAGACTTGTCTGTGTATATTTATATTTTTTTATATTAAACTAAGATTATAAATGTGTATGCAGGTGCGAGCACCTAGGCCTACCAGTGTCGTTATTCCTCCCTCCCCATCCTTTCGATCACTGTATATGCCAGTTGTATCCCCTGGCATACACGCCCCCTTCCATGCATCCATCCCCACTCCCTTCCATCCAAAACCCCCCTCCTATCCAGCACCACACTTCCATCCATAACCCCCCTCCTATCCAGCACCACACTGCCATCCAACTCCCCCTTCTGTTTCATATCCTACGTCCCATCACCCAATCCCAACCTTTCCACCACCTCATGTACAGTTTCCCATGTTTCCACCCTCCCCCATCTGAACACAATACAACACCCATACACATTCACCCATCCCTCCAATGCAATACATACCTCCTGCCCCCCACATTCCTCCACCACACTCGCTTCCCATTCCATGGTGGCCCCATCCATACTACAACCAATTGGGGTTTATCGCCCTAGACATGCATCTCCACTTCACCCATGCTAGTCCATGCCTCCTTCTTCCATCTCTCCTTCTTCCACTATGCCGCCCAGCGGTGTAGCCACCATCGATTTGGCTACAACCGCCCCTGTACCATTCACCGTAGCATCGGAGTAGGTTGTCCAGCCCTGCTCCATCCGCCAGCCCCAAAGACCAGCAGGTTGTGTTCATGGTGAGATTCACTAGTTTATGAAAATATTGTTCAATTTTAACGAAAATTACTATATGCATCTAATTTCATCATTTATCTGATTGTTCTAAATGTTGTAGGGTGGCATTGCTGAGAGACTTGGAGCACGGAGGAGAGAGACCCCCTCACGACTTATAGTCTCACATGCGGTGAGTTATTTAAGATTTAAAAACTATTTTTATTTTTAAATTATGTTTTATACTTGTATAATTGCTAGGAAAAGTTGACATATTATTGTTGTCATTTCAGGGCACAGGGGGATGTGTTCCAAGTCACCAGAAGGACCCAGCTTCCTCTAGCAGAAATAAGAGGAAGATCGATTTTGGAGATGCACCTGGGAGCTCTGAGGGTGGACAGGAGGATTGAGAAACCGTCCTATGTACACTATCCACGATGTGGCATTTTGGGCACGAGTTGCCATATTTTGTATAGGGAATGAGTTGCCATATTTTGTATAGGGCACGAGTTTCCATTATATAGACGTTGGGAACGATGTTCCATTTTTCCAAAAAGTGTACATGATTGGATCATTTTTGCATATTAATAGATGGATCTGCACTTGTCTATATGACTTTGTCTTTGATTACATTTTTGCATACATGATTTTGTCTTCAATAACAATGTTATGGAAACGTTTTCTCATACATATAGATGTTATTTCTAGACACCAAGTGACCTCAATATGAGTCCCTTGTATTTGAATGGGTCTTGCATCTTACACTTTTTCACACATCAAGCACATGGATGTACATGTGATTCTGCATTAACATGAATGTATTCCAAATAGTTTCATAAATGAGCATAGAAACAGCAATGGTCAAAACAAAGAATTAAATAACAACAATTTTGAAATATGAAATAATAAATGATAAAGAAGCTTATGACAACCCATAAGAAAACCAAAAACCATTCCATATTGCTCACATGATTAAAATAAGTTCAATAAATTTTTAAATATGTGTGAAAGAGAAACAAGAAGCAAAACTTTTCCATCATAGAAACTGTCCAACTAACTGACTAGTACCAAAGAATCAAATGAGTAATGAAAATTGAACTGTTGTAGTTTAACAACATTTGCGATATAAAGAAGAGAAGACGTCCACAAAGAATTGCTCAAAATGCAAGAAACACAACTTCAATACAACCAAAATATGTCCTGGTAATAGTTATTATGGGTACAAGGTTTTCCTTTTACAACTCTTCACTAGGTTTGTAGAAACCCTGCTTTCACTTGTCTCATTTCATGCTCAATTGAAGTGTTTATTTACAGCGTATCTCAGAAAACAAATTGGAACCAATTTCTTTGGGAAGCTCACCCCTTATGGCCTTGATGGAGGCTCACAACTCCACACTATATGTTTTGATACACTTAATGCTTAGTCCTTCAAATTGCATAGTTAGAAAGAGTATGTGTTTCATTTGCCTCTCAATTTGTTTGATTAAATACGCATGTGTTTTGTAATGGGATCATTGCATATCCATATGGATTGTTTATGTGGATGGAGACACCCAAAAACCATTAATGCCTAGAGCTCTACACACAAGTTAAAGAAAAAACAATAAAAACTCCTAACATTGGGAACAAATAGCCAAAACCAGCAATGCAACTAGAACACAATGACTAAGGGAACTTCAAAATGCAACACCACTCCACAAAATAAGTTGCTTTAGACCTACCTCATTTGGTATGAGAGAAGTTGCTTTAGAGACCTAGAGACCTACCTACCACTTATCTCATTTGGTATGAGAGAAGTTGCTTTAGACCTACCTCACTCATGTCAATACTTGAGGTTTTGGAGGTCGACCTCCCACCCCACATGTCCTCTTCAACATTTTTTGTTCTCTTGGTTTTGTGCCCACCCAAATTTTTTTAATGCTTTGGGTACCTTGAGGTATATCCCCAACCCAAAAAACTCTTATATTATGTTGATTATGTTGGTTATTGGCTTCACCCAACAAAATTATATTTAACAATACACATGTTCATAGATTTGGTTCCCCATGCTCAATGTTCGCCCAAATCTAGCTAGATTTTGGGTTTTTGGAGGCTACTCTCCCACCCAAAATCATCTCTTGTGTTACGTCATCTTCTAAACCTCCTCTACGATGTGCCATTTCCTCCAACAATTTTTTCTCTTAGCAACTCAATCTCTTTGGAATTTACCCTACTTGAATCTATTTAGCATAAGGTTTAATTTTTAGATTTAGTGCCCTTATCAAAGCATCGTGTCGTCAACCTAGAGTTTCCACTAGTATATTCTAAATAGATACCAGAATCTCCTTGACCAAATTTGGTGGACAAATGCATAGAGATCTTCTAGACTCTTAGATATGTATCCTAACAATTTATTTTAAAACATGCTCATCTATGGTTGAAGATTGATGTTTGATTATTATAGATAACCACTTAGAGGGACTTGTCCAAGTCTATGCCAGTCCCACACTACAAATATCTACAACAAATTTAATGAAGAACAATTCACTAGTGCTCTTCACCATGACACATTACATGGGATGCATTGTGTTAGGCTTTGAAAAAACAATTTTTATCCTCTAGGTTATGAATCAAACTTAATAAATACGTGGTTCCAATTGTGATAGGATTATAGAAAAAGTACACAACAATACATAAAGGTTTTTACTAATCTCTCACTAAATTTAGGATTCTAAAGAAACACTTATCTTAAATTTAATTCATTTCTTGTTAAATATTTCATAATGAAATAGCTATTTGAGATCACCACCTTAGACCAAGCCATACCATTAATATAAAATGTACATTAGAGAAATGACCTAATTCAATTTCCTTTTATAACTCTAACCCTAACCCTCACCCAAACCCTAGTACTAAACCCTCTGTACCCTTTAGATACTTACTCTAATATGTCCTAATATCCCTACAAGTAACACTACCTCTTCACCCTCTCCACAATGGTGCCACTATCATGAAACTCAAAAGCTTGATAAATTTAAATATAAATAATATATATATTTTTAATAAATTTTCAAATATTATTTAATATAATATTTACAACATGTTATGATTTGAGGTGATATAAAATATAAAATATCCACAATGGCTACTTGCACCTGTGGGAGCCGACGGAATCCAAGTCTGCCCGCCAGTTTGGGTTCTGTGGCCCCGGAGCAAATCCTTAATGTGTCCCTGAATGGCCCAGGATGCCCTAGAAACCTAATCTAGCCCTATTAACCTAATCTAGCCCTAGAATCCGTGAACCAACACATGTACCCTCAATAGGGGGTATTTTGACTCCAAGTGGGATAGGATCACTATTAGAAGGGTTTGTATATGAGGGGTGGATCTCAAATGCTTGGCCATTGCTATGGTGTTAGTTTTTTGTTGCTTTGAGACGTTCTCCTAGGACAAGTGAGGATGAGTGTTGAAGGAGATTCCTTTTAGATTGGGAAAGCCACGTGGAATAGAATACCTTATACTAGTATGATAGATTCCTTACCATTATGAAAATTAATAGCTTATAATTTTCTGTGTAAGGTTATGTTATATTTTTTCACAGTTATGGCATATTACTCTTAGACATTATGACACATTTATCATGAGAATTACACATGCTATTAAATAAAGGACATAATCTATTCTCATGCAAACTCTACCCATGTCTCTTCCCCTTATCTTCACCAGTGGTTATATCTTCATGATCCCTAACATATAACTCCTCGGGTTTCCTCAACAACCCTATAATCTCTAGGACATCTAGGAATCCCTCATTGGATTCAACAACAAGCTTATGTTAATCAATGTCTCCCCACTAGCATGATTATCTTTATTAGGGTTTAAAAACCCTACCCATGTCATGTAACACAAGTACACCACTAGAGAACTCAACTTATAGAATCCAAGTCTACATGTCCATCTTGGTATTTCAATCCTCAAACCCTAGGTCTTATACTCTAGCATCAAACCCTAATATGCATTTGGTTGGTGATAAGAATGAGATGCTTTATGTTGGGATTGAATTATTTCAATATTTAGGACTCTAACACCTCTACAACTTCTTCCACTACCATGATCTCATATTTCAATGATGTCAATGGCTTGTGATTATCAGATACAAAGGTTGCAGTTGGAGGTCTCCTCTAGTGCTGACATCCAAAATCATGTTAGGTGTTAGCTCCTCTCTCCATATGTTTTACTAGGGAAATGGCCTTAGTGTCAGAACAATATATAAGTAACCTTAGTGATCACAGGTCTTCATGAATGTGAAAGAGAGGTGATCCAAATTCGCTCAAGGGGGCCATTTCTCATCCGAAGGATCCCAAGTGTGTGTGACCACCGTGGAAACATCCACAATGGCCACGTGCACATGTGGTATCTGAAGGAATCCAATTCCACTTGCCAGTTTGGGTTCCATGGCCCCATAGCAAATCCTCAAAGTGTCCTTGAATGGCCTCGGGGTGCCCGAAGAAAATGCCCGTAGAACCAAAACTATGGTTCTGTTTGCGAATCTGTCAATTCTGATGGATCCGAGATGGCGAGTTTCATGCATGGGACCCCCCACACCATGCCTCGAAGACTAGGAAACGAGGCCAATGTGCCATCTCTGGAGCTAGGGTTTTGCTCAGTGAGGGCCATTCTAATTTCGCTAATGGGGGGAATTTCTCATCCGAAGTCTCCCGAGTGTGCATGGCCATCGTGGAAACGTCCACAATGTCCACTTACACCTATGGGAGCTGAGGGAATCGAAGTCCCTCGCAATTTTGGGTTCCGTGGCCCCGGAGCAAATCCTTAAAGTGTCCTTGAATGGCCCTAGGGTGCCTGACAAAAATACCCGTAGCACCCAAACTATGGCTTCGTTCATGAATACGTCGCTTCCGATGGATCCAGGACATCAGGTTTCATATACGGGACCCCCAAAACCATGCCTTGAAGACTCGCCAATGGTTCCAATGTGTCATCTCCAGAGCTAGGGTTTTGCTAAGTGAGGGCCATTCCAAATTTGCTTAAGGGGGTTGTTTCTCATCCGAAGGATGTTGGGTGTGTGTGGCCATCGTGGACACACCCACAATGGAAATACGCACCTATGGGAGCTGACGAAATCCAAGTCCACTTGATGGTTTGGGTTCTGTGGCCCCAGAGCAAATCCTTAAAGTGTCCATGAATGGCCCCGGGGTGCTTGACGAAAATTCCCATAGAACCCAAACCATGGCTCCATTCACAAATCCATCAATTTCAATGGATCGGGGATGCCGAGTTTCAGCTAGGCCCCCTCCCACAGCATGCCTCGAAGTCTCAGAAACGGTGCCAATGTGCCATATTCGGAGCTAGGGTTTTGCTTAGTGAGGGCCATCCCAAATTCGCTCAAGGGGGCCATTTATCATCTAAAGCCTCCCGGGCATGCTTGGCCATCGTGGACACATCCAAAATGGCCACGTGCACCTATGGGAGCCGACAGAATCCAAGTCCGCTCACTAGTTTGGGTTCTGTGGCCCTAGAGCAAATCCTTAATGTGTCCTCGTGTCTCTGGTATCGAATCCATCGATTGCGATGGATCCAGGATGCTGGGTTTCAGCTAGGGGACCCCTCACATCATGCCTCGAAGTCCCAAAAATGGTGCCAATGTGCCATCTCTGGAGCTAGGGTTTTACTCAACAAGGACCATTCCAAATTCGCTCAATGGGGTCATTTCTCATCCAAAGGATCCCGAGTGTGCGTGGAAACCATGGAAACATCCACAATGGCCACTTGCACCTGTGGGAGCTGATGGAATCCAAGTCTGCTCGTTGGTTTGGGTTCCATGGCCCCGGAGCGAATCCTCAAAGTGTCCCTGAATGGCCTCGGGGTGCCGGATGAAAATTCCTGTAGCACCCAAACCATGCATTTGGTAGTGAATACGATGCTTCTGATGGATCCACGGTGTTGGGTTTCATCTAGGCCCCCCCCCTTACCATGCCTCAAAGTCCCGAAAATGGTTCCAATGTGCCATCTCCGGAGCTACGGTTTTGGTCAGTGAGAGCCATTCCAAATTCGCTCAAGGAGGTCATTTCTTATCCCAAGGCTCCCAAGCATGCGTGGCCACCATGGACACGTCCACAATTTCCACGTGCACCTGTGGGAGCTGACGGAATCCAAGTCCGCTTGTCAGTTTGGGTTTCGTGGCCCCAGAGCAAATCCTCAAAGTGTCCTTGAATGGCCCTGGGGTGCCCGACGAAAATGCCCGTAGCACCCAAACCATGGATGTGATAGTGAATACGTCAATTTCTATGGATCCGATATGACAGGTTTCAGCTAGGGGATCCCCCACACCGTCCCTCGAAGTCTTGGAAACAATGCCAATGTGTCATCTCTAGAGCTAGGGTTTTTCTTAGTGAGGGCCATTCCAATTTCACTCAAGGGGCTCATTTCTCATCTGAAGGCTCCCAGGTGTGCATGGCCACCCTTGAAATTTCCACAATGTCCACTTTCACCTGTGGGAGCTAACGGAATCCATGTCCCCTCTCCGGTTTGGGTTTCGTGGCCCCGGATCAAATCCTCAAAGTGTCCTTAAATGGCCCTGGGCTTCCCGATTAAAATGACCGTAGCACCCAAACCATGGCTCTGTTCTTGAATCCATTGATTTCGATGGATTCGGAATGTCGGGTTTCAACTAGGGGACCCCCCACACTGTGCCTCGAAGTCCCAGAAATGGTGCCAATGTGCCATCTCCGGAGCTATGGTTTTACTTAGTGAGGGCCATTCCAAATTCTCTCAAGGGGGGAATTTCTCATCCGAAGGCTCCCGAGCATGCATGGCCACTATGGACACATCCATAATGGCCACGTGCACCTATGGGAGCCAACGGAATCCAATTCCGCTTGCCGGTTTGGGTTTCGTGGACCTGGAGCAAATCCTCAAAGTGTCTTTGAATGGCCTCGGTGTTCCCAACGAAAATGCCCATTGCACCGAAACCGTGACTCCGATCGTGAATCTGTCGATTATGATGGGTCTTGGATGTCGTTTTTCAACTCGCGTACCCCCCACAACTTAACTCAAAGTCCCGTAAATGGTGCCAATGTGCCATCTCCAGAGCTAGGGTTTCACTCAGTGAGGGCCATTCCAAATTCGCTCAAGTGGGACATTTCTCATCCGAAGGCTCCCGAGACTACGTGGCCATTGTGGACACATCCACAATGGCCATGTGCACCTGTGGGAGCTGACGGAATCAAATTCTGCTCACCGGTTTGGGTTCTGTGGTGTAAAATTAGTCACAGCAGATCTAATGAACAAGTAAATCAATCACAATAGATGAAACTCAGAAAAATGGTGTAAAACTGTGCAAAACAAGCATCGGTACTCAATATCCCAATAAGGGTGAATAATTACAATACAATATAGTCACAATGACTGAGCAATTCGAATTGACTAAGAAGGTCATTCGAATTACTGAATGGTGTAGCTTGACTCCAACTAGGAGTCCTCATCAATCAGTGGTGGTCATCAATGCATAAGAACCAGTCATCCAGGTGTCAATCTGAGTCTAACAAGTTTAACTGAAGTGTGTAGCACTGATATAGGGAAGGAGGCTCACTGGAGGGCGCACGAGAGGCTTAAATGAAGTCAGAACAAGTCATCTAGTCCATCTGGAGGTCCAAAGGAGTGAAACAATCAATCGAGAGTGAAACTAGCCTCAAATCAGGGAGAATCGGAGCTAACTGAGTGTAACTGAAGTGGAACTGCAATGGTAGGTGAAGAAGTGCACCCTTCTCTGGCAATAAGTGAGAAGTGGGCGCCTTCATGACTAGGAGGGATAAAGAACTGATGTAAGAAGCTCTCAGGTGCTAGAATAAGGTGGGTAAGGTGCTGGAGGCATCAACCTAGTGACTGGGATGCATGCAAACCCTAATTGCATGCAAGGTCCTGAAAATGATGATGTGGATATCTGAACACCCTCCCTCAAGCTAGACTATGATGTGCAAAAGATAATGTGGGGCCCTGGTTACTAAGACCAAAGGTCACCCCAATACAATAATCCAAAACTAATAACAGTCGATAAACCAAGGATATGGAGAAAACCTCATGGGAAAACCCCCCCCTCAAAATGGACTGTACCATACCAAAAGATTTAACTTCTCCAAACTCAAGTAGATATGTCTGGAGGTATCTTACTCTTGGGAGTAAATGGATCATGCTCCAAAAACATGTGCTTGAATTCTCCATCAGTGGATGCAAGCGAATGTGGAGACTTTATGAACTTGCTCTTCATATCGAAAATGGTGAGAACAAATCTGAAAATATGAGGATGATCCTGGAACCTGTGATTCGAACCAAGTGAGGTAGGAATAGCTCCAATCGGATCAAATAGATCTTGAAACTTGAACTTCTTATCAGTAGAAGTTAAATCAGCTCCAATATTTGACAAATGGTTTCTTGAGATCTCCTTTGAACCAACAGTGGTGAGATCAAAACCAAAATCAACAAAAATTGCATGAGAATTAAACTCAAGCGAATGGTAGTGCTCTTCATCTTCAGTAAAACTCTAATAAATTGTGCAAATGATAGAACAAAATTTTATAGGAGGCATGCAATCAAGGAGGATGAATGCTTCACCTCCGAAATCAAATTTTACCTCCAAAACATCAAGTAGATCATTATTCTGCATGCTGGCAAACTCATTTGAAAGAGAGGATTCAAGAACCTCTTCGGAATCTAGAGTATGAGTTGGTTTATCTTGCTCAGAATTCGAAATAGAAGATATTGAGAGAATGAGCGTTGAATCTACAGTTTCTTCTTCATCTTGAACAATTTTTTGGCTAAGACATGATCGGAAAGAACACATAAGGAGATCTCATTGGGCTTGTTCTCCAAAAGGCTAGCATGATCCTCTTCTTCCTGCTTCCCAAATTCTCTGTCAAGTTGGACCCATAGATCACTTGGATTTTCAGCAATATTACAGAGGTAGCGCATACAAGGAGACATAGCAAGACACATTGCTCCAAAATATCTGTCACAATCATTGAGCCAATCATTCTCCTCTTCATCGGAATCAAAATCTCTTGTATTACCAATGCACATATCAAAAAGACATTGTCTCTTCAAGAATGCAATCATCTTTGGTTTCCATTCATCATAGTTGAATGGAGTAAGAATATTTTGTGAAGAAGAAGTCTCCATCTTTGCATTAGCGAATGCACATGGAGGAAGTAAGAAACCTGCAAATCACACACAAACAAACACTATGTTTTCAGCCTTGCATGCACATGAGCAAATGCACATGAGATTTTGCATGCCGCTGCTGAAATATATTGGTGAGCAATTCACTCAATCTTCATGTAGAACACCTGCAGAAAAGAAGTCTTGTCCCTGCCATGGCTCTGATACCATGTAAAATTAGTCACATCAGATCTAATGAACAAGTAAATCAATCACAATAGATGAAACTCAGAAAAATGGTGTAAAACTATGCAAAACATGCATCAGTACTCAATATCCCAATAAGGGTGAATAATTACAATACAATACATTCAAAATGACTGAGCAATTTGAATTAACTAAGAAATTCATTCGAATTACTGAATGGTGTAGCTTGACTCCAACTAGGAGTCCTCATCATCAATCAGTGGTGGTCATGAATGCAGAAGAACCAGTCATCCAGGTGTCAATCTGAGTCTAACTAAGTGTAACAAGTGTAACTGAAGTGTGTAGCACTGATATAGGGAAGGAGGCTCACTGGAGGGCACATGGGAGGCTTAACTGAAGTCAGAACAAGTCATCTAGTCAATCTGGAGGTCCAACAGATTGAAACAGTCAGTCGGGAGTGAAACTAGCCTCAAATCAGGGAGAATCAGAGCTAACTAAGTGTAAATGAAGTGGAACTGCAGTGGTAGGTGAAGAAGTGTGCCCTTCTCTGGCAGTAGGTGATAAGTGGGTGCCTTCATGACTAGGAGGGCTAAAGAACTGATGTAAGAAGCTCCCGGGTGCTAGAATAAGGTGGGTAAGGTGCTGGAGGCATCAACCTGGTGACTAGTATGCATTCAAAATGCATGCAAACCCTAATTGCATGCAAGGTCCTGAAAATGATGATGTGGATATCCGAACACGTGGCCCTGGAGCAAATCCTCAAAGTGTCCTGGAATGGCCTTGGGGTGCCCAAAGAAAATACCCATAGCACCCAAACCGTGGCTTCGTTCATGAATCCATCAATTTTGATGGATCAGGGACGTCGGGTTTCAGCTAATGCCAATGTGCCATCTCCGGAGCTAGGGTTTTTGCTCAAAGAAGGCCCTCACTAAGCAAAAACCCTAGTTTCGGATATGTCACATTGGCACCGTTTTCAGGACTTCAAGGCATAGTGTGGGGGGTCCCCTAGATGAAACCTAGTGCCTCTAATCTATATGAATCGACAGATTCACGAACGGAGCCACGGTTTGGGTGCTACGGGCATTTTCGGCAGGCACCCCAGGGCCATTCAGGGACACTTTAAGGATTTGATCTGGGGCCACGGAACCCAAACCGACGAGCAGACTTGGATTCTGTCGGCTCCCATAGGTGCACGTGGCCATTTTGGATGTGTCCACGATGGCCAAGCATGCCCGAGAGTCTTCGGATGATAAATGCCCCCCTTGAGCGAATTTGGGATGGCCCTCACTAAGCAAAACCCTAGCTCCGAAGATGGCACATTGGCACTGTTTCCGAGACTTCAAGGCATGGTGTGGGGGGGGGGCACTAGCTGAAACTCAGCATCCCCGATCCATCGAAATTGATGGATTTGTGAATGGAGCCATGGTTTGGGTTCTACGGGCATTTTCGTCAGGCACCCCGGGGCCATTCAGGGACACTTTGAGGATTTGCTCCGGGGCCACGAAACCCAAACCAACGAGTGGACTTGGATTTTGTCAGCTCCCATAGGTGCGTATTTCCATTGTGGGCAAGTCCACGATGGTCACACACACCCGGCATCCTTCGGATGAGAAACAACCCCCTTAAGCAAATTTGGAATGGCCCTCACTTAGCAAAACCCTAGCTCTGGAGATGGCACATTGGAACCATTGGTAAGTCTTCAAGCCACGGTTTCGTGGGTACCCTATATGAAACCTGACATCCTGGATCCATCGGAAGTGACGTATTCATGAACAAAGCCATAGTTTGGGTGCTACAGGTATTTTTGTCAGGCACCCTAGGGCCATTCAAGGACACTTTGAGGATTTGCTCTTGAGCCACGGAACCCAAACTGGCGAGGGACTTCGATTCCCTCAGCTCCCATAGGTGTAAGTGGACATTGTGGACGTTTCCACGATGGCCACGCACACCCAGGAGACTTCGGATGAGAAATGCCCCCCCTTAGCGAAATTGGAATGGCCCTCACTGAGCAAAACCCTAGCTCCGGAGATGACACATTGGCCCCATTTCCTAGTCTTTGAGGCACGGTGTGGGGGGTCCCCTACATGAAACTCACCATCTCGGATCCATCAGAATCGACAGATTCGCAAACAGAACCATAGTTTGGGTGCTACGGGCATTTTCTTCGGGCACCCCGAGGCCATTCAAGGACACTTTGAGGATTTTCTATGGGGCCACGGAACCCAAACCGGCGAGCGGAATTGGATTCCGTCAGATACCACATGTGCACATGGCCATTGTGGACGTGTCCACGGTGGCCACACACACTTGGGAGCCTTCGTATGAGAAATGGACCCCTTGAGCGAATTTGGATCACCTCTCTTTCACATTCGTGAATACCTATGATCACTAAGGTTACTTATATCTTGTTCTAACACTAAGGCCATTTCCCTAGTAAAATAGATGGAAAGAGGAGATAACACCTAACATGATTTTGGATGTCAGCACTAGAGGAGACCTCCAACTGCAACCTTTGAATCTGATAATCACAATCCATTGACATCATTGAAATATGAGATCATGGTAGTGGAAGAAGTTGCAGAGGTGTTAGAGTCCTAAATATTGAAATAATTTAATCCCAACATAAAGCATCTCATTCTTATCACCAACCAAATGCATATTAGGGTTTGATGCTAGAGTATAAGACCTAGGGTTTGAGGATTGAAATACCAAGATGGACATGTAGACTTGGATTCTATAAGTTGAGTTCTCTAGTGGTGTACTTGTGTGACATGACATGGGTAGGGTTTTTAAACCCTAATAAAGATAATCATGCTAGTGGGGAGACATTGATTAACATAAGCTTGTTGTTGAAGCCAATGATGGATTCCCAGATGTCCTAGATATTATAGGGTTGTTGAGGAAACCCTAGGAGTTATATGTTAGGGATCATGAAGATATAACCACTGGTGAAGATAAGGGGAAGAGACATGGCTAGAGTTTGCATGAGAATAGATTATGTCCTTTATTTAATAGCATGTGTAATGCTCATGATAAATGTGTCATAATGTCTAAGAGTAATATGCCATAACTGTGAAAAAATATAACATAACCTTACACAGAAAATTATAAGCTATTAATTTTCATAATGGTAAGGAATCTATCATACTAGTATAAGGTATTCTATTCCACGTGGCTTTCCTAATCTAAAAGGAATCTCCTTCAACACTCATCCTCACTTGTCCTATGAGAACGTCTCAAAGCAACAAAAAACTAACACCATAGCCATGGCCAAGCATTTGAGACCCACCCCTCATATACAAACCCTTCTAATAGTGATCCTATCTCACTTGGAGTCAAAATACCCCCTATTGAGGGTACATGTGTTGGTTCACGGATTCTAGGGCTAGATTAGGTTAATAGGGCTAGATTAGGTTTCTAGGATTCTAGATCAGTTTCCTAGGGTTAGATTATTGTTTCTAGGGCTAGTTTAGTTTTCTAGGACTATATTAGGATTATAGTATTCTAGCTTAGTTTTCTAGTGTTAAATTAGTGTTTTTAGGGTTAGTTTAGCTTTCTAGGATTTCTAGGGCTAGATTAGGTTTGTAGGGTTATATTAGTGCTTCTAGGGATAGACTAAGTTGTAGAAGGAAAAGATGACATGAAGGACAAGCAATGGACAACACATTAATGACAAAGTGTTGATGAATCAACAAAGGAGCATGCCAAGGTAAGCAAGATTGATAGGATAACAAAGGAGTATGAAAAGAACAACAATATGATGATGCAAAGATCACCAAGTATGACAAGGACAACAATATGATGATGCAAAGATTAAGCAAGCATGAGATCATGTCAAACTAGCATGACAGATGTTGTTAACATGCATGATGAGGATGACTTGTTGACATGGAGGAAGAATGACAAATATTGTTGATTAGGAAAACAAGCAAAGTTAATTTGGCAAGCATGACAAGTGCTAGTGACATGGAAAAGACAAGGAGAACACACATACCATGTTGACATGGCTTGAGGAATGGAAAAGGTGACAAGTATGACAAAGATGGTAGGCACACGGTAATGATGTGAAGAGAAGATCAAAAAATTAAATATATAGAGAGACAGGTTAAGTCTCCTTCGTGTCAGGTCAGCAAGGTTCTACTTATTCATTAGAGAGGTGTGATGCCTTAGTGGAGGACATTGTTGAGGGTGATTCAAGAGTGTTAGATAATGTGAGTATTATACGGTCAACTCGATCCCGGGGTGGAAAAAGAAAACCGGGAAGGGTAATGGGATTCCGTCAGCACCTGCAGGTCCACCAATGCGAGACACACATGTACACCTCAAAATATTGATTTAGGGGTAGGACACAGGTGACTATGAAGTATCTTTGTTAATTTTTTATGTCTGTAAAGTGTCTATGAGTGGAGATAAGTGAGGGGAGATGGAAGTAGTGCGATGGAGAATGGTTGTAGGATGACCTAGCAGGCTCTTAGGGATGGATGGTGGATTTAAAATTAGAAATGTTAAGATAATAGAGAACTCAAATTGTTCACATGTATGTATGTATGTATCAACAAAAAATGCATGTACCAACAAAATAACATAAAACTACACAAGCCTTGATGTAGAACATAACATTATTTGATGCAATTCTATCTCTTATGTAAAGTTGACTGACCTCGTTCAATAAATCCATATGGATCCTCTCTGTTGCTAATTGTCTCCATCAATATCTTGTGATCTAAATGAGGCAGGTAGTAGCGTACCTTGGTTGAGCTCTTGCTTGTCATTGTCTGTAGATGGATGTTTGTGCCAATGATCAAGTTTGTGAAGTGATACACCACTGAACCTGGTCTGTAATCCATGAATACATACCCACTAGTCTTTATTGACTTCCCATCCAGTGTAAGATATTCCCCCTTAACCACCATTGAGCCAATAGGAAATTCAATGCTTTCATCGTCGATTAATGATCCGTAGAGGGTTTTCATACCTTGGATGCACCGTGCCAACCAATAATCCATCCCCCATTTCAGGGAAACAACTGCGTATATGTGTCCTCATTGTACAAGATCTGAGATATGCTCGTAGTATATCGAAATCGTTGACTGACCCTCCTCTAATTGGGTTGTTTCAACAACTGCACGTTAGTCTATTGCAAGTGACACACGATCCCATTCATCAAAATAGTCCATGCATTCGCATTCATCCCATTCGCCACTGCTACAAGGGCTGCAAAAGCAAGCAATTTTTCGCGTCCATATTTCAAATAAGGGGTTGTTTGAGCTTTGAACTAAATGAAATCCACGTGTTCCTTGTATTGTGCCGCAACTGTAGGAATATGATCGATCTATGTCAACCACTTGCCAAAAATTTCTTACCACACGTCCTGTCATTGATAATGTTGGTTTATCTCTTGCTCAATATGACATTGTTGCAAAGCACCATTGAACTATGGATTCTGCATCTCGGATATGATGGTCCATGTTAAACCTCATCTCTTCCCTTCGTAGTGCGGTATTGATGCATGTATAGGCCCCATCATGCTCGCCTTTCTCGTGCTCGATCTCAAAATAGTTCCAGATATGCGACACATTATAAGTCTTATGCAAAATACTCATCCATTGGAATAATCGGGAATTTTTGAACTGGCCCACACAACCATATGACCATATCCAATGCTGATCCATCTATACATCTCTCTCCTTCAACTGGTCATAGAAAATTTGAAAACAATGTTGCACATAATGCATATCATGGGTTCTATCATCACTTATGTAAAAGTTTGTCTCCTTCAGTATTATCCTCATGTCATTGCTGCTCTCTGGCCCGTGCCTATACATAATATGTACCATGATGTTGACTTGGTATGAAAGGTAGTATTGACTCTGGATTTCATTTTGTGGCTAAAGGGTGTAATTTTATGCAAAATCCACAATTGACACTAT
The DNA here is from genome assembly GCA_027924585.1 of Larix kaempferi. Taxonomy (NCBI): domain Eukaryota; kingdom Viridiplantae; phylum Streptophyta; class Pinopsida; order Pinales; family Pinaceae; genus Larix; species Larix kaempferi. The sequence continues at coordinate 4,625,989 of BSBM01000034.1, forward strand.
GGTTCTAATAGGAAATGTGTCCCTGCATTTTCTGTATTGCTCATCTTGCCATCATGCTACATGCACATGTTGAATATACTTCTCTGTTTTCTTGTAGAACTCCGTCAAGAAGTCACATACCCGTACCTGTTACCATGAAAAAAAGGGCAATATTACAATGTGGACTTTGGAAAAATGTATGTCATAAATTGAACGTGTAATATGAAAAATATGCAATATTCATTTGTACCTGTGACTTCACTAGTGCAATCTTTTTACTTTCCTTGGCACTGTCTAGTTGATAGGTTACGTACTTGAAGCTCTGCATCTCCATGCCCATCCTACCAAATTCATGCTCCTCGCTTTCATGAATGCAACGGTTCAAAAGATAAAACCCACTGCACCTAGAACATGTCCCATATAGACACGATTTTTCATAATATTTTTTTCCTTCAAGCCTTGGACACATGATGTTGTGGATAAATTCTCTTGATGCATTCGGTGGTAGTATGGATTCATTGCAGCCTTGCACAATGTTAGTATGAAAATCACAAAATATGTGTTTATATGTGTCATAATAATATTCATATTCTACATGGTATATACAACAACAGGTGTTTCGATCAATGCATATACAAACGTACCATGTTTGCATTTCTCAAAGGACCTTTGGCCCAAGTTCAATTGTGTGTGCTCATTCCTGAATCTCTCAGAGATTTCAGTCTGTGTGGTGTAAAGGAAGTGTTTAACATGTGGTTCATGTTCAGTAGAACCTTTTCTCATCTTTATCACGTCTCTTTGGTTTGATGAAGGTCTGGCATGGTCATGCCAAAACTTTTGTACTAACTCCTTAACATCATCAATTAGCTTCCTATCTCCACGAGGAAACCTACCAACAAAATCCCAACAATCGTTTTCACCCGGAGTATCAAGATTTTCTCTTGTAACGGAGTACTTTTTAATAGTTTTTCTATTTATTTGAAGTATGTGAGAAGTGTGTGATAGCAGGAGACGTTGCCTTGTGGACTTGCTTACAACTGATTCCACTAACACACGACGAGATGCATAGAGATCTTTTGTACAAGACATCTTCTCAATCGCATTAAATGTAGATTGGATATTTCTAACAATATGACTGCTAGCCTCTGAACTTTTAACCATATTTATGCCCAAATTCTCCTAACAGCAGCTAAACAATGTGACTTTAACAAACATAGCAATAATTGACTTTTACCTGCATCACTTTGGATTCAAAATATTCCTTGACAATTTTGTTGCATTTCCATTCGATAGTGCATTTTGGAAACTTACCTTCAAGGACCGATAGAGCACTTTCATCCACATGAATACGTCTAGGAGTTTTTCTTCTTGCACTGGACAGTCGAGGTAGGGAAGGTGGACATGAGACATGAATACCAGAGCTTGTTTGTTGTGGTGCTTCATTCACACATTGGGCCATAATGGCAGTGTGCTCGACATGGTTGTGGTTTTCTTGGGGAGATTGCAAATTAAGCACTGCTTGAATGTCCATCTCTATCCATGCAACATCTACCAATATTCCTGTGTCGTGAGGAACTTTAGCATGACTCATTGATGGATTGTTGGTTGGAGATTGTGTTGATGCTGGAATTTGAGTTGGGTCCATTCTACGCAACCTCTTTACCTATGGTTATGAACAAGAGGTTGTCATGTCAACAACTATGTTAGGATCAGTGGCAAGATCCAGGGCAATGACAGGACCATGTCTCACTCTTTCCATTACCAACCTGGCCTTTTCTCTTAAGTCATTGACCTTTTCAATGGGAAGATTCCTTCTATATTTTTTTGTTTTGTTACGTGAGTTTCCCATCTACAAAAGTCTCTTTAAAAAAACTGTGAGGCCTACCCCTGCAAAATAAACAACAAATAAGATATCAGTTCCATTATACAATGAACTTGACACATTCCAACATAACTTACTACTTTACAAATTAACACATACAACTACAGACAATGTTGGTTTATTTGTGCCCGAATAAACATCATTATCCCTTACAATTCCAATCAATTTAGATGATGGTTGGTCAAGTGTAGAATGGAGAAACTAGTGTCTTTACTAGCTAGAGATACTAGAGATGCCTTGGGAATAGTTTGATATTTTTTCTACATCAAATAAGGTAAAGAGAATAAGTTTACTAATTACACAATGAGGAGGTTGCAAATTCCCCCAAGGAAGGAGAATTCAATGAGGTAGAGGCAAGTAGTCAAGCTCAAAGGAACAATATTAAAGAAACATTATGATAAACATAGCATGAATATGAGAGCATGGAGAAAATTTCATGAACTAATCAATATGGACCCTCTCCCATGATTGCTTCTTAGGATTTTATTCAAATTGAAGAGGCTCAAGAGAGAACCTCATCATAGATGGGAATGTGTGGGTCGAGGGAGGATTAGTTTGATAGTTTATGCTATAGATTTTTCTATGGTGTACAATGTGTAAAAGATGGAGGTCTATTAAACCATTTATTTGTATTTTTTTCAAATGAAAAAGAGTTTATGCTAGAGATGCCTTGGGAATAGTTTGATAGTTTTTCTACATCAAATAAACATAGCATGAAGATGAGAGCATGGAAAAGTTTCATGAACTAATCAATATGGACCCTCTCCCATGATTGCTTCTTAGGATTTTATTTAAATTGAAGAGGCTCAAGAGAGAACCCCATCATAGATGGGAATGTGTGGGGGAGGAATAGTTTGATAGTTTATGCTATAGGTTTTGCTATGGTGTACAATGTGTAAAATATGGAGGTTTATTAAACCATTTATTTGTATTTTTTTCAAATGAAAAAGAGTTTATGCTAGAGATGCCTTGGAAATAGTTTGATAGTTTTTCTACATCAAATAAACATAGCATGAAGATGAGAGCATGGACAAAATTTCATGAACTAATCAATATGGACCCTCTCCCATGATTGCTTCTTAGGATTTTATTCAAATTGAAGAGGCTCAAGAGAGAACCTCATCCATACCATCCTTGTGTGAAATCAAAATATATTCATGGTAATAATTATTGGTTTAGATTGCATACTTCATCTTGTCTAGTGAATATGAGTTTTTTAAGATGGGAACTTGGGAATTCTTCTTGTCAAATTCATTATTGTCTATGCATGGATATTGTTGTAGGCATATGATAAAAACAAAAAGGCGTGGTAGAATCTCAAATCTTGTGAATGAAAAGAATTATTTACAATTCACCATACTTATAGAAATGATCTCCATTTCCAATGGAACTGGTAGCTTGAATGTATCCACTAGATTCCAAGACCACTGAAGATGTTTGTTAGATTCCAAGAGTGATTTTGTGTCCAATAGATCAATGAGTGTCCAAAAGATCAATGAATGTGAGCCAATAAGCAACCTGGAAGAGCTTGAAACCTACAAAAGACAGAAAAGCCGTGTTTTTTGGTAGCATTCCAGGGAATAGAAAACTTTATTTTTTAACTAGTAACAGACATGCGCACACGTGTTTAAATGTGTGCACGGGTTTTTGTAGATCCTGCGCATCATTAGCGCGTACGCGCGAAAACATGCACATGCGCCCCTGCATAACGTTTACACCATTTATTAACCAACATTTACACCATTTAATGCCAAACCTCCCCCACTTTGAAAATATTTGCATATATTGGACTATACTTCAAAAGTGGATAAATGAATGGCTAAAGAGAGGGGGGTTAAGGATTCTAGGGATTTAAGGGTTTAGGACTTAAGGCATAAGGTCTTAGGTATTTGGACTTTAAGGATTGTGGGTTAGGTTGTTTAGGAGTTAGGGTTGTGAGATTACAGGTTCAATGGTTCAATGGTTTAGGGGTTAAGGGATTTAGTGTTTTAGGGAGAGTGATAGGTAGAGAGAGATAAAGAGATGGGATATGGGAGAGATAGAGAGAAAGAGATCATGGGGTTAGGGGGTTAGGGGGGGAGTAGTAGCATCCCACATCATACTTCTCAGGGTCTCTCCTGGTGCAACGCCACAAGATATTTGAAATGTAAACATGCTTAGAGGGTGAAAGAAGAGGATTGAGACCTAAATGAACGTTTCATAACTCAAGAGATACGATATGAGGATGAAATGATTTGGTCCCTGAGCCCTAAATCATTTGGATATGGGTTTTTTTCACACCAAACACAGCCCATATGGCCTCAAACATGGACGAGTAAGGAAATAATACAAAAGAACCCTCTCGTAAGTCCAACTTTAAAAAAAAATTGTAAGGGGCCCCTGGATTATCCCTGGAGGGGTGTTGTGGTCACAACAGTGGGATACATGATCCATAAGTAGGTTTTGTAAACTGAAACAAGGACTTTAATCCCTAAATGACCCTCTCAACCTCAAATGCCATGAACAAAACCTAAAATCCACAACGTGAGCCCTCTATAAGGTATCTTTGGAATCAAAGATGAATGCGAGTGTCATTACAATGTCTTGGGAATCATGTCCGACAATTAAACGAGAGCCTTTATCAATAATCTTTTCTTCTTAGGAATATGGACACCATTAATTTTCCAATGTAGATTATCCCTAACATGCTTTATGCACTGTGGATGGTTCTTGGGCCCTTAACCATAGTCTTGGTAGAACAAAAATAGCCTCAATCCCTTGGCCATGGTTTATGAAGGGAAATAACAATCTTATACCAGAAACATATTTTGTCAAGATCAAATGCTATGAATGCATCCTCAGACTACCATGCAAGACCATGGATATGTTGCAAGGCCTTGAAAATCGTAAAAGAATGAAAACAGGTTCCTTGAGATCTTATTGAGGCATACTAAGCTCAATTGAATTCCACTTGATCCTTAATTGAAACTTCTTGACCTTAAGCGTCGTCAATAACACATAGAAGCCATGACACTAGCCCTCTACAAGGATTATTTTGCATATGAATCGAATATGGTTTCCATTATGTTGTCTTGGGCATCAAGTATTTATCTTGGCTCAACCATTGCGAGTGGAGGGAAACAAGAGCCTCCAACACTAACTCTTGCTTCTAGGGAACAAACACCATGAATGAGTCCCTGAACCACCACATATGAAATATATAGGGTATTATTCAACTTCAAGTGTGTTATGTGTGCCATGACTAGGTTAGTTGTGAATAAAAAATGGGTGTTAAGGTCTGACCAAGGTATAGGGACAACAAGAAGCTCCTCATGCATTAAATGAAGCTTCTTATGCTCAAGCACCATGAACAAAAGCTACAACTAAAGAAGCTTCTTAGGATACGATGTTTAATGCATATTCAAACCACCACACATAAACCTTGTGGGGTATCTCTAGCAAATGCAGAGGGATACATATACCATGATTAGGCTACATCGCATTCCTTAAACAAGATTATGTATTCGACACACGCCAAGAATGTTTGTCGAGGCCATGGATAGTGTTGCTAAGTATGTTAGTGGTATGCATTCAACATGAGTAGTTTTCATGAATTGGGAATGGGTTTATAGTCCTAAACATGCCTAGGTGGAACAAATGGATTCAACCATAACGTAACCTTTTCAAGTTCAAGTGCCATGTTTTGGGGAGGAAAACATTCATCCTCGAGGCTTAAACATAGTCTCTTAGGTTCAATCGCCATCAACAACATGTGCAAATAATGGCATGTACCCTCTCTAAGGGGTCTTTACAATCAAATTTTGATATGGTTTCTATCATCATCATCATCATCATCATGCCATCATCATCATCATCATCATCATCATCATCATCATCATCATCATTGTTATCATCATCATCATCATCATCTTCGTCATCATCATCATCAACAACAACATCGTCATCGTCATCGTCGTCATCATCATCATCCTCATCATCATCATCAACAACAACATATTAGTCATCATCATCATCATCAACATCATCATCATCATCATCATCATCATCATCATCATCAATCATTGATGATGATGATGATGATGATGATGATGATGTTGATGATGATGACGACGAAGATGGTGTTGATCGTCATCATCATAATCAACAGCATCATCATCGTCATTCGTCATCATCAACATCATCATCAACATCATCATCAACATCATCATCATCATCATCATCATCATCATCATCATCATCATCATCATCATGAAGATGATGATGATGATGATGATGAAGATCGTACTCATCTTCATCATCATCCATCATCATCATCATCATCATCATCATCATCATTGTCGTCGTTGTCATTACCATCATCATCATCCTCATCATCCCCTTCCTCCTCATCATCATCGTCATCCTCATCCTCCTCCTCCTCCTCCTCCTCCTCCTCATCATCTTCATCCTCTTCATCATCATCATCATAATAATAATCGTCATCATCATCATCACCATCATCATCATCCTCATCATCATCGTCATCATCATATTCATCCTCATCATCATGAAGATGATGATGATGATGATGAGGATGATGATGATGATGAGGATGACAAGGATGAAGATGACGAGGATGATGATGATGATGATAATGAAGACCATGATCATCATGAGCATGATCATATTATTATTATGATGATGATGATGATGATGATGATGATGATGATGATGATGATGAAGATGATGATGAAGATGATGATCATGATCATGACTAATATTGTCATCATCATCATCCTCATCATCATCATCATCATCATCATCATCATCATCGTCATCGTCATCACCCTCTTCCTAATCATCATCATCATCATCATCATCATTATCATCATCATCATTGTCATCGTCATCATCATCGTCATCGTCATCACCATCATCAACATCTTCATCATCATCATCATATTCGTCATCATCTTCATCATCATAATCATCCTCATCATCATCCTCATCATCATCCTCATCATCATCATCTTCTTCATCACCATCATCATCATCAACATCTTCATCATCATCTTCATCATCAACATCATCATCATCATTATCATCAGCAATATCATCATTTTCTTCATCATCATTGATGATGATGATGATGACGAAGATGATGATGATGATGATGATGATGATGATGATGGATGATGATGAATATGAGTATGAAGATGAATATGATGATGATGATGATGATGACGAATATGATCATCATCCTCATCCTCATCCTCATCCTCATCATAATCATCTTTGTCATCATCATCACCCTCATCATCGTCATCATCCTCGTCATCATCATCATCTTCATCATCATCATCATTGTCATCACCCTCTTCCTCATCATCATCCTCATTCTCATCATCATCATCATCTTCGTCATAATCTTCATCATCAACATCATCATTATCCTCATCATCAGCAGCATCAAGAAGGGGGAATCAATGTTTGACCTAGGGTGACCCCTTTTAATCATTCCTAGAGTTATGTTGTTGATGAACCAAAATCAAGCACTTCAACTAACTATGGGCAAAATCACAAGGTTGGATCCCAAGACAAAACCTAGTAAGTAGGAGGGTTCCCCAACGGGTCTAGTAGAGTCAAACTAATGATTAAAGTTATAATATTGAAGAGGAGGCAATATCAAACCCTACTTAAGCACTAGACATCACAAGGAGTTCATGCATATAGGGTAAGGTAAAGTGACTCAATAGATATTTATCTAGCACATAACAATCTTTGTATGAACAGAGAAAAATATCAATGTTAATAATGGGTAGGTCATGTATATCAAGGAAATGGAAGTAGGAAACACCCTAGTACCTCTAAGTAGGTAGGTGTATGTGAATACTAATAAATGCATACACTACAATCACTCTTATGCCTACGTTTTGATTCATTCAATATGATTTTTGTATGGATGCATATGTGCAATTGAGCTAGGGTTTGGTCAATACAATGTATTCATATTGGTGTGTTGTTTGATTTTTGTTGTAGATTAGGATACCAAATCCCAATAGTTTCCATTTCGAAAAGCCAATAGTCATGCAATTTAGCTAGGATTTGGTAAATCCATTGTATTCATTGAATAGGATATCAAATCCCAATAGTCACCATTTCCTATAGTCAATAGTCCACCACCTACGCACTAAATAGCACATATGCACTAAATAGCACGTGCGCGTTGTTTAGTGAGAACGCGCTATTTTTGTGTACACGCATTTAAAATAACTTGCACGCACCATTTAAGTTTCTAAATTTTGGCGGGAAGTTCCTTTCCCACCAACGTGGTGGATGACTTGGCCGCTATGGTTTTAGGTTCGGGTTGCCAAACCAAGTGGCTTGGACTGTGTTATAACAAAATACATCTTATTCTATAACTTCGTCTGTTTCGAGCATTATGCTGCGTATGCTACACTTGTGCACTTCTAATGAAATTGCACACACTTGTAGAACTATGTGTGCAGATTCCAAATATGTAATTTTTTATTAAATCTATTGTTTTTTTCTATTCTTTAATTAACTTTAATTGCACTAACGTCAATCTTACACAAAAAGTAGGTTATCTCTTTCGTCTATAACTTTTGATTGGCTCACCTATTTTGAAAATGGAAAAGAACCCGCACAATTACACACAAAGACCTACATCCTAAAAAAAAAAGTTCATTGATTATGTTAAGACCATGATGTCGGGGACCAATGCTCGACCTAGTCATTTTAGGGCTTGGCTGACTTCCTTAATTAAAAAATAAAATAAAATTAACATAAATAAATATGAAAAAATAGTGCTGCACTAGAACGGCTTGTTATCTACGACTGTATATAATTTTTTTCACAAAATTCCACCATTTGCATACCAAACCAGGGGACCAACGCAAACATATTCATTATGTTTTCTTAAAAAAATAACATATCAACCTTAGAAAACCCCATTTTTGGGGGGTTATACTTAATTTCCATAAATAATATTTATATATTCTGGAAGGTAATCCGATTGTCTACGTTTCATATTCTTACGCTATATTCCAAAAATTTGTGTAGGTAGCTCTAATTTATTGTTTTTCGACATTCAGATTTCTATTTTTCTAGAAGTCCATTGCAACTAACGCATCATGAGTGGCCAGCATTAGCTTGCACCAGCCCTAGAGCCCTCAATATAGGTCGACCCTTTAAGATTACCCATACATGTTTTGACCACACATCCTAGTGGATATACTTTTTATGTACTTCTCCGCCCTCTTGGGCACCATTTTTCCCTCACACATGTTTAGACAGAAGCAACATTCCTTTTTCAGATGTATTCAAATTTCACACCTATCGCTAATATCCGTTATTGTACCTTTCTTTGAAAGTTACACAAGTATATGTTCTTTGTTTTTAAATTGATATAATCATACATGTATATCACCTGAATCTTATTTGTTTTTAAGGTCATCTCCATCACTTGTTCCTAGGTGACAGCCCCTCCTTGGTCATCTCTCTCTCTTTCTCTACATTATCGCCTACAAGAATTGGGCAAGAAACACATGATCTATCTACTACATGAGATGCTCAACCTCACACATCAGAGGGCATTCATTATCACCCTAATTTTACTCACCTAGAACACTTGAGTGTTTGTAATGGAAATCATCGTCAATTCAAGTATAATTCACATAATGGTGTCCACCATATGATTTCGTGGCTATTTTCACCCCACTAAGTAATTTGAAACCTTAATTTGAACATTTCTAGGGTCTTGTGAGATATCTCCCATTATTGTTATGTTCACATTAATAACTCTTTGCTACTCACAGAACCCCTGTCAATTTGAAAACTCGCGATACTCTGTACATTGTAAATGGCCAAGAACCTACTAAAATGTCATAGTGGGTGCATACAAACCAAGTTGAACCTACCATGTCATGAATGCTAAGCCCTTTTACCTTTCTCAGGGTCTCATTAACCACATGGGATCCCATAATTTAATTGAGGATCATTCACATGGGATATGGTCCATGATGGGGTTACAATTATGCTTATAAAAGGTATCCATGGAGATGCATTGTAAGGAGGAGGAATTCATATCAAAGTTATGTTAAAGAAATAAGATCAGAGAGTTAGGAATCTAATCCCTATTTGTCGATTTCTAGTTTATTTTCTTTCTTGCTTCTTGCTTCCTCTCTAAAGTGGTTATCCACCATACTACCCAAATATCACCAGAGATTGAGATTGAGCATACAAGGAGGTCAAAAGCCCTCCCACGGAGAGCTTTGGAGTCCACTTGCTACAATGTTTTCTCATGAGGTGATACACTACATTGTTTATTTTCCTTCCATTGAAATGAAATCAAGCATTTATTTCCCAAATATGTTATTTGAATGTTGTTTAATCATTGAATTCAAAGTTTAATGTTTTTATCGCTTTCATATATGCTTACATGTTGAAGTAATTACTTGTTTGTTTGTCCCCTTTACTACATTTATCTAGTGTTCGCTTTACAATCATTTAAGAATGAGTTTTTATACACCATTACACTAAAACCTTCAAACCAACATTATCAATGTGCCACATCAATGATTTAACCAAGTAACATAGTCTTTTAATATTAAAGGAAATTAAATGTAATAAATAGTTAGAATTTATAGAAATAACTATGTTGTAGTTTCAAAATTCCAACAATTATAATAAAATATGGAAATCTGCATACCAAAATTAAAAAAATATGTACATATATAGGAAATAAAGAAAAGAGAAAGCCAAACAACTAACAAACCCAACGCACAAAAGATCACAGAAATGTAAATAAACATCATAGATAAATTTGTGTATAGATTAATTTTTAAAATGATAAAATGTGGATGAGGATTTATATATGAGATTATACATTTTTATACATTACAAGTGATAAGTTTCATTACTAAGGTAATTACAAAATTGACCTTGATATAATCAAATCTTTAACTTCTTATAAACCGGTTATTTGTGTCTACGCTACTTATTTCTACATTAATCAGAGACTAAGTCAACTTTAAACCCCTAAAATGGTGAGCCTAACAAGTTCATCAATTGTTTAGGCAACACCATTTGATAATTGTTGATTTGTTGGTTTTCTCATGTAAATATGATGTTGATGTGAGATTTAAGGCGCCATGTTATAAATTAGGTATGAATCACACAAGTGCATCTCAGCCATTATGAACATAAAGCGATGGTCACAAACAAGGGATCCTGACCATGATAAGACTTAAGTACACACTTTTTATGTAGAAAATGCCATATTAAAGGATTAATTGAGGATCAAAATGCCATATTAAAGGACTAATTAGGGATATTAAGGGAGATGCTAATCATAAGATTTTGAATGATAATTTATTCAACAAAAGGATGGTGGATGTTAATCTTAAGAGTTGAATGATAATTAATAAATATTCAATAAAGTAAATATAATATGATAACCAATATAATGATTTTAGATTTTATGAAGAAGTTATTCATGTATTAGTCCTTGGTTATGTTTTATATTTTTTTATAAATGTTTATTTCGAGGATGGAATGAAATCCAAAATGAAATCCATCTAACTCATCAACTGAACATAGTATCCTTTGACCATCATAATTTAAAGTTGTAACCATTTTTTCCACAAGAAAAATATTTACTTTATTGATAAGTATATGAAGTACATTGATCCGGAAGTATCCTACAGTACATCCAAACCGAGCCACCAAATAGAACCGAGACCACTCCCGGTGTCCCAAGACAGGTCCAAAACCAGAACAAAAGATGAACGGGATATACCAATCCCCCAAAGAGTTCAACAAACAAAATATAGATCCAAAAAGTAAATAGAAACAAGGAAAAAAGAGGTGAAAGAAACTAATCTACCATAGTCTAGAGCCGCCAAAACAATCTCATAACGAAAAACTAAGCAACAAAAATGTTCCAGAAACCCCTAGAGGGAGGCAGGGAGCCCTCCAAAATCTCATAATAAATCTTGCCAGCCGACGCCACAAGACCACGACGTGAAAGTGAATCTGCCATAGTATTGTGTTCCCGATATATATGGACGATAGAAGTCAGCGGGCATTGTTTGAGAAGTAACAACGTTTTGTTCAACCAAGAAGAGAGTGCCAAGGCATGTATGGCAGCAACAGAGTTTGCCCAATCCACAATGATCATCGAATCCCCCGCAACCTGCTCCAAATTTATATTGGCCTTAGAGCAGAAATATAAAACAAGCCATAAGGCCAAGAGTTCCCCTTTCGTATTGGTGCCATCTCCACCATGTAATCATAGTTTAATCCTATCCCCATTATAAAGTTCAATGAAAGCCCTAGCACCACAGTGACCAGAAGAAGCCAAGGCGGCACCATCAAAACGAGCATGATTGCCCAAACAAAGGAGATGGGAAGAACCATGGTTACGAACAGTAATCGGAGGAACCCCACCCATAGAGCATCCATATTCAATAGAGTAGTGAACATCACAAGCAACTTTACACACCTCCGAATATCTATTTTAAAAAATGACAAGGTTCCTAGATTTCCATATTGACCAAGATAATAAACAAGCCATCGCCACCAATTGCTTGTTTTGTGTGAAAATATATTTGAACCATAACGAAATGGATAGGACCCAATCAAAGTTGATAGCAGCAAATGAATATCCAAGTAATTTACAAACACTCAATGTAAATGGGCACAACAAATAGATGGAATAGCGATTCAAGAGCTTGAAAACAGAGTGAGCAAATACTAGGGCCACTGAAACCCCGCTTTTGCACCAAATCAGAATTTAAAGTTGTAACCATAAGTTTACCTTTTTTATTAAAAAGGTTTTCGCAAAATACAACACGTCTTTCAAAATTCCAAAAGAGACGTCAAAGAAAGACAGCTCATTCCAAAGTTAAAAAAGTCAAACTTATCGTCTTGTCGCCTCCAATACCAATATAATATATCCAGCCCAACGTCCAACGGATATTTTTAAAACTCTCTTTCAACATTAACGGCTTCCCACAGAAATAATGGCTGGAAATGCAGGCCACAAAATTGCCAGTGTTTACATACAAAAACAGCTTTTAATTGAAGCCTTTCTGCAGATTTGCAATAGGGGCAGAGGCCGCTAAGACGGCGCACACCGAAAACAGCAGGCCCATTCCATGAGATGATCGATTACTTTCTTCCACCTGTTGCTGCTGTACTGCTTCTGTAAATGAGTAGAGTATCCTTCGCGTCCCAACCTCTCAACTTCGACGGGCTTTCTCTTCTCGTCGTTGGCGGTCATTAATCTAATTCTCTGCATCTTCTTCTTGGGATCCACTCGCCCTCTCACAGTTACCTTCTTCTGCCTCACATCCACCACATAGTCCTGCAAATCTGGACATCATGTCACAAGCACATTTAGAAAATGAAAAATCAATATGAACACTAATTTGTAAACAAATTCCAGAAAGACTGTATGTCAATTTAACTAACCTCTTCAATTAAAATTTAAGAAACTGAATATCTGTAAAAAGCTTGAGATAATCATCAAAGCGCTAAATAGTTCCTTCATTAGTCGTTTCAATGTGAGTGTGATGGACAATTAACATACCGTCGACTTTGGAGAGCACTTTGGAGACTCTGTCGCGGCAATCTTGGCAGCGCATATTAGCATTCAGAACAATCACCTGAACCTGCAATATTGTAATTAATATGATATAACTTTAGAGCACTGTATCAGACAATCCAGTTCTTATATGGTTTCAGAGCCAGACAAAAATCAACTGGCAATGAAGAATAAGAAAGATAGTAATGAAGGAAATAACTTACTCCTGGCATTGTTAAAGCCTCGGCAGAACTCAGCAGCTGAATCATTGGAGCCATTTGGATACTTTGGTGCAGATCCTGAGCTGTTACTGTTTTTGGGTTATATGAATCAACTGCTTTGAAACCTTTATTGATGTATTCCCACTTCCATATTAGATGGTGATGATGATATGATCTGTGCTGTGCTGTTGTTGACTGGCGCGTTGGAACTTGGGGTTGATCAGAGGAAAGTAGAGACGGTCTTCCTCTTTTTGTGGTTCTGAAAGATTCCTGACACCAGCATCACATCGCACTTGCAATTTCTCATGTTCGAATTCCTCACGCGGCTTTGCCAGTGCGTTGCTGTTCTGTGGTATCGTGAATAAGAAGTTATGTTATGAATATTTGCACGCCTTCCATGCGTTTGGATTTCTCTCAGATGCGCCAGCTGCTTGCTTTCTGTATCTCATTAAAAATAGTAAATGTGGTGGTGTGGGTATTGATGTTCTTTGGGGCAATAATGTTGTGGTTGGAACTTGGGCAATGGGCGATCCTTGTGAGGTGGATCGAATATATTCATGATCATATCCATTGCCATGCCTCGAAATCCCACTCAGGTTGTAGTTATATATATATATATATTATTATATCATTTAATATGATATTTTTTAAATTAAAGGAGAACAGAATGGGTTTTGATTTACTTAAATATGTAATTTTTTTTTTAAATTAAAGGAGACCCGAATGAGTTTTGATTTACTTAAATATGTAAATTTTTTTGACAAGATTACTTAATATAATATTTTTTTTGAATTAAAGAATATGGAGTGGATTGTGATAGGATTAGGGTACCCTTCATCTTGAAGATCCCGATTCCCATTCTACCTAAAAAGCTTAGACATTACTTAACATCTATGTGAGCTTGCTAATTAGGCATGACCAACAATTGCTTGTATCACCCACACTATGCTTCACCGACATGTCTTGATTGAATCCAAGATAGGCACTTTATACTCGATGTGGAATGTCAATGTGATTGTTTCACCATAAGCAATGTTGCACCATCACCACCCAACCATAGGAAACCTTGTTACACCTCCCTTGAGCCAATCTCAATTGAACAACCGACCACTCAATATAGGATGATTCTACCACCCATCTAGTCCAATACTTTTAAAAGTGCCCAAAGGTCATGTTTCTTAGGTGTAAGGTGCTCACATACCTTCAGTCCACACATTAACACAATATCCTAGCATGGTTAGCACACCATCCACCTCATTGCCAAATCGAATCATCCCCCATGGAAGCCGACACCATAGAACCTCGCCAATCATCCCACTCTCCTCGGAAATACATCATTGGTCCTCCGAGCTTATGTGATATACTATCTTAACCATCTTGCACCTGCCACCCATGAGTTTGCCACCTAGGCTACCAAAATATAGGTTTGTCATGCACACTTAGCTAAGTCTACTACATCCTATATCATAGATAAGGACTCAGACACCAAAGTATTCCTCAAATTCTAGGGTTTTGACATTCTCCTCCACTTAAAGATGTTGACATCCTCATCAGTGCGACTCTATTGGAAAATTCAATGAAAGAGGTGTTGGTGGCAAAGAGACACTTTCACAATTCCCACATCTAAACATGACTTTGATACCATTTGTGACAGGGCTAGGCTTATTGTTCCACTTGAACATTGAGCATTTCACCTAAGAAGGATAGCACCACTTGACACCAGCGTGACCATACTAGTTGGGCATGGAAAACAACTACCTGTATCACCTGAACTACGCCTCACTAAAATTTCTTGATCAAACCCAAACCATGCACCTTATACTTGCAAAATGTTAGCATACTCATTTCATCATAGGTGACACCACACAAGTGACACCCAACAATGGGAAACCTTGTCATTCCTCCCCAAAGACAATCACTATTGAACAACCAACCACCCAACATAAGATGATGTTGCCACTCATATAGTCCAATACTTGATAGTGTTTGGGTCATGTCCCCTAAATGCAAAACATTCACATACCTCTAATCTACACCTTAACGATATTGTTACAAAGTGCTCGGCACACCATCCACCACATTGATGGATCACATCATCCCCCACCAAAGCTTATACCACATAAACTTATATGTTTTCCTTGCACCATCCTCAGCAAGATATCCTTGGTCTTCCTACTGTCCCTATGTGCTAGTACACATCCTAACCATGTCACAGTTGTCACCCATGAGTTGGTCACCAAGGCTACCAAAATATAGGTTTTCCATACACACTTAGCCAAGTTTGCTTGACACGTCCTCTATCAAGACAAGGAGTCAAGTACATAAGTTTCTTCAAAATCCAAGATCACATGGCATGGACTATAATCCATTTATATATACACTATGTTACAAGATAGAATCAGAAATTAAAAGTTATCTCAATCATTTACACCAATAACGAAAAAATGATAAATTATGATGTAAATTTAATTAGTCTCTACAAATTGCTAACAATTATTGTGATTGCAACTTGTTTAAAAAAAATGGACAACAAATATTTTTTTTGAAATGAAAACATATTCTAAAATTTAAGTATAATAGACAACCATGATATGATATTTTCATGTGTTAAAAACATGAAGTCACATTGAATACCATCTCGAGATTAAAGAGACTGTGAGAGAGTGAAAAGGAGGTTGTAGTGGATGTGTTGCAGGTTTAATCCCTTCATTCTGTTGTAGAAAATAAAGGAGGGATTGGAAGCTTTTTGTGGATGCATCCCATATCGAGTGAAACATGTATATTGGCGTCTATCTTGTATTGTGTTCTTCTGTGTTTTTTCCCACATTCATTTTTAGTTTTATTGCTCCATGATCTTATTCCTAACAACTAGTATTAGAGTTGAATTAGATTTATTTGATTCATAAACTTGTAGGAAAGGGGAGTTCTTGGTTCTAGTGAAAGCAATGGCGAAAGAATATAAGTTTAGGGTCGAGAAGTTTAACGGCCAAAACTATGATCTACGGAAGATGAAAATGGAGGACTATGTATATCAGAAGGATCTTTTCTTACCATTGGGTGGAAAAGTGAAGAAGATGGTGACTATGAAGGATGAACAATAGGAGGTTCTTGACAGAAAGGCACTAGGAACAATATGGTTTTTCCTATGTGCTAGTACACATCCTAACCTAATCATTAAATGAATTTAACATGGTCATTGGTTAATTAAGTTCTATAGGAGTAAACTTTGATGATGAGGTTAGGGATCTTTTGATATTGTGCTCATTGCGATAAAATTGGAATGCCTTGGTCATGGCTATGAGTAATTCTACCTCTGGTTCAAAAAATTTAAATTTTGAGATGTTGTTGGTGTTGTCCTAGCGAGGAAACACAATGGAAAGTAGAGGTGAGACATTAGATAATGATTTGGTTGTGGAAAACAGGGGAAGACAAAGATAGATAGGAAAGGACCCAAAGAATCGTGGGAATTCTAATAAGGGAAAATCCAAATCTGGAGGGAAGCTAGGGTGTTGGCATTGCGGGAAAGAAGGACACCTAAAGAAAGATTGTTGATCTCTAAAAGGAAAACAAGGAGATGGACAATAGGAGAATAATCGAGAAGAAAATGTAGCATGGGATGTGTTGCAAGATGTTTTAATCTTTTCATTAGAAAATATTGTCGATTCTTGGGTGTTAGACTCAGAGGCTTCGTTTCATGCCACACCCCATAGGAAATATTACAAGACTATGTTCAAGGTGATTTGGACAAGTTTAATTGGGTGTTGATGAACCATGTAAAATTGTTGGAATGGGTAAGATACAATTAAATTTAAAGAATGGAAACCAATGGTTGTTGAAAGAGGTAAGGCACATTCTTGATTTGAGAAGAATTTTAATTTCAACAAGGCAATTGGGTAATGAAGAATGCACATCTACATCTACAAAAAAATCGTGGAGTGCTACTAATAGATAATTGATATAGAAAAATGAGACAAGGTGGGTATGTTGTATTTATCTATTGGTAATGTTGACTCTTGTATCTCTTTAGCTTCTATAGGAGCGGATGCAGCATTGTGGCATCATAGGCTTGGGCACATGAGTGCAAACGAAATCTAGATGAGAAAGGATGGGTATAAAAGAAAACATAATTACTTTTTTATAGTTTTGTCAAAAATTAGAGGGGATAATTCTGCAAGAGAAATTTACCAGGGAAGATTTTGTAGTGGCTAGATTTTTATTAAAAAAAAAATTAAATAGGTTGTGGATCACCAATAACTCTAAAGAAGATAAATTTAAGATACATAAGTTCTAACTATTTATCTTAAAATTTCCCCTAATTGTTTCAAATAATTTATTATTTTTGATGTTCATATTCACGTTTATATTTCATTATGAAGAAAAAAGGGTTTAATTCCATCAATGATGGAAACCCTGGATCTCATATTGCTTCCCTTCTCTTTTATGTGGCTACACATTTTAGCATTATGGTTATACCTTCTCAACTATTTCATGATGAGATTCTTTTATGGGAAGTCAAAATTTAATGGATTTGTGCATTTATAAATGAAAATTTGGGCATCTATTGCAACGGGACTTCTTATTGCATTCTATTCCTCCCTACTAGTGAATTTTAAAAAAATGCTTTTATGGTTTGTGTGCACTTTATAGTCTGACACACCGGTGCATTTTTAAAAAAGGAATTGTCTTAGGGTTGCATATAAAAAAAAATATAGGTTATCCAATGCCAAATGCATAGAAAATAAGCATTAGTATTTTTATTAGTCCCTGCCCAGCCTGCCAAGCATCAAGGACTATAGAAACCTGCTTGTCCTTATTTGCATTAATCTTTACAAAAACCAATGAATTTTATCCTAATTTTTTTAAATAGTTTCTACTTCTAACCAATCAATCACCATATTGCAAGCCTTATTTGGCCTTTTTCCGAGGTTAACGTAAGTTCTGGTCAAATGGTTATGAGGTTATTCTTATTCATACCGAAATACGTTTTTTAATAATGGTTCTCATAGCCGATCAGAGCCGATAGTTGAACCCAGGTTTATGGTCGGTCTTCTCGTTAATGTCACCTAGAATTTAAGACGTGCAAACGCTATCAGCTTTACCAGTCCTTCCTCGTTATTCTTGTCTTGAACGTTGCAAGCCTAAACGTGCATGTATTCCACTTGTTCGGCCTAAAGTCGATGCATGATATTACGGTTTGGATCATCACAATTTTAATTACAAGTTTTTTAATCTGTGTCGGTAGACGTCTGTCAGGCCCCGTGTGTCAAGCCCTTTGTTTGTGGCAGTGTGCTCGCATGTTCGACGCCTTTCTGTCATCAGATACTAATGATACTAATGAGATCAATTTAGCTTATGTATGTTATTAGTTTTGTGTCAAATAGTTTATGTTTTTTATTTCTTTACTACCTGAGATGATGTTCGGCACTGGTCCAGACTCCAATTTAACTTGAGTTGTAGCTAACCTATGAAATCTTATTTGTTTTTGTGTTGTTGGAATAGAAGATCATTTTTTAAACCTTTTGAAGCATGAATGAATCCCCCCACTCCGTTGTCTCTCATAGAGCCGAAGAAAATAGACAATTCCATGGAGTATTACTTGTAGAGCATCCCCGAACCAGACGCAATTCCTCTCACGATCCAATTACAATCGCAACCGCTATTGCTTCTGCTGAAAGATAAAATTTATGTCACAGGTACAACAAACTTCCTGGTCCCTTGTGATTTGTGATTTTTTCAGGGTTTTGGGACTACTACTACTCCATCATTGCGGAAACCCACCACGAGACCAATAGATCGGAGATCTTGTATAGAAGGAGTTCTCTATTTTGAAAATTTTCATAATATATTCTCCTTTTTCTTAATAATTTTCCATCGATTCATATGATTTTTGCAGGGAATCAATTTCAGCATGCAGCAGATCATAGATTTCAAAATGCATGCATACGCCCAAATGCTATGGGTATGAACCAACAAATGTTTCACGACGAGAATTGAAGTTCTTCTCTATTATAAATATTTATTACAGAATTGGAGTCCTCACTCTTGGTACATATTTTAGGTAATTTTTAATGTACTAAAGAGTCATGCAGCATGAAGAATTTTGTAACGAGGGGAGAATTTTAGTTCTTTAATTCCATCCAGCAGAGCTCAACAAAAAATAATGACAGCGAAAAAGAACTGTTTGTGCTTCAGGCGAGTAACCTTTGTCTTGTGCTAATTTTCATCGTATCATTTTCTTTCAAGTACTTCTTGGAGAATTTTAAATTCTAATTGCGACAGACTATTCATGAATTTGTTTTGTGTATCTGCACATCTATGTTTCCAGAAAGTAAGCTCATGCGGAGGAATCAAACATGAGTTCTATGGCCCTGCGAACATGCAAGGCTCATTAACTATCCATCCTCCTTCCAATTTCTTCAATTTTTATGTTTTTCGGCTCATTAACTATCCATCCTCCTTCCAATTTCTTCAATTTTTATGTTTTTCTTTTCAATTTTGAAGAACTGAGATGAATGAATGAGACTTACAGGGTCACACACTAGTACTTTCGGGAATTATACACTTTTTCTCCATCCCTAAAGAATTTTTATAGTGGTAATTTTAGAAAAGAAAAAGAACATGAGCAGATTAAAGTAATTTTCACCAATAGTATAAGGGATATTATCACCCTCTTAAGCGAATAACAAAATAAACTGGGTTGAATTCTCAATTTCTTATCTTCATGAATGTGGTCTTATCTCAACCACTAAATTTAACAAACTACTGTAGTTTTATCCATAGATTCACAATCTTTGTGTTATAGTATGTAAAATTAGTTCATGTGTAGAGACTCAACCATCGTTGAAAAAACCAATGAAGATATGTTCAGACTACTTTCCTTATGTTATATTGTAAGCTAAATTGTTCAAGATACTCTCCAGAATTTCCTTCCAGCTTAAGTAGCCAATTTCCTTCATACCATTAGAAATTTTGACATTATTGATTTAGAGTAAGAGTGGGCTTCGTCAGGTGTAAGTTTCGAACTTATAATTAACTACTAATTCATTTATTTTTATTTTTAAACATGGAGGAATTTGAACTCGGGTTTCCATAATACAAGTATCGTGATGATAAAATATGCTCTCATAAATAACTTATCTAAGATTAAATATTTATAAACTATTTACTGTTTTCTGTTTTCTATTTCTAAGGGATATTTATCTGTAGGTTTCGAACTTATAATTAACTACTAATTCATTTATTTTTAAACATGGAGGAATTTGAACTCGGTTTCCATAATACAATTATCGTGATGATAAAATAAGCTCCCATAAATAACTAATCTAAGATTAAATATTTATAAACTATTTACTGTTTTCTATTTCTAAGGGATATTTATCTGTTTTCTATTTCTAAGGGATATTTATAAAATGTTCACTATTTTCAATTTCTAAGAATGGTCCATCTCCGAAGGTTCATTTCAAAAATGTTGATAAAAATAACTTTACGAGAGTGTTTAAGCATATTTTGAACTCAATTGTATGCTAAGAAAAAAGATAGATTATTTCGTAATATGTAAACTCATGTAATGGTGAAAAAACCTTTTAAAAACTAAATATATTTATTATATTATATTTTAAACTGATATACATATACAATAAGTTGTTTTTTTATCTCTGAAGGTTCATTTCAAAAATGTTGATTAAAAATAACTTTCAGAGTGTTCAAGCTTATTTCGAACTCAATTGCCTCCTAGGAACAAAGATAAAGCTTATTTCGAACTCAATTGCCTCCTAGGAACAAAGATAGATTATTTCGTAATATGTAAATTCTTGTAATGGTGAAAAAAATTATATTTTAAAATTTAAAAAACCCATCATCTTCCAATGGTATACTTTTAAAAACTAAATATATTTATTATATTATTTTAAATTGATATACATACACAAGAAGTTGTTTTCCAATGTGTTCAAATGATATTGTCTAATGTAATTTTCTAAATAATTTATTCTTGTGTATATAAGATGTAACTTACGTAATTTCTTTAAAGGTGTGTAAGGAAGGATTGTTTGTCAAACTTGAATCCATAGAGGCGTAGATGGTGAAGTTGAGAAGCTGTCCACATGTTTTCTCACAACCCAAATAGAAATATTCAGTTACAAGAAGAGGCCATCCATTAATTATGAACGCCTTCCATCTTGCCAACAACATGGTTACTGCGGCCTTTAAGCTTGTCTCCTCGCGTTGATTATTCATAGCCGCGTGTTCTGTTGTATGCTTGTGTTTTTATGTATTTTAAAAATTAATAATAAGGCCCTTCGACGACCTACGCACATATGTTTGTTGATGCAGTGGGACAACTTTCATCTTTTGTTGCGTTGAAATGGCTTATGTTAGTGCCAAATGCCCTCCAACCGACTGTGTTTTTCCTTATGAAATAGCTCTGCATCGTGCCCGTCTGTGCCGATTTTGCGTTGGTTTTTCCTGTCTTTATATTAATGTTTCTATCAAATAGTTGAGAATTCCTAAAACAACGATCCATCATCTTTGGATCTTAAAACCATAAGGCTAATTCCATGAAACATTTAAATCCCAGAGAATTTTTAAAATAAACTCCCTTTTAACATATATCTCAAGGTATAATTCGTTTCCTTTAACGTTCCATTTGTTTGAAACACTCATCATTAGGTGTTATAGCTGAATTTTGTGATGCCATTCGGTTGATTTTTTGGTGATCATTGTATTTATCATTTTTGCAAATTTTTGTAATGGAGGTGTATTTAGAAAAAATTATTATGTTTTGGATTAATCAAATATTTTTATTAAGAAGTGATAACTAAATATACCTATAAATGTAAATAAAACTAGAATCTTTATATCTTAAGATGCCGTTGAGTTTGAGATCGTTAGAAAAACCATGGACTTCATGAATGCATACCATACCAACGAGATATCTTTGTACATGAATATTGATTAATGCTCATTTCTTTCGATTAACTTTTTGTTTATCCTCTTGTGCAGGAATATTGATATCCATTATGATGCTCGTAAACTCATCCAATGATTTACGTTCAACAAATTAATTCATAATATCTTTATTCCAAAAAGCAGGACAAGGTAATCCAATCATAGGGGAAAATAATCCAATTTATGGAAAAATAATAACATTTACGCCTGATTATATAAAAATGTTTAGTTTCAGAGGTTGCAGTCTAAACCTGGTTTTTAATATAAAGAAGACTACAGGTAGAGATTACTTACATTGGCCTACATGTGCTGGATATTCCATGTTTCATTAATTAGTAAATAACACAAACATAATTATCAACAATATTTTACATCAAAACTCAAAGTGTGGCTTTGGAATATTTATGTTTTGATGTCTTTGATATCAAAACAATTATCAACTACAAAAATTACATCATCATTAAGTTATCAAGATAACTCCACATCAAGGTCAATATAGCACCTACTAGGCGCTAATTCTAGAAATGAAGATTACCACAAGATCATATATCGAAATAGGAATACAAATTATAATTGTTCCATTGCTATTCTATCATTGGCATCATTTACCTAGTACCACTGAAGGGGTAAATTTGAAGACTGTTGTTATAATTCACCATTTTTCTACCCATTAATCTAAGTACAAGGCATAGTTAATAACAACAATGCTTCCCATGTGGAAACATGCTAAGTTGTTATGATGCGTTGGAAACAAATATTCTTGGGAACTTTGTGGGCCAAGTGTGGGCATTGTTGTTAATGCAAGTGTGGGTGTTGTTGTTAATATAGCGGCAGCATTTGTTTTACCATATGATCGATATTTCACAAAAGAAAACTATTGCAGAGTAAACGAGTTTACACATATACTTTCTGAGCTTAACTAAGGGACTTAGTTATTTTGCTTCCTTAGTTATTTTTTCTTTAGTTTTGGCAACGACTCGAAGCTATGCTTCTATTTCCCTTATTAATGTATAGCAAACAGTTAAATTTAATTCACAATTTTATATTTTGGCAAACTTTTATATATATATATATAATGCACACCATTAAACTAAAATATATTTTTAGCTTAAATTATTTAATTTATTTGTAAAATGTATTTCATAGTTTCTTTATGA
Source organism: Larix kaempferi (assembly GCA_027924585.1). Taxonomy (NCBI): domain Eukaryota; kingdom Viridiplantae; phylum Streptophyta; class Pinopsida; order Pinales; family Pinaceae; genus Larix; species Larix kaempferi. The sequence goes on from BSBM01000034.1 coordinate 4,649,761, forward strand.
TGTAGGATGTTTATTAATAAAAAATATCAAATAGAAGTTAAGGATAAATACCTATCGCAATGAGCATGATGGGAACACATCCCAAAATGAAAGCAAGACAAGTATTTTGAATTTTTTTTATAAAATTAATATGTTTGAATTATTTGTATGCTTAAATGATGTGTATTAGTAAATGTGTATTATGTAAAGAAAAACTTGAGGAAACTAGATAAAAATGTTTCCAATATGAGTTCAAAAGAGCATAAAACCTTGATTGAAATGTTGCAAAAAGAAGAATTACATGAATCAAAAGGTAATCAACATGGAATTTATCTTTGAATTTTTAGTAATATTGAACTTCTTATGAATATTTGCTAACATGTTTCAAACAATCTATTTCACATTTGTTGAATTTTGTGCAAGAATTGATAGTGAAGGAATGGAATGTTGTCCTAACAATATAAAAATTATGAAGAATGTAAATGATGATGAATTGGTCCTTGGTTCATTTGGATTGGTGTTGGAAGTTAATGATAGAGGGAAAACCTTTTATAAAACTATGAGGGATATAGTGGAAAAAATATATAGATGTACTTTCCACTTACTGTACAAACATTAGTCCAATGATTAAATTAATATTTCGGCTATATTTACTTTCATCATTGTATAAAGTTTCTTTTCTTTTCTTTTTGTTTTTTTCGGAATATTTTGAACATTATAAAAGACATATGACATAATATCTGAAACATGGCCATACAAATGTCCAAAAAAATATACAAGGAAATGGTCAAAAAAATGAACATAACCGCATCACAAGATGAGCCATCTCAACAACAATGTGCATCAAACATATGTAATCATTATTTTTTTTCTTTTATATACATAGAATTTAATTGTTGCATGAAATACTGTTTTTTTTTTCAGAAAAAGGAAAAGAAAAGAATTGGCCACAAAGTTTGTGATTTCTTCTGTTTTCCTTACATAAGATTTCATATTTGTTCTGGCCTTTCTATTTTAATTAATTTAGGCTCACCCTGGATGTCTCATAACAAGAGCTAACATACAAAGAATATCCATCAAAATAATTCATTGACAGTGAGTTAAGTATGGGTTGTGAGTATATATTGGAGTATCAAAAGTTAATTGTGAAATTTGTGAGTAGCTATGTTCTTTTACTTCCTTGATTTTATAATTAATTGAACAACAATAAACCTTTATATTAAATATATTATTTTTCATGCCATATAATGATTGTAGAAACAAAGTATGAAAGGAGCCAACAAAAGAGTTGTTGAGAGATGTCATGAAATATGGATATGAAAGAATGTGTATTATTTATGAATCACTCCTCGCTATGCTATGCTTTTCGATTTACATTCATTTATATTATATTATAAATTTCGATACTCATTACACTTTATATTTATGTTTATATGGAACATGAAGAGAATAAACAAAATATATCCAATCTATAAAACACTCGGCCATATAAGCCAAGTACAATATTGCACACTCAACCATTGGCATCAATTCGAGTGGAGAATTATTATCAAAATAATTGAATATTAATGCAAGTTGTATGATTTGAAATGAATAACTAGAAGTTACCAACACATGTAACAATTACATATTGACATTTTGATTATTGCGGACCTTTATGTTGTCCCATTTTGTATGGAAAAGGGTCTCTTATTCATATATAATAAAATGAGTTTCATATTCTATTGCATTGTCTAATGTTGTAAATGTTATATTGCTTGATAAATATATGGATTATTAATATATGGATGATTATATATTACAATGAACATACGTGTAATTCAATGGAATAACACATTATTATAATCATTATAATTAAACCCAATAATTCAAATTCAAATATCAATATTATTATAAAAATCATTTGATTTTTTTATGCTCTTTCCTTAGCGGTGTTTTTCACAATGTGAATCAATATGCACTAGTGGTGATTTTCTTTTTAAGGTATTAAACACACTGGTGCTTGTATTTGTTATAAATGCACTGGTGATGGATGTTGTTCATCTATTACAAATGCTTCAATATCCAGAAATATCATTCAATTTATGTGATAGTCTAGTACGCATAATAACTAGTGCATATTTGTTCACCATTGGCAAGTTAGTGTGCATTTGATCACCATCAGCATTGATGCCTCACTTATAATTGTAACCCTGGTGCTATTAATCATACTTAAATTGTATGCACATGTGTGCTATGATGCCTACATATTGCACCTGGATATTATACATACATAACACATTAGGAAGTTATATAAATGGAAAGCAACAGTGCATCACATTTTAATTGTACACACCAGTGCTATCATACAATTAACTGCATCCCTTGAAAGGATGCAAAAGCATCGGTGCTATGAATTATAATCATGCACTAGGGGTTATATAAATGAAATGCATTGGTGTATCGCATTTAAATGGTATGCACAAGTCACGGAACAAGTTTGTTCAAGTATTAATCACCCACAAGAGAATAATACCACTCAGCATAGGCTTTGTAATCCTTCAAAGGTAACAATGTTGTGAAATCACCCCCCACCAACAAGGAGTAGTCACTAACAAATAGGATAACTTAGCATCCTTTCAACCTTCTAGTTATTCACATCTCTAAGTATATCTCTTCGTCAACAACATCTACATGAACTCAATATACATTCACCTTCAAACACACAACCAAACATATAGCACGATGAAGCCTACTTTAGTTGAATGGAATGACACTTAACCCTCCACTAACAATACCTTGCAGATCCACATGCGAAGGCTACATAAAAATATGGTACCATGGATGATATGGACTAGTCACCCACTTCCATGTCGTCGCTAGAGGTTCTTCAAACCTATCCTACCTTAATATTAGCCTTGGGTTCCATTAATCCATTAGATTCACACTTGATGAACTTTGACATAGACAAATTTTAGTGAAGGATCCCTCCCATGAGTTGTGGGTAAAAAAAAGACTTATCATATATCATTATATTGTTGAAAAAGGTGTGTTTACTTGTGTCACATCCACAATGGTTGTGTCACATCCGCAATGGTATGGAGGAATTTGGGATCTCTTGGTATCATCCCATTCATTATCACCTACGATCACCTCCCTTCCCATCCAGAAGATCTCTTACAATATTTTCCTATTGAGTTTGCAAGAATAAGAGTCCTAATTGACATAGAGTTATAAATTCTCTTCTTGATAAGGACATTCTCTTTGGATACAATTATATGTACATAATGAAGGAGATCACATCCTCAATCTTCCACACCATGAATTTTCCTCACGAATGGATTATCATTACCTTGAATCAACTTACATATTACAAGCCTAGTCCACTTACCAATCTCAACAACATGTTTCCCACCAATGGGGTTGAACAACACCTTCATATTACATTGATATGGACTTTGCCATATTCAAAGACTCCACACCAGATGGGGCATATCATGACACACCACACCAAGTATATACCATAGGTTCTTATCTTGTGTGTACTATCATGTCATTATATGAGCTCCTATCATCACTTTCAAAAGTGTCCAGTGTGCCACTCATTGCTTCATGACCATCAGGTGAGGAGTGATCCTCTCATGCAAGACCTACATCCAACAACTTTAATCACTCATATTTCCTTTCTATTTCCCCCACCTGATATCTTTGAGACTCTTATGTTGACCACTTTGGTCCTTCTTGCACTCACCCTAAGCACACTTGTTTGGTGTCTTTCCTCCCCTGACCTTAATATTTCCATGAAAACTCTAGCAAATTTATTCTTCTTAGCATCACCTACGATTCTAGACCCACCTTTGAGACATATAACATTGACTATCCATGTTCTTGAAAGACGATTGAGGACAAACATAGAAGAGTTAGGGTAACTATTACTCCTAGACCTGCCTTAACTACATCAATCATCCCATGCACTAATTGAACTCAGATTCCTCCTCCTTGTGCCCTCTATGACAATAATGGTCATGCAAACCTTCATTATCTTATCTTCCTTGAGATGTGTAACCTTCTTCACCCACCTATGGTATCCCCTCTAATACTAAACCCATTGGCAAGGGGAATCCCTCCCCTAGCCATGACAGAACCTATATGAATGTGCAATTCATTATTGCACACCAATGACCCTTCTGTCCGATGCAAAACCTTTGGCCATTATACTATCCATTGTATGGAACTCCCTCAATTTCAAACTACCCTTGGTGCTCCTTACCAATAGCTTGAGTTGAATACTCACCAAGTTGATCTAAGATGATATATGTTTCCTCCACCGCAAATGGACATGATGGAATCGAATACCATTTACCACATATTTTCTTCCATTGGTTCTATGGATTACAATATGACACTTCATTTCTATTAGGCATTGACAATAATCCATCACCCTTTGGTGCATCCTCAAGCATACATTGGATGAATCCTCACTCCATGTATATTATTTTCATGTCTATAGGTTCCACTTAAGTTATTTACACATCACTCACATATGTAATAGATAGTAGGAACAACACAAAAATCGCATCCAATCAGCAACCACAATGGTACTACCTAACTATGTGGTCCCTCGATGTATGATGGTACATTTGTTGAAGGAATAGACATGCTATTAGTATATCTATTCCTTGGTAACATGTGCAACCCAATACAATCCCTAAATGCTTTCCATATAGGCCTACCCATGCCTGATAAGAAAAAATGGACCATTAAAAATATGTAAGAGGAATAGATGGCCAACTTGTTAGTCATAGAATATGAACCTAACATCCCAATATATCATAGTGTGCACTAAAATTTTTAGGTGAAGTTCACCAACTAAAACACTCAACTAAATGAATCTCGAAATTTGTGCCCAATTGTATTTATAGAAGTTGACCTAAATTTTATTATTTTCACTCATATGGGATCTCATGAACTCCATCCATTTTATCCTTTGCATCATTGGATTTGTTTTCTCAAGCACTCTTCCATTGTGATATTCAATTCATGTGTGCAAAATTTTCACTTATGAGCCATTTTTCCTGCCATTTCTTCCAATCCCACCACCGCCCCTTTTAGGTATACTTCTTCAAATTAGCATTTAGAAATCATAACTCTCTCTAGCTATGCTACATCAACCTTGCTTCACCCCCCTTGAATATGTGTTTAGATTTGATCTACCTAGAAAAGGCACCTTAGTTGTCACGACTTGCATCGCATGCTTGCTCGAGGGTAGTACTCCACCTTCATGGGTTGTGCTAGTTTGGTACCCGCTCCACATGTTGGAATATATGTTGCTACTTCCCCCTTCAAGATTAGGAATCCTTATAGTCTACATCACAAAGAAAGCTACATACTTTCTTCTTTTCATTCTATTGCCTTATTCCCTTGGACTCCCAAGTAGTTTCTTTTTCTAGTTTATCATGTTGTGCTTCACTTCATACTATCAACCTCTCATTTCATTCGTGACATGAAGACCATTTTCATTTTAAACCTCAATTCATCATCATGTCAAAGAGACCCACCAATGGTTGCTTCCATCTATTACTATTATTTCCATACATGTAGATCGAAACTACTTGGTCACATCTTGGGAACCATCTCTTTGCATGTAACATAATCAAATTATTTTATTCTTCGTAAAAGAAAAAAAAATGCAAAACATCACAAAACATCAAAAACCAAAATGAGGGAATTATCAAAACTTGGATTTCACATTTTTTTAGATTATCTCTTTTTATGGAAGCAATCCTTGTTGAACCTAAATAAAGCATCCTGATTGACTCACCTATACAGCTAGTTTTTATAAATACATCCCAAAATTGTGTTTCAAATTCATTATATCCTAGCACTCCATATAGTATTCATCTCATCATTCATGACTCTCCCATTCATTGTCATCCTAAATTATCATTCTTAGCCCTCAATTTCTTTTATAATCAAGCCCATCATTGTCTCTTGATTATACATGGCTGCATCTTTTTCTGTATTCTTGCAAAGGTGATACCTAAGTCATCTTATTCATTATCCTCCATTTAAAGGAAGTCCTAAGTCTCATGCTCACGTTCTATATCCAATGGAAGACCCCTAGACATATCTGGCCCATTTTCAACATTATTTAGAGCCCTCAAAATAGGGCCACTCTTCAAGCTACCCTCTACATGTTTTGAGGTCACACATCCCAACGGAAATCCTTTTGATGTAGTTATCCAACACCTTGGGAACCATTGTTCCCTCAAATGTGTTAAGATATAAGCAACTATCATTTTTTAGATGTATTCAGATTCCACACCTATCACAAAGATCCCATATTGTACCTTTCTTTGACATTGTCACAACAGTGGTAATATGTTCTTTTTTTGTAAATTGATAACATACATATATATCACCTCACTCTTGTTTGTTTTATAAGTGTTTTCCATCACCTCTTCCTAGGCGATAGCCCCCCCCTTATCTCTTGCTCCTACAAAACTTGGGTAAGAAACACATGATCTTACGAATACATGACATGCTTTTAACCTCAAACATCAGGAGTAGTTGTTATCACCCTAATTCCACAAAACTATAATATTTGAATGGTTGTAATTAAAAACATCACCAATTCAAATATAACTCACACAATATAGTCCACCATATAATGTCATGGCTATTTTCACCCCACTAAGTAATGTTAAACCTTAATTTGAACATTTGTAGGGTCATGCGAACATATCTCTCATTTATTTTGTTCACATTGATAACTTTGTGATAGTCACACAACCCTTCTAAATTTAAAAACTCATGCTACTCTAGGTATCGTAAATGACCAAGGACCTACTAAAATGGCATAGTGGGTGCATAAAAACCAAATTGAACCTCACATCACATATCATGGATGCTAAGCCATTTGACCTTCCTCAAGGCCTCATTAAGAACATTGGCTCCCATCACTGAATTAGGATCATTCACATGGCAAATGGTCCATGATGGTGTTACATTTATGCTTATAAAAGGTAAGGTAACCATAGGGATTCATTATGGAGGAATAATTCATATCAAAGTTCATATTTCTTATTAAAAAAAGTTATTATAATTTAAAATTACACCCATAAATTTCGAGTTTTTTAATTAAAAAGGTTGAAACAAAATACAAATCTTTACAATAAAATAAATACAGTTTAACGATCCAGCTCATTCCAAAGTTAGAAAAGTCAAACTTCCCATTCTAATATATCCAGCTCAACGTTCAACTGATGTTTTTAAAAATATCTCTCAACATTAACGTCTTCCCACAGATATAATGGCTGGAACTGCAGATCACAAAATTGCCAGTGTTTACATACAAAAATTTAGCTTTAAATTCCTTACACAATGAATGAGTTTGTACAGGAGAAATCTATGTACAGATCTGCAATAAGGGCAGAGGCCGTTAAGACGACGCACAAGGAAAACAGCAGGCCCATTCCATGAGATTATCGATTGCTTTCTTCCATGATCTGTTGCTGCTGTACTGCGTCTGTAAATGAGAAAGGGACGGAGCAGTTGTCATAAAGTGTCTAGTGATCAACAACACGCAGAGGCTGCTAAGACAATGAACAATGAAAACAGCAGGCCCGGTCAATGAGATTGTCAGTTGGTTTCTTCGGCCTTCCGCAACGGTATTGCTGTTCTACATCGGTAGAGAATCCTTCGCCTCCCAACCTCTGAAATTGGATGGCCTTCTTCTTATTGTCGAACTTAGCCATTAATTTAATTCGATGCATTCTCTTCTTGGGATCCACACGCCCTCTCACCGTTACCTTCTTCTGCATCACGTCCACCACATAGTCCAGCAAATCTGCCCATCATCACAATGAACAAGTTTAGGAAATGATCAAACAAAATGAGCACAAGGGATATTCATGAATGAATACACAATGGAACGTTAAATAATTCATCCATTAATGTCAATGTGCAGAATGTGATGAAGATGACGTTATTTGAAAGGGGGCAGAGTAGAAACAGGGGAGGCAGAGAACTAGTAAAACAGGAGCTATTCGAGCCCTTCATCTATTCCCAGAAAAAGGCAAAAAACGTTACAGCAGAAAAATACATTGAAGATAAGTATGCATTGAATGCATTTTACCAAAAACGGTTGGAACGATCACAACCGGCATTTAAGACAGCATGGTAGATGGAGTTGACAATTACTCCTTCTGACACTCCTCCTTAATTTCAACTTCATCTTCTTTACAATTTACATTACTGACAATTCCTAATCTATGTCTTTGAAATTCAAAATTTGTTTTTGTCAATGGCTTTGTAAAGATATCTGCCAGTTGGTCTTTGGAATTACAAAATTGAAGAACAACTTCACCATTGTTTACCAATTCACGAATGAAGTGATACCGAGTATCAATGTGCTTGCTTTTTCGGTGAAAGACAGAATTTTTGGAAAGTGCAATGGCTGAAGTATTATCACATAAGATAGGAGTGGGGCCTTCTTCTTTGTGTCCAAGATCTGCTAACAGCCTTCTTAACCAAATAGCGTGGCATGCTGCTGATGTGGCTGCCACATATTCAGCTTCTGCGGATGAAAGTGAAATAATAGATTGTTTCCTTGATCCCCATGAAATCAGTCCGGTACCTATGTGAAATGCATACCCTGTGGTACTCTTCCTATCATCAATACTTCCAGCATAATCACTATCTGAATACCCAATGAGTTGGCTGCCATGTGAGTTTGAATAGTAGATTCCATGCTGTAAAGTTCCTGCAACATACCTTAATATTTTTTTCCCGGCTTTCCAGTGTGCTTCTGTTGGTGTCTCCATGAATCTGGATATGATGCTAACTGAGAGCATTATGTCCGGCCTTGTTGAAGTTAAATACATTAAGCTGCCTACAAGTTGTTTGTACAAAGTAGAATTCACTGTTGGACTTGGATCATCTTTGCTTAATTTTGTTCCAGGTACAATTGGTGTGACTGTTGGCTTGCAATTGCTCATTTTAAATCTTGTCAAGACATTATGAGCATACCTTTGTTGACACACAAAAATTCCTTCTTTCAACTGTTCAATTTCCAACCCAAGGAAATATTTCATTTGACCAAGATTGGTCATCTCAAACTCTTTCTCCATGGCTGATCTGAGAACATCAATCTCCATATTTCCTGTGTAGATTATATCATCAACATAGATGCAAACTATCAAAATTTTACCTTGCTGATCTATTTTTGTATATAAGGTAGGTTCATTATTGCTGCGTTTGAAACCTTTGTTAATTAAATATGAATCAATTTTGCTGTACCATGCTCTTGGTGCCTGTTTAAGGCCATACAATGCTCTTTTCAGCTTGTACACTTTCAGCCTTTGGTCTTCAACTTCATACCCAGGTGGCTGATCCACATAAACATCTTCCTTCAAAATACCATTTAGAAACGCTGACTTGACGTCCATTTGGTAAACAAGCCAATGGTTGCTTGCTGCTATTGCTAATATTGTTCTAACTGTGTCCAACCTTGCTACTGGGGCAAAGGTTTCGTCATAATCCACTCCTGGTTGTTGTGCAAAACCTTTTGCTACCAATCTGGCTTTGTGTTTTTCAACTTCCCCCTTTTCATTGAATTTTGTTTTATATACCCACTTGACTCCAATACTTGACTTTCCGGGTGGTAAATCTACTAGTTGCCATGTATCATTTTTTTCTATTGATGATATTTCTTCATTCATTGCTTCAACCCAAACTTTCTCCTTGACTGCTTCTTCAAAATGTACAGGCTGATATGATAGTAAGGCATAATGCAATTCTTCATCACCTTGCTGCCCATAAATTTCCCTTAAACTTCTTGTTTTCTGATTTCTGAGCTGTGCTATTGTTGGATCAGATTCATTGCTTGAAGATGGACTATGCATTTGCTGTCCTCCCTGATTTCCTTCTTCTGCTGGAACATGTAATCTTGGCAATCTTTGTCTTGACTCTTGCTGATTTGAGTTATCCACAGATTCCGGTGTATATGCAAATGGCTGATTTTCATTTGTGGCATTTTCTTTTTCATGCCATGCTTGATCTTCAAGAAATTTTACATCTCTTGAAATGATTGTTTTCTTAGTGACAGGGTTAAACAGTTTGTAGGCCTTTGACTTTTCACTGTATCCAACAAAGATGCATCTTTCACTTTTATCATCCAATTTCTTCCTTATGTCCTCTGGAATGTGCGCATAGGCTACACAACCGAAGACTCTTAAATGTGACACATTTTCTTTTGTACCACACCATGCTTCCAAAGGAACCTTATCCTTGACACTTTTAGTTGGCGATCTGTTCAAAATATATACTGAACATGCCACTGCTTCAGCCCAATACTCATTTGCTAAATTCTTTGCCTTTAGCATGCTTCTTGCCATATTCATAATGGTCTGATTTTTCCTCTCGGCAACTCCATTTTGCTGTGGAGTATACCTGGTTGTAAACTGTCTTTTAATGCCATGATTTCTGCAATAGGCTGAAAATTCCTTTGAGTTGTATTCTCCTCCTCCATCAGATCTCAAAGTTTTGATTTGCTTTCCACTCTGCTTTTCTGAAATAGCTTTAAACTGTTTGAACTTTTCAAATGTTTCAGATTTGTTTTTGATAAAATAAACCCATGTCATTCTGCTAAAATCATCAATAAATGTCAAGAAATAAAAACTACCTCCTATTGACTGGGTTTGCATAGGCCCACAAAGATCTGTATGTACTAACTCAAGTGGACTATGGGCTCTAAAGGTGGCAGCATTCGGAAAGCTATCTCTTCGGTGTTTAGCAAGAATACAACTCTCACAGGGGTTATGTCGGACATCTATTTCTGGTAGACCTAGGACCATAGACCCTTTCTGTAGATCATTTAAACTTGTAAATGGCAAATGGCCATACCTTAGATGCCATAACCAAGTCTCATCAGAAATTGTTACATACTTTGCATATGACAATGACTGTTTGGCATTTCTCATAACTAGAGGATACATACGGTTTTTTGTCATTTCAATCTTTGCTATGACCCTTTTACTAGGTGGTTTGTCAAAAATTATGCAAGTAGTACCCCTAAACTTGACATCAAAACCATTTTCACTCATTTGTCCTACACTCAATAAATTGTGCTTGAGATCTTGCACATAATAAACATTGTGAATATCTCTTTTCTCATTTTGTTTACTTAAGACAGTGACTGTACCTCTACCTAAGGCATTAACAAAATGATCATCACCCAGCTTAATTTGAGTTTTAGAAGTTTCAGAAAAACTTGAGAAAAGTTCTTTGTTACCTGTCATATGGTTACTACAGCCACTATCCAGTAACCACAAGTCTTCATTGTTGCTTTCTTGCATTCCAGAACAGGTAAGAAACATAGATGGTGTGTCTTCATCAATGTTTGACACATTAGCTCTGCCCCTATTCAAATCTGATTGCTTTCTTCTGCAGTCACTTTCATAATGACCATACCTCTTACAGTAATAACATTGAACAACTGATTTATCTGTTCTTCCTCTGCCTCTTCCTCTACTAAATCTGCCCCTGCCTCTTTGATTTTGTGGCTGATTAGATGGCTGCTCTGCTTGACTGGATGTAGCATTTCTGTGATCAAACTGAAAGCTTCTCCTTCCACTTCTGCCTCTACCTCTGTAGCCTCTTTGACCTCTGCCTGTACCTCTATTGATGTTGAGCTGAGACTGAAAAGCATTTTCCAGTGACTCATTTCTAGCATTGAGTCTTGACTCATAGTTTAACATTGAACCAGTCAGCTCTTCAATTGAAAAAATGCTCAAATCTTTACTTTCTTCTATTGCTGTAACAAGCATGTCATATATTGATGGTAGACTTCTAAGTATTTTCTCAACCACCTTCTAATCTGTAACTTGCTCTCCATGAGCACGAAGCTGGTTCACAACCTCCATAACCTGAGACATAAACTGATCTACAGATTCTGTCTCTTTCATTTGCAGAGTTTCAAATTTCTTCCTTAAGATCTGCAATTTTGAGTTCTTCACTTTGTCAACACCCTGATAAGCTGTTGCTAGAATTTCCCAAGCTTGATATGCACTGGTTGCTGCTGAGATCTTTGGAAATATGGCATCTTCCACTCCATTATGCAGGTGCCATAGAGCTCTAGAATCCTTCTTTCTGCTTTCTGCTACAGCATTCCTTTGATTATTTGTCATTGTGGCCAAATCAGTAGGGTCAGGCTCTTCAAATTTGGTTACTACTGCTTCCCAACACTCCAAATTTCTAAGAAAACTTCTCATTTTCACTGTCCACATTTCATAGTTTTTGCTATTAAGGATAGGACCCTGTGAGTTTTGATTACTGGTGGAAGCCATGTTTGGGACTTATGGGTCTAGGTTGAGCCCTCAAGTAGAACGCCTTTTTCAACAACTCCTGCAGGTTGCAGTCATCACTTGGAATGGAGCCAAGAAAAGAAGACAAATCCTCCATCTCCTCAAAGCTCCCATTGCCATACGCCGCCGCTAGAAAGAATGCCCTTGCACGTAATGAATCTTCTGCCGCAGGAAAGAAAAGGAAAGCAGCGGCTCCACCACCTCTTCCAGCGCCTGCAGCACCTGCGCCAACCACCGTGTATGTGTTGATGAAGAGCGAGGGTTATGTCAACTGTGGATTTGACAGCGACGATACGCGAATGTATTCCATAGTCGAGGGAGTATATTATTCGGAGGACCAAGCCTACGCCGCTGCCATTCGGAAGCTCATTTCAGGGTACGAGACTCGGGGCGAGGAGCCGGGACTTCGTGACATCGCTACCAGCAAAGGGTTGCCTCTGAAGGAGAGAATGAAGAAAACAAGGGCGGCGGCTATTAGATCATTGCGACGAAATCCTTCACGGGGCAGGTGAATGAGGATCCTTACTCGCAGGCTCTGATACCATGACGTTATTTGAAAGGGGGCAGAGTAGAAACAGGGGAGGCAGAGAACTAGTAAAACAGGAGCTATTCGAGCCCTTCATCTATTCCCAGAAAAAGGCAAAAAACGTTACAGCAGAAAAATACATTGAAGATAAGTATGCATTGAATGCATTTTACCAAAAACGGTTGGAACGATCACAACCGGCATTTAAGACAGCATGGTAGATGGAGTTGACAATTACTCCTTCTGACAGAAGAAACATACTGTCCATTTTGGAGAGCACTTTGGAGACCCTGTCGCGGCACTCTAGGCAGCGCATATTAGCATTCAGAACAATCACCTGAACCTGCAATATTGCAAATAATATGATATAACTTTAGAGCCTTGTACCAGACAAGGCAATGAAGAATAAGAAAGATAGTAATAAAGGAAATGACTTACTCCTGGCATTGTTAAAGCCTCAGCAGAGCTCAGCAGCTGAATCGTTGGAGCCATTTGGGTACTTTGGTTGGAGGACTTGATGCAGGTCCTGAGCTGTTATTGCTTTTGGGTTTATATGGGTCGACGGCTAAATTGAAATCCTTATTATTGTATTCCCAGTTCCATTTTAGATGATGAGGATGACGATATGATCTGTGCTGTGCTGTTGTTGACGGGCGCGTTGGAACTTGGGGTTGGTCAGAGAAAAGTAGAGACGGTCTTCCTCATTTTGTGGTTCTGAAAGATTCCTGACACCAGTATTACATCGCACAGTGCACTCGCATTTTCTCAGATGAGATATCCGAATTCCCCACGCGGCTTTGCCAGCGCGTTGCTGTGGTGTGGTATCGTGAATAATAGTTATGTTATGTAGATTATGAATATCGTGATTAAGTAGTCATGTTAAGTAGATTATGAATATTTGCACGCCTTCCTTGCATTTGGAATTCTCTAATATGCGGCAGCTGCTTGCTTTCTGTATCCCATTAAAAAATAATAAATGTGGTGGTGTGGGTATTGATGTTCTTTGGGATTCAAAGACAGCCGAGTGATATTGTTGTGGTTAGAACTTGGGCAATGGTCCATCTTTTGCGAGGTGGATCGAATTTTTTATTTTTATTTTTTTTTTCCGAGGGAACTTCTCCGAACCACCTAGTGAGCATTGTCAATTGAATCACCTCGATACCAAACCCGTGGATTGGGGCCAGCTTTTAGAAAGTATAAGTCCTTCACGAGAGTTAGGCCATCACCGTAGTCTTCACTGCAGTTATGCCTTCACCACACCTCCCCCACAGGAATCGAAATTGGACTTCTATCACGATAGTCGTCATGCCTCACAGTGCCCCCTATACCCCCACCCCTAGGTGGATCGAATATACTCGTTGGCTAAAGAGCTAATGATTTGGTTTTTTTCCGAGTGCCTTTTGCAACATCTAGTCCAATGGGTGCAATGATTTGGCATTTTCCTAAATGCCTTTTCGAATGCCTAGACCACTGGTGGCAATGATTTGGCCTTTTTTCGAGTGTCTTTTTCGATGCCTAATCCACCGGCGGCAACCCAAAAACACTCCGGTAACTACTCTGTTGTGGCCACTCTTTTGGTCGCCTCTCGCAGACCCCACACTACCACACCTCATCAGCGACTGCCCTCTTGTAAGAATCTTGCCGCGTGTCATCACCTTCGACATGCCATCACCTTAACATTCAATACTTCGCCAGCCTCCAATGTTAACATTCAATAACTTGCCAAACTCCAATGTGTGCACTTGAAACCCCATTTTGAATACAATTGGGTGCTCCTCCCCAATATTTTGAAATCATTGGTAGTACATGGAGCGTTGGTAGATTGAGTCCGAGGAAAACTGTGCAAGGAAGGGTTAGTATAATCAGCAGAAGAACCGAAGTGTAACCACACAAAGTTTTGGGTACTAAGAGTAGCTCGATTTCCATTATTTGAAATTTTTGAAATAATATTTTTTGTTTCCGCCTTTTAGTTTTTTATAAACAATTTCAGAAGACATGTTTTTATAAAATTTCAGAACACATGTTTTCACAAGTATGGTTGTGATTACCACGAGAACTATGAACTCTTACCCACATAAACTCTAGCCAAGAAAAACCATGACCTCAGGAACTCTGACTCATGGGAGCTATGACCTAGATCTATAGGAACTCTAACCGACAACAATTATGACCAATAGAAAATATGACCACGAGAACTGTGACCTCAGGAACTCTGACCCACAGGAACTCTAACCAGTATGAAATATGACCTAGACCCATAGGGACTATGACCGACAAGAGCTATCACTGATAGGATCTATGACCATGAGAATTGTAACCTTAGGAACTCTGACCCGAGAACTCAAATCAACAGGAACTATGACTGAAGGAACTTTGATCGAAGGAATTCTAGCCAACATTAACTGTTAACACAGTTCTGTCGACAGGCGTTCACTTCGCACTGCTGTCAACAAACAACAACCAAATACCCTTAAGCATTGGCCCAGAAAGGTTTTACCCTTTCCAACAACACCCGCGAAGTAAGTGAAGTCTCACCCAAGATGATTAAGGGGGATGCAGGAACCAGGTTTCCACAGTGGGGGAAGGACATGCATCTATTCTCACTCTATCGCTACAGAAACCAGAGAGTTATCTTCGCAGCATGCTTACCAACTCAAACATACATTCATTATTTGCATACTCAATATGTAATCGACATTCCAATTAACAGGGTAAAACTGGCGATCGCCTCAATCAGAAATTACAGAAACACTTAAACATGGCATGGTATTCATCATTCAACACAAAAAGAGGTACAAAAGAGACATATCTGAACATATTCATTCATTAACTCATCTAAAACCTGCGGTACAACCTTTGCCCGGGGACAGTTCCAAACACTTATCGTAGATCCATACAAAACTTGCTGAAGGTAGAGCAAAACATTACACAACTCATCTGCTCATCTACTGATCCACCAATGATTTGATTCTAAGATGCCCTTAGGCTTACAATCATAGTCCTATTTATAGGCAACTATGGCGGTTAAAAAATGGTCCAAATGACCCATTCTAACTAACTAAACTAATCTTGTGCTTTCATCTACTCCTTGTTCTCCTCGAATGGTCCTTTCTTCCACGGATGGTCCTTCTTGTTGCTGTCGGTTTCCGCACTTCATGTAGTCTAACTCCATGCCAACACGCCCCCAACACAAACTGGTGGGTCACCCTCGAGCCACCTCAACTGAACACCTCTAGCGCATTTACTTGGGACCTGAAATAATCATATCCAACTCTGATCTGGTTGACAGCTTCTTTTGTCGATACTTTGAGTGTTGCGCAGTCTTGTACCTTCTGTTCCATTGGGTGCTCGCCATTCATCTATTTCCCCTATAACGTATTCTACTTAACCTATTCCATTCCTGTTATTGCCAGCATGGAAACCTGTTCTGCATTTGTTTATAACTCAGCTAGGCACATCGTCCTTCTTTGTTTCCTTTCGCGTACTTTAGTTACCCACTGCTTGAGTTCCTTCAGCTCTGAAGCCTTTGTCATCTATGTGAGTGGGGACATCACCCTAAGCGACCCCTTCATCGTTTCCAACTGTGCTTCTTCTTGGGAAAGTTGCGCGTTAAGTTGGTGTAACTGCTCATCTTGTACTAAACTTCCCCAAAACTCTGTAGCCTCTTCGACGATTTTTTGAGCCGCCTTTAACATCTCTACAATCTCAGTTGTGGCATCTTCTATCTTATCCTGGCAACACTGTATCTGTTATGGTGGTGTCTTGGGTGCCACCCTTGTCCTGATCTGACAGTTCCTCTTCTGTGACCGGAATCTTCCATTCTTGAGGCCAGTCGACGATTATTGCATCTAGCTCCTCATTTGTTAACTTGTAGTGTGTCTTCAGCCACTGTTTTCCTGGGTCGGCGCATGCTTGTATTTTGATTACCTGTGACTCGGCTGTCAGTCTTGCAACTCATTGATGCTTTCTCACCGCTTCCTATATTATGCGCGGGACATCCTCTGCACCATTTTTCAACATTTCTAAATAGATGTAGAAGATGATGCTGTTGCTTTTTGTGCGCTCCTTGTCATTCAGCGCCCATAAGTTTTGGTAGCTTGCTCCTTGGCAGACCTCGGCTACCGTTGTGGTCATCCCTTGGTATTTGATTGGTTCCTTCCAACCGACAATCGCAATGAGTATTAGCATCCATGAGTATGTGAAATTTTTCCCTTGTTCTTGCACAAGGATGATGTCCTTCGTCAGCTCGTTCACTAATAACAACAACCAATTCATTTGGACCCATGCAATGCACTTTTCCGCAGTGGCAATCACCCTTGACGCGCACTAGTTTGGTCAATTCTTTCGGACCATCATGATGGATAGTAGTCTGGCTGTGACTCTTACTTCCTTGTCCGTGATAGTTTCTATCTTATATCCGCGGGTGTCTTTTTCCAGCCCATACTTTTCCTTCAATTTGGCTGCTAACCGCTTGTCATTGTCTTTTCCCTTAAAATATTGCGAAGGGTCTCCCCCATTTTTGGGCAACCCTGGTATTCACGCTATTAAGTTGACCATTACTGGTACCTTTTCTTAGAGCCATAAATAAACTCCATTAAAGAAGGCAAGGATTTGCTTCACACATGCATTTACCTCGCCTCCCCTCTCGAAATGGGGCATTTGAGTCAGGTTTAGCAAGGCAAACCTCTCCAGTCCTAGTGCCCATTGTTTAGTCTCCTGCGTAATCGGACCTTTTTCACCATGCTTCACCTCCTTGTATGTCTTAGTCGCACACTCTGGTCGTAATAGGATGTCGTGGTCACTGTACTGTAATTTTTTTAGCTGCAGAATGATATTACCTATTCTACGGACCCCCTTTGGAACCGCAGGCTCCTTAATGGTGTACTTGGAGTTCTTTCCAGTCCAGACCTCTGCTACTCTCATTCTCCATTGGGGCACATATCCTGGAATGTCTGCTATGGACGGTTCTGTTGGCCTTCCACCTACTACTGTTTCTTCCTCCATGGCGGCCGATGTGCCTGCCCCTCCAGCTAACCTGGTATTCCAACGACCCGCCTTTGGTTTCTGCTATGAGCTAGCCGGATGGTTGGCAGTTCTCTAGCAACGGAACCATTTGTTGAAACAGTTCTGTCGACAGGGGTTCGATTTGCACTACTGTCAACAAACGCCAACCAAACACCCTTAAGCACCGACCCAGAAAGGTTTTACCCTTTCTAGCAACACCCACAAAGAGAGTGAAGTCTCACCCGAGATGATTAAGGGGGCTGCAGGAACCAAGTTTCCATAGTGGGGGAAGGACATGCATCTATTCTCACTCTATTGCTATAGAAACCAGAGATTTATCTTTGCAACATGCTTACCAACTCAAACATACATTCATTATTCGCATATTCAATATGTAATTGACATTTGCATTAACAGGGTAAAACTGGTGATCGCATCAATCATAAATTACATAACAACAACACTTAAGCATGACACAGTATTCATCATTCAACACAAACAGAGATACAAAATAAACATATCCGAACATCTTCATGCATTAACTCATCAAAAACCTGCGGTACAACCTTCATAGGGACAGTTCCAAACACTTACCGCAGATCCATACAAAACTTGCCGAAGGCAAAGCAAAACATTACACAATTCATCCACTCGTCTACTGATCAACCAACGATCTGATTATAAGATGCCCTTAGTCTTACAATCATAGTCTTATTTATAGGAAACTATGGCGGTTACAAAATGGTCCAAATGACCCATTCTAACTAACTAAACTAATCTTGCTCTTTCGTAGGCTTCTTGTTCTCCTCAAATGGTCCTTTCTTCCGTGGATGGTCCTTCTCGTCGCTGTCGGCTTCCACATTTAATGCAGTCTAACCCTGTGCCAACAGGCCCCCAACACAAACTTGTGGCTTGCCCTCGATCCACCTCAGCTGGACACCTCTGGTGGATTTACTTGGGACCTAAAATTATCATATGAACTCTGATCTGGTTGATCTCATCGTTGTTGGATTCTGAACTTCATGCAGTATAATGCTGTGCCAATAGGCCCACAACACAAACTTGTGGCTCACCCTCAAGCCACCTCAGCTTGACACCTCTGGTGCTTTTACTTGGGACCTGGAATCATCATATGCAACTATGATCTGGTTGACAACTTCTTTTGTCGATACTTTGAGTGTTGTGCAGTCTTGTACCTTCTGTTCCATTGGGTACTCGCCATTCATCTATTGCCCCTGTTCCATATTCGGCTTAACCTGTGCCATTTCTGTTATTTCCTGCATGGCCAACTGTTCTGCCTTTGTTTTTAACTCATCTAGGTGCATCGTCCTTCTTTGTTTCCTTTCGCGTGCTTGAGTTACTTGATGCTCGAGGTCCTTCAACTTCGGAGCCTTTGTCATCTACGTGAGTAGGGGCATCACCCTAAGCGACCCCTTCATCGTTTCCAGCTATGCTTCTTCCTAGGCAAGTTCCGCATTCATTTAGTGCAACTGCTCATCTTGTACTAAACTTCCCCAAAACTCCATAGCCTCTTCGACGATTTTCTGAGCCGCATTTTCCATCTCTGCGATCTCAGTTGTGGTCTCTTCTATCGTATCCTGACGACATTGGATCTGTTCTGGTGGTGTGTTGGGTGCCACCCTTGTCCTAATATGACAGTTCCTCTTCTGTGACCGGAATCTTCCATTCTTGAGGCCAGTCGACGATTATTGCATCTAGCTCCTCATTCGTCAACTTGTAGTGTGTCGTCAGCCACTGTTTTCCTAGGTCGGCGCGTGCTTGTATTTTCATTACCTGCGACTCAGCTGTTAGTCTTGCAACTCGTCGATGCTTTTGCATCTCTTACTCTGTTATGCGCAGGACCTCCTCCACACCGATTTTCAACATTTCTAAATAGATGTAGAAGATGATGTTGTTGCTTTTTGTGCATTCCTTGTCATTCAACACCCATAAGTTTTGGTACTTCACTCCTTGGCAGACGCCGGCTACCCGTGTGGCTATCCCTTGGTAGTCGATTGGTTCCTTCCAACCAACCATCGAAATTTTTCCCTTGTTCCTGCACAAGGATGGCATCCTTCGTTAGCTCATTCACTAAGAACAACAACCAATTCATTTGGACCCCTGCAACGCACTTTTCCGCAGTGGCGATCAGCCCCGATGCGCACTAGTTTGGTCGATTCTTTCAGACCATCTTGATGGCTAATAGTCTGGTTGTGACTCTTACTGCCTTGTCCGTGATAGTTTCTATCTTGTATCCGTGGGTGAATTTTTCCATCCCATACTTTTCCTTCAATTTGGCTGCTAATCGCTTGTCATTGTCTTTGCACATAAAATACTGCGAAGGGTCTTCCCCATTTTTGGGCAACCCTGTTATTCGCGCTATTAAGTCGACCATTACTGGTACCTTTTCTTCGAGCCATAAATAACCTCCATGAAAGTAGGCAAGGATTTGCTTCACACATACATTTACCTCGGCTCCCCTCCCGAAATGGGGCATTTGGGTCAGGTTTAGCAGGCTGGACCTCTCCAGTCCTAGCACCTATTGTTCAGTCTCTCGCGTAATCGGACCTTTTTCACCATGCTTCACCTCCTTGTATGTCTTAGTCGTGCACTCTAGTTGTAATAGGACGTCGTGGTCATTGTACTATAATTTTCATAGCCGTGGAATGATATTACCTATTCTGCAGACCCCCTATTCACAGGCAGTTTGTATGAGTCAGTTGCGCAGCATCGTGTATGCTGCGCAAGGCCGAAGATACCATGAAAGGAGGAAAGAAGTGCACAAAGCGATAGTACTTTATGTATTTTGGGTCATTTGGACCACAATATGCGGGTTTTTGGGTCATGTGGACCGCAATATGTGGGTTTTGGGTCAATATGTTTGTAAAGTTTGTTAAGAAGTAGTTAGGCGGTTTCCTAAGTGGACTGCAAATGTAAAGGCATAATCCTATAAATAGATGTTGATTGTAAGTGTAAGACATCATCTTGATCATCATTGAAGATCTATCTTTACAAGGAGAATTGTTATTGTGGATATTAGTCAAAGTCTATTTGAATTTAGGTATGCGACAGAAGGAGTATCTTGTTGTATCTATGTTTTTGCAAGGATGAATATGATATGACAGACTTTTGAGCATAATCATTGTATCTTTCATGTTTCCATGTGATGAATGCATTATGCAATATGAATCTGTGAATGATGCGATGTTTTCTTGCTGTAATTAATGTTTTACTAATATATCTATTGCGCATTAGTGGTTTTGTCAATGATAAGATCTGTTATGTAATGTTGCGATAAAGTTAATAAGTTGATGCACAAGGACCTCCTTCATTCGGCAGAAACATGGTTCCGTAAGCTCTCCCTTGAACATCTCAGGTGAGACTTCATCTACTCCTTAGGTGTTGTTGGACACGGTGAAACCTATCTGGGACGGTGCTCAGGGAGATTGCAGCTGTTTGGGTGTCGACAGTGTGATGAATCCCTGTCGACTAAGTTTGTGTCAACAAATGGTTTCATTGCCGAGACCATAGCACAAAGTTGAGGGAAGATATGTTGTGGCATCCGACGAGATTGGAAATTCAAGATTGGTTCGACCTAAAGTTGCGAGAGTTCGCTGAAACAAAAAATCAGAACCCTGGGTTGTCAACGGATCGGTGGTTGGAAAAGTACATACATGACGGTCCACACAAATATTTTTTCTGCGAATTCCCAATCATCCTGTATGAATGGTTAGCGAAATTGACCTTTCAGAAATGAAACTTCCAAGGTGGTGAGCCAACATCTTGGACCCCAGAACTGATCCAGGAGGTGCCAGAAGTAGACAACAAAGCATCATGGGCTGTTGAGGTCTGGGTCGACAGTATACTGGAAGGTTATATCACCGATTTTGCGGTTGATACGACAAAGTCTTATAGCGAAGCTGAAAGGGAATTTTTCAACGGACCAAGAGGAAGGCTCCTGTTTTCACTACAATTGTCCATTAATATGCTCATCTGCAAAAAGGGCATGCTGAAGATGCACGTCGATCAGTAGAACCCTGGTGGGCGGAGGCTGTGGATATTGCAGTAGAATGGGGGGAGGTGAATGGAATGATACAGGGTAGATGGGTGCAAGTTATGACGAGACTGTGAAGGAAGATGAGGAAGAGAGTGGTCTTACGAGGGGAGGAGCAAGGTTTCGACAAGAGAAGAGGTAGAGGACATGAGAAGGTCCTACTGCGATCGAAACGCAAAACTGCGAAGGAAGACCACACGGGATGAAGCGACCTCACAGTGCCAACAAGGACAACCAAGCTACTCCCAGGATAGAGGTAGGACCAACCCCCAACAGCAATGTACCCACACCTCCGCTCACTATCTCTTAACCAGAAAGAAATACAACTTTGACACCACCATGTTCATCATGTCAACATAACTTGATTGCTAGGAGCTCAGTGACTGTAGGAAGGAAGCCCAAGATGGCGGGTGAAGATGCAAAGTTACCGATGTTCCATGGGAATGGCATTGATAACCCAGAGAAATACTGGTTCTTATGTGAAGCAGTATGGCCTGTTAAGCAAATTACAGATGATGATGCCAAGAAAGGCCAATTGGTGATGACTCTTCGGGGTTGCACATTAGCTGGTTCATGACATTTGTGTAGGTTCCTGTGGGAAGCCCAGAAAATACATTGGATGAAGTTCGGAAAGGATTAATTGAATAATTCAGAAAACCCAAGTCTGAAGCGCAGTATATTACAGAACTAAAAGAGATTAAGCAGTATCCAAATGAAACTGTGTGGGATTTTGACCAAAGGTTTAAAACATTGATGGGAAGTGTCATCTTTGACATGAGCGATGTCTAGCACAAGGAATGGTTCATCACGGTGTTGATACTTCATATTCGGCTCCCGTTGATGCAAAAGAACATTACAACACCGAGTGAAGCTCTGGATATTGTGATGCAGTTAGAGGCTTTGCTGATTGGTGAGAACGCAACTGGCATGTCTTAGATCCAGACATAATTGGAAAACCTGACAATTCAGTTGCAAGATCTTAAGAAGGGAAAAGAGCACCACGAGGAGGTCTGGTGTACTCGATGTCACGCAGAAGGACATACGACAACTGCCCATATTTCTGCAACTACCTTGTATTAGGAGCGCCGAATCCATTAAGTGGCGAAGGTATGCCATGGTGCTGCATTTGCCAAGTATACAGGCACCGGCATGAGGAATGTCAATACATGCAGAAGATGGTCACAAAGCCAATGAATTTGTATTGTACATTCTGTAAGTCCGTGGGACATGAAGATAAGGATTGTCGCGCATATGGCTTACTTCAGGAAAGAACGTACGAAGCATTCTATGTGAAGGACGACCAGTTTGTAGTACAATAACTACAACCGCAGCCACATGAGGCCCAACCACTAGCTCAACCACAGATGCAGTTTGTACGATAGCCGCAACCACAACAACAATTTATGCCACAATATACTCCGATGTAGATGGATCCATAGCAGCCACAGTACGTTCAGCCAGCACCATGTCTTCAACTAGGGCAGTGTGTTCATTTGCAACCAAATCCCATACAACAACAGTTTAATCAACAACAATATCAGCAGCAAGGGGGATTCTGTGGAGGATTCTGGGGTGGACGCGATGGAGGCTTTGGACGAAATGGAGGCTTTGGTCGCGGAGGAGGACGAGGTCACGGACTTGTCCAATGTTATAATTACGGAGTATTGGGACATTACTAGAGAGATTTCCCGCAGTTGCAAACACAATGCACATATTGCTTTGGTGGCGATCACACTGTTGAGAATTTTCCACAGCTGATCGGGAGATGGCAGGTAGGAAATGGTCAATGGTTGCAGAATCAAAATTAGTTGTAAAATCAACAACCAGTGCAGAATCAAAACCAACCGCAGAACCAAAATCAGCGTCCGAATCAGAATGCCAACCAGAATGCCAACCAACCCAGGAATCCATTGCTAAACCAGACTCAGGGCGCAACTATCGCGACAATTTCTGTGGAACCAAGAATGCAAGATGTCGTTGTTGTTGTTATCACTCATGGAGGTGCGATGATAGGTGAAGATGGTTCACATCCACTCATCCGGTTAGCTGGGAAGAAGAAGGTGTAGTTTGATATCGATGCCGAGCGAGATACATTCTGTCAAGCATGACATGCAATGGGCAGAAATCCTGGTAAGACAATCATTTGTGACATGCCCCCTATTTTTTATTCAACCTCAGAAGCAAGACCATCGCGACAATCTGGTACTTTATATATTGTTTTTGAAATTTGTTTATCGCTGGAAAGAGATCTCGATGCTCTTGCCAAGATAGAGGGTCTATTGCATAGATAGGCCAGGGGACGGAAAGAGTCTATGGTAAACTCTTTATAGAGGCGGAAGATAGGTAAAGAGATGCACATGAATATCCAGATTGGAGACTACGATGTTGATTCAGTCATTCTAGATCTTGGCTCAGATGTCAACATTCTAACAAAGCAGGCATGGCAGAAAATGGGGATCCCAACATTGAGCTAGTCTTCCGTATAGTCGCGATTGGCTAATCAGGCCAAGGTGACACCAATTGGGAGAGTTCCGTGCCTTGTTGTGGATATTGAGGGGATGAAGACATGTGCTAATTTTGATGTTATCGAAGTTGTTGACGGAGGAAGCTCCTATCCAGCATTGCTGGGGATTAAATGGGCTAATGACAGTGCAACAGTAATTAACTTTAAGAAGCGGATGATGACCTTTGAAAACCGTGACCTCAGAGTCATAGCTCCATTAGATCCGACTGAAAGACGCAGGTGTGTTGAACCAGTAAAAGATGAAGTTGTCAGCATATGGGATCATGCATACAATATCTTTGAAGGTTGCATTCATCCGACTACCGACGGTGAGCTCGGCTGGCACAGTTCTAGTTCTGCGTCTTCCGACTCATATGATGCTTTAGAGAATTGGTAGAATCTCCTGCATGAGGTGTCGTTCAGGAAGTGTGGTTTGATCACACAGTCGTTGTGCCATGTCGCAACTGAAACTGTTGAGTTGCTGGTATACGAGGGACTGCCTAGATTGATGGTATTCCTTTTTTTTTAAATTAAAGGAGACCTGAATGGGTTTTGATTTACTTAAATATGTAAATTTTTTGACAAGATTACTTAATATAATATATTTTTTGAATTAAATAATATGGAGTGGATTGTGATAGGATTAGGGTACCATTCATATTGAATATCCCGATTCCCATTCCACCCAAAAAGATTAGACATTACTTAACATCTATGAGAGCTTGCTAATTAGGAATGACCAACAATTGCTTGTATCACCCACACTATGCTTTACTGACATGTCTTGAGTGAATCCAAGAAAGGAAGTTTATACTCGATGCGGAATGTCAATGTGATTGTTTCACCATAGGCAATGTTGCACCATCACCACCCAACCATAGGAAACCTTGTTACACCTCCCTTGAGCCAATCTCAATTGAACAACGAACCACTCAATATAGGATGATTTTACCGCCCATCTAGTCCAATACTTAATAGTGCCCAAAGGTCATGTTTCCTAGGTGTAAGGTGCTCACATACCTTCGGTCCACACATTAACACGATATCCTAGCATGGTTAGCACACCATCCACCTCATTTCCATATCGAATCATCCCCCATGGAATCCTACACCATAGAACCTCACCAATCATCCCACCCTCCTCGGCAAGACATCTTTGGTCCTCCTAGCTTATGTGCTAGACTATCTTAACCATCTTGCAGTTGCTACCAATGAGTTTATCACCTAGGGTACCAAAATATAGGTTTGTCATGCACACTTAGCTAAGTCTACTACATCCTATATCATAGACAAGGACTCAGATGTACCAAAGTCTTCCTCAAATTCTAGGGTTCTGGCATTCTCCTCCACGTAAAGATGTTAACATCCTCATCAGTGTGACTCTATTCAAAAATTAAATGAAAGGGACGTTGGTGGCAAAAAGATACTTTCACAATTCCCACATCTAAAACATGACTTTGATACCATTTGTGACAAGCTTATCATTCCACTTGAGCATCGAGCATTTCACCTAAGAAGGCTAGCACCACTTGACACCAGCACGACCATACTAGCTAGGCATGGCAAACAACTACCTGTATCACCCGAACTACACCTCACTGAAATTTCTTGATTGAACCCAAACCATGCACCTTATACTTACAAAATATTAGCATGCTCATTTAACCATAGGTGACACTGCACGAGTGACATCCAACAATAGGAAACCTTGTCATTCCTCCCCAAAGACAAGCACTATTGAAAAACCAACCACCCAACATTAGATGATGTTGCCACCCATCTAGTCCAATACTTGATAGTGTTTGAAGGTCATGTCCCCTAAATGAAAAGTGTTCATGTACCTCTGATCTACACCTCAATGATATTGTTGCAAAGTAGTCGGCACACCATCCACCACATTGATGGATCACATCATCCCCCACCAAAGCTTGTACCACATAACCTTATATGTTGTCCTTGCACCATCCTCAACTAGACATCATTGGTCCTCCTACCCTATGTGCTAGTATACATCCTAACCATGTCACAGTTGTCACCCATGAGTTGGTCACCAAGGCTACCAAAATATTGGTTTTCCATACACACTTAGCCAAGTTTGCTTGACACGTCCTCTATCAAGACAAGGAATCAGGCACATAAGTCTTCTTCAAAATCCAAGATCACATGGCATGGACTATAATCCATTTATATGTACACAATGTTACAAGATAGAATCATAAATTAAAAGTTATCTCGATCCTTTACACCAATAACGAAAAATGATAAATTATAATGTAAATTTAATTAGTCTCTACAAATTGCTAACAATTATTGTGATTGCAACTTGTTTAGAAAAAATCCAACAAAGATTTTTCTTGAAATAAAAATATATTCTAAAATTTAAGTATAATAGACAACCATGATATGATATTTTCATGTGTTAAAAACATGAAGTCACATTGAAAGGATATACCGTCTCGAGATGAAAGAGATTGTGAGAGAGTGAAAAGGAGGTTGTAGTGGATGTGTTGTAGGTTTAATCCCTTCATTTTGTTGTACAAAATAAAGGAGGGATTAGATGTTTTTTGTGGATGCATCCCATATCGAGTGAAACATGTATATTGGTGTCTATCTTGTATTGTGTTCTTCTGTGTTTTTTCCCACATTCATTTTTAGTTTTATTGCTCCATGATCTTATTCCTAACAGCTAGTATTAGAGTCGAAGGTTTATTTTATTAATAAACTTGTAGGAAATGGGAGTTCTTGGTTCTAGTGAAAGCAATGGTGAAAGAAGATAAGTTTAGGGTCGAGAAGTTTAACGGCCAAAACTATGAGCTACAGAATATGCAAATGGAGGACTATGCATATCAGAAGGATCTTTTCCTACCATTGGGTGGAAAAGTGAAGAAGATGGTGACTATGAAGGATAAAGAATAGGAGGTTATGGCAGAAAGCCACTAGGAACAATATGGTTTTTCCTATGTGCTAGTACACATCCTAACCTAATCATTAAATGAATTTAACACGGTCACCAGTTAATTAAGTTCTATAGGATTAAACTTTGATGATGAGGTTAGGGATATTTTGATATTGTGCTCATTGCCAAAAAAATTGGAATGTCTTGGTCATGGCTATGAGTAATTCTACCCCTGGTTCAAAAACGTTAAAGTTTGAGATGTTGTTGGTGATATCCTAGTGAGGAAACAAAATCAAAAGTAGAGGTGAGACATTAAATAATGCTTTGACTGTGGATAACAGGGGAAGACAAAGATAGAGAGGAAAGGGCCCAGGGAAATGTGGGAAGTCTAAGAAGGGAAAATCCAAATCCAGAGGGAAGCTAGGGTGTTGGCATTACGGGAATAAAGGACACCTAAATAAATATTGTTGGTCTCTAAAAGGAAAACAAGGAGACGGACAACAGGAGAATAATCGAGAAGAAAATGTAGCATGGGATGTGTTGCAAGATGGTTTAATCTTTTCATTAGATAATATTGTCAATTCTTGGGTGTTAGACTCAGGGACTTCGTTTCATGCCACATCCCATAGGAAATATTTTCAAGACTATGTTCAAGGTGATTTTGGACAAGTTTAATTGGGTGTTGATGAACCATGTAAAATAGTTGGAAAGGGTAAGATACAATTAAATTTAAAGAATGGAAACCAATGGTTGTTGAAAGAGGTTAGGCACATTCTCGATTTGAGAAGAATTTTAATTTCAACAAGGCAATTGGGTAGTGAATGATGCACATCTACATCGTGACCAAAAAATCGTGGAATGCTACTAATAGATAATTGATATAGCAAAATGAGACAAGGTGGGTATGTTGTATTTGGCTACTGGTAATGTTGACTCTTCTATCTCTTTAGCTTCGAGAGGAGCAGATACAACATTGTGGCATCATAGGCTTGGGCACATGAGTGAAAACAAAATGCAGATGAGAAGGGATGGGTATAAAAGAAAACATAATTACTTTTTTATTCTTTTGTCAAAAATTAGAGGGGAGATTTATGCAAGAGAAATTTACCAAGGAAGATTTTTTAGTGGCTATATTTTTATTAAAAAGCAATTTTGAAATGGGTTGTGTATAAAAAATAACTCTAAAGATGATAAATTTAAGGTACATAAGTTCTAACTATTTATCTTAAAATTTCCCCTAATTGTTTCAAATGATTTATTATTTTTATGTTCATATTCATGCTTATATTTCATTAAGAAGAAAAAAGGGTTTAATTCCGTAAATTATGGATACCCTAGATATAATATTGCTTCCCTTCTCTTTTATGTGTCTGCAAAGTTTAGCATTATCGTTTTACCTTCTCAACTATTTCATGATGAGATTTTTTTATACGAACTCAAAATTTAATGGCTTTGTGATTTATAAATGAAAAGTTGGGATCTATGGTTTTATGTGTGCACTTTATAGTCCAACACACCAGTGCATTTAAAAAAAATGTTTTAGTGTTATTTTTTAAAAAGGCATTGTTTTAGGGTTATTTTTAAAAAAGGCATTGTTTTAGGGTTACATGTAAAAAAATTTTTAGGTTATTTGGCCTTTTCCCGAGGTTATCCTAAGTTCTGGTCAAATGGTTATATGGTTATGAGGTTATTCTTACTTAAATACGTTTTTTAGAACGGTTCTCATAGCCGAGCATAGCCGATAATTGAACCCATGTTTATGGCTGGTCTTCTCATTAATGTAACCCAGGATTTAAGACGTACAAAGGCTATCAACTTTACCAGTCCTTCCTCAGTATTTTTGTATTGCACGTGGCGAGCCTGAATGTGCATGTATTCCACTTTTTCGTCCTAACGTTGATGCATGGTATTACAGTTTGGATCAACACAATTTTAATTAGAAGTTGCTTAATCTGTGTCAGTAGACATCTGTCAGGTCCCGTGTGTCAGGCCCTTTGTTCGTGGCAGTGTGCTCGCATGATGGACACCTTTATCTCGTTAGATACCTATGAGATTAATTTATTTTATGTATGTTATTAGTTTTTTTGTCAATTAGTTTATGTTTGTTATTGATTTACTACCTGAGATGATGTTTGACACTGGTCTAGTTTTAACTTGAGCTATAACTTAACTATGAAATCTTATTTGTTTCTATGCTGCTAGAATAGAAAATCCTTTTTTAAACCTTTTGAAGCAGGAATGAAGCCCCCACTCCACTGTATCTCAAAGAGTTGAAGAAAATAGACAATTCCATGGAGGATTGCTTGCAGGGCATCCCCGAACTAGACACAATTCCTCCCACGATCCAATTACCCGCTATTGCCTCTACTCAAAGATAAAATTACTATTACAAGTACAACGAACATCCTGGGACCTTGTGTTTGTGAATTTTTAATGGTTTTGGCACTACTACTACTCCATCACTTTGGAAACCCACCATGAACCCAAGAGATCGAAGATCTTGTATAGAAAGAGTTCGTTGTTTTGAAAATTTTCATAATATATTCTCCTTTTTCTTAATAATTTTCCATTGATTCATATGATTTTTGCAGGGAATCAATTTTGGCATGCAAAAGATCATAGATTTCAGAATGCACGCATACCCCCAAATGCTATGGGTATGAACCAACAAATGTTTCACGACAAGAATTGAAGTTCTTTTCTATTATAAATATTTATTACAGAATTGGAGTCCTCACTCTTGGTACATCTTTTAGGTAATTTTTAATGTACTAAATGTTGATGTATATGTAACTTCGGAATGTATTTCATATATGTATATTGTACACCTATATAGATGGTATTATTCCTCTATACGGATGTGATTGTATTCCTATAGAGATGTTATTATTCCTCTATACGGAAGTGTCGTCATTTATATTGTAAGTGTCGTAACTTATACTTGATGGGTTATTAGACCACCTTGTTGGGATCGGCCCTATATAAGTCATGTGTTTCAAAGGGTTATTAGACCACCCTATTGGGTGTCGGCCTAGTCAGCTTTGTGTTATGTGGTTAATTTGAGGCCAACCTAGTAAAGGTTATCAGGTAAGTCAAGTCAAGTATAAATAGAGTGCGAGAGGCACTCTATTTCATCATTCTATTCTCACACACACTCTTTGGAGAGTGGCGCACTTGTGGAGGAGGAGAAGCTGCTGCTAGGAGATGTCTATCTCTTATGCTTGGTTTGTATCATTGCTCTATCTATCTCTAAGGAAGTTATTGGGGTTTGTCACCTTTATGGTTCTCCCCAAGCAAACTATGTGTCTCTTATGTGCTTGCATTATTGTGTCCATGATTGATATGCTGTATATATGTTGTACATGTTGTTCTCTCAGTTAAGATCCTAGATCATATTGAAGTAAATTCTGAAAAACTAACATGGAATCATAGCTAGCCTGAAAGAAGGCATGGTATGGCATGTATGACACTTGTTGCACTTGTGATGCTAGGGCTTGATATAGCAAAAACCAGTCATCGTAGATTTTTCACTATAAATCCATTTTGGCGAAGTTTTCGGCCCTGAAACCTTTACAGGTCGAATATTAGATCCCCATGTACCTTGTGTCCAAACGAAAACTTATAATTCGTTGTACTTTGTGTTTTATGATTTGTACAATCTAGGGTTTCTACCTCTTCCAGATCTGAGTCATAAACAGGTGACCTAGGAAAAAAGGTCATAACGTGGGCTAGGAAGCTCCAAATGAAATTTCATAAAAAGTTACAGGTAGTGCACAGATGGTAATTTACCAGGTAACTTTTTCAGAGGCCGAAACTGAACCAGTGACACGTGGAACACCGTACAAGTTCGCTCTCCTGTTTTACCCCATAAACAGGTCACATTGCGACACTTGGCATAAATCTCTCTCAAAGAATCCAATTGAGTTCAGACCTATCGGGTTGGAAAGATGACAGTTCGGGATACCACAGGTAGAAGTTTTAGACCCTCCGGATTTGTAATACCAGAGTTACACCAGAAACAATCAGGTGCATATTTCTATCAAAACAGAATTGGATTTTGAGCACCTTCATTCATGGCTTCGGGAATTAGGGTTTTGGAGAAAGTTGGAATTTTTGTAATCGGAGACAACGGTTGAATGCTACTCATGAAAATATAAATTTAGAGACCAAGATCAGATTTTTTGGTTGGGCAGAAGGCCGGGCTTGATCAGACCCTAGTTCGGGAAAGTGGAAAATTAGGGCTTCTGCAAAAATGGGAATTTTTGAAATCTATGACCACGGCTGGAAGCTCCTCAGAAAAATAGAAGCTTAGAGATTTGGATCGAACCTTTTGGTTGGGAAGAAGGGTGGGCTTTATCAAACCCTAGTTCGATATCCTGTCTAGAAGATCTGGAAGTTTCAAAGGCAATTTTGAGGAGCGAAACTTTGCAGTTTTCAAATTTTGAGTATACTGGCTTGATCAGCTCATCAAGTCGCATCTTTCTATCCTTTCAAAAGTTTGAAATTCAAAGTTTGAATTTTTAGGGTTTCTCTAACAAACCCTAATCCAGCTCAAGATCCAGTTCCTACAAATCAAGTGGATTGGGTTAATCATAGAAGAGAATGGATTGGTCACCTGCATAAGTGAAGAAGTTCTTGTTTTAGAGGGAGATGAGGCTAAGGCCTTTCATAAGAAGATTACAAGCAATCTTGACAGGTATGAATTATCTAGGTATGTTTCGAGATTTGTTCGCGATTAATTTTATGGTATGTTTGTCTTCATATTATTACGGTTAGTACAATCTTGATTAAATTTAGACTTGTCATATCACCTTAATAAAATTATGAATGCATGATAGAAGATATTCATTGATTAGGATGTTGACACTTATGATTGTACTAATGCATTATGGTGTTGTGTGAGGTTTATGTTGTCCGCTAACATGAAAGGTACACCAAGAAAGACAAATCATGTTCTAGTTCAAGAAAATATGATCATGGTGACATGAAGACAAATATTCATCCATTGTCATGGATCACATAGAGTATTTATTTACGAGGTATGTATAACTTGGTATTATAATGGTTAACTTATGAGATATGCAGGTTACTAGCACAAGTCATTGAAGAGAACAAGAAGACATCATGTGGGTATGTTAGACATAACTAGCTAACATACTAATCTAGTATTGAGAATATACTAATAAATGTATGATTATGTATGATATCTCGAGGATATCACAATAATGATACTTGTAAGCATGCATAGTGATCGAGGATGGATATAAGTTCAAGGACAGGTAATCCAAGAAGCAAAGATCAAGAGGGAGCACACTCCAGTAGTTTCTGCAAGGATGCAGATATTCAGAGGGAGTCGACCACTTCTCACAATCCACATCAGAATGGAGTTGCAAAGATTCAGAGGGAGTCCACCCAACAACCAAACAAAGATAAGTATTTGAATTGTCATTTCTTACATATTTGTTTGTCTAAATAATGTTTTTCAATGATGTATATGCTTATGTTCCTAGAATTAGGTTGTGTATTATGCATATTAGAATAGTTGCATTGATGAATAGTATACTACTTATATGCATGTGATGGGTAAGTGGCCTATGGCACTGTACAACATTCCATTGCTACTTGTCTAGAATGAAACCTCTTTGATGACATGTTGGGAGTAGTGCAAACTCTTAACAATGTTCTGGTAGAGATTGGAAGGCATCTAGAATGTTACAGGATATGGATGAATGTTGTATTGAAGCATTGGCTAAAATAATTGCATGACTGTATGACATATTTCTTTATGTGTAAGAATTTGTTCTGAAAACTATGAGATGTTTCTAATCATGCAATTTAACTTGTTTTGTAGGAAAGATCGTATACCTTCACCTACAAAAGAAGGACTACAACATTTGTTCCAGCAACAAAGATATCTATTGAAGATATTGAAGATATTGAAGTTCCCAGGATCTGGGATGAAGTAATGGAAGAATTCCATGATCATTCGATCATGAAGAATGATGTTTGGGATGCAATCCCAAGACCTGAAGGGAAGTTTGCTTTGACTTCCAAATGGATCTATAAGATCAAGTATGCTGCATATGGTAGCATGGAGAAATACAAAACGAGGTTTGTAGCTCGTGGCTTCTCCCAGAAAAAGGGATTGAGTATGAAGAGACTTCTACACCTATAGCCAGGCACACTTCCATCAAATCAGTACTTGCTATGGCTGCAGTGATGAAATGGAAGATACACCAGATGGATGTCAAGACAGCTTTCTTGAATGGTGTAATCGAAGAGGAAGTGTATGTGGAGCAACCACTTGGTTTTGAGACACATGACGGGAAGTCATATATGTGCAGAACTTGGTATAGTAGGATAGACAGCTTTCTATCCAGTTTGGGCTTTACCAAGAGTAAAGCGGATTCCAACCTTTACTACAAGGTTGAGGAAGACAATCCAGTGATACTACTTTTGTATGTGGATAACTTGTTTGTTACAAGTGAGGATAGATTGATTTCCGACACGCAGCGGAAGCTTGCTGCCGAGTTCGAGATGAAGGACTTGGGGATGATGCACTATTTTCTAGGCATGGAGGTGTGGCAGAGTACAGATGGAATATTCCTTGGACAAAGGAAGTATGCAGTAGAGATCCTAAAGAGGTTCGAGATGATGTACTGTAAGGCCATGGCCACACCTATGGCATCGAACCTGAAGCTTCTGTGTGATGCTTCATCTGATCTAGTTGATGTCACGATGTATCGTTAGATGATTGGGTCCTTGATGTACCTGACGAACACGAGACCAAATATTTGCTTTGTGGTGAACACATTGAGCTAGTTCCTGACGGATCTGAGGAGTGTTCACCTGGTTGCTGTAAAGCATATTCTGAGGTACCTGACGGGTACAGTTGACTATGGGCTCAAGTATGATGTGAACCCAAAGTTTAAACTGTCCTGCGTAGCACTGAGTACAGTTGAAGTAGAGTATGTTGCAGCTTGTTCAGCTAGTTGTGAGGCAGTATGGCTTCAGAAGCTACTGTCTGAGTTATTTGATCTCCTGCTGGAGGCTACTAGTATCTTTTGTGACAACTAGAGTTGTGTGAAGCTGTCTGAGAACCTGGTGTTCCACGACAGGTCGAAACACATTGAGATCAAATATCACTATATCATGGATATGGTGCAAAGAGGAGCAGTGAAGCTCTTGTATGATGCGACAGATGAGCAAATTGTAGATGTGCTGATGAAGCCACTAGCCAAAGTGAAGTTTGAGTACTTCAGAGAGAGGCTTGGTGTCCTTCAGATCAATGACACTTCGAGGAAGAAGTGATGGAGACATTTGCTGAAGCCATTCCGAGCATGGTGAGAGGAGGATCCTTCCATGGTTGTGTATATAAGCGCTGGATGATGAGCATCAGGATGATGCTCCAGTTACTGCTCTGTATATGTATATGCATCATGTTGGATCCTTGATATGATCAGTTGGATCATTTATGTATGTATGCATCATGTTGGATGCTGAATATGATCATTTGGATCATTTATGTATGTATGCATCATGTTGGATGCTGGATATGATCAGTTGGATCATTTATGTATGTATGCATCATGTTGGATGTTGGATATGATCAGTTGGATCATCTGTATGTATTTGTATATGTATCAGGTGGATACATTGTATGATCAGGTAGATCATGTATGTTGATATGTATCAGGTATGATCAGGTGGATCATGTATTTGTATATGTATCAGGTGGATACATTATATGATCAGGTAGATCATGTATGATGATATGTATCAGGCAGATACTGTGTATGCATCAGGTGGATGCATTGTATGATCAGGATGATCATGGATGATGAGCTTCAGGATGTTTCTCCAGATGACATGCGTCAGGATGATGCAGTGATGATGATCAGGATGATCATGTGTACATTAGGATGATGTATGCTGAGTATCAGGTTGATGGTCTGTGGCCATGGACAGGTTGTGCAGATAAGCATATAATAGCGCCCTGGGAGGTTTGCAGATTCTCTTGCTAGGTTTTGCCGCTGGCAGATAATAGCTCCCTGGGAGATCTAGAAAATGCTCTTTCGAGGTTTTGCTTTGGGAGGACATATAATAGCGCCTTGGGAGGTTTGCAGATTCTCTTGCTAGGTTTTGCTGCTGGCATATAATAGCTCCCTGGGAGATCTGGAAAACACTCTTTCAAGCTTTTGTCCTATGGCATGTAAGTAGACCTGGAAGATCTAGACAGGATGAAAAAGGCCTCAGATGCTCTTTCGAGGCATTTCCATGACCACATGTAATAAGTCCTCGAGCTCTGGACAAGATAAAAAAGGCCTCAGATGCTCTTTAGGGTTCTTGCTTGACAAGACACTCTTTTAAGGTTTTGTGGTGGGGGTCACATGTAATAAGTCCTGGATATCTGGACATGATGAAAAAGGCCTCAGATGCTCTTTAGGGTTCTTGCTAGTCAATAGAGTCTTTTAAGGTTTTGTGACAGTCACATGTAATAGCTCCCTGGGAGATCCGACAGGTTGGGCTGTGTGCCTGTAATCAATCCTAGGATGCTCTTGTGAGGTTTTGTGATGCACGTAATAAGTCCTGAGGATTCCAAAGTATGTCCAGTGATGATGAAGACCTGCAGATGGTGGGACTACATCCAGTATGAAAAAGGACTGGCTCTGTAGAAATTCCTATGACGCGTAGATTCAGAGATTGATTGAGATAGCAGCAACAGTGATGATGATGATGACTCGATGATGATTATCCAGTGACGATGATCAAGAGAAGAAGACTTGTGCTAGAAGACCTGTGTCGAGAAATACCTTCCTAGTTAAGAGGGAGTGTTGATGTATATGTAACTTCGGAATGTATTTCATATATGTATATTGTACTCCTACAAAGATGGTATTATTCCTCTATACAGATGTGTTTGTATTCCTATAGAGATGTTATTATTCCTCTATACAGAAGTGTCGTCATTTATATTGTAAGTGTCGTAACTTATACTTGATGGGTAATTAGACCACCTTGTTGGGCTCGGCCCTATATAAGTCATGTGGGTTAAAGGTTTATTAGACCACCCTATTGGGGGTTGGCCATGTGGTTCAAAGGGTTATTAGACCACCCTATTGGGTGTCGGCCCAGTCAGCTTTCTGTTATGTGGTTAAGTTGAGGCCGACCTAGTAAAGGTTATTAGGCAAGTCAAGTTAAGTATAAATAGAGTGCGGGAGGCACTCTATTTCATCATTCTATTCTCACACACACTCTTTGGAGAGTGGCACACTTGTGGATGAGGATAAGCTACTACTAGGATATGTCTATCTCTTATGCTTGGGTTGTATCATTGCTCTATCTATCTCTGAGGAAGTTATTAGGGTTTTTCACCTTTATGGTTTTCCCCAAGTAAACTCTGTGTCTCTTGTGTGCTTGCATTATTGTGTCCATGATTGATATGCTGTAGATATGATGTACATGTTGTTCTCTCAGTTAAGATCCTAGATCAGATTGAAGTAAATTATGAAAAACTAACACTAAAGAGTCATGCAACATGAAGAATTTTGTAAGGAGGAGAGAATTTTAGTTCTTTAATTCCATCCAGTGGAGCTCTACAAAAAATAATGAAAACGAAAAAATAAATTTTTGTGCTTCAAGCGAGTAACCTTGTAACCTTGGAGAAACAACAATGCAGGCAAGTACTCTCAAAGTCTCAAAAAATATGTCTTTGAGTGCATCACATAATGAATGGACCTTATGTGAATTCACGAGGCTTTGATATTTTCTATTAAATGGAAAAAATAATTATGGTTCATAGCTTTCTTAATAAAAAATCAAGATCCTAAGCTTGGATCATGTGCACTAAAGCATAAAATCGAATTTCTAAGCATATAACACATGGATTAAGGATTACTACCATAATTCGAATTTTAGGGTTTATCTCTTTTGATAGAGGCTTTTATTTTTTCCTTTTAGTATTGTAATCATATTAATAATTACTATTTTATTTATGTGTTGTAAGTTCCTTGTAACCTGTGTCTCTTAATGGAAATCCAAACCACAGTGAATTTCCACAACTAGCAAAATTACCTCGGTGAGACAAATTCTTTGTGGAGAGGAAGCCACGATATATTTTATCGTGTTGCTTTTCATATTCAGATTTAGAATTTTATATTACAATTTTTCTTTAAATTGTCTCCTTCATCGTCTAATTGTTTGACGGACATATGACATATCCCTCTATGACACCCTTCACCTGCATCAACATTTTCAAAAACGTCAGGTAGGAAGCTAGAAAAATCGATGTACAAAAAGGAGATGAAAGCAAAACTGGGCAATTTGGAATTTGAACTATGGATGGGAATATGAAGAATTTGAATTCAAGCCAGGAAAGATGATGATCATGGTCAAAAGTGAAGTTTTAGAGCTATGATGAACCCAATTTTTACGATTACAAACCTTGCACTAGGGAATAAAATTTTGTTGAGGAAGGATTGTTTGTCAAACTTGAATCCATAGAAGCCTAGATGGTGAAGTTGAGAAGCTGTCCACATGTTTTCTCACAACTCAAATAGAAATATTCACCCTAAACATGATTGCATTTCATGTGTAGATATTTAATATTTTATTTGCAACATCCTTGACAAAGTTCTCAAAGAGCATAGTAGAGACATAAACCTCAAGAATTTATTTATCGTGTAAGGGCTAGAACTGTTGTGTTGTTTCAAATCCGTTATGCCTTTAGAATTCATATGCAATAAGAGAAACACAAATGCATGAAAAAGACTCAGTAAAAACTAAATGAATCAATAAGGAAAAGGCATATCCAGAAGTACCCAGAAATAAGGGGGATGTGCAATCTCATTGATCATTTTCTTTAAAGAAAATCCTTGTTTAGTTTTATGTATTTGTACATAATACGCGCCGGATTTGTATGATTCTGCTACTACTGTT
Source organism: Larix kaempferi (assembly GCA_027924585.1). Taxonomy (NCBI): domain Eukaryota; kingdom Viridiplantae; phylum Streptophyta; class Pinopsida; order Pinales; family Pinaceae; genus Larix; species Larix kaempferi. The sequence goes on from BSBM01000034.1 coordinate 4,688,005, forward strand.
GGTGTCTGGAAAGAAAATTCTCAGTGGCTTTGAGGCATGTAAGTAATGAAGCCGTGATTTCTCCCTTATGAAACTTAAAACTTGTTTTCCTTTTGGGGTTTCTAACTTTCTGTAATCTTGATATGATTTAATTTCTTCTCCGTCAAAATGATTATTGAATAATGTAGGATAAATAGTTATGATCTTATAATTTATTATGCCTTTAGAAAAACACAAAGATCGAATAGATTACTTTGCATCGTGTTATTTGGTAAAATCCTTCAATGCCGCCTACAAAACTTGAATTTTAAGTCCGAACTATAATGGTTGCATGCATGTTCACATTATATTGTAATGTAAACAACGGATTTACCTTTGTCTTGTGCTAATTAGCATCGTATCATTTTCTTTCAAGTACTTCTAATCTCACACAAAGGAAATCAAACAAGATTTATGTGGCACTGCAAGACTAGACTATATAATGGATAAATTGTAGTGGAGGACAATTATTTCATCTTCAAGAACAGGAAAGGCTCATTAACTATCCATCCTCCTTCCAATTTCTTCGATTTTTATGTTTTTCTTTTCAATTTTGAAGAACTGAGATGAATGAATGAGAATTACAGGCTTTGTCACACACTGGTACTTTCGGGAATTATACATTGTTTCTCCATCCCCAAAGAATTTTTATAGTAGTAATTTTAGAAAAGCAAAATAACAGTATCAGATTAAAGCAATTTTCACTAATAGTATTATGGATATTATCACCTTCTTAAGCAAATAACAAAATAAATTGGGTTGAATTCCCAATTTCTTATCTCCATGAATGTGTTCTTATCTCAACCACTAAATTTAAAAAACTATTGTAGGTTTATCCATGCATTGACAATCTTTGTGCTCTAGTGTAAATTTACTTCCTGTGTAGAGCAAACAAAGCGTGAATTTAGTACTTCAACTCCAATTTACCATTTAAAGTATTTTAAGAGACTCAAACATCGTTGGACAAACCAATGAAGATATGATCAGACTACTTTCCTTATTTTATACTATGTTGATTCCCTTGAAATCGCAACATCAACAATTGGGGATTCTCCCCGGTAAGCAATCCCAATCAAATCGGTCACCGTTTGGTGTGGGGGAATCCATCTGGTACTGTGTGTGTGTGTTTTTGTTAATCTTTTACTGGTTACAGCCCGGTTCACCAGTTATGTATTTTATATTTTATTATGAGATGCAAGTGCCCTAAATAAATGAATATAATTGAGAGGCACCAACCACACTAGTGATGTGCAGGTTCTTACCTCTCGTCTTCCTGTTGATGCCTTATCAATTACCTATTTATTCCTATTCTAAATTAATCTAATCTAACTATCCTATCCCTGCAAGGAGCAAGATTGAATTATGAGTAATAAACTGGAAATGCTCATAAAATTCTCACAAATAGTTGTTTCAACACATTAATCACATTCACAGCGGAAAGAATATCAAAGATAGCTCAAATATGATAAAGCACATTATTACTCATTTAGCACATAAACAATTGCACAGAAAGCAAAATCATTCATCACCATGAAGTGATTTAAGAAAGTTAGAACAATCTCACAGTATGAGTTATAAATGCAATAAGAAGTAGTTTCATTCACATTCCGCACATTCCATGCAAAATCTTTGCACCGTCTTTTCCCAGGCAACAAATCCTTCTTTATTAAGCATAAAAATAGTTCTCATACAAAATTAGTCCATCTCTATTGTATCTGCCAAAAGTCCCTTTACTCTCTATTCTCTTCCCCTGTTTATATCTTTACAAAATTGATCTTTTAGTGTCTCTTCACATACCCTAACCCTAGGGAACCCCAAAATTTTGTCTTCCAGTGTTAATACAAAGAAATTACAAATATTAATTTCCAGATCTCTTTTCCAAATCAGAAATGTATTTATCCCACATATCAGTTTCTTCTAAAATAATATTACTTTGGACAAGCTCCACCATTTTTAAAGAGATCGTAGGATTGTATAATTATGCTTCTATACTCTTTACTCCATTTTTTGCCTTGTAAATGTCTTCTAAAACGTAAGCGTGAATGGAAGCTTCTCCGATGAAATGATGCAGGTCTTCTCCTGTTAGTGCCTCCAGCTTCCTAATGTAACTCAAATCATCACTCAGTGCGCTCTGCAATTTTGATAAGCGCTAGTCATTTTCAGGAAATTATTCCATGGTTGGAGGAATAACCAACTAACACTTTTCATGAATTTCACGGATTTTCTGGTAAAATCATGTACACTTCTCGATGGTTTTCGAGATCCTATTATTTATCCGTAGACCATATTTTCTGCAAAATTCAAGGAGGCCTGAGTCTAGATTTGAATCTGCAGTGGTCTTGGGAGGAAGTTGTCTAGGGAATTCTGATTTCCCTTCTCTCCACTTTATTTGCTTCTTGATCTTGGTCATGGCGTGTACTAATTTCTTCCTAACTCCTAGAAATTCAGCATCAATTTCCACCATCCTTGATATCATCATTTTTATTTTGCAGACTTATTCTGTGATAAGCTCTTGTAAATGATACATCTTATTCTGAATTCCACAGGCTTGCTCATGAAAAGGAGTCAAGTCTTGCTTCTTATTGTCTGCAAGTTTAAGTTGTTCTATAATAAACTCCTTTTCCTGTATCAACCTTTCCAATTGAACCTTAAAGTTTCCAACCTGCTGCCTGTTGTCTGCCTCTCTTTTCTCTGACTCCTTGATGCTAGTTTCTAGGCCCCTTTTCTCTCCCTCTGTAATTATCAACTACACAGTCAGTGCATCCTTTTCTGCTTCCATATTTTGGTATTCTTCTGTTATCCTTTCCTTTTCAAACAAAAGGATGTCATGTTTCCTTTTCAGCTCCAATCCTTTTTCTCTCTCCTTCATCAAATTATCTTTTACTTTCAAGAGCTTCTCCTTCTTTCTTTCCACATCATTCATCAGCTTGTCAACATTGTCTGGACTTGCTTGTGCTGCAGCTATGTTTATTGATGCCACGAGCTTAGGGTCTCTTTGAGTACCCTCAAAGATTGCGCTTTCTTGAATTGTAACAACATCTGCGTGGGCTGGAAATTTCATTCTCTTTTCTGACCTCTTCATGATACCTTTCTTTTAGAATAAAAAAAGATTGTGTCTAATCTGGCTACCGTGTGCTGTTTTGATGAGGTAAATGGGGTGAGATCGAGCTCCCAAATTTGGAGACGTCCTCCAGTGATTATTTATGGTGGGTTTGTATCCATATATTGCACGTCAAGGCTCTTCGATTCCACAGCTTGCTTGGAATTTCGTTCTTCCTCCCTTTTCTTTTGCTGCTCGTCTGCTTCTCTATCCGCTCTTTCTTTCATTTCTTGTACCCTTGCGGCCTCTTCCCTTCAGATCTTTTCAGCTTCCTCCCTTCGAATTCTTTCTCTTTCTTCTTTTTGAAGCCTATATGCTTCTTCCTTTTGGATCTTTTCAGCTTGTTCCTTCTGGATTTTTTCAGTCTCTTCTTTTAGCTTCTGTTAATTGTATAGATAATGCATCCTGGCATTGCTTTTCTACTTCCTCTTTTTGCTTGATCTCAGCCTCCTTGGTAGTGTTAGCCTTAGAACTGGAACTAGCTCTGCTTTTGGGGCGAAAGCACTTGTTTAATTCGGTCATGTTCTTCGCGCTTCGATATAATTCTTCATCTTTGTCGAAAAGATGTGTGTAATCAAAGGTGATCCTGCATGAAGCACGATGGGCAGCAACATTACCTTCGCTATCATGTCTTCTGAAAATATTTGTTCCGAAATGAGGCCTCTAAATATTTAACAAAATCTTCACCCTCTTTTTCCTTGTGAAGCTTGTATGCTCCAATAGTAAATGAAATCTGTGGATAGGCAACCTTCTTCTTGTCATGAAGAAACCTAGCAGCTTAGACATTGTTCAACATCTATGTGAGCTTGCTAATTAGGCATGATCAACAATTTCTTGTATCACCCACATTATGCCTCATCGACATGTCTTGACTAAATCCAAGATAGGCACTTTATACTCGATGTGGAATGTCAATGTGATTATTTCACCATAGGCAATGTTGCACCATCACCACCCAACCATAGGAAACCTTGTTACACCTCCCTTGAGCCAATCTCAATTAAACAACCGACCACTCAATATAGGATGATTCTACCACCCATCTAGTCCAATACCTAATAGTGCCCAAAGCTCATGTTTCTTAGGTGTAAGGTGCTCACATACCTTCGGTCCACACATTATGTTGGGCGTGGCCCAAGTTAGCACATTTTGGATAAAGTACAAGTATTGGAAACTATGTAGCTTGGACTGTGAGGCTTAGATGGCACAGTTTTGAGGAGTGTGCAACTCGGATTGTGAACTCAGATGCGCAACAAGCAATGCTGATGCGCAGAGCTAGCGTAGCAGCTGTTTTGGGTAAAGAGTATAAGGGAAGGTCGAGTTGTTGAAAGCGACCTATTTTGGGTAAGTGATTCCAGGATTCCCGACAGTGGGTAAGGAGCATAGTGGAGAAAGAGGAGAGCGACCTGTCAGTCAAAGTGGTGGAAAACCGTTAGAGGATAAGCCACGGGTAGACGATGACAACAAGGCTAAAGAGGTGGAAAGCGATAGGCCATGATGCGGTTGTAACCATTTTTTATGATGATTGCGGATGTTAGAAGGTCGTGTGAGCCACGAGTGGACCAACAAGGTGGCCTGAAGCAAGTGGAGCAAGATTTCAATGACAACTGGCAGGGTGGCGAGTAACTACACCATTTTTGGGGAACCTTAGGGTTTTGGCCCACCATGATTATAACAGACGTGACCTAAGGGCACAATAGCTATAAAAGGGAATATTTTGTAAGGGAAAAGTTTAATCTTTAATCTCTAATATTTAGGGTTAGATTTTGGTTGATGTATGTTGAATATTGATCTCTGTTGAGAGACTGGTTGTAAAAGGATCTGCAGCTGTGTGCGCAGTGACCTACTTAGAAAAAAGAGAGTTTGCAGCTATGTGCGCAAACTGGAACTGTTGAAACCCTTCCCATTGATAATATAATCAACAGTTTCTGTGGACATAGCTCCCATCCTGGGGGTGAACCACGTTAAATCATCATTTTATGTGACTGAATGTATTTGCATCTGTATATTTGCTTATGTTGAATGGTTAAGTTATGTTTATGAGTTCATGTGTTCTTGCTTTTATATGTATTCGCCATAAGGATAAAGGATGGGAATAATATGTTAAGTATTGGACATATGTGAATGAATGTTGAATGCAAAAGTAATTCTAAGTCAAATGAATGCATAAGTCAAGTATTGGGTAAACACTTAGCCAGCGAAGTCTGTATAGTGCGAATCCCCGAAGCCCAACACCTGAAGTGTGCAGTCATTGCAGTCCATCGTATTGTCTAAGTTGCAAGGTTTACAGTTTAGGTGCATGTGAATGTATAAAGTTTACACTAAGTGAAATCTATTGGAATAGTGTAAGTGTTGAGAGGAAGTGCAGTCCTTTGTTGCGTTGTCCTATTGATCAAGCATCCCACCTACATCCTTGGATGCATGATAACTTAAAGAATTAACCGCGAAGTAGGAGAATTTCACATTGTCCACCATTCCACTATAGCGCACATCACCCGATTTTGGAAACTTGATTCCGCAACCTCCCCATAACTTCGCCTCGGGTGAGACCTCAATATGCTCGCAGACTGTTGCCGAAAGGGCCGGTGAAAAGGGGTTTTGTTGGTTCCTTGAACCATGTAGAACCTGGGTCTATCTTGTAAGCTTAAAGAACATATGTAGAGCCAACAAATGGTTCTGTTGCCATGCTAAGAACCGGTGATGAATAGAGAACCTTGGAATCCAGACAAAACAAAAATATGGAACTAGGTGGACAAGACAGAAAGGGATTTTGCCAGAAAGGAGAATAGACATCCACGCCACTCTCATGTAGACTAGTTAAATAAATACTTGTGGAAGGATATTTACAAAATTTTCTTCGCATCCTTTGGAAACGAGTTGTACAAGTGGTTATCGAGACTCACAGAGTGAAAGAACTATTTCTAGGAAGAAGCACCTACCGAGTGGACACCAGAGCTCATTTAGAGGCTTAAAGCAATAGATAGTATGCTCTCGCGAGCAGTCAACTATTGGGTTGACAGTATACTACAAGGATTTGTGACAGAGTTCATTGCGGACACTTTCAAGTCCTACAACGCAACAGAAGCAGAGTTCTTCAAAGGTTTTAGAGGTAAGTACCTCAACAACTTGAGTTTATATATCAAAATAATTTTAGTTGAGAAAGGAGTTTTAAGAATGCAACGAGATTCATAGTTGTTTTGAGTTTGTAATGGTAGATAACACATACAGTGACTCTGACGAAGATACACACAATTTAAGAGTGGAAAAATATATAAGTATAAGGATGAACATCTCATTCCACCCAATAAACTTAGACATTGCTCAACATCTATGAGAGCTTGCTAATTAGGCATGACCAACAATTGCTTGTGTCACCCAGACTATGCTTTACCGACACGTCTTGAGTGAATCCAAGATAGGAATTTTATACTCAATGCGGAATGTCAATGTGATTGTTTCACCATAGGCAATGTTGCACCATCACCACCCAACCATAGGAAACCTTGTTACACCTCCCTTGAGTCAATCTCAATTGAACAACCGACCACTCAATATAGGATGATTTTACCACCCATCTAGTTCAATACTTAATAGTGCCCAAAGGTCATGTTCCTAGGTGTAAGGTGCTCACATGACTTTGGTCCACATATTAACACAATATCCTAGCATGGTTAGCACACGATCCACCTCATTGCCAAATCGAATCATCCCCCATGGAAGCCTACACCATAGAACCTCGCCAATCATCCCACCCTCCTTGGCAAGACATCATTGGTCCTCCTAGCTTATGTGCTAGACTATTTTAACCATCTTGCAGCTGCCACCCATGAGTTTGTCACCTAGGCTACCAAAATATATGTTTGTCATGAACACTTAGGTAAGTCTACTACATCCTATATCATAGACAAGGACTCAAACACCAAAGTCTTCCTCAAATTCTAGGGTTCTAACAGTCTCCTCCACTTAAATATGTTGACATCCTCATCAATGTGACTCTATTGGAAAATCCAATGAAAGGGGTGTTGGTGGCGAAGAGACACTTTCACAATTACCACATCTAAACATGACTTTGATACCATTTGTGACAGGGCTAGGCTTATCGTTTCACTTGAGCATCGAGCATTTCACCTAAGAATGCTAGCACCACTTGACACCAATGTGACCATATTAGTTGGGCATGGAAAACAACTACATGTATCACCTGAACTATGCCTCACTGAAATTTCTTGATCGAACCCAAACCATGAACCCTATACTTGCAAAATGTTAGCATGCTCATTTCACCTTACGTGACATTGCAACAATGACACCCAACAATAGGAAACATTGTCATTCCTCCCCAAAGACAAGCACTATTGAACAACCAACCACACAACATAAGATGATATTTCCACCCATCTAGTCCAATACTTGATAGTGTTTGAAGGTCATGTCCCCAAAATGCAAAGCGTTCACGTACCTCCGATCTACACCTCAACGATATTGTTTCAAAGTGGTTGGCACACCATCCACCACATTGATGGATCACATCATCCCCCACTGAAGATTGTACCACATAACCTTATATGTTGTCCTTGCACCATCCTCAACAAGATATCATTGGTCCTCCTACCCTATGTGCTAGTACACATCCTAACCATGTCACAATTGTCACCCATGAGTTGGTCACCAGGGCTACCAAAATATAGGTTTTCCATACACACTTAGCCAACTTTGCTTGGCACGTCATCTATCAAGACAAGCAGTCGAGCACATAAGTCTTCTTCAAAATCCAAGATCACATGGCATGGACTATAACCCATTTATATGTACACAATGTTACAAGATAGAATAACAAATTAAAAGTTATCTCAATCCCTTACACCAATAACGAAAAATGATAAATTATAATGTAAATTTAATTAGTCTCTACAAGTTTCTAACAATTATTGTGATTGCAACTTGTTTAAAAAATATCCAACAAAGATTTTTCTTGAAATGAAAACAATTCTAAAATTTAAGTATAATAGACAACCATGATATGATATTTTCATGTGTTAAAAACATGAAGTCACATTGATTGGAGATACCATCTCGAGATGAAAGAGACTGTGAGAGAGTGAAAAGGACGTTGTAGTGGATGTGTTGTAGGTTTAATCCCTTCATTTTGTTGGACAAAATAAAGGAGGGATTGGATGTTTTTGTGGATGTATCCCATATCGAGTGAAACATGTATATTGGTGTCTATCTTGTATTGTGTTCTTCTGTGTTTTTTCCCACATTTATTTTTAGTTTTATTACTCCATGATCTTATTCCTAACAACTAGTATTAGAGTCGAAGGTTTATTTGATTGATAAACTTGTAGGAATGGGGAGTTCTTGATTCTAGTGAAAGAAATGGAGGAAGAATATAAGTTTAGGGTCGAGAAGTTTAACGGCCAAAACTATGAGCTACAGAAGATGAAAATGGAGGACTATCTACATATTAGAAGGATCTTTTCCAACCATTGAGTGGAAAAGTGAAGAAGATGGTGACCAGGGATCAAATTTGAAGGGTAGGGTCCCATTTCACTTTGAAGGGCTATGAGATATTGAACCCTTCAATGCTAACATGTAAAAATAAGTCATTCTTTTCATTTGAAAATGTATTAGTACATCAAAATTTAATTTTTTACTTAAGTAGTAAAGTCGAGAGGCTTTATTTTGCAGTGGATATGATGTCACTGAACGTTATATATGTCATATAACACAACCATATTTTTCCCCGATCAAGCGTCTCATTGTCTAGGCCACTATGCCACCTTTGCCATCTTAGCAGTTTCCCAAATTGGTCTTGCCTCTTAAACTCTTAACCAGTATAATAATACATTTAACTTGCTAACCCCATTCCAATCCAACTTTCATCCTTATAGCCCAAATTAATACTATTTTACTCTTTCATGAATGCCTGAACATGAGGAATTTATTAGTGAAACATAACTTAGGAGACACACAGAAAATCCACTTTGCAGATGTTCAATGTGAATTGCCATAACTAATTTTATAGATCTTTTTTTTCTACATCAGTGCAGCTATAGTTAGCTTGCTATCCCAATTCCAATCCAACTTTTAATCAATATAATAATATTTAATACCTCTTAAAATGGGTTCCTAGGTTGCTTCGAACAATACAAGCTCGATGAAGAATTGGGTTCTTCAACTCTTCTAAAAGCAACGCGATGCTAATTCTTGGAAAAGTTCAATCTTTGTAAATCACTAGCGTTCTTCAAACTAATATAAGTTCTAGCCTACTTAACAATGGAGAAACTGATAATGTAAGCCAAAAAAGGAAGAAATTTTCTCAGAAGCCAAAAACATTGGACGTTGAGTCTCGTCTGTATATGTTGCTAAATTAGCAAACAATAGAGATGTATGCTAAAAGGAAGTAAAAAAGGTGAAGGGAAAGAATCTGAATGGTAACTTTTTTTTACTTCGTTGAATTGAGGACCATAATTCACTTTCATGCACCTCTATCAAACAACTATGTTTCCTATGCCATTTATAATCCTCCTTCACGCAAGTCTACTAGAGAGAACAGTTCAACAAAGAAGTTGGATTGGATTGAAAACCAATAGCAAGTTTCTTTGTCACTCCAATTGTGTACCCTACGACATAATTTAATTCCAATGAAAACAATATATGTTTTAATTTGTGATTCAACGCTATGAATGCCACACGTACTTGGGATAGAATAAGTTTAAGCACTCCTTACATGTTACATGCTATGATATGGTTTGAGCAAAGAGAACTATCTGACTCCAGGCAGCTTTTGTTCTGAATAGTTGATTAAGGACGCTAACTACTTATTCTCTATAGCCCTCCCCCTAGATCTCATTATACATACTAACTATGTGGTATGACAGAGTAAAGGATGGGTTGTGAAGCATAAGTAAAACGTAGGCAGACCAAGTAGAGAGGAGATGCATATATGGTTGAATTTCTTGGTATATGGTTGAAGTTCCTGTTCTATTCAAGACCAGCCGATAAGGGAAACAAAATCAAAAGGTAAAGTAGCACTGTCCTTCTAAAAATCAAGATTACAAAAAAAAAATTGTCCCAGTTCGTACAGTCGAACGCAAGAGTGGGAACTGGGCATTCTAAGAAAATTGTGAGCTTTCAGCATTGTCCTTCACCAGATGTTGTTGCATATTCTCAATCATATTGAAATTCGATAGCTAGTTGGGATTGTAAGTGTAGTAGCATCGGTGGTCTTCATATTAATTATAAATCCAAAGAATCCTAAACCATGTACTAGAGGAAGTTGTCGATTTGAAAACTGAGCACTTGGGGAAAATGGCTCATGCAATATAGTTTTAGAAGTAAAGTGTGCATTCTTGATCTAACTCATTAACTAGATGCATGGAGGGTGGTAGAGTGGGAACTTCCCCAAATCCCCAGGATTTTTGGAAAAGCGGGCGGCACAATGCACACACATGTTTCCTGTAGGGCTGCAACTGTGGTTAGTGGCATCCGCGCGGGGAAGCACTCGGTTTCAAAGTGAAAACATTGGTCTTCCTTGTCCCCTCCATTTCAGGAAAGTTAAAGGGTGGCTAAATTCTCAAGAGCTTTGATCGGGTGACAATGGAAAATAGGGAAAGGAGCACATGGAATCATATGCGTGTAAACGAAACATATGAAGAAAGAAGCAATTATTGTTCTTGCTACGGTTGGGAATCGATAAATGTCATTCTAAACAGCCTCTAACGGAGATTTATGACAAACCCACTCTCGGGTCCAGGCTTCAAATTTGAAGCCTTCAAGGCCCATTTGAAGTTACAAAATTTTAATCAAATAATAATATTGTGTTTGAACTTTGAAGTTACAGAATTTTAATCAAATAACAAAATTTTTAAATAATTGATGGGATCATGAATGGATAAAATGATGTACATACCTATAAATTCATAGGATGTCAGCAATCCAGTCATCCTTGAAGTTGAGCTCCTCAAAGAAAACAAATTTCTTTATATATGTTTATGGTAGGCTGGCATTGGCAGCTTCGCTCTGCAAAATCTCCTGGAGGATTGGAGGAGATAGGGTAGGTGGAAATTGGAAGTAGATCAACCATGGTGGAGCAGGGGTATAAAAAAAAGCTTGTTTGTATCCCTGTAATATTATATAATGATGGTCGGAGCCATGGAAGCATGGAATTCAAGCATTGACTTGATACAACAAAGAAGACACAAGGTGGGAATTGAGAGCCATAGGATTGACTTGATACAACAAAGAAAACACAGGGGGTGACGCTGGGAGCTGTAGATGGTAGGATTAACTTGATACAACAAAGAAAACACAGGGCCATGGGAAGGGGCCATGGGTGAGAGTGACAACCTGCAACATTACAAGAAGTTTATGGATTGTGGATTTTGTTCGAAGTGCCAAATTCGGGGCACATTAACATAATATATTATACATTGAATACTCAATTAACTCACGGAGTCAGAAGTCATGAATTGGTATGTGATAACTAGTAACTTGGTAAGACCACTTCCAACAACACCTATGAGCCACCAACCATGTTTAATAAATTTGTTGTTTCCATTAAGTGTGTTAAACACGTAAGCGCTCGCTACTAACATGAGAACTTAGAAGCGTTCAAGCCATGGGTTGCACAGTGTAATCCCGTCGACGTAAGCTGGTCAATGATATTATTAGAGGCCCAATGGTCCATGATCCATCGATGATCGGACATGTGGAGATTGGAGAGTAACCGATTGCCAAGTCCCACTCCCAAGTCACCTAGCTAATAGCCGCATTCCCATTTCCCACTGAAAATTGTCTATGGGTGAAATTTGAAGCTGCCCTTCTGTTGCAATTTTAAACTGTAGTGGTTAATTTAATTATTGATGGGCTTACCATGAAATTAATTTTTTTTTGCATGGTAAAATTTGAGGTGGTCTTCTATGACCTGTAAAATGGCCTCTGAAGGGCCCTAAAGGCTTCAAATTTGAAGCCTGATGGTGACTATGAAGGATGAAGAATAGGAGGTTCTTGACAAAAAGTGTCATGTACCTCATAAAACCATAAATAAATAAAAAAATTACTATAGACATAACTATATAACAATATAAAATATCTCCTTATATTTCTAGTATGTGTTAGTTACTTTGCAGCATAAAGAAAATTTTCGTTACTTACATAGTCGCTTACATGATAATACTACTATATGACATGTCACACTTTTGTAGATGCCCCTTCATACCTACAATTGATGTCTATGTTCCTTTTATCTTATTCTTGTTTATTAGATTGTAAAAAAGCCTTTCTTAGCCCTTTGGATAAGTTCTAATCCTTAACTATGGGACGGATGCGAGTCATAACAGAAGTAATAATCCTACTGTAATTACTTTTAAACATATAAGAAAAAGAACAAGGAACCTGGAACCATTGTCGGAAAAACAAAGATGAAATAGACGTTCCTCCCAACCAACTCCTAGAGCAGCCAAGTCTCACTTGCTCCAGAACCCTCGAGCCTGGTCGCTGAACCACAAGAGAAAAATCCACTTAATGCGCCATCTCTTGCATTATCAGATTCAATCCCCGTCCAATGCTATCCTCCTGCTACTTATGGATATACTATTATATAGTATTTTTCCTAGGACTTGGTCATTTATGAGCCTCCTACTCTTTAGCACTAAACTAAGATTTGTGACCTGATTTTGGGGAAGATGCCTCCTACACCTTGAGTTCTCACTCAGTAGCTTCAGCCACTTGTCTTTTCCTCTTATGGGTCAGCAAAAACTCATGCAACAACTATTTCATTTATGTCCCCCTTCAGTGTTTTTATTAATAAAAGAATAATTCATTACATTGTTTTTATTTTTGACTCCTTATCAAAAATATTTAAAATAATAAATAAACATAAAATATTTAAAAATTATTTAATAATACTTTATTTAATCCTGGTGTATTACATACACCTCCTCTTAAAGGATAACACCGTCCTCAGTGTTATTATTTTTTTGTCTTTATTTTTTCATTTCTTCATCTTAAAATAGGATTGGATATGCCTCCCATATATCACTTTCCAATTCCCAAGTGGACTCTTTCAGACTAAGGTGACTCCATTGCACCTTGACTTGTCTGATGGTACAGTTTCGAAGTAAAAGTTCTTTTATGTCGAGAATATGCTCCGGTTCCACCTGGAACTCTCCCTCGAGTTCCACCTGTATAACATCCCAATCAATCACATGAGTAGTGTCATGAGCATATTTCTTCAAAATGGAAACGTGAAAAACATCATGTACTTTAATAGTAGGCGGTAGAGCTAACTAGTATGCTATCGGCCCTAATTTAGCCAAAATTTCAAATGGCCCACAATACCTGGGTGCCAATTTTGAATACCTACTTAGCCTTAGGGATATTTTCTTGGGTCTTACCTTTATATACACATGCTCTCCTACCTAGAACTCTCGATGAGTTTTTTTTAAGTCAGCATAACTTTTCTACCTATCTTGGGAAGCCTTCAAATTTTGTTGTACCTGCTTCACGGTTAGTTCCATATCTTTTAACAATTCAGGTCCTAACATTAATCAATCCACCAGAATGCTCCATGAAATTGGAGTATTACATTTACGTCCATACAGAATTTCAAAAGGACTCATACCAACCAATACTTGAAAATAATTATTGTAAGCAAATTCTACTAAGTGTAAGTAGTCTTCCCACTTACCTGGTTTGTCCATTACATATATTCTTAGCATGTATTCTAGGACTTGGTTTACCCTTTCAGTCTGCCCATCCATTTGCGGATGATATGCAGTACTGAAGTTCAACTGAGTTCCCAACTCTTTAAACAAATCTTTCCAGAAATTTCCTGTAAATTTTACATCTCTGTCTGAGATTATTACCTTTGGTACGCCATGTAACCTGGAAATATCTTTCATGAATATATCTGCAATATTAACAACCTTATAAGTAGATTTTGCTGGAAAAATGAGCTGCTTTGCTTAATTTATCGACTACAACCATGATTGAGTCATGCTGCATAAATTTTTTAGGTAGGTTGGCAATAAAATCTATACTGATGATTTCCCACTTCCATTTCGGAATGGGTAATGGTTGCAATAACCCTGCTAGATGTTGGTGTTCTGCCTTGACTTGTTGGCATTCTATGCAGCGAGCTAAGTATTCTTCTACCTCTTTCTTCATGTTAGGCCAAAAGAATTCTTTTATGATCATGGTGATCATCTTCTGGTATCTAGGATGTCCTGAATACGGTCATTTGTGTAACTCATTCATGACTGTTAATTTGATTTCTATTGTATTTGGTATGTACAATATGTTTTTATGCAGCAGTAATCCACTTCCATTTAGACTAAAATCTGTTTTTATTTGGTTCTTTTCATTTTCAACAATCTTTTCCTTTAAATTTTGGTACTCCTTATCATAATTTTCTAAATTTAAAATCTAATTCATAACTGTTGCTCGCAAATAATAAATTTGCGTGACGAATTAAAGCATCTGCAACATTTTTTTCTTTCCCTTTTATATGTTTTATTTTGAATTCATATTCACTTAGGAATGATAGCCACCTTGCTTGTCTAGTGTTTAAATTATGTTGATCAAACAAGTATTTTAAACTTATGTTATCTAACATTAGTAAAAAATTTCTTTCGATGAGGTAGTGTTGCCACATATTTAACACATGTATAATTACAACAAGTTCTAAATTGTGTGTAGCGTAATTATTTTCATGTGCTTTTAATTTTATGGATTCGTAGGACACGACATGATTCTCTTGAATTAGTACCCCACCTACTACCTTCATTACATGCATCGGTGCATACGACGAAATCCTTAAAAGGATAAGCAATTTTTAATATAGGGGTGGTGGTTAACAATTGTTTTAATTTATTAAAACTTTCCATACAATTTTCATTCCAATCAAAATTTTTACCTTTCTTCTATACTGAAGTTATGTGGTAGGCTATCTTAGAAAATCCTTCAATAAATTTTCGATAATAACCCGTAATCCCCATGAATGATCTTATGTCTCTTACATTTTTAGGAACTGTCCATTCAATGATAGTCTTAATCTTGTCAGGATCGACAGATATTCCATCCTTAGACACTACGTGTCCTAGATATTGAATTTTGTCTTTAAAGAAATTGCATTTTCTAAACTTACCAAACAATTGTTGTTCTCTTAACATTTGCAGAACTATTTTTAAGTGTTCTTCATGTTCCTGTTCATTCTTCGAATAAATCAGTATATAGTCGATGAAGACGACTACAAATTTATCTAAGTAGTTACTCAAAATACTATTCATTGAGAACATAAAAGTTGTAGGTGCGTTTGTTAAACCAAATGGCATTACAACAAACTCGTAATGACCATAATGAGTTCTAAAAGCAGTTTTAAAGATGTCTTCATCTTTGATCCGTACTTGATGGTAGCCGGACCTTAAATCTATTTTAGAAAAGATTGTTGCCCCTTGGAACTGATCGAATAGATCATCTATCCGGGGTAAAGGATATCAATTTTTAATAGTCATTTTATTTAATTGTCGATCATTTATGTATAATCTCAAAGTTTTGTCTTTCTTCTTTACAAATAAGACCAGTGCTCCTCAAGGGGAAACACTAGGTCGAATATATTTCTTCTCAATTAGTTCTTGTAACTGTGATTTAAGTTCTGTAAGTTCTATTATATTCATCCGATATGGAGCTTTTGATGCCGGTACCACTCCCGGTATCAGATCGATTGTAAAGACTATGTCTCTTTTCGGAGGTAGTCCAAGGACTTCTTCTGGAAAGATGTCTTTAAAATCTTTTAAGATAGGTATATATTCCACTTTAAGTTTGTTATCTTGATCTTTATCATCTATTACATAAACAACAAATAGTTTACATCCCTTACGTACAAAACTCTTCATTTGTAAGGTTGAGATCTCTCTGATTGTATTTTTTCTGGGAATTCCTGTTACTTTAATTATGTTTCCAGTATTATATATGCATGTAAAAGTTTTTTCATAACAATTCAACATGACTTTGTGTTTTTCCAACCAATCCATTCCTATCAGCATATCATAGGAACCTAACGGTAAAATATTCAGATCAACATGCGTATTAAATTAATTCATCAATACTTCACAATTTTTCACATAGCTGGTGACCTTACGTTTATTACCTGTGGCTAACTGTACCAGCCAAGATTTTTCAAATTTTTCTGGTACTAATTTACATAATTCAACAATCCTAGGTGATACATAACTCAAACTTGCACCTAGATCAATTCGTATGGAAATAGGTTGAATTTTTATCATACCTTCAATCTCGACCATTGAAGCTTGATGGTCTACCTATCGATTCTCCAATGCAGCACTGATTTTGGGCATAATTCTCACCATATCTCCAACTGTAATAGCTTCCTGAATGGAGTGAACTTTATTAAAGGTTTTATTTCTTACAGGACGGTCTTTAAAGTAATGTGGGTCACCACATTCCCAACATTTTAAGGGTTCCCTCTGTGCAGTGCTTTTATTAAAATTAGTGGAAGGTTCTCTTTCTTTTGCTGCAGGGTGTTGTGGTTTAAAACCTCTATAATTACTACCCTGATACCCTCTGTAAGTATTTCCAGAATTTCTATGAAATTTATTATTATTCTTCATTCTTGGATCAAAGTTATTATTCTACATTTTCTCTTTTATATTTATTCTGATCAAACATAAATTCTCTTTTCTCATTGCTTCTTCCAGCGTCTTTGGATTGTCATACTCAATCCGTTGCTTAAACATAGTAGGCAAGCTACTGAAAAAGCGTTGTATTTTTGGTTTTTCATCTATTATGTATGGTACATAACGAAGCAGACTTAGGAATTTACTACAGAGTTCTTTCATGGTCATAGCACCTAACCTTAACTCGTAGAATTCTTTCGTTTTTTCTTCATAGTACTGTTCTGAAAGATACTTACATTTAAAGTGTTTTTTAAAGGTCTTTCATGTTACGTATCATTCTTTATACATTTTACTTTTTTTATATCTTGCCACCAAATATCTTCTTTTCCACTTAGGTTATAAATGGCCATTTTTTCCTTCAATTCATCAGAATAGTTATAGATTTGAAAGTATTTCTTCATTCCATACAACCAAGCTTCTTCCTCTTCTCCTTTCTCAATTTCACCGTTAAACATAGGAGGTTTAATTTTCTTAAACTCCCCTAAAATATCTTCATAGGGTTTGTACTTCTTTTTATCTTTATGACTGTCACCACTATCACTAGAATCATGATGTTCTTTTGTGTGGTGTTTTGGTGGTTCCTCACTAGAAGTTTTAGCCCCATGACTGGAAAATTCCAACTTTCTTCCCTTACGTTTGTAAGGTGTAGATTTTGGCTTATCATTTTTAGATTCTTTGTTTTTATCTTTTTCATTACTGTGTATTTTAGCCAGCAAAATGTTATTTAGTTCTTCTTGCGTTTTCATAATTTGTTTGTTTTATTCTCTAACTCTTTTTAATTCTGACCTTAATTATTTAACAGTCTATTGTAACTCTAACGGGTTGTCATTTCGACTCTCATTTAAGTTTACCCAGATTTCACCTTCTTCATTGTTCACCGGTATTCTAGGGGGAGATTCTTCTTCCGCGGGCATTCCAAATTCTGTCATAGTTTCCTGCAAAAATAAATTTATCCTTCTCTTCCTGTTTAGTAAGAGAATCAAACCCAAAATAAATAAACAATAGTCTGTGGTTTAACAGCTGTAATGTTGGGCCGATTAAGGCCAAGTGTTGTAACCATGCTCTGATGCCATTATGTCATGTACCTCGTAAAACCATAAATAAATAAATAAATTACTACCACACATAACTATATAACAATATAAATTATCTCCTTATATTTCTAGCATGTGTTAGTTACTTTGCAGCATAAATAAAATTGTCGTTACTTGCATAGTCACTTACATGATAATACTTCTATATGATAGGTCACACTTTTGTGGATTCCCCTTCATACCTACAAGTGATGTTTATGTTCCTTTTATCTTATTCTTGTATATTAGATTGTAAAAAGGCCTTGCTTATCCCTTTGGATAAGTTCTAATCCTTAACTAAGGGACGAATGCAAGTCATAACAGAAGTAATAATCCTACCGTAATTACTTTTAAATGTATAAGAAAAAGAAAAAGGAACATGGCACCACTGTCGGGAAAACAAAGATGAAATAGTCGTTCCTCCCAACCAACTCCTAGAGCAGCCAAGTCTCACTTCCTCTAGAACCCCTGAGCCTTATCGTTGAACCATAAGAAAAAAATACACTTAATGCGCCATCTCTTACATTATTAGATTCAATCCCCGTCCAATGCTAGCCTCCTATTGCTTATGGACATACTATTATATAGTATTTTTCCTAGGACTTGGTCATTTATGAGCCTCCCTCTCTTTAGCACTCAACTAAGAGTTGTAACCTAGTTCTGGGGAAGATGCCTCCTGCACCTTGAGTTCTCACTTAGTAGCTTCAGCCACTTGTCTTTTCCTCTTGGGGCTCAACAATCACTCATGCAATAGCTATTTCATTTATGTCCCCCTTCAGTATTTTTATTAATAAAATAATAATTCATTACATTGTTTTTATTTTTGACTTCTTGTCAAAAATATTTAAAATAATAAATAAACATATAATATTCAAAAATTATTTAATAATACTTTATTTAATCCTGGTGTATTATAGAAAGGCACTAGGAACAATATGGTTTTTCCTATGTGCTAGTACACATCCTAACCTAATCATTAAATGAATTTAACATAGTCACCAGTTAATTAAGTTCTATAGGAGTAAAATTTGATGATGAGGTTAGGGATCTTTTGATATTATGCTCATTGCTTGAAAATTGGAATGGCTTGCTCATGGCTATGAGTAATTCTACCTCTAGTTCAAAAAATTTAAAGTTTGAGATGTTTTTGGTGTTATCCTAGAGAGGGCATAATGGAAAGTAAAGGTGAGACATTAAATAATGCTTTGATTGTGGATAATAGGGGAAGACAAAGATAGAGAGGAAAGGGCCCAGGGAATCGTGGGAAGTCTAAGAAGGGAAAATCCAAATCCAAAGGGAATCTAGGGTGTTGGCACTGCGGGAAGAAAGGAAACCTAAAGAAAGACTATTGGTCTCTAAAAGGAAAACATGGAGATGGACAACAAGAGAATAATCGAGAATAAAATTTAGCATGGGATGTGTTGCAAGATGGTTTAATCTTTTCATTAGATAATATTGTTGATTCTTGGGTGTTAGACTCAGGGGATTTGTTTCATGCCACATCCCATAGGAAATATTTTCAAGACTATGTTCAAGGTGATTTTGGACAAGTTTAATTGGGTGTTGATGAACCATGTAAAATTGTTGGAAAGGGTAAGATACAATTAAATTTAAAGAATGGAAACCAGTGGTTGTTGAAAGAGGTAAGACACATTTTTGTTTTGAGAAGGATTTTAATTTCAACAAGGAAATTGGGTAGTGAAGGATGTGCATCTACATCTACAAAAAAATCGTGGAATGGTACTAATAGATAATTGATATAGAAAAATGAGACAAGGTGGGTATGTTGTATTTATCCACTAGTAATGTTGACTCTTCTATCTCTTTAGCTTCTACAAGACCGGATACAACATTGTGGCATCATAGGCTTGGGCACATGAGTGAAAACGAAATGCAGATGAGATTGGATGGCTTTATAAAAGAAAAGATAATTACTTTTTTATTGTTTTGTCAAAAATTAGAGGGGATATTTATGCAAGAGAAATTTACCAGGGAAGATTTTGTAGTGGCTAGATTTTTATTAAAAAACAAATTTTAAATGGATTGTGGACCACAAATAACACTAAAGAGGATAAATTTAAGGTACATAAGTTTTAACTATTTATCTTAAAATTTCCCCTAATTGTTTCAAATAATTTATTATTTTTTATATTCATATTCATGTTTATATTTCATTATGAAATAAAAAGGTTTTAATTCTATCAATGATGGAAACCCTAGATCTCATATTGCTTCCCTTCTCTTTTATGTTGCTACAAAGTTTAGCATTATGGTTTTACCTTCTCAACTATTTAATGATGATATTTTTTTATAAACACTCAAAATTTAATGGCTTTGTGCATTTATAAATGAAAAGTTAGGCATCTATGGCAGCGGGACTGTTTATTGCATTGTATTCCAAAACTTGTTCGTACCATTCAATTTAAAAAAAATGCTTTTATGGTTTTCAGAGTGCACTTTATAGTGTGACACACAGGTGCATTTTTAAAAACAGACATCGTTTTAGGGTTACATATAAAAAAAATGATAGGTTATCCAATGTCAAATGCATAGAAAATACGCATTAGTACTCTTATTAATGTATAGCAAATGGTTAAATTTAATTCACAATTTTTTATTTAAAAAATTTATATATATATATATAATCCACATCATTAAAATAAAATTAAGTTTTTAGTTTAAATTATGTAATTTATTTGTAAAAAATATTTCATAGTTTCTTTATTTTATGATGTATGGTGTTTATTAATCAAAAATATCTAATAGAAGTTAAGGATAAATACTTGTTGCAATGAGCATGATGAGAACACGTTCCAAAATGAGAGCAAGACAAGTTTTTTTTATAAAATTAATATGTTTCAATTATTTGTATGTTTAAATGATTGATATTAGTAAATATGTATCATGCAAAGAAAAATCTCGAGGAAACTAGATATAAATGTTTCCAATTTGAGTTCAAAAGAGTATAAAACCTTGATTGAAATGTTGCAAAAAGAAGACTTTACATGAATCAAAAGGTAATCAACATGAAATTTATCTTTGAATTTTCAGTAATATTGAACTTTTTATGAATATTTGCTAACATGTTTCAAACAATCTATTTCACATTTGTTGAATTTTGTGCAAGAATGGAATGTTGTCCTAACAATATAAAAATTATGAAGAATGTAAATGATGATGAATTGGTCATTGGTTCATTTGGATTGGTGTTGGAAGTTAATGACGGAGGGAAAACCTTTTATAAAAATATGAGGGATATAGTGGAAAGAACATATAGATGTACTTTCCACTTAGTGTACAAACATCAATCCAATGAGTCCAAAAATCAGATTATATATAAAATATAGAAACTATTTCCAAAGAGATGGCCAATTATACTTGTCTGAATTGCAATAAAAAAAACATAGCATAACAGGAAATAGTCATTTAAAAATATTGTTCATAAACATTTTTCTTATAATATATATATTGCCACAAAAAATATGAAATTAATATTTAGGCTATATTTACTTTCATATCATTATATAAAGTTTTTTTTTCCTTTTTTTTTTAAAATTTTTTGGAAGATTTTGAACATTACAAAAGACATATGAAGTGATATCCAAAACATGCCCATACAAATGTCCAAAAAATATACAAAGAAATGGTCAAAGAAATGAACATAACTGCATCACAAGTTGAGCCATCTCAACAACAATGTGCATCAAACATCTGTAATCATTATTTTATTTTTCTTTTATATACATAGAATTTAATTGTTGCATGAAATATCAACTTTCAATTTTTTTTGCAGAAAAAAAAAAATGTGGAACCCATTCATTGCATAAGACAAGATGACAATGAAGAAACTAATTGGCCACAAAGTTTGTGATTTCTTGTGTTTTCCTTACATAATATTTCATATTTGTTGTGGCATTTATATTTTAATTAATTTAGGCTCACCCTTGGATGTCTCATAACAAGAGCTAACATACAAAGAAGATCCATCGAAATAATTGATTGGCAGTGAGTTAAGTATGGGTTGTGAGTATATATTGGAGTATCAAAAGTTATTTGTGCAATTTGTGAGTAGCTATGTTCTTTTACTTCCCTGATTTTATAATTAATGGAACAAGAAGAAACCTTTATATTAAATATATTATTTTTCATGCCAGATAATGATTGTAGGAAACAAAGTATGAGAGAAGCCAAAAAAAGAGTTGTTGAGAGATGCTATGAAATATGGATATGAAAGAATGTGTATTATTTATGAATCACTCCTTGCTATGGTGTGTTTTTCGATTTACATTCATTTATATTATGTTATAAATTTTGATATACTCATTACACTTTATATCTATGTGTATATGGAACATGAAGAGAATAAAAAAATATATATCCAATCCATAAAACACTCGCCATATCAGCCAAGTACAATATTGCACACAATTGATGAAGAAATTAGCCATGCATGCAACTCGAGCATTGGCATCAATTCGAGTGGAGAATTATTACCAATATAATTGAATATTAATTCAAGTTGTATGTTTTGAAATGAATGCCCGTGAAAATCAAACATTTTGTTTAATCATAATGTATTGGACATAAATCCTAATTGAATAACTAGAAGTTACCAACACATGTAACAATTACATATTGACATTTTGACTACTGCGGACATTTATGTTGTCTCATTTTGTATGGAAAAGTGTCTCTTATTCATATATAATAAAATGAGTTTAATATTCTATTGCATTGTCTAATGTTGTTAAATGTTATATTGCTTATTAAATATATGGATGTTATATATGGATGATTGTATATTACAATGAACATATGTGTAATTCGATGGAATAACACATTATTATAATCATTATAATGACACCCAATAATTCAAATTCAAATATCAATATTATTATAAAAATCATTTGATTTTTTATGCTTTTTCCTTAACAGTGATTTTCACAATGTGAATCAATATGCACTAGTGGTGCTTTTTAAGGTATTAAACACATCAGTGCTTGTATTTATTATAAATGCATTGGTGATCGATATTCAATCAATAATACACATTGATGCTATATATATATATAGCATTGGTGTTGTTCATCTATTAAAAATGATTCAATATCCATAAATATCATTCAATTTATGTGATAGTCTAATACGCATAATAACATAATAACCAATGCATATTTTTTCACCATTGGCACTAGTGTGCATTTGATCACCATCAACATTGATGCCTCACTTATAATTGTAACCGTAGTGCTATTAATCATACTTAAATTGTATGCACATGTGTGCTATGATACCTACATATTGCACCGAGCTATTATACATACATAACACATTAGGAAGTTATATAAACGGAAAGCACCAGTACATCAAATTCTAATTGTACACACCAATGCTATCATACAATTAGCTGCATCCCTTGAAAGGATTCAAAAGCATTGGTGTTATGAATTATAATCATGCACCAGGGTTTATATAAATGAAATGCACTGGTGTATCACATTTAAATGGTATGCACAAGTGTGTTCAAGTATTAATCACCCACAAGAGAATAATACCATTGAGCATAGGATTTGTAATCCTTCAAAGGTAACAATGTTGTAAAATCATTCCCCCACCAACAAGTAGTCACTAACAAATAGGAGAACCTAGCATCCTTTCAACCTTCTAGTTCTTCACATCTCTAAGTAGATCTCTTAGTGAACAACATCTAGATGAAATCAATAAACATTCACCTTCAAACACACAACCAAACATATAGCATGATCAATCCTACTTTAGTTGAATGGAATGAGACTCAACCCTCGACCAACAATACCTTACAGATCCCCCAACCTAATGTTGACAAGGCACCTTTACATTGTACTTCACATAATCCACATGCGAAGGCTACATAAAAATATGGTACCATGTATGATATGGACTAGTCACCCACTTCCATGTCATCACTAGAGGTTCTTCAAACCTATCATACCTTACTATTAGCCTTGGGTTCCATTAATCCATCAGATTCACACTTGATGAACGTTGACATAGACAAATTTTAGTGAAGGATCCATCCCATGAGTTGTGGGTAAAAATAAAAATACTTATCATATATCATTATATTATTGAAAAAGGTGTGTTTACTTGTGTCACATCCACAATGGTATGTAGGAATTTGGGATCTCTTGGTATCATCCCATTCATTATCACCTATGGTCACCTCCCTTCCCATCCAGAAAATCTCTTACAATATTCTCCTATTGAGTTTGCAAGAACAAGAGTCCTAATTGACATAGAGTTATAAATGTTCTTCTTGATAAGAACATTCTCTTTGGATACAATTATATGTACATCATGAAGGAGATCACATCCTCGGTCTTCCACACCATGAATTTTCCTCATGAAGGGATTATCATTACCTTGAATCAACTTACATATTACAAGCCTAGTACCCTTATCAATCTCAACAACATGTTTTCCACTAATGGGGTTGAACAACACCTTCATATTACATTGATATGGACTTTGCCCTATTCGAAGACTCAACACTAGATGGGGCATATCATGACACACCACACAAGGTATATCCCATAGGTTCTTATCTTGTGTGTACTATCATGTCATTATATGAGCTCCTATCATCACTTTAAAAAAATTCCAGTGTGTCACTCATCCCTTCATGACTATCAGGTGAGGAGTGATCCTCTCATGGAAGACCTAGATCCAACAACTTTAATCACTTAGATTCCCTTTCTATTTTCCCCACTTGATATATTTTAGACTCCTATGTTGACCACTTTGTGTTGGTCACCCTATATGCTAATTAATTACAACTAACACACAGGATGCTCAATATAAATTGTCAACCCAGGTAGGTATTTTATTTCAAAGTAATTAGCACAATCTATGCATAAACATTTCAAGTAGCTGATTGAATAAATGGAGATAACCTATCCTACCTATCTACTCAGTCAAACTCATCTCATGGATAAAACTAATCTAATTTATCCATCTAAGAAATCAAAGTACATTTAGCTTCGTACAAATACCAATCCAGCAGTTACTGATCTAAGAATAAATAGACTAGACTTACTTTCGCAAGAAGTTAAATCCACAAGATATCAAACTACAGTATCCAATCACAACCTGTCTAATTCAATTATCAACTAATGTAACTCAATCATAACAAATCTAATCTAATTATCTCTAAGAAAGACAACAGCAGCAAAGAACTAGAATTAAACTTGAACCATAATTTGACTAAGTTGGAAATCCTAAGAAAGATAAATTATTGAAAAGAATCTGAGCTGAGATTGGTTGTAACAACTAACTAACACACTTGCATAAAATGAACTAACCTACACAATCACCTATCACACCATGCAGTTGTAGTTATTCAGGATGCAATCATGAACTACCAAAGGAAAATGCAATTATCAATTACCATTGTTGCAGCTTCACAATAAAATGCATCTACTGTAAATCCACACCACACGACAGAAAATAAACTAAGCTATCTACTTAACTCGGCAATCTCTGTGAGAAGGTGGGCCCTGTCCTTCTAATAGAGATGTCGTGAACTACCACAAATTAAAACACAAGGATATCAAGAACTATGCTCCTTATATTAAAAATGGTACTTCACAGTACTCTATTACAGCTTGTACAATTGATAATCAACCAACCCAAGGCTTTGAAATCCTTCCCATATTTATACATACAAATTACAATCCCGATCCACTAAATTCATGCAACCATGAAGATATCTGATCTTCAGGATGTTGAGTCGCAACAGAACTGTTATAGTCGTGAATAGACTTGAATGAATCCGTTGGATGTGAAGGTGTCATTACTCTGGCTGTCAATGGATCAATGGACTAACTGGCCGGGAAGTGCTCTGTCTGTTGTAGCGTTGCTCTGTTGCAGCGAAGTCTATTGCAGCTACCACGTGGAGACATGATTGCATTGTTTCTATTAATGTGTGGAATTAGAATCATGGAGTAACAGCTGGAACCAATCATACTTCCTTCCATATGCTTAGCGGGCTGCTACACCTGTGTCTCTCAATGCTTTGATCTTGGCTTAATACAATCAACACAAGTTAGCATAAATCAAAGGATACAATTCATAACCATAACAATGTTAGGCATTAATAAATTAGGCAATAATGAATCATACCTGTCAGGATTCATGCTCAATCTTGAGGAAAGACATATATCTGGTTTATAGGAATAAGGCAAAACATAGAAAAATGAGGTAATAGGTGTGGTCAAAAAGGGGCAATTCTAGGACCCAACATCTCCCCCCAACTGTTTGATTGCATGTCCTCATGCAACAGTTCCACTAATCCAAATTTGAATGTGGATACATACTCTGTCTGTGGATATTGGTGATGTTGAAGGAAAGCTTAGGTGCTCCTCCCGGAATTACAAATCCATTACATGCAATCCATTTTTTCCAACACTGTCTCTCCTCTTTCTTAGTCAAGACATAGCTTCTTCTGTATGGGCTCACAGGTAACCATATGAGAGGAAATATAAATCTCAGTCCCAGTCACAATGGCACACATGTTTCCATGCATTTGACATACTCAGGCACTCTAAGAAGGGCTTGTTTAAAGTTCTCAAAACAATATGGATCCTTTTCCTTTAAAGCAAGGGAAGAATCCTGTCACCTGTGGTCACTGCCTTCTAGGGCATACTGTTGTTGTTTGGAAATTGTATGGCCACAGTTAGTAATGACTGTCCTCTGTAGATCCACCAAGTGCTGAGTCTTTTCAGGATATTTGAGAGACCTTGCATGCTTTGCAATGAGACATCTGGGAAGTCGAGGCTCATTTCTAATCCAAAGAGACATAGAATTATCCTCGTTCAATGAAAGTTTCTAATACTTGGGGGGAAGTGATCAGCTGACATGGTCTTCCTTCTTTCAATTCTTCAAAATTAAACAAAGTTGTCTGCTCATAAATAAATACAAGGTAAGAAGGGGATGGAGCCCTGCAACTCAACAATCCCTGAGAAATAATATACATCTGATCCTTTTCATGTTGCATGGACTTGAATTTCTTCAATTCTTCCAGTTCCTCTTGAACACTGTCCCACTAGGATTTTTGGAAAACCAATTCCTCAGCCCATCTCTCTCTCAATTCCCTAATAGTATTTCTATATTCATAGAGAGGGACCAGCCCTTCTTGGCACTAATCAATATGCTTTTTCCATTTAGCCAGCTCAAGTTGTAACAAATATTTTTGTCCAAACGTTGAATCCTTCTATCCTCCACATCTTTCTCATCATCAGAGTCTAGATTAATAATTTCTTGAGATGTTTGCATTCCTACCTTTTCAGTAGATATCTCGACCTTATCATCTTGTATTGGTAGTGTAACAGCTTCCTCTACCATCAATGTTGCATCTGCCTCTGCCTATGTGGTTTCCACAATAAATAATTTTGGGAATGTTGGTTCTTGTGTAGCAGCATCCCCCTTCTGAATCCCATCCCCAGCAGCTTCAATCTATGTTACAGTATCAACCAATACTTCTGGGGACACTGGTTCTTATGTGACAGCATCCTGTCTCTGTAAATCACCCTTGGAAAGTTTGGGAACTACTTTTAAGGATGTTGGTTCTTGTGTAACAACATCCTTTTCTTGTATCTCAATCCCAGCATCCTCTGTCTGAGTTGCAATCTCAGCAAATATTTTTAAGGACACTAGTTTTTGTGTAACAGCGTCCTGTTTTTCAATTTCCTTAAACTATTGAGGTTGCTCTTGGGTGACTTCAATGTCTTCTGAAAAATGAGACTAGCCCTGGAATAATTCAGTATCCCCCAATGGATGGGATTGCATCTCTTCATCTTCTCCTAGATCCAGGTCAGGGATTATGTCTATATTTGGCTCATTTCCTTCCATTAGGTCCATTGTAAGAACTTCCTCCATTTCTTGCCTTGCTTCTGCCAATTTTTGTGCTGCTAAGTCCAGCACTGTGACCTTATGCCCTGCCAATTTAAATACATCCGCACATTTTGGGCATACCACTTCCTCAAATCCTTCATTCCCCAAAACAGGAGATGAATTCTCCAACTGTTCTCCAGCCTCCACTAACGTGTTCAAAATATTGTATGCCTGCTTCTTACATGCTTCTTTCCATTTCTCCAGTTCACCCCAAAGAATTTGCACCTCCTCTTTCAACAACTCATTCTCAAGAAGAAGATTTTCAATTTGGGGTTCTTCTGTAGGAGGTTCTTGTGTAACAGCAAGTGATTTGGATTTTAAAATGGGAATTTCAATACCTTCCCCAATTACACATGCTGCTTCTGCTGTGGGAATTTCAATGTTTGCCCCGATTGCACATGTTGTTTCTGCTGCTGTAACAGCTTTGGTTCTTCTTTTCTTTACAACCCCAAATGGATTCCCTTCACTACATACTGATTCTACTGCAGTAACAACTCTGGTTCTTCTCTTTTTCACCGGAGTGGATGTCTCTCCCTTATTCCCTAACCTTTTCCTCCTTTTCTGTGACACAAGGGTCGCTATATCTTCAGCAACATGGATAAATTCCACCACTTGAATTATAGTTCCCCTTATTTCAGGGGAGGACTCAACATTCAAAACCTCCAAGTATCATCCTTCCACTACCTATGTTTGATGTTCCTCTTCTTCCATTGCAACTTCCGCAGCTACAGCTTCCACTGTCGCAACTTCTACAACTGCTCCAGTTTCAGCTTCCTCTGCTACAGCTGCTAATGATGCCATCTTTACGGCTTCAGCTGTCACCCTAACTACACTTTCTATCAGGTTTGTCGCCTCTTCTATAGGGTCTGCTATTGTTGCAGCTTCTAATACAACAACCTCACCTTCCACAGCTTCCATCATGTCTCCTTCTGCAACAGGGATTGTTGTTGTCGCAGCTTCCCCCATATCTGCCTTTTGTTCATCCTCCAATTGGTCTTCTGATACACCATCCTTCCCCCCATCTGAATCTAAGTAACTCCAATCCTCTGCCTCTACTGCAACACCTCCTATCTCTAATGTTGGTTCTCGAATTATCCCAACCCCAGCAAGAAATTGTGCCCAAGTCTGGTTTTTTTGTGCTAGTGATCTCAAGACTAATAATTTAATTAAACCATGATTGGTGATAGAAGAAACTGGGTGCCGGGTCGTTCTCACATAACCAACCATGTGATGTAGGGATTTTAAAAGATAGAACATCCTGTTCAATAGATCACCATGGCGTAAGTGGGATAATAGAGGAAATTCAGAGAGATAGACAACTGTGTACCTTCCTTCACAGGAAATGTATTTCTTTAGGAAGACCGCAACTTTAGCCCAGAGCCGATGTAATGATTCAACCACTATTCCACGTCCTCTTGGACGAACACTCTCACCAACTGCAAGGAAATCCCTCATGGCAGTCGCATTCTGCGTTTTTCGTCAAAAATTTCTCCTCCCAATTTGAGGTAAACCAGTAACTTCCGCCACAATTGCTTCCATGACATCTATGCGCAAACCCCTTACCTCAGAATGAGTATCAACCAGGTTAAGAGAAAACTATAATGTTGTCTTAGTATGGAAGCCATTTAAGCATTGAAAATATGCAGTCCACCTAGCTACTTCAAAGATAGAGAAAACTTCTGCATTTGCACGCACGGCCTCCGTGTTCTCAGGTTCATGCCAGACGGGGTCACCCATATCACCCTACCTTCATAATTCTGATGGCGAATACAGAGATCACAAATTCGAACATAGAAGTTGCAACATACGAGCATGCATCGAACAACCGAAGTTTGGAATTGGGTATTTTAGGAAAATGGCACAGTTATCAACCCACAAAAAGGTGATACAGTTACGGAAAATGGAATAATTGGCAAGTTTGGTACAGACCGGGTAAAGGTGACGGTCATGTAATAGATACGAGTGTTAATTCTGACAGGTCCCTTGACAGTTAAGTGGGTACGGGTTGCTAGTGAGGACAAAATACAAAGCATAATCATCATTGCCACATTAATTCTTATGCCTAATCATGTATATGGTCAGAATTCGTGCCTTTGCAATATGAGCCAAGCTGTAACTTTCCACCACGATCCGACTTTGTCATCACATCCATTAATAAAAACATAATTGTGCATGTGCTGAGATGAGTTGGCAACCGCCAACCAAGCTGGAAAGTACATCCATGCTGACAGACACCCCCGATAGTCCAATAGTTTTTCGTTCTTGGTGGACTGGGATTAGAGCTATGAAATAAGTGCTAAATTGGAGCCCAGTTGAGTCATTAGCGGCGATATTATCCAATAAATGGACAATCTTGTGGAGTTGCGGCTAATGGAGAAGAGGAATCTGACAAAATTAGGGTTGGGAAATCGGAAAAATAAGCCAAGTCCAATGAAGTTGCAGCTAGGTATAGGACAAATATAGAGGAGTAACAACTGTGAAAATAGGAAGAATAGGTCAAATCTAGCGAAGTCACAGCTGGGTATTGTCACATACCCAATTTTCACACTAAGTAAATTTGGTGAAATTTTAAAAATTTTAATTAAAACATTCAACATATTTCATTGAAAATCAGGCGTGATAAGAATTCAACGTCTGTTTGTATGTGCATTAAAAGAAATAATCAACAGGCATAACTATTTAATTTCAACGTCCTTGATTTTCGTTTGAAAAAGGTCTTATAACCACTTCCAGCATTTATACAAACCCTTTTATAATGATTGGCTATTTCCATATCTCATTTTGTCGAAGACAGAAGGTCTATCATTCTTGCTTCAAAACACTGTAGTAAGTAAACATTCTTACTTGCGACTATAACCATCATACCACTTTCTTAACCTGGCCTAAAGTAAATAGGTGTCAGAAAATAAAACAAAACAACATCACTATGCTTAAAATGACATAAACCTATATCTTCAACAAACCAATACTAACATATTCATAAGTATGTACAAGATACTAACATATAATTCAAATTCAAAAATAGAGAAAATCTTGCATTTATCAATCCTCTACTTACATATGAAAGAAGACGACAAACCATCCTTAAGAGATTTTAACACTTAAAAACATATAAAAGAGAAGATGTATAGGAGACCCAATATGATGAAGAGCACATTAATGCAGAACATAATATAAGTAAATATTCAATTAAGGGACACAAAGAGACACACGCCAAGTACACCATTTTACCGTGGTTCACCTGCAACTTGGGCTATGTCCATAAAGGAGGATCAATTTCTTTTATTATTCAATAAGAGAGGTTTACAACTACAACACAAATGTTACACTAAAGCTCATGGCTTTTCTCATAAAGAGCTTTTTCAAAGCTTAACTTTAAATTCAACCAATGACAACATAAGTCTATTTTATTATCCATACTTTAGGCTATTTTAGCCACGTTATATACCAAAACAAAGAGAATATATAAACCCACCCTTAATCTATAACCCAGAGGCAGCAACATACAGACTAGACAGGGTTCGACTGATCCCAAATACAGCATGACTCAACCTAAAACCGATCATACAACAATTTTAACAAAAACGCAGAGCCTAGATTCACGCCGTACACCATACATACGAAATCAAGGTCATGCCGTCCCTTCCCATAGGGATCAGGCTATGCCTTTACCATATACGCAGGTAATAAAACATAAGTATAAAACTATCTCTGCAAAATACATAGCATATATAATTTATCAAAAATCAACTAGCATGCTTTAAGAAAATGCCTTTACGCTTCGAAGAGCGACAAGGATTGTAGCAAGTCGCAGCTTCCCAAATGCCTTTACACTGTCCATAGAATACACAGCTTATTTATAAATTAAACCATTAAAGTATGCACTTAAGAAATCAACACATGGGAGAGTTTACAGGGGTTATGGCAATCGCATCCCTCCCCAAGTCCCTTCATTGTCCATACGTTTACACAGCATAAAAAAAATAACCCACACTGGATTCATAAATCGAAACGCAGAAAGAGATATCAGTTTAAGAATCTAGATGCACAACGCATTCCTGTGTACATAATCCAGAATGTACCCTGCATTCAACCCGGAGATACAACTGGAGATATCGATGACAATTTTCACACGCATTTCCACAAAAACCCAGAATGTGCAAAGCATTCAAAAGATGATATTAACTGGGAAGAACAAAATGGATTTCCCAACGCGTGCATACAGAAGAAACCCAGAGTGTATAATGCATTCAAAAAAGATCTCGCGGTAGCCTATATCTATGCAAGGAAAGTCACAGGCAATAAATTACATAAGCCAAAGCCCCATGATTTCATGGCAGCCAAAAATATTAAAGAGATAATCTCAGAACTTAAAAGGGTTTTTCTCAGGCTTTCACACAAAACATAAAAATGCTGTCACGCAAGCACAAACTTCACAAATAACAAGTTGAGCAATTTGCTTCCCTCTCTCCCGGAGAGGCCGCTCATAAGGAAGACAACAAAACTAAAAATGAGATCGGCTCCCAAATTTCCCATCCTTCACCCACAATGAAAACTCATACAACTTGTATATATGCAATTCCTATAGCAAAAATATTCTATATTAAAATAAAGGGAAGGGTCGACCTCCTATATGGAGTCTCCCGATATAGGGAAGGGTCGACCTCCTATAAAGGGAAGGGTCGACCACAATGCATACCGATTACTCAATAACCACAATGCACAACCAGGAAGTAAACACGATTTTGACCCATTGGCAAAAGCTAAGAGACGCAGGACCATTCTAGATCCACGTTTTTCTCTATCTCAGAATGCAATACCACATAGAAGTATCTTGACAAAGATTGAAACACGTTTGACTGTAAGTAAAAGCATGCAGACCGAACTCCTACGATAGTAATATTTCTTCGTCACATAATAATTAGAAGGGGAGTGTAGGTCGTGCAACACAGCATTGTCCTGTGTAAATACGCAGATATAGTATGGCTAGGGATTGGGCATGCCTAGCCGCCCTCGCAGTACCTATGTATAATAAAACTAAAATATCTCACCAGCCGTATTCCATAGGATATCCCCATTGTTAACCATATCCTTCGGAGAGCCCTCCTCCTCTCCGACAGCCTAAAGGTTGCAGCGATTTAACCTAGGCCATCGCAGAGACCTATCCTCTACTCGCTGAGATCTATATCCTGCGCATAGGTCTAACTTCCCCCGTAGAGATCTACAACATGCACCTAAGTCTATGCTCCCCCGCTCCAACATCCAATAGATCTATATAAGCAATGCGCTAAGATTTAAATCGCATAGTATCCCCCACTCTCGCAAGTTGTCAGCTCCCCTATACCCACGATGAGGTAAATAATGATGACAGATTTCTCCATCACTTATGCACGGCTGCAATCTCTCTTATAAACAGGGCATCCGTTTAGCCTGAACGGTCCTCCAAGCATGGTGGGACTCTCCCTCACATCCACTCGGAGTTCCCATTCAACACAGGGATAGGGGGAGTATGGTAGGTGGTTGCTTTGAGAACTTCCACTATATTTCTCCATAAAACCTCCACTCCAACCGTTGAGGTGAGCCCTGAGGTGGTCTTCGCCATCTAGCGTAGGGTCATTACTCTTAAGTTTGAAATATGATTTCAAATCTCTCTTTATTAAAGGTTCATCCAAATATTAAGGTAGTCTTTAGTAACTAGTGTCAATTTCATTGCACTAGAATTATTAATATGATTTTCCAATCTTCTTTTTATAAAAGGCCCATCTAATAAATTTCAATTTCACCAAGAATCTTATAATTAAATTTGTATATTTAATACTCCAAGAGCTCGACCTTTTATTATTTGTGTTTCCTTTTATCACACTTACCAACATATAATACTAGTACATATATAAAAGCATCCATGTGTTTCTAGTAGTTTGTTATTTCTAACAAATTTGTTTTATCCTTCCTTCATATATGTATATATAACCTATAAATACATATCCTTTGTACATAAACTTCTTGAAAGTAGCACGATTATATCTAAGTTATATATAAATATCTATTTAATAATTTCCTATAGACACTTATATATAAGTATATATATATATAATAGTTTTCACAACTATTTATATATGTATATAAATATATACAATATACATTAAATAGTTATCTCCGCTATTTATTGATCTTTCACATAATATAAATATATATAATATCCACAAATATTATTATTATATATATATAAATATATATAATGTCCATCTAGTCGTTTATTTATGTTTGACTTTACTTAGGTGGCCATTCTTAGTATTTATGTTTTAGCGAGTGATCGTCACTAAACCACTTTACCCCAATCACCTATGGGTATCGAGGCGACATAGGTCATCGTTGACCTATCTCCCCTAGTGCATTTCAAATCCCCGTCATGTAGTTGCGTCACCACTTTGAGTGTCCTAGGTCTACCACCTAGTTTTACATTTCTTTAGAAAAATAAGCATCATTAGACAGCACCTTTACCAGTGGGGCCTTGGCCTTGAGATCCTCACCCGAAACGATTATTTACATTTATACACTTCATTAGGTCAAAAAGGAGGGATGTTACAGGTATGGGATGAATATAGAGGAGTAACAGCTGCGAAAATAGGAAAAAATAGGCGAGATTTGGCGGATTCGCAGCTACGCAAAATGGGAGAGATGAAAAAATATGGTGGAGTCGCAGCTATGTGAAATAGGGAAAATATGCAAGATTTGGCATAGTCACAGCTGTGCGAAATAGGGAAAACAGACAATATTTGGTGGAGTCGCAGCTGCGCAAATAAGGAAAATAGGTAAGATTTAGTGAAGTCACAGCTGCGCGAATAGGGAGAATAGGCAAGATTTGGCGGAGTCGCAGCTGCGCGAAATAGGGAAAATAGGAAAGATTTGGCGGAGTCGTAGCTACGCAAATAGGGAAAATATGCAAGATTTGGCGGAGTCGCAGCTGCTCAAAATGGAAAAATAGGCAATATTGGTGGAGTCGCAGCTGCGCAAAATGGAAAAATAGGCAAATCCTCGGCTAACTTGTTAATGCTGCCGGATTTTTCATTTTCTTCAAGGAGCTTATTCAAAACAGGAAAATAAGCTAAGGTTCCTACAATCATCTGGCCCATTACAACCGTTACTGCTCGAGTTGATTCTTGTACACAGTTCTTCAAAAAACAAACCGATCAAAGCATAAAGGAAAATAAAATTATAAAAACAACAATTTATTTATGTACAAATATATGTGTGGAAATTGCAGTTTAAAAATTTACAGGGGCCGAAAGAGATTCCTGCCCTTGCGTTAACTGATCATCTGGATCAGCTGCAACATGAAAAATGAATGCATTCTTCGAAATCGTCTTATGATACAGTCACAGTCGATGACCATTAGCGAATAATGGTGTCTAGTTCTCATCAATTGTGGTCAATCAGACTGTTCCATTGTCAAACACCTTGTCGATTTGGTAGGGTCCTATCCATCTTGTATGTAGTTTGCCTCTGAAATCCCTCTTAAATCGTGAATCATACAATAAAGCCCAGTCTCCTTCACAGAAGACTTTGTTCTTGATGAACCTGTCATGCTACTTAGAAGGCTACTGTTGAATTAATGTTTTCTTGTGCACAGCAACTGTGCGCTTCTCATCAAGTTCATTTAATTGATTCAATTGATTCCTATGTGCTTCTGTCAAATCCAAGTTTGCTTCTATGGTTGTCTTTAAATTTTTAATTTCAAATTCAATGGGAAAGACAAAATTATTACCGTACACCAATTCGTATGAGGAGAAACCTGTAATGTTGTGCCATGTGGTACGGTATGCCCACAATGCTTCTAGAAGTCTTTCATCCCAATCCTTATAGTGACTCTTCATCGTTTTTGTCAGAATAGCTTGAATTACCTTGTTAGTGCTTTCCACTTGACCATTGGCCTGTGGATTATATAGTGAGGTTATCTTGTGCTGAATGTGATATTTCTTCAATAGGGATTTCAATTTATGAGACACAAATTGTGGTCCTCCATCTGTGACGATCTCCTTGGGTACTCCAAAACGGGTGAAGATCTCTTCATATAAGAAATCCATTACAGCTTGATCATTAGCTTTGACCAAAGCTATAGCCTCCACCCATTTGGTCATGTAATCTATGCAAACCAAGATATAAAATTTCTACTTCGAGGGAGGGTTGATACGCCCTACAAAATCCAGAGCCCATCTATCAAAAGGTTCAACCACAAGCTGTGGCTGAAGAGGTATTTCATCTAATCTATTTGGTTGGCCCATCCTCTAGCAGCTGTCACAATCCTGGACATATTTTTTTGCATCCTTAAACAATGTCGGCCAAAAATAACCCATCCTCAATACCTTATGACCTATCCTTTTGTCAGCAAAATGTCCCCCACAAGGCTCATCATGGAAAGCTTTCAAGATACTGTAAATTTCACCCTCCCTTACACATCTTCTGATTTCCAAATCAGAACCTGTGTAGAAAAGATTCCCATCTATCCAGCAGTATCTAGAACCTTGCTATATGATATTTGTTTTTTCTCTCTTAGATAGGTGTCCTAGAAGCTTGCCTGCAACCAAGTAGTTAGCAACATCTACGTACCATGGAGAGTGAACAGAAACTGCAAATAAATGTTCATCGGGGAAGGAATCTTCGACTGGTAAATTGTCATCACTGTTAGTAAGTCGAGATAAAAAGTCAGCAACAACATTTTCCTTCCCTGGTATGTCAATAATTGTAATGTCAAATTCTTGTAACAGTAACAACCATCTAGTTACTCTAGCATTAGTGATCGGTTTATTCATTAAGTACTTGATGGCTGAATGATCAATGTGCACAAAAGTGGAATATCCAGTAATGTAGTGTCTAAATTTATTGATGGCATAGACAATGACAATGAACTCTTTCTCTGTAACAGTGTAGTTCATTTCAGTAGGGGCCAAGTTCTTACTAATGTAATAAATTGCATATGGAGCGTGACCTTCCTGATGTCCTAATACTGCTCCAATGGTAGTATCTGAAGCATCTGAGGAGATATGAAAAGGCAGAGCCCAATTGGGCCCTCATAGGATAGGTGTTGTAGAAAACCTTTTCTTAAGTTCAGTAAACGTTGTCTGGAATGCATCATTCCAATCAAAATGTACATCCTTCATCAGCAGAGTGAATAAAGGAGAAGCTAGTTTGGAAAAAATTTCTATAAATATTTTGTAATAACTAGCATTCCCTAAGAAGCTACGTACATCTTTTTGTGTTCCAGGAGTGGGTATATTTTCAATGACCTTAATTTTGGATGGGTCTACCTGGATACCATCAGCAGAGATGAAGTGCCCCAGAACTATGCCCTTACTCATCATCATATGGCACTTTTAGTGCTTAGAGATAGCTGGCTTTGTTCATAGCATTCGAAAACCTTTCTAAATTTTTCAATTCTTCTTTGAAACTACTATCGAATGAGTGAAGTCATCCATAAAAATTTCCATCCAGTACTTTACCATCTCAAAAAAAATCTCGATCAAAGCTCTATAAAATGTGGTAGGTGCGTTACACAACCCAAAACGAAGTACCCTATATGCAAAGGTACCCCAGGGACAAGTGAAGGTAGTTTTATCTTATTTTTTTGGAGCAATCTGGATCTGGTTATTGTTAGATTTTGAGCATGAATTCAATATGATCTAGGATCTTATCTAAGAGAATAACATGTACGTCATACCAATCACAAGAGACAATAGACACAGAGTTTCCTCGGGGAAAACCAAGAAGGTGAAAAACCCCACAACTTCCTCAGAGATAGAAAGAGCAATGATACAATTCCCAAATACAAGAAATAGTCTCCTAGCAACTTCTCCTCCTCCACTTGTTTGCAACACTCACATGAGAGAATAGATGAGTGAGTGAATGATCAAATAGAGTGACACCCTCACTCTATTTATACACTAACTTGACTTGCCTAATAACCTAACTAGCCGACCTCTCTAAGAGATTATAATAACCCATGGTAACTCAACTCAGGGCCGACCCCACACTTGGTGGTCTAATAACCCATCACATATAAGTTGCAACGCTTGCAATACAACTTGTGACACTTGTAAATA
This sequence comes from Larix kaempferi, assembly GCA_027924585.1. NCBI lineage: Eukaryota > Viridiplantae > Streptophyta > Pinopsida > Pinales > Pinaceae > Larix > Larix kaempferi. The sequence continues at coordinate 4,725,920 of BSBM01000034.1, forward strand.
CAAATGACGACACTTCCGTACAGAGGAATAATAACATCTCTGTAGCGATACAATATACATATATGAAATACTTTCTGAAGTTACAAATACATCAACACTCCCTATTAACTAGGAAGGTATTTCTCGACACAAGTCTTTAGCACAAGTCTTCTTCTCTGGATCATCGTCATCGTCACTGCTGCTACTATCTCAATCAATCTCCAATCTACTCATCATAGGAATTTCTACAGAGCCAACCCTTTTTTATGTTGGATGTAGGCCTAGCCTCCATGCAGGTCTTCATCATCTCTGCGAGCAAGTTATCAAGTAGGTACACCTCATGACTGATTACACTGACTTTGCAAAACCTGCAAGATCTCCCATGACTGATTATATGCCACTGCAAAACCTACAATAGCATCTTAGGACTAATTACATGCCTCTGCAAAACCTATGTACCTTACTCTCACCTCATCGTCTTCAAATCACCTCATAGTCCACGGAGCACAACCCAGATACACATCACGCAGCACTTACATACACCGGCATGGGAGGACCAACCTATCACCATCCAGGAAGGGCTCAACACTTACATCATGACCATGGGAGGACAAACCTACCACCATGTCGAAAAGGAACAACACTTACATCAATGACCATGGGAGGACACACCTACCACCATGTCAGAAAGGCACAACATTTACATCAATGACCATAGGAGGACACGCCTACCACCATGTTAGAAAGGCCCAAAAATTACATCAATGACCATGGGAGGACACACCTGCCACCATGCCAGAAAATCCCAGCCCTTACATCTGCACTATGGGAGGAAATACCTACCACCATGTGAGAATGGTTCATGTGCATCTGTGTCTCCGGACTCATCACTTACCCTTGGAAGGAATCTCGATCTGAACCACACCAAGTCTCTCTCTGAAGTACTCTAACTTCACTCTGGCCAGTGGCTTGGTCAACACATCGGCTATTTGCTCGTCCGTCACAACATACACGAGCTTCACTACTCCTCTCTGCACCATATCCCTGATATAGTGATACTTGATCTCAATGTGTTTTGACTTGTCATGGAACACTAGGTCCTCCGATAACTTCACACAACTTTGGTTGTCACAATATATACAAGTAGCATCCAACTGAAGATCAAACAAATTAGACAGTAGCTTCCTAAGCCATACTGCCTCACAACTAGCCGAACAAGCTACAACATACTCTGCTTCAGTTGTACTCGATGCCACACAAGACTGCTTCCTGCTAAACCAAGAGATGATACCGGATCCCATACTAAAGCAGCACCCCAAAGTGCTCTTCCGATCAATGGCACTTCCTACCCAATCCGAATCAACATAACACTCTATGTTAAACTTTTGATTTGCATCATACTTGAGCCCATAGTCAACTGTACCCTTCGGGTACCTCAGAATATGCTTTGCAGCAATTAGGTGAACATGTCTCGGATCTGTCAGGAACTGGCTCAAGGTGTTCACCGCAAAGCAAATATCTGGTCTCGTGTTCATCATGTACATCAAGGACCCAATCATCTAACGATACATCGTGGCATCAACCGGATCAGATGAAGCATCACACAGAAGCTTCAGGTTCGATGCCATAGGTGTGGCCATGGCCTTGCAGTCCATCATCCCGAACCTCTTCAGGATCTCTACTGCATACTTCCCTTGTCCAAGGAAGATTATATCTACAATCTACCACACCTCCATACCTAGAAAGTAATGCATCATACCCAATTCCTTCATCTCGAACTCGGCAGCAAGCTTCCTCTTCGTATCGGCAATCAACCTATCCTCACCTATCACAAACAGGTCATCCACATACAATAGTAGTATCACTTGATTGCCTTCCTCAACCTTGTAGTAAAGGTTGGAATCCACATTACTCTTGGTAAAGCCCAAACTATATAGAAAGTTGTCTATCCTCCCATACCATGTCCTAGGTGCTTGCTTCAAGCCATACAAGGATTTCTTCAATCTACACACATATGACTCCCTATCATGTGTCTAAAAACTGAGTAGCTGCTCCACATACACTTCCTCTTCGACTACACCATTCAAGAAAGCTGTCTTGACATCCATCTGGTGTATCTTCCACTTCATCACTACATCCAGAGCAAGTACTATTCTGATGGAAGTGTATCTGGCTGCAGGTGCAAAAGTCTCTTCATAATCTATCCCTTCTTTTTGGGAGAAGCCACGAGCTACAAACCTCGCCTTGTATTTCTCTATGCTGCCATCTGTAGCATGCTTGATCTTATAGATCCACTTGGAAGTCACCACATACTTCCCTTCTGGTCTTGGGACCACATCCCAAACATCATTCTTCATGATCGACTGTTACTCCTCGACTCTGGCATCCTTCCATTCTTTCTTTTCCGCTGCTTCTTCATGACTGGAAGGTTCTTTGTTCATAATGTCATAGAGCAAGGCAACATAACTGGTATGTGATCTTGTCCTTTTCCTTTCTCCGTGTTCTTCTTCTGGAATACCATACCTTTCTGCATCTTGGATGAGCTCTCTAGCCCATGTTGGTTTCCTCTTGTGAGAGTTATTCTCATGGGGTGGATCTATAGGTTTCTATGGATCTTCTATTTCATGATCTTCTGGAATAGCTTCATTCATGGTGGTGTCTTATGTTCTGGGTATTCTTGGTTCTTCATTTTCTTCAACATGTGTCTTCCTTGATTTGATGTATGCTGAGTCTTCATCAAAAGTCACATCCCTGCTGATGTCAATATTCTTGAACCTAGGAAAGTAGATTCTGTATGCCTTCGAGCTTTCATTGTAACCCACAAAGATGCCCTTCTTTCCTGAAGGATCTAGAGTTGTTCTCTTTTCCTTTGGAATGTGTGTGTATACTAGAAATCCAAATATTCTGAGATGGCTAACTTCTGGCTTCTTACCGGTGAACACTTCTTCTGCTGTTTTTTTGTCAAGTATCTTATGAGGTGTTCTATTTTGCACATATACAATTGTTCTTGCTGCTTCTTCCCATAGATGTATAGGCAGATACTGGTCATGAAGCATTGCCCTACCTGCTTCCATGATAGTTCTATTCTTCCTTTCTGCAACCCCATTTTGTTGTGGATTATAAGGATTAGCCAACTCCCTCTTAATCCCTGAATCACTGCATAGTTTCTTGAAGTCTCCTGAAGTGACTTCTCCACCATTGTCGGATCTGAAGATCTCGATATTCTTATCAGTTTGATTTTCTATCAAGGCTTTGAATTCCTTGAATTTATCAAACACTTCATCTTTATTTTCAAGAAATGAACCCAAGTCTTCCTAGAGAAATCATCAATGAAGGAAACATAATATATATACCCACTCAGAGAACTGGATGACATTGGACCGCATACATCGGAGTGGATAATCTCCAATATTTCTTTTGCTTTGCTTTCACTACTTGGAAATGTCTTCTTTGTGTTCTTTCCCTTTGCACAACCTTTGCAAATTCCTTCATGCTTTGTCTGGATTCCAGGAATACCTTCCACCTCTTTGCTTGCAATTGGTAATGCCTTATAGTGCATATGTGCAAACCTTCTATGCCAAAGTTCACTTGGCTCTACTGAGTCATGAACCAAGGCTTGTTCTGGTTGGCCCTTCAGTTTGTATAATCCTCCCTCTCGCTCTCCAATCACTACTGCATCATCTATAGTCTTACCCTTTGGCCACATGAGAACTTGGCCATCTACAAATGCAACCCTCATGCATTTTGCATCCAATGTAGATATGGAGAGAAGGTTCTTCTTGAGACCTGGAACATATAGTACATTTTTCATTTTCATAGATTTTCCAAAGTCTAGTTTATAGGAGGATTCACCACTTCCTTTTATGGGATACTGGTATTCATCCCCAAGTTTCACCTTGTGGGGTGATTCATGTTCAGATAGGTTTACAAAGGATTCCTTGAATCCTATCATATATTTGGAAGCCCCACTATCTATAAGCCAATCATTACTTCCATGAGTAATGGTACTAGTGTGGGTAGAAATTAAAACTTACTCTTGATCACTTGAAGAATTTCGACTTTCTTCTCTAGCTCTCTTCCTGGGAGATTCATCATCCTTTGCAATGTGAGCATGATGTCTTCTTTTGTTGTTCTTCTTCTTGTTAGAGCCATCTTTATTATTTCTGGGACAATCCCTGGAGTAGTGTCCCTTTTCATCACATGTAAAGCATCAATCATTGGATATGTTTCTTCGAGTTCTGAAGTTACCCCTCTAATTCTGATGGTGATGCCTTTCTTTCTTACTGTGGTGGTGCACCCTCTTGTTATCATACTTCTTGGAGTGTGTTGTAAGGGCTTGGTATTAATTCCCCATTTTCTCTTCTCGAGCTATAATCCGAGCTTCTTTCTGTGAGAATTCTTCCCACAAACTACTGAATGTGATAAGTTTCCTCCTAGCACAAATTCCTTGAATGAAGGAATCCCATGACCTAGGAATACCATTTAGAGTGGTCATTACCACTTCTCCATTCTCTATCTTCTCCCATAGCTTCAAGTTGTTCTTTTATCTGGGAGGCCCTTGAAAAGTAAGACTGCATGGTCTCCGCATTCTGGATCTTGATATTCTTTAGTTGATTCCTCAAGGTCATCTTCAAATTTATGTTCTTTCCTTCAAATAGTTTGGTCAAGGAGTCAAACATCTCTTTAGGTGTCTTCAAAGATGACACATGTGGTATGATATGGTCCTTGATAGAATCAACAATGATTCTCTTAGCCCTGACCAAGTTCCTCTTGTGTAAGGCCTTATCCTCATCTCCCTCTTGAACTGGAACCTCTTCACTTATGTAGGTGTCCAACTCATTCTCTTCTAGGATTAACCCAATCCTATACTTCCATGCTCGGAATTTATCAACCCCTTCAAGCTTATCCTCAAGCTTGGTGTGGTGAGACATCTTAATGAGAAACTCAAATGGAAATAAAAGATTTAGGTCTTACCACTTGATTTGCTGAAAACTGGATCTGGAGTTGGATTAGGGTTTGTCTGAGAAGCCCTAAAAATTCAAACTTTGAATTTCAAACTTCTGAAATGATAGAAGGATGCGCCTTGCTGAGTTGATAAATCTTGTATACTCCAATTTCGAAAACTACAAAATTTGACCCCTCAAAATTGCCTTTGAAACTTCTAGATCTACTGGATAGGATCCCAAACTAGGGTTTGATAAAGCCCGGTCTTCTGACCAGCCAAAAAGTTCAATCTTGTGCTCTAAACTTTGATTTTTTCTGAGGAGCATCCAGCCGTGGTCACGGATTCCAAAAATTCCAACTTTCTCCGAAACCCTGATTTCCCAAAGTAGTGATAGGCCAAAAAATTAAAGTGCTCAGAATGAGATTCTGTTTCGATAGAAATATATTCCCTTGCTAGGAGAGTCAATTTAGCATCCTTCCTTTGAATATCTGTGGAGAGAAACCCAAAAATTAAGAATCCCTATCTTCTGTAGCTGCACAGTGTCTTCTTCTCAGGTTAGCTCTGATAGCATGTTAGATTTTGAGCATCAATTCAATATGATCTAGGATCTTATCTGAGAGAATAAGATGTACAACATATCAATCACAAGAGACAATAGACACAGATTTTCCTCGGGGAAAACTAAGAAGGTGAAAAACCCCGCAACTTACTCAGAGATAGAAAGAGCAATGATATAATTCCCAAATACAAGAGATAGTCTCCCAGCAGCTTCTCCTCCTCCACTTGTTCATAACACTCACATGAGAGAATAGATGAGTGAGTGAATGATCAAAAATAGAGTGACACCCTCACTCTATTTATACACTAACTTGACTTACCTAATAACCTAACTGGGCCGACCTCTCTAAGGGAGTCTAATAACCCATGGTAACTCAACTCAAGGTCGAACCCACACTTGGTGGTCTGATAACCCATCACATATAAGTTGCGACACTTGCAATACAACTTGCGACACTTGTAAATACAAATGACGACACTTCCGTACAGAGGAATAATAAAATCTATGTAGGGATACAATATACATATATGAAATACATTCTGAAGTTACAAATACATCAACAGTTATAACCACCAAATCCATCTAGAAAGGAAAAATACTTCTTCCCATACAAGGTATCAAGGACCTAATCAATAAAAGGTAGGGGAAAGTGGTCTTTCTGCGTTGCTCTATTCAATTCTCTGTAATCTATGCATACTCTCCATTTCCCATTCTTTTTTGGTACGATCACAAGTGGGGAAACCCACTCGCTGTCTGAAATTGGGTATAATCCAGCTTCCAAAAGTTTTTGGATTTCTTCCTTCACTATATCCCTTAAATTCGGGTTCATCCTTCATTGTGGTTGGCACACTAGCCTGGAGTCTCTTTCGATGTAAATGTGGTGGGTACATAGATTAAAGGGAATACATGTTGGGAACCCATGTCAACCCTTCTATTTACTTTGTTAGTATATTGTTGTTGGACGCATATGCTTTGTAAGTCATCCCGTAGTATTTGTTGATCCATAGTTTGTATTATTGTTGTTGGACGAATATGCTTTGTAAGTCGTCCCGTAGTAATTGTTGATCCATATTTGATATTGGCCCATGGTTTGTATTGACACATGGTATTGGTTCCTAGACTTAGTATATAAGTTTGTGTTGAGACCAATGAAGGTACCGTGAAGTTATTTGTATTGAGCTTGCTCAAAGGAGGTTGCCCCCTCGAAGTGGCCTGCGATCAATATAAAAGTGATTTTGAGTTCTATTATTTCTGCTATTTTGTGTGTTTTCATTAATTAATTATTGCAGTTTCTTCACATCACCCTTCATATCTGTGTACTCCCATGTGAAAGCTCCCCTATGTTTCTTCAACAGAGTGATCAGGCGTTCCAGCTCATTGGGCTCAAGATTTGGGTTAATGTTCAATGTTTTCCCAGGCTCAATTTCCATTGGAATACTTTTCAAATTTTTAAGTATTGGAAGTATATTGGCATCACTGACTAGAGTTTCTTCCGTGATATTTTCTTGTTCTTTTTCTTCTAAGGTACTGTTCATAATCTGGTAGGCATGTTTAGTGACAGATGTGGGCTCACTGATGAAACTATTAATGAGTGTCATCCTCTGTTTCATCCTTAAAGGTTAAGGCTCTCCCTATCGTTAATAATGGTTGAATGCCTTCTTCATCCTCCAGATCCACCCAAAGTGGAGTTTCAGGTTCTACGCTTGGTCGGGCTGGAGGGTATAAAGTCAGGATTTTAATGTCAATCCTGTGTGAGATAGTCATGGATCCCAAATGATAGCTGATGCAAGCATCTGCTGTGGCTAACCACAGTCTTCCCAAGATTAATGGATGTCCCCCCAGCTGTGACTTCAGTTGTAAGACCAAGAAGTCCGCAGGGTATTCCCACGAATCGACAGAGACTATGAGGTCATCCAAGATTCACTCAGGCTTGATTGTTGATCTATCAGCAAGTTCTAAAATGGTAGGGGTTGGCCGAAGATTAGTGAGTCCCAGTTTTTTCACAGTTTCGATAGTCATAACATTAATGGTTGCGCCTAAATCTACCAAGACATTCAGTATCTGAGTGTGTCCTATGTGTACTGTATAGTAGGGTTTTCGGGATCATCATATTTGGCCACGGGAGTCTTACCCATTATTAAATCAGAGAGTTTTCCCAATACATGGACAATGGGAGGATCCCTAGGCTTTCGTCCTGGTTTTTTCACACATAGGTCTCTAACGGTCTTGGCATAGATGGGCATGTCATGGAGGGATTGTAATAGTGGGATTTTGACATATAATTTCTTCGGTTCCCCTAAGAGATTGAACCAAGGTTGTTCCACTGTCTTTTGTAGGGCCAATCGTTCAGGATATGGTGGTTCTCTTATCAGTTGTGTAGGATGTGTTTCATCGTGTGTCTCAGCTGGTGTTTCAGTAGGAATTTCAGCATCCTCAATGATGGGGATTACTGTGTTGACTGAATTCTCAAATTGCATATCATTTCTCACTTCAGTCATAGAGGATGGAACATCCTCAATGATGATGGGTTCCACTACCCTCCTTGATCGTAAATGTATGTCATTGTAGGGAAATTGGGAAATGGAATAAGCAGGCATGTTGGCAGTCTCAGATTGATGAACTGCTTTATTATTCGGGTTGGGGTTAGGTTGTGTAGGTAGTTGTGGTTGTAGTAATGCATTCATAGGTGCGACATTATTTGGGAGTTGCAGCTGTGGCTGCTGATACTATTGGTGTGGGTACTGTTGAGGAGGATATTGTTGGTAAGGAGACTGGTGATGAGGAAAATTGTTTCCTGGGTAGGAATTTCTCCAGTTGGGAGCCCAGGGAGTTTGCTGGTTTGATTGTTGTGCCCATGGCGTCCAGGGTTAGGATTTTAAATTGAAGTTTGAGATAGATTCCATTGGTTGTTAGAATAATGTGAAGGGAATTGTGTATTCATATTATTCATACCATTCATATTATTCCAAAAAGGTGATGCATCTGAGTTCATACCTTGATTTCAAGGCTGCCAAGGCTTCTTCTGAGCAGTAAAATAATCTTGTTCCACGTCTGAGGTGGATGCTTGCAATAATTCTTTGACTTTGGGTAATGAAGGACATTCCTTGGTATCATGATCCAATTCAAATATCCGACATACCTCCACCTTATCAAGTGGACATTCTTTCAGTGGGTGATTCTTTCTGCATTTGGCACAAAATACACCAAGTGCCAGAGCTTCTACTACTTGCCTCTGTTTTGCTCTCAATACATCCAAATCTGAGGAAATGGAACTCATCATATATGTTTTAAAGTTCTCTAGAAGATTGCCTATTTCTGCCCGAGTAGCACCTCCACTAGCTAACTTCTATGTCCTAGTGAAGACATCTCAATCTCATTCCTTGTCTCGATTGTTGGTTCTATAGGATCCCCTTGAATACCTTCAACATAATTCAACAATATTCTCAAAGGTTTCTTTGGAGATATCCCCTTTTCCCAACAAATTCAACATATCTATGCAGTCTTCTCTAATTCCCTGCAGTAAGATAATATTGAGTACATCTTTTCCAATCTTGGTATGACCAGACCTCTGTAAATTATACAACAATATTTCAACAAAATATTCCAAGCTCTCTTCTTCCTTCTGAACCATTTTAAACAACTCTTCCTTCCTACCTCAGGTTCTGCAATATTCTTGATATTTGGAAAGGAAGGTTTGTTTCATCTGGTCCCAAGTAGTAATGGTCTCATGACCCAAACTCACGAACTAGCGCAGAGTGTTTCCTTTCAGGGTGGCTAGAAATAATTTTAGTTTCTGCGCATTGGAGGTGTAATCGTAACTACAACAGAGGATGTCGAACTCAAAAAGGAATTCATCTAGATCTTCAGAAGACTTACCATGGAAATTCGGGAGAATCGAGGGTGAAATATTCTTCATAGGAGCCGCCCCTGGTGTTTGGAGGATAGGGAATTCGAGTGTGACAATAGTGTCACCATGTTTATTATCTTCCACCTCCTCCTCATTGTTATTGTGGCAATCATTATTTCCTTCTTGTTCTCCATTATTCATGTTGCTCCAAAATTTCAATGCTTCCATCGCTCTTTCTTCCTCTGCCCTTGCTTCTTCTACATTGCTCCTTTCTTCTTCTCGCCTTATTTCCTCTTCTGCTTCTCGGTGATGTTCCAACCACTCTTCTTTAGTAACTCTGCTCCCATTAATATGATAGATCTCCTCTCTATCCGGTGCACCCACAGCACTTCCCTTATCTTCAGGAGGCTTCTTCTCTGGAACGCGAGTTGAAGGTCCCGTTGCGTTCTCCATAGTTGATGTAGAAGTGTCAAGACTAGGCAGAACAGAGTTTCCTCTTCCTAAAGATGCTCGCGGTAATCTGGTAGAAGAATCATCTCTAGCAATTATTTCATCCATATATGTCTGCCTTCCCAAACCTTGTTTACGACCACAACCTCTTCCACCTGCAATGTTAGTAGTTTGAGGGGGTTCCCGATTTGTTCTTCTTGTATTCATGCATTGTTCAAATAATCAAAACTAAAATGAAATCAATAAATCAACTACTATCTATGTCTATCAATTACCATCCCTAGCAACGGCGCCAAAATGTTGGTCACCCTATATGCTAATTAATTACAACTAACACACAGGGTACTCAATATAAATTGTCAAACCAGGTAGGTCTTTTATTTCAAAAGTAATTAGCAAAATATATGCATAAACATTTCAAGTACCTGGTTGAATAAATGGAGATAAACTATCCTACCTATCTTCTCAGTCAAACTCATCTCATGGCTAAAACTAATCTAATTTATCCATCTAAGAAATTAAAGTACATTTAGCTTCCTACAAATACCAATCCAGCAGTTACTGATCTAAGAATAAATAGACTAGACTTACTTTTGCAAGAAGTTAAATCCTAAAGATATCAAAATACAGTATCGAATCACAACCTGTCTAATTCAATTATCAACTACTGCAACTCAATCATAACAAGTCTAATCTAATGATCTCTAAGAAAGACAACAGCAGCAAAGAACTAGAATTAAACTTGAACCATAATTTGACTAAGTTGGAAATCCTAAGAAACATAAATTACTGAAAAGAATCTGAGTTGAGATTGTTTGTAACAACTAACTAACACACTTGCATAAAATTAACTAACCTACACAGTCAACTGTCACTCCACACAGTTGTAGTTATTCAGGATGCAATCATGAACTACCAAAGGAAAATGCAATTATCAATTACCATTGTTGTAGCTTCACAATAAAACGCATCTACTTTAAATCCACACCACACGACAGAAAATAAACTAAGCTATCTACTTAATTCAGCAATCTCTATGAGAAGGCAGGCCATGTCCTTCTAACAGAGATGCCGTTGACTACCGCAAATTAAAATGCAAGGATATGAAGAACTCTGCTCCTTATATTAAAAATGGTAATTCACAGTACTCTGTTACAGCTTGTATAATTGATAATCAACCAACCCCAGGCTCTAAAAGACTTCCCATATTTATACATACAAATTACAATCCTGATCCACTAAATTTGTGCAGCGATGAAGATATATGATCTTCAGGCTGCTGAGTCGCAACAGAAATGTTACAGCCGTGAATAGACTTGAATGAAACCATTGGATGTGAAGGCGTCGTTACTCTGGCTGTCAATGGATCAATGGACTAACTGGTTGGGAAGTGCTCTATCTGTTGTAGCGATGCTCTGTTGCAGTGAAGCCTGTTGCAGCTACCACGTGGAGAGATGATTGTGTCGTTTCTATTAATGTGTGGAATCAGAATCATGGAGTAACAGCTAGCACCAATCGTACTTCCTTCCATATGCTTAGCGGGCTGCTACACCTGTGTCTCTCAATGATTTGATCTAGGCTTAATAAAATCAACACAAGTTAACATAAATCAAAGGATACAATTCATAACCATAACAATGTTAGGCATTAATAAAGTAGGCAATAATGAATCATACCTGTCAGGATTCATGCTCAATCTTGAGGAAAGACATATATCTGGTTTATAGGAATAAGGCAAAACATAGCAAAATGAGGTAATAGGTGTGGTAAAAAAGGGGCAATTCCAAGACCCAACACTTTGGTCCTTCTTGTGCTCACCCTAAGCACACTCGTTTGGTATATTTCCTCCCCCTACCTTAATATTTCCATGGAAACTCTAGAAAAATTATCCTTCTCCCATCACCTACAATTCTAGATCCACCTTTGATACCTATAACATTGACTATCCATGTTCTTGAAAGACGATCGAGGATAAAAATATAAGAGTTAGGGGAACTATTACTCCTAGACCTGCCTTAACCACACCAATCATCCCTTGCACCAATTGAACTCATATTCCTCCTCCTTATGCCCTTTATGACAATAATGGTAATGCAAACCTTCATTATCCTTTGCTCCTTGAGATGTGTAACCTTCTTCACCCACCTATGGTGTCCCCTTTTATACTAAAACCATTGGTATGGGGCATCCCTCCCCCAGCTATGACAGAACCTATATGAATGTGCAATTCATTATTGCACACCAATGACCCTTATGTTCGATGCAAAACCTTTGGCCATTATACCATTGTATGGAACTCCCTCAATTTCAAACTACCCTTGGTGCTCCTTACCAATAGCTTGAGTTGATTACTCACCAAGTTGATCGAAGATGATATATGTTTCCTCCACCCCAAATGTCCCATGATGGACTCGAATACCATTTACCACATATTTTCTTCCATTGGTTCTATGGCTTACAATGACACTTTATTTCTATTAGGCGTTGACAACAATTCATCACCCTTGGTGCACCCTCAAGCATACATTGGATGAAGCCTCACTCCATGTATAATATTTTCATGTCTATAGGTTCCACTTAATTTATTCACACATCACTCACATATGTAATAGATAGTAGGAACAACACAAAAAATCACATCCAATCAACAACCACAATGGTACTACCTGACTATGTGGTCCCTCGATGTATGATGGTACATTTGTTGAAGGAATAGACATGCTATTAGTATATATTCCTTGGTAACTTGTGAAACCCAATAAAATCCCTAAATGCTTTCCATATAGGCCCATCCATGCCTAACAAGAAAACATGGACCATAAAAAATATGTAAGAGGAATAGATGGCCAACTTGTTAGTCATAGAATATGAACCTAACATCCCAATATCTCATAGTGTGCACCAAAATTTTTGGGTGAAGTTCACCAACTAAAACACTCAACTAAATGAATCTCGAAATTTGTGCCCAATTGTATTTATAGAAGTTGACCTAAATTTTATTTTCACTTATATGGTATCTCATGAACTCCATCCATTTTATCATTTGCACCATTGGAATTGTTTTCTCAAGAACTCTTCCATTGTGATATTCAATTCATGTGTGCAAAATTTTCACTTATAAGCCATTTTGCCTGCCATTTCTTCCAAGCCCACCACCACCCCTTTTAGGTATACTTCTTCAAGTTAGCATTTAGAAATCATAATTCCCTCTGCCTATGCTACATCAACTTTGTTTCACCCCCTTGAATATGCCTTTAGATTCCCTCTACCTAGAAGAGGCGCCTTACTTGTCAAACTTGCATGCCATGCTTGCTCAATTGTAGTACTCCACCTTCATGGGTTGTGCTAGTTTGGTACCCACTCAACATGTTGGAATTTATGCCACTACTTCCCCCTTGAAGATTAGGAATCCTTATAGTCTACATCACAAAGCAAGCTACATACTTTCTTCTTTTCATTCTATTGACTTCTTCACTTGAACTCCCAAGTAGTTTCTTTTTTCTGGTTTATCATGGTGTGTTCACTTCATGCTATCAACCTCTCATTTCATTTATGAGATGAAGACCATTTTCATTTTAAACCTCAATTCATCGCCATGACAAAGAGACCCACCAATGGTTGCTTCCATCTATTACTATTATTTTCGTACATGTAGATCAAAACTACTTGGTCACATCTTGGGAACCATCTCTTTGCATGTAACAAAATCAAATTATTTTATTCTTCGTAAAAGAAAAACAATACAAAACATCAAAAACCAAAACGAGGGAATTATCAAAACTTGGATTTCACTTTTTTTTTTTATTCTCTTTTTATGGAAGCAATCCTTGTTGAACCTAAATAAAACATCCTGATTGACTCACCTATAGAGTTAGTTTTTGTAAATACATCCCATAATTGTGTTTCAAATTCATTCTATCCTAGCACTCCATATAGTATTCATCTCATCATTCATGACTCCCCCATTCATTGTCATCCTAAATCATCATTCTTAGCCCTCAATTTCGTTTATAATCAAACCCATTGTCTCTTGATTATACATGGCTGCATCCTTTTCTGTATTCTTGCAAAGGTGATACCTAAGTCATCTTATTCATTATCCTCCATTAAAAGGAAGTCCTAAGTCTCATGCTCCCATCACTGAATGAGGATCATTCACATGGGAAATGGTCCATGATGGTGTGACATTTATGCTTATAAAAGGTAACCATAGGGATTCATTATGGAGGAATAATTCATATCAAAGTTCATATTTCTTATTTAAAAAGTTATTATAATTTAAAATTACACCCATAAATTTCGATTTCGAGTATTTTTAATTAAAAAGATTGAGACAAAATACAAATCTTTACAATAAAATAAATACAGTTTAACGATCCAGCTCATTCCAAAGTTAAAAAGTCAAACATCCCATTCTAATATATCCAGCTCAACGTTCAACTGATGTTTTTTAAAATATCTCTCAACATTAACTTCTTCCCACAGATATAATCGCTGGAACTGCAGACCACAAAATTGCCAGTGTTTACATACAAAAATTTAGCTTTAAATTCCTTTAACACAATGAATGAGTTTGTACAGGGAGAAATCTATGTACAGATCTGCAATAAGGGCAGAGGCCGTTAAGACGACGCACAAGGAAAACAGCAGGCCCATTCCATGAGATTATCGATTGCTTTCTTCCATGATCTGTTGCTGCTGTACTGCTTCTGTAAATGAGAAAGGGACGGAGGAGTTGTCATAAAGTGTCTAGTGATCAACAACACGCAGAGGCTGCTAAGAGAATGAACAATGAAAACAGCAGGCCCGGTCAATAAGATTGTCAGTTGGTTTCTTCGGCCTTCCGCTACGGTATTGCTGTTCTACTTCGGTAGAGAATCCTTCGCCTCCCAACCTCTGAAATTGGATGTCCTTCTTCTTCTTGTCGAACTTAGCCATTAATTTAATTCGATGCATTCTCTTCTTGGGATCCACACGCCCTCTCACCGTTACCTTCTTCTGCGTCACGTCCACCACATAGTCCAGCAAATCTGCCCATCATCACAATGAACAAGTTTAGGAAATGATCAAACAAAATGAGCACAAGGGATATTCATGAATGAATACACAAAGGAACGTTAAATAATTCATCCATTAATGTCAATGTGCAGAATGTGATGAAGAAACATACTGTCCATTTTGGAGAGCACTTTGGAGACCCTGTCGCGGCACTCTAGGCAGCGCATATTAGCATTCAGAACAATCACCTGAACCTGCAATATTGCAAATAATATGATATAACTTTAGGGCCTTGTACCAGACAAGGCAATGAAGAATAAGAAAGATAGTAATAAAGGAAATGACTTACTCCTGGCATTGTTAAAGCCTCAGCAGAGCTCAGCAGCTGAATCGTTGGAGCCATTTGGGTACTTTGGTTGGAGGACTTGATGCAGGTCCTGAGCTGTTATTGTTTTTGGGTTTATATGGGTCGACGGCTAAATTGAAATCCTTATTATTGTATTCCCAGTTCCATTTTAGATGATGAGGATGACGATATGATCTGTGCTGTGCTGTTGTTGACGAGCGCGTTGGAACTTGGGGTTGGTCAGAGAAAAGTAGAGACGGTCTTCCTCATTTTGTGGTTCTGAAAGATTCCTGACACCAGTATTACATCGCACAGTGCACTCGCATTTTCTCACATGAGATATCCGAATTCCCCACGCGGTTTTGCCAGTGCGTTGCTGTGGTGTGGTATCGTGAATAATAGTTATGTTATGTAGATTATGAATATCGTGATTAAGTAGTCATGTTAAGTAGATTATGAATATTTGCACGCCTTCCTTGCATTTGGAATTCTATAACATGCGGCAGCTGCTTGCTTTCTGTATCCCATTAAAAAATAATAAATGTGGTGGTGTGGGTATTGATGTTCTTTGGGATTCAAAGACAGCCGAGTGATATTGTTGTGGTTAGAACTTGGGCAATCCTTTGCGAGGTGCATCGAATTTTTTATTTTTATTTTTTTCGAGGGAACTTCTCCGAACCACCCAGTGAGCATCGTCAATTGAATTACCTCGATACCAAACTTGTGGATTGGGGCCAGCTTTTAGAAAGTATAAGTCCTTCGCGAGAGTTAGGCCATCACCGTAGCCTTCAGTGCAGTTATGCCTTCACCACACCTCCCCCACAGGAATCGAAATTGGACTTCTATCACAATAGTCGTCATGCCTCACCGTGCCCCCTATACCCCCAACCCTAGGTGGATCGAATATACTCGTTGGCTAAAGAGCTAACGATTTGGTTTTTTTCCGAGTGGCTTTTGCAACATCTAGTCCAATGGGTGCAATGATTTGGCATTTTCCTAAATGCCTTTTCCAATGCCTAGACCACTGGTAGCAATGATTTGGCCTTTTTTCGAGTGTCTTTTTCGATGCCTAATCCACCGGCGGCAACCCAAAAACACTCTGGTAACTACTCCATTGTGGCCACTCTTTTGGTCGCCTCCCGCAGACCCCACATTGCCACACCTCATCAGCGACTGCCCTCTTGTCAGAATCTTGCCGCGTGTCATCACCTTCGACATGCCATCACCTTAACATTCAATACCTCGCTAGCCTCCAATGTTAACATTCAATAACTTGCCAACCTCCAATGTGTGCACTTAAAACTCCATTTTGAATACAATCGGGTGCCCCTCCCCAATATTTTGAAATCATTGGTAGCACATGGAGCGTTGGTAGATTGAATCCGTGGAAAACTGTGCAAGGAAGGGTTAGTATAATCAGCAAAAGAACTGAAGTCTAACCACACAAAGTTTTGGGTACTAAGAGTAGCTCAATTTCCATTATTTGAAATTTTTGAAATAATATTTTTTGTTTCCGGCTTTTAGTTTTTTATAAACAATTTCAGAAGACACGTTTTTATAAAATTTCAGAACACATGTTTTCATAAGTATGGTTTTGATTACCACGAGAACTATGAACTCTTACCCACATAAACTCTAGCCAAGAAAAACTATGACCTCAGGAACTCTGACTCATGGGAGCTATGACCCAGATCTATAGGAACTCTAACTGACAACAGTTATGACTGATAGGAGATATGACCGCGAGAACTATGACCTCAGGAACTCTGACCCACAGGAACTCTAACCAGTATGAAATATGACCTAGACCCATAAGGACTATGACCGACGAGAGCTATGACTGATAGGATCTATGACCATGAGAATTGTAACCTTAGGAACTCTGACCCGAGAACTCAAACCAACAGGAACTATGACCGAAGCAACTTTGATTGAAGGAATTCTAGCCAACATTAACTGTTGACACAGTTCTGTCGACAGGGGTTCACTTCACACTGCTGTCAACAAACACCAACCAAACACCCTGAAGCACTAGTGCAGAAAGGTTTTACCCTTTCCAACAACACCCACAAAGTAAGTGAAGTCTCACCCGAGATGATTAAGGGGGATGCAGGAACCAGGTTTCCACAGTGGGGGAAGGACATGCATCTATTCTCACTCTATCGCTACAGAAACCAGAGAGTTATCTTCGCAGCATGCTTACCAACTCAAACATACATTCATTATTTGCATACTCAATATGTAATCGACATTCGCATTAACAGGTTAAAACTGGCGATCGCCTCAATCAGAAATTACAGAAACACTTAAGCATGACATGGTATTCATCATTCAACACAAACAGAGATACATAAGAGACATATCTGAACATATTCATTCATTAACTCATCAAAAACCTACGGTACAACCTTTGCCCGGTGATAGTTCCAAACACTTATCGCAGATCCATACAAAACTTGTTGAAGGCGGAGCAAAACATTACACAACTCATCCGCTCGTCTACTGATCCACCAATGATTTGATTCTAAGATTCCCTTAGGCTTACAATCATAGTCCTATTTATAGGAAACTATGGCGGTTAAAAAATGGTCCAAATGACCCATTCTAACTAACTAAACTAATCTTGTGCTTTCGTTTGCTCCTTGTTCTCCTCGAATGGTCCTTTCTTCCGTTGATCGTCCTTCTTATCGCTATCGGCTTCCGCACTTCATGCGGTCTAACCCCATTCCAACAGGCCCCTAACACAAACTGGTGGCTCGCCCTCGAGCCACCTCAGCTGAACACCTCTAGTGCATTTACTTGGGACCTGAAATAATCATATGCAACTCTGATCTGGTTGACAAATTCTTTTGTCGATACTTTGAGTGTTGCGCAGTCTTGTACCTTCTGTTCCATTGGGTGCTCGCCATTCATATGTTTCCCCTATAACATATTCTGCTTAACCTATTCCATTCCTGCTATTGCCAGCATGGAAACCTATTCTGCCTTTGTTTATAACTTAGCTAGGTGCATCGTCCTTCTTTGTTTCCTTTTGCGTGCTTTAGTTACCCGCTGCTCGAGTTCCTTCAGCTCCGGAGCCTTTGTCATCTGTGGGAGTAGGGACATCACCCTAAGCGACCACTTCATCATTTCCAACTATGCTTCTTCCTGGGAAAGTTGCGCGTTAAGTTGGTGTAACTGCTCATCTTGTACTAAACTTCCCCAAAACTCCGTAGCCTCTTCGACGATTTTCTGAGCCGCCTTTAACATCTCTACAATCTCAGTTGTGGCATCTTCTATTGTATCCTGGAAACACTGTATCTATTCTGGTGGTCTGCTGGGTGCCACCCTTGTCTTGATCTAACAGTTCCTCTTCTGTGACCAGAATCTTCCATTCTTGAGGCCAGTCGACGATTATTGCATCTAGCTCCTCATTCGTTAACTTGTAGTGTGTCGTCAGCCACTGTTTTCCTGGATCGGCGCATGCTTGTATTTTGATTACCTACGACTCGGCTGCCAGTGTTGCAACTCATCGATGCTTTTGCACCACTTCCTCTATTATGCGCGGTACCTCCTCCGCACCATTTTTCAACATTTCTAAATAGATGTAGAAGATGATGTTGTTGCTTTTTGTGCACTACTTGTCATTCAGTGCCCATAAGTTTTGGTAGCTCATTCCTTGGCAGACCTCGGCTACCAGTGTGGTCATCCCTTGGTATTCGATTGGTTCCTTCCAATTGACAATCGCAATGAGTATTAGCAGCCATGAGTATGTGAAATTTTTCCCTTGTTCCTGCACAAGGATGATGTCCTTTGTCAGCTCGTTCACTAAGAACAACGACCAATTCATTTGGACCCCTACAGCACACTTTTCCACAGTGGCGATCACCCTTGATGCACACTAGTTTGGTCAATTCTTTTGGACCATCATGATGGCTATTAGTCTGGCTGTGACTCTTACTTCCTTGTTTGTGATAGTTTCTATCTTGTATCCATGGGTGTCTTTTTCCAGCCCATACTTTTCCTTAAATTTGGCTACTAACTGCTTATCACTGTCTTTGCCCTTAAAATATTGCGAAGGGTCTTCCCCATTTTTGGGCAACCTTGTTATTCGTGCTATTAAGTCGACCATTACTGGTACCTTTTCTTCGAGCCATAAATAAACTCCATTAAAGCAGGCAAGGATTTGCTTCACACATGCATTTACCTTGCCTCCCCTCTCGAAATGGGGCATTTGAGTCAGGTTTAGCAAGCCAGACCTCTCCAGTCCTAGTGCCCATTATTTAGTCTCCTACGTAATCGGACCTTTTTCACCATGCTTCACCTCCTTGTATGTCTTAGTCGCACACTCTGGTTGTAATACGATGTCATGGTCACTGTACTGTAATTTCCATAGCCACGGAATGATATTACCTATTCTGCAGACCCCCTTTGGAACCGCAGGTTCCTTAATGGTGTACTTGGAGTTCTTTCCAATCTAGACCTCTGCTATGCTCGTTCTCCATTAGGGCACATACCCTGGAATGTCTACTATGGACGGTTTTGTTGGCCTTCCACCTACTACCGTTTCTTCCTCTGTGGCGGCCGATGTGCCCGCCCCTCCTACTAACCTGGTATTCCAACGACCCGCCTTTGGTTTCCGCTATGAGCTAGCCGGATGGTTGGCAGTTCTCTAGCAACAAAACCATTTGTTGAAACAGTTCTGTTGACAAGAGTTCAATTTGCACTACTGTCAACAAACACCAACCAAACACCCTTAATCACCGGCCTAGAAAGGTTTTACCCTTTCTAGCAACACCCGCGAAGCGAGTGAAGTCTCACCCGAGATGATTAAGGGGGTTGCAGGAACCAGGTTTCTCCAGTGGGGGAAGGACATGCATCTATTCTCACTCTATCGCTATATAAACTAGAGATTTATCTTCGCAACATGCTTACCAACTCAAACATACATTCATTATTCGCATATTCAATATGTAATCGACATTCGCATTAACAGGGTAAAAATGGCGATCGCATCAATCAGAAATTATAGAACAACAACACTTAAGCATGACACAGTATTCATCATTCAACACAAACAGAGATACAAAATAAACATATCCAAACATCTTCATGCATTAACTCATCAAAAACCTGCGGTACAACCTTCATAGGGACAGTTCCAAACACTTACCGCGGATCCATACAAAACTTGCCGAAGGCAAAGCAAAACATTACACAATTCATCGGCTCGTCTACTGATCAACCAATGATTTGATTATAAGATGCCCCTAGTCTTACAATCATTGTCTTATTTATAGGAAACTATGGTGGTTACAAAATGATCCAAATGACCCATTCTAACTAACTAAACTAATCTTGTGCTTTCGTCGGCTCCTTATTCTCCTCAAATGGTCCTTTCTTTCGTGGATGGTCCTTCTCGTCGCTGTCGGCTTCCACATTTAATGTAGTCTAACCCTGTGCCAACAAGCCCCCAACACAAACTTGTGGCTCGCCCTCGAGCCACCTCAGCTGGACACCTCTGGTGGATTTACTCGGGACCTGAAATTATCATATCAACTCTGATCTGGTTGATCTCGTCATTGTCGGCTTCTTAACTTCATGCAGTATAATGCCGTGCCAACAGGCCCCCAACACAAACTTGTGGCTCACCCTCGAGCCACCTCAGCTAGACACCTCTGGTGCTTGTACTTGGGACCTGGAATCATCATATGCAACTATGATCTGGTTGATAGCTTCTTTTGTCGATACTTTGAGTGTTGCGCAGTCTTGTACCTTTTGTTCCATTGGGTGCTCACCATTCATCTATTGCCCCTATTCCATATTCTGCTTAACCTGTGCCATTTCTGTTATTTCCTGCATGGCCAACTATTCTGCCTTTGTTTTTAATTCATCTAGGTGCGTCGTCCTTCTTTGTTGCCTTTCATGTGCTTAAGTTACTTGCTACTCAAGGTCCTTCAGCTCCGGAGCCTTTGTCATCTGCGTGAGTAGGGGCATCACCCTAAGCGACCCCTTCATCGTTTCTAGCTGTGCTTCTTCCTAGGCAAGTTGCGTGTTCATTTGGTGCAACTGCTCATCTTGTACTAAACTTCCCCAAAACTCCATAGCCTCTTCGACGATTTTCTGAGCCGCATTTTCCATCTCTGCGATCTCAGTTGTGGCCTCTTCTATCATATCCTGGTGACATTGGATCTGTTCTGGTGGTGTGTTGGGTGCCACCCTTGTCCTGATTTGACAGTTCCTCTTCTATGACTGGAATCTTCCATTCTTGAGGCCAGTCAACGATTATTGCATCTAGCTCCTAATTCATCAACTTGTAGTGTGTCGTCAGGCACTATTTTCCTAGGTCAGTGTGTGCTTGTATTTTGATTACCTACGACTCGGCTGTCAGTCTTGCAACTCGTCGATGCTTTTGCATAGCTTACTCTATTATGCGCAGGACCTCCTCTGCACCGATTTTCAACATTTCTAAATAGATGTAGAAGATGATGCTGTTACTTTTTGTGCATTCCTTGTCATTCAACGCCCATAAGTTTTGGTACCTTGCTCCTTGGCAGACCCCAGCTACCCGTGTGGTCATCCCTTGGTAGTTGATTGGTTCCTTCCAACAGACCATCGCAATGAGGATTAGCAGCCATGAGTATGTGAAATTTTTCCCTTGTTCCTGCACAAGGATGGCATCCTTTGTTAGCTCGTTCACTAAGAACAACAACCAATTCATTTGGACCCCTGCAACGCACTTTTCCACAGTGGCGATCACCCCCGATGCGCACTAGTTTGGTCGATTCTTTCGGACCATCTTGATGGCTAATAGTCTAGTTGCAACTCTTACTTCCTTGTCTGTGCTAGTTTCTATCATGTATCCATGGGTGAATTTTTCCATCCCATACTTTTCCTTCAATTTGGCTGCTAATCGCTTGTCGTTGTCTTTACCCTTAAAATACTGCGAAGGGTCTTCCCCATTTTTGGGAAACCCTGTTATTCACGCTATTAAGTCGACCGTTACTGGTACCTTTTATTCGAGCCATAAATAACCTCCATGAAAGTAGGCAAGGATTTGCTTCACACATGCATTTACCTCGACTCCCCTCCTGAAATGGGGCATTTGGGTCAGGTTTAGCAGGCTGGACTTCTCCAGTCCTGGCGCCTATTGTTTAGTCTCCCGCATAACCAGACCTTTTTCACCATGCTTCACCTCCTTGTATGTCTTAGTCGTGCACTCTGGTTGTAATAGGACGTCGTGGTCACTGTACTGTAATTTCCGCAGCTGTGGAATGATATTACCTATTCTGCGGACCCCCTATTCGCAGGCGGTTTGGATGAGTCAGTTGTGCAGCATCGCGTATGTTGTGCAAGGCCGAAGATACCACAAAAGGAGGAAAGAAGCGCACAAAGCGATAGTACTTTATGTATTTTGGGTCATTTGGACCACAATATGCAGATTTTTGGGTCATGTGGACCGCAATATGTGGGTTTTGGGTCAATATGTTTGTAAAGTTTGTTAAGAAGTAGTTAGGCAGTTGCCTAAGTAGACTGCAAATGTAAAGGCATAAGCCAGATGTTGATTGTAAGTGTAAGACATCATCATGATCATCATTGAAGATCTATCTTTACGAGGAGAATTGTTATTGCGGATATCAGTTAGAGTCTATTTGAATTTGGTTATGCGATAGAAGGATTATCTTGTTGTATCTATGTTTTTGCGAAGATGAATATCATATGACAGACTTTTGAGCATAATTATTGTATCTTTCATGTTTCCATGTGATGAATGCATTATGCGATATGAATTTGTGAATGATGCGATGTTTTCTTGCTGTAATTAATGTTTTACTATTATATCTATTGCGCATTAGTGGCTCTGTCAATGATAAGATATGTTATGTAATGCTGCGATAAAGTTAATAAGTTGATGCACAAGGTCCTCCTTCATTCGGCAGAAACATGGTTCCATAAGGTCTCCCTTGAACATCTCGGGTGAGACTTCATCTGCTCTGCAGGTGTTGATGGACACAGTAAAACCTATCTGGGCCGGTGCTCAGGGAGATTGTGGTCATTTGGGTGTCGGCAGTGTGATGAATCCCTATCGACTGGGTTTGTGTCAACAAATGGTTTCGTTGTCGGGACCATAGAGCAAAGTGAAGGGAAGACATGTTGTGGCATCTGACGAGATCGAAAATTCAAGATTGGTTCAACCTAAAGTTGTGAGAGTTTGCTGAAACAGAAAATCAGAACCCTGGGTTGTCGACGTATCGGTAGTTGGAAAAGTACATACACGATGGTCCACACGAATATTTTTTCTACGAATTCCCAATCATCCTGTACGAATGGTTAGCGAAATTGACCTTTCATAAGTAAAACTTCCAAGGTGGTGATCTGACATCTTGCACCCCAGAACTAATCCAGGAGGTGCAACAAGTAGACAACAAAGCATCACGGGTTGTTGAGGTCTGGGTCGACAGTATACTGGAAGGTTATATCACCAAGTTTATGGTTGATACGACAAAGTCTTATAGCAAAGCTAAAAGGGAATTTTTCAATGGACCAAGAGGAAGGTTCCTGTTGTCGCTACAGTTGTCCATTAAGATGCTCATCTGCAAAAAGGGCATACTGAAGATGCACCTTGATCAGTAGAACCCTGGTGGGTGGAGGTTGTGGATACTGTAGTAGAATGGGGGGAGGTGAATGGAATGATACGGGGTAGATGGGTGCAAGTTACGATGAGACTGTGAAGGAAGCTGAGGAAGAGAGTGGTCTTACGAGAGGAGGAGCAAGGTTTCAACAAGAGAAGAGGTAGAGGACATGAGAAGGTCCTACTGCGATCGAAACGCAAAACCGTGAAGGAAGACCACACGGGACGAAGCGATCTCACAGTGCCAACAAGGACAACCAGGCTATGCCCGGGATAGAGGTAGGACCAACCCCGAACAGCAATGTACCCACTATCTCTCAACCAAAAAGAAATACAACTTTGACACCACCTTGTTCATCATGTCAACAAAACTTGATTGCTAGGAACTCAATGATTGTAGGAAGGAAGCCTAAGATGGCGGGTGAAGATGCAAAGTTACCGTTGTTCGATGGGAATGGCACTGACAACCCAGAGCAATACTGGTTCTTATGTGAAGCAGTATGGACTGTCAAGCAAATTATGGGCTACGATGCCAATAAAGGCCAATTGGCGACGACTCTTCGGGGTTGTGCATTAGCTGGTTCATGACATTTGTGTAGGTTCCTGTGGGCAGCCCAAAAAAGACATTGGATGGAGTTGGTAAAGGATTAATTGAATAATTCAAAAAACCCAAGTCTGAAGCACAGTATATTACAGAACTAAAAGAGATTAAGCAGTATCCAAATGAAACTGTGTGGGATTTCGACCAAAGGTTTAAAACATTGATGGCAAGTGTCAACTTTGACATGAGCGATGTCCAGCACAAGGAATGGTTCATTGCAGCGTTGATACCTCATATTCGGCTCCCATTGATGTAAAAGAACATTACAACACCAAGTGAAGCTTTGGAGATTGTGATGTGGTTAGAGGCTTCGCCGATTGGTGAGAACGCAACTGGCATTTCTTAGATCTAGACATAATTGGCAAACCTGACAATTCAGTTGCAAGATCTTAAGAAGGGAAAAGAGCACCATGAGGAGGTCTGGTGTACTCGATGTCACGCAGAAGGTCATACAAGGGACAACTGCCCATATTTCCACAACTACCTTGTATCAGGAGCACCGAATCCATTAAGTGGTGAAGGTATGCCATGGTGCCGCATCTACCAAGTATGCGGGCACCGGCATGAGGAATGTCAATACATGCAAAAGATGGTCACAAAGCCGATGAATTTGTATTGTACATTCTGCAAGTCTGTGGGATATGAAGATAAGGATTGTCGCGCATATGGCTTACTTTAGGAAAGAACGTACGACGCATTCTGTGTGAAGGACGACCAGTTTGTAGTACAGCAACTACAACCACAGCCACATGAGGCCCAACCACTAGCTCAACTGCAAATGCAGTTTGTACGATAGCTGCAACCACAACAACAATTTATGCCACAATATACTCCGATGTAGATGAATCCACAGTAGCCACAGTATGTTCAGCCAGCACCATGTCTTCAACTAGGGCAGTGTGTTCGTTTGCAGCCAAATCCCATACAACAACAGTTTAATCAACAACAATATTAGTAGCAAGGGGGATTCCGCGGAGGATTCCGGGGTGGATGTGGTGGAGGCTTTGGTCACGGAGGAGGACAAGGTCACGGACCTGTCCAATGTTATAATTGCGGAGTATTGGGACATTACCAGAGAGATTTCCCGCAGTTGCAAACACAATGCACATATTGCTTTGGTGGCGATCACACTGTTGAGAATTGTCCATAGCTGATCGCGAGATGGCAGGTAGGAAATGGTCAACAGTTGCAGAATCAAAATTAGTTGCAAAATCAACAACCAGTGCAGAATCAAAACCAACTGCAGAACCAAAATCAGCGTCTGAATCAGAATGCTAACCAGAATGCGAACCAACCCAGGAATCCACTGCTGAACCAGACTCAGGGTGCAACTATCATGACAATTTCTGTGGAACCAAGAATGCAAGATGTTGTTGCTGTTATCACTCGTGGAGGTACGACGACAGGTGAAGATGGTTCACATCCGCTCACCTGGTTAGCTGGGCAGAAGAAGGTGCAGTTTGATATCAATGTTGAGCGAGATACATTCTTTCAAGCAGGACATGCGATGGGCAGAAATCTTGGTAAGACAATCATTTGTGACATGCCCCCTATTTTTTATTCAACCTCAGAAGCAGGACCATCGCGACAATCTGCTACTTTACAGATTGTTTTTGAAAGTTGTTTATCGCTGGCAAGAGATCTCGATGCTCTTGCCAAGATCGAGGGTCTGTTGCATAGACAGGCCAGGGGACGGAAAGAGTTTGTGGTAAACTCTTTACAGAGGCGAAAGATAGGGAAAGAGATGCGCATGAATATCCAGATTGGAGACTACGAGGTCGATTCAGTCATTCTAGATCTTGGCTCAGATGTCAACATTCTAACAAAGCAGCCATGGTAGAAAATGGGGATCCCAACGCTGAGCTGGTCTTCCGTATAGCTGCGATTAGCTAATCAGGCCAAGGTGACACCAATTGGGAGAGTTACGTTCCTTGTTGTGGATATTGAGGGGATGAAGACATGTGCTGATTTTGATGTTATCGAATTTGTTGACAGAGGAAGTTCCTATCCCGCATTGCTAGGGATTGGATGGGATAATGACAGTGCAACAGTAATTAACTTTAAGAAGCGGATGATGACCTTTGAAAACCGTGACCTCAGAGTCATAGCTCCATTAGATCCGGCTGAAAGACACAGGTATGTTGAATCGGTAAAAGATGAATTTGTCAGTAGATGGGATCATGCGTACAATATCTCTGAAGGTTACATTCATCCGACTACCGACGGTGAGCTCGGCTAGCGCAATTCTAGTTCTGCGTCTTCCGACTCATATGATGCTTTAGAGAATTGGTAGAATCTCCTGCATAAGGTGTCGTTCAGGAAGTGTGGTTTGATCACATAGTCGTTGTGCCACGTCGCAACTGAAACTATTGAGTTGCCGGTATACGAGGGACTTCCTAGATTGTCTGAATTTCTAGTAGCATTTGAAGACAAGGTGTCGAAACCACAACGATTGTTGGCCCTAGAAGAGGCATTGAAGGCTAATCTAGCGCATTGGTGGGAAACCCATAAAAAGTCGATTATTGGGTGGTCGCAGTGTCAAAGACTGATGACGGTCCACTTCGGTGACACAGAAGTATAGCACACTGGTAAGTACGATGGGAGGAATAACCCTGGTAGTCATCTGATGGAATGTCAGACTTTGTGGGCCTCGTGACCAAATGATGAATGGGTCCATGCCTTTGTCCATACTTTGGATGAAGTGCCGTGATCTTGGTATGCTGCAGCCGAGTTGCGTGGGGAGATTACCACTTGGTTATATTTGATGGTTTTCTTTATGCACACCTTCAGTTTCGCGGATTCCAACCCCGATGTTCACAATGCCCTCCAGCTCATCCGTGATGTTGTTCTGAAGGTAGTTCCAGTTGCCTACACATTGGACGATGCAGTCGATGATGGAATGCTACAATATTACTAGAGGGCCAGGGGATGGTGATGACCCACAGAATGTCAATATTCCAGAATCAGAAGGAAGTCATAACGTTGTAGCTCCTGATGCACCAACATATCCGATCAGTCAGCCGCTGAAGATAAGGAAGGTCAACATTGGGATAAAGGAGAACCCAAAGTTTTAAAACATCAGGGACTACTGGGATGAAGAGATGATGGCGAAGGTCACAGACCTGTTACATGAATTCCAAGACTTGTTCCCTACGAATTTTTCTGAGATGAAGGGAATCTTGGGGGATCTGTGGGAGATGAAGATTCTGTTGAATCCATATGCAAAAACGATAAGGCAATGACCGTCTCACCTGAATCCATGACATAAGGAACAGGTTAAAGTTGAACTTGATCTCATGTTGGATGCTGGCATCATTGAACCAGTTGAAAAATTGAAATGGATCAGTCCTATGGTGGTGCAGGATAAGAAGATAGGTGAAGTATGGATTTGTGTCGACTTGCGGAAGCTGAATGATGCATGCATGCATGATCCTTTTCCGACACCTTTCACTGATGAGGTGCTAGAAGGAGTGGGCGGTCAATAAATGTATTCTTTCACGGATGGTTTCTATGGCTATCACCAGATCAAGATTGCGAAAGAGGATCGTCACAAGATGACATTTGTGACTAAATGGGGTTGTTTCCAGTATACGGTGATGTTGTTTGGGATTAAGAATGCACCTGCAGCCTTCTCTCAAGTTGTTGTCGCTGCATTCAGAGATTTTATTCAGAAGTTCTTGCAAGTTTATATGTATGATTGGACATTTTATGGGTTGGTTAGCGATCATCTGGCTAATTTGTGACTCATGTTGGAGCGTTGTCGGCAGCATCAGATATCACTGAACTTGAAGAAGTGCATTTTCTGTGCACCATTTGGGATATTGTTGGGTCACATTGTTTGTAAGCAAGGATTGTTGGTTGACCCAGAAAGATTGCCCTCATTTTGAGCTTAACACCGCCTACCAATGTAAATCAGTTGAGAACGACATTGAGGAACACAGGGTACTATCGCAAGTTCATCTGGCATTATGCTGCGATCATGGCTCCTATGGAAAAGTTGCTAAAGAAGGATGCAACATTTGTCTGGAGTCCAGAATGTCAAGTCAGTGTCGAGACGCTGAAGGCTAAGATGGCTTCTCCTCCGATATTGGTATTTCCTAACTTGAGAAAGGAATTCCATGTCGACGTGGATGCATCATCGATTGTGCTGGGAGTAGTGCTCACGCAACCAGGGGAAGGAGATTTGGATCATCCAATTGCTTTTGCGAGTCGAAAGTTGTCTTTTGCGGAGAGGAATTATACCACTACAGAGAAGGAAGGCTTGGCGATGGTATATGCATTGCGGAAGTTTAGGAATTACCTGTTGGGGGGTGACTTCAAGATGTTCATAGACCATTCTGCTTTAAAACATCTGGTCAATAAGCCTGTGTTGGAGGGGAAGATATGTCGTTGGATACTTCTTTTTCAGGAGCTTGATTTTGAGGTAATCGTGAAGCCAGGTCGCTTGAACGCAGGGCCAGATCACTTGTCATGGATTGAGACAAGGGAGGAACCAACCAACATTGAAGATGGGTTTCCAGATGTGCAACTATTTAGGGTTGAAGTAGCTAATGACTACTATGAAGAAATCATTTAGTTTCCGGTGACCGAAATCACACCAGAGGAGTTTACCACCAGTCAAAAGAAGCAACTGGTGGTTAAGGCTACTGATTTCCAGTTGATCGCTGGGAAACTATATAAGCTAGGGTCAGATGATATTTTTCGGCGCTGTGTCTTGCCTCACAAGCAAGGGAAAATATTGTTAGAAGCACATGCAGGAGTGGCTGGTGGACACTATGGCGGTCGTGCAACTGCCAGGAAGGTGCTTTACACAGGGCTTTGGTGGCCCACTCTTCACAATGATGCAATGGATTATGCGTGAACTTGTGATGTTTGTCACTGGAATGGAAAGCCCTCCAGGAGGGATGAGATGCTGCTAATACCTCAAGTGACAATGCAACCATTTGATAAATGGGTTGTGGATTTCGTGGGATGTATCAACCCACCTGGGAAGCACACTAGTGCATGGTACATAATCACAATGACATATTATTTGACAAGATGGGTGGAAGCAACACCAGTTGTAGATTGCACCGCTACGACAACAGTGCGCTTTTTATTTGACAACATTGTTACTCGGTTTGGATGCCCAAAGATCTTGATGAGAGATCAGGGGAGTCACTTCATCAATCGCACCGTCAGTGCATTGACTGAAGAACTTCAAATCCGGCATAAGAAGAGTACACCATATCATCTGCAGGAAAATGGAATGGTGGAGGCCTTCAACAAGGTATTGGAGAATGCGCTTACCAAGGTTTGTAATGCAAACCACGATGACTGGGATTTGAGGATTCTAGCAATTTTGTGGGCATATCACACCACTTGTAAAAGATTGGCGAGACAGACACCCTTCAAATTGGCGTATGGGAAAGAAGCGATTATGCCTATGGAGTATATTGTTTTGAGTCTGCGCATAGCGACCGCGACAGGTATGAATGATGAAGTAGCATTAGCGGAATGACTGGAACAACTTGAGGAAGACCACTTTATCACAGGTTTTCACCAGTGTGTGGAGAAGGATCAACAAAAAAGCTTGGCATGATCACCATATAAAAAAAAATAGTTTCAGCAGGGTGACTTGGTGCTGTTGTATGACAGCAAGTTCATGAAGCATCCCGAAAAACTACAAATGCATTGGCTGGGACCATATCTTGTTAGTTATATCACTATAGGAGGCGCAGTACATGTGCGACAACTAGATGGAGCGCTTCTACCCAAGATGATGAATGCTAGCCGGATGAATCCCTACAGGACAGGCTAGGAGTTGTGTGATGCGTAAAGCATTACGCAAGTAAAAAAAAAATACAGAATGTTAGGTGGTAGGAGGGAGCACCAGCAAAACCAGGATGCGCAGGGACGAGCGATGGTATCACAGTTTGGGAGCCATACTGCGATGGTCGCAGGGCCACAACCTGGTCAAATCAGTAATAAATGCAGGAAGTTAAAGACATTTAAATAGCGGTGCTTGTTGAAATGATAGGAATTAATGACGGATCCGGCCATTGGATTGACAGGATCGACGACAGATTCGGGTAATTAAGGCATGATTCGGTCATAATGAGTGGGTTGATTTGGTAATGATGATTAAGGGAACGATTCGGCACTATAAGAAGGCATTAACCATGGCCGGAAGGGGCCATTGTGCAGAGTGTGAAGTATAGCTCAGTGTTTCATTGTTGAGTCGATTTTCTGGGTTAAGTATAGTGCATTTGCTAGCAGCGAGTTGTGCACATTGCTCAGCGTCGTGTTGGTTGTGGAGCCAGATATTCCTGTCTCATAGATGATGATTCAGCCATGTTTGAACCCCAGGTTTGGTTATGATCCCAGCCTGATCCTTAGGGGGTCTGGGGGCAGTGGCCTTGAGAAAGGGGGTTTGGGGACAACTTCTCCAAGTTACGGGGGTGGAGCCCCCGAGAAATTTTTTTGGGGTTGTTTTCGCCAACAATTTTCGGGCCCATGGTTTTGGGTATCCCGTGGTATTTTCCCATTGTATTCCCCTTATAAAATAAATACATTGTAACACGGCTAGGGTTGATGTATTGGCTATTATGCATTGTAAAGATATCGGAGATCAAGAAGAGAGACTGTGAGACAGTGAAGAGGAAGTGCAGCGCCTGTGCTGCAGGTTGTATCCCTTCACTTTGTTGGACGGTATAATAATAAGGACTGGCAACTTCAGTGTGGACGTAGCCCATCTTGGGGTGAACCACGATATATCTATGTCTCTCTTATAATGTATATGTGTGATTATATCTGCATTTATGTTTATTGTTATTGCTCTTTGATCCTGTTTTTTCTAACAATTGGTATCAGAGCCAAAGGTCTATTTGGTAGATAAACCCACAGGAAGCTAGGGTTTCTAGTTCGAGTGGGAGCAATGGTAGAAGAAGGAAAGCTTAAGGTCAAGAAGTTTAACAGCCAAAACTTCCAGTTATGGAAGATGCAAATGGAGGACTATCTGTACCAAAAGGATCTATTCTTTCCGTTGGGAAGAGGAGCAAAGCAACCGGCGGCCATGAAGGACAAAGAATGGGAGGTTCTTGATAGAAAGGCACTGGAGACAATACAGCTATCCCTAGCCTCATCGGTGGCTTTCAATATCTCAAAAGAAACGACAATGGAGGGTTTGATGAGCGCATTGGGTAAGCTGTATGAAAAACTGTCGACCTCCAACAAGGTATTTCTAATGAAGTGTTTATTTAATATGAAGATGTCTGAAGGTGGATCTGTTACTAATCATTTAAATAATTTTAATACGGTTACAAATCAACTAAGTTCTGTAAGTGTGAACTTCAATGATGAGGTTAGGGCTCTTCTAAACTTGTGTTCATTGCCAGAAAGCTGGAATAGCTTGATCATGGTTGTAAGTAACTCTGTCTCTGGTTCAAACACCTTGAAATTTGATGATGTTATTGGTGTTATTCTTAGCGAGGAAATGTGAAGAAAAAACATAGGTGAAACATCAGGTAATACGTTGACCATGGAGAGTAGGGGAAGACAAAACGAGAGAGGAAAGAGCCAAGGTAATCATGGCAAGTCTAAAACAGGCAGATCCAAGTCTAGACTGGGAAAGATAGAGTACTAGAACTGTGGAAAGAAAGGACATCTGAAGAAAGACTGCAGATCTCTAAAGAAGAAAGGAGATGCACAGAAGGAAACTACCAAGGAAGCAAATGTAGTAGGTGATGTGTTACAAGATGCTTTGATTCTTACATTAGATAATATAAGTGATTATTGGGTAGTAGATTCAGAGGCTTCATGTCATGCTACACCCCATAGGAAATACTTTCATGATTATGTTCCAGGCGATTTTGGACATGTTTTATTGGGTGATGATGAGCCATGTAAAATTGTTGGAATGGGTAAGGTATAGATAAAAGTTAAGAATGAAACTAATTGGCTGTTAAAATATGTTAGGCATATTCTTGCTATGAAAAGAAATCTGATCTCAACAGGGAATTTGGGAGATGTCAGCTGTCTATCTACATTTGGAGAAAAGTGGTGGAAGATCACTAAAGGATCAATGGTGATAGAAAAAGGAGATGGGGTAGGTACATTATATTTATGTCCTCATAATACTGACCGTTCTACCTCTTTAGCTTCCACAGGAATAGATACATCATTGTGGCATCATAGGCTTGGCCACATAAGTGAGAAGGAGATGCAGATTCTCCACTCAAGGAAGTTGTTGCCATATTTGAAGCAGGTAAGTTTGGAATTCTGTGAGGACTGTGTTTATGGAAAACAAAAGAGAGTTATATTTCTCAGGGTTGGGAAATAGAAGAAGAATGAAAAGTTAGAGCTTGTGCATACTGATGTATGGGGACCGTCTCAGGTACAATCTCTTGGTGGATCTCATTATTATGTTACATATATTGATGATGCAACTAGGAAAAATTGGGTTTATTGCATTAGACATAAATCTGATGTGTTTGCTACTTTTAAGAAGTGGAAAGCTTTGGTTGAGCATGAGACAAGAAAAAGGTTGAAGTGTCTCAGATCTGATAATGGAGGTGAGTACTGCAGCAAGAAGTTTGATAGTTACTGTTCATACCATGGGATTCGTAGAGAGAAGACAGTTCTACGAATCCCACAAGAAAATGGTGTGTCAGAAAGGATGAACAGAATGATCATGGAGCATGCAAGGTGTATGAGATTGCATGCAGGGTTGCCCTTACAGTTTTGGGTAGATGCTGTAAATACTATTGTTTATTTAATAAACAGAGGACCTTCAAGTGCTTTGGATGGTGGTATTTCAGAGGAGGCGTGGATAGGTAAAAAGGTAAACTACTCATTTCTGAGAACATTTGGTTGTGAAGCATTTGTCCATATTCATAAAGATAATAGAACAAAGCTTGAAGCTAAATCCAAGAAATGTACATTTATTGGATATGGGGTTGATGAATTTGGTTATCGCTTATGGGATTATGAAAATAACAAAATCATCAGGAGTAGAGATGTGATATTCAATGAAAAGGTCATGTATAAAGATCAGTTGCAAGGAAAAAAACAGGAAAAGGAAAACACAGAGTACACAGTACTTGATGAAATTAAAGAAAATGAAGTTCCAAAGGTGCCAGAAAATCAAGAACAGCAGCAAGTACCTGAAACTCCTACAGCTGCAAGAAGATCTACCAAGTTAAGTAGACTCCCTGAACGATACTCTCCTTCAATGTATTATTTATTGATGACTGATGTTGGTGAACCAGAGTGTTATGAAGAAGCAATGCAGGTGGAAACTAGAAAGAAGTGGGAGAAAGGCATGAATGAGGAGACAGACTCATTGGTAGGAAACAAGACTTGGGATTTGGTTCAGTTGCCTGCTGGTAAAAGACCATTGTAGAACAAATGGATTTACAGGTTGAAGGAAGAAGGAGGCAAGAAGCGGTACAAGGTTAGACTTGTTGTAAAGGGGTTTGCACAGAAGAAAGGTATAGATTTTGATGAAATATTTTCTCCTGTTGTTAAGATGACTTCAATTAAGACTATTTTAAGTCTAGTGGCGGTAGAAGATTTGCATATTGAACAGTTAGATGTAAAAACAACCTTTCTCCATGGGGATTTGGAGGAAGAGATATATATGTAGTAGCCACAAGGGTATGAGGTCAAAGGGAAGGAGAATTTGGTGTGCAGGTTGAAAAAGAGCTTGTATGGCTTAAAACAAGCTCCAAGGCAATGGTATTTAAAATTTGATAGGTTTATGACAGAACAAGGTTATAGTAGATGTCATTCTGACCACTGTGTTTATTTCAAGAAGCTAGACAATGAAAGATATATTATCTTGTTATTGTATGTGGATGACATGCTTGTTGCAGGGACTAACATGCAGGATATAAATGTGCTCAAAAGGAAGCTAGCTAATTCATTTGTGATGAAGGATTTGGGTGCTGCAAAGCAAATCCTTGGTATGAGAATAATGAGAGACAAGAAAAATCACAAATTGACATTGTCTCAGGGTGAGTACATACAAAAGGTGTTGGAGAGGTTCATAATGCATAATGCAAACCATTAAGTACACCTTTGGCCAACCATTTCAGTCTAAGTAAGGAAATGTGTCCCAAGACACATGAATAGATAGATTGCATGTCCAAGATTCCCTATCAATCAACAGTTGGCAACTTGATGTATGCCATGGTGTGCACAGGAATAGATATTGCACATGCAGTGGGAGTTGTGAGAAGATATATGAGCAATCCAAGTAAAGAACATTAGAAGGTTGTACAGTGGATTCTCAGGTATTTGAGAGGTACTACCACTCAGGCATTATGTTTTGGAGGTTCATACATTGCTCTACAGGGATACATTGATGCAGATATGGCAGGTGATAAGGATAGCAGGAGGAGCACCATAGGGTATGTGTTTACTGTAGGTGGAACAGCAGTAAGTTGGATTTCGAGATTGCAAAAGATTGTTGCACTTTCAACAACAGAAGCAGAGTATGTTGCTATTATAGAGGCTGGTAAAGAGATGATTTGGTTGTAAAGGTTTATGGAGGAAGTGGGTAAGAAGCAGAAAGATAGCAAGTTGTATAGTGATAGCTAGAGTGCCATTCATATTGCAAAGAACTCAACATTCCATTCCAGGACTAAACATATACAGCTCAAATACCATTTCATACGCTATGTTCTGGAAGATGAACTATTGAAGCTGGAAAAGATACACACTAGCTAGAATCCTGCAGACATGTTCACAAAGGTAGTGACCAGAGAGAAACTAAGTTCTTTCTTGGTTTCACTTGGCCTTCTAGCATGAAGGTGAAGATGAGAAAGTTGTCAAGTCTAAGGTCCAGCAAGTACAATAACGATGGAGTTGTTTTGATCAATCTCCAAGTGGGATATTGTTGGTTGTGGAGCTAGATCTTCCAGTATCATATATGATGATTCAACCGCGTTTGAACCCCAGGTTTGGTTATGATCTTGTCCAGATCCTCAGGGGGACTGGGGGGCGCAGGGGCCAGTGCCCCCGAGAAAAAATTTTGGGGTTGTTTTCACCAAAAGTTTTTGGGCCCATGGTTTTGGGTATCCCATGGTTTTTTCCCATTGTATTCCCATTATAAAAGAAATACATTGTAACATGGATAGGGTTGATGTATTAGGTATTATGCATTATAAAGATCTCTGAGATCAAGAAGAGAGACTGTGAGACAGTGAAGAGGAAGTGCAGCGACTATGCTGCAGGTTGTATCCCTTCACTTTGTTGGACGGTATAATAATAAGGACTGGTAACTTCAGTGTGGACGTAGTCCATCTTGGGGTGAACCACGATATATCTATGTATCTCTTGTAATGTGTATGTATGATTATATTTGCATTTCTGTTCATTGTTATTGCTCTGCGATCCTATTTTTTCTAACACGTCGTAGGGTGAGTAACTGTTGAGCCAAGAGGGTCCCTAGTGCAGCATGACGAGTGAACTAGTGGTCGAAGTTTCAAGTGGCATAGGGTCACTAGCTTGCCCATTAAGCATCAAAGAAGAAGTCTCAGTATACCGGTTGGTTCATCATTCATAACAAAGAAAAGGAGGGGGAACCAGCAGTCTGAGTCCCCGTAGAGAAAAGCACAACTAAGATCATCCACAATTATTCTAGAGGAGCTCCCACCGGAGGTGGGACATTCGAGCCAAGGAATTGGATATTTGGCCACTTGGGCAGGGATATCTGCTATGGATATCCATGGTTATGTACCCCCATGTCGACTTGGTATGCCGACTTGAAAGCCTACTAAAAACCAGAAATACCCAGTGCGGATGTCAGTGATACCAGCAGCAATGCAGTGCTCTGCAAATATTGTGTCGGCATTGCTGCACATGAGATATGACAACCATGACATGCTAGCATACAAGGAAATTACGATGGATCCCTATGTGTTGGGGACGCAAATTGGTGGCAAACCGATTCAGAATGATTGGGTGTGTGGGTTGGCCAGCGCGAGATTGCTCAGACTCATCAGCATGCCACACTTTGGGAAATTGAATGAGGTCAATGCTTGTGTGAAGTAGTTGTTGGCCTGCATCCACGGCAGAACATTATGGCTAGACAGACCAGTTACAGTCACAGTAGATTTAATTGCTAAGATCACCGGATTGCCGAAGGATGGGCCAGACCCTTCACAATACTTCAGAGAGAAGGAGAATGATAAAAAGTTGGCAGCGCGGTTGGTACAGTGCTTAGGCTTGGAACGCGAAGGCCGCACCTACCGTACTTATAGTATTAATGATAGGGTGGTCCGCACTAGAGAAAATATTCTTTATTGCAAAGTGGTCCAAAAGAATCAACCCAACCAGTGTAATTCGGGGGTCGTGGCATGTGAAGAACAGTGCGTGGAAGCCGTACAGATGAACTAGTCACTCTTCTTATTGAACCAGTTTGTAGAGGATGGATCAGCTGTCCAAGATGGGAAGGGAGAATTCACGTACATCTGGCTCTTGATTTTGATCGTGCTTGTAGCATGGATGGAGCCTGACACCTACCAAGGGATGGAAGTTGATGTCGCAAAAGACCATAAGGGTGTGCGCTAGCAGAATCTGTGGTGGGTGCAAGAACCTGAGCACCTTAAGGATTGCACAACACAGTTTTGTCTCTATTGGAAGACACTACAGGCAGTAGCGATGAGAGTGCCTTGCTTGTATGAGGAAGCCATGACAAAATATAAACAGATTGCTCAGTTTGTGATTGGGCCTCATGCAATTCATGTGCAAGCGCGACGCGACCCCTCAAAGCAATGGTTGATGACACAGTACAAACTGTCTGACGAGGAGCTTGATGCAATCATCGTGGATTAGCCTATCAAATGGTGGGAACCAGTTAGTCTGGCGTAGATCTCGGCAGGACCACTAGCAATGGGCCCAGTTGATCCACTACCCATGCAGAACCAGCAGAGTCGCCATGACTTAGATCAGGAATCAACGCAAATGCCCACGGACGATGAGATAGACCGCGAGCTTGAGGAGGACAAAACAAAGGCGCACTATGAGCACAGTACGATCAGTGGGGCATCCCTAGGAATGGAATCATAGTTGGGACAGCTTATAGCGTCCGTAACCAATGCAATGAACGCATCATCTAATGCAATGAAAGCGCAAGCAGTAGCATGCTTCAATGAGGTAGAAGCTCGCCTTGATTCCTTAGTTAATATCATTTGGAAGAAGGCACCAGAGGTCGCACCTGTGCAGGTAGTTGGCGCAATCAGCACTACGTCGTGGGTTCGGAATGTGGAAATTCCCCCAACTGCGGTTGCAAACGATGATAAGGCTCTCCAGGATTCGCTGCAGCAGCTTCATGGCTTGTCCATCAACATCAATGGGCTGTCTTTTCAGACCTTGGTGCAGATACAGGAGATTGCCAGCCAGGGAATGGTGAACCGAGAGCATGATGTTAGTGGTCAAGTCTTGCGATCACAGGAGAACGAAGCAGCGGCTCGAAAGGAAGTGGAAGAGTTAACGACGAAGGTGGTAGCAGCGAGAGAGGTGGTAGATGAGCTGGAAGACAAGCTAGAGCAGCTGATCGCAGAGAAGGCTCGAGCAATTGAGGAGTTGAAGAAGCAGCAGGATTGGTTGATGGTGGAGAAAGCCACCATTTGGGACAACATCATGCAGTTGGAGGAGGCCATCTCTGAAACATGTCAGCACATACCAGAACCCACCGCTCAGCTAGATTTGGTCAAGTGTGCACATGGGCTTGGGGTTGTCATTGTTCAGTTACAGCGCGACAATGATTAATTAACGACTCTACTCAAGTTTTAACCCAGGGACACCGCAAGAGCAAGTCGTTGAACGAAAACGTGCCATCAAGGAGTTGGCAACCTAGCTGGGAGAGCTGGAGCAAGCAGCGACAAAAATCACCGCAGAGACTGCACAGTTTTGGGGCTGCACAGTCCAGGACGAGCAATTAGAAAAGTTGACCAAGATGCGGCAAGAGGCAGAAGGACAACTGGAAAAACTAAAGATGTCGATGAGAACGCTGCCACCAATTGTTCAGGTCACCAAATTGGTGGAACTGAAAGAGTTGCAACAGCGTGTCGCAAAGGAAGAAGAGCATCAGAAGAAGCGCATCACACAGCTGGATGAGTTCCAAGAGTTTGGTGCACATTTTTCACTCAAGGAAATTTCCGCGCTACAAGTTGTGCAGGAAGGTCAATGAAAAGTTATTGAGAAGTTGATTTAGCATCCATCTAAGATGGATGTGATAGAGAGTCAGGCGGTGGCTGTGGTAGTGAAGGAGCAGGTCAGGGAGATCGATCAATAGTATGAGGACTTCAGGCTGAAGATCACTGACTACACCATGTCCAGTTGACGTGGCTCGAGGGCGAGCCACAAGATTGTGTTGGGGGCCTGTTGGAAGGCGGTTTGGATGAGTTAGTTGCATAGCATCACATATGCTGCGCAAGGCCGAAGATACCGCAAAAGGAGGAAAGCAACACACAAAGTGATAGTACTTTATGTATTTTGGGTCATTTGGACTGCAATATGTGGGTTTTTAGGTCATTTGGACTCCAATATGCGGGTTTTTTGGTCATTTGGACCGCAATATGGGGTTTTGGGTCATTTGGACTGCAATAGGTGGGTTTTGGGTCAATATGTTTGTAAATTTTGTTAAGATGTAGTTAGGTGGTTTCCTAAGTGTACCGCAAATGTAAATTCATAAGCCTATAAATAGATGTCCATCGTAAGTGTAATACATCATCATGATCATCATTGAAGATCTATCTTTAGGAGAAGAATTGTTATTGCGGATATCGGTCAGAGTCTATTTGAATTTGAGAATGTGACAGAAGGATTATCTTGTTGTATCTATGTTTTTGCGAAGATGAATATTATATGAAATACTTTTGAGCATAATCATTGTGTCTTTCCTATTTCCATGTGATGAATGCATTATGCGATATGAATTTGGGAATGATGCGATGTTTTCTTGCTGCAATTAATGTTTTAGTGTTATATATGTTGCGCATTAGTGGTTCTGTCAATGATAAGATCTGTTATGTAATGCTACAGTAAGTTAATAAGTTGATGCACAAGGTCCTCCTTCATTCGGCAGAAACATGGTTCCATCAACTCTCCCTTGAACATCTCGGGTGAGACTTCATATGCTTCGCAAGTGTTGCTGGACAGGGTAAAACTTGTCTAGGCCGGTTCTCAGGGAGATCGCGGTCTCTTGGGTGTCGACAGTGTGAGGAACCCCTGTCGACTGGGTTTGTGTCAACACCCCCTTTGGGGCGGTATGTTCCTTAATGGTGTACTTGGCGTTCTTTCCAATCTAGACCTCTGTTGTGCCTGTTCTCCATGGGGGCACATACACTAGAATGTCTGCTATGGATAGTTCTATTATCCTTCCACCTACTACCATTTCTTCCTCCATGGCGGCTGATGTGCCCGCCCCTCCTACTAACCTGGTTCTCCAACGACCCACCTTTGGTTTCTGCTGTGAGCTAGCCGGATGGTTGGCAATTCTCTAGCAACGGGACCATTTGTTGACACAGTTCTGTCGACAGGGGTTCACTTTGCACTATTGTTAGCAAACACCAACCAAAAATCCTTAAGCACTGGCCCAGAAATGTTTTACCCTTTCCAGCAACACCCGCGAAGCGAGTGAAGTCTCACCCGAGATGATTAAGTGGGTTGCAGGAACCAAGTTTCCGCAGTGGGGTAAGGACATGCATCTATTCTCACTCTATCGCTACATAAACCAAATATTTATCTTCACAGCATGCTTACCAACTCAAACATACATTCATTATTCGCATATTCAATATGTAATCGACATTCACATTAACAGGGTAAAACTGGCAATTGCATCAATCAGAAATTACAAAACAACAACACTTAAGCATGACACAATATTCATCATTCAACACAAACAGAGATAGAAAAGAGACATATCTGAACATCTACATGCATTAACTCATGAAAAACCTATGGTACAACCTTTGCAGTGATAGTTCCAAACACTTATCGCAAATCCATGCAAAACTTGCCGAAGGCAGAGCAAAACATTACACAATTTATCTGCTCGTCTACTAATCAACCAATGATCTGATTCTAAGATGCCCTTAAGCTTACAATCATAGTCCTATTTATAGGAAACTATGGAGGTTACAAAATGGTCCAAATGACCCATTCTAACTAACTAAACTAATCTTGCGCTTTCATTTTCTCCTTGCTCTCCTCTAATGGTCTTTTCTTCCGCGGATGGTCCTTATTGTCATTGTCGGCTTCTGCACTTCATGCAGTCTAACCTCGTGCCAACAAGAAGTATGATCAAGAATTATGCCCAACATGAGCTATGATCACAGGAACTATGAACTCTGACTCGAAGGAACTCTATCCAACATGAACTATGATCAGGAAATCATGAGATTAGAAACTATGACTTGGACCACATAAACTATGACTTGGAATCGTAGGAACTATGACCTCAGGAACTCTGACCCAAAGGAACTCTAGCCAATGAGAAAATTGACCTAGAGGAACTCTAGCCAATAGAGACTTATGATCTTCAGAACCTAGACCCACAGGAACTATGACCTAGATCTATAGGAACTCTATGTCCACAAGAACTGTGACCTCGGGAACTCTGACCCAAAAGAAATCTAACCAATAGGAACTATAACCTAGACCCATAGGAACTATGACAACAAGAGCTATGATTGACAAGAGCTATGAACACATGAACTATAACCCATGGGAACACTAACCAATAGGAAGTATGACATCAGGAACTCTGGCTGAAGGAATTCTAGCCAATATAAACTATGATCAGGAACTATGACCTGGAACTACATGAGCTATGACTTGAACCCACAAAACCTATGACCAACAAGATCTATGACCATGAGAACTTTGAACTTTGACCCAAAGGAACTCTAGCCAACAGGAACTATGATAAGGAATTATGACCTCGGAAACTATGACTTGGAACTGTAGGAACTATGACCTCAGGAACTGATATGACTCATAGGAACTCTAGGAAACATAAACTATGACCCTCAGGGACTCTAACCCAGAGGAACTCTAGGCAACAATGACTATGAATTTAGGAACCTAGACACATAGGAACTACGAAATAGACCCATGGAACTCTGACCAACAAGAGCTATGAATAATAGGATCTATGACCACAGGAACTATGACCTCGGGAATTCTAACCAGTAGGAACTATGGTCTAGACCCATAGGAACTATGACTGATAAGAGCTATCACTGACAAGAGCTATGACCATGGAAACTATGACCTCAAGAACTCTAAACCATGGGAAATCTAACCAGCAAGAACTATGACCTTAGGAACTCTAACCAAAGTAACTCTAGCCAACAATAAATATGATTAGGAACTATGTTCTTAGGAGCTATGACCTTAGGAACTATGACCTGGACCCACAAGAACTATGCCCTAGACCCACAAGAGTTATGATTGACAGGAGATATGACCATGGGAGCTAAGAACTCTTACCCGGAGGAACTTTAGCCAACCAGAATTGTGATAAGGAATTGTGACGTCAGGAACAATGACTTGGAGCCATGGGAACTATGAACTTGATAACTATGACCAACAGGTACTATTTCCACTAAACAAAGACTATGAGCCAAAGGAACTCTGACCCAAAGGAACTCTAGCCAACAGGGACTATGACCTTAGGAACCTAGACACACAGGAACTATGGCTTAGACCCATAGGAACTCTGACCGATAAGAGCTATGACTGATAGGATATTTGACCATGGGAATTGTGACCTTAAAAAATCTAACCCAAGGGAGCTCTAACCAGTAAGATATAGGAACTGGACCCATAAGAATTATGATCGACAAGATCTATGACCGACATGAACTGTGACCTCATGAAATATGACCCATGGGAACTCTAACTAGTAGGAATTATGAACTTAGGAACTTTGACCGAAGGAACTATAGCCAACAATAACTGTGATCAAGAGCTATGACCTCAAGAAATATGACCTGGACCTACAAGAACTATGCCCTGAACCCACAGGAGTTATGATTGACAAGAGTTATGACCACGAAAAATATGAAATATTACCCGAAAGAACTCTAGCCAATAGGAACTGTGATCATGAATTATGACATAGGGAACTATGACCTAAACCACATGAACTATGGCCTCGAGAAATCTAGCCTTGGGGACTCTAGCTAATGGGAACTATAACCTCAAGAACTCTAGGAAACAAGGACTATGACCTTCGGAACGTACTCGCAAGAACTATGACCTACACCCATAGGAAATCTGACTGAAAGTAGTTATGAATGACATGAGATATGACTCTAGGAATTGTGACCCACAGGAACTCTAACCACATGAACCGTGACCTAGACCCATGGGAACTATGATTGACACTATGACCACAGGAACAATGACCTCGGGAACTTTAGCCTACAGGAACTCTAACTAGTACGAACTATGACCTCAAGAAATTTGACCGAAGGAACCATAGCCAACAATGATTAGGAACTATGACAACAAGAACTCTGACACGAGGAAACTCTAGCCAATCAAAACTATGACCTAGAGGAGCTATAAACAATGTAAACTATGACCACATGAACTTTGACCCCATAGGAGCTATAAACAATGGGAACTATGACTACATGAACTTTGACCCCATAGGAACCCAACATGAGATCTATCCAAAAGGAACTAGGTCTCAGGAACTCTAACCCAGAGGAACTCTAACCAACAGGAACCATGACCATAGGAACTCTAACCTGGAGGAACTCTAGCCAACATGACTGATAGCAACTATGACAAAAGGAACTATGACCCAAAGACCAATGCAAACTATGTCCTCAAGAACTCTGACCCAAAAACCAACCGTAACTATGACCTCACAAAATTTGACCAAAGGAAATATGACCCTAAGGAACTTTTACCCAAAGGAGCTCTAGCCAACAGGAACCTAGACCCATATGAACTATGACTACAGGAACCATGACCTTAGGAATATAGACCCACAGGAACTATGACCTTGGAAAATTTGACCCGAATGATAGGAGCTATGACCATAGGAATTATTACCTTGAGAGTTATGGCCTCAGGAAGTCTGACTAAGAGGAGCTATGACCACAATGACTATGACCTCGGGAGCTCTGACCTAGAGAAAGTCTAACCCACTGGAACTATGACCTCAAGAACTCTATCCAACATGATCTATGACCTCAGGAACTATAACTATAGGATTATGACCTTAGGAACCTAAATCCATAGGAACTATGACCTAGACCCATGGGAAATATCACCATGGGAACTATGACCTTATGAACCTTAACCCACTAGAATTCTAAAGATTTTGATTTCATTGATGTAGGAGAAACAACCTTTGCACTATGTAACACATAAATGTAGATAAGGTTTTATGGGCTTGAATTCTTGGACCTCAAGTTGCTTTGCTATGAAGCAGCCTATCATGACTCATGAGAGGGTCGACTTCCGCCATAAGTGAATGATGCAACATCATGAAATTTCCAAGATCCTATGGAGGTTTTCGCACTAAAAAAATTGTAGATTTGACTGATTAGACCTCCCACATAAAACATGGATATTTATCCAATTAGACCTTCTTTGGAGCAATCAATTTTGTAAGGGCTGAGCGAGGGCAATGAGCTACCAGTGAGAAATTTCCTTATCCAAAGGGGAACCGAATTTTGATCAACTTTTGCTTAATGGTTGATACAGTTTTTGTTTGGATGATATGTTGTAGGAATGAATGATAGTAGGAGAAATAACCCCATTTTACAAAATCCACAATAAAGCAATCCTAATCCATAGTTTTATGTAAATAATGGCTTTACCTATAACCCAATTGTGTGTTTAGAAATATTTATGGCAGTCCTTGGTACCTAAAGTTGAGGATGTATTATTCGTGGTATTTATTTTTGGCAAAATAGCAACATAACCTTATCCATCAAGATAGCTCATTTGGATTCAAAATCTAGTGTGTTTCATATCACAACAAGACTCTTTCTTCACCTTTACTTGTTTATTCTTTAGTTCAATATT
Source organism: Larix kaempferi (assembly GCA_027924585.1). Lineage (NCBI taxonomy): Eukaryota > Viridiplantae > Streptophyta > Pinopsida > Pinales > Pinaceae > Larix > Larix kaempferi. Next base: position 4,770,299 of record BSBM01000034.1, read on the forward strand.
TGGCAAAGAGCACATTTAGAGATTTTGAAACCTTCATTATTTTTCTTCCCTAATCATGTCACACACTCCGATTGACTCAAATTTTCTAACAATATTAACTTTGTAGACTTAATTTATTTTTGACTTGAGGATTTTAGGATGGAAAAAACAAGAAAGAGTCCTCTTATACCATCCAGTTAAAAATGGATTCCCTTATTACAATTACTCTTCAACATTACATCAGGTTTTTTAAATCATGATGTCTATCTTCACGAACGGAATGGAAGAACAAATACACCACTCCGATCAAATGTATGTAGATCCCTTACAAAGTCCATCTACATCCATTCATGTCAACTGGCTCACTTGCACATGTGGAAATTGATGATGTAACGGCTGATCACAGTGACATAGCAATTAAACGAATTAAGATATTGCACACTAACCCACCAAAATATCTACTTGAAATCTACGATCTTCCTGTCAATAATCGGATGAGCACAAATGGAGAGCTCCAACGATCTCAAAAAAAAAATGGAACTCGTTGCAATGGAACCAAATATGGAACTGGGAATCAAATTAAAAATAACAAGGCACACATAATAAACTAAACCTAAACTTACTTCTTGTGCACAACCACACCATGAGTTGCTCATTACCTTTTAATCAATAATTAACAATCTGGGATGCGATATATTTTGGAATCAATGGCAAGCCGCAAATAGATCTATTGATGCCATTTTGACAATCTCAAATGATTTGATATTCTACACTATTTTTCAACAATGAGATTTAGCATTCACTTTTTAAAACATCAATTGTAGTAATACAACATTGAAGAAACAATTATTTAACTAGTAATTACGAGAACAATTTCCATGTATGTAATGTTAATAAGCGATTAACGAGCCCTTAGGCCAGATTGTTTGAAACTGGCTCTAATACAATATGTAAGGACCCTCCTAGGACCCTATTGAACTTACTAATTAAACATGCACACTTTCTCAATTGTATATCTGAAAATTTAAGGCATTTTTTTCTCTTAAACTAAATGACATATCTACGAACCAAACACATGCCAGTTTATACCTAATAACACATCTAACATCAAACAATTATACAATCATTAATTTTATCTGAATTAAGAAACCATAAAAAAACAATGTTGACTTGTAACATTGCCGCAATGTGCTGAAGGCTATAGAAGGTGTCAAAGATCTGCCTCAAGCTTGCACACCAAATTCCAGTCAGTAAGAGTCCATCAGAAACCACCTTACTATACCCAATGGGTACACTTCTTTCCATGGGACCCCGAGTCACAACGGAATTGAATGAAAAAAACATCTAGCAGAATCTTTGTAGGTAGGCTACTGGCGAGCCTCCCAACCTCATGTGTATAATATGAACCACACCCTCAACAAACAACTCAAAAATACAGCATGAATTATTCCATCTACCAATAGGGTAAAAAGAGATAAGAGCCTCATGCTCTTTCTATATCTTTATAACTTTGTGAAAACTCCATGCATCACAATGATCATTGGTCAAAGACGGCGAAGCCAGACGTAGACAGTTCAGTTTTCGCTGACATCATCGGGCTAGCCGACGTTAGTTGCCCTGCGTTCAAGCTTCATTCAAGCACTGTACCTCCCTTACCCAGCACAGGAAACGCATCAATAAAAATTTGTTCCAACTTTAGCATAATAATTCCACCGAACTGTCATCACTGACAATTTTCTTTTATGGTGTGAATGAGGAGTTAGTTTCCTGCCATGTTTAGCAGTTTTAAACGTCCATGGGTTCGTTTTCTGCTATGATTAGCAGTTTTAAATGATCATCTGGAGTTATCGTATACTTTCGTCTACAAGTAATACTATGTTTTCCACATGCTCAGTACAACTTACAGAAAGTTCATTCATTGCACCCTTCCATCCACCCATTAATTTAAAGGAAATAATGTACTAGGATCTTAGATCACAAATATGTAATGGTTATACCGTAAATGACATCTCCCCTGGTGACGCCCGCATGACTCAAGTCTCCAACATAAGAAATCCATTTTGGTACATGCTCTATGTGCATGGTTTTGTGCAAGTGTTGACCACCAAGAGAAATGAAATATGTGTGCCAGCTTGTGTCTGGAGTAGACTGGATGAGTCACCAACGCCAACTCATAAATAAATAATCCAAAATCTGCCTATCAGTATCAGTCCACAGAAAATGAGAGATCATGGGCATGGCCCAACACATCATTTAATTTGCGCAACTAATTAATTACACTGTTAAAGAGAAGGTTATCGAATTCTACATCTCAGTTGACAGATCGTCACAGATTATGGATTTCCTTTTAGTCAACAAACTATTGGTCCATCAATCTACAAGATCACTCAGACTTCATCCAGCAATTGTTCCACTTATCTCAGCTCGCCACAGGAAGAGAAAATACATTTTTATGAGAAAATCATGTCAGAATTTAAGGAGAGCACCAGTCAAATAAAGTAAATGTCGCCAAATAAGATCACAGGACTTTGTGCCACATGTTGAGTCAAAGCGATGGTAGTGAAAGATGTTTTGCTTTCTCAAATGCAGAAATTGCACCACATCTATCAAACCCTAATCCTTTCATCGAGGAAAATCCACGTAGATTATTATGTTGGAACGTTGCAGATCATGAGGATATCTTCGCCAGATCATCGCCATACTACACAATAATATTTTTACCAAATCCCTGGGTAGTAAATTGAGGTCAATCGTTCAGCCAGAACTTCCGAAAAATATGGAAGGAGATTGCAAATATCATTTAATTTACCAGCAGAGTCCGAGATCACCACAATCAAGGAGACATCGTTGCCATAGGTTTAGTGAAAATTTTGCTTTGGTTGTGATAAGTAAAGACTCCAGATCATTGTTATCACACAAAGGAAAAGAAGATTCGTCAAATCAATCACTTCGAGATTGTCTGAGATCGCACATATCCAGTTATCCAAAAACATTAAGTTCTTCTAATTGATAGCTTAAGTATTAGTTGTTTCTTTATTTAGATCATAGTTTGATTTAGTTTTGTATTTATTTTGTTTTCATTTTAATAATTATTTTTTATTTCACTATTAATTTTCATTTGAATTTTAAATAATTAATTTGTTTGCTTAGATCAAAAGAATTAAGAAACTTATTCATCATAATGCAACAAAATATATGGAGTACGACGTAAAAGATTATGTTGACTGTTCCCGCTATCGCAAGAGAAAAATAAAGTGTTATGTTCGAAAGGCATGGTTTTGTCAAGCTATTTCATAACTCTCTCAGAGCTAACCCTAATACTAGACCAAGTAAACCACAACTTGGGTGAGTCTCCTTTTTAGTACTTATTGGGGTAGTAGTGGCTAAGCTTAGCCTTAAGGCCATTCCATGATGTACATCTCTATTAGGGAATTTAGACAAGGTTAACCCCAATTTTATGATCCTGAGAGCCCACATTGTTATAGTCACCACACAAAGCTAATCAACTTCCAAGAGGTACTTAGCTAGCTAACCCCACAAAATTGTAATGTTCTTTGCTTCAATAGGGGCATACAAGTTGGCAAGAACAAGGACCAGGTACCATTAAGACAAAGGAGCACCCACACCAATCTAGTAGAGGGGTCAATGCCATGATCAATTATACAAGATGATAACTTAGGAGAGATAAGAGTTGTTTCCCCCTCACCCTTCCTCATCCAATTTGAAACATAGTTGCAACAAGACTTGAATATAATCCAAGGTAGCATTTAATATAAAAACAATCAATTTCACTTCTTGCAAACACAAAATATTCAAATTCGAAACTAAGACATGAACTCTATGAAGCATGGCTTTATTGACTGGGTCTAGAAGACCCCTCGCATTCCTTGATGGGTGTGTGCAAGAAGATGAGGGTCACTTTAGATGCAATGCTACTTTTTCAAAACTCGTTCCTGATACGTAAAACATAACGCGTTTATGATGTTTAGCACCTGCCATGGTAAGACCCGAGCCTAACATGTCATTGGACATGTAGGCTAGGTAACAATAACGCGTACGCGTTATATAACTATAAAACGCGTATGCGTTATATAACTACAAAACGCGCACGCGTTATGTAGTTACAAAACGCGTACGCGTTATGTAAATCTAAAAAACAATTTAAATACACAGTCCCGACGAATGCCGACCACCCGCGGCACCTACGCATCAGAAACGCGAAATTGAACCCAGACGAGGACGGTTTGTGGCCCACTCAAGTATTGGTGTTGCTCGATTTAGCTGGAGGGGACAAATTCACCGGTAGATTGTCATCCAATCAGGTAATTCTTTCACCCATACTCTTTTTTTATCATTTTTAACCTAAATTATTATTTTTTTTTGTTTAAAAAAACCTAGTTTTTTAATATTGATAAAATTGGGAATAACCCAATCTTTCATTAAATTCACATCTCCCTCAACCAAGATGAATGAATAATTAAAATGAATCGTTTTTAAAAAACTCAAAAATTCGTAATCCAACCTAAAATTGAAAAAAATAGAACTCGGACCCCCTTTCTACAATGTATCCATCTAAGTCACCCAACACGAGAACACGGGACACGAGTGTCCCTGCCGCCAGCCACAACTCACTAAATATAATGAAAATGAGTGCACTCATGTCTTTTCATTAGCTGGCAAGGTTTCGTATCATGTGAAAATGTTTTGTAGCTATGACTAGGAGGAGAGTTAACAATGCAACAAAATCAAGTAATCGAATTTTGTGCATAAAATGAACATGAGACTCCCACCAAATTTCACTGAATCTACGTCTTAACAAAAGAACTCATCGTTTCACGGGATTCCACCCCATCAATCCTTTTAACAGTAATGGCCATAACAGTTGCTACAACCCTAGCGCGAGAAAAATCAATCGAGCTACGCATGACAATACTTGAAACCAGACTTTTTGAACTCCCTATTACGTCATAGGAATCAATACTACTTTCTCCACAACATGTGGCACCCTCAATATCTTCCATCACCGCAATTTACATTTGATAAAAAACTTGTTTCCAAATAGTAATTACCCCATTCTTTGCTCTAAAAAGGCCTCGGTTAACCTAGAATCCAATCCATGCAACATGAACACATCCATATATACACATAGAATAAATATTAATAAATTTCTCATAGCCCTTCAATAGTGTTCAATATCTCATAGCCCTTCATAGTGAAATGGGACCCCACCCTTCAAATTTGATCCCTGGTCCCCACTAGACACGGTGACCCCCGGAATTATGACACGTAGGACACGGTGACCCCCGGAATTAATATATTTTTAAAATATATTAAAATTTAAAAATATAGACATATAGATCATCCAATAAAATTTAACATTTACAATTACAAATATTCAATAGAAATTACATTTACAATTACAAATATGAAATATTCAATAGAAATTAGATCATTCACAAATCACAACACATTTGTCATTCACAATCACAAAACACAATGAGACATTGAGACACATAGATGCAAACTCATCACTGCCCTGATCCTCCTCCTCCATGCCTGAATCAACAAACTCATCACTGCCTTGATCCTCCTCCTCCTCCTCTCTGCCAATCTGACTAACTTACTTTTTAATTGTCAAATGTTTAATTTTAAGTTTTAAATGTATGTAAGTGAATGCCATTAAATTGCTTATGTGAGTTTGATTTAATACATGTTCAATTTTGAAGAGACGTCATTATATACCATGTATATGTTTCTAATGATTTTCGTATTAATGTCTTTATTGCAGTTGCGGCTATGGATACCAATGCCGAAATATTGATTGAGCTTGCCCAATTGAGGGGCATAAGCGCAGCTTTTAGTGGTGGCGACAGGATTCGCCGTTCACTTGCATCAACCTTGGATGCAATTGTGGACACCATTTCACAATCTACAAATGTCCTATATGATATTGCATCTTACAGAGAAAGAAAAAGACAACAATATGCTGATGGACTAGATTACAATGCAGTAAAAAAGTTGAAAATATCCAAAGAGCTTATATTTGCATTGTTTAGGGACCCTCGGACGGGGGAAATCCCAAATGCAAGCAGGCCGCATATCTCCATTGAGTGGTGCACGTTTCAACCATTTGTTGATAACTGGATGGACAGATGGTACATGGTTTTTGATATGCCACCACACAACAACAGGGAAATTCCCTTATATTTCCTTCGAAAGATGTACGCAGAGTTCGTGTTGCATAAACACGTTAACTATTTTGACATGTTACAGTTTCAGGGGATCGGTGGGGGGATGCCCCAAAACCGACCCAATGCCAGGCTTCGAGACCAGGATCGCCCTATCCCTGCACCTCGCAGGCAGTTGCCTGGGCCAGATGTCCCACCAGCACATCGCATTATTCCGCAGACACGGGATGCATTTTTGAGTTTGGCACGGGCGATTGTTCGCCATGGCAGGATGGTTCAACATATGGGTGAGGAAGGGACATCTGTCCCTGGTGTGGTACATACACCAGCTCGTCACCATGCAGGACCATCAGCTAGTGCAGGACCATCAGGACCATCCACTAGTGCAGGACCATCAGGACCATCCACTAGTGCAGGACCATCGACTATTCCCCATCCTAGTGCTGATCCTCACGAGTGCACATCATGTGGTCGTCCCTGCTATGGTATTGCCTCAGATGTTGCCTTCAGTGGGTTTTTGAGAGAGGTATGTTGATGGTTAATTGTAATAAATTCTTCATTTATTTTCGTTTTTGTACACATATATATAGTTTGAGCTAATATATTATGTTTGTGAACTTGCAGTTGATGCTTTATGCCGGCAGTGACACCCCAGAGCCGGATGTTCTAGACTCTACAGGGGGGCATGATGCTACCCATTCGGTAGGCCCATCTTATATACCACCTATTGCCGTATCTCACACCGAGGTAAACATTTTAAAATTTCAGTTTTTTAATACTTGTTAATTTGTTAATTTCCACATACTTTACATTTTAGTTCATTAATGCTATATACGGTCTAATATTTACAATTATTAAACTTGCAGATGGCAGATCCTTCACAGGAGCAAGGTAATGTGGAGGTAGTACCCATGGTCATACCGTCCCCTGAAACGTCTGGGCTCCAGGTAAACAATTAAAAATGACATTTTTTAAATACATGTTTGTTTGTTGAATCATGCATGTCTAACTACATGAACACTTGCTGACTGTAGGCACCATCCGACACATCTGGCCCATTGCCTGGATTTGCATCTCCCTCCAGGCCATTCGTGAACAAGGGTCGTGTGTATGTTGTTGAGATATTGTAACTTCAAAGAATATTATATTTGTACTTTATTATTCCGGAGATGTTTCATTCCTCCGTGAAGATCTTATTGTATATCCGGAGATGTTTATTCCTCCGTCAGAATGTGGTAACTCGGGTTATTAGACTTCCCTAGTAGGGGTCGGCCCTGTATGTGTTATGTGGGTCAAAGGGTTATTAGACCACCCTAGAGGGGTCGGCCCAGTTAGTTGTAGTGGGGTATTTAACCTATTGGTTAAATACGAGCCTACGTGTACTTGTGTAAAATACATATCAGAGTAGTGTATAAATAGAGGAGGTGTGTTCCTCATTATACACACTCACTCACTTGAGAAAGGCGCATTTGTGGAGGAGAGGTCTGCTATGGAGGAGAAGGAGCTTATGCTCAGGGTTTGCATCTTTGTATATTGCTGGTCATCTATATTGAGGAAGCTTTGCTGGGTTTTCTACCCCATGAGGGTTTCCCAGGATAAATCTCTGTCTCTTGTGTTTATGCTATGCTTGTTGTTTCTTCAGTGATCCTGTATATGCTATTATTGTGAAATGGAATGTAATGCTGCTATTTTCTGTCTTAGCATATTGAATTTTAACATGGTATCAGAGCTAACCTGAAGGAAGACAAGGTATGGCACTAAAGACACTTGCTTTACTTACGACAATTTGAAGGTTAGGGTTTTACATAGCAAAAACCAGTCATCGTAGCACTTTCGCTATAAATCCGTTTTGGCGAAGTTTTCGGATCTGAAATTGTTACAGGACGAAGCTAAAATATCCAGGTACCTTGTGTCCAAAGGACAACCTCTAATTCGTTGTACTTTGTGATTTATGATCTGTACAATATAGGGTTTCTGCCTCTTCCAGATCTGAGTCAAAATCAGGTGACCTTGGGAAAAAGGTCATATCTTGGGCTAGGAAACTCCAAATGAAATTTCGTAAAAAGTGACAGGTAGTACACAGTCTGCACTATCTCAGAAAACTTTTTCAGAGGCCGAAGTTGAACCAGTGACACGTGGCACTCCGTACAAGTGCGCTCTCCTGTATTATACCATAAACAGGTCACGTTGCGACACTTGGCATAACTCTCTCTCAGAAAATTCAATTGAGGTCAGACCTGTCAGGATGGAAAGATAACAGGCAGAGATATCTCAGAAAACTTTTTCAGAGGCCGAAGGTCAAACAGTGACACGTGGCACGCCGTACAAGTTCGCTCTCCTGTATTTTCCCAAAACAGGTCACGTTGCGACATTTGGCATAACTCTCTCTCAGAGAATCCAATTGAGGTCAGACCTGTCAGGATGGAAAGATAACAGGTCAGACTATCTCAGGAAATGTTTTTAGACCCTGTGGATCAAAAATTTCAGAGTTACACCAGAAACAATCAGGTACATATTTCTGTCAAAACAGAATTATTTTTTGGTACCTTCATTCATGACTTCCGGAATTTAGGGCTTTGGAGAAAGTTGGAATTTTTGTAATCGGAGACCATGGCTGGATGCTACTCATCAAAATAGAAATTTAGAGACCAAGATCAGAATTTTTGGTTGGGCAGAAGGCCGGGCTTGATTAGACCCTAGTTCGGGACTTTGATCAGAAAAACGGAAAATTAGGGCTTCTGTAAAAATGGGAATTTTTGAAATCTGTGACCACGGCTGGAAGCTCCTCAGAAAAATAGAAGCTTAGAGCTTTGGATCAAACCTTTTGATGGGGCAAAAGAGTGGGCTTCATCAAACCCCAGTTCAGGGTCACGTCCAGTGAATCCGAAAGTTTCAAAGGCAAAATTGAGGAGTAAAACTTTGCAGTTTTCAAATTCTGAATATATCAGTTTGATCAGCTCATCAAGGCGCATATCTCTATCCTTTCGGAAGTTTGAAATTCAAAGTTTGAATTTTTGGGGTTTCTCTGACAAACCCATATCCAACTCCAGGTCTAGTTCTTGCAAATCAAGTGGATAGGGTTAATCCTAGAAGAAGATGGATTGGTCACCTACATAAGTGAAGGAGTTCATGTTTCAGAGGGAGATGAGGCTAAGGCTTTACATAAGGAGATTACAAGCGATCTCGATAGGTATGACTCATCGAGGTATGTTTTGAGATTTGTTCATGATTAAGTTTATGGTATGTTTGTCTTCATGTTATTATAGTTAGTACAATCTTGATTTTAGATTTGTTGTATCACCTTAACAAAATTATGAATGCATGATAGAAGATATTCATTGGTTAGGGTGTTGACACTTATGATTATACTAATGCATTATGGTGTTGTGTGAGGTTGAGGTTGTCTGCTAACAAGATACAGGTACATCACAAAAGACAAATCAGGCTCCATGACCATGAAAACATGAAGACAAAGACTCATCCATAATCTTTGTTCTACTTACGAGGTATGTATGACTTTGTTATATTATGCTTAACCTATGAGACATGCAGGTTCTAGCTCAGGATCTCTAAATCATTGAAGAGATTGTTTAGGTATGTTGTACATAACCAAGTAGGTATACTAATCCAGGTATGTTTCCCATGAATCTTACCTTGTGTTAGGATCCCTTATATAAGTATACTTGGAATGATTGGTTATACTTATTCATAAAGTTAGTAATCAAGGGATTATGCATATTATATCTTTTATCAATGATATGCATGAGTAAAAGAAGACTTCCCTGAAATCTTGAATACTAATGTTTATTAACTATAATCATGACTATACTTTTTCAAGATTATTTAGTACTATAATGTTTTGATAGCATTTAGAATATACTAATGAGTGTATGTTTGTGTATGAGATCATGAGGATGACTCTTGAGCATGCACAGTGGTACAGAATGAATAGAAGTTCAAAAGACATACAGAAGGTCAAGCGGGAGGCAGCCACACAAACATAAAAGATAAGTATTTGAGTTGCTATTTGAAATAGTAATGATATTGCCTGCATACATATTTGTATTCCTAGAATATATATAATGCTGAGTGTAAACATTCATAGAGCATTGAACAGTATACAACTAATGTGCATATGTTTGGACAAACATTCCATTGTTGCTTGTCTAGAATGAAACCTCCTTGCTGACATGCTGAGAGTTGTGCACACTCTCGATAGTATGTTCTGGTAGAGATGGAAGGCATCTAGATAGCCACTGTATGCATACAGGATATGGGAAAGTGTTGTGCCAAAGTATTGGTCAAAATAGTTACATCACTATGTAAATAATATATGTATGCATAATGGGTTATCTTTTGATGATTATGAAGTATTACTAATCATGTACTTAATTTTGATTTGTAGGAAAGGTCATGAAGAATGATGGACATCGTACAAGTGGTGGATGTTCAAACAAGAAGATTTACAAATCAAACAAAATATAGAAGGCTCATGGCTAGAAGATTCTCTTAGAAAGGGGAAGAGAATCACGACAAGATGTTTGCTCCAAGTATGGTGTAATTAAAGAAGAAGTATGAATCAGGTTCTGTATAGGTACCTAGGATCGATAATAATTTGATAAGCTTAATGTTCACCATGGGTGATGTGGATCTCAACCCTTTGCCACAAGGTTGAATATGATACACACATGACATGGATGCAAGAAGGAACTCACCACAGAGTTCGAATGATATTGAGGCTCATATCAGTAGACCCATCTAACGAGAGATGGCACAGATAGATATGCAGAAGATCATTCAATGCAGAAATGAAAAATGAAAGATCTCAATTTGATGCTTTACTTCCTAGGTCTGGAAGTATGGCAAGGCTCAGAAGGAATATTTCTCAACCAGGGAAAGTATGATGAGAAATATGACTTGAGGTGTTGGAATGGCCACTCTTATGGATTCCAACTTGAAGCTGTTAGGGGATAACTCATCAGAGTTAGTGGATATAACTCTGTACAGTCATTTATTGGGTCTTTGATATATCTAACATATACTAGGTTAGATATATGCTTTGTTATGAACACCTTGAGTTAGTATCTAGTGGAAACTAGATATGTTTACCTGATAGTTGCAAAGTATGTGATGAGGCACATAAAGGACACGATAGAATTTGATCTATGCTATCTTGAAGATCATGACTTCAGATGGCTATTCAGATTCTATTTGGGCAGGAAGTGTATCAGACAAGAAGAACACATCGAGAGGATGTTATTGTCTGGGATTAGCCATGATCTCGTGGTTTAGCTGGAAGCAGTCTAGTGTGACTCTCAGCACAAGCGGAATATATGGCTGCTTGCTCTGCTAGTTGTGAAGAAGTTTGGCTTTAGGATTGTTTGACTTAGAGATAGAACCAACTGAGATCCTATGTGATAATTAGAGTTGTATCAAGATGACATAGAATCTAGTGTTCCATGATAAGTCAAAGAACATAGGGAACTAACAAGATATGACACAGAAAGGAACTCTAAAAGTTTGAATTTGTAACAGGTTACCATTGTACTAACCAAGCCTCTACGTCAAGTGAAGAAGTTACCAACCAAACCTCTGTCTCGAGTGAAGTTTGAATACTTCCGAGACAAGCTTGGTGTAGTTCAAAAGGACCCTCCTCGAAAGGGGGAGTAGTATAGTCACTACTGATGAGATTGTCTCATCAAACAACAAGGTCGTTGATGAGGTAACCTGTTCTCTACACCCAGTTACTTAGAAATATTTAGATTTAGGACTCTTATATTCTTTGTTTTAATGTTAGATGTACACATACTAGATACTTCTGATGGTTAGATGTATACATGTTTTTGATGATAGATGTATACATGGCTTTGATGATAGATGTATACATGCTTTTGATGATAGATGTATACATGATTTTGATGATAGATGTATACATGCTTTTGATGATGATGATACATGTTGTGGTTATACATGTTTTGATGATGATGATACATGTTGTGGTTATACATGTTTTGATGATGATGATACATGTTGTGGTTATACATGTTTTGATGATGATGATACATGTTGTGGTTATACATGTTTTGATGATGATGATACATGTTGTGTTTATACATGTTGTGATGATGTTGATACATGTTGTGATTATACATGTTGTGATGATGATGATACATGTTGTGGTTATACATGTTTTGATGATGAGGATACATGTTCTGCTTTGGTGAACATGTGAAGGGATTGGATCATCCCTGGACTTTCAGTCCTAAAGAGAGCCGTAGACGTGAGGTCTCCGAGAATGAAGTCCTTAGTGGACAATTGAGGGGATTGGATCATCCCTGGACTTTCAGTCCTAAAGAGAGCCGTAGACGTGAGGTCTCCGAGAATGAAGTCCTTAGTGGACAGTTGAGGGGATTGGATCATCCCTGGACTTTCAGTCCTAAAGAGAGCCGTAGACGTGAGGTCTCCGAGAATGAAGTCCTTAGTGGACAGTTGAGGGGATTGGATCATCCCTGGACTTTCAGTCCTAAAGAGAGCCGTAGACGTGAGGTCTCCGAGAATGAAGTCCTTAGTGGACAGTTGAGGGGATTGGATCATTCCCGGACTTCAGTCCTAAAGAAGAGCCGTAGACATGAGGTCTCCGATAACTGAATGACAGGACTGAATCATCCCTGGACCTCGGTTCAAAATGTACGTGACAAATCCTAGAATTACTCTAGGTTACATCCAGCATGAAAAAGGGCTGGCTCTGTAGTTGTGATACATCCAGCATGAAAAAGGGCTGGCTCTGTAGTTGTGGTACATCCAGCATGAAAAAGGGCTGGCTCTGTAGTTGTGATACATCTAGCATGAAAAAGGGCTGGCTCTGTAGTTGTGGTACATCCAGCATGAAAAAGGGCTGGCTCTGTAGTTGTGATACATCCAGCATGAAAAAGGGCTAGCTCTGTAGTTGTGATACATCCAGCATGAAAAAGGGATGGCTCTGTAGTTGTGTTACATCTAGCATGAAAAAGGGCTGGCTCTGTAGTTATGATACATCCAGCATGAAACAGGGCTGGCTCTGTAGCTGTGATAAGGATTGATCATCCTGGAACTTGATCTGGATTGTATCATCCATGGACTCATGTCCTAAAGAGAGCAGGATTGATCATCCTGTAAATATGATCGTGTGATGACGATGCTGCTGATCGTGTGATGACGATGCTGATGATCGTATGATGACGATGCTGATGATCGTGTGATGATGATGCTGCTGATCGTGTGATGACGATGCTGCTGATCGTGTGATGACGATGCTGATGATCGTATGATGACGATGCTGATGATCGTGTGATGATGATGCTTATGATCGTGTGATGACGATGTTGATGATCGTGTGACGATGATGATGATGATCGTGTGATGACGATGCTGATAATCGTATGACGATGCTGATGACGATGTTGATGTTCCAGTAACTAGTCAAGTTACTGATGATGATGAATTGAAGAAAGCTTCCAATGATTTATAGATGTATCATGTATGATGTTGATGACTCCTTGCTCGTGCAGATGTTGTTATAATATCCTTCTCGTTAAGGGGGAGTGTTGAGATATTGTTACTTCAAAGAATATTATATTTGTACTTTATTATTCCGGAGATGTTTCATTCCTCCGTGAAGATCTTATTGTATATCCGGAGATGTTTATTCCTCCGTCAGAATGTGGTAACTCGGGTTATTAGACTTCCCTAGTAGGGGTTGGCCCTGTATGTGTTATGTGGGTCAAAGGGTTATTAGACCACCCTAGAGGGGTCGGCCCAGTTAGTTGTAGTGGGGTATTTAACCTATTGGTTAAATACGAGCCTACGTGTACTTGTGTAAAATACATATCAGAGTAGTGTATAAATAGAGGAGGTGTGTTCCTCATTATACACACTCACTCACTTGAGAAAGGCGCATTTGTGGAGGAGAGGTCTGCTATGGAGGAGAAGGAGCTTATGCTCAGGGTTTGCATCTTTGTATATTGCTGGTCATCTATATTGAGGAAGCTTTGCTGGGTTTTCTACCCCATGAGGGTTTCCCAGGATAAATCTCTGTCTCTTGTGTTTATGCTATGCTTGTTGTTTCTTCAGTGATCCTGTATATGCTATTATTGTGAAATGGAATGTAATGCTGCTATTTTCTGTCTTAGCATATTGAATTTTAACATATGTGAGGCGTTCTACTCCGAGAAAGACTCCAGCTGCCCACGACCATGGGCTTACTCACACCACGGTAATGTATATCCTTCGATGATATTTGTTGTTTAACTTGAAATCCAGTGCATAAATCGTTTTTGTTAATGTTTGAATTGCATGTTTACTGCAACAGGAACCCGAGTTGTCTGCTGAGAACCTTGCATCGATGGTTGATGCAGCAGTTAGTGCCGCATCTGCAGTGGCGACTGATCACACACAGGTATGTAACTATTTCAACATTATCTTTACATAGTTTATTATTGTTGGACCTATTGTTTATTCATGCATTTCTAACTATTTCAACATTTTTTCATTGTAGCCACCACCAGCAGGAGCAGTGCCTGGCCCCCCTGGTTCAACCATCCTGGATGTTCAACCGACGGCTCCATCTGCTACACAAGCAACGCAATCTCCTTTGTCAGTTGAGGTGAGATGTCCTTCAGTGACCAAGTGTTTCATGCACTTTCCATGCACCAGTTGATAATTGTTGAGATAATGTATTAGTGTACATAGTTAGTTGAATTTAACAATTGATATTTAATTTGCAGGATCCAGGGATGCACATTGATCCTAGGGATGTGCCTAGAGGATCAACGTCGGGAAAGAACAAGAGAAAGCTTGAGTTTTGATAGTTTTGGACACATGTGCTTTTGGATACTTTTGTATATATATGTACTTTTCGATACATTCAGTTTTGGAGACATGTACATTGACTTTATTGTGCATGTACTTTTGGAGACATGTACATTGACTTCATTGGATACATGTACTTTTCGATACTTTTGGATATACATGTACTTTTGGAGACATGCACTTTTGGAGACTTTTGGATATACATGTACTTTTGGAGACATGCACTTTTGGATATATATGTACTTTTGGATACATGTACTTGTGTCATTCTAATGTGTTGATTTGTGTGGATTATCTATTACTCATGAATGCACTATGTCAAAAGAACAAACTATTATATTCAAAGGTTTCAACGAATTCACTACATGCATGCACTAATTGGTATCTAATTAAAAATTGTGATTTTGGATGATCATTACAAGTTATGTCAAAGTTCTTGCTCGTGTAATTTAATCAAACTAAATGCAATACAATGTTTTCAAGGTTTCAACGAACTCACTCATGCACACCCATTGCCATCAACTACCAATGAAAGTCTAACATTATGAGGTTCTTCTTAAAAAATGGGTAATATTTCCTTGATGATCGTAAATTGAGAACCATTTGTAGCTACTCATATAATACCATCTTCACTTATCTTTGTACATGATAATCCATATAATGTGCTATGTTTTTTAACCTAAACAATCATCAAAAACCTAGAATTATAGGGATATGACAAAGAACCTTATGGGGCACCTTATATATTAACCTTGTGTATACATTAGGATCTTTGTCATACCATTGTTTGAAATGTCATTCAATACCTTCAATTTTATAAACATCAAATTAGTAGACAAAGTGACCCATCTTTGATCTCTTGTATAGGCCTTTGTGTGCCTTATCAATAAGATGTACATCATGAATATTATCATAGGTCTCATACATAGGTGCATCCTCATCCATGCAAACAAAGGTGTCATGGATCAACCTATTATCCCTTTATTCTCAATAATATTAGTATCATTATCTTCCATAGGATCAAATTCAACTCCATCACCCCCATTATTACTACTCTAAATTACAGCCTTAGGAGTTTTGATCATGTGTTTTTGTCTCTTTAGGAGCTTTGAAATATTATACTCTTTCCAAAATAATATGGAAGTTCAAATATTTAAAAGTGGCTTAAATTATAAAATGGGCGGAAATTCACCAAGTGTCCCTGAACGGCATTTTCATGCGACTTGCAACTCGACATAACTCGGAAACCGGACGTCGGACCGACGAACCGTCGACTCCGTTGGTCTCCTGGCGTGCGATTACCTCTAGGGGCCCTCTCCCTCGTCTCCCCATGGCCCAGCGGCTTCATTGTGCATTCATTTCGTAAACTAGGGTTTTGCTCAGTGTAATTGCATGCAATCTCGCATTGGTGGGTCAACTCTGCAAAAACCTCCCCCGAGCCAGTGTTGGTAGTGTTCCCACGTCGGCATTGCCCACACACACTTGCGGGAGTCAACGGCACGCAATCTTCCTGCTCCGTTTGCTTTTTGGCTCCCGGACGGAAATTCACCAAGTGTCCCTGAACGGCATTTTCATGCGACTTGCAACTCGACATAACTCGGAAACCGGACGTCGGACCGACGAACCGTCGACTCCGTTGGTCTCCTGGCGTGCGATTACCTCTAGGGGCCCTCTTCCTCGTCTCCCCATGGCCCAGCGGCTTCATTGTGCATTCATTTCGTAAACTAGGGTTTTGCTCAGTGTAATTGCATGCAATCTCGCATTGGTGGGTCAACTCTGCAAAAACCTCCCCCGAGCCAGTGTTGGTAGTGTTCCCACGTCGGCATTTCCCACACACACTTGCGGGAGTCAACGGCACGCAATCTTCCTGCTCCGTTTGCTTTTTGGCTCCCGGACGGAAATTCACCAAGTGTCCCTGAACGACATTTTCATGCGACTTGCAACTCGACATAACTCGAAAACCGGACGTCGGACCGACGAACCGTCGACTCCGTTGGTCTCCTGGCGTGCGATTACCTCTAGGGGGCCCTCTCCCTCGTCTCCCCATTGCCTAGTGGCTTCATTGTGCATTCATTTCGTAAACTAGGGTTTTGCTCAGTGTAATTGCATGCAATCTCGCATTGGTGGGTCAACTCTGCAAAAACCTCCCCCGAGCCAGTGTTGGTAGTGTTCCCACGTCGGCATTTCCCACACACACTTGCGGGAGTCAACGGCACGCAATCTTCCTGCTCCGTTTGCTTTTTGGCTCCCGGACGGAAATTCACCAAGTGTCCCTGAACGGCATTTTCATGCGACTTGCAACTTGACATAACTCGGAAACCGGACGTCGGACCGACGAACCGTCGACTCCGTTGGTCTCCTGGCGTGCGATTACCTCTAGGGGGCCCTCTCTCCCTCGTCTCCCCATGGCCCAGTGGCTTCATTGTGCATTCATTTCGTAAACTAGGGTTTTGCTCAGTGTAATTGCATGCAATCTCGCATTGGTGGGTCAACTCTGCAAAAACATCCCCCGAGCCAGTGTTGGTAGTGTTCCCACGTCGGCATTTCCCACACACACTTGCGGGAGTCAACGGCACGCAATCTTCCTGCTCCGTTTGCTTTTTGGCTCCCGGACGGAAATTCACCAAGTGTCCCTGAACGGCATTTTCATGCGACTTGCAACTCGACATAACTCGGAAACCGGACGTCGGACCGACGAACTGTCGACTCCGTTGGTCTCCTAGCGTGCGATTACCTCTAGGGGGCCCTCTCCCTCGTCTCCCCATGGCCCAGTGGCTCATTGTGCATTCATTTCGTAAACTAGGGTTTTGCTCAGTGTAATTGCATGCAATCTCGCATTGGTGGGTTAAAATTGCTCACCTTGCAAACATCATCCATCAAACAGAAATGTGATGGAGTTGAAATCAATGGATTGCTTGTCACAATAGGCATTCATAAGTTTGCGTAATTGCATACTCCTCTTAATCCCTAAAAAATACTTCATTCCCATCCTGCAGATCCCAAACAATGTCAAAGGTAAGAAGGATTTCCATATAATCCAAATATATGTTTTTTTTCAAATATATTTTACATGGAAACATAGCAAAATGGAATCTAATATTTCGTTTGCATTGGGAAGAAAAGATTGGCAAGGCCAACATTGGCTTCCTTTTGGATAAATATCTCCATTTATAATTCCATAGATTTATACAGTTGTCTTAATCCTAACTGTATACATTGCATGAGAATAAACACCATCAATCTCATTTTTGATACTTGGTTGTCATGTTAATGCAAATGTAAATGTAAAGGTTGCCTTTACAGGACTTTTGAAACTGAGTGTGGGAAAGGGGATCATGATCGAGATGTTGTGTGCATAAAAATTACATTCTGCAGGTAAAAATGGAAGTTTACGAGAAATTCTCTCATTAGTTACACAAAATCTATTGTTGAATGGTGTTCTTCAATAATTGTAGATGGAACAAGAAGACGAGAAGAGGACTCAATAAGGAAAGGACATGTGCAAAGATATTTTTGGGAGGTGGTTGATGTAGATCAATCACATAGAATAATGCATGGAATTTGTGGATTTCATTTAGTTTGAAACTCAAACAATGTTATAGTAGAAATATGGACAAGAAAATTCTATCACTCCCCATTATTCTAGGTATAAATATTGAATTATCCTAGTTGGATGAGGACTAATCAACCATTTCACCACATTATGATCATGTCTCAAATCTTGTACAACCAAGTTTAGGGAATATGAGATTAAATCTTATCAACTAGCATGAATACATTACATTTTGTCTATTTAGTGGACTCACACGTTGGACTCAGTTTGATGGTTATTAAAGGATAATATCTAACACTGGATGACCAAACATGGAAGAAGGTTGGTTATGTATTTCAAGATTAGACTAGGTGAATCTATATACCACTTTACAAACTTAGTTTTCGATACAAACCTCAAACTACAAACAATGCCAAGGAAGCACCCATCAAAGGTATGATACTTCAAGCCTCATTGTGAACATGAAAAGTTAATGGAGATCATTAGTAATAGACATGATCCAAATGGTCTACTTAAATGACCATAGGTAAGTAGATAAGTAAGATTGCCTAACATGGTCACTCTTGTGTTATATTCCAAGGTATATGGGTTGTTTGTTATTTTTGTTAATTTTTCAATTCATTTATGTAGATTACTCATATTAAATTGTTCATAATGAATTAGTCTAATAATGGTGTCCTTGTATGTGTCTAGATTATCCAAAGAATCATAAGCACATGAAATCCCATCAATAAGAACAATGGTCTTTTTCAACACCACCAAAGAAAAAATCAGAAAAATGAAATGACCTACTTCAAAAATTATTTTATTACTTATTGTGCATGGTCCATCAAACAAAAGGTAAACAAACACAATTATATGGCCTACAATGTAGGTCTTTTGATGCTCTATTTCACAAGGTTTTAACAAACACACTTGTTGTGATCATCATTAAAGTCTACAATTTCTTTCAATGAATGTGCCAAATTGACCTAACAACATAGGAAATTGAAAACCACATCCATTGAAAGGAATAATTCAGTTTTTTTTGTCATGAATTAATTTACTATCATGGATTTATGGCTCCCGGCAGTGTTCCCACGTCGGCATTGCCCACACACACTTGCAGGAGCCAACGGCACGCAATCTTCCTGCTTCGTTTGCTTTTTGGCTCCCGGACGGAAATTCACCAAGTGTCCCTGAACGGCATTTTCATGCGACTTGCAACTCGACATAACTCGGAAACCGGACGTCGGACCGACGAACCGTCGACTCCGTTGGTCTCCTGGCGTGCGATTACCTCTAGGGGGCCCTCTCCCTCGTCTCCCCATGGCCCAATGGCTTCATTGTGCATTCATTTCGTAAACTAGGGTTTTGCTCAGTGTGGGAGTGTGCAAATTTTGCACACAGGGGTCAACTTTGGAAAATCATCCACCGGGCAAGTATGGCTAGTGTTCCTAGCCCGAACCTGTCTAGACACACCTGGAGGACTCCCCGGAACCCGGTTTTGTTGCATGGTTGGAGTTCTATGCCCCCGGTAGGTATCCAGCAGGTGTCCCTGAAGGCCTTCTGGTAGTGAGACGGGACGAGCCATAGAATGAAGACCGTGGCTCGGATCGACAAACCGTCGACTCCGTTGGATTCAGCACACCGGGATAGTGCCAGGGGTGCCCCTCCCCTCCTACCCGGTGGCCCATGTGTCACCTTGCAGGTCCATCTTGGAAACTAGGGTTTTGCTCAGTGTGGGAGTGTGCAATTTTTGCACACGGGGGTCAACTTTGGAAAATCATCCACCGGGCAAGTATGGCTAGTGTTCCTAGCCCGAACCTGTCTAGACACACCTGCAGGTCTCCCCGGAACCCGGTTTTGTTGCATGGTTGGAGTTCTATGCCCCCGGTAGGTATCCAGCAGGTGTCCCTGAAGGCCTTCTGGTAGTGAGACGGGACGAGCCATAGAATGAAGACCGTGGCTCGGATCGACGAACCGTCGACTCCGTTGGATTCAGCACACCGGGATAGTGCCAGGGGTGCCCCTCCCCTCCTACCCGGTGGCCCATGTGTCACCTTGCAGGTCCATCTTGGAAACTAGGGTTTTGCTCAGTGTGGGAGTGTGCAATTTTTGCACACGGGGGTCAACTTTGGAAAATCATCCACCGAGCGGGTATGGCTAGTGTTCCTAACCCGAACCTGCCTAGACACTTTGGAAACTAGGGTTTTGCAGGTCCATGATGATGATGATGGTGATGATGATGAAGATGTTGATGATGATGGCTTGGTCTAAGGTGGTGCTCTCAACTAGCTAATTCATTATGAAATATTTAACAAGACATGAATTAAATTTAATATAAGTGTATTGTTTAATATAGTGAGCATGAATTGAATTAATTTTGTTGGGTGAAGCCAATAACCAACATGATGAACATAATATAATTTTAGGGTTTACTGATCATATGTAAAAAATGGCATATTCATAAACTTGACATACAAGAGAACTTTTGGCATATTTATAAACAACGTAAACGTAAATTTGGCATATCAAGAACGCAAAATTGACATATTCATATGAAACATACATGTGAAAATTGAGCATATATCAATATTCAATTACAAATAGTATAAATAGTATAGTATTAAAAGTATGTAACGTACCTCATCATGCTAGATCCCACCTATTATCATACAACCAAGCCCTCCGGATCATCTCTTATACTGATGGTCTCCATTAGTCTCTCGTGCTCTGTATCCGGTAAGAAGTAGCGTACCTTCGATGTATTTCGACTAGGCATTGTTCGTACCTGAAGGTTTGTGCCAATGATTAAGTTGGTAAAGTGATACACACTTGCACCTGGTTTGTAATCCCTGTAAACATATCCACCCTTCTTTCTTCCATTGCTGTCCCGTGTCAAGTATTCACCTTTAACAACCATAGACCCAGTTGGAAAGTGGTTGTTTTCATCGTCAGTCATGGACACAATGAGGGTTTGCTTTCCATCTATACAGCGTGCCAACCAGTATTCATCACCCCATTCAGTATCTTTTGAGGCAACCACTGCGTATATGTGCCCTGCATTATATGATTGTAGGTATATGATCAAAATATTTTTCGTGCGATACAAGGCCATTAATGTGCATTTGAAGACTACGTAAACAAACAAAAAATGTTAAGGAAATGCATCATACCGGGTTGTACAAGGTCTGAGACATGATCAAAATCTGCAGAAATAGATGATTGGTCTTCTTCCAACGGAGTTAACTCAACAATTGCACGCTGATCAAGTGGAAGTGATATGCGATCCCATCCATCAACCCAATCCAATGATTCACACCCATCCCAGTCACCATCACAACAAGGCGGGCAAAAACAAGCAAGTTTTCTGGTCCAAATTTCAAATACTGGGTTATCAGAGCTTCGAACCGAATGAAAGCCACGAGTCCCAGGCACAGTCTTGCATTCCCATGCATGTGAACGATCTATGTCTACCACCTCCCAAAAAAATCTCTCCACATGTCTCTTTCTTGTGGATTCTACTCGCATAGTTGATTCCTCTCCCATTACTGACATGCACCACCTGACTATAGATTGAGCATTTAGAATAGTAGATTCTGTAGATACTTTCAATTCCTCTCTTCGTAGGGCTATTTTGACACATGCTCCGGCTCCATCATGCTCTCCTTTACCATGCCCAGTCTCAAAATAGTTCCACATATGTGGCACTTTGTAGTTTTTATGCAATGAACACAACCACTGAAATATGCGTGCATTTTTGAACTCACCAGCACACCCATCAGACCAAATCCAGTGTCGGTCCATCTGTATGTTCCTTCCCTTCAAGTGATCATAGAACATGATGAAGCAATGACGTACATAGTGGAAGTCGTGGCACCTATCATCACTTATGTAGAAGTGATATTCCTTCAGAATTTCTCTTTGCTCTTCAGTGCTATTTGGGCCATGCCTATATGTGATATGGACCATCAAGGAAACCTGCTCAGAGTGATAATACTGACTTTGGATCTCATTTTGAGGTTGCAGAGTGTACTTCTCGGCAAAATCAACAACTGAAAGTATAGTACCAAGGGGAAATGTATCTCTGCATATTCTAAACTTCTCATCCTGCCATCGTGCCACGTGGACATGCTGAACATATTGATGTGTCTTTTCAATAAATTCCTTGATGAAGTCACTAACTTGTACCTGGTGACACAAAATGATCTCAATGTCAGTTTTTTGTTGTAAGTAAGGATTGAAATGTAACCGTTACAACATAATTTTATAGATATAAATGCATACCTGAGATGTCACCAATTGTATTTTTTTGCTTTCTTTCCCTGGGACTATTTCATAGTTGATATATTTGAAACTTTTCATGTCTGTAACCATTTTCCCAAATTCACTGTCTCCATTCTCATGCATACATTGGCTCAATAATGCCATTCCAGCACAGTTGGAGCATGTTCCATCCAAACAAGATTTTGCATAGTATGTTTGCCCCTCGGGCCTATTGCACATGATGCTATGAATGAATTCTCTTGATGAAGTCGGTGGTATTGTCATGGAGCAATCCTGCACAATGTTAGTATGCAACACACGACGAATGTACAAAAATGTTTCATAGTAATATTCATATTCTACATGGTATCTACAACAACAAGTGTTACGAAGAGTATTTATTCTAACATACCATGGCTTACATTTCTCAAAAGATCTTTGCCCCAAGTTCAATTGTCTATGCTCAATCTTAAATTTCTCGTAAAGCTCTGTCTGTGTTATATCAAGAAGATGCTTAGTATGTGGTTCACGATCCTTTGAACCCCTTCTTAGTTTTAGTACATCCTTTCGGTTTGAAGAAGGCCTTGTGTGATCATGCCAAAAACTGTGCACTAGTCCCTTTACTGCATCAACTAGCTTCATGTCACGACGTGGCAACCGACCAACAAAGGCCCAAAAATCTGTCTGATTGGTTGTGTCAAGATGTTCTCTTCTAATAGAATACCTACGGAGGGTTTTTACATTCAAATTAACTAGTTTGGATGTAGGCCTGAGAATACGAAGGGCCCTGGTGTTCTTATCTGCAATTGATTGTGACAACACACGACGAGCAGCATTGCGGTCCTTTGAACGTGTGTTCTTACCAATTTTACCAAATGCATCTACTAGGCTTTTAACTATATGAGAACTTGGTTCAGAATTCTTTATCATCTTTATCCCTAACTTTTTCCTAACAACATTCATGCTCCTAGATTTTAACAATGATAAAAATAATCTACATTTATCTCCATCACATTTAGAAACAAAATATTTATCAAGTATCTGTTGAGTTTGATAAGCAATACTACGTTTAGATAGCGTACCTTCAATGGAATTCATAAGTCTTTCATCAACTTGTATACGCTTCGGAGTTCTTCGACGTGTGCTTGCTAATGGAGGTAAGGGGGTTGGAATTGTACCATGTAGCGCATCACCAAGACGCTCTGGCGTTTCAGTAGTAGCTTGGTGTCCTTCATTCTCTTCCTGGTAGTTGGATGGTGGAAGTCCAACATCCTCATCCATGGTCTGTGGAAGTCCAACATCCCCTTGTGGAAGTCCAACATCCTCATCGATGGTGTGGATAACATTCTCTTCTTCAACAGTAGGCAAAATGTCCAACGCCTCTCTGACTTCATCGCTTGTATAACCACATCCGGATAGCAAATTGGGTGTTTCTTCGTGAGCTTCATCTTGAGATGGTAACTTATCACTTTGACTTGAAGTGGGAATTGAAACATCCCCTAATGAGCACCTACGTTTTGCTTCTTGATTACTTCCATGGGGTGCTTGTTCAACAACTATTGTGGAAATTGAAGGTCCCTCTTGTCGTGGATTAATAGGATGAACCATGGTATCCTCTACAATTGGATTTGGATTAGTTTCCAAAGAAAGCCTCCGATTCATCATGTATATTCTTTTCTTTTCTTTCTCTTCTTCAATGACTTCTTGAGATCTCTTCTTCCTTGTTGATTTGTTTACTCGGTTACGTGCATTCCCCATCACCACAATGATCAATTCAATATAGTTTGTTTTTGTTGCTCCTCAATTACAAGCTCTTCAATAATAAGCAAATGGAAGTTCTTCCTTGTTGGTCTTGAAGCTTGATATCTTATCTTGTGTGCTCCTCAAATATAAGCAAAATGAATCTTTCAAAGGCCTTATCTTTGGTGTTCTTCAATTGGAGATTCTTCAAGCTTGCTAATTATTTTCTTCAAATATGGCCATATAATCCAACACCACAGTGAGCAACCATGAAAGATGTCCTCAATGCTGCACCTGCATAAAAAAAAATTATGGAGTTGGTGTAGAATGTGAAAATTTTCAGACGCGGGCTCGTGCTGTTCGAAAAATCGCGGGATTATTGCTTTCGTTCGGACAGAGTGAAGTTGCTCTCGGACAGCAACAGGCCATTATTTCTGGAGTTAAAAAACGCGTACGCGTTATATAAATACAAAACGCGTGCGCGATA
This sequence comes from Larix kaempferi, assembly GCA_027924585.1. Taxonomy (NCBI): domain Eukaryota; kingdom Viridiplantae; phylum Streptophyta; class Pinopsida; order Pinales; family Pinaceae; genus Larix; species Larix kaempferi. The sequence continues at coordinate 4,795,341 of BSBM01000034.1, forward strand.
TGTAGTGAAAAAACGCAAACGCGATATAGTCAAGCACAATTAATAGGTTAGGTGCACGGCTAGGGCAACGAACAAAATCAAAGAAAACTAATAATTTATATGATTGCATACAAAACAAATGTTTTGTATGGTTTAATACCTCCTAGCTCTCTCCCAATAATCCCTAGATACCCCCTATCTCTTTCTAAATATCTGTCCCTCATTCTCCCTACATGTTTCTTTCATGTTTCTTTCTCTCCCTTCAGCCATGTCTCTACCACCCCACTCTCCATCTCTCCACCTTCTCTTTATCTTCGTCATTATCCCTCCCTATAGCACTCTCTCCCTTCTTCTCCCTTAATCACTAACCCTCTACGCCTTTATCCCTCCCCCCTGCCCTCTCTGTCTTACCTTGTTCCTAGATCCCCTCCCCCATAAAGGCCTTTAGACCCTCTTCTAAACATTAATCCCTAAGTGCATAAGTGCACAAGATGATGAGGAGGAGGAGGGTGATGACAATGAAGATGATCATGATGTAGATGAAGATGATAAAGATGATGAGGAGGAGGAGGGTGATGACAATGAAGATGATCATGATGCAGATGAAGATGATAATGATGATAATGTTGATGAAGATGATGGTAATGATGATGAAGATGTTGATGATGATGGTGATGAAGATGTTGATGATGATGGTGATGATGATGATGATGAAGATGATGGTGACATGATGGAGATGTTGATCTGATGAGGAAGATGATGATGATGATGGTGATGATGGTGATGATGATGAAGATGTTGATGAGGACGATGATGGAGATGAAGATGATGATGATGAAGAAGATGATGATGATGGAGATGTTGTGTTGATGGGGAACCTAGAGATGACAATGATGATGAAGATGGTGATGGTGATGGTGATGACGATGAAGATTTTGATGATGATGCTGATGGCGATGATGATGAAGATGTTGACGATGATGGTGATGGTGATGTTTAGATGATGATCATGATGATGTTCAGAAGATCATGATGGTGATGATGGTGATGATGATGGAGAAAATGACAATGATGGATATATGTTGATGAGGAACCTGCAGATGCCAATGATGATGATGATGGAGATGTTGATGAGAAACCTACAGATGCCAATAATGATGGTGATGACGATGAAGATGTTGATGATGATGGTGCTGGTAATGATGATGATGATGATGATGATGATGATGAAGATGATGGTGACATGATGGAGATGTTGATCTGATGAGGAAGATGATGATGATGATGATGGTGATGATGATGAAGATGTTGATTACGATGATGACGGTGATGAAGATGATGATGATGAAGAAGATGATGATGATGGAGATGTGTTGATGGGGAACCTAGAGATGACAATGATGATGAAGATGGTCACGGTGATGACGATGAAGATTTTGATGATGATGCTGATGGCGATGATGATGAAGATGTTGACGATGATGGTGATGGTGATGTTTAGATGATGATCATGATGATGTTCAGAAGATCATGATGGTGATGATGGTGATGATGATGGAGAAAATGACGATGATGGATATGTTGATGAGGAACCTGCAGATGCCAATGATGACGATGATGGAGATGTTGATGAGGAACCTACAGATGCCAATGATGATGGTGATGACGATGAAGATGTTGATGATGATGGTGTTGGTAATGATGATGATGATGATGATGATGATGATGAAGATGATGGTGACATGATGGAGATGTTGATCTGATGAGGAAGATGATGATGATGATGATGGTGATGATGATGAAGATGTTGATGACGATGATGATGGTGATGAAGATGATGATGATGAAGAAGATGACGATGATGATGGTGATGAAGATGATGATGATTCAGAAGATGACGATGATGGAGATGTGTTGATGGGGAACCTAGAGATGACAATGATGATGAAGATGGTGATGGTGATGACGATGAAGATTTTGATGATGATGCTGATGCTGATGATGATGATGATGATGATGATGATGTTGACGATGATGGTGATGGTGATGTTCAGATGGTGATGATGATGATGATGATGATGATGATGGAGATGTTGATGAGGAAGGGGGAGATGACAATGATGATGAAGATGTTTATGGTCATGAAGATGACGATGATGGTGATGGTGATGATGATGGTGATGATGGAGATGATGGAGATGATGGAGATGGCGATTAAGATGATGATGATGATGATGATGGTGAAGATGATGAAGAAGATGATGATGATGGAGATGTTGACCTGATGATGATGAAGATGATGATTATGGTGATGATGATGAAGATGTTGATGCTGATGATGATGGTGATGAAGATGATGATGATGGAGAAGATGATAATGATGGAGATGTTGATGAGGAACCTACAAATGCCAATGATGATGATGATGATGGTGATGACAATGAAGATGTTGATGATGATGGTGATGGTAATGATGATGAAGATGATGATGATGATGGTGATGGTGATGGTGATGTTTAGATGATGATGAAGAAGATGATGGTGACATGATGGATATGTTGATCTGATTCAAGGAAGATGATGATGATGATGATGATGGTGATGATGATGAAGATGTTGATGATGATGATGATGGTGATGAAGATGATGATGATGAAGAAGATGATGATGATGGAGATGTTGATGTTGATGGGGAACCTAGAGATGACAATGATGATGAATATGGTGATGGTGATGGTGATGGTGATGACGATGAAGATTTTGATGATGATGGTGATGGTGATGATGATGAAGATGTTGATGATGATGGTGATGGTGATGTTTAGATGATGATCATGATGATGATAATGATGATGGAGATGTTGATTTGATGAGGAATATGATGATGATGATGATGATGGTGATGATGATGAAGATGTTGATGATGACGATGATGGTCATGAAGATGATGATGATGAAGAATATGATGCTGATGGAGAATATGATGCTCACAACTCCCTCTAGTCTCTCTCTCCCCAACCATCAATCTCTCTCTCTCTCTCTCTCAAACACACACACATACACACACATTATGTCACTTTCCATTCTCAAACCCATCCCCCCTCCATCCATATCTATCTCCAACTTTCTCCCTCCATCCCTCACCCTACCTTCTCTCCCTCCCTCTCTCATCGCCTATCTCTCACCTTCTATCCCTCCCTCATCTTTCCCTCAACCTATCCCAATCTCTCCATCACTCCCTCTCTCTCCATCGCCACCACTCTCTGCATGTCTTCCACCAACACTTTCTGTCCCTCCCTTCCTATCTCTTATTTCGTTCTATCCCCATCTATCTCTCACTCCCTCCAAATCCATTCCTCCCCATTTTCCCTCTCCCTCCCTCGCTCTATGTCTCTCCCCCCCTTGTATTCTTTATTTCTCTCTCACATCCCCCTTGCCTCCATCCATTCCCCCTTGTCACTCAAGTCTCACTTTCAACTTCTAACCCTATATCTCTTCAGAACCTATTCTACTCCTAATAGTGCTCTCAAGCTCCACTTCCCTTCACCCCCTGTAGCCCATCATGTTCTCATTCCCTTCATCTCTCCCCACTCAAGATTCCAACATCCTTCTAAGCCCTTGACCCTTTCCCACCCCTATTAAATATTAACCATAGATTTTCTTGACCCTTCCCCACCCCTTCTCAAATATTAAACAAAAATTACCTTGACTTCCACACCCCCTCTTTCTCAAGTATTAAACATGTATTTTATGATTTGAATAACGCGAGCGCGTTTTGTAACTATATAACGCGTACGTGTTATGTAGTTATATAACGCGTACGCGTTAAGTATTGATATAACGCGCACGCGTTATTTAGTTATATAACGCGTACGCGTTATTTAAATCTAAAAGCGCGGCAATATTTTTGAATTTAAACAGGCCGAGTCACATGCTCACATGTCAACAATAATCCTATGTGTATGCTTTGGTGTTTGCTTCGGTAATTCCAAACCTGTGCTATGTTAATGAAAAACCAAAGCTAATTGGGTATTTCTTCCAGTTTCTGGAGAAGCCTGTGTTTAGCCACTCGTTACTGCTTGACACTTGGTAACAAAATGCTTTTCCTCCATTGCTTGCATTACCCACCTATCTAGGGTATTTTTCTTAGGTCTTCTCTTCCCATCTTCAGTACCATCATTGAATTGCTTATCGGGCCTCAAAGGAGGATACTAGGACCTTTAGCTACCCCCTCATAGGAAGAAGTAGAATGAGTGCAGCCAATGGGTTACTTATTCATGGATGTGTCTGTAGGCTTGGATGGAGTTGACCCAAAAATGACCATGCATATGCCTGAACAATTTACATTATCTATAGCAGTAGTAAGAGGAGTAGTCCATATTTAACATATCTTCATCATTATCCCTCTTATTTTTTTCATTATCATATATATCAAGGGTTCTATAGCTCTTCATTGCTTCCATTTAGTGCTAGTAACACAAAATCAATCATCATATAACTTGTCATATTTTATTATTCAAGCCATGGACTCATATGAATTTTAGGTGAATACCTTGTTTTATTGATTTGAAGTACTCATGAAAATTCTATGTGCATCCTCCATCATGGACATTGTCGCAATAACAATGTTGCTTTTCTTTTCCCGATGCTTAGGCACGACATGGAAAAGCTTAGAGAAAGAGTCAAGGCACTAGAGCAAGAACCAAGGCACTAGAGCAAGGCTCCACCTTATGCATCCACAATCTCTATTTTTCTGCTCTATCATGGACATTGCCGCATGCGGCTCTTGTTTAGTAGTGGGAATAGATGAACATGTATAGTATGAATTTATAAGTGGCACGAAAACACTTTAATAATACCAAAAAAAATCAAAAGATACAATGAGTTCAATTCAATTATGTTTTCATCTTCGTATGTATAGCTTTGGGTTTAGTTTTTGTATGCAATTGATGCTTTCATTTTTTTGTTCCTAGATAGCATAGATTTTTATTTTGCGATAGACCAAAAAAATTAATTATTTCTATTTGGTTGCATATTATTAGCCATTTGGTTTCCCATTTTAGCATTCTAGTGATCTTTTTTTGTATTCAATTAAGTGCAATTTAATATGACTTGTATCATAAATTTTCTAGTCTAAGTAAAATACCCAAAACACCACATAATCATAGAAGAAAAAGTTGAATCTTGGTTTTGTTATCTTTCTAACAACAATAAAATAATCCCCTTGCACCGATCTACCAACTTAAACAAATTAAAATTAAAATGTAGAAGCATAGATGATGATACATACCCCATAAGGGTCTAACTTCAATAATTTAAAAAAAACATGTGAAAAATGAAGCTCTCTTGGCTCTAAACTCTAGCACAAATCCCACTTTTTCTTTTCTCAATCAGTAAATGTGTTTTTTGTGTTTGTTCCAAGTCTATCCATTCTTCGCATCTATAGGAAGGAAGGAGAAATTGAACACACAATGCAAGGAAAGTTATGTGGTTATATCTTCTTTCAACTAAGGTTTTCATTCATGTATTCAAGAAAAAAGAGAATCAAAATTTTCTCACAAGATTGTGCCATCCATTAGCAAGGTTTGCAAAAGTATTATATAAAAAGGGGTTTAAAAATGGATATCTAATGTGTCCTCCCTAAATTTAAGTAATGTGCACCCAAAATTCTAGTTTTCCCACTTGATTCAATAGAACATAATAGGGAACGCTAGGTTTTTTTGGTATGGAATATTGAATAAATGGTTGATAATCCGCACATATGGTGTAAGGATTGATTAAAATATGGCTTCATTTCCTTGCACTAAATTCATCCTTTTGTATTAAGTTCCCTTCTTTCTAGTCTTGATAGATTGCCAATTTTATAGAAAGGGCCAACAATTTACTTGCGAATCCCTAAACAATCCATGGGGAATTAAATTCATCTCTTAAATTTCTTTAAAAATATCTTTATTTTCCTTAAGAATATGCCTTACATTTGCTCCAAATAAACTTAAGATTGGGCTCCACACCAGAAAACCATTCATATGATACCTTAGGGTTATCAATACTGATATACTCACAACATAGTTACCAAGTTCAAATTTGATTTCTATACGATACAGAAAAGATTCAAGAGATAATTTTTTTATTTGAAAAAATCATCTATGTATACCTCTAGACCAGTGAAAATTTGGGAATACAATTTGTGAGTACACACAAGTAGCATGTAGGGTTATTGAATTCTGAGTTGAAGGTATACTGGTAGCATCGGTTTATAATGTTAATCTTACCCGAGAAGATAAATCTACATTGGTGAGGCCTACCAGATAATCTCGTAGTTAGGCTTATTGTTTTATAATGTTAAGCATACAAGAGAAGTTATATCTATATTGGTGAATCCTATCAGAGAAGCTCGCATGTAAGCATTTTTAGGTTTCCGTCGCTGGATTGAGCATCGAAAAAGGGATTGTTGGCCCTTTAGCCAACGACTCAAATATATACATGATCATATCCAATGCCTTGCCTCCAAGTTAAACAAATAATTTTGTTATTAGGGGTTGAATTTCAATTGGAATATTAGAATGGAGTGTGGTTTAATAACCCATCCTTAGTTAACTTTTTTATTTGAGTAATTATTTTAATTGACTGGAATTTTTAAAAATGAAGGATGAGTGGATGAGTTTTTATCATTTATGTGTATGATATGTCATTATTATATCATTTAATATATATTTTTAAATTGAAGGACACAAGAATGGGATTTTATTCACTTATGTTTAAAATTTTCACAAGATTACTTTTATAATATTTTTTTAAATTGAAGAATATGGGGGTGGATTGTAATGTATTTATGCTTACATTTCAACTTGAACATCCCACTTCAATCGAAAAGCATATTCATTGCTCAACATCGATGTGACCTTGCTAATTAGGCATGACCAACAATTGCTTGTATCACCCAGACTATGCATCACCAACATGTCCAGATCAAATCCAAGCTATGCACTTTATACTCAATGCAAAATATGAACATGATTGTTTTACCATAGGAAACCTTGTTACACCTCCCTTGAGCCAAACATAGTTGAATAACTAACCACCCAACATATGATGATGCTACCACCCATATAGTCCAATACTTATAGTGCCCGAGGTCATGTTTCTTAGGTGCAAGGAATTCACATACCTTTGGTCCACACCTTAACAAAATTCCCACAACATGATTAACACACCATCCACATTATTTCCAAATCATGTCTCCCCCCACCGAATCCTACACCAAAGAACCTTGTCGATCAGCTCACCCTCTAATTGGCCTATGTGCTAGTACATTGTCTTAACCATATTGTTATTTTCACCCACAAGTTGGTAACCAAGGATACCAAAATATAGGTTGGTCATGCACACTTAGCCAAATCTACTACATCCTCTATCCCAAACAAGGACGCAAACACCCAAGCTTCCTTGAATTCCAGGGTCCTAAAATTCTCCCCCACTTAAAGATGTTGACATCCTCATCAACGAAACTCAGGGGGTTGGAGCCTCCTTCCATTTGGTGCTGGTAAACAAACGAATTTGGTGCTTCCTTGAATGTATTCTTTCATACTATAAAAAAGCATTCTGTGGTTTTCTCTCATTTGGGTTTCCACGTGAAAATTGTGTGCTATGTGTTGATGATATGGTGTATGTACATGTGAATATTAATTTATTGATGCATAACTGATGATGAAATTTAAGTAAAGTGTAATCTATTCAAGAAGGTGAAAATATGCTAATAAATGCACTAATACTGATTCACCCACTCCTCTCAGTATTAAATCGATTCCAACAATATGCAGTATATGATGACAAAGAGACCTAAATTTAAAAACCTTTAGTACATCACCTAAACTACTCTCAAAGATAGTTGTTAATCTACTAATAAAGTGGAAAGTTGATATAACAGATTAAAACAATGGGGTAAAAAAAAAGTTTGATGTGCATGATGCTAGTCTTAAACCTCACTTTTTATTTTAAACTTAGAAATACTTAATCATATTGTACATAACAATTTAGTAGATATAGGATCATTTTCAAAGGTGAATCCTTACTCTGTGTGCAGTAAAAGAAATGCTACCCAACTAAACGTTCTACCCAAATTATAGATTTAGACAAATAAGATGTGAAATTTATTGGGAAACTTAAATACGTTTTGATCATTGTAAAATCAATTCCAAAAGTTCATCAAATCAAAGAAATCATCACTATTAATATACCTAAGTCTTATAATTTTTTGTTTGCAAAGATTTGTCAAACATTTGTAGGGATATTTTGCTACATATTGGTCCCATTTATGACTACTAGGGAAGGGAGTGAAAAATGAAGTTATATAGACAAGGAAGCTCATAACAAGCATATTTTCATAGAACTAGAAGAACCAAATGAACTTATATTATTCAGACTTTCAGCTCTAGGAAATTATTTTCTTAAAACTAAAATTGGGAATTATTCGGCGGAAGAATCACCATTGGAATTTAACAAATAGTGTGGACTCCTTCATTCCACTTGAGCTAAAGAAAATGATAATTGTAGCATAGTAAATGTAGAAGGTAGTGTTTCAATTAACCTAAACATAGATACTAACATTTGGACTTTATTTTTTGATGTATCTAAGTCACATTAGCTAGTTGTATTCTAATAAATCCACAACAAATAAAACACCATCGTATTTTCTATAGACTACAATTTTAATGCACCAACAACACTATTGAGTATGCGGCATTAATTCAAGGTGTATACAATGTAGTTAAAGTTGAAACTTTTGGAAGTGTTTGATATCCAAAATAATCTTAAGATAGGTAAAATATTGTGCTCACTGCTTATTACCTAATTTGAAAGGTTATCATCTTGAGATATCTAAGTTAATTAATGAATTTGATGTTTCTAATATTGCTTCAATTCCTTGTTCTAAATATGTGACTGTTGATATATTGCCTAATTTTGCTTCTAAATGTTCTTTTTCATTAATGGATTTTCTATTGAATTAATTTTCATCCCATCAGTGGTAGACAATGTTACTAATTGGAGGGTATTTGATGATTACCAATAGAAATCCAGTAGAGCACACAATTCATGAATTAAGTCATCAATAAAGGTATGAATTGAGAAGGTGGAGAAGTCAAGTGATGTATGCAGTGCAATAAAAGATAATTGTCTACGTACGAAAGTCGCACACGACATAATTATTATCCGAAGACGAGAATAAGTGCATAGAGTTGAAGGACAACAAGATAGTAAAATATATCATACATTAGGGCAGTCATACGGGGAAAGAAGACGGGGAGTTGCAACTTCCTTCAAGTTGGATCCTATAAACAACAAGGAGACGTGGAGTCGTAGCTTCCTTCAGGTTGGTGCCTACAAAACAAAGAGACAGGGGGTCAGTGCCTCCTTCTAGTTGGTGTTGGAGAAAATTCAGTGGGTTGGAGCCTCCTTTTAGTTGGTGTTGGTAAACACAGGAAGTTGGTGCTTCCTTGAATGTATTATTTCATACTATAAAGAAGCACTCTGTGGTTTTCCCCCGTTTGGGTTTCCACATGAAAATTCTATGTGTTATGTGTTGATGATATGGTGTATGTATTTTTGAATGTTAATTTACTGATGCATAACTGATGATGAAAGTTAAGTAAAGTTTAATTTTTTAAAGAAGGTAAAAATCTGTTAATAACTACGTTAATAATGATTCACCCACCCCCTCAGTATTAAATCGATTCCAACAATTGGTATTAGAGTGGGTGTCTTCATTAACAGATTAACATCTGGAAGATAGATCAGTGCGTAGTTATGGGAAAGGAAGGTTATCTAAGTGAAACTCCATGGTTACAGGAAAATGACTGCTTACACAATCTCTTTGTTGAAGAAGAATGGGATATTATCCGTACAGAGAAAGACAATAGAAGAAGTCAAGAATATTGCAACAACAAATTTAAATCTCCTTAAAGGGAAGGAAGCCAAATCTAAGGAATTGGTAACTTCTCTCACCTATCAACTCTAGGAAGTTAGAGAGACCAGTCATAATGAAAAGAAAAGGAAGAAAACCTTAGAAAACAAACTGAAAAAGTTAACTGCAGAAATTCAGAAGCTTGAAAAGGAAATCACTCCTCTCAAGAAATAATTTTAAAAGGTCACAGGAGAAAAGGAAGAAAAGGACAAGGAAATTTTGTCATTGAAATATCAGCTACATGAATAATGTGACAATCAAAATCATCTCCAACAAAAGGTGATCTCGCTTAAAGAAAGAAACATGGAATATGGGAAACAACTTGATGAACAACATACTATCTTACAAGCCAAAGAGGAAGAACTAAAAAGGTCACAAAATCAAGCCATCATGACAGAAATCTTTGCCAAAAGTACTGAATTACTGAATGAAATTCTCAGCAAACAGAGATCTCCACACGAACGATCTGTCATAGGTTTCAAACATAACTATGAAAAAAGTGTAAAGGAAATTGCGCAACTAAAAAGGGTGAGTATGTACACTGCAGAAACAGAAGGAATGAATTTGCGCAAACCTACTCAGTGTTGGAAATGTATAATGACTGGACACATTGGAAAATAATGCAACAATGTGATATGTTACAAGTGCAACAAAATAGGGCACAAGTCACTGGAATTTGAAAGATCAAGAAAAATTGCAAAACGGTGGATTAAGAAGACTAAAAAAGTGTCAGAATTAAAGATTGAAGGTAGCATTGATGAAGGACAAAGTAAAAATCACTACTACAAAAGGGTTTGGAGGAAGAAGAATGATATTATTGATAATGTTCAAATCACTTCCCTCAATGAATGGAAGAATCCGGGAGACACAAAAGTCTCCATATTAGCCCAAAACTAACTCACTATCAAACAGACTCGTCGCAATAAGGTGCGCATGCGATTGCGACAATGGGGAGAAACATTAATGACTTGACATGGTACGAATGACATGTATTGCTTAAATGATAGTAACATTATAAATAGGAGTGGTTAAAATATCAAGTCAAAATGACACTGTACTCTTCTCAAAAACCTAACCCTGACAAATTCACAAAAGATGGATATTATTATAAGTAGAGAAAAAAGGCTCAATTTGAGTCACTGCATCTATTGAGGATCAAGAGTATTGATTTAACAGTGATTATGGAAGTAACCATTGGAGACCATGGCACCCAGAATAAAATGTAGAACCAACAATTCATTCGTAAGGAAGCCGAAAGACTTTGGAAGGACTGAAAAAACTGAACGAGACTATAACATCCTAGTCCAAAAACTTGGTGCACCGAATGTGACCCTACCAGAAGTAGAGGACACCCGGCTACAAGAACAAATGAAATATGAAGGTGCTCTTGTTGAAGGGAACCTGCATGACTTATTGCATAAGTTCACATTTGCGGACTATGATGTCACTGATGAAAAACAAATTCCAAGGTTGTTCGTGGACAAGTACATGGACAAGAAGGAAAGCATAGATTCCAAAATCCCGATTGTAATGGTACTCAAAGAATGGGCATATGAACTCTCAAAAACCGAAGTGATGAATCTACTAGAAATCCCACACTTTGGAAGATCTTTACAAGTAAATATTTGCACCAAGCTACTGTTATCACAGGTGCATGATGGTTTCTTATGGCTAAGTAAACCTATTCCAATCCATGTCAAGGTCATAGAAGAGATAACAGGATTACCATCAGCAGGAGAGGACATAAGCTCTTTGATGAGAAGAAGCCAAGAAAAGATGTTGGGTAAGAAAATGACTGAAAAATACGGAACCCAGGGGGAAAACAGAGGATTATCAATGGTACAAATAAAAGACGAGGTTGTAAGTTTTACTGCACAACTGTTGGCATGCAAGTTGTTTCGGAAAAGTCACCAGGATCAGTTTTCAGCAGCTATCATTGCGGCAGCAGAAAAATGTGTCGAAGGCATTCAGATGAATTGGTCATATTTTTTGTTAAACAAATTTCTTGAAGACTGTTTGGAAGCTCAAGAAAAAGGTAATCCATTTCGCTATACTTGGCTATTTATTTGTATTGCTCTCAATGGTTGGAAGGAACTCAAAGGAATTCAATTCTTAAATAGAAATAGAAAACCATTTCAAGATGCAAGGTTTGCGAACATGTGGGTTTCTGAGGATAAGGAAAGACAAAAGCACAACAAAATCAATTTCTAATTATATTGCAAAGAAATCGGGTTTCTTTTGAAAAATTATCCTCGCATTCCTCCTCATATTATTGATGCTTACAAGGGATTCATGCACTTCAAAATTGGAATGCATTACACCTATGTAAAAGAAAAAAATGATTCAAGCAAACAATGGTGGGACATTAAATTTATCTGCTCAGAAGAGGAGGTTGCACAAATTGTTCAAAACTAGAATGTTGAATAGAGTATCCCTTTAAATGAACAAGAAGAAGTTGAGAAACAAAATCAACCTACAGAAATTGCTACAACCAACCCAGAAGAATCTACTAAACTGGTACAACAAAATGTGCAAACCAAGAAGAGAATTGAGATGGTTCAGGGTGAAGGCTCTTTGAGAATGGAAACAAAAGTGTCTGAACTTGATTCTTTCTATTCTTTGACACAAGAAGACCTTGATAAAATAAGCACGAAATCAGGAATACAATCAAGGAGGCAATCAATGGTATTAACACAAAGAATGTTTTTGAGAAACTTTCCTCGCAACAAAGAGAAATATTGATAAAGATAGATGAGCAGACTGGAATATTGAATCAACTAGAAAAAGGTTTGGGAGAACAATCAGCTCAAGGATATGTAGGACTATCTCAAAAATTGAAGATATCGGATGCATCCATGACATCTCCTACTCAAATAATAAATGAGGTAAGTCATGTAGAATTATTTCTGTCACAATTAACTACTGATGAATTGAATAAACTGCACATGTCTACTGGACAAGAAATCAGAAGAAGATATAGGGAATATATGGATAGATTAAGCACATGTCATAAGGAAAAGGATTCTTTACAAGCAAACTACGAATAGCTGAAGTCTGAAAAAGGATCTATATGTTCAAAAGATAGCACAATTAGAGAAAGAAGCAAAGGGAGCAGTGACACAAGGTAGGTTGCTAAAATACAAACTAGAGAAGGCACATCAGGACACAAGTTGCCTATAGAAAGTAGTAGAAGAAGTATACAACATACTTCCAGAAACCCACAAGAATGAAGACATCTCTTCAAAAAGAAAGGTAATAATGATTGAAAAATCCTTTCAGGAATACAAGACAAAATTGAGAGTCGGTCATCAGAAAAATTCTCAGAAGTGGAATGGATAGAAACTGCAAAAGAAAGTCTCATATCTATGGATGAAAGATGCACATAATTACACAAAGAAAGCATACAGGTATGGATGAGTCTAGTTGAGGATGAATAGTTGAAAGAAGTAACTGAGAAGTTACAAACGACACAAAACATAGAGTGAAAAATCGTCTCTAGTATGACCAGTCTTCCAACAACGAAATTAACTAGTAAAAATTGGGGACTACAATAAGATGCAGCAAGAAGTAAACAAGTTGCATGAAGAACAAAGAAAGATCATTGAAAGACTTGGACCTTTACAGGAGGATGCTCTCAGCATTACAGAATCATGTTCTCTATTGCAGCATGAAATTAAGAACAGGAAGAAATTGATATTGTAGGAAAAGAAGAAGAATAAAAGGAAATGATAGTAACCGTGACAATGAATCTACAAGAGATTAAATACATCCTACAAGAACATAGAAGTAAGAAAACATGTATATAGGGGGATTTTTCCCAGGAACAATAAGGATAAGTTCTAAAAGTGCAATGGACCTCTTTGTCATTGATGTCAAAGGGGGAGAAAATGCATGAAGCTAATGAAACTAAGGGGGAATGCATGAAGCCTATGAAGCTAAGGAGAAATACATGAAGCGGTTAAAGCTATAAAGGATATAAGCAGACGTGAAAGAGTACAAAGTCTTGAGGACTGTAAAGTATGAATCATATGTAAAAGAGCATGAATTCTTGAGGACTACAACATGCCATACATATATGATCTGCACAGAAACAACACGATGCTGTAGAATTTGTTGTAGAAGAATGCAGTAATAAGAAAATCCCAAATGATTCAGGGGAGCACATATACAAGAGGAGCACTGCGACCAGACCATAGATGAATCACACAACTCAAAGAAAATTAGGCACAGCTTCATAAGGTGCTGACATCAATGCCAAAGGGGGAGATTGTTGAGCATTGATTGTCATTGATTTCAACTAAAGATGATGTCAATTGTTTGACCATAATCCAATGTCAAAGAGGATGTCAACTGATTTAGTATGAGCCATTTATATCAACACAAGTAAAAGTGGATACAACAGTTCAGCAGAAATATGAAGAAGCCACTTTGAGGAAGTCTACTATGCATAATGAAGAAAGCTTGAACATCATGAAGTACTTGTGTAGACATTGAGTCCACCAAGTCATACTATACCATGTCATAAAATGCTAAGGAGTTGGTTGGAAAATGATACAAGTGCCCAAACTGCCAAGAAGATGATTGGACCAGAGGGACAAGCAAGCTAGCAAGTCTATGTGTTTCTTGGTTGAAAGTTGGAGTGTGCTGGAGGAAAGGAACAACAGATGGTTGAACAATCCTGAAAGAGCGCAAGCACAACAAATCAGAATATGCCTTCAAGTGGTGAGAAGTGCACACGTTTCCAAATGGGTACGATCTGTTGAAGACCAAAATGGAAAAATACCACAGCCGACAAACAACAAGTGCACAAGTCCCACAAGTAGGAATAAGGTAGAGGTCAAAGTCCCACAAATTAAATGTAGGCATGTGCAAAGTTTATGAAAAGTTTCAATACAACAAAAGCACATCACCCAAATGCAATGATGAGTATGGGTTACAAACCCACTATGAAGAAGTCGGAGAATGCGCAGACTATGCAAGTTGGTGATAACACAAGGGTGCATTATCCACAAGGGATGGTACAACAAACATCATTGAAATAGTAAAGATCATGGACAAGGTTAAAGATTGCGCACATACCAGAACGCAATGGTACATCTAGAGTGCAATGGTACATCACCAAGGTGCAAAGTCCTACTAATTTGTGAACCCTAAGGGAGCTTGATACATCAGAGACAACACATCAATAACGTAGATGATGACACGTGGAATATGCACGATCTGTAAAGTATGGGAGAGGAAATTCCACGACCGACTTGAAATCATACTATCCTTGAAGGACATGTATAAATGGAGATGCAAGTTGGAGAATGAAAAGTGAGCATGGGAGAAAGTTGTGAAGCACAGAAGTAAGAGTGCAAGTTTAAGTTTGTTTTTTGGGGCATCAAGTGGCTCATGGATGGAATAGAATGATATAGGTAAGAGACAGATGTCCACATGCAATAGAATGAAGTTTTGATGGTGTGCAAAATGATACCGTAAGTTTGTGACAATTGCGCAAATGCCGAAAGGAAGAAATAGTTAAAAATGCGAAAGTGTTGGATACTTTGAAGGGATGTATCACAATTAGCACGTCGATAGTCACAGAAGTTGAAAAGACAAAAGTGCAAAGACAAAATCAATAGATATCATATATTGCGCGGATGTCTTGTTGATGTAGATGAACTGAAGTGAAAGTGTGCGAAGTTGAATATTACATCTAATGCACAATAGTAGAAAAGAATCAAAGTCAGACAGGTGCATCATGATGCAGATGATCCGAGACAAGTGCGTTATACTGAACGAACCAATAATTTGATGCATAGGAGGTCACAAATCCTCTAAAGAACTGCAACACTTATTCTGAATGGACACATCATAAGGTGTGCAGTTACCATTGTTACTAGTTCTTCATTTCTGTACAGCATATCATCAATAGAAAGAAGAGTATCACTTGATCTTTGCAGTCACGTAAAGAAGAACGTTGAATCAGAAAGAGAGGAATGCAATATCAGCAGAGCACACAATTCATGACATAATTCATCAACAGAGGTATGAATTGATAAGGTATAGAATTCAAGTGATGTATGTAGCGCAGTAACAAATAACCGTTTGCATACGAAATTTGCACACAACAGAATTATTATCCAAAGAACAGAAGAAGTGCGCAAATCTGAAGGACAACAAGGCAGTAAAATATATCAAACATTAGGGTGGTCGGATGGGGCAAGGAGACAGGGAGTTATATCATCCTTCAATTTGGAGCCTATAAACAACAAGGAGACAGGGAGTCACAGATTCCTTCAAGTTGGTGCCTACAAAACAAAGTGATAAGGGGTCTATGCCTCCTTCCAGTTGGTGTTGGAGAAAAATCAGGGGGTTGGATCCTCCTTCCAGTTGGTGTTGGTAAACACAAGAATTTGGTGCTTCCTTGAATGTATTCTTTCATACTATAAAGAAGCATTCTATCATTTTCTCTCATTTGGGTTTCCACGTGAAAATTGTGTGTGTTATGTGTTGATGATATGGTGTATGTACATGTGAATGTTAATTTATTGATGCATAACTGATGATGAAAGTTAAGTAAAGTTTAATCTTTTCAAGAAGGTAAAAATATGCTAATAACTGCGCTAACACTGATTCACCCCCCCTCTCAGTATTAAATAGATTCCAACAATGTGTAGTATATGACGACAAAGAGACCTCAATTTAAAAACCTTTAGTACATCACCTAAACTACTCTCAAAGATAGTTGTTAATCTACTAATAAAGTGGAAAGTTGGTATAAGAGATTATAACACTCAGGTAAAACAAAAGTTTGATGTACATGATGCTAGTCTCAAACCTCACTTTTTATTTTAAACTTAGAAATATTTAATCATATTGTACATAACAATTTAGTAGATATAGGATCATTTTCAAAGGTGAAGCCTTACTCTGTGCATAGTAAAAGAAATGCTACCCAACTAAACGTTCTACCCAAATTATACATTTAGACGAATAAGATGTGAAATTTATTGGGAAACTTAAATACGTTTTGATCATTGTAGAATCAAGTCCAAAATTTCATCAAATCAAAGAAATCATTACTATTAATATACCTAAGTCTTGTAATTTTTTGTTTGCAAATATTGGTCAAAAATTTTGTAGGGGTATTTTGCTACATATTGGTCCCATTTATGACTACTAGGGAAGGGAGTGAAGAATGAAGTTCATATAGACAAGGAAGCTCATAACAAACATATTTTCATAGAACTAGAAGAACCAAATGAACTTATATTTTTCACACTTTCAGTTCTAGGAAATTATTTTCTTAAAACTAAAATTGGGAATTATTCGGCAAGAGAATCACCATTGGAATTCAACAAATAGTGTGGACTCCTTCATTGCACTTGAGCTAAAGAAAATGATCATTCTAGCATAGTAAATGTAGAAGGTAGTGTTTCAATTAACCTAAACATATATACTATTTGGACTTTATTTTTTGATGTATCTAAGTCACATTAGCTAGTTGTATTCTAATAAATCCACAACAAAGAAAACACTTATTTCCTATAGACTACAATTTTAATGCACCAACAACACTATTGAGAATGAGGCCTTAATTCAAGGTCTATACAATGTAGTTAAAGTTAAAACTTTTGGAAGTGTTTGGTATTCAAAAATAATCTTAAGATAGGTAAAAAATTGTGTTCACTGCTTATTACCTAATTTGAAAGGTTATCATCTTGAGATATCTAAGTTAATTAATGAATTTGATGTTTTTAATATTACTTCAATTCCTTGTTCTAAATATGTGACTGTTGATATATGGCCTAATTTTGCTTCTAAATGTTCTTTTTCATTAATGGATTTTCTATTGAATTGCTTTTCATCCCATCAGTGCTAGACAATGTTACTAATTGGAGGGTATTTGATGAATACCAATAGAAATCCAGTTTTTAATATATGGGAACACTTTAAAAAATGGTGTAATTGATGATAAATAACATTGCTCAAAAGCTATGCATAACTCCCAAGATTGAATAAAATCTAAAAGGAAACTTTATGCCAAGAAATTTCTTGAATTAAGAAAATTTGTTCCATCTACAAAGTAGGCTTCCAAACTCTATAAATGTCAAAACAAATAGCTCTTCTGTGAACCATGAATTGACAAACTTGAGAACTATTGAAAATCTCATAACTATAAATCTTGGGACTTATTGTTCACCAATACATAAATGGGCCAACATTTGTCTATTTTGATAGTATCCAAACGTGATCACTAGGAGTTGTGAGGAATTAAAGACGTCCAACCCAAGGATTATACAAAATGATATTTCCTTTAAGGAATGTGTCATACCATTCCAACAAAAGTTAAAGAAGTTACATCCAACATTGGAATCTCTAAATCAAAAGGAATTGAATAAATTGTTGGATGTTAAAGTCATTTTTAAATTTAAACATTTTGAATGGGTATAAAATTTAGTCCTCGTAAAAAAGAAGTGAGGGGAAAACAGATTATGTATTGATTTCTAGTTTCTAAACAAAGCATAAAACAAAAAAGCTTATCTTGTTCCTCCAATGGAATAGATTGTGTCAAGGTGAAAGATGTTTTCACTGATGGATGGTTTCTATGGTTATAATCAAGTACTAGTGGCTAAAGCAGATAAGTTGAAAACCACATTTCATACAAAGTTGGGAACCTTTTCCTATCAAATAATTCCATTCGAATTGATTAACACTGAGGTTACTTTTAAATGAGCCATGGACATATCTTTAAGAGAGATCATATTTCATAGTGTGTTATGTCTAGATGATGCAATAATCTATTAAAAAATTAGGTTATATCACATTCGCAACCTGAAACAAAACTTTGAAAGGTGTAAACAGTATGGCATTTCTCTCAATTCAAAGCAAAATATTTGTGTAGTTCAAACAAGAAAGCTTATTGGTCATATTATTTCAAAATATGGGATTAGGTTGATCCTGAAAGAACAAAAGCTATCACCTATATTCACATTCACATTAATAAGAAGGCAATGCAATCTTTCTGTGGAAAGATAAATTTTGTTAGAAGGTTTTTATCAGAGTTTACTGAAACTATTAATCCCTTGTAGGAAACAATTAAGAATTTGTTTGCGTTTAAATGGACTTCAGTTGAGAAGGGATGTTTCAAAATAATTAAAATTGTAATTGTTGCATCCCTAACATTGCATAGCCCTAATTTCAACAAAGATATGTTGTTGTATGTGTTTGCATCTAGCCATTCCATTGCAACACTTATCACATAGAGGAATTATAAAGGGATGCGCACACAATCGCATTTGTGAGCATTGGTCTACAAGGGGCCCTTTTTAATTATCCAACCATTAGTAAGAAATCCTTTGCATTATTTAAGGTTGTTAAATAGTTCATAACTCATACCTTAAACAACACACCAATGCAATCATGCCTCTCCCAATTATCAAATATTTATATGTCCAAAAAGAACTTGGTGAAATGAGAGGAAATTGTATGGGTGTCCATTCAAGAAAATGAGATGGAATTTACACCTACACAAATATTTAGAGGCCAAGGCTTATATAAATTAGTAGGGAAAGTTCTAGACCTTGTTGACCATCTAAGAAAGGGTGGAAAAATGAAATCTCCCTTTATGCATAAATTTTTTTGTTCATGTTCCAACATCAATGGACTCATAGTATATTGATTTGCAGTTTTTTATAGATTTGTGAAACTCAGAAAAACTAAATACAAAAAAAGAAGGCATTGAGGCTTAAGTATACTTAATACCAATTTATAAATTGTGTCTTGTTTTGGAAGGATTTTAAAGGTGTATTGCTAAGATATTTGGAAAAACGAGATGGTCATCATGTTCTTAAGGAGTTACATGATGATCTAGCCATACGAAATTTTCTATCTTCTTGGCACGACAAAATATCATAAGATATTGAGAGCTAGCTATTATTTCCCAACACTTTTCAGGGATTCCTGCACATACACCTAAAAATGAAAAGTTTGTTAGATAGGTATTGGATGTGAGAAAAAGCACACTATCTCATTGTAGCTCATAACAATTGATGAGCCATTTGAACAATGGGGTGTGGACATTTTAGGGGAGATAAAACCCAATTCCTCAAAGAATCACAAGTATATCCTAATTGCGATGGACTATTTCACAAGATGACAAAATTAGTACCAATGGTAAAAGTAAATGAAGCAGTTGTTATCAAATTCACTGACCAACAATTAATAACCAGGTTTGGTGTTAGTTCAATTTTATTTTTTATAATGGTACATGTTGAACTTGTTGGTTGTGGAGCCCAATATTCCTTATTCAGAGATCATGTTTCGGCCATTTCTGGATCCGAGCCCATGACAGGGGGATTTGGGAGAGCTTTACCCCCCAATACAGTTGCCATAGGGGGGGCAGGGTAATTTCATAGTCATGACTTGGTCAATAATGGGTGATTTACGGGCCCATGGTAATCCCTCTTTAAAAGGAAGGCATTGTAATATGGTTGTGTATTGTAATATTGTAAATATCTCTATGATTGTGTAAGAGAGACTATGAGAGAGTGAAGAGGAAATTGCAGCGGATGTGTTGCAGGTTGTTTTTCCTTCGTTTGTTGGACGATATAATAAAAGGATTGGAAATTTCTTGATGGACATAGACCAAATTGGGTGAACCACGTATATTGGTATCTCTCTTTTGTTGTGTCTATGTGATTTATATTTGCATCTTGTTTATTATGATTACTCTGCGATCCTATTTTTCTAACATAACTTTGTTTTCCATTGATGTCAACTAATGTCAAAGAGGATGTCAACTGATTCAGTTTGATTCATTGATGTCAACTGAAGTCAAGTGGTTTTAGCATTCCCATGCCAGCTTGAATAAGTATAATAAAGCCACATTGAATAAGTATATGCGCAAGCAAGATGGTGAAGGATATGGATTCCAATGTGAAGAAGTATATCTATAAGTTGCATCCAGTATGAAGAAGTGTGTCCAAGAGTACATCATGCATATATAGTTTGAAGAAGTACATAAAGCACATGTACTTGAGCAGGTCACAATTCCATCCAATCATAGTCCTTCAAGGCACAAGATAAAGGGTTGGTTGGACAAAAAGACGAAGAGTGCACAAGCAATCCAAAGAATACATGGGACAAAGTCTAGCATGCACAAGCAACTCAAGAAAATATTCTAGTGTGCGCAAGCAAATAAAGTGGAGTCTCCAAGAAGCATGGTACAAGAGATGGTTGAACATCTCTACAAGTCCTGAAATCACGTAGGTCATCGCCACTCAGAAGATGATTTCAGTTGATCATGCATGCACAAGTTTCAAGAAGGGTGTAGCAGTTGATGTCATCATATGCACAAATTCCACAGTTGATGACACAGCAAGTGTGCAAGTCCCACAAGTGATGGTACCGCAAGGGTCAATGTCCGACCAAGTCAAAGATCACATATGTGCAAGTTCCGCAAAACCATTGAAACATCAAGTGCTCAAGAACAAAAGTGATGGTACAGAAAGGGTTAAAGTCCCACCAAGTCGAGGACCATGTATGCGCAAAACCCATAAAGAAAGGAAATCAATGGCACAAAACATGACATGTGGAAGAAGCACAATCCACGAAGCAAGGAAGAAGGAATTCCACAACCAACTTCTAGACATACAATCCTTGCAGGACATGTATAAAAAGGGAAGCAAGTTGGAGATTTTAAGTAATCTTGATGGCGAGGTTGAAGAGATTCTAAGCAGAAGATAAAAAATCATATTCGGCGCATCATGGGCTCGAGATACAAAATAATATGATCTAGCGAGGAGACAAGTGCGCACAAGCAGAGGAATAATTGAGATGATGATGAAGAATCAAAATTTGTAAGGAAGATGAAAAGAGGATGAGGTAAGTATAAAAACAAATTTCCTTTCAAATGTGGAGGAATATGCCATTTTTCTTCTAAGTGTCCTTACAGAGAAGATGGAGATAGAGACAACAATGCAGAATCTAGTTCTCATGAATGAAGAAGTGTGCACACTCAGCACGGACCCAAAAAATAAAAGGAGGGTTAAAAAACAGAAGAAAATTATGTACACTAAGGAAGATGGCAATGTATCTAGAGGAAGTGACTGCGACGAAGAACCAAAAGAAGTACTTTTCATGGCCTTTGTAGAAGAAAGAAGTGATGAAAAGAAGAAGAACAGTTCAAAGAATACTCTAGTTGGGAAAAGCAAACCAGGATCACTAGACAAATAATTCTTTAGTGGATGATTCAAAACACCTCCAAAGCCAGTTACACCACCAAATCCAGTTGCAGAAGTTAAGAGAAATAATCAATCTAAGGAATAAGAAGATGCTACAGACATTGACTGGGAAGGTGAATATAGTGCCCTAGATGAATTAAAGAAGTCAAGAAAGAAGATTAAATTCTTGAAGGATAATTTGTCTAAGTATGAAGAATAGGATAAGCTATTTCAAGAGTCCCTTGATGCAAAGGTTAGTGAAGAAGTGACCAACTATGAGATACAACTAATTTGCACACAAGACACTTGGTCAAAGTGCTTGAGGAAGAGAATGTTGCATTAAAATATTCTTTGGAATAATTAGCGCAGATAAATAGGATGATGACAATTAATCTTGAGGAGAATGACAAAGAGATATCTCGTCTACAATACAAGCTAGTTGAAATGAAGGGAAAGAAACAAGTCCAAGTTCCCATAGTAAACTGTGCACATCAAGAAAGCAACAAGATCAGTGTTGAATATGAAATGAAGAACAAGTTCAAAGACATCACATCAATAATTGTGAACAATATCTTGAAAGATCAAAGATCACTTGAAGACAAATAAGGTCTTGGTTCTGAAAAGGCATTAAAGAAGGTTTGAGATAGAGAACATTGCCCAAATCATGCTAAGTCTTTCAGGCATGACAGTTCCTTCAACAACTAAACTCTTTCCAATATACTAACCAAAGAAGGATCAATACTAAGGATGAAGTGCACAAGATGCAATCGCTTTGGTCATGTTGCAAAATATTGTCAAACTATGAGATGTTATGCATGTGATGGTTTTGGACATAAGGCTATGTACTATCGAAGGGTAGTAAACTATCTAGATGAAGACTTATTACGCAAAGGAAATAACATTGCGAGGAATCATATTGAAAATTCTCAATTACGAAATCAAGATAGAAGTGCACACAAGAAAACATGGGTAAGGAAATATCAGTAGAAGAAGCAGACAATCCAGGTACATCCAAAGCAACAAGTAATTGTTGCTCCTCCTACTAATATTAAGAAGATCAGGTGAGACCCTTGAATTCAAACATGATGCATCGTATAATTTAAGGAGTCTGTTAGTGATGGTAGGGTTTGTAGATAAGTTTGTTGCATTGATTAACAAGAGTGCAGAAAGTTGTGTGTTGAGTAAAACTGTCACAGAAAATAGCTCGACGTTTCAGAAAATTGTGTGCATATATTCATTTTGTTACTAAGTGATGATTGTTGCATAAAATCTCTTGCATGAGTTGCAGTGAAGAACAATTAATTGCTGAAGTAAATTATTATGGCATAGAAAGGGAAAAACTCTTGCATATATCTTAATGAAGAAAATATACAATCATTTATAGACATGAGTCTGTGCAAAAGGTGTGATTTGTATTCAAAATCAGTGTCTTTACAAAATTGCATGATCCTTCTAAAATGAAAAGGAACTCCATGTTGAGGCCAAAAAGGCATATACAAACCAAAACCGAAAAAATTGAATCACAAAATATATCTACAACCGCAATTCAAGATCAAGTTCTAGGTCTGGCTAGTGAGAAAGATGAAGCTCTAATTCCATTGACATCAACACAGTACACTCTGAAGAAGGGCACAAAGGAAGAAGTTGTAGAATTGCAGACGATGGTGGTTCAGTATGTTGGGGCCGAAGTAAGGATATTTCATCCAGAATATGTTGTTGTTGGAATTCCAGTTTATCGACCCGACGACTTAGTTGAGCCAATTGTTCAGCATGCCCATAATTCACCTGTGACCAAACGTTTTAGTGTTGAAACTTTGTGTCCTCCATCCCACAATTCCAAGGTCCCATATCAAATTTCAGGTGTGTAAATTCGGACTACTACAACTAAACAGCTAGTTGCACACTCTAAAGGTATTTGTTCATTCTCTAGTAGAAGGAATTCATTGGCAAGTAAGGCAAGAAAGCAGGAAGCAATGCAACAATAGAAGGGCAGAAGTGGAAAATGTGATGAAACGGACATTTTCTCGTTGAGCTCTTATAGAATCCGATGGATGATCTTAGCGCATATCGATTTAATTTGAAGATATGTTCATTCAATATCGCTCAAGTTGAAGAAGGTGGTGGAGTCGCCAAAATTGAATGCGAGAGTTAATAGGTTTTGGAAAGGAGTACAAAAAGTGGAAATCCTTTGTGTGACGAATGATGTTGCCCCAAAAAGGTCAAGTACAATCGCAACACATCATTGTTTCCACACGAACTAAGTGTCATGTCCACTTTCATACCAAGTTCGCTAATGAATGAAAAACGTGCCAAATATTTGGTTTTCATGGAAAGGGATGTGACGACATTAAATGCCACAAGGCCTGGTGACAGCGCAGTAAATGCGATAGATGAAACAGATAGGCACGGAAAGGAAGTAAAAAAAAAATAATGCAAAATCAGTAAAGGATTGATTTTGGCACTGCGCAGTTGGGAGGAGAGGATGCATGTATGAACCACTGTGCAAAGAATGATGAAGTGGAACAAGATATCAAGATACATAAGTAATATAGAACCTATACAGAAAAAGAAATCAAAGATAATTATGAAAGCAATATGCAGATTGCAGGATATCAACGCAGAATAAATGAAGCATGAAGACATAGGGAGTTATCCATGTGAGCAAATAAGTAAAGGCTAACTCAAAACAAAAGAAAGAGGAACCAGTAATTACTCAAGAAAAGCATGAAGCTGAAAGTACACATGACATGAATGCAGCCGAGAAGAAACAATATAAAGAAGAAGATTCATGAAGCTGAGAAGTAATACAACTATGGAGAAAAAGCATGAATCCAAGACACAATGCAGCTGAAGCAAGACATATGAGATAGATGATGAAGAAGACGTGAAATAGTTTGAAGCATATTTTTAAAGTAATGACATGAAGAAGATACAGAGAAGAATCATGAAGCATGTATCAGTACAATGTAAATAATCATGATGCATGTGATCTGTGCAGAGGTAACCGAAAGCAAGAAGAAGCACTAGAAGTACAATGCGCAGATTTCAGAGGTTCACACTAGCAAAGAACTCAGGGGGAGCATGTACACAGAGGGAGTACTGCAACAAGCACATATGAAGCATACAAGTTCAAGAAGATGACTATGCACAACTTCATAAGGTATTGACATCAATACCAAAGGGGGAGATTGTTGAACTTTGGTTTTCATTGATGTCAACTAATGTCAAAGAGTATGTCAACTGATTTAGTTAAATTCATTGATTTCAATTGAAGTCAAGTGGTTTCAGGATTCCCATGCCATCTTGAAGAAGTATAGTAAAGCCACATTGAAGAAGTATATGCGCAAGCAATATGGTGAAGGATATGGATTCCAGTGTGAAGTATATCTAGAAGTTGCATCCAGTATGAAGAAGTGTGTCCAAGAATACATCCTGCATATCTAGTTTGAAAAAGTACATAAAGCACATGTACTTGAGCAGGTCACAAGTCCATCCAATCATAGTCCTTTAAGGAACAAGCTAAAGGGTTGGTTGGACACAAAGATGAAGAGTGCACAAGCAAGCCAAAGAATACATGAGACAAAGTCTAGCATGCGCAAGCAACTCAAGAAAATATTCTAGTGTGCACAAGCAAATAAAGTGGAGTCTGCAAGCAGCATGGTACAAGAGATGGTTGAACAACTCTACAAGTCCTGAAATTGCGTAGGTCATCACCAATCATAATATGCTTTCAGTTGATAATGTGTGCACAAGTTTCAAGAAGGGTGTAGCAGTTGATGTTATCATATGCGCAAATTCCACAACCGATGACACAGCAGGTGTGTAAGTTCCACAAGTGATGGTACCGCAAGGGTTAAAGTCCCACCAAGTCAAAGATCACATATGTGCAAGTTCCAAAAAATAATTGAAACATCAAGTGCGCAAGACCCATAAGTGATGGTACAACAAGGGTGAAAGTCCCACCAATTCGAGGACCATGTATGCACAGAACCCACAAAGAAAGGACAAATCAACGGCGCAGAACATGACATGTGGCAGAAGCACAATCTGCAAAACAAGGAAGAAGGAATGCCACAACCAAATTGTGGGCATACAATCCATGCATGACATGTATAAAAAGGGAAGAAAGTTGGATATTTGAAGTACTCTTGATGGAGGCATCAAAGAGATTCTAAGCAGAAGATACATAATTATATTCAAGGCATCACGAGCTCGAGATACAAAACAGTATGATCTAGCAAGGAGCCAAGTGCACACAAGCACATGAATGATTGAACTTATGGTGTGCAGAATGATGTTGTAGATATGTGACGATTGCGCAAAGACATAAAGGAGAAATGCAAAATATGCGCAAGTGCATGAGGACTGAATGATAGTAGCACAACCAGCATGTAGATAGTCACAGATGTTTTGGAAGGAAGAAGCACAGAGACAAAACTGAGGTATGTCAGTAGATACGTAGAAGTTCAGCTAATGCACAAAGGTTGAAGTGAAGTGAGTAGAGAAGTCCATCAGATGTGCGACGACAAAATAGCAACAAAATCTAGTATGCGCTTCATGATGACGATGATCTGAGGAAAGTGCATTAAACCGAAAGGATGAATCATATGATGCACATCATGTTGCAGAGTTTTTGAAATATTGTGGCACTTAAATTGAATGGACACATCTAAGTGAGTGCGCAGTTCCATATGATACCAGTGCACAATCTCATATAACCAAGCTATCAATTGAAGTACAATATTAGTTGGTAGGTGCAGTTGCGCAATAGCAGAATGACACAGCTAATCAGTGGCGCAGACTACAGCAGATGAAGTAGCACACAATATATGAAGTGATTCATCAGTAGAAGTGAAGTATTGAGTGGAATGAGAATTCAAGTGGTGTATGCCGAGAAGTGACAGCTATATGAATGCATACAAAAGGTGCACATAGTTGAACGAATAAAAGAAGATCAGAAGTGTGCACAAGTTGGAAGTTTAATAAGGAAAAATATTATTTTGGATATCTGGGTGGTAGGACGGGGCAAGGAGCAGGGGGCCATAGCCTTCTTCCAGTTGGTATTGGAGAACATCGGGATTTGGTGCTTCCTTCAGGTCAGTATCTGTAAAACCAGGGGGTCGGTGCCTCCTTCCAGTTGTTGCTAGTAAAAACAGGAATTCAGTGCTTCCTTGAATGTAATCTTTTCATTACAAAAGAGCATTATGTGGTTTTCTCCCATTTGGGTTTACACATCAAAATCCTTTGTGTTATGTGTTCTTTGTCTTGGTGCATATATGGATGGATGTTTTTATTTATATCGGATGCATAACTAAAGATCAATATTAAGATAAGACTAATCTAGTAAAGAAGGTAAAAACTGTTGATAACTGCACTAACACTGATTCACCGCCCCCTCTTAGTATTAAATGGATTTCAATAGTACATATTTCTCTTGTTTAAGATTAACTGAGTTTTCTTTGGAAAACAGAGTCAGCCCAATATTATATTAATTACTACCCTTAGGGTAAAGGTGTAGATGATTCCACTAATAATAAAGTAATATGAATTCTAAAGAATATTGTAGTTGATCATCAACATAACTAACACAATGCATAACCTCCCCATGGTTTCTTTAGTAACCTCCCCTTGGTATATGGAAAATAAGTCATATTTCTTCCTAATATTTTTCTTCCTTCTCTTCTATGCACCCCACGTGCTCAAACGCAGAATTACCCAACTATCCAAGGGAGAATCGATGCCTTGATTAAACTAGATGAAGAGTTCAAGAAAGCTAAGAAAAATATTGATGTTCATCAATAGATAGTGAAAATATGGTATGATAAATATTCAACATGTAGAAGGATTGAGGCAGGAGACTATAGTGATCCTTAACCCAGAATTTGAATCCAAAAAAAAATATAGAACCCTTATACTTTAGAAACAACCAAAAGATATTCACCATATTAATAACATTAAGATATAGAGAAACCATTAAGGTAGGGTAACATCATCAATTACTCCTTAAGGAAGGAATAAATCCAAAATCCATGCTTTCTACGATACAATTAATTGCACATACCTAAATACAATGATACTCATGTGTATTTATACTGTCTCATGAGTATTCTTATGGGCTTATGCCAAATAACCCCTCATTATTATATTATTTCCTTAAAAGTATCTAATGGGACTATGCCATTATTTATGGCCACATTACATTAATTAATTCCCCTTAGGTACACATTACATTATATATTCCCCTTGGGTATCTCCCTTGGTACCCCATATTATCCTCCCCTGGGTATATTACATTCCATCCCCCTTGAAACATGTTTCATCATCAAAACATGAGTGGAGGTCATATAATAATATCTACTAAGAATAGTAGTCAACTGGTACCAAGCATTAGCATCCATCCACTCAAGTGAAATGTGGATAAATGGTCTAACTTCTTCCTTGCCACCTTGATCTTGATTCTAGTTCCTTTGGTTCCATGATGTTTCTTTGCTACTCTAGTGTCTCCATGCATTACTTTTATTTCTTCATATGCCTCCATGCAGGTGCGCTTCCAGTTCCATGTTGGTCCATAGTGATTTCACTTATACTTATGACCTTACACTGATGAAAGTTATTTATCATGCTAGTGTGGGTGTTGATAGATTGCAACCTTGGCTATTGGTTCTTCTTTATTTGACTCTTGAACCTGTTGTTCCTTAGGGTCATGTAGATCCTTATGATATTTTTCTCGTTTATCTCCTTCTTAGGGAATTTCTTCATGTGATTCTACAACTTTTTCTTCTTCTAGTTCAACCTTTGAATTTGCATTTTTCATGTCTATATAAAATTCAACTATTTCACTTGCAAGGAATTCTTCATGTCCCCCCTTGGGCCCTTCTTGTTTAGTAAGAGAAATATGTTGCAAGGTAATTTTTTTTTCTTGTATCAAAGCTTCAAAAAAATCTTTTGCACATTAATATCAAATGTTCTAACTGAGTCCATTGAAGGATATCTCAAAAAAATATTCACATCATCCATTTCTATTGCATAAAAAATTGAATGCAACACATTTATCCATGGTAACCTTCAAATATTTAAAAACTTGAATACACTCGCCATTAATAACATGTGTGTTTTGAATATACTTTGTAGGAAGTTGCAATATTTTAGCTAAATCAACATTGATTAAATTATGTTTGCTACTAGGGTTTATATAAACAATGACCCTCAGTTGTTGAATACATTTGTGAACATGTAATATAAAGTTGTCACATGAAAACAACCCTCAACGCTTTCTTTATCATTGTTCATAACTTTAGGACACCTATGCAAAAATACCCTTCTAATTTCTTTATTTGAAATTTTATTCAACTTGACCTTATCAAGTAAATTCCAATTGTATTACTTCTTCAGAGTATGAGACCACCTGTATAAAAGAACTTTTTATATTCTATATTGGAATGACTCAATGGTGCCTCGGGGTCAATTGTCCTAAACCATTTGGTAGTGTATTCCATTAGAATAGAATATAATGCATGTCTCCAAGTAGAGGGTTTTTTAGTCTTTCAATAATATATGTATTCTTCAATTCTAGGGCCATTAGAATTTCCTATAAAAAAAACATCTTGATTGCTAACTCCAAAAATAGAGCTAGGGTTTTGAAGAAAATCACTTACTTTTGATGGAACAAAATTAAAATCAGAATAACCCCCTCAATATTTCTTAGAATCTCTATTATGACCAAAATTATGAAATTCCACAATCATTATGCATTGACTATAGTTGGTCTGACTAAAATATGTTTACTCTATCAAAAGACAACATCTCTGCATCTGCACAGTTGTCCCCAAAAAGGCTTTAAAAACAACCAATTTTAATTAGCAATTACTTCACTTTCCAAACTCCATTTTGGATTATTTGTTTTTTGAAATTGGGTGTATCGGTCATAAGAAATCATATATGCAATTTTTTTCTTCGAATTCTTCACAAAATGTTTTAGAAATCATCTTGAATTCTGCCATCCTCTTTTTCCCTTCAAAAATATGCAAAAAATGAAAAAAAGTCTCACTATTTTTTTTGGCCCCTTTTGATATTCATTTTGAATAATTAACTAATCACCCTTAGTAGAAGTTCACAATTATTTAGTGAATGGGTGAAACTCTTTGGTTAGATTAGTAAATTGTCCAATACTTAGGATTTTGATTCATTCAAGATTCAATCACTTAATTAATCATGTGTTCCACCATTTGATTTTAGATCATTTGTTTTTTTTGCATGTCCAAGGTCAACCTACTCATTATCGTTGTAAATAAAACTTTCTGATATTTTCATAATTTTAGCATTACTGCGTTTGGCACTTGACAACTTCACAAGTTAGGAATAGGTCATGGAGTGAATTTTAAACAATTAAAATGAATAGACCAAATTGTGAGATTTTTTGGGTCAATAACATGGATATTGAACTGAGCAAGTTGAATTGGAACACATTATTTACAAATTCTTTGAACAATATGCATGGAAATAAATTCAAGCAAAATTGAAAATTGAAAGAAAAATTCAAACATTGAAATGAGACTAAAACTGCCTATGTACAAGCTAGTTGTCCTTGCAGGGAAACTAACTGGAACAACATTTTAGAATCTATTCATTGACATGGAGGAGGTCTACGTCCCCTTCCATATTTTTTATTTATATTTTCTAATGCCAATTTTTTGGACCACCTCAAATGCTTCGATCCAAAGATGTTGAAATTTCATGTCTTTTCCTTTAGGCTCATTCAACTTATGTCACTTCAAAGTAAGGTCTCCCACCTTAATCCTTCTACATGTTGAATATTTATCAAACTATCTTTTCATCGCCTACTGATAAACATCAAGATTTTACTGACCTTTCTCGCACTCCTCTTCTAGTTTCATCAAGACATTTATTCTCCCTTGGATAGTTGGGTAGTTTTTCGTTCGAGCACCATGGGTGATTTGAAGGGAAGGTAGAAAAATATTAGGAGGAAAGATGGTTTCTTTTCCATATACCAAGAGAATGTTACTACAGACACCCTGGGTGTCACTCTAACAACCCAAAGGGAATTTGGCAATGCAATGTGCTAGTTATTTTGATGATCAACTACAATATACCTAGGGGAGGATAATATGGGGTACCTTGCTAGGTACCCAATGGGAATATATCATGTGATGTGTACCTAAGGGGGGATAATTAATGTAATGTGGCCATAGTAATGTAATATTCCCGGTAGGTATTTTGAATGAAATAATGTAATAATGATGGATCATTTGGCATAAGCCCCTAGGAATACTAATGAGAAAGTATAAATACAAATGAATATCATTGTATTGAGGTATGTGTGATGAACTGTATTGTAGCATGTATGGTTTGTGGATTTATTTCTTCCTTAAAGAGTATTTGATGGTGTTACCCTACTTTAAGGGTTTATCTATATCTTGGTGTTATTCTTATGGTGAATATATTTTGGTTATTTTTGAATTTTTCGGGTTAAGGATCACTACAATTGGAATCATATCACTGAGCTCGATGCCCGGCATCAATCTTGATGCCCGGCATCAAGCTCAATATCGATGCCCGGCATCAAGTTCGATGTCGGGCATCAAGCTCTATGCCCGAGCTCGATGCCCGGCTTCAAGCTCGATGTCGGGCATCAAGCTCGATGCTCGGCATCAAGCTGATGCCCGGCATAAGGATAATGCCCGACATCGAGCTTGATGTCGGGCATCAGCTTGATGACGGGCATCCATCTTGAGCTCGATGCCCAGCATTAAGCTCGATGCCCGGCATCAAGCTCAAGCTCGATTTCGGGCATTGAGCTCAAAATTGATGCCGGGCATCGAGCTCAAGCTTGATGCCGAGCATCGAGCTTGAGCTTGATGCTCGACATCCAGATGATGCTCGGCATCCAGCTCGATGCCCAACATCAAGTTGATGCCCGACATCAAACTCGATGCCCGTCATCAAACTCAAGCTCGATGATAGGCATCAAGCTGATGCCCGGCATCAAGCTCGATGCCTGACATCAAGCTCGATCCTCGGCATCAAGCTCGATGCCCTGCATGAAGGCATCGAGCTTGATGTCAGGCATCGAGCTTGATGCCGGGCATCAACTTGATGCCGGGCATCGAGCTTGATGTCGGGCATCGAGCTTGAGCTTGATGACGGTCATCGAGCTTGATGTCAGGCATCGAGTTTGATGCCGGGCATCAACTTGATTCCCGTCATCAAGCTTGAGCTCAATGCCCGACATCAAGCTGATGCCCGACATCAAGCTGATGCCCGGCATCAAGCTCGATGCCTGACATCAAGCTGATGCCTAGAATCGAGCTCGATGCCCGACATCGAGCTTGAGCTTGATCCCGAGCATCGAGCTCAAGGTCGATTCCCGGCATCGAGCTCAAGCTCGATTCCTGGCATCGAGCTCAAGTTCGATGCTCGGCATCGAGCTCATGCCCAACATCAAGCTCGATGCCCAGTATCAAGCTCAAGCTCGATGCCCGGCATCAAGCTGATGCGCGACATCAAGCTCAAGCTCGATGCCCAGGATCAAGCTCGATGCCCAGCATCAAGCTAGATGCATGGCATCAAGCTCGATGCCCGGCATCAAGCAGGATGCCTGGCATGGAGCTGATGCCTTGAGCTTGATGCCGGACATCAAGCTTGAGCTCGATGCCAGGCATTGAGCTCAAATTGATGCCCGACATCAAGCTGATGCACGACATCTTGATGCCGGGCATCGAGCTTGATGTCGAGCATCAGCTTGATGACGGGAATCGGGCTCAAGCTCGATGCCCCGCATCAAGCTCAAGCTCGATTCCCGGCATCAAGCTCAATGCCCGACATCGAGCTTGAGCTTGATGCCGGGCATTGAGCTTGATGTCGAGCATCAGCTTGATGCCAGGCATCAGCTTGAGCTCGATGCCCATCATCCAGCTCAAGTTCGATGCATCGAGCTGATGCATGGCATCAAGCTGATGCCCAGCATCAAGCTCAAGCTTGAGCTTGATGGCGAGCATCGAGCTTGATGCCAGGCATCAGCTTGTCAGGCATCGAGCTTGAGCTCGATGCCTGACATCTAGCTGCTTGAGCTCGATGCCTGGAATCAAGCTCGATGCCCGGCATCAACCTCAAGCTCGATGCCCGTCATCAACCTCGATGCCCGGCATCAAGCTGATGCCCAACATCAAGCTGATGCCCGACATCAAGCTCGATGCCTGTCATCAAGCTCAAGCTCGATTCCCGACATCAAGCTGATGCCCGACATCAAGCTCGATCCCTGGCATCAAGCTCGATGCCAAGCATCAAGCTGATGCCCGACATCAAGCTGGATGCCGAGCATTAGCTTGATGTCGGGCATCAGCTTGATGCCAGGCATCAAGCTTGATGCCAGGCATGCCCGTCATCAAGCTTGAGCTTGACGCCGGGCATCAGCTCGATTCCCGGCATCAGCTCGATGCCCGGCATCAAGCTGATGCCCGGAATCGAGCTCAATGCCCGGCATCGAGCTTGAGCTTGATCCCGGGCATCGAGCTCAAGCTTGATGCCTGGCATCGAGCTCAAGCTCGATCCCTGGCATCGAGCTCAAGATCAATCCCTCGCATCGATCTCAAGCTCTATGCTCGGCATCGAGCTCAAGCTCGATGCCCGAAATCAAGCTCGATTCCCTACATCAAGCTCAAGCTCGATGCCCGGCATCAAGCTCGATGCCCGCCATCGAGCTCGATGCCCGACATCCAACTCAATGCTTGGCATCAAGCTAATGCTCGACATCTTGATGTCGGGCATCGATCTCAAGCTGATGCTCGGCATCGAGCTTGATGCCCGGCATCGAGCTGATGCCCGGCATCAAGCTCGATCCCCAGCATCAAGCTCGATGCCCGGCATCAAGCTGATGCCCAGCATGTTGATGCCGGGCATCGAGCTTGATGCCGGGCATCGAGCTTGATGCCGGGCATCGAGCTTGATGCCGGGCATCGAGCTTGATGCCGGGCATCGAGCTCAAGTTGGATGCCCAACATAAAGCTTGCATCAAGCTCAAGCTTGATGCCCGACATCAAGCTTGAGCTCAATGCCCGGCATCGAGCTTAATCTCGATGCCCGTCATCAAGCTGATGCCCAACATCGAGCTTGAGCTTGATCCTGGGCATTGAGCTCGATGCCGGGCATCATCTTGATGTCGGGCATCGAGCTTGATGCCGGGCATCAAGCTTGATGACGGGCATTGAGCTTGATGACGGGAATCAGCCTGATGCTGGGCTTCAAGCTCAAGCTCGATGCCCGGCATCAAGCTCAAGCTCGATGCCCGGCATCAAGCTCAAGCTCGATGCCCGGCATTAAGCTCAAGCTTGATGCCCGACATCAAGCTCGATCCCCGGCATCTTGATGTCGGGGATCGAGCTTGAGCTTGATGCCAGGCATCGAGCTTGATTCCGGGCATCGAGCTTGAGCTTGATGCTGGGCATCGAGCTTGAGCTCGATGCCCGACATCAAGCTTCTTGAGCTCGACGCCCGGCATCAAGCTGATGCCCGACATCAATCTCGATGCCCGACATCTTATTTTTTTAAACGTGTTTTTTTTTTCCTACTATTTTAATTGTGTTTTATTGTGTATTTCTTTGTATTTTTTTTTCCTTGTTTTTTTCTTCTAAATATTCATTTTTTTTTTCCAAATATGTTTTTTCTAGATTTTATTAGAGGTTTGTTTATTATTTATTTATTTTTAGGAAATGGTTTCGAAATGGTGTAATTACAATCGAAGAGGAAAAAGAGGTGACATTGCTAGCACCTCTTTTGGATTTGGGGCTTGATTTTGGTATTTTCGTTGCAATGATACTAGTTGTTTATGCCACAATGTCATAAAAGCTATAATTTTAGGGTTTCCATTGCAACCACACCGCTTGGGTTACCAAAAATTTGTAATTTTAACCTCGAAACAAAAAAGGTTGATACCAGTATCATCACTTTTCATTTTGGGGTTGTTTTTTCACGTTTTTGACGTTAAAAAGTGATTTTTTATGGCTAGAGTTCTCGTTCATAGTATATAGTTCTCGTTTCATAGTATAAGTGGTTTTGAGTGTTAGCACACCAAAGGGAGATTAAGCAAGCTAATGTATAGGAAGGAGAAAAGCTAAACTAGAGAGCTAAGTCTAGAGGTAAAACCTAGGAGGTCTAGGAAGGGTTTGGGAAAACCTGGTAGGGTGTGTCTTTCAAGGGATAAGCACACTAGAGATTGGATGATCCTTGGTAAAGGTAGGTTTAAGGATTAAGCCTACCATCAATTGGTATCATAGCAGGAGAAAAAAAAAGAGACATAGAGAACAAGTTCTTTGGGTGAAGGAAAGAAGACAGGCCAGCAGCCTGTAAGAGGATTGAGGAAGTGAAGAGCTTTGCATGCAAGTGAGGAAGAAGAGGCTTGTAGCCTGAGCAGTAGGTTTATGGACATAAATAATTACTTTGGGAGGAGTGTATGCATGCAAGAGTTAGTAGCAGTTATTGAGGACATATCAGCAAGAAGACCACAGTCTTTAAGGACAATGATGAGGGAAACTAGTGAGGGTTTCTAAGAGGAAGTTAAGTGTGGCCAGGACCTAGTATTTCAACTGAGAATTGAATACAAGAGGACATTTATGTTCTCATGCAGATGATTTGTGGGAGTAATCCTAGAAGGAACATAGAGAAGTGCTCAGGAGGGTTCTGGAAAGAGGGCCAGTACTTGCCAAAAGACCAAGCACAGAGGAGGTTTGGTGAGGTAGGTTGTAGCAGGAAGGACTGTTACTGCAGAGGTTGGTGCAACTCATAGAAGAGTGAAGGAAACTCAAGGGGATGACTATTAAGAGTCATAGAAGAGCTTCAAGAGGCAGCCACAAAGTGAAGACAGAAGATGCCAAGGAAAATGGCATGAGGAGAAGAATGACGAATGAAGAGTGTGAGAGGGAGAGGGCTAAGATAGAATTCCATCTGGAAGCTATGATGGAGTTGTTACAGAAGAAGGAGGAAGACCAGAGGTGTGGTTTTCTTGTGAAAAGAAAGTTGAAGTGGTATAAGCTACAAAGGAAAAGAGAGCAACTGATAAATGCTCAGTGGAAGGAAGAGATACTCAAAGCAAGGGAGTGTCTGAGGGAAGTCTCGAAGACTGAAGCTTCAAGTGAGACCAAGAGGTCTCAATGTTTTGAAACTGATGTTTTGTGTGTGCTTGCAGGTACAAATAATGAGGAGAGACAATTTTCTAGTGTTGTCATAAAGAATGAAGGAAGAGGACAGAATCTGAATTCTGTTCAGGAAGAAAATGAGACAGCTGAGTCTCATGTGCGTGCACATGCACAGCTGAGTGAAAGAAATGGTTTCCAGCCTACTGTGAAAGCTGAAAACAAGTAGGACTTGGCTTATGATGATAGCCAAGAACAGAAAGAGGCAAAAGATGATATCAAGCATTCATATGTTATGCTTGAGAAGGCTGAAAAGAAGACCATTGAAGATTTTTTGAGTCTTATAGAAGACTTGGAACAACCAAAGAAAGATTTGGTGATTGAGTCATCAAATAAGACCATTGGCTTTTATGAGTTTAATGATAACAATTTGAATGTGTTTGCAGGTTGTATAGAAGACAATCCATCTCTTGGATTTGTCTCAAGTAAAGTTGAAAGTTGTCTAGCAAGACATGAAGAATATGATGCCAAGCATGAAGATACAATGCTTGAACAAGCTGACAAGGATATTTATTGACTGGAGAACCTGTTGGAGAAATCTAAGTCAAATTGGAAATTAGAACCTCGGGTAGACAAGCTATGTTTCAATCATTTTGATGAAGAAATGAAGTACCTTGAGGAGTGCAAAGGAAAATATGAAGTTGTGAGGGACTCATTCAGTCTAGATAGACAGATGGAATTGTCGTCAAGCAATGAAAAAGGAAAAGATAGGTTATTGCAGCATAAGGGATTTGTAAAATCCTTAATTAATGAAGGAAACAATCTTATGGGGAAAGAGACAATCATGTCTTATGAGAGGGAATTTGTTCTTGATGAGGACAAAGAAGATTTGGTTTACTTAGAGGGCCAAAGTAAGAATGATGGACAGACCTTTGGGACTGTCACAAGAACAGAGAATCAGAATCCTATTCGGACAGAGGGGGATGAGGTAATGTCACAAAGAGATTTGCTTAGTGATAAAGAAGAAGGTATTAGTGAAAATGAAGGTGAGACAAACATGCCTCATCTTAAGGAGGAAACAGTCTTGGGGCTGAAAGAGAGTGAATTGACTACTAAAATTAGTCAAAGGGCTGAAAGACAATCACTGAAGATTGTCAAGAAAAAAAGGGAGAGTTTTGCTGAAAATGTTACACATCATATTGTTGATATGTTTGAGATGAATCAGGAAGAAGGTGAATGGCTGAAAAGTTGGTTGAAAAAGTTGTATTGGCAGTGATATAGAGGTGTCTCAAGTTGTAAGAGAGGCAGGGGAAAATACTAGCTCACAGTCTTATGATGTGTTAACTAGTATACAGGAAAGACTGGGTGATTACATGGTTGCAATAAGAAAATTAGAAGGAAATTTACTTTTTGATAGAAAGTTTGCAAACAAGGAGAAGAAATTGGATATTGCAGAGGGAGATATCTTTCAAGATATTCAGGAAATCTGGGTGGCAGCAATATCTACAATAGTGTCTGGAGCAGTATCAAGAGCAGTGTCTAGAGAAATATCCAGAGCAATGTCTAGGGTAGTGTTTGAAGCAATTCTGAAAGTGAAAACAGAATTTGAAGCAAGAGACGCTGAAGATAATGAGCAGCAAACTAAAGTTTGGGATCCAGGGAAGATGAAGATTGAGGACACATGATCAGGTGATCCTGTATTCTTTCTACTTCGGGAGTCTGATGCAAGAGCATTGGCTTCAAGGTCATATGTAAATGTCTAGTCAGACCTTAGGGTCTAGATACTAGCCCAAGGAGGGGGGCGATTGTATCGAAACATTGTAAAGTCTTATGTAAAAGTACTTCATTTCCTAGTGAAGATAGATAGGAATATTTCTAATGTTAGGTGTTAGTTAATGGATATTATGAAGGTAGTGAGTCATGTAAACAAATCCCTGGAATGTAGGGATGACTCGAGAAGCTAGTGAGTGAGTCATAAGTATAGCTTTCTTAAAATAGAAGTTGTTACATTATTCTAGGAAGGAGTTATAGGTTTGTAGGAGTCAGTTAGGAGAATCCGATAAGGGTTATCTTGTGAAGGATCAAATGAGGTAACGCCGGAGAAGAGGGTAACTCTCGAGAGAGAGGGGCAGAGTAGTTTAGGGTTTTTGAAAAGAAAGCATGTACAGTTTTGAGGGTATCAATGAAGATAGTAGATTCACATGCTCTGTGTTTATTGTTCTTACATTCCATGTATGATGTGTTCGAGAGATCGAGGTGAATGTTTTCTTTTGTAGTTCTGAATATAGATACAGTGTGCATATAAAATCCTGATAGAAGGAGATTGGCGAGGACGAATAATTCTAAACCCTATAGAAGCCATTGAGGATTAGGAAGACTCTGAAGTTCAGAGTGGTTGTGTTGATCATTGTGTGTAAGCATTGAACCCTTATTGGATTCGTGGAGAGCTTGGGATAAGCTTGAACACGATGCCTGTATGATCTAGCGGGTAAAACTACTCTGTAGACAGAGTATTAACTTTGAGATTGTGGAAGTTAAGAGACAGGGCATGAGTTCTAATGGGTGAAATATGGTATGAGGATTGCAAACGATATTTTGGGTATGGAGAAGTCGATTTGCAGAGTCAAAGCAAACATTGAAGAGTTGAGATGCATGCACCAAGCATATGATAAGGTTGTGTGCGTAGTGTGAGGGCTAGTATTAAGCAATCTGTTATCGTTACAATAAACCCTTGTGAATGTTAACCTATGGTTATGCGCAGAGAAGAGTCTTTTGCTAGATGAAACGCATGTGATGTTGGCCTGGAGATTGATTGATGAATAATTGCAGAGTTAAATAGAGTATTGGGTATAAGACTGCATAGAGAAGTGAGATCAAGGGATCGATGGTAGTTGTGCATTTCCAAAACGATCGAACGGTGATGAATTGATGAGATAATCAAGTGATGAAGTGGAAAGTCAGAAGCGGTCAAGTGATGGTCGAGAGTGCGATTTGGTTGTGGTCATGGCTCGTGGTCACAAGAATCAAGCGCCAAAACTTCGAGGTAAGCGCTTTAGTGAAATGGTTTTATCCATTGGTCATAATTTGTGATTATATGCCTGGAAGCGTGCAAGCCAGTGTTGAATGTTTCAATCCCTTGAGTGCCAAAATGTTGAGTGCCAAGGAGGGGTATGCACATAAGTTGTATGCGATAGGATCTTAAGCCTTGGAGTCAAGTAGAGACACAAGTTATGTGTCAAATGACCTATGTATAGGTACCACGGGTTATGTAAGCCTATGTATGGATTTGATAAGCCATAGATGTGAGGTGATGGGTGTATGAAGATTTTGTGCAAGATGAGTTATTGAACTTATTGAGAGAAAGATGATAGCCTTTGAAGAAATGGGGTTTATGCACCTAGGAGTTTGAGTGTTAGCACACCAAAGTGAGCTTAAGCAATCTAATGTGTAGGAAGGAGAAAACCTAAACTAGAGAGATAAGTCTAGAGGTAAAGCCTAGGAGGTCTAGGAAGGGCTTGGGAAAACCTGGTAAGGTATGCCTTTCAAGAGATAATCATACTAGATATTGGATGATCCTTGGTAAAGGTAGGTTTAAGGATTAAGCCTGCCATCAGAAGAAACAAGATTCTCAATGGAATCTTCATCTTGTGTGGTTGTCTCTTCATTTGATATTCATCATATGAACGTTGATCTTGTATCTCCTCTTTATTTTCCGCAACTATAATTGATTTCAAGTCATTATTTGCTTTAGTTTCAAACTTGGAATACACAAGTTCTTTATTGCAAAGATCAATGCATACTAAAGTAGAAGCATGCTCCTCTTCATCTGGGTATGCATCATTAATAAGCGGATTTTCAAAAATATTTGGAACATCAGAAACATCAAAATCATTTATAATATGATGGTCGTTAGCTCTATTATCCTTCAAATACTCCTCTTGGATAAAACAAAAATATTCATATGCAAATAACTCCTCCTCTACTCTTTCAGTCAACGTATTTTCTTAAATTTCTGGAAATTTTGCATCACCTTCAAGAGGAAAATAATCCCTATGCTCAATAGAATCTTCAATCTGATTAATAGGCAAAGATAAAAGAGTTGTATTTTCTTGATATTCTTTGTGGATAAGATCAAAACTTCCATCCTCTTCATTAGTGAATTCTCTTCTATCCATACTAATTGAAGAATCAACCGTTGTAGAGTGAATATAAGATTCAAATTCCTTGCAACAATGCTAAAAAAGAAAATCATCAGAAAAATACCTCTTACACTAATCATTGAAAGCTGCATGAAACTCCTTTAACGAATAAATACTAGAAGGAGGAAGAGACCAGAACCAGTCTCGAGCATATCCTTCGAGTGAATATAAGAACAACTTCATTAACAGGTCCTCATGATAAATACTCATTTGATGCATGTGTTGATGAAATTCTAATAGATGCTCTACAGGATTATCATCCTCGTCTTTTTTGAATTTGGAAAGGCAACTTTGCCATTCATTTGTCGGAGGAACCACATTTAGAAAACCAGAAACATTAGCAAATTTAAAAGGAGCAAACCTTGCAGCCAAAATGGCATCCATCTGAGAAATATTTGACATTTTAAACCAATGGAGTCGTCAAGTGAAGATGCAGTCAGTAAATGTGTCTGATTTTTTCCACCTCAAAACCATATATGATCATCAAATTTTACACAGGAAAGATAAATTTGAGTCTTCACTCCCCAACAACAGCGCCAGAAAATATTATCCCTAAGGTCTGCACTAGACTGCTACAGGACAAAGCTAGGGCATTTAAGTTGCACTTTTGGGTTGGATACAAATTTTAATTTTTGAAGGTCGGATATTTTGTTAGTCTTGAAAGTCTCTAAGAAAAGGAAATGAAGAATGACAATAATATAACACACATTTAGAGGTTTTACAGCACCAATACTAATAACTTGTTCGATGACTTACTGCTTAACATTTTAACCTGCAAAATAAGATAGACATTCATTCGTTCATACCCTTCATTTCATAACAGAGTTATAACCTAAAGTGGAGAAAGAAACATCTTCAATTGAATAAATAATAAAGCTTAAAATCATTAAACAAAAAACAGATCATTTATGCAATGCATATAAACTTTCATTCTCAATTGTAAATTAGCAGTAAAGACAACGAGGGGCACAAAGTATTCACTTGTAAAAGATTATCGAACATGTGTTTCTATTACTGTATCAAATACTTACAATTTCTCCTAGCTATGTGCAGACTGATAGCAAAAATCCTTCACTGTCCTTCTTTACATCCTTCTACATACAATTTCTTGATATTTTAGGGTTTCGAAACTACCCTCTAACTAATAATTGAATTTCTTTATAATCAAAATCAATAATTTTGAAACCATATATATGTCTTGAGTCTTTACTTCGAGGATGTTTCAACTATTAGTAATAATCTTTAACAAAATATAACTACGCTTAACAAGTCTTTTTAAAGAAATGTACTTAAATAGACTCAAGACACTATGAGGAAACAACTATGTACACTTCACAATAAAGAAATAGAATCAGACTTCAACAAGATGGAAACTGCATCTCGATTCACATGG
Source organism: Larix kaempferi (assembly GCA_027924585.1). Taxonomy (NCBI): domain Eukaryota; kingdom Viridiplantae; phylum Streptophyta; class Pinopsida; order Pinales; family Pinaceae; genus Larix; species Larix kaempferi. The sequence goes on from BSBM01000034.1 coordinate 4,837,226, forward strand.
CATTAAGGACACGTTCATTGGGTGAAATCCTGGAAAATAGGCTTTCAAAATCCACCCATAGCTCACGAGTTGTGATATGTGTGTAAACACTGGGAGAGGTTTTTGAAATTTGGCCCATTCCCGAACTGGATTTTCAAGCATTTTAAATGATATCTTAGGGTTTTGTGTGAATATGCTCTGGAGTATGATGACTAAAACAATCACCTACAGGAAGTTTCATAGCGCAATTCTTCAGTAATTTTGTAGCACAAATGAACTCTTAGGCTTATCTATGATCATGTTCAACTTAAGCAGACTCTAATTCATTTGACCAGGGACCATACCCACAAAATAAAAAATATAACAAAAGAACAACTTGTGCCACCTCATCGCGTTACAAACTAATAATTGAAATTTGAGAATAAAGAAGCTGATCAACACAACATCATAGGACAAAATGGAAAAATATTTCTTTGATTGGATTGGACCTAGGAATAACCATGAGGGAAAAGGAGTTGAATTGAAGTTTTTGAGGTCAACCGGTAGACAATCTGGAGTGCAGACCAAGGTACTAACACCGACTCCTATGAGTCATCAAAGAACCGTCGACCAAAGTGCCTTCAACTAATTTTTGTCACTGGAAACTGAAACTTGCTCATTATGCTCTGAAGACAACCACGCTGAATGAAAAAATGCGCAAATACAGACATTTTTGCAACAGACCTGTGATATGCAATGTATACTTACTGCTTTAAAAGGTTTGTATTCCAAATGCTGCAAAAGTGAAGACCTCTGAAAACACTGACTCCATATAATTAGCCACTGGATCTTGAATAACATGATACATATCCAACTGATCTTCAAGACTAAACTGTTTAATTGTAATCTCGGCTTCATTTATAAGACCCTGATCCTCTTGATCTCCTTGAAATAGGGCATGTACATCATATGTTTTATAATAAATAGGGGTGGTAGGAAACTCTTGCATCTACTGATGACTTTTTGGGGCAGAAAACTCCTTCACAGCTTATAAAACAACACAATGATCACGTAAATACGAAAGCAACAATGTACTATCATTCATTCCAAGAGAAGAAACAAGATTCTCAATGGAATATTCATCCTGTGTGGTTGTCTCTTCATTTGGATACTCATCCTATGAATTTTGATCTTGTATCTCCTCTTTATTTTCAGCAACTGTAATTGATTTCAGGTCATTATTTGATTTAGTTTCCAACTTGTCATACACAAGCTCTTTATTGCAAAGATCGATGCATACTAATCTAGAAGTCTGCTCCTCTTCATCCAGGTATGCATCATAAATAGGTGGATTTTCAAAAACATTTGGAACATTAGAAACATCATTTAAGCATTTATAATATGATGGTCGTTAGCTCTATCATCCTTCAAAAATATTCATATGCAAATGATTCTTGTACTCTTTCAATCAACAACGTATTTTCTGAAATTTCTGGAAATTTTCATCACCTTCGAGAGGAAAAGAATCCCTATGCTCAATAGAATCTTCAATATGATTAATAGGAAAAGATGAAAGAGTTGTGTTTTCTTGATATTCTTCATGGATAAGATCAAAACTCCCATCCTCTTCATTAGCTAATTATATTTTATCCATACTAATTGAATAATCAACCATTGTACACTAAATATAAGATTCAAATTCGTTGCAACAATGCTCAAAAAGAAAATCATCATAAAAATACATCTTACATTGATCATTGAAAGCTGCATGAAACTCCTTTAACGAATGAATACTAGGAGGAAGAGATCGGAACCATTCTTGAGCATCTCCTTTGATTGGATACAAGAACAACTTCATTAACACGTCCTCATGATAAATACTCATTTGATGCATGTGCTGATGAAATTCTAATAGATGCCTTGTAGGATTATCATCCTTGGCTTTTTTGAATTTGGGAAGGCGGCCTTGCCATTCATTTGCAGGAGTAACCACATTTGGAAAACCATAAACATTAGCAAAGTTAAAAGGAGCAAACCTTGCAGCCAAAATGGCATCCATCTGAGAAATATTTGTGTTAGAACAGTAACCACACTTAGTACCATAATCCATAAATTTTTAATTGCCCATGTGCTTAATTAAACCATGTTTTGGATTAAGTGACTATAGTTGGTCAAAAACCCACTTTTGAGAGTGTTCACACCCACTTCCAAGCAAACCAGTTCACCCAGCCTCCTGTTTTGTCCACAAGTGCGCCCTCATTTATTGCTGGTGCGCCCTCTCTCCTTGTTTTGGGGAATTTTAGTTGACCAAGGGCGCTAGGGTGGATTTTTGCCCATTTTTGGCTAGATTTGGAGCATTTAATGCTCCCTTGGGCCCCCAAACCTCCTCTACTTGCTCACCCACGCCTGCCTTGAGCTAATTAATGACCCAGCATGCTTCAGCCACCTCCACACCAGAATTCGTGGTTGTTTGGGGTGATTGGGATTGAGTTGGACCCACCTAGGGGGGATTGAGGCCAATTTGGCATTGATGACTTGTACACTCAGCTTGAGCCACCTAATGCTCTCGATTTTCTCATGGATGTAATAAAAACCTGTTACTAACATTTTCACATGTTAGACAGTCAGTTAATCAAAGGTTTCAGCATACATTGTGTGTAAAATTATCATCTTTTTCAAGTTTTTCCACTGTATTTGCAAATTAATTCGATTTTGTGAGGTTCTCCATAGATCCTAGATCTTCTGTGATCAAAATACTCACATGGTATCAGAGCCATCATGGAGTTAGTGAGTTGCAAGTCAATATTGAGCATTGAACTGCATTCTAGAGAGGATTTCCAGACAAAAATTGAGTGTTTTTTTTGCAGGTGTTTCAGTAGTTTTCTCACCATTAACGCAGCAGTCATGGAAGCAAACCAAATGTTGCTCACACCCTTCAATTTTTTCGATTGGAAGGCTGAGATGGTTATCAAGCTGAGATCTAAGGGTCTCTATAGAGTAACCATGGGCACAGAAGTGGAGCCAAATTCTGCTGTGGAGAAAGCAAAGTACTACAATCGACTTGATGAAGCTTATGGATTGCTATGCCTGAGCATTTCAAGGGAACTCTTGTTTCATACAGACAGTTTGACAACCCCCAATGAAGTATGGGTGAAGCTAGAATCACTCTTTGGGAAAACTGATGAACTGAGAGGCCACCAGCTTGAAAACGAGCTCATTAGCTTGAGCCCAGCGCATTTTGAAACCATCCAGGAGTTCTTCACGAAATTCAAGTCACTGGTGCTTCAACTGCAACAATGTGGAATTGTTAAGAAGGAGGAACAACTGATTCTGTCCATCCTTTCGAAGCTAGGCCCAGAGTTTTCAGTATTTGTTAGCACATTTCAGTCAACCAAAATGACCCTTCGAAATTGGCAAATGCCATCACTAGCTACCTTCATGGAGTGTCTCACTCAGGAGCAGGATAAACTAGTTCAGATGGGCACCATAAAATCAAAGGACCAAGCATTGGAAATGGGTGTTTCAAATGCAAGCAAAGGGAAGCAGAAAGCCAAGAATTCGAAGCAGCAAGAGAAGAGAAAGTTTGACAAGACCAAGTCTGCAGATGGGGGTTCGAATCTGTCAAAGGAGAAGGACAAGAAGGGAAAGGAAAAGACCAAATGCACCTATTGTCATAGGGGATGGCATCCAGAGAGCTCATGTATGAAGAAAACCATTGACTCAATGGCGCAGCTGCTGGAGAAGAACAACATCCCAGTCCCTGAGGGCGCAAGGAAGAAGGAGAGCACCTCAAACCCTGACAATAAGGAGAAGTGTCATGCTTTGGTAGCAGGTACTTCGAATCCCTCTTCCTTCATCATTGATTCAGGAGCTTCCAGACATATGGTTTCATCCAGAGAGCTCTTCTCCTCTATGCATTCGAATGGTGGCCCAACAGTTCGAATGGGAGATGATTCAGAAATCCAGACCAAGGGTATTGGTAGGATTGACATGGAGCATGGCTATTTCAGTGATGTGCTCTATGTACCTTCATTGGCTGCAAATTTGCTATCAGTCTATCAAATGACCCATACAGGAGAAGCCAAGAGAGTGACATTCACTCCAGATTTAGTAGAAATCTCAGAAATTTCCTCAAATCCAGTTGTGGCAGTAGGGTATGCAGATCATGATGAGAGAATGTACAAATTCTCAAATTTCATTCCAAATTCTAGTGACCAGGCTCTTGTCTCTCATGCCAACGAGACCTCCAAGTTGTGGCATGAAATATTTGGCCACATGAACTACAAATATCTCCAGCAATTGCACAAGGACGAGATGGTGGAAGGGCTTCCAGAAATCAGATCATCAAATGGTGCATGCATTGGGTGTGTAGTTGGAAAGCATCCTGAGCGCAGCTATGAGAAGGGAATGGCAAGGAGAGCCACTCAACCACTTGGATTGGTACATTCAGACCTCATTGGTCCTCTTCCCACTCCATCATATGGTGGATCAAGGTATGTACTTACATTCATAGATGACTACTCTCGATTCTGCTGGGTTTACTTCCTTAAATTGAAGTCAGAAGTGTTTGAGAAACTGAAGATTTGGAAAGCCCTAGTGGAGAACCATAGTGGTCATAAGATAAAGATCCTTAGGACTGATAATGGAAAGGAATATGTGAATAATAACATACAGCACCTTTGTGAGGAATGTGGCATCCAAATGCAACATTCAATCCCCTACACACCTCAGCAAAATGGTGTGGCAGAGAGGAAAAATAGATCTCTCAAGGAGATGGCTACTTGCATGATTGAAGCTAGGGATCTAAGCCCTAAGCTATGGGCTGAAGCCATCAATTGTGCTGCTCATATTCAGAACAGAGCCTTTCACAAATCAGTCAAAGGAAAAACCCCCTATGAGGCATGGTTTGGCCAAAAACCAAATGTGTCAAATTTCAGGATTTTTGGGTCTAGAGCATGGGCTCGAATTCCATCAGAAAAGAGGAAGGCTTTGGAGCCACAGAGTAGGGAATGTATCATGGTTGGATATGGTGAGGACACAAAGGGCTACAAGCTCTTTGACACATCCACACTTAAAACTTTCATTGAGAGAAGTGTGCAATTCGAAGAAGAACCAATTCCAGATTTTGAGCTTGCACCGGGGGAAAGCTCCTCTCCTCGACACCTTAATGAGATTAGTGATGATTCCACCTCTGATTTTTCTGATATTGCTGAAGATGACATGGCTGAAGATGACATTGCTGTACATGAGTCACCATCAAGGCCCAAGTGGGCTGAGAAAATCATACAAGATGCAGGTGAATTGGCAGGCAATCCCCAAGAGCCTAGGAAGACTAGATCTCAAACAATCAATGCTTCCTTTGCAAATGAAAGTGAACTTGCTGATCACTGTTATATGATGATTGGATCTGATCCAACATCATATCAGGAAGCTCATCATGATCCAAGGTGGAGAGCAGCAATGCAAGAAGAATTCCAGTCTCTCAAAGAGAACAAAACATGGGATTTGGTGTCTCTTCCTCCCAAGAGGAAACTTGTGCAATGTAAGTGGATTTTTCGAACCAAACCTGTTGCTGATGGTTCTGATCTGAAGTATAAGGCTAGGTTAGTGGCTAAGGGCTACTCACAAATCCATGGTGTGGATTATACAGAGACCTTTGCACCGGTTGCAAAGATGGATTCAATTAGACTAGCTCTAGCCATGGCAGCTAGTAAAGGTTGGGAAGTTCACCACATGGATGTCAAAAGTGCATTCTTGCATGGTGAGCTACAGGAAGAGATATATATGCAGCAGCCTGAAGGATTCCAAGAGGATCCCACACTTGTATGCAGGTTGAAGAAGTCACTCTATGGACTCAAGCAAGCCCCCAGGGCTTGGTATGCCAAAATGGATGCTTTTTTGCTCTCAATTGGTTTCTGTCGATGCAAGTCTGATCCAAATGTTTATTTGCAGCATTGTGATGGTAATTTGCAGGTCATTGTACTGTATGTTGATGATCTCTTAATTATAGGGAGCTGCACCAAACAAATTGGCTCAATTAAAGCTTCTTTGCACAGTGAATTTGCCATGAGCGACCTAGGATTGCTAAGGCAATTTTTGGGTTTGGAAATTGAGCAATCTGAGAGAGGTATATTGCTGAGTCAACCTAAGTATGCTTTAGACCTGTTATTCAAGTTTAAAATGGCTGAATGTAAGGCAGCCAAGTGCCCATTCCTTTCAGGCATAAAACTAGGTGAATTTGAAGACTCTCCATTGGTGGATTGTACTCTCTACAGGCAGCTAGTCGGAAGTTTGTTGTATCTTACACATACAAGACCTGATTTGTCTTATGCTGTAAGTGTTGTAGCAAGGTATATGCATCAGCCACATGAGATCCATTGGAAGGCAGCCAAAAGGATCCTTCATTATGTCCAAGGAACAAAGAACTTTGGGGTACACTATGCAGCTGGTTCTTCACTTCAACTAGCTGGATTTTCTGATTCCGATTGGGCGGGAGATCCCATCGATAGAAAGTCCACTTCAGGTTTTGTGTTTATGTTTGCTGAAGGTCCTATTTGCTGGTCAAGCAAGAAACAGCATACAATTTCTCTTTCATCAGCAGAGGCCGAGTACAGGGCAGCAGTGAATGCAGCCACACAGTGTGTTTGGTTGCAAGGCATTCTTCGGGAGTTTGGTGTTGCTATTGATTCTCCAACCAATATTTGGGTGGATAATCAAAGTGCCATCAAGATATCTACTGATCCAGTACAGAGGCAAAGAACAAAGCACATTGAGATCCACATGCATTACATTCGGGGCTTGGTGCATGACAGGGTGATTTCATTGCAGTATTGCCCATCCACCGAGCAAACTGCAGATATTTTCACCAAGTGCTTTACTGAGAAGACCTTCACTCACCTGAGAGCTTTGCTTGGAGTGAGTGATGGATGGTGATTGCTGCAATTTAATTGCAGGTTCAGCCCCATGTCCATTTTTGAGGGAAGTTTTTATCCCATGAGGTTTTACTTCTTTTCCTCGGTTCATATGGACAAATAAAATTTCTGCTTGTATTGAGGTGACTTGAGCCTTTGTTGCCAAGGCCTCCCATTTATCTTTCATGAGATGTACAAAGTTATGGTTAAGGGGGGGTGTTAGAACAGTAACCACACTTAGTACCATAATCCATAAATTTTTAATTGCCCATGTGCTTAATTAAACCATGTTTTGGATTAAGTGACTATAGTTGGTCAAAAACCCACTTTTGAGAGTGTTCACACCCACTTCCAAGCAAACCAGTTCACCCAACCTCCTATTTTGTCCACAAGTGCGCCCTCATTTATTGCTGGTGCGCCCTCTCTCCTTGTTTTGGGGAATTTTAGTTGACCAAGGGCGCTAGGGTGGATTTTTGCCCATTTTTGGCTAGATTTGGAGCATTTAATGCTCCCTTGGGCCCCCAAACCTCCTCTACTTGCTCACCCACGCCTGCCTTGAGCTAATTAATGACCTAGCATGCTTCAGCCACCTCCACACCAGAATTCGTGGCTGTTTGGGGTGATTGGGATTGAGTTGGACCCACCTAGGGGGGATTGAGGCCAATTTGGCATTGATGACTTGTACACTCAGCTTGAGCCACCTAATGCTCTCGATTTTCTCATGGATGTAATAAAAACCTGTTACTAACATTTTCAAATGTTAGACAGTCAGTTAATCAAAGGTTTCAGCATACATTGTGTGTAAAATTATCATCTTTTTCAAGTTTTTCCACTGTATTTGCAAATTAATTCGATTTTGTGAGGTTCTCCATAGCTCCTAGATCTTCTGTGATCAAAATACTCACAATTTGACATTTTAAACCAATGGAGTCATCAAGTGAAGATGCAGTATGTAACTATGTCTGATTTTCTCCACCTCAAAACCAGATCTAATCATCAAATTTTACCTAGGGAAGATAACTTCAATCCTTCGCTCCCTAGCAACAGTGCCAAAAAATGTTGTGTCGAAGGTCTGCACTAGACTGCTACAGGGAAAATCTAGGGCATTTAAGTTACAGGTTTGGGTTGGATACAAATTTTAATTTTTGAAGGCTGGATATTTTGTAAGTCTTGAAAGGCTCGAAGAAAAGGAAATGAAGAATGGCATTAATATAATGCACATTCAGAGGTTTTACAACACCAATACTAATAACTTGTTCGTTGACTTATTGCTTAACATTTTAACATGCAAAATAAGATAGACATTCATTCGTTCATAACCTTCATTTCATAACAGAGTTATAACTTGAAGTGGAGAAAGAAACAAGATATCTTCAATTCAATGAATAATAAAGCTTAAAATCATTAAACAGAAAACAGACCATTTATGCAGTGCATATAAACTTTCATTCTCAATTGTAAATTAGCAGTAAAGACAACGAGGGGCACAAAATATTCACTTGTAAAAGATTATTAAACATGTGTTTCTATTATTGTATCAAAGACTTACAATTTATCCTAGCTATGTGCAGACTGATAGCAAAAATCCTTCACTTTCCTTCTTTACATCCTTCTACATATAGTTTCTTGATCTTTTAGGGTTTCGAAACTACCCTCTAACTAATAAATGACTTTCTTTATAATCAAAATCAATAATTTTGAAACCATACATATGTCTCGAATCTTTCCTTCAACGATGTTTGAACTATTAGTAATAATATTTAACAAAATATAACTACGCTTGACTAGTCTTTTTAGCAAAATGAACTTAAATAGACAGGACACTACGAGGAAAAAAATCTGTACACTTCACAATAGAGAAACAAAATAGGACTTCAACAAATTGGAAACTGCATCTCGATTCACATGGCATTAATGACACATTCATTGGGCGAAATCTTGAAAAATAGGATTTCAAAATCCACCTGTAGCTCGCGATTAATGATAGTTGTGTAAAATATGAGAGAGGGTTTTGAAATTTGGCCCATTCCTGAAGTGGGTTTTCAACCATTTCAAATAATCTCTTACGGTTTTATGTGAATATGATCTGGAATATGATGACTAAAACAGTCACCTATAAGCAGTTTCGTAGCGCAATTCTTCAACAGTTTTGTAGCACAACTAAAATCTTAGCCTTATCTACGATCACGCTCAACTTAAGCAGAGTTAATTCATTTGACCAAGGACCATACCTGCAAAATAAAAAATACAACAAAAGGACAAGTTGTGCCACCTCATCGCATTACAAACTAATAATTAAAATTTGAAAATAAAAAAGTTGAACAACACATCATCAGAGGACAAAATGGAAAAAGATTGCTTTGATTGGATTGGACTTGGGAATAACCATGAGGGAAAAGGATTTGAATTAAAGGTTTTGAGGTCAAGAGGTAGACAATCTAGAGTGCAAACCCAAGTACTAACATGACCAATTAGTAAAGACAAAAAAAAATTATGCAAAAGGAATGAAAATTTATCTTCTTAGGATTGTGCACTACTTAAATAACTAGCTAACAGAGATTCATGGTTTCACCAATGTGTCATCGATTTTTGAGTCCAACACATTCCCCAAGTCTTAGAAAAGTATTAGAACTAGGGGGGTGCTTGGTTTTGAAATCTCGTTTCATGAAGATGCATCTTTTGTTTTGTATCGAAGGAGGAATTGTGATTATCTTAACTTACATTACTTGGTAGTTATGGTGACTATTTGTGATTTTTATGAACATATCTTCCCTCACGCTCAAAAACCTTTCATGCTTTCCAATTTATGATTAGGTTGTTGTTCTCCCATAATTATGATACTATAAATTTATCTAACGATTAATATTTACATGTTCAATATTTTTTCCATCAAAATCAAATTTATCAGAACCAATAGGATTCATTATGATGATGTCATCCATATTGATAAATATCTTATGATTTTTTTAAGGAAAGGGGAAAACTACTTTTGTCTCTTGTATTTTCGACTTGTCTCCTTATAGGTTTACTCAAATTTCTATTGTGACAACTATGTTGTTCCTTGAGATATTCTTGGCTAAGGAATTATGCCACGGCATCTGTTTCAAACTAATTTCTTTATTTTCTATAATAAAGGCGTACTTGGAAGAATTGATCCATAAACTATCATGGATATTCCACTAGAATAGTTCATCACAACAGATCTTACAACTTAGTTCTTTTTATTAGCTTATTTCCATTGTATGTTAAATAACTGGAACTGAAAGTAAAATAACTAGAGCAAAGAAATACACAATCCACACAATAACACAAGATTTATCCTCAGAAACCCACTATGGGGAAAATTGAGCCAAAAATGAAGTCTATGCCTTGCTCTTTTATGTAAAATGCAAATACAAAGGAAAACAAGTTATACAACTTGACGAGAACCCGACATTGTTCTCGTTTTTTGGCAGGTCAATTTTAGTAGTTGTTTTTACCTCCATTTCAAAAATGTTTATACCGGTAGCACCATATTTCATTTCGAGCCATTTTTTGCGATTTTGAAACTTCTTGAACATAAAAAAAATATATAATTTTTATTTAAAAATGTGTTTTTTGAACTTTTACTAAAAATATATACATTTAGTAGCTACTTATAATATATATATATATATATATATACTTTTTTAAAAAAAATTAACATTTAGAAGCTAGCTAGAATGAAAAATATATACATTTTGGGAGTTTTTTCTTTAAACTTTTCCCTTAAATAAGTCAATTTTTGGACAAATTTGCAAAAAAAATTGAGACAATAAATATATTACAAACCATTTTTAACATATTTTCAACTATTTTATGTATAAAAATGATTATATTTAACATTATTTTCCATAAAATGATAATTGACATAAACTGAACAAAACGTATACCATATATTTTTGTAAATAAAATATTAAAAACATTATATGTATTCTCAAAATAAAATCTTAAATTCAAAACATTCAAAAAATATCTTATACAAAATTTGTCAAGTTTGACATTTTCTTCATAATTGCGTCACCTGTTGGGGCGACGTTTTTGGCACCCAAAGAGGGCTTAGGGTAGGAATGGAGATTTTCCTCACAGCCCAAATGGGCATGGCACAACAAAGTAAAAAATTAAAAAGAAAATAAAAAAATGAAAAAACCAAAATGAGAAAACAGATTAATCTTTTTCGAAAAAATCAAAAAATTAAAAAAAAATTGAATTTATAAAATTTATGAACAACAATTTCAAAACAAATTAAAAAAATATATATATATATATATATATATATATAATCCAAATAAAAGTAATACCTAAAACATTTAAAACAAAAACAATTTTTTTAGAACATTTAAAATTTATAAAAAAAAAACTATAAAAACTTAAAAAAAAACATTTTAATTTTTTTTTATAAATTATAAAAAAACAATTTATAAAAACTTTAAAAAAACATTTTTAAAAAACATTAAAAATTAAAAAAAATCTAACCCCTCCCCCTGCCCCCTGTCCCTCCTACCCTCCCCCTGCTCCCCGTCCTCCTCCCTCTCCCTTTCCCCTCTCCCCTCCACACCCATCCCCCTCCCCTGTCCTCCTCCCTCTCCCCTTCCCCTCTCCCCTCCACCCCCCTCCACCGTCCTCCTCCCTCTCCCCTCCCTCCTCTCCCGCCACGCCCTCCCCCTACCCATCCCCCTTCGCCAACACTTGGGCGGAGGCGCCACTCCCTCGTGTGCCCAAAGGGCTGCCCAAGGAAGTGTCATGATTCTCAGAATTGGGTCGCCCAAGGAGGTGGCGTGATTCTCATTCTAAGAATCGCGCCACCTCCTTGGGCGACGCGATTCTCATTCTAAGAATCGTGCCACCTCCTTGGGAGCGGGATTCTCAGCCTTGGGCGGCCCTTTGGGCGCACAAGGGAGTGACGTCACTACCCAAGTCTTAGTGAAGGGGGATGGGTAGGCAAAGGGAACGGAGGGCAAGGGGCACGGGGAGGGGAGGGGGGGGAGGGGAGAGGGGAAGGGGGGAGTGAGGAGGACGGGGGAGGGGGATGGGTGCAGAGGGGAGAGGGGAAGGGGGGATGGAGGAGAATGGGGGAGTGGGGGAGGGGAGGAGTTAGAGTTTCTTTTTTAAATTAAATTTTTAATGTTTTTGTTTTAAGTTATTATAATTTTTATTTATTTTTAAATCGTTGTTTTTAAGTTTTTATAATATTTTTTTTATAAATTTTTAAATTTTTTCAAAAATGATTATTTTAAGTTTTTATAAAAAAAAAATTATAAGTTTTTATCAAAAATACTTTTTTTAAGATTTTTTTTATTATTATTATGAATATTATTAGAAATTCTTTTATTTTATATAGAAAGAGTAATAAAATAATTTCTTGAATAATTTGTGTTGAACGGAATGCAAGTTTTATATAATGTTACTAAGAGATTTAATAAATACAATTTTAAATTATAACAAAATGATATAATAATGTCATTTTTTGAAAAAGTGTGCTACCGGTAGCATTAGTTTTCAACTTAGGGCTTGATTTTAAGGTTTTTGTAAACAACGATAATGATTGTTTTGGTATGTGTCTATATTTTTAACCACAAAAAAAAGTGGTGCTATCGGGAGCACCACTTTTTTTTGCGGGGTTGTTTTTTGTTGTATTTTATGCAAAAATATGAGTTTTTATGGCTATAGTTCTCGTTTTGAGTATAAATTTCTCGTCAAGTTGTATAACTTATTGGAAATGGTACTTCCTATGGAGTTACCTACGACTCTCAACCATAATGGTTGTATTACACGATCTTCTCATTCCTATGTTCTGCTCTAATATCCACTCACGTGTTGTTGTTCAGCTATGGAACAATACAATAACATCATAGGAATGGAACCCATTATTCTCCTAACGAGATGGTATTTGACATAGCCCAATAACCGTTTAGGGTTAATTTTAGGGTTTTTTCATGCCTCGATTCCCGTTTAGGGTTAGGGTTTCGAACCTTCTAGAATGTTCTTGAATGTTCACACATGAATAGCTCCAAATGTGTGAGAAATGAGAGCTAATGTGGAATCCACTCGACTCCATGGTGGTCAATTGGATAGGTCAACTTCCAGGAGCATAACTTCTTCATACAGACTCTGTTTGAGATGATTCATGAACCCTTGGAAAGGTACCCAAGTGTAGAATCACGTGAAGAGACATGCAAATCGATGGACCTTTTGACCCCAAAAAAATCATTTAGAACACCAAATAGAATGGATCGTACAAGCTAATTCATCCAATATTTCGACCCGAAAAGACCAATATAGATGACAAATTATTAATTGATCCATTTTGGATCACACCTCTCCATTTTGGGAGGATTTGGTCCCCAAATTTTTTCATTGAATGAGGTGAGAAATATTTTCCTCTACCTTCTCCTTGAAAAACCATTTAGCCTTGCTTGGAAGTTGTCCTTTCAACTCCACCTTCCAGAGTTCATATTGTCCTCTCTTAGTTGTTCTGGACTTCTTCTGCAAAATTGTGTCTTATGCTAACTCTACCTGAGCTTCTAGTGCTAATCCGTCTACAAAAGGTAAGACCTGCTAGGATTGTTGGTCCAGTAAGACTTGCTAGGATTGTTGGTCCAACATGGAAGGTTCATAGAGTTTCAAATTTTCCACATTCACTATTGAGTAAATGCACATATACGAGGATAGAATGAGTCTGTAGGCATTATATCCTACCTTTTCCAACACATCAAAAGGACCATACCACAATGCCTTGATCCTCTTACCATGACCTTGTAGTCTTTCCTTATTCAAGTGCAACCAAACTTTGTATCCCACCTTGAATGTTTTCTCAACCCTGTGTTGGTTATGTCTTTCATTGTACTTTTCCTATGACTTCTTCAATATTTCATGTATTTGTAAATGGATTTTCCTGATCTTATCAATGAATTTTTTTGCTCGTAATGCTAAATTAGTGGTGTCTTCCCTCACCCCCCCTGTTGTCCATAAACAACATTTAGAGGTGAAGATGGAAAATACCCAAAACAAGTTTCAAAAGGGGACTTTCCAATGGAAGAATAGACTGTTTTATTATAAGAGTGTTGGAGGTAAATCAGACTTTCATGCCAAGTCTTTGGATGCTTCTGATTGTAACCCCTCAAAAGATGCACCAAAGTACTTTTTGTCTACTTATGTCTGCCCATCTCTCTGTGGATGGAATGTTGTAGATCTCTTCAACTTAGTGTCCATCTTCTCCCAAAGTGTAGTCCAAAATGCACTGAGAAATATAGTATCCCTATCTGAGATGGGGCTCCTAGTTATCCCAAAGTGCACCCAGACCTTCTCAAAGAACATGTTTGTTTCTTCTTTTCCTTTGATGGTATTTTTACATGGCATAAGAATGCACGTCTTATCGAATTTTTCAACTACCACAAATAAATATTCATGTTCGTTCCTAGTGTTTGGAAGACCACCCACAAAATCCATAGAGATGCTCTCCCATGGTCTCATAGGAACAGGTAAGGGATGGTATAGACCTTGCTTCCTATTACTAAGCTTGCATGTACAACAAAGTATGCATCCTCCAATAAACCGAGCTACATCCTCATGCATTCTAGGCCAATAAACATACCTTTATAAGTTGGAAATTGTCTTCCCAACACCAAAATTCCATGCAAATTTGGAGGTGTGAGCCTCTCTCTCATGAGTTGAAATCTCTTGCCTTTAATAACATGGAGCTTGTTCATTGGCCTTCTTGTCACCTTCTTCTACATGGAATTGGCCTTGTAGTTGTTGAAAGAACTCCTTGAAGTCCTCATCTTCTTTATATTCCTCCTTGTATGCATCATGGGTGAAATGCTCCATATGCATAAGAGTACCCAAACCCCTAATCTTAGCTATAGATGACCTTGAGAGCATGTATTCCAACTTGTTTGTACTTCCCTTCTTATATTTGATGATCAAATGGAATTGTTGTAAGAATCCCATCCACTTGTAGTGTCATGTTTGTTGTAACTTACTTTGATCCTGCAAATACTACAACAACTAGTGATCAGTGTGAATGATGGTCTATTTACCCATCAGATAGTGCATCCACTTTTTAATATCTTGAACCAAGGCATAGAGTTCCTTATCATATGTACACTAGTTCAGGACTCTGCCATGGAACATTTTAGATTGATAGCATATTGACCTCCCTTCTTGGGTCAAAACTGCTCCCATAACATACTCACTTGCATCTGTCTCCAATTCGAAAGGCTTCTACAAGTTAGGAAATGAGAGAACCGGTGTTCTCATTAGAACCCCTTGTTGTTGGATGTTATGGAAAGGAGAGGTATAGCCATAACCAAAAAGGAAGCTCTAAACTTCAAAGATTTGTGCTACCCCCAAAAAGCTCCTAACTTCAGTGACATTTGTAGGAGTAGGCCACTTAGTGATGGCATCCATCTTTGTAGGATCAATCTTAAGTTCTCCTCCACCAATCATATACCTTAAATACACCAAAGAATCCTAAGCAACTTCGCATTTATTGAATTTTGCTAGCAGTTGATGTTGTTTCAAGGTCTCCAACACCTGCTTGAGATGTGAGATATGTTATTCCCATGCATCACTATAAACCAATATATCATCTAAATACACTATCACAAATGAACCTAAGAAATAACACAACCCATCAATCATCAAACGCATAAATGTAGTTGGTGCATTACATAAACCAAAAGGAATTACTAACCATTCATATAGACCTTGCATAGTCTTGAAGGTGGTCTTCCAGGTGTCCTCTTCTTTCACTTGTACCTAGTGGTATCTAGATTTGAAATCCACCTTGGTGAAGTACTTGGCATGCTGCAACTAATCTAGCAAATCATCGATCCTGGGTAGAGGGCATCGATTCTTGAGGGTGATCTTATTCAGAGCTTCATATTCAATACACGTCCTCTAAGTCTCATCCTTCTTCAATACTATGATAATAGGTGACCCACAAGGTAAGTTGCTTGGTTGGATTACTCACTGATCTAGCAGTTGTTGCAATTGTTTCTTCACTTCTTATGCTTCCAAAATAGATTGTTTGTACAGTCTGATATTCGAAGATGGAGGATCTGGAAGTAGTTGTATCTTATGCTCCACTTCCCTCTTAGTAGGTATCCCTCTTGGATCCTAGAATACTTCTCTATATGCCTACAAAATTTTCTCCAAATGGTGTTTTTTCTCTTCGGTACATCCCTCCAGAGATTCATTTACCGATTCACCTTCTTGCTTATTATGTGTTAAGAAAAGTGTTAGACACAATGGCTCACTGAGAGGGGGGGTGAATCAGTGAGCTTACACTTATCACAATTTCAACTTCTTCAAACTCTAAACCAAGATCATCATTTACAAATTTACTTTAATATCATATTCATCAATGTCATTGATTAAGCAAGACACATTACAAGAGACAAGATATAATCTTTGTAAACTTTTTATAATTGGAGACTTCAATCTCTAGTATGGGCTACAACCCAAAGGTGGCACCACCAACCAGAATGATTTTGTCATCCACAACTGACTGGGATGCTTCAACACCCCAACAAACATAAATTTACAAGTTATATATTAGACCTTTCTCAAGTCTGCAAATTACATATATCGCCAAACAAGAAACCCTTGTTTGTTTCCCAAATCACTTAAGCTTATGTTAACACCAGCACATCACACCAAACAATTATCCCTTCCTCGTATCATCTTGAGACACACATAAAAATGCATATCCTCATTCTATCCAAGTCATTATTTTGTCCACTCTCAAGCCTTCAAGTCTCTTCAATTATTATGCAAAAACACTAGTCCATGTCTTCATCATTCTGTCCATCATTATATTTATGTCCATCACCATATCCTTACTCTGTCTAATAGCATCATGTCTTCATTCCAACATTCTAGTTGCCTCAACTTAACCCATAAATCAAAGATACAAATCTTCTTTCATGCTTCCCCTGTGCTGACCACCGAACCTGTCCTCATCTCCTTATAACCCCGAAAACAGAGCTCTCCTTTACATCTCTGAAAATACACCACTCCTCATTCACTTCAAATCAACAACTTGATCTTTATTTATACTTGTCTTTTATCCATCACTTTAGGAGGCCGACTTGTCATTGATTATCTTTTTTATTTTCATTTTACCAAATAATATTTTGTTTCCATATTTTTCTCATCAAATATATATAAATATATTTTGTATCATTTTTCCACATCATCGTGATCTTCATGCCCATATGGTTTCCATCTTTATGCCCTCAAGGGCTTTCCACAATGTGCCATTAGGATGCCCGCAATGCTCTCAAGAAAATGCCTGCATGGGCCTTCATAAGATGCACGCACATGCCTTTAAGTATGCCCAAATGGGCCTCATTTCAAATGCCTACAGGAAGCCTTGAAAAATACCCGTAAGGGCTATTTCATATGCCCGCAAGGCTTTACAAAATGCTCGCAAGGGCTGTATAAAATGCCCACAGCCTTCATCAACATGCTTGTAGTACCCTTATTAAAATGCCCGCAGAGGCATGATTTTATTGCCCGCGGGTGCATATACGAGTGCCCGCAAGGGCCTTTTAGTAGCCCTCAAATATGCCCACAAGGGATGATTGGAAATGCCCGTAGGGATTTTAATTTATGCCTGCAAGGGGTCGCATATATGCCCGCAAGGGCATATAAATTAGGCCCACAAGGCCCTACTCAAAAGTTCCCGTAGTATTCATTAAGGATGGTCGCAGACCTTCAATAAAATGCCTACCATGCCATGTCATCAACTTCCATTTCAAGTTACCATTCTTTGCCACGTCAACCTTCATGCCATCCAATGTCTTCAAACTTGTCCACTTTTCATGCTATGTCTTCATCAACACTAGTCACTACTTCATACTCCATATCATCCACTTAAATTATTCCTTTGTCATTAATAGTTGATCATCAATGACAACCTATGCTCAACAAACTCCCCCTTTGTCATTGATGGAAACCAACCAAACTTTTTATCTCCCTTTGACATTAATGACAAAGGGCCAATTAGCCATTAAAGGCTTCACAATGCCAAAAAAAAAAAAACTTTGAATACATCTTGAAATTTTATGCTGAGTCTTCCATCACTTTCCATCTCCAAATTTTTCATTAGTATTTATACATATACTCTTCCTTGTCAATTTCAATATTTCATAAGTACTGTTGGCAGGCGGTTTGATAAGGACGTGTCGCAGTACCACTGACATTGCGACACGGCGCGAAAGGAGTATTTTGTGATAAAGAATACCGTAGTTAGCGGGTTTTGGGTCACTTGGACCATATACTATGTAATAGTGAGTCAGTTGTACCGCGGTATGTGGGTTTTTGGGGTCATTTGGACCAAGTTAGTTAGATAATGGGTCAGCTGTCCATAGTGTCGGTTAGGAAGTTAGTTGTAAGTGGACAAATATTGTAATGGCAAAAGCCTATAAATAGATGAGAGTCGTAAGTGTTAGCTATCAAGGATGAAGAGGAGAAGATAGCGAGAAGTGGAGAAGATGTATGTTTTGCCTCTAGTATTTTGACCGCAACAGTAATACAATAATGTTTTGGTGCAATTTCTGTGCAATGGTGCGATATATAGTTGTTGTTTAATGTAATATCTGCTTTTTGTTGTTGAAATGACAAATGATGCGATTAAATGATCTGTTTTGGAATGACAATTGATGCGATTAAATGATCTGTTTCATATGGAATACGAATGATGCGATTAGTTGAAATGTTATAATTCTGTTTAAGTACTACAATAGAGATAGTCTGCACATCCACAACTCTCCTCCTCCCTCAGCGAAAACATGGTTCCGTCTGCTCTTCCTGGACGCCTCGGGTGAGACTTCATCCACTCTGCGGGTGTTGCTGGGTGGGCTCAAACTTGCTCGGGCCGGTGCCCAGGGAGACTCCAGTATGCGTCGACAGTGAGGCGAACCCCTGTCGACTGAGGTCGAGTTGGTCAACAAATGGTTCCATTTCCGGGACTGTGTGTAGAGTAAGAGGAGGTCATGTTGTGGCACCCGACGAAGCCAGAGATATAGAAATGGTTCGATCAGAAGTTGCAGGAGTTTGCTGAAGAAGAAAGACGGAACACGCGACTGACAGTAGATCACTGGTTGGGGATGTTGATGTATATGTAACTTCGGAATGTATTTCACATATATGTATATTATATTCCTATAGAGATGGTATTATTCCTCTATAAGGAAGTGTCGTCATTTATATTGTAAGTGTCGTAACTTATACTTGATGGGTTATTAGACCACCTTGTTTGGGGTCGGCCCTGTATAAGTCATGTGGGTCAAAGGGTTATTAGACCACCTTATTGGGGGTCGGCCATGTGGGTCAAAGGGTTATTAGACCACCCTATTGGGGGTCGGCCCACTCAGCATTATGTTATGTGGTAAAGTTCGAGCCTACATGAGTTAGGTAAAAAGGCAAGTCAAGTCAAGTATAAATAGAGTGCGGGAGGCACTCTATTTACTCACTCACTTCTCACACATGCACTCAAGGAGGAGTGGCGCATTTATGGAGGAGGAGGATTTGCTGCTAGGTTATGGCTATCTCTCTTGGTTGGTTGTATCATTGCTCTATCTATCTCTGAGGAAGTTATTGGGGTTTTTCACCTTTATGGTTTTCCCCAAGTAAATCTTTGTGTCTCTTGTGTGCTTGCATTATTGTCTCCATGATTGATATGCTGTAGATATGCTGTACATGTTGTTCTCTCAGTTAAGATCCTAGATCAAATTGAAGTAAATTCTGAAAATCTAGCATGGTATCAGAGCTAGCCTGAAAGAAGGCATGATATGGCATGTATGACACTTGTTGCACTTACGATGCTAGGGCTTGATATAGCAAAAACCAGTCATCGTAGCACTTTCGCTATAAATCCGTTTTGGCGAAGTTTTCGGATTTGAAATTGTTACAGGACGAAGCTACGATCTCCAGGTATCTTGTGTCCAAAGGACAACCTCTAATTCGTTGTACTTTGTGATTTATGATCTGTACAATATAGGGTTTCTGCCTCTTCCAGATCTGAGTCAAAATCAGGTGACCTTGGGAAAAAGGTCATATATTGGGCTAGGAAGCTCCAAATGAAATTTCGTAAAAAGTGACAAGTAGTACACAGTCTGAACTATCTCAGAAAACTTTTTCAGAGGCCGAAGTTGAACCAGTGACACGTGGAACCCCGTACAAGTTCGCTCACCTGTATTATCCCATAAACAGGTCACGTTGCGACATTTGGCATAACTCTCTCTCAGAGAGTCCAATTGAGGTCAGACCTGTTAGGATGGAAAGATAACAGGTCAGGCTATCTCAAGAAACTTTTTCAGACCCTGTGGATCAAAACTTTTGGAGTTACACCAGAAACAATCAGGTACATATTTCTGTCAAAACAGAATTATTTTTTGGTACCTTCATTCATGGCTTCCGGAATTTAGGGCTTTGGAGAAAGTTGGAATTTTTGTAATCGGAGACCACGGCTGGATGCTACTAATCAAAATAGAAATTTAGAGACCAAGATCAGAATTTTTGGTTGGGCAGAAGGCCGGGCTTGATTAGACCCTAGTTCGGGACTTTGATCAGAAAAGTGGAAAATTAGGGCTTCTGTAAAAATGGGAATTTTTGAAATCTATGACCACGGCTGGAAGCTCCTCAGAAAAATAGAAGCTTAGAGCTTTGGATCAAACATTTTGATGGGGCAAAAGAGTGGGATTCATCAAACCCCAGTTCAGGGTCACGTCCAGTGAATCCGGAAGTTTCAAAGGCAAAATTGAGGAGTGAAACTTTGCAGTTTTCAAATTCTGAATATACCAATTTGATCAGTTCATCAAGGCGCATATTCCTATCCTATCGGAAGGTTGAAATTCAAAGTTTGAATTTTTGGGGTTTCTCTGACAAACCCATATCCAGCTCAAGGTCCAGTTCTTGCATATCAAGTGGATTGGGTTAATCCTAGAAGAAGATGGATTGATCACCAGCATAAGTGAAAGAAGTTCCTGTCTCAGAGGGAGATGAGGATAAGGCCTTATATAAGAAGATTACAAGCGATCTCGACAGGTATGACTCATCAAGGTATGTTTCGATATTTGTTCATGATTAAGTTTATGGTATGATTGTCTTTATGTTATTACGGTTAGTACAATCTTGATTTTAGATTTGTCATAGCACCTTAACAAAATTATGAATGCATGATAGAAGATATTCATTGATTGGGGTGTTGACACTTATGATTGTACTAATGCATTATGGTGTTGTATGAGATTTATGTTGTCTACTAACATGAAAGGTACACCAAGAAAGACAAATCATGTTCCAGTTCAAGAACATATGATCATGATGACATGAGGATAAAGACTCATCCATTGTCATGGATCTCATAGAAGATCCATTTACGAGGTATGTATAACATGGTTTTATAATGGCTAACCTATGAGATATACATGTTACTAGCACAAGTCATTGAAGAAGAACAAGAAGACATCATCTGAGTATGTTAGACATAAATAGCTAGCATGCTAATCCAGGTATGTTTTTCCTATATCAAGATAGAATCCTACCTTGTGTTAGGATCTTATACTGTTGTTGATAATGATTATTCATGAAGTCATAGGTTTTGAATAATCATGATTGTATGCATATTATGTTTCTTACCATAATTGATGATATAACTAACCAAAAGAATCATGATGGTATAGGTTTGAATAATCACAGGTTTTATGCATTTTATATCTCTTATCTTGATTGATGATTCAACTAACCTGAAGAGTCATAGTAATTACATGTTTAGACATGTTATGTTTCTTATGATTTGACTAACCATAAGAATCCTACATAAACCTAGAATGCTAATGCTTATTATTTCTGTTTGAAATGATCACGACTATACATGCTTGAGATTATTGTGTTTTAATAGTATACTAATGAATGTATGATTTTATATGAGATCACAAGGATAACACATTCATGATACTAATAAGCATGCATAGGGACCAAGGATGAATATGAAATTCAAGAACAAGTAATCCAGGAAGCAAAGATCAAGAGGGAGTACATTCCAGTGGTTTATGCAAGGATGCAGATATTCAGAGGGAGTTGACCATCTCTCTACATCCCACAACAGAAAGGTGTAGAAGAAGCTACTTCAGATTAGGACTCCAGCAGCTCCTGCAAGGAAGCGAAGACTCAGAGGGAGTCCACCCAACGAACAAACAAAGATAAGTATTTGAATTATCATTTCTTAAATAATACTGTTCAATAATGTATATACTGATGTTCCTAAAATTAGGTTGTGTATTATGCATATTAGAATAATTGCATTGATGAACAGTATACTCCTAATATGCATGGGTAAGTGGCCTATGGCACTGTACAGCATTCCATTGCTACTTATCTAGAATGAAACCTCTTTGCTGACATGTTGGGAGTTGTGCACACTCCTAACAATGTTCTGGTAGAGATTGGAAGGCATCTAGAAAGTTACTGAATATGGATAAATGTTGTATTGAAGCATTGGCTAAGATAATTGCATGACTGTATGGCATATTTCTTTATATGTAAGAATTTGTTCTGAAAACTATGAGATGTTTTCTAATCATGCAATTTAACTTGTTGTGTAGGAAAGATCGTATGCCATCTCCTACAAAAGAAGAACTACAACATTTGTTCTAGCAACAAAAATATCTATTGAAGATATTGAAGATATTGAAGATATTGAAGTTCCCAGGATCTGGGATGAAGAAATGGAATACCATGATCCGTCAATCATGAAGAATGATGTTTGGGATGTAGTCCCAAGACATGAAGGGAAGTTTGTTATGACTTCCAAATGGATCTATCAGATCAAGCATGTTGTAGATGGCAGCATTGAGAAATATAAAAGTGATGAAATAGAAAATGCACCAGATGGATTTCAAGATAGCATGGTGTAGTCATCTATGTGTGCAGAACTTGGTATGGTAGGATAAACAGCTTTCTATCCAGTTTGGGCTTTACCAAGAGTAAAGTGGATTCCAACCTTTACTACAAGGTTGAGGAAGGCAATCCAGTGATACTACTTTTGTATGCAGATAACCTGTTTGTTACAGGTAAAGATAGATTGATTGCCGACATGCAGCGGAAGCTTTCTTCCAAGTTTGAGATGAAGAACTTGGGGATGATGCACTATTTGTTTTTGGCATGGAGGTGTGGCAGAGTGCATATGGAATCTTCCTTGGACAAGGGAAGTATGTAGTAGAGATCCTGAAGAGGTTCGGGATGATGGACTGCAAGGATATGGCCACACCTATGGCATCGAATCTGAAGCTTCTATATGATGCTTCATCTGAGCCGGTTGATGTCTCTTTGTATCGTCAGATGATTGGGTCCTTGATGTACCTGACGAACACGAGACCAGACATTTGCTTTGCTGTGAACACATTGAGCCAGTTCCTGACGGATCCGAGGAGTGTTCACCTGGTTGCTGTAAAGCATGTTCTGAGGTACCTGAAGGGTATAGTGGATTATGGGCTCAGGTATGAGGAGAATCATATGTTTAACCTGCAGGGTTATGTTGATTCAGATTGGGATGGTAGTGCTGCAAACAGGAAGAGCACATCTGGGTGTTGCTTCAGTATGGGATCAGGTGTGATCTCTTGGTTTAGCAGGAAGCAGTCCTGCGTAGCACTGAGTACAGCTGAGGCAGAGCATGTTGCAGCCTGTTCAGCTAGTTGTGAGACAGTATGGCTACGGAAGCTACTGTCTGAGCTATTTGATCTCCCATTGGAAGCTAATGATATCTTCTGTGATAACCAGAGTTGTGTGAAGCTGTCCGAGAATCCAGTGTTTCATGACAGGTCGAAACACATAGAGATCAAATATCACTATATCAGGGATATGGTGCAGAGAGGAGCCGTGAAGCTCCTATATGTTGCGACAGACGAGCAGATTGCAGATGTGCTGACGAAGCCACTAGCCAGGGTGAAGTTCGAGTATTTCAGAGAGAGAGGCTTGGCGTTCTTCAGATCGAGGACACTTCAAGGAAGAAGTGATGGACACATTTGCTGAAGCCATTCCAAGCATGTTGGAAGGAGGATCCTTCACATGGCTGTGGATGTAAGCGCTGGATGATGAGCATCAGGATGATGTTCTGGTTTCTGCTTGGATATGATCAGTTGGATCATTTTTATATATGTATGAACGCATCATGTTGGATGCTGAATATGATCAGTTGGATCATTTTTATGTATGTATGTACGCATCATGTTGGATGCTGGATATGATCAGTTGGATCATTTTTATGTATGTATGTACGCATCATGTTGGATGCTAAATATGATCAGGTGGATCATTTATGTATGGATGCATCATGTTGGATGCTGGATATGATCAGTTGGATCATGTGTATGTATTTTGTATATGCATCATGTTGGATGCTTGGACCATGTATCTGTATATGTATCAGGTGGATACATTGTATGATCAGGTGGATCATGTATGGTGATATGTATCATGTATCAGGTGGATACATTGTATGATCAGGAGGATCATGTATGATGATATGTATCAGGTAGATACTTGGTATGCATCAGGTGGATGCATTGATGATCAGGTGGATCATGCAGCAGGATGTTGCAGTGATGATCAGGATGATCATGGATGATGAGCTTCAGGATGTTGCTCCAGATGACATGCAGCAGGACGTTGCAGTGATGATGATCAGGATGATCATGGATGGTGAGCTTCAGGATGTTGCTCCAGATGACATGCAGCAGCACGTTGCAGTGATGATGATCAGGATGATCATGGATGGTGAGCTTCAGGATGTTGCTCCAGATGACATGCAGCAGGACGTTGCAGTGATGATGATCAGGACGATCATGAGTACATCAGGATGATGTATGGTGAGTATCAGGTGGCCGTGGATCAGGTTGTGTAGATGAGCATATCTGGGAGATCCTATAGGTCGGAGTTGTGTACCCGTAACAGCCTGGGATGCTCTTTCGAGACATTGCTCTGGGAGGACATGTAATTTGTGCCCTGGGAGATCTCAGGTCGGAGTTGTGTACCCGTAACATCCTGAGATGCTCTTGCAAGGTTTTGTCCTATGGCATGTAATTTGGGCCCTGGGAGATTTCAGGTCGGAGTTGTGTACCCGTAACATCCTGAGATGCTCTTTCGAGGTTTTGCCATGACCGCATGTAATAGCACCCTGGGAGATTTCAGGTCGGAGTTGTGTACCCGTAACATCCTGAGATGCTCTTGCGAGGTTTTGTGGTGGACCACATGTAATTTGTGCCCTGGGAGATTTCAGGTCGGAGTTGTGTACCCGTAACATCCTGAGATGCTCTTTCGAGGTTTTGTGGTGGGGTCACATGTAATAGCGCCCTGGGAGATCCTACAGGTCGGAGTTGTGTACCCGTAACATCCTGGGATGCTCTTTCGAGGTTTTGTGACGCACGTAATAAGTCCTGAGGATTCCACAGTATGGCCAGTGATGATGAAGACCTGCAGGTGGTGGGCCTACATCCAGTATGAAAAAGGACTGGCTCTGTAGAACTTCCTATGACGAGTAGATTCAGAGATTGATTGAGATAGCAGCAGCAGTGGCGATGATGATGATGACTCGATGACGATTATCCAGTGACGATGATCCAGAGAAGATGACTTGTGCTAGAAGAACTGTGCTGAGAAATACCTTCCTAGTTAAGAGGGAGTGTTGATGTATATGTAACTTTGGAATGTATTTCACATATATGTATATTATATTCCTATAGAGATGGTATTATTACTCTATAAGGAAGTGTCGTCATTTATATTGTAAGTGTCGTAACTTATACTTGATGGGTTATTAGACCACCTTGTTTGGGGTCGGCCCTGTATAAGTCATGTGGGTCAAAGGGTTATTAGACCACCCTATTGGGGGTCGGCCATGTGGGTCAAAGGGTTATTAGATCACCCTATTGGGGGTCGGCCATGTGGGTCAAAGGGTTATTAGACCACCCTATTGGGGGTCGGCCCACTCAGCATTATGTTATGTGGTAAAGTTCGAACCTACATGAGTTAGGTAAAAAGGAAAGTCAAGTCATGTATAAATAGAGTGCGGGAGGCACTCTATTTACTCACTCACTTCTCACACATGCACTCAAGGAGGAGTGGCGCATTTATGGAGGAGGAGGATTTGCTGCTAGGTTATGGCTATCTCTCTTGGTTGGTTGTATCATTGCTCTATCTATCTCTGAGGAAGTTATTGGGGTTTTTCACCTTTATGGTTTTCCCCAAGTAAATCTTTGTGTCTCTTGTGTGCTTGCATTATTGTCTCCATGATTGATATGCTGTAGATATGCTGTACATGTTGTTCTCTCAGTTAAGATCCTAGATCAAATTGAAGTAAATTCTGAAAATCTAGCAGGGGAGATATATTCATGACGGTCCACATGAATGGTTTTTCTGTGAATTTCCAGTCATTTTGTATGAATGGTTGTCGAAGCTGACCTTCCAGAAAAGGAACTTCCATGGTGGTGAGCCGACGGCTTGGACCTCGGAATTGATTCAGGAACTGCAGGAAGTCCATAATAAGGCATCGTGGGCTGTCGGAGTTTGGCTTGATAGCATCTTGGAAGGGTATATCACTGAATTCGCGGTCGACACGAAGAAATCCTATAGCGAAGCCGAAAGATACTTCTTCCGAGGACCAAGGGGAAGGTTTCTGCTGTCACTCCAACTATCGATTAAGATGTTAATCTACGAGAAAGGTATATTGAAGATGCACCTTGATCAGTAAGCAGCCTGGTGGGCAGAGGCTGTGGGTATCGCGACTGTTGGGGGGCGGTCGAAGGAATGCTAAAGGGGTAGATGGGCGTAGACCATGAGGAGACTGTGAGTGAAGCCGAGCAAGAAAGTGGCCTTACGAGGGGAGGAGCAAGGTTCCGACAGGAAAAGAGGCAGAGGATAGGAGAAGGTCCTGCTGCGATCGGACTGCAAGACCGTGAAGGAAGACTACACGGGACGAAGCGACCTCACAGTCCTGACAGGGATAACCAGGATACGCACAGGATAGAGGCAGGACCAAACCCCGGCACAAACATACCCACCCCTCCGCTCACTAATTCTCAACCAGCAAGAAATACTACTTCGACACCGCCGAGTTCATCAATTCCGCAGAAGTTAATTGGTAGTAGTAGCGTAGCGACAGGAGGAAGGATTCCCAAGATGGTGGGCGATGATGCTAAGTTACTGTTGTTCCACGGTAGTGCGACAGAAAACCCGGAACAATACTGGTTTTTGTGTGAAGCAGTTTGGACCATGAAACAGATCACTGATGCCAATGCTAAGAAAGGACAGTTAGCCACGACATTGCGAGGTCGTGCCTTAGATTAGTTCATGAAGTTTATTTTAGTCCCTACGGGGGCCCCAGAGAAGTCACTGGATGAGATTCGGGATGGATTGATTGCTGAATTTAGACGGCCTAAGTCGGAGGCTCAATATATTACTGAATTGAAGGAAATTAAGCTGTATCCCAATGAGACGGTATGGGATTTCGACTAGCGATTCAAGATGTTGATGGCAAAGGTTAGTTTCGATATGAGTGCTGTCCAACATAAAGAATGGTTCATTGCAGCACTGTTACCCCACATTCAGTTGCCGCTGATGCAGCAAAACATATCAACACCGAGTGAAGATCTAGAGATTGCAATGCGATTGGAAGCGTCACCGATTGGACATAATGTAACCGGGATGTCGCAAATACAGACACAGCTCGCTAACCTGACTATACAGTTGCAAGATTTGAAGAAGAACAAGGAACGACTTGATGAAGTATGGTGTACGTGATGCCGAAGAGAAGGGCATACGAAGGATAATTGTCTGGAGTTCCATAATTATTTGATATCAGGTGCGCCAAACCCGTTGAATGGCGGCAGTATGTCGTGGTGTCGCGTTTGTCAGGTGTTTGGGCACAATCACGATAATTGCCCATATATGCAGAAAATGGTCACAACCCCGCGAAATCTTTACTGCACATTCTGCAAGTCGGTGGGTCATGATGACAAAGATTGCCATGCATATGGGTTGCTACAGGAGAGGATGTGCGATGCATTCTATGTCAAGGACGATCAGCGCGTGGTGCAACAACCACCACTACAACCGCAGGTAGCCCAGCCTCTACCGCAGCCGCAGATGCAGTTTGCACCACATCAACAACAACAACCACAGTAGTTCATGTCGCAATACAACCTGATGCAGACGGCTCCCCCATAGCCACAATATGTACAGCAACCGCAGTATGCACTGCAAGGGCAAGGGATTCCACCAGCACCTATGCAACAACAATACCAGCAGCAGGGCAACTACCGGGGAGGCTATAGGGGCGGACGCGGTGGCGGATTTGGTCGTGGAGGAGGAGGCCGAGGTGGTCGTGGACCTGTTCAATGTTACCATTGTGCGGTATGGGAGCATTATTAGTGCGACTGCCCACTACTACAGAATCAGTGTACGTTTTGTTCCGGTAATGATCATACAGTTGAGAACTGTCCACAATTGATTGCAAGATGGCAGGCTAGGAAGGCTCCGCAACTATAGAACCCAGTACAGCAACCAGTACAGAACCCGGTACAACAACCAATGCAGAACTAGCCCCCGCGGCCACCACCGAACGCCAATCAAAATATCAATCAACTAGGGAATCTGTAGCAGAACCAGACGTAGGGTGCTAATATTGCGACCATTTCTGCCAAACCGTGACCACAAGATGCTTCGGTGGCTGTTGTCACTCGTGGAGGCAAGACGACTAAGGAAGATGGTTCGCGACCACTGATTCGGTTGGCTGGTCAGAAGACAGTACCCTTCGACATTGATACGGAGCGAGAGACATTCCTGGAAACACATCGCACGTTGGAGAAAGACCGCGATAAGGCTGTTGTTTGCGATATGCCGCCTGTCTTTGATGCCACATCAGACGTCGATCGACCACCTCCAGGGACATTGTAGAAGTTCCTTGAAAGATGTCTGTCATTGGCACAAGACCCAGTTGCCCTGGTTGAGATTGAGGGATGGTTGCAGCGATTTCCGAAAGGACGGCAGGAGTCAGCAGTAAAATCCTTACAGCGACGTAAGACTGGCAAGGAAATGCGAATGAATATTCAGATTGGTGACTATGATGTTGACTCTGTGATTCTTGACCTTGGTTCAGATGTTAACATCTTAACCAAGCAGGAGTGGCAGAAGATGGGGAGTCCCCCATTGAGCTGGTCTCCTGTGCAGCTCCGGTTGGCTAACCATACAAAGGTAACACCTATTGGACGGGTTCTGCGGCTCACGATTGATATTGAGGGCATGAATACTTATGCTGACTTCAATGTTATTGAAATAGTTGAGGGAGGAAGCTCTTATCCGGCGCTTTTGGGGATCGGATGGGATAACGATAGTGGAGCTATAATCAACTTCAAGAAGCACATGATGACCTTTGAGAATCACAATTTCAGAGTCATAGCCCCATTGGATCCAGCTGAAGGACGCCGATATGTTGAACCTATAAGAGCTGATGACACCGTTGGATGGGACCACGCATTCAACATTTCAGAAGATTATATTCATCCCACTATCCACGGTGAGTTGGAGTGGCACAGCGAGAGCTCTGCGTCTTTCGACTCTCATGATGCGTTGGAACACTGGCAGAATCGAATGCATGAAGTATCAGTCCGGAAATGTGGTTTAGTTACGCAATCCTTGTGTCGTGTTGTGATAGAAACGATCACATTGCCTGTCTATGAGGGGTTTCCTGGCCTAAACACCTTTGTAGCAGAGTTTGAAGACCACATCCCAGAACCACAACGATTGCTGGCCTTGGAGGAAGCACTGAAGGCTGCTCCAGCACGCTGGTGGGCGACACATAAGAAATTCATTAAAGATTGGTCACAGTGTCGAAGGTTGATGATGGTTCGGTTTGGCGATACTGAAGTTTATCACACTGGAAAGTATGATGGCCGGACTGATCCTAGTGATCATGTGATGGAGTGCCAACGATTGTGGGTAGCGCGACCTAGAGATGAGTGGGTTCATGCTTTTGTCCATACTTTGGAGGAGATACCGCGCTTGTGGTACATTGCAGCCGAATTGCATCGTGACATTACAACATGGGGGGAGTTGATGATCTGTTTCACTCATACATTCACGTTTGTGAATGCCAACCCGGATGTCCATAATGCCTTGCAACTCATCTGCGACGTGATATTTCAGGTTGTTCTGGCGGCCTACCCTGTCGATCCGCACATCCACTGTTAGATGCAATCTCTCATGGAGTGCTTTAACATTAATGGTGGCCCGGAGGACGATGATGATCCCCGGAATGTTAACATTCCCGAATCTGAAGGAAGTCGGGATGTAGTCCCACCTGCTGCGCCAAGTAATCCGTTCAGTCAACCATTGTAGCTTCGCAAGATGAATATCGGCACCGAAGCTACTCCCAAGTTTGCTAATGTTGGGGATTATTGGGACGATGAGATGATGAGTAAGGTTACTGAGTTACTTCATGAGTTTCAAGATGTGTTTCCCACAAAGTTTTTCGAGATGAAGGGCATCTTGGGTGATTTAGGAGAGATGAAGATTCCATTGAAACCAGATGCTAAGCCAGTCCGACAACGACCTTATCGGTTGAATCCGCGACATAAAGAAAAGGTTAAGGAGGAACTTGATCGCATGTTGGATGCTGGTATTATTGAACCTATAGAAGAGTCTGAGTGGATCAGTCCTATGGTGGTGCAGGACAAGAAAACAAGCGAAGTGTGCATTTGTGTCGACTTGCGGAAGTTGAATGATGCCTACTTGCATGACCCTTTTCCGACCCCGTTTACTGATGAAGTACTTGAAGGAGTGGGTGGCCAGGAGATGTACTCTTTCACTGATGGATTCTCTGGCTACCATCAGATTCGCATTGCCAAGGAAGATCGCCATAAGACAACCTTCGTTACCGAATGGGGTTGCTTTCAGTACACGGTCATGCCGTTTGGTTTGAAGAATGCACCCGTGATATTGTCCCGGGTCATTGTTGCCGCATTCAAAGATTTTATTCAGAAGTTTCTGCAGGTATATATGGATGATTGGACCGTTTATGGATTGATTCGTGATCATTTGGCCAATCTGCAGTTAATGCTTGAGCAATGCCGACAGCACCAGATATCGCTGAACTTGAAGAAATGTATTTTTTGTTCGCCCTTTGGAATATTGCTAGGTCATATCGTGTGTAAGCAGGGATTGCTGGTTGATCCAGCCAAAATTGCGCTTATTTTGGGATTACAACCATCGACCACCGTTAAGCAGTTGCGCGCCACCTTGGTCCATACGGGATATTATCGCAAGTTCATTAGGGGGTATGCTGCGATTACTGCCCCTATGGAAAAGTTGTTGAAGAAGGACGTGGCATTCCAGTGGATCCCGGAATTTCAGGATAGTTTCGAAACGCTCAACGCAAAGATTGCGTTGGTGTTAAGATATTGTAACTTCAAAGAATATTATATTTGTACTTTATTATTCTGGAGATGTTTCATTCCTCCTTGAAGATCTTATTGTATATCCGGAGATGTTTATTCCTCCGTCAGATTGTGGTAACTTGGGTTATTAGACTTCCCTAGTGGGGGTCGGCCCTGTATGTGTTATGTGGGTCAAAGGGTTATTATACCACCCTAGAGGGGTCGGCCCAGTCAGTTGTAATGGGGTATTTAACCCAATGGTTAAATACGAGCCTACATGATTTGTGTAAAAGACAAGTCAGAGTAGTGTATAAATAGAGGAGGTGTATTCCTCATTTAACACACACACTCACTCACTTGAGAGTAGCGCACTTGTGGAGGAGAGGTCTGCTATGGTGGAGGAGGACACCATGTCTTTGGTTTGCATCTTTTTATATTGCTGGTCATCTATATTGAGGAAGCTTTGCTGGGTTTTCTACCCCATGAGGGTTTCCCAGGATAAATCTGTGTCTCTTGTGTTTATTGTGTGCTTGTTGTTTCTTCAGTGATCCTGTATATCCTATTATTGTGAAATGGAATGTAATGTTGCTATTTTTTGTCTTAGCATATTAAATCTTAACATGGTATCAGAGCTAACCTGAAGGAAGGCAAGGTATGGCACTTACGACACTTGCTTTACTTACGACAATTTGAAGGTTAGGGTTTTATATAGCAAAAACCAGTCATCATGGAACTTTCGCCATAAATCCATTTTGGCGAAGGTTCAGAATCTGAAACCTTTACAGGTCGTAGATTACATCCCCAGGTACCTTGTGTACAAAGGGCACCCTCAGATTCGTTGTACTTTGTGAGTTATGATCAGTACAAGTTAGGGTTTCTGCCTCTTCCAGATCTCAGTCAAAATCAGGTGACCTAGGAAAAACAGGTCATAACTTGGGCTAGGAAGCTCCAAATGAAATTTCGTAAAACGTGACGGGTAGTAAACAGACTGTTCTATCTCAAGAAAATTTTTCAGAGGCCAAAGCTTAACCAGTGACACGTGGCATGCCATACAAGTTCGTTCTCCTGTTTTATCCCATAAACAGGTCACGTTGCGACACTTGGCATAACTTGGGCTAGGAAGCTCCAAATGAAATTTCGTAAAAAGTATCAGGTAGTACACAGATTGCAATATCTCAGGAAACGTTTTCAGAGGCCGAAGTTGAACCACTGACATGTGCACGCCGTACAAGTTCACTCTCCTGTTTTATTCCATAAACAGGTCACGTTGCGACACTTGGCATAACTCTCTCTCAGAAAATCCAATTGAGGTCAGACCTATCGGGATGGAAAGATGACAGGTCAGGCTACCACAGAAAAAGTTTTCAAACCCTGTGGAGCGAAAAGTTCGGATTTACAGTAGAAACAATCAGGTACATATTTCTGTCAAAACAGAATTATTTTTGGAGCACCTTCATTCATGGCTTCCGGAATTTAGGGTTTCGGAGAAAGTTAGATTTCTTGGAATCGGAATCCACGACTGAATGATACTCAGGAAAATCAAAATTTAGAGTCCAAGATCGAATTTTTGGTTGGGTAGAAGACCGGGCTTGATCAAACCCCAGTTCGGGATTTTGATCGGAAAGATGGAAAATTAGGGCTTCAGCAAAAGTTGGAATTTTTGAAGTCTATGACCACAACTGGAAGCTCCTCAGAAAAATAAGAGTTTAGAGCCTTGGATCGAACCTTTTGATTGGGAAGAAGGATGGGCTTCATCAAACCCTAGTTCGAGATCCTGTACAGAAGATCCAAAAGTTTTGAAGGCAATTTTGAGGGGTCAAATTTTGGAGATTTCAAAATTGAAGTATGCTAGTTTGATCAACTCAGCAAGACACATCCTTCCATCCATTCAGAAGTGTGAAAGTCAAAGATTGAATTTTTAGGGTTTCTCTAGCATACCCTAATCAAGCTCCAGATCAAGTTTCAGGGGGATTTGAGGCTAAGGCCTTACATAAGAAGACTACAAGAAGTCTCGACAGGTATGACTTAAGGAGGTTCAGGTATGTCTTGAAATCTGATTCTTGATTAAGTTCATAATGTGTTTGTCTTCATATTATTTATTAGTACAATCTTGATTAATGTTAGAATTGTCTTATCACCCTAGTAATAGTATCAATCCATGTGAATGATCGAAGACATTCATTGATTAGGGCTATATGATTGTACTAATACATTATGGTGTTGTGTGAGGTTGATGTTGTCTGCTAACAAGATACAGGTACATCACAAAAGACAAGTCAAGTTCCATGACCATGACAACATGAAGACAAAGACTCATCCATAATCTTTGTTCTACTTACGAGGTATGTATGACTTTGTTATATTATGCTTAACCTATGAGACATGCAGGTTCTAGCTCAGGATCTCTAAATCATTGAAGAGATTGTTTAGGTATGTTGTACATAACTAAGCAGGTATACTAATCCAAGTATGTTTTCTTATGTCAAGTTAGAATCTTACCTTGTGTTAGGATCCCTTATATAAGTATACTTGGTATGATTGGTTATGCTTATTCATAAAGTTAGTAATCAAGGGTTTATGCATATTATGTCTCTTGACTTGATGATTTAATTAACCAGAAGAGTACTATGATCAAACAAGAATATGCATGAGTAAAAGAAGACTTCCTTGAAACCCTGAATACTAATGATCATGACTATACATATTCAAGATTATTTAGAATTAGAATGTTTTGAGAATATACTAATGAATGTATGTTTGTGTATGAGATCATGAGGATGACACTAGTGCACACTTGAGCATGCACAGTGGTACAGAATGGATAGAAGTTCAAAAGACATATAGAATATCAAGCGGGAGGCAACCACACAAATATAAAAGATAAGTATTTGAGTTGTTATTTGAAATAGTAAATGATATTGCTTGTATGCATATTTATATTCCTAGAATATATCATGCTGAGTGTAAACATTCATAGAGCATTGAACAGTATACTACTAATATGCATATGATTGGTAAGTTGGACAAACATTCCATTGTTGCTTGTCTAGAATGAAACCTCTTTGCTGACATACTGAGAGCTGTGCACACTCTCGATAGTATGTTCTGGTAGAGATGGAAGGCATCTAGATAGCCACTATATGCATACAGGATATGGGAAAGTGTTGTGCCAAAGTATTGGTCAAAATAGTTGCATAACTATGTAAATGATATCTGTATGCATAATAGGTTATCATGTCAATATGATTTGATGATTATGAAGTATTACTAATCATGTACTTAATTTTGAATTGTAGGAAAGATCACGATGAATGATGAACACTGAACAAGCGATGGATGTTCAACAAAATATTTACAAATCAAACACACTATAGAAGGCTTGTGGCTAGAAGATTCTCTTAGAAAGAGGAAGAGAATCATGATGAGATGTTTGCTCCAAGTGGCTAGATAAGACCATTCTCTTAATGGTGTAATTAAAAAAGAAGTGTGAATCAGGTTCTGTATGGGTTCCCAGGATCGATAATCAATTGATGAGCTTAATGATCACCATGGGTGATGTGGATCTCAACCTTTGCTACAAGGTTGAATATGGTTTCTCTACACAGATGTTGATTGGGAAGAAATTGTATCAGACAGGAAGAGCACATCGAGAGGATGTTACTATCTGGGATCAGCCATGATCTCATGGTTTAGAAGGAAGCAATCTAGTGTGGCTCTCAGCACAAGTGGAATATATGGCTGCTTGCTCTGCTAGTTGTGAAGCGGTATGGCTTTAGAATGGACCCAACTGTGATCCTATGTGACAAACAGAGTTGTACCAAAATGGCAGAGAATCCAGTATTCCATGATAAGTCAAAGCACATAGAGATCTCACATTTCTATATACAAGATATGGTGCAGAAAAGAATTAAAGTTCGAATTTGTAACAAGTTACCGACGTACTAACCAAACCCCTACCTCAAGTAAAGTTTTCCGAGACAAACTTAAAATAGTTTAGAAGGACCCTCCTCGAAAGGGGGAGCGATGTGATCACTTATGATGAGATTTCCTGCATCGACAGTGAGGTCGATGATGTGGATACCTATATTGATGATGCCAACAGAGAGGTTGGTGGATGGTCCTTAGACAGGGTCTAAGGTGACAAGGGGATTGCATCATCCTTGAACACATGTTCTAAAAGAGAGCCGTAGACGTATGTCTTCGAGAATGAAGTCCTTGGTGGACATGAGGGGATTGGATCATCCCTGGACTTCAGTCCTAAAGAGAGCCGTAGACGTATGTCTTCAAGAATGAAGTCTTTGGCGGACATGAGGGGATTGGATCATCCCCGGACTTCAATTCTAAAGAGAGCCGTAGACGTATGTCTTCGAGAATGAAGTCCTTGGTGGACATGAGGGGATTGGATCATCCCTAGACTTTAGTCCTAAACAGGGTATTTTTTAAGGATTATAATATTATACTTAAGTATAGTATCGTAGGCGATTTTTTTGTATTGAAAAAAACATGTATATAGATAGGTAGGCGAATATTAAATATTAAACATACAATTTACTACTGAAATATGTAAATTTTGGCGAATATTATGATAAAAAAACATATTTTATGTAAATATAGGCGATATTAGAGACTAAAAATGACCAAATAGCGAATTTATTTTTTGAAAAAAAGCCCCAAAAATAGCCAATTGGCTAAATTTCGCCCTTAAAAATTACCCTGGTCCTAAAGAGAGCCATAGACGTATGTCTTCGAGAATGAAGTCCTTGGTGGACATGAGAGGATTGGATCATCCCTGGACTTCAGTCCTAAAGAGAGCCGTAGACGTATGTCTTCGAGAATGAAGTCCTTGGTGGACATGTGAGGATTGAATCATCCTTGGATTTCAGTCCTAAAGTGAGCCGTAGACTGGGTCTCCGAGAATGTAGTCCTGAATGAACAGGTAGGGGATTGTATCTTCCCCGGACTTTGGTCCCAGAATTGATCCGTAGACTGATGTCTCCGAGAAATTAAGATAGGACTGCATCGTCCCTGGACCTCGGTTCAAAATGTATGTGACGGGATTGCATCATCCCTAGATATGAGACTTGTCTTAAAGTGATAAGGACTGATCATCCTGGAACTTGATCGGGATTGCATCGTCCCTAGACATGAGACTTGTCTTAAAGTGATAAGGACTGATCATCCTGGAACTTGATCGGGATTGCATCGTCCCTAGACATGAGACTTGTGTTAAAGTGATAAGGACTAATCATCCTGTAAGTAGATTGGGATTGCATCGTCCCTAGACATGGGGAGGTGTCTTAAAGTGATAAGGACTAATCATCCTGTAAGTAGATTGGGATTGCATCGTTCCTAGACATGGTGAGGTGTCTTAAAGTGATAAGGACTAAACATCCTGTAAGTTGATTCGGGATTGCATCATCCCTAGACATGGTGAGGTGTCTTAAAAGGATAAGGATTGATCATCCTGTAAGTTGATCTGGATTGCATCATCCATAGACATGAGAGATGTCTTAAACTGAGAGGGACTGATCATCCCGTAAGCGGATCAGGATTGTATCATCCTTGGACCTATGTCCTAAAGTGAGAGGGATTGATCATCCCGTAATAGGATCTTGTGTGTTGCAGAGTATGCTGCTATGCTTTTGATGATAGATGTATTAGTGAGAATACATGCTTTTGATGATAGATGTATTAGTGAGAATACATGCTTTTGATAATAGATGTATTAGTGAGAATACATGTTTTTTTTTATGATATATGTATTAGTAAGAATACATGTTTTGATGATAGATGTACAAATGATCCAGATGTTGTAGATCGAGATGATCCAAATGCTGTAGATCGAGATGATCCAGATGCTGTAGATTGTGATGATCCAGATGCTGAAGATCGAGATGATCCAAATGCTGTAGATCGAGATGATCCAGATGCTGTAGATCGTGATGATCCAAATGCTGTAGATCGAGATGATCCAGATGCTGTAGATCGAGATGATCCCGATGCTGATGATCGTATGATGACGATGCTGATGATCGTGAGGATCCAGATGTTGATGTTGTTGTAGCTGTTCGAGTGCTGCAGAAGATAAAGACTCAGTACTGAAGATGTTGATGTTCCAGTAACTGCTTGAGTTACTGATGATGTTGAGAAAGCTTCCAATGATTTATAGATGTATCATGTATGATGTTGATGACTCCTTGATCGTGTAGATGCTGTTATAATATCCTTCTCGTTAAGGGGGAGTGTTAAGATATTGTAACTTCAAATAATATTATATTTGTACTTTATTATTCTAGAGATGTTTCATTCCTCGTTGAAGATCTTATTGTATATCCGGAGATGTTTATTCCTTTGTCAGATTGTGGTAACTTGGGTTATTAGACTTCCCTAGTGGGGGTCGACCCTGTATGTGTTATGTGAGTCAAAGGGTTATTAGACCACCCTAGAGGGGTCGGCCCAGTCAGTTGTAATGGGGTATTTAACCCAATGGTTAAATACGAGCCTACATGATTTATGTAAAAGACAAGTCGGAGTAGTGTATAAATAGAGGAGGTGTATTCCTCATTTAACACACACACTCACTCACTTGAGAGTAGCGCACTTGTGGAGGAGAGGTCTGCTATGGTGGAGGAGGAGATCATGTCTTTGGTTTGCATCTTTGTATATTGCTGGTCATCTATATTGAGGAAGCTTTGCTGGGTTTTCTACCCCATGAGGGTTTCCCAGGATAAATCTGTGTCTCTTGTGTTTATGCTGTGCTTGTTGTTTCTTCAGTGATCCTGTATATGCTATTATTGTGAAATGGAATGTAATGCTGCTATTTTTTGTCTTAGCATATTAAATCTTAACAGTCGACACCGATTTTGGTCTTTCCGGACTGGAGTAAGGAATTCCATGTCCAGGTTGATGCTTCCTCGGTTGCACTAGGGGTTGCATTGGCTCAACCAGGAGAAGGCGACATTGATCATCCCATTGCTTTTGCTAGTCGGAAGCTGTCCTCTACAGAACGCAATTACACTACCATAGAACGCGAAGGTCTGGCCATGGTCTACGTGCTGCAGAAATTCAGGAATTATTTGTTGGGTGGCCACTTTAAAATGTTTACTGATCATTCTGCATTGAAATAATTGGTCAATAAGCCTGTGTTGGGGGGGAAGATCTGTCGGTGGCTACTTTTGTTTCAGGAGTTCGATTTCGAAGTCATTGTGAAGCCGAGGAGGTTGAATGCTGGACCCGATCATTTGTCACGGATTGATACAGGGGAGGAACCGACTAATATCAAAGACAGGTTGCCGGATGCCCAACTGTTTCACGTTGCTGATCAATATTTCGATGACATCCTTCAGTTTCTAGTGACCAGCACCACGCCCGATGATTTTACCACTACTCAAAAGAAGCAATTGGTCGTCAAGGCTGCTGACTTTCAACTGATCCCGGGAGAGTTGTATAAATTGGGTGATGATGAGATATTGGGCAAATGAGTCTTGCCGCACGAGCAAGCGCAGATATTGGCCGATGCACATGGTGGAGTTGCGGGCGGACACTATGGCAGTCGGGCGACTGCTCAGAAGATACTACGTGTAGGACTTTGGTGGTCCACATTACATAATGATGCGACAGACTATGCGCGGTCTTGTGATGTTTGTCAGCGAACTGGAAAGCCATCCAGACACGACGAGATGCCACTGCTACCTCAAGTGACATTGCAACCATTTGAAAAATGGGCTGTGGATTTTGTCGGATCGATCCATCCACCAGGGAAATGCACAAGTGCGCAGTATATTATCACAGCGACATAATACTTGACCCGATGGGCTGAGGCAGCACTTGTAGTTGATTGCTCTGTCGCAACGGCTACTTGATTTTTGTTTGATCACATTATCAATCGATTCGGTTTCCCTAAGATATTGCTGAGTGATCAAGGTAGCCACTTTCTGAATCGCACTATCAGCGCATTGACGGAAGACTTGCAGATACAGCATAAGAAGAGTACACCCTATCACCCGCAAGCGAATGGAATGGTGGAGGCATTTAACAAAGTGTTGGAGCATGCGTTGACAAAGGTGTGTAATGCAAACCGCGACGGCTGGGATCTAAAAGTTCCAGCGGTATTGTGGGCCTATCACACCACATGTAAAAGGTTGACCGATCAAACACCTTTTAAGATGGTCTATGGGAAGGAAGCAATTATGCCTATGGAGTACATTGTTCCCAGTTTATGAATTGCGGCTATTACGAGCATGGACGATGTTGCAGCATTAGACGAACGTCTAGCACAATTGGTAGAGCTGGAAGAGGATCGATTTATCGTTGGCTTTCACCAAGGAGTGGAGAAGGATCGCCAGAAGACATGGCATGATCGCCACATTAAAATTAAGCAGTTTCAGCAAGGCGACTTAGTGTTACTATACGACAGTAAGTTTATGAAACATCCAAGCAAGTTGCAAATGCATTCGCTGGGTCCTTATCACATCAATAGTATTACTTCAAGAGGAGCAGTTCAGTTACAGGGGTTGGATGGGGCGATGCTCCCCAAACCGGTCAATGGTCACAGGTTTAAGCCTTATCGCTCGGGCTTGGAGTAGTGCGATGTCTAAGTCGCATTGGTTAAAAAAAAAACAATGTGTGTCTGTGAGTGTTGTAGGTTGCTTGGTGGCCGATGGCGCACCAACAGAAGAAGGTATGCGAAGCAGGGAGGCTTGTACTGCAAGTTTGGAGCAGTCGGAGACACATGGCAGCGTTGCAACCCGGTCAAATCAGTAATAAATGCCAAAAGTTGATACCGTTAATTAACGGCATTGTTCAAGTGATGGGAATTAATGGCAGATCCGGCCGATCAGTGGACAGGCTCGACGGTGGATTTGCATCATTAATACAGGATTTGGTTGCGTTAATGCATGATTTAGTCATTATTACGACGGATTTGGGTAAATACTATAAGAATGGTTTAGCGTTGGAAAAAAGACACCGAGGATTTAGCAAGTCGTGTTGTTGTGGAACGATGTAGTGATTTGAGCCAGTTGGAGTGGTGAGGTATGCCAGGCGAACCAGAGACAGTGGACCTTAGCAGTGAAGTGGAGTCCCCATTCATTCAAGTCTTTATAGAGCAAGAAGCTTTGTCCTCGGACACTGTTGATCTTGGTGCCGAGGTTGCCAACATGCCGATAGGAGCATCAAGTGTTTCTAAGAAGTGTCGAGGGGGTCAACCCTCTAAATCTCCGCAGAGTAAAAGATTGCTTCGGTCTACAGTGGCTGGTGAAGCTCCGGAGCAGGTCGGACAGTCCATTCACGTTGTTCATCCATCTCCAACTCCGAAACTAACTCCAGTCCAGATGGGACACTCCGCGACTAATATCCTTGGGTACATCCCTCCTGTTCGGCCGGATGCCCCCCCGCGTAAGCTAACTCCGAAACTGAAGTTCAGTGTGAAGATGCCCGCACTCCCGGCTGGAATGACGTGCTCAGTGGACATTGGGCCAGCACTGATGCGCCTACGTTATGAGGACCACGACATGGTGGCCCAACACGAAATTGCATCAGCACCATATGTGACTGAGACACGCAATTCACTGGATCCACAGATACATGAATGGGCATGACGACTGCAGCAGGCCGACTTGTTAGGGATCATTAACATGCTGCATTTTGGGCGCTCAGTGGAAGTTGGCTCTTGTGTAAAGCAGCTCTTGTCATGTTTCCACGGCAGTTCGTTGTGGTTGGACAGAGAGGTCCCGGTTACTGTTGACTTGATTTCTCACATTACTGGCTTGCCCAAGAATGGTGTTGATTCGACGCAGTTTATTCAAGGTAAGTCCAACGAGAAGAAGCGAGCGCGTCGATTGGCACAAAAGTATGCCTTGGAATCGGATGGGCGTGGGTATTGCACCAGTAGCTGTAATAATCAGGCGGTACTCACGGGCATTAAGATCCTGTGCTGTAAAGTGATTAGGGGGGGTCGCCCTAACCAATGTAACTCAGGAATAGTTGCTTGTGCAGAGCAATGTGCAGAGGGAGTCTAGATGAACTGGTCCCTATATCTCTTATATCAACTAATGGAGGATGTCGTCGATGTCCAAGTGGGTATAGGTGCTTTCTCATATAGTTGGTTGTTGCTGTTGATCGTTCTAGTTGCATGGAAAGAGCCCGACACCTACCAGGGTATGGACTGCCCGACTACAGCGGAACGACGAGGGGCACGCTATCAGAATCTATGGTTTGTGCGAGAGCCCGAGCGCATCCAGGAGTGCCAAATGCAGTTTTGGCTGTACTCAGAAATGATTTGTGACGCCGCGACACAGGTCCCACGCATATCCGATGACACTGTGGCACGATTTACACCTGTCATGGCATTTGCAATACGACCGAGCGTCATACATATACAAGCTCGTTGTGATGTTAATCAACAATGGTTGCAGACACGGTATAAAGTGACAACGACATATTTGGAGGCTATTGTGAACGAGTGGCTGGAGGCTTGGCGACAACCCATGAGTTCTGCAGAAATTGATGCTAGAGGTCCACCAGAGGGCCCTACGGATCACGTATCAGCTCAGGAACAGCAGAGTCATCATAGTTCTGATCATGTGTCAATCTGAACACCAACCGCGGATGATAGTGACTGCACTCTGGAGGAAAACCGGACAAAACGACAACACGAGCATGCCACGATCAGTGGGATGTCTTTATCAATGGAGGCGCAGTTGGGCCGGTTAATCACAACCATTAACCATGCCGCCACGGCGGATGCCGACAAGATGTCCGTCAAAGTGGAGGAGGGATTCTCTACACTTGCTGCCCATATGGACTCTCTATGTAATGCAGTATTACAAACGGAACCTGGCAGTGTACCCATGTAGGAGACGGTCACAATCCGCACCACGCCCCAGGTGAAGAATGTTAACATTCCCCCGACTGCAGTTGTGACCGACAACGAGGTGTTGCAAAATGTGATGCAGTCGATTGACCAGGTGACTATCAATGTTAATGCATTATCGGCAATGGCACTGACGACAATACAAAGGGGCGCCTCCCAGGAAATGGCGGATAGAATGCATGAAATCAGCAAGAGCTTTCAACACTTGCAAGCAAGAGAGGCCGCTGCGACCGCTGAGATTGATGAGCTTACAAGCAAGGCTGCTGCAGCACGGAAAGCAGTGGATGACCTTGAAACCGACCTTAAGCAGGAGCGGGTTGAGACGAGTCGCACCATTGAAGCACTTAAAAAGGAACACGATTTCCTTATTGCGGAAAAGGCTCGCATGTGGGATGACAGTGTTCGGGTTAACCGAGCAATCACAGAGGCTTATCAACATGTCCCGGAGCCCACTGAAGAGGTAGACGTGCTCCACCGAGTGCAACGGTTGGGGGATGCCATTGTTTAGTTGCGACAGGAGAACGACCTGTTGAAGGCTCAGTTGAAACCAAGTACGCCTCAGGCCGAAGTGGATGAACGAAGAAGGGCACTTGAGGAAGTTGCCACCCAGATGGAGGAGCTGGAGACAGAGGCAACCAGGCTCACTGCCGAAAAAGTAGATTTTTGGGGCCGCATCATCCACGATGAACAAATTGAACAACTCAATAAGATGCGGCAGAAAGCGGAGGGCCAGGTGGCCATGTTAAAGGCTGCAATGAGAACATTTCCACCCATGGAGCAAGTGGCCAAGTCGCGCGAGCTAAAGGACTTGCAACAACGGGTCACCAAGGTAGATGAACGACAGAAGCTGCGTGCAGCCCAGTCAGAATAATTCCAGGACACTGGCGGGAAACTGATGCTGCAGGCCAGCGAAGGACTCTCAGTAGTACAGAAGTATCGACAACAGGTCATGTACAAGCTTGCCGATCACCCATCGACTGAAGATGTGATTAGCAGTCAGGAAGCAGCTAAGGAGGCTCAGGAGCTGGTGAGGAATGTCGAACTGCCATATGCAAATTTCAAGGCAAGGACCGCGACATATACTCTATCCACCAGTTGACATGGCTCGAGGATGAGCCACAAGATTGTGTTGGGGGCCTGTTGGCAGGAGGTTTGATAAGGACGTGTCGCGGTACCGCTGACGTTGCGACACGGCGTGAAAGGAGTATTTTGTGATAACGAATACCGCAGTTAGCGGGTTTTGAGTCACTTGGACCACATACTATGTAATAGTGAGTCAGTTGTACCACGATATGCGGGTTTTTGGGGTCATTTGGACCAAGTTAGTTAGATAATGGGTCAGTTGTCCATAGTGTTGGTTAGGAAGTTAGTTGTAAGTGGAAAAATATTGTAATGGAAAAACCCTATAAATAGATGAGAGTCGTAAGTGTTAGATATCAAGGATGAAGAGGAGAAGATAGCGAGAAGTGGAGAAGATGTATGTTTTTCCTCTGGTATTTTGACCGCAACAGTAATACAATGATGTTTTGGTGCAATTTCTGTGCAATGGTGAGATATATAGTTGTTGTTTAATGTAATATCTGCTTGCTATTGTTGAAATGACAAATGATGCGATTAAATGATCTGTTTTGGAATGACAATTGATGCGATTAAATGATCTGTTTCATATGGAATACGAATGTTGCGATTAGTTGAAATGTTATAATTCTGTTTAAGTACTGCAATAGAGATAGTCTGCACAACCACAACTCTCCTCCTCCCTCGGCGGAAACATGGTTCTGTCTACTCTTCCAGGACGCCTCGGGTGAGACCTCATCCACTCTGCGGGTGTTGC
Source organism: Larix kaempferi (assembly GCA_027924585.1). NCBI lineage: Eukaryota > Viridiplantae > Streptophyta > Pinopsida > Pinales > Pinaceae > Larix > Larix kaempferi. The sequence continues at coordinate 4,881,257 of BSBM01000034.1, forward strand.
TGGGTGGGCTAAAACCTGCCTGGGCCGGTGCCCAGGGAGACTCTGGTATGTGTCGATAGTGAGGCGAACCCCTGTCGACTGAGGTCGAGTTGGACAACAAGTACACATACTCAGAAACATTCAGTTGTTTCCTTTTTAACCATCAACTATCTTCAATGAAAAGTTTGCTTCTAATAATGATGCCACAGTTGTATTCAGATTATTGCTTCAAATCTGCCATTTCCCAACATACTACTTTTTCTTTGTCTAAACATACTCCCCCCATCAACATGCCATCATCATCAAACTCTTTTTCAATTCAGTCTGAATAAGATTTTCTTCAGTAGTCTTCAATCATGTTCTTCACAATACTCCTTGTCATTCCTTTCCAAATGTTGTCAAAAAGATTTATTTGTTGTACTTGTCATTGTCTAAATTGCTTCTTCACTTATCTTGTGCTAACCCTTGCCTAGAATTGGCTTCTTCAAGAAGAGATCATAGGCTTGAGTACATGTGATCTTGTGAATAATCTTTTGTTGCTACCAACCTACTATTTCACTTTCGGATCTTGCATCAAGTCTATCATCATGTATACCGTTAGTTTACCAATCATACTCCCCATGTCAGCATGCTGGTCAAACTTCTTTGCTCATCATTCTTTACTTCTGCAATACAACTTGTTATCAAGGTATGTTCATACAAGAGATACTTCTGCTGAAGGTATCAATGTCACATTGTTGTTGCTGTCATCATCAAAAGGTCTGTCAAGCTGAGCATGTCTTTAGGATACCAAAATTTCCATCAAGGTCATCATCATAGTAAACAACATCAACACAAGTATGTCATCAATCCATTATCAACTTTTATTGGCTGTGTGTATATTGTGGAAAGGCATCATCACTTCTGTATGTACTGTATATATATACCAAGATACTTGTACACTTCACTGTATATCTACATCATCATGAGGTATAAATCAAGTTCTGTATATATCATCTTCTATAACATGCATTGTATACATACTTCAATCTCCATAATCCTCAAAAGGTGTATGCATCATGGTGTACAAGACATCATCCTCATACATAGTCACATCATGCATCAAATCATCATATTATATTTACCACTCATCAACTGGACAATATATATTTATATATCCACTTGACTCGGTCATCCAAAATTTTCAGAGTAGAATACATATAGGAGTGCCAGAGAACACTTTTCCTTTCTATATGTGTTATCACAGAGATCATAGTTGTGCCTTGAATACCAAGGCTTGACCTTCACAACTTACATTTGCATACGGGTATGGTTCAGAGATTTAGCCATCAAAAATTTAGGTCTTACTGTTGATGTTCTTAAGTCCTGCTGCTACCTTGACTTACTTAATCCACCCAAAACTTTTTCCACCTATGATGTTCTTTATGCCTTCAAACTTTAACCTTTTCAAGAACTCATCCTTGCTTCTATAGAGGTTTACTTCTTTTTCTCTCCCTATCATTATGTCGCTTCTTTGGATCATCTTACATAGTTCAGACTTCATCCCTGCCTTGTATTTAAACATGATCCTAGGACCTGTCTCTAAGCTTGGAGTATCCATCAAATTCCCTTGAGTTCATCCTCCAATTCTATGGACTCGAGGTGTACCCGAGGTCTTTAAAATACCTCAAGTATGGCTTGCCATATGGCAACCATCTTCCTTGCACAAGTTGACTTCATTCATATCTAGCAAAATATTTTTTTTCTTCCATACCTGGGTGTATCCTTGGATGTGATCACTTGTCCTTTGGTCTTTAATTCTTCTTGCATTAATCATCTTCCAAGATTCATTTGTTCTCCTTGCTGATGTATATGAGGGACTCCTCCTTGGTTTACTCCTTTGACTTGCACATTCTTGAGCTTTGTGACCAAAACCAGTACATGTGTAGCACTTCAATGTGTGACAGTTAGCAGCAAGATGCCCAATTCGGTCACATGTCTAGCATCTAATCTTGTCATTGTGTCTTGTGCCACTTCTTCTACTTTGAAATGAGCATTCCATATCCTTGTGACCAAACTCATAACATGAATAACAATACCCATCAAAACCATATTCATACCTTGATATTCGGTTCCATCTTGGAGTTACTTCTCTTCTGAAGAATTTGCTTTGAGGGATAGAACTAGCTCCTTCTTGCATTTTTTATCCTTCAAATTCTCTGTCATGTGCAGGTGCTTGTTGAGGAGCTTTGCTTTCATCCTTGAAGGATGTGAATCCAACTTCAGGAGTCTTGGGAGACCACATGTCATCTTCAGATTTGTCTTCTTCCTTCTTGTACCCAAGACCTAATTTGTTAAAGGGAGGCTTTTGATACTTAAGTATTTCATTCAAGATAACTAAAATTTCATTGAACTTTACCTGAGCTTTTGACTTTTCAATTTTATTTATGAGATCAACAATTTCCATTTCAAGCCTTTGATTGGGCTTCTCTTTTTCTTCTAGCTTGAGCTTCATAGTTTCTTCTCTTTCCTTAGCTTCCTCCAATTGGATTTTTAGATCAATATTAGCCCATCTAGTTTCTTCAAGTTCTTTAGGATCTACACCAATCTATTATTGTTCTTTTGCTAATCCAATCTTCAATTCTTTGATTTCATCATTTTGATCTTCCAGCTTATCTTGCAAGTCTTTGTTCTTGAGTTTCAACTTCATGAAAAAGGCCTTTGTCTCCTTTTGGTATTTTTCAAATGCTCCCATAATCTTCTTTCTAAGCCTTGAATTGGATTTGAAATCCCTATCTAATAGAGTGCATGCAAATGCCTCCTTGGCTTTCAACAAGTCTTCCTTCTCATATTCTGTAAGTAAAGTTTCAACATCATCATAATTATCATCAGCAGAAGAATTATTACCTTCACATGTATTTGAAGCTTGTTCCTCCTTTTCTCCTTGCTTCTTATCTTCAGAGGGTTTGATATTTGTTTCCTTGTCTATGTCTTGAACTTTTCTTCTTTGGTATTCTTCTTCTAGCTTGACCCAAATATCTTTGGCTGAAGTGTACTTACCAATATTTAGTCGTTCCTTCTCAATTTGAGATAAGCCACTTATGATCAAGCTTAGTGCATTTTCATTTCTTTCATGTAGCTTCTTGGTTGTTGCTTGCTTAGGTCTACCTTTTGGAGAAGTGTAACCATCCTTAATTGATTCCCAAATATCATATCCTTGTGCTTGTATGTAAAACCTCATTCTGATGCTCCAATAATCATAATTTGATCCATTAAACAATAGAACTCCATCTTCCGAATAATCATCCATGATCTGCCTTCCACGTGTGTCTATGGATCCCTTCAAGCTTGCTAGGCTGATGATGAAAGTCTGCTCTGATACCAATTGTTAGACACAATGGCTCACTGAGAGGGGGGGTGAATCAGTGAGCTTACACTTATCACAATTTCAACTTCTTCAAACTCTAAACCAAGATCATCAATTACAAATTTACTTTAATATCATATTCATCAATGTCATTCATTAAGCAAGACACATTACAAGAGACAAGATATAAGCTTTGTAAACCTTTTATAATTGGAGACTTCAATCTCCAGTATGGGCTACAACCCAAAGGTGGCACCACCCACCAGAATGATTTTGTCAGCTACAACTGACTGGGATTATTCAACACCCCAACAAACATAAATTTACAAGTTATATATCAGACCTTTCTCAAGTCTGCAAATTACATATATCACCAAACAAGAAACCCTTGTTTGTTTCCCAAATCACTGAAGCTTATGTTAACACCAGCACATCACACCAAACAATTATCCCTTCCTCATATCAGCTTCAGACACACATCAAAATGCATATCCTCATTCTATCCAAGTCATTATTTTGTCCACTATCAAGCCTTCAAATCTCTTCAATCATTATGCAAAAACAATAGTCCATGTCTTCATCATTCTGTCCATCACCATATCCTTACTCTGCCCATTAGCATCATGTCTTCATTCTAGCATTTTGGCTGCCTCAGCTTAACCCATAAATCAAAGATACAAATCTTCTTTCATGCTGCTCTTACTGCTCCTGTTGCTGCTGTGCTGACCACCGAACCTATCCTCATTTCCTTATAACCCTGAAAACAGAGCTCTCCTTTACATCTCCGAAAATACACCACTCCTCATTCACTTCAAATCAACAACTTGATCTTTATTTATACTTGTCTTTTATCCATCACTTTAGGAGGCCTACTTGTCATTGATTATCTTTTTTATTTTCATTTTACCAAATATATATAAATATATTTTTTATCATTTTGCCACATCATCGTGGTCTTCATGCCCATATGGTTTCCATCTTTATGCCCTTAAGGGATTTCCGCAATGTGCCATTCGGATGCCTGCAATGTTCTCAATAAAATGCCCGCATGGGCCTTCATAAGATGCCCGCACATGCCTTTAAGTATGCCCAAATGGGCCTCATTTCAAATGCCTGCAGGTAGCCTTAAAAATTTCCCACAAGGGCTATTTCATATGCTCGCGAGGCTTACAAAATGCCTGCAAGGGCTCTGTAAAATGCCCGCATCCTTCATCAACATGCCCACAGTACCCTTATTAAAATGCCTGCATATGCATGATGTTAATGCCCACAGGTGCATATACAAATGCCCGCAAGGGACTTTTAGTAGCCCTCAAATATGCCCGCAAGGGCTAATTGGAAATTCCCGCAGGGCTTTTAATTTATGCCCGCAAGGCCCTACTCAAAAGTGCCCGCAGTCTTCATTAAGGATGCCCACAGACCTTCAATAAAATGCCCGCCATGCCATTTCATCAACTACCATTCTTTGCCACGTCAACCTTCATGCCATCCAATGTCTTCAAACTTGTCCACTTGTCATGCTATGTCTTCATCAACACTTGTCACTACTTCATACTCCTTATCATCCACTTAAATTATTCCTTTGTCATTAATGGTTGATCATCAATGACAACCTATGCTCAAAAAAAAGAAACACAAACTTTCTACTTGAGCTAATCAATTTTTTCGCTTGGTTGGCACTTACGAGCGAAATCTTGCATTTACCTATGTGTGCGTTGATGACGAAATATTTCTCATACTTGATCAAACAATATTGGTTTACTCTCCTCATGAAGTTTGCATCCCTCTTATACATGTATGGGTTTGCAAACACTACACCAAAAACATCAAGAGGTACTGCGTCTACCTCCACTACATCAAATAATCTGCACTTATGGAAATATTAATTTTGCATTGTTTTGTGACCCTAAGTTTTGAATCCTTATTTACCCATCCCAATGGATAGGGGATAGGGTGGTAATGTACTTCCAATCCAAGCTTACTTACCACATCTTCTACTACAAGACTGGCTTGTAAACTGGAATCAAATAAAGCATCAACCTTGGTCTTCTTGATATCGATCTTGATATGGAAGGGTTTCATCATCTCTTTCTCTTCCTTGTGATGAAGGTTACTCATATTCACCTCCTTCTACACTGAAGTGCATGCAATCTTCTCATCCACATCTGAGCTGCTCTCTACCTCTTTGCTTGAATCCGTGGCTAGAAGGTTCTTCTTACATTCCTTCTTGCAGTTCTTAAGGTTTATCTCTAGATGTAGCTTCCAACACTTCTCTTCAGTGTGACCATCAATGTTTTGCAGTGACTATAGAGGTATTTTATATCCTTGCACTGATGTGTCATGGCTATAGCTTTCTTATCTTTTCCCTTCCACTTCTTCTTCCCCTCCTTGGAATCATCTTGGTTCTCTTTCTGTTTAGAACCGCTTAGGTGTCCTTTCTTGTGGCCTATATTTTCCAAGTACTATGCTTGGACATAGGCCTCATCAATTGTCCTGGGCTTGAATAACATCACTATCTTTCGTAAATGACTCTATAGACCCCCCAAATACTTGAGGAGTGCATCTTGATTCTTGAGAAAGATACCCAACATGATCGCCATCTTCCTAAATTCAGTGATGTACTCTTGCACACTCTACCCTTTCATTTGCTTGAAGTAATCCCAAAGGATCCACTGGTCCTCTACATACCCAATAGGGTAGAACTGGAACTTAATGAGGGTTTTGAAATCTTCCCACTTAGTTACTGGTGGATCTCCCTCTCCCTCCACCCTAAGTGCCTATGTGTAGCTTTCTCACCAAGTTAATGCATGGCCTAAAATTTCAGTCAAATATATGAAATCTTCTGCTCCTCATATATGTTGTGGATACTAAAATAGACCTCTAATTGTTGCAACCAATGATTCAACTTTAAAGCATCGGTCTCACCTCGGTATGACTTGGTTTTGACTTTCGCATCCATCTTAAATAAATATATGGAAGGAATGTCGATACTAGAACTTGGCTCCTTCTCAAGCTCGTTCCTTGGCTCCTTTTCTAAGTCGCCTTTATCTTCTGATATCCCCTCTGATTCAATCTTTGAGTTAGAGCCTCCAACATCACCAAAAGGTTTAAACTTGGTCTCCAAAGTCACCATGAGGATTGACATGTTGTGGTGTAAAGCATATATCGACGACTTGTATTTACAGTGGTGTAAAGCATTGCTCATAATCGTTCGTCACTCCTTCACTCAACTCGTCTGTCATGGCTAGCTAGGGTTTGAAGACTTTTTCTTTATTCTACCACAAGGTCCTATGATTTTCCACAAAACCCCAAAGAAAACTGTTCTGATACTAATATGATCTGTAAACCACCATGGATATTCCACTGGAATAGTTCACCACAATAAATCTTACAACTTAGTTATTTTAATTATATTATTCCCATTGTATGCTAAATAACTGAAACTAGAAATAAAATAACTAGAGAAATACACAACCACGCAATAACACGAGATTTATCTCGAGAAAACCTACTATGGAGAAAAACCCAACCAAAAATGAGGACTATGTCTTACTCTTTTAGTAGAATGCAAATTCAAATGAAATGGTACTCTCTATGAAGTTACCTATGACTCTGCGGCCATAATGGCTACTACAAGATCTCCTTCCTCTATTCTACTCTAATATCCACTCCTATGTCGTTTCTCTCATTAATGAAGTGCGCACATATATTCTCATTCCATTTGTGTAAATTTCCTTAAAACCCAATCTTGAGTTAAAGTATGCTAGTTTATTTTTATTTTTTAATTAAACCCCATATATTACTTTTAACCACAAATGGATTTCTTCACAATGCAGCGGAAAATAAATACTGAGAGAAATATAACATCAATCACATCAATAGAGAGACCAATATTTTTGGGTATGAAACCCCCGGAAAAACCCAAGATGGGAAAATCGGTGCAACAGTCTGAGAAGATATTTTATTATGAAGATATAGAACAATACAATCCAAAAAATCAATTTTGACCCAACCTGGAAAAATCGTACAACCGAACCTCACTAAGAAAAACCCACAAATCGTACGGCCCTCCTGCGTCACTGTACGACCCTCTGCGTCACTGTACGGAATGATCCGTACGGTCCTGTGTCAGCCTATACAGCTTTGCGTTAGCGTACAGATAGATCCGTACGATCCTGTGTCAGCCTATACAACTTTGCATTAGCGTACAGATAGATCCGTACGACCCTCTGCGTGTGCTATATGGTCAGCTTCCTGCATCACACGATACGGCCTCTACATGTGTGTACGGCCTCCCTGCAAATCTATATGGCCTCCTTCGATTTTACCAAGTCGCCCTGTCAACCTCTGAACTGAAGTTTCTATGTCTTGCTCTCTGTAAAATTCTTCTGCAAACTGTCTTTCTTACTCTCCAGCCGAAATCTATGAGCAAGAAATCTCCCTGTGTGTATGTGTGTCCTCTCCACCAAATCAATCTTCCTTTTAACTCAATGGCCAAGCGGAAACCCTAACTTCTCACTATGGATTAATGGATGAGATCCTCCAGTGAGATCAATGGCCAAAATTAAATTAGCCATCACTAAAACTATTTTCACTTGAACTTTATAAAAGTGACTCCATTAAGTCAATTAATAATTAGATCACTTAATGCACTTTTCCTAAGTCTAAACTTTGGGAAATACATTAATACATCTGGCTTCCTGTTTTATGTCTTCTAGCATGCAAGGACACATGCAATGATATAAGACCTTCTTTGTTGCCACTTTCTAACACTCCCTCTCAACGAGGAAGGGATTCATTAGAAACCCGAACTTGTGTCTGAACTTCACAAACTTGTGTTTGCAAAGTTCCTTGGTGAATATGTCTACCACTTGCTCATATGTCTGAATATACTCCAACTGAATGGTTCCCCTCTGAACACAATCTCTCAGGAAGTGATATCAGATGTTTATGTTTGTTCTCCTGTCATGGAACACTGGATACTCATAAAGTTTAATGCCACTCTAATTGTCACAGTGAACTATAGTAGTCTCCAACTCACTCTCGAATAACCCTGAGAGCAACTTCCTCAACGACATCCCCTCACACGCTTCCATACTGGCTGCCATGTACTCAGCATCTACCGAGCTAAATGCAATTGACTTCTGCTTCCTGTTGAACCAAGAGACAACCCATGACCCAATGTTGAAGCAACAACCTGAAGTGCCCTTCCGGGCTTCTACACATCCTGCCCAGTCAGCATCTGTGAAGCCTGCTAACTGTAAACTCCCATTGCGCTCATAAACCAATCCATACTCCAATGTGCCTCTGATATAGCAGAAGTACATGCTTCACAGCTGTCCAATGCACTCTTTGAGGATCCACCATGAACTGACTCAAAGAGTTAACTGCAAAGCTAATGTCTGGTCGAGTGTTGACCAGATACATAAGTGACCCGATAAGTTGGCGAGACAATGTAGGATCAAACTCCTCTGAACCTGATACATCAATATTCCTCCAGTTGGTAACTAGAGGCATGGACATGGGTCTACAATCCTCCATCTTGAATATCCTCATGATCTCCACTACATACTTCCCATGACCAATGAAGAAGCACCCATCTCTCTGCCAAACCTCCATACCTAGGAAGTAATGCATCAACCCAAGGTATTTCATCTCAAACTCTACTACAAGATTGGACTAACAGCCCTCGATCAGCTTCTCATCTCCTGTAAGAAAGAGATCATCTACATATAACACCAATATGAAAGGTACCTCACCTGACAAGAATTACAGGTTGTGGTCTACCTCACTCTATTGGAATCGCATCTCCCATAGATGGTTGTCAATCCTCAAGTACCATGCCCAAGGTGTCTGCTTGAGCCCATAAAGAGCTCTCTGCAATCTACATACATGTGACTCCCTGCTCTCTACCTCAAACCCCTATGGCTTCTTTATAAATACCTCTTCCTCAATAACTCCATTGAGGAAGGAAGTATTCACGTCCATCTGATGAATGCGCCAACCCATCTCTGCTGCCAATGATAGGATAGTCCAAATAGAAGAGTATATGGCGACAGGGGTGAAGGTCTCCTCGTAGTCAATGCCTTCCTTCTATGAGTACCCATTTGCCACGAAGCGTGCCTTATAGTTCTCCACGCTTCCGTCTGCTGCATGCTTTACCTTGTAGATCCACCTGGATCCTACCACCTTTTTACCTTCTGGCCACGGCACAACCTCCCACACCTGGTTCTTCATGATCGGATCATACTCCTCAACCATGGCCTCTTGCCACACATCATGTTGTGTAGCCTCCTCAAAACTGGAAGGCTCGGAGTTAATCAACTCTGTCATCAGTGCCATATAGCCAAGTCTATTTGGTGGTTTGCTCTGCCTCATGGAGCTTTATGGAAGACTCACCTGATTAGAATCCTGAACAGTGGACCTGTACCACCTAGGTCGTGGCCTAGTGTCTACCTGCTACGGATGTTGGATATTCTCCTCCTGTTGTAGCTCATCCTCGAAGTCAATGACCATAGGATCCTGTCTACCTGACTCCCTCTGACTACCAGAACCTATGCCATGTGTTTGTACCTATACCTGTGGTTCCTCCACCTTAACTCCAGAGTCCTGTGTTGGCTGCTCTTATGTTGGTAAGTCCATAGATCTTCGTAAGGCCCTATCCTCATCAAAATGGACATCCCTGCTCACAATGATCCTCTTGCGAGCATAAATATATACCCTGTATGCCTTAGAAATCTCGCTGTAACCAAATAGTATCCCCTTCTCACCTGAAGGGTCCAGCTTCTTCCTAGTGCCAGCATGAATGTGACAATAGCAGACACTCCCAAATATGCATAGATGACTCACATCTGGTCTAGTTCCTGTGAATACCTCCTCAGGTGTCTCCCTCCCCAAAGCTGAGTGAGGACACCTGTTCTGGATATATACTGCAGTCTGAAATGCCTCGGCCCATAGGAATAGTGGAAATCCCTGATCAAATAACATGGCCTTGGTTACAACGCATCATCTCCCTCTGAAACGAAACAGTACCATCTCCCTGCGCCTGATACCGCGCATCATCTCCCAACTCAATGTGGAGACTTACTCCACCCTCCTGCAAGCTCTTGAAGAACAATCTATGTCATGTCATATGACAAGATGCACTGCTGTCAACGTACCAAATGTTGTTGTTGATGGAGCTTTCCATGTAAGCTATCAAACAAAAGTCCTCATCAAAACTCTTGTTGAACTCATCCACCTCAATTGAACCTACCATCTGTGTGTTGTTCTTCTTCTTCCTATCTCGGCATTGTGAGGCAAAGTGTCCATGCTTGTGGCAGATGAAACACTTGACCTTTGACATGTCAATGTTCTTCTTACCACCCTTCTTCTTATTTTCTTTACCCTTGCCTTTGTTTGCTAGGGCTAGAGCTCTTCATCCATGAGCTGTGGGGCATCACTGGATGAACTTGAACCTTGATCCATACGAATCTCTTCCTACACAAAATCATCCCACAACCTCTTCCAATCAGGGAGCTTTTCCCTATCCACCATGCCTTTGACAAAGACATCCCATGGCTTAGAAAATCCATTGAGAGCTATTCGAACTAGCTCCTCATCCTCAGTCTTAGAGCCCACTGCTCCAAGTTCATCTCTGATCTGTGTGAGCCTTGTGAGATAAGGCACCACTCCTTCACCCTTAGCCATCTTGGTACTACGTAGCCTCTCCTGTAGCACCATCTTCTGGTTTTCATTCTTGCTCTGGTAAGGCTTTCCAAATCATTCCACATTTCCAATTCGGTCTTCTTCCCGGAAAGGTGAGGGACTATGTGGTCCTTCACCCCATGCAAGATGATCAACATAGCCCTAGAATATACCTTCTTCCATCTTGCCAACTCTACCGGATTTGTGGGAGCAACCTTCTGGTCGTCAATGTGCTCCTCTGCATCACTAACATCCAAGATCCTGGTTATCCTCTCTTTCCAAGTAGGAAAGTTCTGATCCCCCTGGAGTCTATCCTCAACTCTCAATTGTACAGCCATAATGAAGTGTATCTGTAAACCCTAGAATAGATCTGCCCCTGATTTATCCAACATCTGTTGCTTTCTCTCGGATCTTCTCAGAAGAGCCATGATACCATGTAAATTTCCTTAAAACCCAATCTTGAGATAAAGTATGTCAGTTTATTTATTTTTTAATTAAACCCCAAATATTGCTTTTAACCACAAATGGATTTCTTCACAATCCATCGGAAAATAAATACCGAGAGAAATATAACATCAATCACATTAATAGAGAGACCAATATTTTTGGGTATGAAACACCCAGAAAAACTGATGCAGTAGTCTGAGAAGATATTTTATTATGAAGATATAGAATAATACAATCCAGAAAATCGATTTTGACCCAACCTGGAAAAATCTTACAACCAAACCTCACTAGGAAAACCCCACAAATCGTACGGCCCTCTTGCGTCACTGTATGGCCCTCTACGTCACTGTATGACCTGATTTGTATGGCCCTGCATCATCCTGTATGGCTCTGCGTCAGCGTACAGACAGATCCGTACGGCCCTCTGCGTGTGCTGTACGGTCGGCTATTTGCGTCACACGGTACGACCTCCCTGCAAATTTGTACGGCCTCCTTCGATTTGCCCAAGTCACCCTGTCAACCTCCGAACTAAAGTTCCTCTTTCTTGCTCTCTGTAAAATTCTTTTGCAAACTATCTTTCTTGCTCTCCGGCTGCAAGCTATGAGCAAGAAATCTTTCTGTGTGTATGTGTGTCCTCTCCACCAAATCAATCTTCCTTTTAACTCAATGGCCAAACGAAAACCCTAACTTCTCACTATGGTTCAATGGATGAGATCTGTTAGATTTTAACTTTTAATCAATACTTATCTAGGATCTTATTGAGAGAAAAACAAGCACAGCATAAACACAAGAGACACAAAGATTTTCCTCGAGGAAACCATAAAAAAGAAAACCCCGCAACTTCCTCAGAGATAGAATGATCACCAAAACAATGTCACAAAAGTAAACCCCAAAAATAGAGATGGTCTTCAACAGATTCTCTCTTCTCCACTAGTGTGAACTTGTCCTCCTTCTCACTAATGTGAACTTGTATGAGTGAGTGAATGAATAAATGAGAGAGCCTAGCTCTCTATTTATACATCCACTTCCACTATAAGTTTACCACTTAACATGTCGGCCCCAACTAAATCTAACTAGGCCGAATCCTCTAGGGGACTTAAAAACCCCTTTACATTTGACTCTAGGGGGATCTATTGCTCCGACTTACAAGGGAGGATTTACCTCAATGACTTTACATGACCAAATGTAATAATTACATCCTCGACCGGAGGAATAAACATCTCCGTCAGAGGTACAAATAAAATACAATAATAATTACAATATAAAATACAAGTGAATATCTTATGCAGTTACAATAACATTAACACTCCCTCTTAACTAGGACGGTATTCTCTTGACACAGTCATCAACACATCTGGACACAAGTCTTCGTCACTGGATCAACAATGTTGGAACGTCATTATCAACATTGGATCGTCGTCTTCACTGCTACTGCAACCCTCATCATGTCGACACTCGATTAGTGCTATCTCTCAATTTTACTCGTCATAGGAAGTTTTACAGAGCCAACCCTTTTTCATGTTGGATGTAGGCCTAGCCCTCATGTAGGTATTCATCATCTCTGTGAGCAAGCCATCAAGTAGGTACAACCCAGGACCAATCATTACATTGCCTCTGCAAATACCTGCATCTCCTACTATCACCTCATCGTATTTAGATCATCTCATCGTCACACGGAGCATAGCCCAGATGCACATCACACAGCACTTACATCAACCGACATGGGAGGACCGATGTACCACCATTGGGGAAAGGCTCAACTCTTACATCAACGACCATGGAGGACCAACCTACCACCATGTCGGAATGGCACAACACTTACATTAACGGTCATGGGAGGACCGACCTACCACCATGCCGAAATGGCTCAGCACTTATGTCAATGGCCATGGGAGGACCGACCTACCACCATGACAGACTGGCTCGACACTTATGTCAACGGCCATGGGAGGACCAACCTACCACCATGTCGGACTGGCCCGAGAACTTATGCCAACCTACCACCATGCCGGACTGGCCCGACACTTATGTCAACAGCCATGGGAGGACCAACCTACCACCATGTCAGACTGGCCCATGTGCATCTGTGTCTTCCGGACTCATCACTTCCCCTTGGAAGGACCCTCGATCTGAAGAACACCAAGCTTCTCTCTGAAGTACTCAAACTTTACTCTGGCTAGCGGCTTGGTCAACACATCAGCTATTTGCTCGTCTGTTGCAACATACTGGAGCTTCACTACTCCTCTCTGCACCATATCCCTGATATAGTGATACTTGATCTCAATATGCTTCGACTTGTCATGGACAACTTCACACAACTCTAGTTGTCACAGAATATACAAGTCGGCTTTAACTAGAGATCAAACAAATCAGATAGTAGCTTCCTAATCCATACTACCTCACAACTAGCCGAACAAGCTGCAACATACTCTACTTCGGTTGTACTCAGTGCCACGCAGGACTGCTTCTTGCTAAACCAAGAGATCACACATGATCCCATACTGAAGTAGCACCCCGAAGTGTTCTTCCTATCTGCGGCACTGCCTGCCCAATCCGAATCAACATAACCCTACAGGTTAACCTTTTGATTCGCGTCATATCTGATTCCATAATCCACTGTACCCTTCAGGTACCTCAATATATGCTTTGCAGCAACCAGGTGAACTTGTCTCGGATCTGTCAGGAACTGGCTCAAAGTGTTCACAGCAAAGCATATGTCTAGTCTCGTGTTCATCAGGTACATCAACAAACCAATAATCTGTCTGTATCCTATGGAAGCCACTGTCCATCATCCCGAATCCCTTCAGGATCTCATCTGCATATTTTCCTTGGATAAGGAAAATATCATCTAATCTCAGCCACATGTCTAATTGCAAGAATCATGCCAAGATTCTTGAACTCTGAGATCTTCTCCCTCTGAGGTGGAGTGCTCCCTCTATGACTAACATCATGCACTCTCTACATTGGGACATCCTGCAATCTCATTGGGATATCCTTCACTCTTTGCATCCATCTGTGAGCTTCTGCAAGAATCAAGCTATCTGTATATATAGCAACCATCCCCAACCTTGTAGCAAAGGTTGAAATCTGCATCACCCATAGTGATCATCAAACTCATCAAATAACTAATGATCATGAGTGCCTGTTGAACTCGTACAAAGCCTTCTTTAATCTTCTATAAGAAGTTATCCATATCATTGGTCTTTCATAATGTCACTAGGAGATAGAATTTTTTTATTTTTTCAAGATATTCTCCTTATCGGCTGGGCAACAAGTCCATATGTCGTCCCATGTCTAGGGTGTCTGTCCAAGGCCTCACACATGTATGTGCCTCAAATCTTAGTGGTTGCTCCACATACACTTCATCATCCAGGAAAGCTTCATGTTCTCCTGATGTAACCTTTATTTCATTACTGCAGCTATCGTGAGTATAGCTCTAGTAGAAGTGTATCCATCAATTCCCTCTTCATGTGAGAAACTGCAAGCCAAGGATCTTGCCTTGTACCTCTGTAGTATGTTTGATTTGTAAAACTTCTTGCTAAACAATCATCACTTGTTCTTCGAAACAAGTGTTTGTCATCCTTCTCTTGTAGATCATAGCACACGATCTTTCCTACAAATCAAATTCAATTACAAGATTAGTAACACTTCATAATCATCAAATCATTTCAATGATAACCTTGTATGCATACTGATATGATTCACATAGTTATGCAACTATCTTGGCCAATGCTTTGGAACAACACTTTTCCATATCCCGTATGCATACGGTGACTATCTAGATGCCTTCCATCTCTACCAGAACATACTATAAAGAGCGTGCACTGCTCCCAGCATGTTAGCAAAGAGGTTTCATTCTAAACAAGCAAAAATGGAATGTTTGTCCAACTTACCCATCATATGCATATTAGTAGTATATTGTTCAATGCTATATGAATGCTTACACTATGCATGATACATTTCCCGATTCTAGGAATACAAATATGGATACAACTATTAATATCATTAACTATTCAGAGATTCAAGAAGTAATTCAAATACTTATCTTTTTATGTTTTGCGGGGTTGCCTACCTCTGGATATTTGCTTCCTTGAGATTGCCTCCCTCCCATGTCATGATAGTATCATGATTTTGTGTCTTTGAGCTTGTATCCATCCTGTAGCACTATGCACCCTTAAGTGTGCACTAGTTTCATCATTGTGTCATCCTCAAGATTTCATACATAATCACACATTCATTAGTATAATCTCAATAAGATCAAAACATTATAATCCTAAATAATCTTAAACACGTATGGTCATAATCATTTCATACACATGTAATTATCACGAGCGTTAATATTCAAGGTTTCATGGAGTACATATTTTCCTTATGCATATTCAAATTTGACCATAGGACTTTTCTAGTTTGTCATATCATTAATCAAACTAAGAAACGCAATATGCATAAAGCCTTGATTAGCTAAACTCGATCTTCAGGAATAATTATTATCAACCATATGAAAGTATACTCATCTAAGATCCTAACACAAAGTAGGATTCTAACTCGATATAGGAAAACATACCTGGATTAGCATGCTTGCTAGTTATGTCTAACATACCTAAACAATATATTCTTTGTTCTCTTCAATGATTTAGAGACCTTGTTGTTGAATATGTCTATGGTTGTCATTGATGACACCATTAATGACAAAGGTGAAATGTGTGGTTGGATTGAAGTGATACCCTAAACAAAGACACAGCGGACAAAGTGCTAGGCTTGGGCACACCTAATGAACCAAATGACCCATACAATGGTCATTTGGAATTGGACCTAATAACCTAGACAAGGATGATGTGGACAATGCATATGCCAAGCAAGCATAAGCTTGCGGGCATGAAAGTGGAAAAGAAGACAATGGGCCAAGCGACCAAGTGGACAAGCAAGGTAAATAAAAAACACATGAAGACAGGGCACGGGCTGACTTGGCAATGGCAAGCAAGCGTAAGCTTGCAGGCATACCTTATGGGGCATGATGAAATGATGGACAATGAAGAGGCTGCGGGCATCTAGCTTAAGGCACCATGTGGGCATAACAAGGAAGTGTTTGCGGGCATTATTGATGACTTAATATGAGCAGCTATGTGGTCATTTTTTAAAGGGAAAAACCCCCATTAGGGCACACCATCCAAAGGAAGATAATGTTGGCACCTATTGAAGATATGCAGGCATCTTCTCAGCACACCCTGCGAGCATTGAAGAGATAGCTGCGGGAATGACTGAAATGGTCTCATGAGGAAACATGTATGGAAGGCATCGTATAGAGGGCGTGAAAGAAAGCCCTTGCGGGCATCCAGTGCAAGGAGCAGCGGGCATCTAATGATGGCCATACGGGCATGTGGCCCTAATTGATGAAGCTACGGTCATCCTGGAGATATGCCAAAAACCCCGTGCGAACAGTTGAAGCGAATTTGAGACCACGTGATGTGGGAAGAAGATCAAATATATACTTTGATAAACAAATGACAAGTCTGCTTAATGAAATAGTTGATGAGGAAGTCAGCCTCCAAACTTAATGATGAAATCGTGGAATTTAAATATGCCTTGACATTGTCGACCTCCCAAAAATATTGCTTGCTTGATCATAACAGGTCGGCCTCCAAATTGCATGACGAATTCAAGTATAAATGAAAGAGCAAAGTGTTGTGTTTGGGGGTGAAAAAATCCGTGGGAAATACTTGGGGAGACATAAGGAGCTCGGAGGACAGCTCAGTGAGGAGGACAACTCGGTGAGGAGGACAGCAAGCAGCAACAAAGTATATTTTTGGGGTTATTCTTCATGTGTAAGATGAGAGTGAATCTCGGTGGTGAATGAAGGAAAGTTTGAACTCGTGGAAGCATAACTAGGGAGACTTCGGGTACTACAGACACGTGGAGGAGCAGCTCTGATAAAACTCGGGTGGAGTGAGGGAGCTCTGATAAAATCGTGAAGGAAAATGCAATAGGACAATCATGTGTCCATATTCAGGTTTTAGTTTGTTTGGACCATCTCAGTTGAAGCTGAGGTTGAGTTATTGAATGAGGTTGAAGCCTCTAAGTTGACCAGTTGCAGTTGGTATATGTACTCTATGTTGCAGCACAGATTTTTCATATATAAAGATCACATTTATACAAAATGCAGTAATTCTTTGTAGATATTACTTTGATGGTTATTGCAAGAAAATATTACTTATCAGTATATTGTTTTTGTGTTTGAGATTAAGAATCATTGAGAGACCTTACAAACACCAATTCACCCCCCCCCTCTTAGTGTTGTGTGTTTCTCACTTGTGATAGTAACCTGCATATCTCATAAGTTAAGCATAGTAGAACCAAATCATACATACCTCGTAAGTATAGCTTCTATGTGATCAAAGACTATGGATGAGTCTTTGTGTTCATGTCATCATGGTCATATATTCTTGATCTAGAACTTAATTTCTATTTCTTCATGTACCTTTCATGTTAGTAGACAACATCATTCTCATAAAACACCACAAGTGCATTAGTACAATGATAAGTGTCATAACCCTAATCAATGAATGTCTTATATCATTCACATGCATTCATACTTTTACTAAGGTGGTCAGAAAAGTCTAAAATTAATCATGATTGTACTAACCTCAATAATATGAAGACAAACATATCATGAACTTAATCATCAGATAAATAAAACAGATTTCAAAACATACCTGCATTTCCTCAAGTCATACCTGTCGAGATTGCTTGTAGTCTTCTCTATAAGGGTAAAACCCTAATCGTCCAAGGTAGATCACTTGTAAACATCTTATATAGATTCATGGTGCTAGGATGATAAAATACCAATGCCACTTAAACCTCCTTCATTGTTTCCCTATGAGTCTCCCAACTTTTCTAGGGTTTATTCTTACTTGTAGAACCCACAAACCCTAATTATCAATCTCTTCCCTCCGCAACATTTTAATGGAAGATTAATATCTATGATGAAGGAATTCCAAATCCATTTTCAAAGTTTACAATGTTGCATCGGGTGTCTCTAACATTGTATCACGTCTCGCCATACCTAAAAAACTGAAAAAACCTAAGTGAGAACTTCTTCCTCCTCTTCTTTGATTTCCTCCGTTGAGCCATTTCAGATGTGCCATACTGTTTCTGGTGTATCTCTTAAATTTCGGATCATCAGGGTCTGAAACTTCTCCCTGTGGTAGCCTGATCTGTCATATTTCCAACCCCATAGATTTGAGCTTCATTGGATTCGCCATGAGAGAGATATGATAAGTTTCCCAACATGACCTGTTTATGGGATGAAACAGCATAGCGAACTTGTACGGTGTTCCACGTTTCACTGTTTTAACTTCGGCCTCTGATATTAGGACCTGCAAAACTACAATCGGTGACCTAGCAGTCACGTTTTACGAAATTCCATTTGGAGCTTCCTAATACGAGATATGACCTTTTTTCCCAGGTCACCTGTTTAGGGCTGCATTTTGGAAGAGGCAAAAACCCTAACTTGTACGGATCATATCTCACAAAGTACAACGAATCTGGGGTTGATTTTTCGACACAAGGTACATCTATGTCTGATATTAGTCCTGTAGAAGTTTCAGATCCTGAACCCTCACAAAAACATATTTATAGAGAAAGTTCCACGATGACTAG
Organism: Larix kaempferi; assembly: GCA_027924585.1. NCBI lineage: Eukaryota > Viridiplantae > Streptophyta > Pinopsida > Pinales > Pinaceae > Larix > Larix kaempferi. The sequence goes on from BSBM01000034.1 coordinate 4,900,371, forward strand.
TTTTTGCTATACAAAACCCTAACTTTCAAATTGTCGCAAGTGAAACAAGTGTCGTAAATGCCATACATTGCCTTCTTTCAGGCTAGGTCTGATACCATGTTAGATTTTAACTTTTAATCAATACTTATCTAGATCTTACTAAGAGAATAACAAGCACAACATAAACACAAAAGACACAAATATTTTCCTCGAGAAAACCATAAAGGAGAAAACCTCGCAACTTCCTCAGAGATAGAATGATCACCAAAACAATGTCACAAAAGTAAACCCCAAAAATAGAAATGGTCTTCAGTAGCTTCTCTCTTCTCCACTAGTGCGAACTTGTCCTCCTCCTCACTAATGCGAACTTGTATGAGTGAGTGAATGAATAAATCAGAGAGCCTAGCTCTCTATTAATACATTCACTTCCACTTTAACTTTACCACTTGACATGTCGGCCCCAACTAATTCTAACTGGGTCGACTCCTCTAGGGGACTTAAAAACCCCTTTACATTTGACTCTAGGGGGGATCTATTGCCCCAACTTACAAGGGAGGATTTACCTCAATGACTTTACATGACCAAATGTAATAATTACATCCCCGACCAGAGGAATAAACATCTTCGCCGGAGGTACAAATAAAATACAATAATAATTACAATATAAAATACAAGTGAATATCTTCCGCAATTACAATAACATTAACAAGATCCTCCGGTGAGATCAATGGCCAAGATTAGATTAGCCATCACTTAAATTATTTTCACTTAAACTTTATAAAAGCAACTCCATTAAGTCAATTAATAATTAGATCACTTAATGCACTTTTACTAAGTCTAAACTTTGGAAAATACATTACTATATTTGGCTTCTTGTTTTATGTCTTCTAGCATGCAAGGACACGTGCAATGATAGAAGACCTTCCTTGTTGCCACTTTCTAACAATTTGGAAATCAATGGTATCATTGGCTAGTTCTAAGGCCCTTCAGCAAAAGAAAATTGTTGGTATGATTGTCGATTCAAAGAAAGATACAAGGAATGCTTTAAAGTGAATGATGATATGGAATGATAGTTGATTGGCAACATGGACTATCTATTTTAAAGAGGGTACGTGAATAATCATGTAGTGACCCATCAAATGAAGGCATCTTCATGTGTTTATGCATGCTCCCTAGACATTCAAACGCGGCTTCATGACTATTCATAGTGCCACGCACCTACAAGCCATAATTGAACAAGCAAAGGAAACCATACACAAGAACAACCTTAGGAAATCATCAACAAGAGAATCCATCTTACACCAATCTAATATTGAAAGCATAATAGAAAACTTGTAACCCCCACAAGTGAAGGTATCAAGGAAACTACCATTGAATAACAATAAAGGATAAGCCATTTAGATATGCATGGACATCAAGAAGAGGATAAATATTATCCAACTTGAGTGTCGGCTCAACATGACATGGCAAGGTGGAATGCATATGAGAAAATGATGGCAAAGGTGGTGTATGTCCACCATTACAACAACGAATATCGTTTGGAAACCTCTACAATGTTAATATATGTGGAATGTCAGTGCTATGACATGTGGCAATCACAGGATGGTGCCACTTATCATTTGTGGTATGGATGGTTGCTACCTCCTCACAGGTTGGTTTGAGCACACAACACTACTCAACAACCTCCATCCTCACCCTTGCATATTATGTACATAGATATAAATGGCATATCTACCCAACAACCTCCATCTTACCCAACAACCTCCATCCTCACCCTAGCATAACATGATAAATGACATATACAATAGATTCTAACTACCTATCTAAATGTAATGTAGCATGGGCACTTGCACTCAAGGCTAGGGTGCCTTGACCCATCCTGGGTTCTCGTCTCCCATATTGGATTTGAGAATAGGTACCTTCATCAAGAGCTCAAACTAACCAAGTTCTTTGGTGAAGAACTAGATCTTCCCAACAATTAAGTGGGGACTCCATCCTGAAATGGGTACATGAACCCCAATTTTGGGTTCTTTTGTGTACTTCAAGGCATGTCCTCCAAAAAGAATCCCAAAAACAATGATAGGGTAGGGCACCCCTCCCCCAAAACCTTCATCCTTCACTTACCTCACACTCTCCTGCACTCAAAAGAGCTTATCAATGTCTCATTTTTACCATTTCATTTCCACCTATGAAGGAGAAATAATCCAACACTAAAGGGAAAGAACAATCTAGCAGTGAGGTGATTCAATGCTGTATTCTCATTAAAAAATTGTGGACAACAATAGATTGCTATGGTGTTCAATGTTTTTTGAACCTTATATTTCATATTTGGAAATGTCATTAGGCAAATTTTGAATGTAATATGACATATGTACTTGCCACTTGTTTAACTTTTTAGATTCAAGAGGCAAGACATATAAATGCCAATTTCAATTTGAATTTTCAAATGATAATGATAATGATAATGATCAAGTTGATTGTTCAATGTTGTTCAATGTTTTTATAATCATTGCATCATTATTGATTGATCAAAACTTCAACAAAAGAATGTGCATGTTTTTTATGTTACCTGCTGAAATTAAGATCATGACATTATGCAATGTGTATGTTTATAATTTATAAAAATGTATTAATCCAGGATGAACCCAAGTCCCTTCTTTCAAAAAGTGTCGCCCCATCCTTGCTAGCAACTTAGATAAAATGTTATCCAAATGACATTCAAAAGCTAATTGTGATTGCACAAGTGCACAAGGTCATAAGCATATGCCATAAAAGCAATAGTGTGCAAGATTATGATGACAATACAAAATAAAGATATAAATGGGATTAGGGTTTATAATCTGTATGGTTGCACACTCTGTTTCCAAGGTTGGATTAGGGTTTACCATCTGTATAGTTACACCCTTTGTTTCCAAGGTTGGTTATGAAAACAGAATGCTAAGCAACATAAGCTCTATTGTCTCCTCAAAGGGGATTGCATGGTTGGATCGACTGTAATAAGGCCACCCACAACCTATAGAGAGAAATAACTAAAACTATGTAAAACAATGCCAAGCAACATAAGCTCTATTGTCTTTTCGAATGGGATTGTGTGGTTGGATGAACTGCAGTAAGGCCATCTATAGAGAAATAACTAAAACAAGATCAACATGGCCATGACGAAATTTCCAGGCAAAATCTGCATGAAATGCAGGGGTAAATTATATTTTGGTTGCAGACATAATCTGTCAGGATCAATCACGTAATTTTATGAACAGATCAAAGTTCATTGCACGCAAGTCATAGAAAAACCGATGATTAGCCACACTGAAGAATGTTAGTTATATTATAGCATCAACGGTAGATTACACAGACTGATAGGTACTTTTCTAAATTTTCTTTTCCTTTTTGTGTCAATTCATTTTACATGTTCCTTTTTGGGAGGACTGTTTGCAAAGGGTTGATTAGAAATTTCAAAGATAAATTTATTAAATTTAATTTATTTCTTCCTTATTATCACCAGTGTTCCACGGGAACGTGTCTCCCAAAGTCGAGGGTTCGCCCCCTGCGCTTCCCACACCCTGGGGGCTGGGAGGCTCCATGGGAAACGTTTCCCAACGCCCCCTTTTCTGCGAAACTCGGGGAAACGTACTTGGAGGAGTTCCCCGTAGAGGAGGGCTTGTAGACGCCCCCTCCCAAAAATGGGGGACACCCAAGTGCTCCCCCCTCCTAAATTTTTTTTTTTAATGAAAAAACAAAAAAAAAAACCTTAAAAATTAAATCACTCTCGAGGCTGAGACTGAGAGTGACTCTAACTTAGATGGTGACACTCCCATATATGGTGACTTCATGCAGCAGATGCATCAGCAAGACCAGTCCATGGAACTATCTCCTTGATGCTCTTTTGATTATTTCTTTTTGCTACTTTTAGTTTTATAATTTTATTTACTGTCATTGATAAACTCAGATTGAGTCTTTGACTCATCACTCTTTATTTGTGGGTGTTTATCTAACATGTCTATGATTCAAATTTATGATTTATCATTTTAAATTTATCCACTATTTATGTCTATGTTTCAAATTTCAAAGTTATAAACTTATAACTTATAAGGGAAGACATGCATGTATTACAAAATTAAAATAGCGATTATGAATTGAATATCATGTTTACATTGCACACTAATGAATTTCAATTCAGTATGTAAATGGTGATGGGATGATGAATTGATATGTTAGTATGTTGGGATTCATATTTTTTAATATTTTAATAATTTTAGAGGCATGGCCCCCTATGTTAGGGACCCCGACGCCCCCCCACCCCCAAAATTTGGGGGTGTCTCTACACGTCCCCAATGTGCGTTACCCCACTCCCGCGTCCCGGAAACTTGGTGGAACACTGGTTACCACAGCTCGATTTTGTTCATCCATACCTGCAAGCATCTGTGAGATGTTTTCGAAGCTCTTTTTACTTTTCTACAAGTAATCATCATATAGTGTGTTTTATTACATCAATTAAAATTTGCTGTGTATTTTTCATTTTGACATTTTCCCTTTTCTTCCATACATGGCTACCATAGGATACAGAGCTCTGAACAAATATTTATCATTTGGATCTACAGCTTATTTTATAGTGATAGATGCTTCATTGTCAGAAAATATAATTTCTGGCTATAACAAAAATAACTTACTAATATATGGCAATATATCTTATTAAGAAGCATAATTCGTCACTTGAAGCAATTTTGTTTGTGCAGGCAACACAGGGATTCGTCATTCAGACTAATCTTGGAAGTCATTATAGCAGTTTGAGCAGCAATTATGACCAATTGTTATTAAACTGTGGGAAAGAAGGAAAATCTGCCCTTTCTAGCATCATTTATATTTTGTTCAAGCATTTTGTGCACTCGCCAGCAGTAGAGACTTCGTATTGATATCATCCTCTAGTGAATGGACTGAGGTGTTCACACAGTTGAGCCACACTGAAGGCTCCGTCTTTACTTTGCGTGTGATCTTTGATCCGTGGAGTATAATCAGCGACTTCAAAGACCTGAATTAAAATAATATTTTTTTCCTTGTCGATGATCATTGCAATTCAGCTTGCTACCAAAGCAACTGCGTTGGCACTTGACGTTTCTTCCATCGGTTTGCAAGCAAGATCCATATTACTAGTGTTCAGAGTATTGCTTCCAGCAACTGGGGCTATAGAGTCAAAACTGCAATTCGTGGTATCATGCTATTAATACACTTAACAATCCAGAAGTTCCCTAAAATGATTCAGAATATCCCAGGCATAAGCATACCCAATTTTTAATTACCGGAATGACAATATCCCTTGTTCCATTTTCCACTTACTGAATTCCAATAATGTAGCAAGTATGATTGACTTGTAAATATAAAGGGAAAAATAATCTATAAATTCCAAATTTGCATTGGGCAAGCTCTTTGGATTTGCCATAAAAATATGTCCTTCATCAGAGACTTGAAACTCTCATGGAAGTTTCAATCTTCATTATTTCAATAACAAACGTCTCAAAAATGCAATAGATTAGTAAGACACAAAAACTATATCTCTGGCACATTTCAGAAAACAGAACCTTCACCAAACTTCGAGACATGCCATCAAGGTCCGGTAAATGATTGCAACTCAGCAGGCTTTGCCAGCCAATCTCGGAAAGGTGAGGAACTGCTGCGAAAAATCTCAAGAGCTTTATAATATTTCCAGGCTGAGACCTTTAAAATATGCCAAGAAAACTCATGGCTGTAAGATTCAGGGTCATTAGAAATAGAAAGGCAAAAATGAAGAACAATGAAAGTTTCAAAAATTCAATCTAATGCCAGATTGCAAAAACAACCAGAAATAATAAAATATATGCCAAAATATTGAATATTTTGCAAATAGAAAGAGTAACGGTTGGAGCCCTACTCCAAATTATATAAGTGGTTGCACTGCAAACTTAATGAATAAAGAATTCGAGGAAACACATTTTTTCAGCCATAATCCAAAAAAGTGGAAAAATTTTCCTTTAAATAAAAAAATATTTATTTATTGTGAATTGTGTGCTTGAGAGTGAACTACTCTCTGTATACCAAAGTCCTCAGATCCAGAACCAGATCAGAACTATTTTTCCCACATTTTCAACTCAAACCTGAACTAGACTAGAACCAGCTGAACACTGGTAAAAGAACTATTCATATAAAAAATGCATAAAATATTCAAATTTTAATTTAAATATATACAACCCAGTGGGTTAACTTAATTGGTTTGAACCAACTTGTTTCAAAGCAGAGATTATTGAGAAGCCATGGGTTCAAGTCCGATAGAGTCCCTCTGGAAGCATTTACACCGGGAGTCATTCATGGAATGCGAGGAAGTGCCTCGAGGACTTCCCTCAAGACATTTTCCATGAAAAAATATATAGGCCAGTGGGTTAGCTCAATCAATGTGAACCAATCAGTTTCAAGGAAAAACTTGTTGAGAGGTCATGGGTTCAAGTCCAATAGGTTCCCTCTGGGTTAGGAGCATTTGTATTACTCAAACGGCATTAACCAACAGCCATTTACAGAATGTGAGGAAGCCTCTGGCAGTATTCCTTAAGGAAGTGTTCCATGGATTTATCCAAACTTCTAGAGGCTAAATATGCAATGTTTGTTCGTTTATATTGCATGTAAGGGTGTAAATAGCAAATTAAACCGAAATCAGTGTTTTAAAAACCAGTCAACTCGGAACTGGAACTGGCCGAGTTGACCAGTTTAACCCTCATAAATTTCGAACTGGTACAAAACTCGGCCTGGAGGCCGGTTTGGTGCCAAACCGGCCAAGTTAGACCTTGACCCAGTCGGTTCGGCACAAAACCGGCCTCAAACCAGCCGGTTCCACATTAACTCAGCTGAGTAAATCCAATAATGCCCAGGGTGCACACATGGAGGCTAGACACAGAGGTTTTAAAAATAATTGACCAGTTTTGTAATATTGACATTGAAGTCTGTAATATTGAATGGTAAAAGTGACATTCTCCTTATGTTTCATTTTCTATCATTTTACTTAAAAAATTTAACATCACCATTAATTGTTTCAGGATATTTGAGAGTGGTTACAACCTCATCGGACTTCATATGCAAAATGTAGAATTTTAGATCCCATTCAAAATTCAACAGACTTAATAGTTTTCAGGATTTCAGGATTGCAATGTTTCCACTAAATTCTATCATGTATGGGGGTAAGGGTTGGAATTTAATCAAGCACATCAACTCTCTATGTACTTTGATGTTGGTGGTGCTGATGCCTGATTGCTGAAGTTGATTGAACTCCTTTGTCATGACCTCAATAAAAACGTACCCTTCAGTCAAGCAAAATCACTTATTAAGCAATGGAAGCTTTTCCTACCTTATTTTAATGCTTGAATTAGAAAGTTTCATCAAAGTTGTAGAGTGTTGATTAATGTCCTTAGAGGATCAACTTTGAAATTCGAGGTAGAGGCAAGGGCTAGAGCCTAAAGGAGGGGGAAAGAAAGTGCTATTGATGAAAAGGATTCCAATAGAGGCAATGATTTTGATTATTATGTATTTTCAATTTTGATTCAGATATGTATTGCAATTTGTGCCATTTTGATATATTCACCCTTACATGAGTAGACTTTGGATATTTTGTCTCTAATGGTTTGGAATCATAGCTTTGAATGTTAAATATATTTTTTACATTAAAATTATAAAATTTATGTATTTTTGAATAATCAGAGTCATTGAAATCAAACCGCTCCAGTTCATTGCCGGTTTCAGTTCGAGTTGACCCTAGCCTAGTTCAACTCTCAGTTCTGAGTTTTAAAACATTGATCGAAATATAAGTTTGAGATACATAAAATTAAACATAAACATTTTGACCATGTCAATAATCATGATGTTTATATATTTTCTCTCATAACAATAATTTGTGGGACCTTGGCAAAACTTAGTGTGAATGGTCAATGGTGTATGGTCATATGTTATTTTTCTTCAGTGACCTATTTGACAGCTGCACTTTGGCTTCCCATCTTTATGTCACTGCAGGTGATGTGCTAGGATATTTGTTGTTGGCAACCATAACCCAAGGGAAATTTAGAAGAATTTCTTTACTTGGAGGAAATCAATAGCTCAATGTTCACTTCGCGTGTTATTCATCTTTCACCCATGAATTGACCCAACAATCTATGGAGGATACTAGGGTGAGTGCAAGCTAATGAGGGTCACTTTTAGCATGTTAGATGCAATATAAAACTGAAAAATCAAACATCCCTCAAATTACGTGGATTTTTTGAGATACTTACACAAGATATATTGCATTGAGTAAAAAAGATGAAATGTAGGAAATTGAATCACGTTTTCGAATATACAAGTTTTATGTATTGAAAATTTACATAACTATGTCAAATTTCATCTTTTCTAAAATTCACTTTTTATTTTTTTGGCAAATGATAAGGTATATGTTTTTGTGGGTGCAGGCTTTGAGTTCCTAAATGATGGTTTCAGGATACAAAAATTGGTAGATTTGTAGAAAACACGTAGCACTAGTGCAGCACTATTTTTCCAAAATTAAATATTTATTTTTTATTTTTAATTATGTAAGTGATCAAACCTCAAGAATGGTACGTCAAATGTAGGTGCAACATTTGAAGGTCTAAATGCAATCATTTCGACTTGGAGTTTTTATAGCATGTAGAGGTCGGTGTCTACTAGTGCAGCATACAATTTTTTTTTAAATGGTTGTGAAATGAAAAAGTTACAAAAGAAACACTAACATGTTTTTTGACTTGAGTGATGATACAAGAAAATTAGGAAAAATAGAAAAAATAAATATTTTTTTTAAAAAATTACATATTTGAAATCTGCATAAAAAATGTTATCTATTCCTAAAATCTCATCAAAAATGGTTGTGTATGTCATGCTGTAAATATTGGTGAAAGACAGGCATATTGAGAAAACTGGTGGAAATGTCCAATTAGCTATGGTTTAGCACATTCCATAGCACAGGTTTGGTAAGTCCAAACCAACCACATAGGACTTTGGATGACACGCAAGTGCGTGAGGAGGCGTGTTTTAGGTGCTAAAGAATGCTCGCGCATTGTGTTTAAATTCAAATTTTTATTCCCGTGCTTGGTGTCAACAAAAACTCTAGAGCGTTTTGGAGTTACAAAATGCTCTAGCATTATAAACCACATAAATTATGTGTTAAGTGTTGTTCATGGAGATAAGGGGTGAGAGAGAGAAGGGGGAAAGGGACATAAATTTATGGAGGTGGAGAGAATGATGAGAGAGAAAATTAAATGCCTAAACCCATAAGTCCTAAGGCCCAAACAACCTAAATCCCTAAGCACCTAAGCACCTAAGCCCTTAACACATAATCCCTTACCACTTTAACCCCTTGACACTTAATCTTAACATTTTTTACCATACCTCACTAAGAGTTGATCCCTAAATCCCTTCCCTAACTTATCTCCCATCCTCGTAGTCCTTATCCTCTAGCACCCTAAGCCCTTAACCCCTTATAATCCCTTAACACTATAGCACCTAATCCCTTAATTCCTAACCACTTAAAAGTTAAAACCTAACCCCCTCACCCCGGAGCCCCAAATCTCTTTACCCCTAAAGCCCCTAACCCCTAAACCCCTTGAGTCCTTTAATTGTTTACCTCTAATCCTTTAACCATTAGCCTCTAACTCTAGTTTACCCTATAAAGGTAAAATAATTATTTACCTCTACACTGCGTTTGCATATGCGACCTCCCTTGTGCCAATGCAACCTGCATTTGCTTGTGCACTCTACGTTTGTATGAGAGCTTTATGTTTACTTGATCTCTCTCCCTTGGGATTGATCACTCATCTCTAAACTTTGGAATTCTCGCTTGGGCTTGTGCATTAGCCTCTAAACTCTAGTTTACCCCTTATAAGCCTATGACCCTTTAACCCCTTCACCATTAATGCCTAACCTCATAAACCCTAACATCCTAACCCCAAAGCACTAAATCCCTTAACCCCTAAAGCCTCTAACCCGTAACCCCTAAGACCCACAACCCGTAACCCTTAAGACCTAGTCCACCCCTAACGCCTAAACGACCTAACCCATAATACTTAAAGCCCAAATCCCTAAAGCCCTGAAGCCTTAAACCCTTAACCCCTAGAAACAATTAAGCCTCTGATCCCACAACCCGTAACCCCTAAGACCCAGTCCACCCCTAACGTCTAAACAACCTAACCCATTATACTTAAAGCCCAAATCCCTAAAGCCCTGAAGCCTTAACCCCTAGAAACAATTAAACCTTTAACTGCTTGGGCCTTAACCCCTAACCCCTTAAACCCTATTCCCCTAACCATTGAGCCCTAAATTCCTTAACTCCTAAATCCCATAACCCATTAAACCCCTTAACCCCCTATCTGCTTAACTTCCTAACCCATAAATATTTAAACTTGTTAACCACTTTATGCCTTTACCTCTAAACTCTTAACCCATAACCCCTAAATCCTAGTTAATCCACTAACCATAAAACCCCTAACCCATAATCCTTAAATCCCAAAACCCATAAATCCCTAGAAACTCCTAATCCCTCATCTCCTAGAAGCCATTAAACCCTTAACCCCCAAGCCTTTGATCCTTTAACACCTTGACACTTAACCCTTAACCAAATCAACCCTAACATCATAGCCATAGAGCCATAAATCCCTTATCCCATAAATCTGCTAACCCCTAAAGGCCTCACCTCTTAAATAACCACTAATCCCCTAACCCTTATGTCCTTAACCACTAAGCCCCTAAGCCCTTAACACTTAAACCTTTCACCCTTAACGATTAATCTCTTGGACCCTAACCCCCTAACATTGGTGCCTGTTATCACACCATAGTAGCAGGGCTACTATTCTTGTACAGCAGATATCTGCACATTCCAGAGCTTCCTTTATTCCAGAGCATGGCTATATATTTTGGATCACTCATGATCAGAGCAGTACACTATTCAGCCAGTTCCTTTACATTTAAGATGCTGAGATGAGCATCTATATTGGATCACTATCAGATTGTGGACAGCAGTTGTATTCCCCATGCCATGACTGAGTTTCAGGACACTCAGAGAGATGACCGATGTAGCCATTATACCATTGGTACAGAGCAGACAGTAGTGCCCAGAGTTACAGCAGCAGTTTCAGAGGACAGATGATGGTACAGGTTGATGAGCTTTCAGGTATATGACTCAGCAGGTATATCGTGGTGTTATGGTTAGATTGCTTTTATACTTATTCTTATAGCATGTCTTAGCACTTAGTGTCATGATCTGGCGATCATATAGATATATGGACCTGGTTGATCTATTATATATATTATATTGTCCCTACTCAGACTTAGAAGTTCACTATTCATACTCATTGGTACATACCCTCCTTAGGGAGAATAGAGGTGATCATTACACCATACTTTGGCTTGCTAGTGTTGGCTCCATCATTTCATTGTCTTCATCCATCCATGGCCTACCTTTTAGATTATCACCCTGACTTACTACTTGACTAGTGGCATGGAGGACTTTTCCCCACTGTAGCCTCTGTATTGGATGAGCTTCCCTGTTTATTGTGTCTCGGCTCTGAGTTGGTGACAAAACTTACCTATGGTGAGTTGGAGTTCCTTGTGAATTCCCCCTAGTCACTAAAGTTGTGTTGGCTAAACCTGAAACTTTTAGTGCTGCCATGAATACAAAATCTGGAAAAATGAAATGCTATATCTTGTATGAAAAGCCCATTCATGCAATGTGTTTCTAAACACACATGAATGAGAGGCATGCCAAATGAACATGGCAATGAAAATAAAATGTTATATCTTTTGGAAAATAAATACCTAGGTAAACAAGCTGTCTTTGACACACCTAGAAGTGCTCAGGTAAACAAGTGCCTTAAAAACACACCTGCAGCAGAAAGCCTAAAGAAAAAATGTAAATCTATGCAATGTGTTTATAAACACACATAGATCAAGGCTATGGAAACTTCAGGCCCAAAAGCAATAGAACTTAAATGCTATATCTAAACAATTGCTGGCCTTATTTGTATTATGGATTGTGCGCATCTGTGAAGGTGAATAAACCCTCTTTAAACAACTCATCCATTTGTGAGACACCGCCATTCCCTGTGTTATTGCTCATTCAGTATATACTATGGTGTATTCCCTTTCCCTTGCCAAAGTGTCACAAAGTCAAGACAGTTAAGTCATCCCTTAGCCTAGCCAGTTAATTTAAGCCTTCACCCTTCACTAGCAAATTGATCACAACTATGAAATGAGTATGATCCTGAAAGTCTATTCTGAGTAATAATAATAATTAACGACACTATATATTTGGATTTAGATCGCCAGTCATGATTACTCTGTGTTATTATTGTTATTTGAATAAGTTGTAGAGCATATATTAACCTTGACACTTTGCAGCAGCTATTGATGATGATCTGAGTTATATTTGGTCTTGGTTAGACCTAGTTTGACCATGGGACATGAGATGTTGGACCTTATGATGATATGGATAGATGATATATGGTCTATGTATACATACATGATGACTCTATGCAGCAGCTACAGGGTTATGATAATGATTCTGGGGTTACAGCAGTGTTTGTATATGTACAGCGCATTATTATTGGCCTTGATCCGGTATATTGGATATTTATTTTGATCATGCAGAGATTCATATGGTGTATGAGTACACATCTTGGATGGATTTGGACCTTCTGAGTCCAATGGGACAGTTTGTTTTCAGTTCCGGGCACTTACAGTGATGATTTAGCCTCAGTAGGCTGTCCTAGTGCAGTTTTGGTCTGTCAGAGGCCCTGTCGGAGCAGATGTGATTTTTATCCGGTTAACCTAGGGCGCTGATGATGGAGGGGGTGGTCCAACCACTTGTTTTTACCATATTACCCCCCTCCCGGACACATTGGTGCCCTCACCTTGACAGCGCCAGCACTCCAGGAGGCTGTTTGGGGCAGTTTCACGCTTCCCGAGGCATTTCAGGATTGGTAGAAATGGCTATTGAGGAAATCGATTTGGGCTACTGAGGCAAAGTTATGGCATGGGATGATCAGTGATGATAGATCGGGACCTTCCACACCTTCTCCTGCAGTTTCAGCTTCATCGGGGCCCGCATCCATCACTTATGGCACTTTCTGTGGATTTTTGAGGTCTTTTGAGGACCACGACTTCACTATGGAGGCACGATTTGGTATTTTCATGATTATTTATTGGTTATTGTGCTATGGGGATTGACCAAGGAGGGATAAAATTACTCCTTGGACCCACCATAAGCCTCTTATGATATTTTGTCATCATGACTTGGTGGGATTCCCCTCTTATAGGGCGATTTTGTCCACTTATATTATATTTTATTAGTGATCCATGTATTTCATTGTTGAGCTCATCTCAACCATTGATTAGACATTTGTATCTTTTAATCTTAGCCACTCATTCAAAAAGTGGTTAGGGTTTTGGTGCCTCTCCTTCCTATTTAAAGGAGAGAGCCTCTCATTGTAAAGGAACCTTTGGAGCTCTGGAATATTGGAATAGAAGATTTTTTGTGGAGCATATCTCTCTTGCATTGTGGATTCTCTTGCAAATTGAATATACAGTATATCTTCTATGTATCATTGTGGATTTTGGTGCTTTTGCTAATCTTTTGACAGGAAAGTCGAATTGGAGAGAGGAGGGCGACTTCATGAGGGTTATTGTTGGAGGGATCCACATATTCTCTCTTGGGTTGATCTTGTGACAGGGAGTATCATTATTGTATCTTCGTGACATAGTTGATGCTTTCTATTACATCTTTCTACCATTTTCATAATCATCTTGCTTGACTTGTTTCTTTGATCTTGTCTTGTAGGAGGAGGACGATTTGGCTATCTTGGAGAAGGACGTTTTGGTTGGAGCACTTGGATCTCACTCTTGAATATACACATAGGAGAATGCTATCAACTTGCAATGGTGGCCACAAGCAATTGAGGTAAGATCTACAAGGTATGTGCCTCTTTCATCCATTCTATCTTCATTGGTCATAAAACCCTAATCAAATTAAAACCCTTGTTTTTGGTATTTCCTAGATCTACTTAGATCTAGCCTTGCATTTGAAGAAAAATTGAAAACCCACCTCTATAGCATCCACCCCTAGTTGGATCTATAGTTTGGTGGTGATTGGCTAAAATTTGACACACCTTTCAATGCAAAAAGCCCTCTTGAACTAAATCGCACTTCCCTAAAAGAGGCTTGTTGGGTTAGATCTAGCACATGGGTAGGTAAGATCCCGCTTGATTTGAAATCTAGACACTTGATAACCTACCCCCACATCCTTACTTTGGTGAAAACTACCTTGTGGACATCTCTCCATGTTTTAAGGAGTTAAAACCCCCTTTTGATTTTCTTGGCACCTTAAAACTTAGATCTACTAAGATCTAGCACTTGGGTTCATTTGAAATTTTGAAGATACATAGATCGGGGTACTAGCATCCCAGATCTACATTTTGGTGGCCATTGGACTTGATTTGGTCCACCAAAACCCACTTTTGGGCCTTCCTTGAGCAAATCGCACCCCCTTGAAAATTTGAGTTTGTCCACTTCTAGGAGGTGGGTGTTTGAGATTTTTGTGGATTTGGAATCCCCATGCCTTGAAACCTAGGTCTATACTGTCTTTTTGTCACGATCCGCCTTGGGGGTTGCATTCCTTGTTTCAAGGGATTGTGGTCCACTTAGGGTAATCACTTAAAAACCTAGATCTAGTAAGATCCAACCATTGGATCTCATCCAACCCAATTGACTTGGCTTCTAGGTGTCCCGATCTACACTTTGACATACTTCTTGACTCCATTAGCCCATTCAACAAGGCACTAGTCCTTCTCCAAGCAAGTCGCACTCCTTGGGATTCGTGTCAAACCCTAGATCTAGTACATGGGTACTCCTAGAACCAACTCAAACTCATAGATCTAGCCTATATCTAACCTATAGTACCATCCTCACACCTAACTTCACCTTGTGGGTCCACCTAGAACCATTTCACACTTCCCAAGAAACTAGACCCACTTGTGTAAACACATGGTACTTTACCTAGTTATCATACCCCATCATGTGGCCTAAACCATACATAGGTTGAAACATTAACAATCTCTTACACCTCCCTCAACCATACCTTAACCCTTAGGTCCACTTAGCCTTGCATTGGTTTCCGTAACTCATTACTTACCTACCCTTAGAAGCCTTTGTTTGGGTCCAATCAACTGTGATTGGGGTATAGGGTCTCCCCCTTGGTCTAGTTACGCCTTGACCTAAAGCGAAGAGTGCCTCGGTTGACGTGACTCCCACCTGCATTGGGAACCGTGGCATCTCTTGGGTCACCTCTTTAGTTGCCTAACTCCTCTACCGTCCCGGATGGGATACCTCTAGGGGCAACTACAAGTTGTGTGATAACAGTGCCCTCAATCCCTTAACCTCTAAAGCCCCTTTATCTCTAAGCACTTAACACTAAACACCTAATCCCTAGTTTATCCACAAACACTTAAGCTCTTAATGTCTAACCTCTAAATCCCCGACCCCTTGAACTTGGATCCCTAAATCCCTTTTAAGAACTAAATCCCTTAACCCCTAAGCCTTTTGACCCCTAATACCTTGACCCCTTTACATGTTTACCTCTACTGTCTCAATCACTAACCACTAACCCCGAGTTTAAACCCCATAACCTCTTAGCTCCTTATCCCTCCAACCCCATAATCGCTAAACACCTAAACCCTTTTATACCTTTAACTCTAAGCCCTTAACCCTAACACCAAATCCCTAGTTAACCTCCTAACCCATACAACATGAAGCTCAAAACCCTTGAAGATAAGGAGGGATAGGGAAATAAATGAAATATTTCCTTGGTAAAGAAATATTAAATAAGGTTTCAAGGATAATGTTTTGTGTGTAGATAGTTGAGGGACCTTTTAGATGCAATCTTAATTTCGCAAAGCGCACAAACATTTAGTGAAACCAAAACGCTCGAGCGTTTCTTTGAACTAGGCATGGGCGGACCCGAGCTTGCCATGTCATTTAACACGCAGGACAGGAAACGAAAACACTAGAGCGTTATGAAAATACATAACGCTATAGCGTTATGTGCTTCTATAACGCTCGAGCGTTATAGAAGCGTTATGTGTTTCTATAACACTCTACTTCCTGTTTATACGCCGGAGAATTAGACACTTGGAAACTCAAGAACTTCAAATTCATATATTCATGTCATAGACAGATAGATTTACAGACTTGGAAACTCAAGAACGCCGAAGCAATTCTCTGCTCGTTTTCCAAACACTCAGACTCACACTTGGAAACTCAAGAACTTCAAATCCATATATTCATGTAACAAACACAGATAGATTTACAGACTTGGAAACTCAAGAAAGCCGAAGCAATTCTCTACTCGTTTTCCAAACACTCAGACTCACACTTAGACCACTAAAACTTCGAATGCCTAGAATGAACCCTTGCACCCTTATTTATGCAAAATGAGAGGAGTCCATCGCAAGAAAAGAATCGATGACTCATCGACACGAAGAATCTATTTTTCACAGCACTAGTGGTTGTCTGTACCAAAATTAATGACTCACGAAGCACGGAGATGCCTTAACATGACTGACAAGAGCATATTTAGTTTTCGGGTAACTCACGAGGAGACATCTGCACTAGAGGATAGCTCATAAATACATGGTGGATATTCTTTAACCAAAGAACCCACTAAAGACATGACCTAAAGAGGGATACGAAGATCCAAAGTATAACAATAATACATCTAAAAGCTATTACATAATGGAGATTCGTCAGAGAACCCACGGAAGACAAGATATAGAAAATCTTAAGTACAAATATTTCAATAGCCAGGTGGGCTATGATCGGAATCAAATCCTTCTGAATCAAATCCATCTAGATCAGCATCCTCTTCAAGAGGATCAGCTATACCATACGGCAAGATATTCATGAGGATCCAATGGGGAGGATTTTCACGGAAACAGGCAGAAAAAAATGAATACTGAAAATACCGATGTAGTGCATATCCCGGGATAGAAATTTCTCCGAAGAAATCATGTTTGATAACAAATCTAGAAACATAGTCTGTGTCAACAGTTTGTGAGATAGATGCACCTCTCCAGAGGATGTCAAACTGAAACACGCTACCTGTAGTAGCTCATTCTGTCAGCTCATGCTGTAAGACTGAGGTGAACCAAAATGGCCTTGAATGCTCAAGATCTGAAGTGCGTGGAACATATAAGAAGAAGAGAATTTTTAACCAAGGGCTCCATAACCTATATGCTCTCATAATATCATCACAATAAAAACAGATGATGATTTTGCCATGGGCACGAGCAATTTGATGAATGGCATAATAATCGATCCATCTAATAGAAGGATCCCAAATATATGCAAAATATTGTGGAACTCCTAAGAGGGGAAGAGGAAAAAACCCAAAAATCATATTAACTTGATTAACCTGGTGAAGAGTATTATCAAGATTTATATCATAACTGTGTCGTCCTTCTGGAGAATCCAAACTGCTTTGGAGGATCCTTTGCTGTATTTCAGAAGGTAGGCTTTGGATCTGTTGGTGAAAACATTCTTCACACCCATAAATGCATTCATGGCAGATAAGAACTGGATCTTCTGCTAATGTGGCTGATGAAGATGATTCTCCTCTAGTAAAAGCATTAATGTTTTGAATAGGTGTTCCTTCTCGGGTCAGCATATCTACAAGATGATTGTCTTTTCCAACTTTAAAGATGATCTCAAAATCAAATCCTTGCAACCAGACATCCCATCTAAGAACTCTGGCATTGCCATGTTCTAGAAGTCTTTTGTTACCAAGCATACCCTTAATATGCTTAAGATCTGTTCTAACTGTAAAACGGACACTTTTGAGGAAAAGTTTGAAACGATGAATACCCTTCTTGACAGCAAGAATCTCTTTGTGTGATGATGGGTACTTGGATTCTGCTTCGGAAAATGTTCGGGAAGTATAAGCACAAACCTCCTCTTTCTTTGAATGCTTTTGCAACAGCACAGCTGCCCAAACTTGATAAGAAGCATCAGTCTCTAAAATAAAAGGTAGGTCTAGGACTGGAAGAGCAAGGGGAGGAAGCTTCTGGATGTTTGCTTTGATTCTTCTGATTATGTCAGTCATAGCTAGTATCCATTCTGTGCCAGGCTTTAATCTTTTCTGTAACACGTTTGTGTCTTTTGCCTGTGATTGATAAAGCTGTTTGATATAATTCAAGCAGCCGAGGAATCGCTGAACCAGTTTAGTATCTTGCAATCTACCAGGAAACTCTAAGAGTTTCTGCAAAACATGTGGCTGCAGAATTATTCTTCCCTGTGAAATCTGGAGGCCCAAGAATTCAATGGAAGTCTTGGCAATAACAAACTTATCTGGAGATGACGAAAGTGCAATCCCATGCTTAAAAACAAAATTATGAAATTGTTCTAAATGGATCTTATGCTCAGCTATATCTCTGCTAAAAATGAGCAAATCATCAATATATACAATAACAAAATCTAAAGAACGAAAAATGTCTTCCATCCTTTTTTGGAACTCTGATGGAGCATTCTTCAAGCCAAAAGGCATTACTGTCCACTGATATTGGCCATGAGGGACTACGAATGCAATCTTGTACCTGTCTTCTGGTGCTATGCCGATTTGCCAAAAACAACTCTTAAGATCAAACTTACTAAAGACATTGGCTTTTGCTATCTTTGACAGAATTAAATCTTTATGAGGTAGAGGATACCTGATTGGTTCTAAAGCTTTGTTCAATTCTCCATAATTAACTACCAATCTTTTCTTTCCTCTTTTCTGCTCAGAATGCTTATTGACATAAAATGTTGGGCAAGCCCAAGCACTTTTGCAAGGTTCTATCAGCTTCCTATCCAACAACTGTTGGATTTCTTCTTTGCATGCTTGCTGCTCCGTAGGACTCATATTATTTGATGAGGCTTTCTGAGGTTTTATTTCTGTATTTTGTTTGTATGGCAAAGTGACCTAGTATTTTTCTCTCTTCCAGAAGGCATATGGATGATCAGAAGTACATTTCTTTTGTAACTTCTGAGTTATTTCTGCAAGGATGTCTTGACCATGTAGGTCTGCATGTTTGACAATCTTTTTTATTTTTGCCAAATCCTTGACTGATTCTTCGACAATGTCTGGCTTTTTAGGAGAAATCCTGATAGTGAAAGCAGACTTTACTGGAATGGAAGTCACAATTCCTTGGACTGTGAAATCAACTGAATCCTCTCTAACTAACATTGGCAGGTGTTTCTTGACAAAATCTTGTCCTAGTAATATGTCAGCTCCTGTATCTAAACAATATAAAGTAACATATGTTTTGATTTTTCCTAACAAAATAGGAAAATCTAGAGCAATCAAATTTACCTTGATGAGTTCTTTGTTAACTGCTCTGAAGTGAATAGAGATAGGCTGCCAAAAATATTCTGGAATGGTTTTGTATTTACAACAACTGTTCATGGCGCCTGTATCTACTTGTGCATCCAAGTCGTAAGCTTTATACCCTTCCGTTTTGATCTGGATAGGGACAACCATCCGATCTCCTAAACTCTTTTGTTCAGGGACTGGTTCTTCTGTTGTTTCTGGAACTGGGGTAAAGCTGTGAGCTTTTCTCATTGTTAGTTGGATATATTCAGAGTTCAGTTCATCTAGCTGATGTAGAGATCCTTGTATACTTGTAGCTAAGTTAGCTAACTGTTCTCTCTCTCTTTTTACTTTGTTTTCAAAGAAAACAATTTTTCTGAGAAGATCTGCCTCGCTTGGATCTGACCCTTCATATGTAGGGACACACTGTAAAGGTTCTGGCAACTCTTTTTTCAACTCATCAATCTTTTCTTGTAGTCTTCTTCTGATTATGACCAAGCCTGGAGAAAGACTAGCATTTTTTTCTTCTAACTCTTCTATCTAACTTTTGAGAGAAGCAAAAGAAAACATAAAACAATTACTGATAAAAGTTTGGTCATCATCAGAGCTATCCGAAGAATTAATGGAAAGCTTATGGATATCTAACTCATCAGAACTAGAATTATATTCAGAGTCATCTGCAGACTCATGAATGGAGAATCCTTCATCTTCTGATTGTAACTCAGGGACTACATCCCACTCAGCAGGATTGTACTCTGCTGTAAAAATCTCACAGATTTTATTCTGAAACTTTGTCTTCTTCTCTAGACACTTGTTTGCCCAATGGCCTTGCTTGCCATAGATGTAACAGGTAGACTTTCAGTGTGGCTGGGTCCTTTCCTTAAAGACAAACCTATTCTTCCTATTTTGAAAAAAAGGTTTCTTTAGATACTTCGAGATTCTTTTTGAGGAAGATCGGAATCTGGGATGGGATCGAGAACTGCATTCACTAGACTTTTTGGAATGGCAAGTGCATGCAGATGTCTTATGTAGATGAGGCTTGAAACAAACCATAATTGGCAGTTTCACGAAATTGCTGACAGGCTGACTGAGAAACAAAAATTTGTTTTTTGAGATTTTTTTGTGTCTTCATGGCGACACATTCTTTTTGGAGGGTTGTGAGCACATGCTGATGTAAACCAGCAAGAGATAACTCTTCAATCTTGACATGATGATCCAACAAATATGTATTTACAAGAACTAGGATTTTGCCGGGAAGAGAGGCAAGATAATGGCGAAGGTAGTCAACATTCTGATGATCTGTAATTTTGTACAACATGGTCTACATTGTACAAAAATATTCTTGAAGAAGATTGATATCACATAATTTTTGGGACATGTACAATTGAGCAGTATGAGATGCATCAGGAGGTAATGCACCAAGAAAATCATGAGCAAGGGCTTGAAACAAAGCTTCTAAAGGATCATTATCCTCTAGTAAATGTTCTTTTTCTTCTTCTGAAATTTTTTCCCACCATAGCTTTGCTATTTCTGTAAATGCCCAAGTAAGCTGTGTAGCTATATCTTTCTAGGATGCTTTAGTTTCTGCTTTTCTCTGGAATGCCCATGCATTGATCTTTTGGAACAGATTTAGAATCTGATCATTTTCCAAGCAATCAAAATTAATAATCAGTGTGTTACCAAAGCCTTTGGACAGATCTTTGGAATCAATCTTGATATCTACATTTTTTAATTCATTTGTCCATTTGCTGAATGGACTGCGAAACTTATTGTGGCTGACATCTTGACCTAAAACTCTTCTAGCTTGATTTTGGAAGAAATGTGACTCAGCTCTGTTTCTTTTTGGGTTGCTAGAGGCTTCACCTATCTCAGAATCCATAGAGATAGTGGAGGATGCCATTTTAATGTCATGGCAATCAAGTGAGAGAACTCTTTGTTTCAACAATTCATACTTTTCTCTAACCAATTCAGCAACATGTTGAATACTCTACAGTTTATGTGGACTTAACTGCTTCAGGAATTTCTGAGGGCTTGAGCTACCAAAATGATATTTGAACTTATAGCCTTCTTGGTTGATTTGATTATAGTCAGGAGGAGCAGAAGGAGTTGGAAGTGCTGACTGTAGATTTTCTACAGATCTTGTAATAACATCGAGACCAGCTTCAATATCTAACAGCCTAGCTGTCTGCTCTTTTTGGTTCTTAACCAAAGAATCAACAGTATCTGAAATATGATTTAAAGATCCATGCAGTGTCTGCAGATGAGCCTTGAGCTTAAGAACATCTCTAGCAACATCATCCAGGTTTTGAGCTATACATACAGGATGGAAGTTAGCATAATTCTGTAACTGGATTTGTTCTGCAGGTTTAGGATCATTTGGGCTTCTCAAATTAACAAATTGAAAATCTGACTGTAAACTACCATCCTTAAAAGAAGGATTGGAATTGCTAGAATCTAATCTTCTTGTTGAAATCTGGGACAAGTTTCTAGATTTTTCTCGAGGGAGAGACAAACTTTTAATATCTCGAAACAAAGAAGAACAATCAAGACAATCAGTATGCTGAACTTTATGATCAACAGAGGAAGAGGATGAAGAGGGTGAATTAATAGACTTAAATGTTTTTTGTTTTTGTGGGGTATGTTTTTCTTTACAAAATTTGCAGGATGCAGAAGGAAACTGACTGTGGTTAACCATATGTTGGTGTAGCTGAAAATCATATGGTTGCATATGTGCAGATGAACGTAATGGGGTGTTTGACCTACGAGGTAAATACTGAGAATGGGAAGCAGATCTACTAATTGCAGGTGATGGTGGAGGAAATGATTGTGCAGGAGCAAGTCTAAGAGACGTGTTACCATCGGGATGTTGGACAACACGAAGTTGTTTGGAGGAAGCATCATGGAGTTCTAGATGTCTCTGAGAAAGTGGTTGGTATGTGCTATTCCATTCTTCAGGTAAGGTTACCTGAGAAAATCCGAGTTGGAGGGGAGTGGTGTTTCCCGGACCAATAACAACTCCTTCCCGGAGCGCTCTCTTCTGCAACTTAGGATTAATTGCAGGCATAGTAGTAGAAACAAACCGGATACATAGAGAACAATGCAACTGAGCAATTTGGGATTGCGGAGCTACATCAAAACTAGAAAATTGTATATATGCTTGTAAAAATTCATTGATATAGGTGTCCGTGAGAGACACCTGGTATCTGGGAACCAAGGAAGACCACGTAGGGCCATTATTTAACGGACTCTAAAAGCCTCCTAACAAGGCATCTTCAAACTTGTTTAGCCTAGAATCTAACACACATGATAAACAGGAAGTATCCAATCCGGGACGGACAAGAGGATTGATACCGAACTGTATTAAACCAATGTGGATATATTTATATTCATGCTCCAAACCCCAAGCTATATCTTCAAATTTGATTAACAGAATCTGGTATACAGACTGACCAACAGATATGGGTATATTCATAGATGTGAAACGAAATAACTGGGCTGCACGAAACTTGAACACAGGAAGATCACAAATTTTATTGACATCTATCTCAGGAATATGAACCACGGCCTAACTGGTCATTACCTGAAATATATCTTTCCAGGATGCTTTAGTTTCCGCTTTTCTCTAGAATGCCCATGCATTGATCTTTTGGAACAGATTTAGCTATGCAGCTTACTTGGGCATTTACAGGAATAGCGAAGCTATGGTGGGAAAAACTTTCAGAAGAAGAAAAAGAACATTTACTAGAGGATAATGATCCTTTAGAAGCTTTGTTTCAAGCCCTTGATCATGAATTTCTTGGTGCATTACCTCCTGATGCATCTCATACTGCTCAATTGTACATGTCCCAGAAATTATGTGATATCAATCTTCTTCAAGAATATTTTTGTACAATGCAGACCATGTTGTACAAAATTACAGATCATCAGAATGTTTCCTCCCTTTGCCATTATCTTGCCTCTCTTCCTGACAAAATCCCAGTTCTTGTAAATACCTATTTGTCGGATCATCAAGTCAAGATTGAAGAGTTATCTCTTGCTGGTTTACATCAGCATGTGCTCACAGCCCTCCAAAAAGAATGTGTCGCCATGAAGACACAGAAAAATCTCAAAAAACAAATTTTTGTTTCTCAGTCAGCCTGTCAGCAATTTCATGAAACTGCCAATTATGGTTGTTTCAAGCCTCGTCCACATAAAACATCTGCATGCACCTACCATTCCAAAAATTATGGTGAATCCAGTTCTCGATCCCATCCCAGATTCCGGTCTTCCTCAAAAAGAATCTCGAAGTATCCAAAGAAACCTTTTTTTCAAAATAGGAAGAATAGGTTTGTCTTTAAGAAAAGGACCCAGCCACTCCGAAAGTCTACCTATTACATCTGTGGCAAGCAAGGCCATTGGGCAAACAAGTGTCTAGAGAAGAAGACAAAGTTTCAGAATAAAATCTGTGAGATTTTTACAGCAGAGTACAATCCTGCTAAGTGGGATGTAGTCCCTGAGTTACAATCAGAAGATGAAGGATTCTCCATTCATGAGTCTGCAGATGACTCTGAATATAATTCTAGTTCTGATGAGTTAGATCTCCATAAGCTTTCCATTAATTCTTCGGATAGCTCTGATGATGACCAAACTTTTATCAATAATTGTTTTATGTTTTCTTTTGCTTCTCTCAAAAGTCAAATAGAAGAATTAAAAGAAAAAAAGGCTAGTCTTTCTCCAGGCCTGGTCATAATCAGAAGAAGACTACAAGAAAAGATTGATGAGTTGACAAAAGAGTTGCCATAACCTTCACAGTGTGTCCCTACATATGAAGGGTCAAATCCAAGCGAGGCAGATCTTCTCAAAAAAATTGTTTCCTTTGAAAACAAAGTAAAAAGAGAGAGAGAACACTTAGCTAACTTAGCTACAAGTATACAAGGATCTCTACATCAGCTAGATGAACAAAACTCTGCATATATCCAGCTAACAATGAGAAAAGCTCACAGCTTTAACCCAGTTCCAGAAACAACAGAAGAACCAGTCCCTGAACAAAAGAGTTTAGGAGATCGGATGGTTGTCCCTATCCAGATCAAAACGGAAGGGTATAAAGCTTACGACTTGGATGCACAAGTAGATACAGGCGCCATGAACAGTTGTTGTAAATACAAAGCCATTCCAGAATATTTTTGGCAGCCTATCTCTATTCACTTCAAAGCAGTTAACAAAGAACTCATCAAGGTAAATTTTATTGCTCCAGATTTTCCTATTTTGTTAGGAAAAATCAAAACATATGTTACTTTATATTGTTTAGATACAGGAGCTGACATATTACTAGGACAAGATTTTGTCAAGAAACACTTGCCAATGTAAGTTAGAGAGGATTCAGTTGATTTCACAATCCAAGGAACTATGACTTCCATTCCAGTAAAGTCTCCTTTCACTACCAGGATTTCTCCTGAAAAGCTAGACATTGTCGAAGAATCAGTCAAGGATTTGGCAAAAATAAAAAAGATTGTCAAACATGCAGACCTACATGGTCAAGACATCCTTGCAGAAATAACTCAGAAGTTACAAAAGGAATGTACTTCTAATCATCCAGATGCCTTCTGGAAGAGAGAAAAATACGATGTCATTTTGCCATACAAACAGAATACAGAAATAAAACCTCAGAAAGCCTCAGCAAATAATGAGTCTTACGGAGCAACAAGCATGCAAAGAAGAAATCCAACAGCTGTTGGATAGGAAGCTAATAGAACCTTGCAAAAGTGCTTGGGCTTGCCCAACATTTTATGTCAATAAGCATTCTGAGCAGAAAAGAGGAAAGAAAAGATTGGTAGTTAATTATGGAGAATTGAACAAAGCTTTAGAACCAATCAGGTATCCTCTACCTCATAAACATTTAATTCTGTCAAAGATAGCAAAAGCCAATGTCTTTAGTAAGCTTGATCTTAAGAGTGGTTTTTGGCAAATCGGCATAGCACCAGAAAGACAGGTACAAGACTGCATTCGTAGTCCCTCGTGGCCAATATTAGTGGACAGTAATGCCTTTTGGCCTGAAGAATGCTCCATCAGAGTTCCAAAAAAGGATGGAAGACATTTTTCGTTCTTTAGATTTTGTTATTGTATATATTGATGATTTGCTCATTTTTAGCAGAGATATAGCTGAGCATAAGATCCATTTAGAACAATTTCATAATTTTGTTTTTAAGCATGGGATTGCACTTTCGTCATCTCCAGATAAGTTTGTTATTGCCAAGACTTCCATTGAATTCTTGGGCCTCCAGATTTCACAAGGAAGAATAATTCTGCAGCCACATGTTTTGCAGAAACTATTAGAGTTTCCTGACAGATTGCAAGATACTAAACAGGTTCAACGATTCCTCGGCTGCTTGAATTATATCAGAAAGTTTTATCAAGCACAGGCAAAATACACAAAGTTATTACAGAAAAGATTAAAGCCTGGCACGGATGGATACCAGCTATGATTGACACAATCAGAAGAATCAAAGCAAACATCCAGAAGCTTCCTCCCCTTGCTCTTCCAGTCCTAGACCTACCTTTTATTTTAGAGACCGATGCTTCTGATCAAGTTTGGGCAGCTGTGCTGTTGCAAAAGCATTCAAAGAAAGAGGAGGTTTGTGCTTATACTTCCGGAACATTTTCCGAAGCAGAATCCAAGTACCCATCATCACACAAAGAGATTCTTGCTGTCAAGAAGGGTATTCATCGTTTCAGACTTTTCCTCAAAAGTGTCTGTTTTACAGTTAGAACAGATCTTAAGCATATGAAGGGTATGCTTGGTAACAAAAGACTTCTAGAACATGGCGATGCCATAGTTCTTAGATGGGTTGTCTATTTGCAAGGATTTGATTTTAAGATCATCTTTAAAGCTAGAAAAGACAATCATCTTGCAGATATGCTAACCCGAGAAGGAACACCTATTAAAAACATTAATATTTTTACTAGAGGAGAATCATCTTCATCAGCCACATTAACAGAAGATCCAGTTCTTATCTGCCATGAATGCATTTATGGGTGTGAAGAATGTTTTCACCAGCAGATCCAACGCCTACCTTCTGAAATACAGCAAAGGATCCTCCAAAGCAGATTGTATTCTCCAGAAGGACGACACAGTTATGATATAAATCTTGATAATCCTCTTCACCAGGTTAATCAAGTTAATATGATTTTTGGGTTTTTTCCTCTTCCCCTCTCAGGAGTTCCACAATACTTTGCATATATTTGGGATCCTTCTATCATATGGATCAATTATTACGCCATTCATCAAATTGCTCGTGCCCATGGCAAAATCACCATCTGTTTTTATTGTGATGATATTATGACTGCATATAGGTTATGGAGCCCCTGGTTAAAAAAATTCTTCTTCTTATATGTTCCACGCATTTCAGATCTTGAGCATTCAAGGCCATTTTGGTTCACCTCAGTCTTACAGCGTGAGCTGACAGAAGGAGCTACTACAGGTAGCGTCAATTTGACATCTGGAGAGGTGCATCTATCTCACAAACTGTTGACACAGACTATGTTTCCAGATTTGTTATCAGACATGATTTCTTCGGAGAACTTTCTATCCCGAGATCTGCACTACATCGGTAGTTTCAGTATTCACCTTTTTCTACTTGTTTCCGTGAAAATCCTCCCCATTGGATCCTCATGAATATCTTGCCGTATGGTATAGCTGATCCTCGTGAAGAGGATGTTGATCTAGATGGATTTGATTCCAATCATCGCCCACCTAGCTATTGAAATAATTGTACTTAAGATTTTATATCTTGTCTTCCGTGGGTTCTCTGACGAATCTCCACTATGTAATAGCTTTTAGATCTATTATTGTTATACTTTGGATCTTCGTATCCCTCTTTATGTCATTTTTTAGTGGGTTCTTTGGTTAAAGAATATCCACCGTGTATTTATGAGCTATCCTCTAGTGCGGATGTCTCCTCGTGAGTTACCTGAAAACTAAAGATGCTCTTGTCAGTCATGTTAAGGCATCTCTGTGCTTCGTGAGTCATTACTTTTGGTACAGACAACTACTAGTGCTGTGAAAAGTAGATTCTCCGTGTCGATGAGTCATCGATTCTTTTCTTGCGATGGACTCCTCTCATTTTGCATAAATAAGGGTGCAAGGGTTCATTCTAGGCATTCGAAGTTTTTGTGGTCTAAGTGTGAGTCTGAGTGTTTGGAAAACGAGCAGAGAATTGCTTCCGCGTTCTTGAGTTTCCAAGTCTGTAAATCTATCTGTGTCTGTGACATGAATATATGAATTTGAAGTTCTTGAGTTTCCAAGTGTGAGCTTAAGTGTTTAGAAAACGAGCAGAGAATTGCTTTGGCGTTCTTGAGTTTCCAAGTCTGTAAATCTATCTGTGTCTGTGACATCAATATATGAATTTGAAGTTCTTGAGTTTCCAAGTGTGTAAATCTATTTGTTTCTATAACGCTCGAGCGTTATAGAAACACATAACGCTATAACGTTATGTATTTTCATAACGCTCTAGCGTTTTCGTTTCCTGTCCTGCGTGATAAATGACATGGCAAGCTCGGGTCCGCCCATGCCTAGCTCAAAGAAACGCTCGAGCGTTTTGGTTTTACTAAACGCTTGCACATTTTGCGAAACTAAGATTGCATCTAAAAGGTCCCTCAACTTCGTGCGAGGGCCCACTATTCCCTAGTAGGACCTCAGTTGCACAAAACATGGAAACAAATACAAGTTTTCCAAACAAGTACATTGTAGAAATGTGACCCCCTTAAATTTTGGAAATGCAATATTTAAATAATACAAAAATAAACATTTTAAAAATAGATTTTTTTAAAATAGAACATTATCTTGCAAATTTGAATAAAATGATCAAGAAAACTAAAATGACTTTAGACTTAATTCATCACTGTTTTCCTGTCATTATACAATTGTGTTTATGTTGTGGGTCTGATGCACTTTGAAGCATTATTATGGGCCAAAAACGTGCCTTGTCTGAGCCAAAATGCCCCCATTTCGGCTTAAACATTTTGAATCTCGTCTCTCCTTTTAGGGTGCCTTTCCAAACCCTGATACTTACCCAAAATGTTTCTGAACGTTTCCAAAGGTTTTGAAACATGTTTCTGACCAAAAACTGTGGGTTGGCATGTGTCCTGCAACTAAGACCAATCACAAATGCAAAAGCTAAAGGAGTAGATGTTAGTGACGGAAAAACAGAGATATTTCTCATGGGCCAACATGGCCCCTGTACTTGGCTAAATCATAAATGGAACCCTATAAAACCATGGGACATCACACACTATTTGGACATTCCATAGTATGTATCTCTTTATCGTCGATAAGTGGAAGTGGATAATGGCCAAGTTTGAAAAAAAAGTCTAGCTTGGAGTGATCTTGATCTTCCACGTGCCAGGAAGATTGATAGAATTCTAGCAGTAGGGCACATTTATTACTCCTTTTCTCTTCCGCTCTCAATCAACCAATAAAATGTTGGAGAAGGTGCTCAAAAGTTTTCTTTGGGGCAAGCGAGGTGGAGCAAAAGGAATTTGTTTGGTGGCTTGGAACATTTGTACTTTACCAAGGGATCAAGGGGAATTAGGCCTCCCCGACACCAGAGCTGAAGGAGTTGCCCTTTCTTGTGAATGGGTAGCAGTAATGTTCCTAGGGAGGATAATTAATTTAATATTAGGTACTTAGGGGGGTACCTAAGGGGTATAATTGAAGTAATGTGGCCATGAGCATGGAATAAGACCCACTAGGTAGTTGGGAAGTAATAAATGTAATAATGAGGGGTAGTTGAAATAGAAACCTAGGAACACTCATGAGAGAGTATAACTATATATAGACTAGTATCATTATATTGACATATGTTGAGGATTATATTGTAACAAACATGGCTTGCGGAGTGACTCCTTCCATAAGGAGTAATTGATAGTGTTACCCTACCTTAAGGGTTTTCTCTATATTGTTGTGTTTATTATTGTGTGAAAGTATTCGGTTATTCTGAAGTTAAGAAGTTTTGTCATTTATCTACCAAGGCTCACTATAAGTGGTATTAGAGCTCTTTCTTTAGCGAATTTTCCGTTCTTTTTTTTTCTCTTTGCAAGAGCAAAATTAAGGCCATGACACTTAAATCCTTTTTCATGCTAGGCTATGGAGAATTTGAAAAAACTAACTGTAGATCTGAATTCCTCTCAAAAAAATACATGATTTCAGAAAACAATCACTCAAATCGGAGTACAAAAAAGTGAAGATCTAGATGATTTAAAATCAGCAATTTTAGGGGTTCTTTTGGTGATGGCCATGAGTATTGCTAAGCAGATATCTTTTGAAAAAGCGATTATCTTGCAGCCAAACTAGTGCCAGTAGATGAAAACTGACGCTGGCATTTTAGAATTGGAGTCATAATAGAGATTTAGAGAAGTGTGGTAGAAGTTATACCCATTTCAAGTTGGGGCCTTAAAACTTCCAAGGGCACTTCTTGCAATGCAATTATCTTTTTGTTCATAAATTAATTGCAGCAAGATCAGCACCATTAAAAGCAGAGTGGCTTGGCATTTCAGAATTGGGGTCATCACAAAGATTCAAAAAAGTATCACAAAAGTTAACCCATTTCAAAATGAAATTCTTGTGGCACAATTATCTCAATTGTTGCAAGACCAATGCCATTAGAACCAAAGTGGCTGTGATATTTCAGAATTGGGGTAATGTTGTAGTCTAGGGAATTGCATCAATTACTAGTAGTACATTATACCAGCATGTAGAAAGACTCACATACACATACACATTATATAATCATACACAAGAGAGTAAGTGGGATAGCAACAACAAGCTTTTGCATTAACAAGACCCAAAATATAGTACAATATCAATGCAAAGTTGCCTTTATGCTATCGGCTCACCAGCCTATATTGGTTACAATCAGTTATTCAGTTGCAACTACCTGGTCGGTTAGCAGACAAGGATGTCAGGAAAAACCATATCTATGCTCATATAAGGGTAATGAAACCAGTGAGTTTTGCCAGAAAACCTATTTGTGCAAGTAATAGGTCCATTTTATAATTTATAACATCATCAAGATAGTTCATTTCATTTTAAACAGTTTGCCACATCATGAATCATATACCAAGTCCAAGCTATGAATATGACTAAAACAACAAGATAGTAATCCAAAGTCAATAATCAGAAGTCCACAGGTCATATCACATCATCATAATGATAATAAATAATTATCTGAAACACTGCTGCAATATAATCACTGGGCATTTAACTGAAACTGTATGGAACAAAGGGTCACATCGGTCATCAAATCTAGGCTCTCAAGGCTCAGCCTTGACACAAGGTCTAACAAAAGTCTGATATAATATACTGCTCTGATCATGAGTGATCTCAAAGTACAAGCTCATCATAGCCAATCTTTGTAAAATCCAGGCTCTAAAATGTGCATACATCTGCTCAGCAAGAATAGTAGCCCAGCTACTATGGTGTGATAACATCTGGCTCTAGCTGGGACAAGTGCTCTAAGGGAGAGAGCGCTTGAAAACCTCAGAATCTCTGGTCTCAAACTGCTCTGCATCAATCTTCAATCTAGCAACTCATCATCCTTGCTTTCAGCTTTTATTTTGCACCTATACCTGCGCTCATAGCCACTAGAATACCACATGAAGCATGTATGGGAGATATATAAAATAAAACTGAAAATGAAATCTACTCTAAGACAGAAGTTGAAATGCATAAAAGAAATTCTAATCTAACATGGCATATCATTTTTTTTATTTATTTTTTTTCATTTTACTGTGCAGGAGGAAAAGAAGGCTTTTTCAGGCAGGCATACTCAACTCAACTTGCACAAAAAGACAACAAATGCTCAAAATCTAACCACTCTTCAATGCATGCAGGAGGTGAGACAAGCTTAGGAATGAGCAAGGCTCAGCTCAATCAACAACTCAACAGAAGGAAAAACTCAAGCAGACAACTCAAGGAGAAAAAGAAATGGCAGTACTCAACACACAGAAAAAAAAAAAACACAAAAATCCTACTGCTCCAGTGAGCTTATTCAGAAAACTACCTACTCTAAACAGGTAAGCAAGGCAATCAAGGCAGATAGAGTCAGGGATGGTAATCCCTTAACTCCCTTTGGTTGATAGGGAGTAAGATACACTGGCCAGTCCCAGTAGTGAGGAAACACATCTCATCAATGCAACACTCGACAGTGAGCGGTCCAACCCAAAAGTCACTAGATTCACTGGATCGTATGTAAAATAAATCATTAGGAATAACGACCCTATCACCGATTTCAAACCTTCAGCGATTTATAGACTAAGGGATGGTTTCAACAGGAATAGGTTGGATATCAAAATTGCATCGGGGTTGAGGTGTAATATCCTCGAAATCCTATCAAGAGGAATTGCATCAAACCTGGGAGATCCACCGTCCAAAGGTATAGCTACCCTACCAATCAGGACTTCTCAAACTACTCTCCTAGGAGGACTCTCAACTCTTGGTTCTTCAGCTTGTGGGTGAATGATGTACTTTGGAGTTTCTCCCACAATCCAAAAGTCTCTATCAACATCTTCTTCTTCTTCCGCATGAACTGGAGATGGTAGAATTTGGTTTGCAACACTTATGCTACTACCTTCTCCAGATGGGACAGGAACAATCATACTCTCTAAAGCTGCCAGATGATCAGTGGGAAAAGACAGATGACTAGGAACCATGCTAGAAACATTCTAAGCTCCCATGTCTAAAGATGTTGGTGAAGAGATAGGAGTGTGAAATGAATCAGTAGAGTTCATACTCTCTTCACCAATAGGTAACTCACGGGGAAAAAGAAAACTAGGGATGTCCGGATAAGACAAAGACAAACTCTACTCACGGGAATCCTCCTGAAAGATGGCTAGGTTACTCAATGAAAACTCTTCTCCAGGAGCATCATGTACCAAGGCATGTTCCTGCCAACTCATAGAATTGTCATTCACTTGCCTTAACACTCCATCTTCCAAGGACATATGAGATAAATCATCATGGATATCAGTGAAATGGTTTTCAGTTATGTTTTCATCACTTCTCACATCGTGAGAAGGATTTGTCTCTTCATTTCTATTTGCCCAAGGAATGATGTGAGGAAGGCCCTGCCTCCCTCTTTCCATGTTTAGCTCAACAAGAAAAAGCCATTCATTGACTGTCCTAGGTATATACTCACCCCTTCTTATTTGATCAAAATTAATCTCATATGTGTTTAGTTGAGTGATGGGCTCAGGTTGCTCAATGTGTGGCTCTACATCACTAGATTGGTTCAAAGTCCTAAGCTCTCCTAACACTTCACCTCGAAGTGACTCAAGGTTCATTTCTCTAACAGCAATAGCTCTTTCCCTTTCTTCCTCAGAAGAACTATCATCTCCAAATGATCTCCAAATATCTTCTCTTTTTGTACTAGGATACTCATCGTGGCCACCCATGACCATAAAGATACCCTCAAGTAATAACTCACCCTCGCCTTAAGTGTTCCTTACACCACCCTCAAAACTTTCGAGATGACCATCGTAAAATGGCTCCCGATATACCTGTTATCACACCATAGTAGCAGGGCTACTATTCTTGCTTAGCAGATATCTGCACATTCCAGAGCTTCCATTATTCAGAGCTTGGCTATGATGATTGTATATTTTGAGATCACTCATGATCAGAGCAGTGTATTATTCAGACTTATGTTAGACCTTGTGTCAATATTGAGCCTTGAGAGTTCAGATTTGATGACCGATGTGACCCTTTATCCCATACAGTTTCAGTTCAGTGCTTAGAGATGTATTGCAGCAGTGTTTCAGATAATATATGATGATTATTATTGTGATGATGTTATATGACCTATGGATATTTTATCATTGACTGTGGATTATTATCTTGTTAATTTAGTCATGATCACAACATCTGCTTGGTATATTATTCTTGATGTGGCAAACTATTTAAAATGAACTATAAATTATAAAATGGACATTTACTTGCACATTTAGGTTGTTTGACAAAACCCACTGGTTTACCACCTTGCGTAGATATGATATTTCCTGACACCAGTTGTCTGCTAGTTTAGGCTCCATATTCACTTGACTCCATCCATACATGACTTTCCTTATTTGACTTTAAACCGTGACCTGTCTTATTTGACTTTCTGATACTGAGGACTTCCCCATTTTCTACCTCTGTGTTTGGACCACATCCCTGTATGTTCAGTGTCTCGGCTCTAAGTTGGTGACAAAACTTACCTTTGGTGAGTTGGATTGTAGGCCTAAATCATTCTGGTCGGTTGTCCCGATGTTTGGCATTGGCTCGAACTCCCCCTAGTCACTTGAGATGTTGTTGGCTAAAACTGAAAGCTCATGTACTACTTATGGAAACTTATAAATTCGCCCATGGAAACTAAAAAGGGCAAGAGCGATGAACTGCTAAAAATACTCCTCGAAGAGTATATGAAAGGTCCAAAAAGCAATGGTTCTTAAAAGCTATATCTAAACAATTGCTGACCTTATATAGATATGAAAACATACCCTGGATGCAAGCTGCAACTAGTTGTGCTTATCAGCACACCTGAGATCCGAAGGGTTATGTAGGCCAAAAAGGCCATGAAATGAAATTGAATGATCCTAATGAACCTGGATCAACTTGATGTAGACATAATGCCTAAGTTGAATAAGCACTCTCTAAACAACTTATCCATTTGTGAGGCACAGCCATCCCCTGTGTTATTTTGTCCAGCACAGAGTTTGTAGTTTTTCCCTTCTCCCAGTCCAAAGTATTTTTGAGTTGAGTAAGACAAGTCAACCCCTTGGCCCAACCTTGTTCCTAGCCTTCATCCTTCACTAGCAGTTTGACCATATCCAATGGGTGAGTTTGTCATTTAAACTATTGTGCAAGTAGTTTCAAATAACAAAGGAAATATGCTAACTTAATCAATGCCACTGAATGGATGTTATACTTTGAGCTAAGCTGTGAGAATGATTAGAGGAACATGTCTTAGTCTACTGATATGATTTTTCCTTGGTTATATATGGACCTAGTCAAACCTAGTTTGACTATGGTCATTTCTTGGGATCCGTGATGATGTGGGCCACATATGCTTATAGATAATTATTGATGGACCCACATACTCTTGATGATGATGCCATATGATGGATATAAGATGCAGATGATGATTGATGCAGTTCAGCAGTTTTATTTATTACTTCAGATCATCAGATTATACACTGTCCATATATGGTGGACCCTACAGCTGGCCCATTAGGGCAACCCATGGTGTATGAGTACACATTCCTAGTGGATTTGGGTCTTCTGGATCCAATGAGACACTTAATTTTTCAGTTTCGGGCACTTCTGACAATGATTGATGATGTTTTAAAATTGTTGACCAGATTTGGGGCTGATTTCCCAGCCTGAGCAGCAAGGGCCATGAGAGGCCAGTTCACCTAGGGCGTTGTATGAGGAGGGGGTGGTCCAGCCACTTGTTTTTACCATTTACCCCCCTTTCTGGAGAGCCTAGTGGGCTCAGTTGGACAGCGCAGATGCCTTGGGAGGCAGTTTTGGCACTTTCAAAGTTACCGAGGCAGTTTAAAAATGGGATAAAGTGGTCTCTAAAGAATTGGATTTGGGCAATTGAGGCAAGGTTTTGGCACTTGGTTTTCACAGAGGTCTTCTAAGGTGATCCCACTATCTTCCAGCCAGTTTTCACCATGTGGGTAGGCCCACAGCGATCACAGGAGGTCTTTTACTGCTTGTTTGTCACAGATTTTGAGGATAGATTTGATCATTTATATTATCTTAGACATATTTTATTATTTTATTGGCCTTGGGGATGAGCTAATAAGGATTGATGCCTCCTAGCCCTACCATGTGCTTCTTATGTTATGTGCTAGTCATTATGAGGTGGATTTTTGTACTTTTACCCCTCTAGTGGATGACGTCATCCTCACTTTGTACCATTTAGTTAGGGCGTCATCATTATATTGGGTGATCCATGTGATATATTGTTATGATTCATTATTAGCCATTGATCATGTATTGAGATCTTTTAATCTCAACCATTCATTTGATGTAGTATTGTAGAGTGGTATAGGGTTTTGGTATTTATTATCCTATATAAGGAGGAGACCCCCTATTGTATAGCTCACCTTTGGAGCTCTGGAATATTGGAAAAGAACACTTCTTTGTGGAGCATATCTCTCTTGTCTTGTGGATTCTCTTGCATCTTGAGTATACAGTATCTCTTCTATGTATCATTGTGGGTTTTGGTTCTACAACTATTTGTCTTGCAGGGAAGTCGAATTGGTGGAGAGGAGGGCGATTTCTTGAGGGTTATTGTTGGAGGGATCCACATATTCTCTCTTGGGTTGATCTTGTGACAGGGAGTATCATTATTGTATCTTCGTGACATAGTTGAGACTTTCTATTACCTCTTTCTATCATTTTCATAATCATCTTACTTGACTTGTTTCCTTTGATCTTGTCTTGTAGGAGGAGGACGATTTGGCTTCTTGCGGAGGACGATTTGGCTTGGGGAATCAAAATTGCACTCTTGAATATACACATGGGAGAATGCTATCAATTTGCAAGGTGGCCATAAGCAATTGAGGTAAGATCTACAAGGTATGTGCCTCTTTCCATCCATTCTATCTTCATTGGTCACAAACCCTAATTAATCAAAACCCCAAATTTTGGTAATCTACTTAGATCTAGCCTTGCTTTTGAAAAGATCTTAAGAACCCACCTCTATAGCATCCACCCCTAGTTGGATCTATAGTTTGGTGGTGATTGGGTTAAAATTTACACACTTTTCAAGGCAATAAAGCCCTCTTGAGCCAAATCGCACTTCCTTGGAGAGGCTTGTTTGGTTAGATCTAGCATATGGGTAGGGGAGATCCCACTTGATTCATAATCTACACACTTGATAACCTACCCCTAGACTTTTACTTGGGTGATTTCTACCTTGTGGGCATCATTCCACATTTTAAGGGATCAAAACCCCCTTTTGAACTACTTGGCACCTTAAAACTCAAATCTAGTAAGATCTAACCCTTGGATTGTCTTGATTTTCTAGATCCACATAGATCATTGCCTAAACTACTCGGATCTACAATTTGGTGGCCATTGGACTTGATTTGACACACCTTATCCACCTTTTAGCCCTTCTTTAGCAAGGTCGCACTTCCTTGGGTGACTGAGTTTGCCCACTTCTAGGACCTGGGTAGTTGAGATTTCAGTGAATTTGGAATGGGCATACCTTGAAACCTATATCTAGAGTATCATTTCGTGATGATCTGCCTTGGGGGTAGCATTCCTTGTTTTAAGGGATTGTGGTCCACTTGGGTCATTTCATGAAAACCTAGATCTAACCCAATCCAACCACTCTATCCCAATTAGCCCACTTGATTTGACTTCTAGGTGTCCCAATCTACACTTTGACATATCTTTTAACTCCATTAACCCATCCAACAAGGCACTAGTCCTCCTTAGGCAAGTCGCACTCCTTGGGAATTGTGTCAAACCTTAGATCCCATATGTGGGTATTCCTAGTTTCAACTTAGATCCATAGATCTACTCATTACATATCCTCTAGTACCAATTACATCCCTTAATTTCACCTTGTGGGTCCCAATTGAACCATTCACATCCCAAGAAAGTAGGTCCCACTTGTGTAATACATGGTACTAGATCTTGTATTTTTAGCTCATCATGTGGCCTAAATCATACATTGGTTGAAACACTAATCATCTCTCAAACCATCATCAACAATACTTTAACTTCTACGTCCACTTAACCTTGCATTGGTTTCCGTAACTCATCATTTACTTATCCCTAGGAACCTTTGTTTGGGTCCAATCATCTTTGATTGGTAATAGGGTCTTGTTATCACACTTGTAGTTGCCCCTAGTGGTATCCCATCCAGGACGATAGAGGAGATGGACAACTAAAGAGGTGACCCAAGAGATGCCACAGTTCTCAATGCAAGGTGGGAGTCACGTCAACCGAGGCACTCTTCACTTTAGGTCAAGGTGAATCAAGACCAAGGGGGAGACCCTATTACCAATCAAAGATGATTGGACCCAAACAAGGTTCCTAGGGATGAGTAAATGGTGAGTTACGGAAACCAATGCAAGGTAAAGTGGACCTAGAAATTAAAGTATGGTTGAAGGTGGTTTGAGAAATGATTAGTGTTTCAACCAATGTATGATTTAAACCACATGATTAGTCATAATGACAAGGTATAGTACCATGTGCTACACAAGTGGGTCCTACTTTCTTGGGATATGTGAAATGGCTTAAAATGGACCCACAAGGTGAAATTAAGGGATGCAATTGGCACTAGAGGATATATAATAAGTAGATCTATGGATCTAAGTTGAAATCAGGAGTACCCATGTACCGGATCTAAGGTTTGACACAATTCCCAAGGAGTACGACTTGCTTGAGGAGGACTAGTGCCTTGTTGGATGGGTTAATTGAGTCAAAAGGTATGTCAAAGTGTAGATCGGGACACCTAGAGGTCAAGACAAATGGGCTAATTGAGATAGTGTGGTTGGATCTTGCTAGATCTAGGTTTTCATGAAATGACCCAAGTGGACCACAATCCCTTGAAATAAGGAATGCTACCCCCAAGGCAGATCGTCACAAAATGATACTCTAAACCTAGGTTTCAAGGTATGCCCGTTCCAACTCCACAAAAATCTCAACCACCCATGTCCTCAAAGTGGGCAAACCCACTCACCCAAGGAAGTGCGACCTTGCTCAAGGAGGGCTAAAAGGTGGATAAGGTGTGTCAAATCAAGTCCAATGGCCACCAAATTGTAGATCCAAGTAGCTTAGGCACCGATCTATGTGGATCTAGAAAATCAAGTCAATCCAAGGGTTAGATCTTACTAGAACTGAGTTTTAAGATGCCAAGTAGTTCATAAGGTGGTTTTGATCCCTTAAAATGTGAAATGATGCCCACGAGGTAGAAATCACCAAAGTAATAGTCTAGGGGTAGGTTATCAAGTGTGTAGATTGCAAATCAAGTGGGATCTCACCTACCCATATGCTATATCTAACCAAACAAGCCTCTCCCAAGGAAGTGCGATTTGTCTCAAGAGGGCTATATTGCCTTGAAAAGTGTGTCAATTTTAACCCAATCACCACCAAACTATAGATCCAACTAGGGGTGGATGCTATAGAGGTGGGTTTTTAATATCTCTTCAAAAGCAAGGCTAGATCTAAGTAGATCTAAGAAAAACCAAAATTAGGGTTTTTATGATTTAGAAATTATGGATGATTCAAAGAAGAAGAAGATCATACCTTTGGAGCATACCTAGATGAAGAGATGAATGCTAGTTGAGATGAGGATTACTTTTGCCAAAGATCAAATGGAGAATTTGTGAAACCCTCTTGCCAAATCGATTTTTCCAAGCCACATATGTGTCCCTCTAACCTGCCAATACCAAGGAGCAAAGCATCAATCAGTTTAACATGTTGAAGGTAGATACAAGCAAGAAAGAGATAAGCAAAGAATAGTTGGTGCAAAGACAAAACCACTCCCTGTTTAACCCAAAACGTCCTCCTCCAAGCTTGAAGGGCAAGCCTCCCCACCAATTCGCACTTGTTGAAGAAGTCTTTTCCACCTGTAAAAAGATATGGCAAATATGCAAGATAGCTACAATAGATCCTCCAGTGCAATGGACAAAAGCATTTACAATCAAAACAACCAACATCCACTCCAACCCAAGCATGTACTCCAAAAGATAGAAATTTTATTCCAAGAGCCAATAGCCAAAAATCTCTAGATGATTTTACAATGAGAGGCTCTATCCTTAAATAGGATGGAGAGAGAGCATAATCCTAACCACTTTTTACATGAGTGGCTAAGATTAAAAGATCAAAAGATCTAATCAATGGTTGAGATGAGCTCAACAATAAAATACATGGATCAACCATAAAATATAACAATAAGTGGACAAAACCGCCCTAGGAGAGGGGATCCCACCAAATCATGATGACAAAATATAACAATAAGCTTATGGTGGGTCCAAAGGGTAATTTTAGCCACGCTTGGTCAATCCCCATAGCACAATAATAATAAAATAGTCATCAGTATACCAAATCGTGCCTCTATGGACAAATCATAGGCCTCAAAAGACCTCAAAAATCATCAGAAAGTGCCATAAGTGATGGATGTGGGCCCTGATGAAGCTGAAACTGCTGGAGAAGGTGCGAAAGACATCCCACTCATCATCACTGATCATCCCATGCCAAAACTTTGCCTTAGTAGCCCAAATCGAATTCCTTGGTAGCCATTTCTACCAATCCAACACTGCCTTGGGAAGCGTGTACCTGTCCCAAACTGCCTCCTGGAGTGCCTGCGCTGTCAAGGTGAGGGCACCAGTGTGTCCGGAAGGGGGCTAATATGGTAAAAAGAAGTGGCTGGACCACCCCCTCCATCTTCAGTGCCCTAGGTGAACCAAATAAAAATCATCTCTGCTCTGACAGACCAAAACTGCACTAGGACAGCCTACTGAGGCTAAATCATCACTGTAACTGCCCGGAACTGAAAATAGACTGTCTCATTAGACTCAAAAGGTCCAAAACTATCCAAGATATGTACTCATACACCATATAACTCTCTGCATGATCATATAATATACCCAATATACCGGAACAGGTGAAATAATAATAATCTGTAAATGATCAAATAATGCTGAAAACCATAGATCATCATCATAAACCTGTATCTGATGCATAGAACCATCATGTACATGTACATAGACCATATATCATCTACCTGTGTCATCATAAGGTCCAATAATCTCATGTCCTGTGATTGACCTTGGTCAAACTAGGTTTGACCAGGTCAATATTGACCCAATATAACTCAGACTACCATCTGAAGCTGCTACAAAGTGTCAAAGGTTAATGCATGCTCTACAACTCATTCAAATAGCAATTATAACACAAAGTAGTCATTACTGGCGATCTAAATCCAAATATATATTGTCATTAATTATTTATATGACTCAGACTAGACTTTCAGGACCATACTCACTTCATAGTTGTGATCGATTTGCTAGTGAAGGGTGAAGGCTAAAAATAAACTGGCTAGGCCAAAGGGTAACTGACTGACTTAACATTGTGACACTTTGGATATGGGAAAGGGAATACACACCATAGTATATACTGAATGAGCAACAACACAGGGAATGGCGGTGTCTCACAAATGGATAAGTTGTTTAGAGAGTGCTTATTCAACTTAGGCTTCGTGTCTACATCAAGTTGATCCAGGTTCATTAGGATCATTCAATTTCATTTCATGGCCTTTTTGGCCTACATAACCCTTCGGATCTCAGGTGTGCTGATAAGCACAACTAGTTGCAGCTTGCATCTAGGGCATGTTTTTTATACATACATAAGGTCAGCAATTGTTTAGATATAGCTTTTTAGAATCATTGCTTTTTGGACCTTTATTTTATACTCTTCAAGGAGTATTTTTAGCAGTTCATCGCTCTTGCCCTTTTTAGTTTCCATGGGCGAATTTAGAAGTTTCCATAAGTAGTACATGAGCTTTCAGTTTTAGCCAACAACATCTCAAGTGACTAGGGGGAGTTCGAGCCAATGCCAAACATCGAGACAACCGACCAGAATGATTTAGGCCTACAATCCAACTCACCAGAGGTAAGTTTTGTCACCAACTCAGAGCCAAGACACAATAAACAGGGAAGCTCATCAATACAGAGGCTATAGTGGGGAAAAGATCCTCCATGCCACTAGTCAAGTAGTAAGTCAGGGTGATAAACTAAAAGGTAGGTAATGGATGGATGAAGACAATGAGTAATGGAGCCAACACTAGCAAGCCAAGGTATGGTGGAATGATCACCTCTATCTCCCTAGAGAGGGTAAAACCAATGAGTATGAGTAGTGAACTTCTAAGTCTGAGTAAAGACAGTAGAATATATATATAATAGGATCAACCAAGTCCACATATCTATATGATCACCAGATCATGACACTAAATGCTAAGACATGCCATAAGAATGAATATAAAAGCAATATAACCATAACACCATGATATACCTGCTGAGTCATATATCTGAATGCTCATCCTCTGAACCATCATCTGTGCTCTGAAATTGCTACTGTAACTCTGGGCACTACTAACTGCTCTGCATAAATGGTATAATGGCTACATCGGTCATCTCTCTGAGTGTCCTGAGACTCAGTCATGGCATGGGGAATACATATACTGTCCAAAATCTGATAGTGATCCATAGATAGATGCTCATCTCATCATCTCATTGTAAAGGAACTGGCTAAAAAGTGCTCTGGAATCTGAAAAATAATGTATGGTAGCCTGGCTACTATATATGTGATAACAGGTCTCCCCCTAGGCCTTGATTCATCTAGATCTAAAGTGAAGAGTGCCTCGGTTGACGTGACTCCCACCTTGCATTGGGAACCGTGGCATCTCTTGCGTCACCTCTTTAGCTGTCCATCTCCTCTACCGTCCCGGATGGGATACCACTAGGGGCAACTACAAGTTGTGTGATAACAAGACCCTAACCAATGACCCATCCGAGTTGGGGATAGTAGCATATGATAAATCCATCTGAAGATGTCCCCCTAGTCCAGCAGACCACTCCCTACAAAGAAGCATTCCATAGGCTGGGGGGGATTTGTGACTACTATGTCCATTAGCATGAATATGTCGGGGCATGAAAACAAGTCAGCTCTTAGGCTCTTTATCAAGCCAAAGACTTGAACTGGTCTAGAATCAATTCCACATACGTTCCCATAGGGCCTAGTTATTTTTAATCCCATGGCTTCCATGACTTGCAAAGGAATCACATTCATGGAAGCACCAGAATCCAAAATGCAGTTATGAAGAAGGGTATCACCAATGTGAAGTGTAAGATAAAAGGGTTGGTGACCACCATTCTTCCTCTCGTACAAAGCAGTCTGGATGTTAATGGGAGGATCCTCCTCTTCTTCAACCATAGCACTGGGGTGTCGAGTACGGAAGAGATGGATCTTCACCACTACTTGTGGCAGTCTCAGGAATACTCTAGAAAAACTCTACCACTTGCAATTTTATTGATGGGATTTTCAATAACTCAGTGAGTGGGATGTTATGCATAACTTTGTCCAATTCTTTTTCAATGTTGATATCCAAGTCATACTCAGGAAGGGGGATTAGCTCACTCACTGGACTAGGCATCTCACTCTTCTTTTCAATGAAAGGGGTAGGCTTTTGGCCATCCCTTCTCCGTTAATAGGTTCTAAGAGGAGCTTGACTACTACTACTGGCTTGTTCAGTGGCATAAATGGGAAAACTAGGACTGGGGTCTTCTATGGACTCTTCCTCATGATCGTCAAAGCCTTTGTCAAAATTTAAGTTATCAACCCAGTTAATATTCTTTGGAGAATTAGGAGTATCATCACCATGAGTGGGATACTCAGGATCATCTAGCTTTTGTTCTTCAAACCAGTTAATGACAGGAGGTTCAGGTGTTGCTTGGCTCACAGGGTTTCTTCTATCACCTTCATTAGGTTTCTTTTGTTGGTTCCCATAAGGCTTAGGGCCATAACGTTTCCTATACCTCTCCGACTCTTGCTCTTAGCTAGATCCCTAGTCAGCAGAGTTAGATTCTTCATCATTTCATCCATGCTCTCCATCATCTCATTGGTTTATATATATAACCTGTAAAAACGTCTAAACTTGACAGAAAACCTTCAGTAGCACATGTGTTGTGAAAAAAACAAATGAGATACCAACTATATTTATTTTTTGAGAATAAATTCTAAGAAATCTAAATATGGAAAACAAATGCTTGCTTTTGAAAAAGTTTTATTCTTTCCTATTCTAATATAATATGAAAGAACATGTTAAGTATAATCAGAAATCCAATGTAACCATTTAAGCATGTGATCAATAAAAAAACAAATTTTTACCTTATCTCTGGTTACCAACCAGGACAAGGGCATGCTTATCAGAAAGTGCAAACCTGCTTGGATCTTTTGAATGGGAGGGCTAGATGGGAAATCATAAGTATGTAATAAATATTTGAAGCGCTCGCCAATATAGTAAGAAGTCCTTCTGTAGGCACACTCTATCCAAAAAGGGATAGGGTGAAGAAATTCAGGATGACAAGGCAGTTTTGGTACCTCATCACACTGATCCGAAAGGCTCTCCTAAAAATAATTTTCTATGAGAGAGCAAGTCTCGAATTGCTCTAATACACAAGGGATTTCCGATGGCTGATACACATGCTCAACTGACTTTACCCAATCCGGCCCTTCATTGTACTGCTTCTCATCCCTGCTGATGCTCATGTGTAGCTCTAACTGCTCATATGAGAAAATCACATGCTCTTCCTCTATGTTTAACTACTCAAAATCCACATTTTTGTCAAATATGGGGGAGTCTTCATGAATTTTACCATATTCCTGGCCACATGTATCCTCATGCTCATAAGTGGGATTATTAACAAAATATCCAAAGAAATTTTGTTCATTATTAACTTCTTCAGATATGGCATAGATAGGGTTTTCTAAAAAGGTCCATTCATCATTACCAACATCTATGTCATCCATGATGGACTCATCATCACTTATGTTATCCTTTAAGCTATGCCTATCCTCCTCAACTTCATAACAATCTTCCTCAAATAGATGTGTTTCAAAAATATCACAAGGGACCAAAATTTCCGAATATTCACTGCCATGTGGAGAACAAATGGGAGTGTTACTACAAACTTCATGGATTTCTTTATGAATGTTAATCTCTGTAATGGTTTCTTCTAGAGATGGGTCAGGAGTACATAAATGTTCATCATCACTGAAGTAGTCTTGAAAAACTTCCCACTCCAAAGTGTCTTTTGTTTCTATGGCATGAGGAGGGTCTTCAACAACATTCGGTCTTTGATAAATTTCTTCGATAGGATCATCAGGGATCTGATGGGAAAATATCATATTTTCTGCAATAGGTTGACCCAACTGGTTCCCACTCTCTTCAGGAAAAACATAAAAGTCACTTACATAGTTTATGCACTCAGGCTCACTTGATGAAGACTGACCAACAAACCCTTTAGGAAAACCATGCTTTTGGATATAGCATGCAAGGTGACAAGTGTCTTCTTCATGGAATTCTTGGCATGCCCTACAGAATGGTGTGTAAGGTTCAAGCCTGGGAATGACACAGATGTCCCCCACATTATTAATGAATTCAGGCTCGCTTGTTGATGCAGTAGGACCACAACCTTTTGGAAAACCATGCTCTTGAATATAGCATGCATGGTAGCAATGAGATTCCTCGTGGAAATCTTTGCATGGCCTACAAAATGGTCTATATG
This sequence comes from Larix kaempferi, assembly GCA_027924585.1. Taxonomy (NCBI): domain Eukaryota; kingdom Viridiplantae; phylum Streptophyta; class Pinopsida; order Pinales; family Pinaceae; genus Larix; species Larix kaempferi. Next base: position 4,945,078 of record BSBM01000034.1, read on the forward strand.
TTTCAACCATGTTAGCAGCCTCTAATTGGTTAGGAGGCCTCTGTTCATGATTGGGCATTTTCTTCTGCCAATTTGGTTTTGCAGCAAAGACCCTAGGAGGTGGTTGTGGTTGAGTTCTTTCAACATTGATAACCCAATTTTGCATCTCTTTCATTTGGGAAAGGTGTTTTTGTTCCATCTTCTCCATTCTCTTCTTTATTTCCAACATTTGTTGTTCATGAGCATCCTTCATTGCAAACAAAGAATCTTTCTCTTTATGTATTGTTGGATTTAAAGGAGTTGCAGTTCTTGAGAAACCAGGAATGTTGGACTTTCCGAAAGATTGCATGTTCTTATCAATTTTGCAGGCCATACCTTGGGCTTGTAAAAGAGTGGTGGGCTCCTTGTCTCTAAGCTCATACTGCATCTCCCCACTAAGGGCTTCAATGTAATATAACAATATGGTCTGTGCAGTTGGCCTATAATCGGCATGGATTGCATTAGACAAGTCAGTGAATTTCTTGTTGAATTCTTCCATGGTTTCCATCTCACTTCTTTTGATGTTTGTTAAAGCTGCAAGTTGATGTCGAGGCTCTTTTTTCTCACCATACTTGTTGGTGAAAGCATTCTTAAAGGCAGTCAAGGTTGCAAAAGAGTTGTTCGGTAAGCCGATGAACCAATCACCAACATCCCCATCTAAAGATAAAACAAACAGCTTCATGTATACATCATCGTGCTTGTGAGCAGGATCTCTGACATAGCCACTTGTACATTTTGAGAAGGCTTTGAGATGATATGCAGCAGTAATGGCATCAGTGCCAGTAAAAATGGGAAGTTTGTCGATAGCCTTGTCTGGAATGTCATGTAGTTGACCTGCTATCTGAGTAATATTGAGGGGAGAATAGAAATCACCCATTGTATCGAAAAAACAATTATTATTGTTTTCAAAATTTTCTAGGTTAGTTTCTTCAAAAAGACTATGGATGTCAGAAATGGATTGAGATCCAAGCTCTTCAAGGATCCTACGAGAATTAAGTTTATTCAATCTCCTCCTGTAAACCTTTTTAGGCTTGGGGATGAAATTGAGTAAACCTTCAAAATTCCTTCTAGTTGAATACCTTAAGGGGTTTACTGACAGTGGAGTCGCCAGGTGGATTCAAGTCTAATTTCTGAAAGTGATTTGACTAAAAATATACCAAAAAAGGAAAACTAAAAAGGGCAGTGGAGTCGCCAGATAGATTTAGAATCTATCAAAGAAGGTAAAACAAACTAGAAAAAATTAAGGTCGTCCAGGAACAAAAAGATTTGTCCCCGACAACGGCGCCAAAGATGTTGTCCGCCAGATTGCACACCAGCAGCAGAAATCTTTCGAAAGTTGTCTCCCTCACTGGAAGTGGGGAGAGGTGTGGCCTTGGGGGCAAGCAATGAGCCAGGTACTGTCACCTGAATCCTTGCTCCTCCGTTTAGGCTAACTCCTAACGAAGCCAAGGGGGGTAGTCCCTACAAAGAGTTTCACTAAGGCTCTTATGTTTTATATGTTTTAAGTGTGTAGTGATGCGGGTGAGTGTTGTTTAGGAGTTTTCTTGATGATGAGAGATCACAATTTAAATAACTGAAATAAGCACAAGATAAACCAATCCACGTTGCGATTACACAGTATGATTTGAAGAAAAAGCCACTTTGTAAGCTTAAAGCAAGACAACCACGAAAATAGAAATGCTCCAGATAGATAATAAGCAAAATAAAATGATGACAAGGACCAGTGCCTTATGGAGTCAAAAAGTCTTGAGTGCTTGGGTTACTTGATACAAGAGTTCAAAGTGGTAACGTTCGTGAGATCGTCCTGCGAATTAATCTTGGTTTATTGAATATTTTAGTGGTCTTTGATTATTAGGCTAAGAAACAAGGATATCAAAAAAAGTTAAACCAAACGGGAAAAATACTGGCAACCTCTTAGATGATAGGTCGGGAGCACCCAGATTCAGAGGATAGGTGTCCAATGTTTGAACTGCCCTCGAGTCTGACCAGTGGATTCCCGGCACCACCTGTTTCAGGAAGGAACCTCAGTATTCAACGCCAGCTTGGATTGGGGTAAAGTTTTAATTAAATTATCACTTGTAAGCTTAGCAGATCCAACACCTTTCTGAGTACTAGCCCAACCTTTTCAAGTTGGCAGAGCATACGGGTGTTGGACATCTAACCAAAATAGATTAATTAAAAGGGAGTGTGAGTTGAAGTATTTTATTATTAAAGAGCACAGTTCAACTCTCCGATAGAGAGCGCTCTTGACTTAGTCTTAAGACCAAAGTTCAAGAGACTTTTCTAATCTAATATGCCTAATGCAAGGGGGAAAATGCAAGTTTAAGATGCTCTCCGACAGAGAGTGTTCTTGACTTGGATTTGGCCAAGTTCAAGAGGCTTTGTTTATTTTATTGAAAATGAGAGCAATTGTAATACTTGAAGAAATAAATGAAGCTTAGATTACCGAAAATAAAGAGATGATAACAAGATATGATAAGAAAAAATAACTGAAAGCAAGACTTAGTATTCTACCACACAATGTTAATCTAAGGTGGGATCAACCTCCGAACAAGGTCGATCACTCAGAACCGCTATTCCTTGAGACTTTCCAGCTAGCTGAAACTTCGGCAAGGAGGCTAACGGGGGAACAAGAAGCTACCACAAAACTATGTGGCCTTTGGGATACAATTCCAAAGTTAGCTTGCTCTAGTCAAAACTTGGAAGAGAGTTGCAAAAATGAAATTTCTAAGCTAATCTAAAGCATGCAAAAAGGAAAGATCTAAATTAACCAACCACAACACTCTTCCCCAAATGGGAAAGAAACCCAAAAATGGAGGACTCATCCACTTAACCTTTTATTAACTATTACAAATGCCTTTGGGATTTAAGCCCTTGGAAGGTCTTTTGATAAGAAATGAACTTAGAACCAATGATTAAAAGAAGCTTGATTAAATAGCTTGTACAAAGGAGATTGATGGTTTTTTCTTTGGTTTCAAATGTGCTTTGGATTCAACTTCTCCTTGTTTTTGTCTTCTTTGCTCTTCTCTTGCTCTTTGCTCTTCAAAAATTGTTTTCCTTAGCTCTCTTCTTCTTTAAGTACCTACAAGTACTCCATTACACTCAAACCATATACCCATTAGACATTAGCAAATAAAATAACAAAAATTTGAAACTAGCTAAGTACAAATTTTGAAAAATGAAATCTAGATTGCAAAAAGCATGAGATTTTATTTTGATTTTATGAAAATAACAAAATGGACCAACAAGCAAACAACTTCTAAAAATGACAGGAAAGAGATCTACACTACAAAAAAATGAACTATCTAATATGCAATTTTTATGTCTTTTGAATAAGATTGCAAAAATATAAAAATTTGACTAAATGCAAGCCCTAAATGAGATCTTAACAAGGCCTAAACTAACTTCTCATAAAAGCAAACAACTAACTTAAACAAATTCTAACTTTTAACTTGTCTTTTGTTGATTTTGTGAAGGTGGATGAAAGGAGGAAGTGATGAAAAAAGGTAGGGGAGCGAATGGGAGAAGAAGAGCTTGGAAAAGAGGAGGAGTGAATGGGAGAGGAAGAGAAGCAAATCTTGGAATGGGAGAAGAGAGAAAGAGGCAAACAAGAAGGCAAAAAAGCCAAGGATGCCAAAAGCAAGGGCAAACTAAGCAATGGTCTCAAACTTGGAGAGGGATAAAGCTTTGGAAATCCACAGTTTGGATGGTAGATCTAGTAACAAATGAGGAAGTTTTTTGTGTTGTTGATGGAAGAAGGGGAAACTCTCTTGAATGTGTCTCTTTCTTTGGATGAAGAAGCACTTGAAGATCCTGCAAAAAACGAATGTGTTAAATGGAAAGAGATCTTGATGATGAAGCCAAGCTTGTAGATCCAAGCCCTTTTTCACTTTCAATGATCCCTGCAAAACCACATACTCAAACAACAAACCCCGATCAAATGCTTATGTACTAGATTGTTAGTCCTCTAAAGCAATATTGAAAAATGATTTGAAATACAAGCATAGGGTGAGAGAGATATCACCTCACAAGATGAAACCACAATACATAAAGCTCAAGCAATGGACCTCCAAAGTCACTTCTTTATTCCAAATCTTAAACAACTATTACAATAATTTTGGCAGAGTGTTCTTGCCCAAAAATCCCATGAAGAAGAGAGCTCCAAGAGCCTCTCTTTATACAAAAAACAAGAAACAATACCCTAATTCGAATTCTCAATCAAGAGAGCCAAATGGCATAGTCATGAAGTCGAATTCCCCATCAAATCCAAGCTTGGAGAGATAACTTAATGGACAACTCGAGTTGAAGTAAATACAAGTGGGGAGGTGGCCTCCACCTTGGCAAGGCGCCCCCCAATCTCCATTGGGAACTCCATCAAACGAATAGCTATGTGCCAACTCCACAAAGTCGTGAGCATGCAAGAGAGGGCGCATTCCTCCATAATAATGAAGCTTGGAGTGATTCACGTGAGTTTGGATTGGCGTGAGGAGTTTGGTAGGCGTGAATGGGGTTGGTTGGAGATGAAGTGGAGACTCTCTACATAGTATCCAACGCCCTCAACCTTGAAGAAGTCGCCCATCATTTCATGGAAGAGACAAACCGTACGGTCATTCACGTGAAGGAGAGACCCACGCTATAGTTTAATCCAAATTTGAATTTTGACTTTTGGAAACTATGCTTTAACACTCCAATGTATTCGTATACCTTAGGAAATAACATTCAACCTTTTCCAAACATTAGAATAATGTTTTTTGACTTTTTCAATTTTTTGGACTTTAGTGCATTTTGTCACTTCTTGGCAATTAAATGCCAAAATGATGCATTTTTAGCCAAAACTGCTCCTGGGGTGATTTAACTGCCCGGAAACTGAAGAATGAAGGTGCCAAGGTGAAGAGGATGCTCTGAGCATCAAAACGAGTCTCCCCACGCCCAATTATGCCTCCGGATGAGACTTTTATCACTTTTTGAAATTTTTTAATTAAACCATTAAAAAATGGTCTAATTTATGAAAAAAAATTATTCTTCTCGGAATCCAACGAAACTCTTAGGGGACCTAGTGCATGTTCATACGACTCAATCGATGTGGCTAACACGTAAAAAATCCTAGACACAAGACTCTAATAAGCACCTTAGGTTTTGACCACCATGGGAAATACTCCAGCTTTGGAGGTTTGAGTGAAAAACTCAGGGATTATACGCCACTGATGAGTAGCGCATAATTCCTATGGAAAAAACACTCTAGAGTATCCCGCAAATGCCTAAACCTACGGATAGCCAGTCTTTTATAAAAGGATCCCGTTTAGACCAATTTTCTTACATTTTCCCCATGGGGGTATGAACATGCAGTTATTACAAATGGGGGCAAAATTGCCCTGAAAATGACTTCTGAACTTCTAAACACTGACGATGAACATGAATCATGTTCATGGAACTGGCGGCTCATGAGAAATTCAGCTATTTGTACAAAATAGGTGATAACAAGCAGCATTTGCTTCAGCCTTTCTAGCATTGTCTTGTGCCACTTTTAAATCACTAGGGTCTTTATCCTTTAAGTGGTAGCCAAGGTAACCCTCATATGCATTGAGGTAATGAATCAAGATACCTTGCTCAGGTGGCCTAATGTTGTTAGGAATGTTGGTCACTATCTTATCAAAGCGAAGGTTAAATTCGTGAACAGACTCGTTTTCTTTCTTCTTGATTTCAAAAAGTTGGTTCAAAAGGAAACGTCCATCTAACTTGACTGACCACTCATGCTTAAGTTTATCAGTGAAGACATCATATCCATTGATTGATGATGCAGACAAACGGTCAAACCACTTGCGGGCATCACCCTCCAAGGATGCAAAAAGAACCCTCATAAACAAATCTTCTTCTTCGGCCCCATAAGCTTCAATGTGAGCCCAGACATTTTCTATGTGGTCTTCAATGCAGGTCGCACAATTCCCATTAAACTTAGGGATCTTTTCAAAGTACTTGTCAGGCATATCATGGGGGGCACCTCGGACTTGGGAAAAATCTAAGGGTGAAGCTTTAGCCTTGTTTCCAAAAGCACGAGCAACGGGAGGGTTGGTTTGAGTATCGTTTCGAGAGTTAAATTGATTAGTTTCGCCATTGGAATAACTGGAGCTACGTTAAGATTAGGATTAGGAGATGAAGGAGGAACCGAATTGCTTGAAGCAAATCCCAATAATCGGTTTGGAGATGTTATCACACAAACTCTAGCTGTTGAAGTGAAGTGTCCCAACAGGGATGGTAGAGGATGGACAGCTAGGAAGGTGTAACCAGCAATGGCCAAGTCCTCTGCTCAATGAATGGAAGTCACACTAGACAAGGTTATTGTCACTTTCGACGAGGCACTTAGCCAAGTCGAGGGGCAGACCCTGCTCAACCAGTGATGGTTGAGAGACAAAAATACACCCAAACCCAAAAGAATAAGAGATGAAAACAAGGAATGAGTGTAGGTGAGCTCCTAAGTCTAAATTCAGCCAACTGATGGACACAAGTAGTGAAATAACAATGATGTAATGAGTAACCAGCAATCAAGTATCATTAGAAGATAAGATTAGCTTGGTGACTTAATGGCTGAAATAGTCTAGGGAGTTACAATGAAATGGAAGTGAAGTGCTGAAGTAAAACTGCCCAAGGAAATGGTTAAACAGTGAGTCAAATGGACCTAGGACAGTGAGAAATTAACGTTTATAATCACTTCCAGCCAACTAAACTTGATTTCTTACTATTAAATTGCGTTCTAGACTCAAATCAAGAGTACCCACAACCCGGAAAAAGACCCAACAGTGTGACTGGCTAAAATGCCCAAGGAGGGGGAAATCAGTGGAAGACCAATGCCTAGTTCTAAGGGTAAACGGGGTTGGAATTAAATGAAACTTGAGATATGGAGATTTAAGCATATATCATTAGTGGGTTTTAAACGAAAACTAATTATAACAGTTGATTTTAAAGATTTTAATTTTTAGGGTTTTAACGTAAATTTACTCTCTTCAACAAACTAGAAATGGAAATACAAGAGAAGAAGATGAAACACCTACTTGAAACCAACTGATATCTTTGATTTTGATGAGGTTGTACATCCCGAAGATCAAATAGAAGCAGTTGTAGAAGTTCCCAAGTGAAATCGATTTGCTCTCTCCCCACCAACTCGTCCTCCTTGCCTGCCAACACCAATGGACAGAAATCAAATTAATATTGACAAATAAGTTAAATCTACAGCAACACAAATGAAAATGAGAGAAATGCATGGCTGAAAATGGCAAAAACACTTCCCTTTTGTGGCCAATCTGGAGAGTGGAGCAGCAGTGGCAGCCAAATGGTGCGCCCTCCTCCAAGACTTTGTGCTCGCTGCAAACAATGGTGAGAAACAATGCTGGAAACAACAACAATCTACAGCTAGTGCATCAAGATAGTATGGCAATCAACAATACCAAGAAAGTATAACACAAGAACCAAGCAAGAGCAGCAAAACATTTCTCTTCTATTCCAAGTCCAAAATGCCAAGAGAGAGTGATACAATGGATGAGTGCCTTCACTTATCGAGAAAAGCCACTCTCATAACCAGTTTCCCCCCAAAATGGAGGGCTGGGATTTAATCCCCAATGATCAAATCGAATGGAGGAGATTCCTCCTCATGGGGCTGCGAATTGCCCAAGTAAAGCGCACAAGTGGAGAGAGAAGACCCATATGGGGTCCTGTTATCACATATATAGTAGTCGGGCTACCACACATTATTTTTCTGATTCCAGTACACTTTTCAGCCAGTTCCCTTACATTGAGATGCTGAGATGAGCATCTATTATGGATCATTATCAGATTTGGACAACAGTTTTATTCCCCATTGCCATGACTGAGTCTCGGGACACTCAAAGAGATGACCGATGTAGCCATTTGTACAGAGCAGTCAGTAGTGCCCAGAGTTACAGTGGCAGTTTCAGAGGACAGATGATACTTCAGAGGATGAGCATTCAGGTATATGACTCAGCAGGTATATCATAGTGTTGTGGTTATATTGCTTTTATATTTATTCTTATAGCATGTCTTAGCACTTAGTGTCATGATCTGGCGATCATATAGATATGTCGACCTGTTTGATCTTATTATATATATTCTATTGTCCCTACTCATACTTAGAAGTTCAATATTCATACTCATTGATTTTACCCTCCTTAGGGAGAATAGAGGTGATCATTCCACGATACCTTGGCTTGCTAGTGTTGGCTCCATTATTCATTGTCTTCATCCATCCATTACCTACCTTTTAGTTTATCACCCTGACTTACTACTTGACTAGTGACATGGAGGACCTTTTCCCCACTGTAGCCTCTGTATTGGATGAGCTTCCCTGTTTATTGTGTCTCGGCTCTGAGTTGGTGACAAAACTTACCTATGGTGAGTTGGAGCTCCTTGTGAATTCCCCCTAGTCACTAAAGATGTGTTGGCTAAACCAGAAACTTTTAGTGCTGCCATGAATACAAAATCTGGAAAAATGAAATACTATATCTTGTATGAAAAGCCCGTTCATGCAATGTGTTTCTAAACACACATGAATGAAAGGCATGCCAAATGAAAGTGGCCATGAAAATAAATGTTATTTTTTTGTGAAATAAATACCTAAGTAAACAAGTTGTCTGTGACACACCTAGAAGTGCTCAAATAAACAAGTGCCTTAAAAACACACCTACAGCAGAAAGCCTCAAATATATGTAAATCTATGCAATGTGTTTATAAACACACATAGATCAAGGCTATGGAAACTTCAGGCCCAAAAGCAATGGAACTTAAATGCTATATCTAAATAATTGCTGGCCTCATTTGTATTATGGATTGTGCACATCTGTTAAAGGTGAATAAACCCTCTTTGAACAACTCATCCATTTGTGAGACACTGCCATTCCCTGTGTTGTTGCTCATTCAGTATATACTATGGTGTGTATTCTTTTTCCTTGTTCCAAAGTGTCACAATGTTAAGTCAGTCAAGTCATCCCTTAGCCTAGCCAGTTATTTTAGCCTTCACCCTTCACTAGCAAATTGAACACAGCTATGAAGTGAGTATGGTCCTGAAAGTCTAGTCTGAGTAATAATAATAATTAATGACATTATATATTTGGATCTAGATCGCCAGTAATGATTACTTTGTGTTATAATTGTTATTTGAATAAGTTGTAGAGCATGCATTAACCTTTGACACTTTGCAGCAGCTTCTAATGATGGTCTGAGTTATATTTGGTCATGATGACTTGGTCAAACCTAGTTTGACCAAGGTCAACCATAGGACATGAGATGGTTGGACCTTGTGATGATATGGATAGATGATATATGGTCTATGTACATGTACATGATGATTCTATGCATCAGATACAGGTTTATGATGATGATTCATGGTTTACAGCATTATTTGATCATTTACAGATTATTATTATTTCACCTGTTCCGATATATTGGATATATTATATGATCATGCAGAGACTCATATGGTGTATGAGTACACATCTTGTCTCCCATGCATGTGTGATGTGAGAAACCAACATTTCTAAGTAGGAGATTCTAAAGATCTTTATTTAACATTTAGTCCCACTTACCAGAACAAGAAGAATATTTGAAGATTGATATATTGTGTAATAGTTCCTTCAGGCATTGGTTTGGGAAGAGGAGAGCAATCATCTTATTAAGGGAGAAGGACAAGCAGGAGTTATTTGGTCATGCATGCAGTCAGCATGATAGCAGGAGCATCAAATCAATTTTTGAACTTTTTTGAGAACCACCATTAGTACCTGTTATCACCTAAACTGTAGTTACCCCTATGGATGTATCCACTCATGGATGGCAATAGGGAAGGGCAACTCAAAAGGTGCAACCACGATCACCTCGACCTCCAATATATGGTTGTCACGCCAATCGAGGCAACCTTCACTTTATGTTATCTAGCCCAGACAACAAAGGGGGAGACCCGATCTACTCCCGACAGGAGAGATCAAAACCAAGACACCAAATCAAGTTGATTCTAAGTGAAGTAAGGTGTATGGTTTATCCTAGACCTAAGGATGAAGTCACAAGACAAGTGAGGGGTTCAATGAGTATAGCTTTGGTTCATTATTGATGTGAGAGTGACTTATGATTTGTGAAATAGGATCCAGGATTAAAGTACTAGTTCAATGTGAGAAAATCCACTGCCTTGGGAACCGTGTCCAATGCAGGGTAGTTAAAGGGTTGGATTGGGACTAACTAGTACAAGTGACAAGCTTGATCATGATACATGATGGCATCAAGGGTTTAGTTCACCACACTAAGGTCAAACCACAAGTTAATCCAACAATCGAGCAAAGTCGAATTGACTTGGAGAGAAACCAGTGCCTTGGGAATTGGGATAATGGAGTCAAAGTAGGGTTAACTTGTGGTTAAGGACTCCTATTGTATGAGACAAGTGGGCAATTAAAGTCTTGATAAATGAATAGGTCTATATCTAGGTTTGACCTAAGTGGACCACAATCCCTTAAAACAAGGAATGCTATCCCTAAGGCAAGATTTGATGAAGTGACACACTAGACCTAGGTTTTGAATTATTCCCGTTCCAAATCCACTGAAATCTCAAGTACCCACGTCGTAGAAGTGGACAAACTCCCTTCTCCAAGGTGGTGCGACTTTGCCCAAGGATGCTAAAATGCGGGTTAAGTGGGTCAAGACAAGTCCGATGGCATCCAAACTTTAGATCCGGGTAGGTTAATCAAGTAGGAGTGTGGATCTATAATTTCAAGGCAATCCGATGGCTAGATCTTACTAGATCTGAGTTTAAAGATACCAAGTGGTCCAAAATGGAGGATAAATCCCTTAAAATGTGGAATAGGGCCCACAAGGTAGAAATAAGAAAAGTGACAATCTGGGGGTAGGTTATCGGATGTGTAGATCATGAATCAAGCGGGATCTCAACTACCCATCAACTAAATCTAGGTCAACTCACCCTCACCAAGAAGTGCGCCCTTGCTTGGAGAAGCTAAGTTGGCTTGGGAAGAGGGTCAAATGGAAGTCAATCCTCACCAAACTATAGATCCGGGATGCCATGGATTCTATAGAGGTGGGTTTTCAATATTATACCCAACAACCCACTAGATCTTAGTAGATCTGAAAAAATGTAAAAATGAGGGTTTGAAGAAATAAGGGTTTTATCAATTTATGAGTTAGGTCAATGGATTGGATCAAGATAAGAGAAACAAACCTGTGGATCTTACCTGGGTAACCTTGTAGATGCCTTGATGATGATGATCTATGCAAACCCGATCAATTTGAGAAGCTCTGAGGTAGTTTTCTATGCAATCCATTTAGTCCAAGAAGCCAATGCGCCCTCTCTCCTTCACAACAAACGTCAACAATATCAGATTTGATGTAATCAAGAGATAAGACTAATGCCACAAGAGAAGTAACAGAAAGATAGCATAGATCACAATGATGCTAATGATAACCCCCTGATACAAGCAAATGCCAAGAAAGTCGATTTGAAGAAGCCTTGCAAAATCGCACTTGTTGAAGTCGCCCTCCTGTAGACAAGACAATGATTTCCAAAATAGATAGATCTTACCACAAATTCCAAATGCTAGGTTGCAATAGACTTTCCAATCACCATCTAAGAACACCAGATGTAAAGGAGACCACAAGAATTTCCACAAGAAAGTTTTTCTATACCAATAATCCAAGAGCCAAAGACCCCTTACAATGTGAAGCTCTCTCCTTTAAATAGGAAGGAGAGGCATCAAAATCCTAACCACTTTTTGAATGAGTGGCTAAGATTAAAAGATACAAATGTCTAATCAATGGTTGAGATGAGCTCAACAATAAAATACATGGATCACTAATAAAATATAATGTAAGTGGACCAAATCGCCCTAGAAGAGGGGAATCCCACCAAATCATGATGACAAAATATAATAGGGGGCTTATGGTGGGTCCAAGGGGTAATTTTATCCCTCCTTGGTCAATCCCCATAGCACAATAATCATAAAATAATCATCAATGTACCAAATCGTACCTCCATGGTCAAATCGTAGGCCTCAAAAGACCTCAGAAATCCTCAGAAAGTGCCATAAGTGATGGATGCGGGCCCCGATGAAGCTGAAACTACTGGAGGAGGTGTGGAGGACCCCGATCTATCATCACTGATCATCCCATGCCATAACATTGCCTCAGTAGCCCAGATCGATTTCCTCAATAGCCATTTCTACCAATCCTGAAATGCCTCGGGAAGCGTGAAACTGCCCCAAACTACCTCCTGGAGTGCCTGCGCTGTCAAGGTGAGGGCACCAGTGTGTCCGGGAGGGGGGTAATATGGTAAAAACAAGTGGCTGGACCACCCCCTCCATCATCAGCACCCTAGGTCAACCGGATAACAATCACATCTGCTCTGACAGGGCCTCTGACAGACCAAAAATGCACTGGGATAGCCTACTGAGGCTCAATCATCACTGTAAGTGCCCGGAACTGAAAACAAACTGTCTCATCAGACTCGGAAGGTCCAAATCCATCCAAAATGTGTACTCATACACCATATGAGTCTCTGCATGATCAAAATATATACCCAATATACCGGAACAGGGCCAATAATAATAATCTGTAAATGATCAAATACTGCTGTAAACCAAGAATCATCGTCAAAACCCTGTAGCTGCTGCATAGAATCATCATGTATGTGTTCATAGACCATATATCATCTATCCATATCATCATAAGATCCAACCATCTCATGTCCTATGGTTGACCTTGGTCTAACCAAGTCAACATGACCAAATATAACTCAGACCATCATCAGAAGCTGCTGCAAAGTGTCCAAGGTTAATGCATGCTCTACAACTTATTCAAATAACAATTATAACACAAAGTAATCATTACTGGCAATCTAAATCCAAATATATAATGTCATTAAGTATTATTATTACTCAGGTTAGACTTTCAGGATCATACTCACTTCATAGCTGTGATCAATTTGCTAGTGAAGGGTGAAGGCTAAAATAATTGGCTAGGCTAAGGGATGACTTGACTGACTTAACTTTGTGACACTTTGGCAAAGGGAAAGGGAATACACACCATAGTATATACTGAATGAGCAACAACACAGGGAATGGCGGTGTCTCACAAATGGATGAGTTGTTCAAAGAGGGTTTATTCACCTTTAACAGATGCGCACAATCCATAATACAAATAAGGCCAGCAATTTTTTTGATATAGCATTTAAGTTCCATTGCTTTTTGGGCCTGAAGTTTCTATAGCCTTGATCTATGTGTGTTTATAAACACATTGCATAGATTTACATTTATTTTAGGCTTTCTGCTGCAGGTGTGTTTTTAAGGCACTTGTTTACCTGAGCACTTCTAGGTGTGTCATGGACAGCTTGTTTACCTAGGTATTTACATTTCCAAAAGATATAACATTTTATTTTCATGGCCATTTTCATTTGGCATGCCTTTCATTCATGTGTGTTTAGAAACACATTGCATGAATGGGCTTTTCATACAAGATATAGCATTTCATTTTTCCAGACTTTGTATTCATGGCAGCACTAAAAGTTTCTGGTTTAGCCAACACAACTTTAGTGACTGGGGGGAATTCACAAGGAATTCCAACTCACCATAGGTAAGTTTTTTCACCAACTCAGAGCCGAGACACAATAAACAGGGAAGCTCATCCAATACAGAGGCTACAGCGGGGAAAAGATCCTCCATGTCACTAGTCAAGTAGTAAGTCAGGGTGATAAACTAAAAGGTAGGCAATGGATGAATGAAGACAATGAATAATGGAGCCGACACTAGCAAGCCAAGGTATGGTGGAATGATCATCTCTATTCTCCCTAAGGAGGGTAAAACCAATGAGTATGAATAGTGAACTTCTAAGTCTGAGTAGGGATGATATAATATATATAATAAGCTTCAACCAGATCCATATATCTATATGATTGCCAGATCATGATACTAGGTGCTAAGACATGCTATGAGAATAAGTATAAAAGCAATATAACCATAACACAATGATATACCTGCTGAGTCATATACCTGAATGCTCATCAACCTGTACCATAATCTGTCCTCTGAAACTGCTGCTGTAACTCTGGGCACTACTGATTGCTCTGTACCAATGTTATAATGGCTACATCGGTCATCTCTCTGAGTGTCCTAAGACTCAGTCATGGCATGGGCAATATATACTGTTGTCCACAATCTGATAGTGATCCAATATAGATGCTCATCTCAGCATCTCAAATGTAAGGGAACTGGCTGAATAGTGTAATGGCATCAGAAAAATAATGTATTGTAGCCCGGCTACTATATATGTGATAACAGTACTGTTATCACACAACTTGTAGTTGCCCCTAGAGGTATCCCATCCGGGACGGTAGAGGAGTCAGGCAACTAAAGAGGTGACCCAAGAGATGCCACGGTTCCCAATATAGGTGGGAGTCACGTCAACCGAGGCACTCTTCGCTTTAGGTCAAGGTATAACTAGACCAAGGGGGAGACCCTATACCCCAATCACAGTTGATTGGACCCAAACAAAGGTTTCTAAGGGTAGGTAAGTAATGAGTTACGGAAACCAATGCAAGGCTAAGTGGACCTAAGGGTTAAGGTATGGTTGAGGGAGGTGTAAGAGATTGTTAATGTTTCAACCTATGTATGGTCTAGGCCACATGATGGGGTATGATGACAAAGTATAGTACCATGTGTTTACACAAGTGGGTCTAGTTTTCTTGGGAAGTGTGAAGTGATTCTAGGTAGGCCCACAAGGTGAAGTTAGGTGTGAGGTAGGTACTATAGGTTATATGTAGACTAGATCTATGAGTTGAAATTGATTTCAACGATACCCATGTGCTAGATCTAGGATTTGACACCAATCCCAAGGAGTGCGACTTGCTTGGTGATGGACTAGTGCCTTGTTAAGTGGGCTAATGGGGTCAAAAAGTATGTCAAATTGTAGATCGGGACACCTAGAAGCCAAGTCAAGTGGATTGGATGAGATCCAATGGTTGGATCTTACTAGATCTAGGTTTTTAAAAGACGACCAAAAGTGGACCACAATCCCTTAAAACA
This sequence comes from Larix kaempferi, assembly GCA_027924585.1. Taxonomy (NCBI): domain Eukaryota; kingdom Viridiplantae; phylum Streptophyta; class Pinopsida; order Pinales; family Pinaceae; genus Larix; species Larix kaempferi. Next base: position 4,960,170 of record BSBM01000034.1, read on the forward strand.
AGGAATGCAATCCCCAAGGCGGATCTTGACGAAAGGACAGTATAGACCTAGGTTTCAAGGCATGGGCATTCCAAATCCACGAAAATCTCCAACACCCACTTCCTAGAAGTGGACCAACTCAAAAAATCAAGGGGGTGCGACTTGCTCAAGGAGGGTCCAAAAATGGGTTTTGGTGGACCAAATCAAGTCCAATGGCCACCAAAATGTAGATCCGGGATGTTAGTACCCCGATCTATGTTCCTTCAAAGTTTCAAGTGAATCCAATGGCTAGATCTTAGTAGATCTAAGTTTTAAGATGCCAAGAAGGTCAAAAGGGGGTTTCAACCCCTTAAAACATGGAGAGATGTCCACAAGGTAGTTTTCACCAAAGTAAAGATATGGGTATAGGTTATCAAATGTCTAGATGTCAAATCAAGTGGGATCTCACCTACCCATGTGCTAGATCTAACCCAACAAGCTTCTCTTAGGAAAATCGATTTAGGTTCAAGAAGGCTTTTTGCATTGAAAAGTGTGTCAATTTTTAGCCAATCACCACTAAACTATAGATCCAACTAGGGGTGGATCCTATAGAGGTGGGTTTTTAATATCTTTTCAATTGCAAGGCTAAATCTAAGTAGATCTAAGAAATACCAAAATTGGGGTTTTGATTTAATTAGGGTTTTATGACCAATGAAGATAGAATGGATGAAAGAGGCACATACCTTGTAGATCTTACCTCAATTGCTTATGGCCACCTTGCAAGTTGATAGCATTCTCCTATGTGTATATTCAAGAGTGAGATCCAAGTGCTCCAACCAAATCGCCCTTCTCCAAGATAGCCAAATCGTCCTCCTCCTACAAGACAAGATCAAAGAAACAAGTCAAGCAAGATGATTATGAAAATGGTAGAAAGATGTAATAGAAAGCATCAACTATGTCACGAAGATACAATAATGATACTCCCTGTCACAAGATCAACCCAAGAGAGAATATGTGGATCCCTCCAACAATAACCCTCATGAAGTCGCCCTCCTCTCTCCAATTCGACTTTCCTGTCAAAAGGTTAGCAAAAACACCAAAATCCACAATGATACATAGAAGAGATACTGTATATTCAATTTGCAAGAGAATCCACAATGCAAGAGAGATGTGCTCCACAAAAAATCTTCTATTCCAATATTCCAGAGCTCCAAAGGTGCTTTTACAATGAGAGGCTCTCTCCTTTAAATAGGAAGGAGAGGCACCAAAACCCTAACCACTTTTTGAATGAGTGGCTAAGATTAAAAGATACAAATGTCTAATCAATGGTTGAGATGAGCTCAACAATGAAATACATGGATCACTAATAAAATATAATATAAGTGGACAAAATCGCCCTATAAGAGGGGAATCCCACCAAGTCATGATGACAAAATATCATAAGAGGCTTATGGTGGGTCCAAGGGGTAATTTTATCCCTCCTTGGTCAATCCCCATAGCACAATAACCAATAAATAATCATGAAAATACCAAATCGTGCCTCCATAGTGAAGTCGTGGTCCTCAAAAGACCTCAAAAATCCATAGAAAGTGCCATAAGTGATGGATGCGGGCCCCGATGAAGCTGAAACTGCTGGAGAAGGTGTGGAAGGTCCCGATCTATCATCACTGATCATCCCATGCCATAACTTTGTCTCAGTAGCCCAAATCGATTTTCTTCAATAGCCATTTCTACCAATCCTGAAATGCCTCGGGAAGCGTGAAACTGCCCTGTTATCACCTAAGCTATAGTTACCCCTATGGATGTATCCAGTCATGGATGGCAATAGGGAAGGGCAACTCAAAAGGTGCAACCACGATCACCTCGACCTCCAGTATATGGTTGTCACGCCAGTCGAGGCAACCTTCGCTTTATGTTATCTAGCCCAGACAACAAAGGGGGAGACCCGATCTACTCCCGACAGGAGATATCAAAACCAAGACACCAAATCAGGGTATTTCTAAGTGAAGCTAGGTGTATGGTTTATCCTAGACCTAAGGATGAAGTCACAAGCCAAGTGAGGGGTTTAATGAGTATAGCTTTGGTTCATGGTTGATGTGAGAGTGACTTATAATGTTTGAAGTGAGATCTAGGATTAGTGTACTAGTTCAATGTTGGAAGACCCACTGCCTTGGGAACCGTGTCCAACGCACTGTAGTTTAAGGGTTGATTGGGGCTAACTAGTACAAGTGACAAGCTTGACCATGGTACATGATGGCTTCAAGGGTTTAGTTCACCATGCATAGGTCAAACCACAAGTCAATCCAACAATCTAGGAAAGTTGAATTAACTTGGAGAGAAACCAGTGCCTTGGGAATTGGGAAGTGGAGTCAAAGTAAGGTTGACTTGTGGTTTAGGACTCCTAGTACTTGGGACAGGTGGGAAATAGAGGTCTTGATGGATGAATGTATCTAGATCTAGGTTTGACCCAAGTGGACCACAATCCCTTAAAACAAGGAATGCAATCCCCAAGGCAAGATTTGACAAAGTGATAGTCTAGACCTAGGTTTTGAATTATTCCGGTTCTAAATCTCCAAAAATCTCAAGTACCCAGTTCCTGGAAGTGAGTCAACTCACTTCTCCAAGGTGGTGCGACTTTGCCCAAGGAAGCCTAAAAGTGGGGTTAGGTGGGTCAAAACAAGTCGGATGGCATCCAAACTTTAGATCCGGGTAGATCGGTCAGGTAGGAGCATGGATCTATATTTTCGTGGTAATCCAACGGTTAGATCTTAGTAGATCTGAGTTTAAGGGTTCCAAGTGGTCCAAAATGGGGATTAAATCCCTTAAAATGTGGAATGGGGCCCACAAGGTGAATTTCAGAAAAGTAACAACCTGGGTGTATGTTATTGGATGTGTAGATGACGAATCAAGTGGAATCTCAAACACCCATCACCTAGATCTAGGTCAACTTGCTCAACTAGTGAAGTGCGCCTTGCTTGGGAGAAGCTAAGTTGGCATGGGAGAGGGGTCAAAAGGAAGCCAATCCTCACCAAACTATAGATCCGGGATGCCGTGGATGCTATAGAGGTGGGTTTTCAATATTATGCCCAATAACCCACTAGATCTAAGTAGATCTGAGAAAATGTAAAAATGGGGTTTTGATTGATTAGGGTTTTAAGTGTTTTTGACAATTGGATAGATCATGGAGATAGAACTTACCTTGAGATCATACCTGAGTGATGTGGATGAGATGCCTTGATGTTGAGGAAGATTCCCGCAGAGATCAAATGAGAGATTGTTGATTTGCTTGCCGATTTGATGCCCTAGCCCACAAGTGCGCCTTCCTCTACCTGTCAAACCAAGGAATGAAGATTCAATCAGTAAGATCAAGTATGGAAGAAATACAAGAGAAATGCAAATAGTAACATGAAATAGAAGGTCCTGGGACAGTAATACTCCCTGTTACCAACGAAGAGCTCCAAAGAAGAAGTAGGGAGAGTCTTCCCCTACCAATACCTCCTCCTCCAAGCAAATCGGCCTCCACCTGTAGATGCAAAAATCGTGGTACAAAGATATGGCAAACAAGATCTTCAATAACTCAGTGCAAAGGAAGAACCAACGAACGAACACCAAAAACATTCACCACAACACTGGAGATAGATGCAATAATAATTTTCTATTCCAATAATCCAGAGCCAAAAGTCCCCTTTACAATGAGAGGCTCTCTCCTTTAAATAGGAAGGAGAGGCACCAAAACCCTAACCACTTTTTGAATGAGTGGCTAAGATTAAAAGATACAAATGTCTAATCAATGGTTGAGATGAGCTCAACAATAAAATACATGGATCACTAATAAAATATAATGTAAGTGGACAAAATCGCCCTATAAGAGGGGAATCCCACCAAATCATGATGATAAAATATCATAAGAGGCTTATGGTGGGTCCAAGGGGTAATTTTATCCCTCCTTGGTCAATCCCCATAGCACAATAACCAAAAAATAATCATGAATGTACCAAATCGTGCCTCCATAGTGAAGTCGTGGTCCTCAAAAGACCTCAAAAAATCCACAGAAAGTGCCATAAGTGATGGATGCGGGCCCCGATGAAGCTGAAACTGCTGGAGAAGGTGTGGAAGGTCCCGATCTATCATCACTGATCATCCCATGCCATAACTTTGCCTCAGTAGCCCAAATCGATTTCCTCAATAGCCATTTCTACCAATCCTGAAATGCCTCGGGAAGCGTGAAACTGCCCCAAACAGCCTCCTGGAGTGCTGGCGCTGTCAAGGTGAGGGCACCAATGTGTCCGGAAGGGGGGTAATATGGTAAAAACAAGTGGCTGGACCACCCCCTCCATCATCAGCGCCCTAGGTCAACCGGATAAAAGTCATCTCTGCTCCGACAGGGCCTCCAACAGAGCAAAACTGCACTGGGACAGCCTACTGAGGCTCAATCATCACTGTAAGTGCCCGGAACTGAAAACAAACTGTCCCATTGGACTCAGAAGGTCCAAATCTATCCAAGATGTGTACTCATACACCATATGAGTCTCTGCATGATCAAAATAAATATCCAATATACCGGAACAAGGCCAATAATAATGCGCTGTACATATACAAACACTGCTGTAACCCCAGAATCATCATCACAACCCTGTAGCTGCTGCATAGAATCATCCTGTATGTGTACATAGACCATATATCATCTATCCATATCATCATAAGGTCTAACATCTCATGTCCCATGGTCCTCCATGGTCAAACTAGGTCCAACCAAGACCAAATATAACTCAGTCCATCATCCAAGGCTGCTGAAAAGTATCAAGGTTAATACATGCTCTACAACTTATTCAAATAGCAATTATAACACATAATGATCATAACTGGCGATCTACATCCAAATATATAGTGTCGTTAATTATTATTATTACTCAGACTAGACTTTCAGGACCATACTCACTTCATAGTTGTGACCAATTTGCTAGTGAAGGGTGAAGGCTGAATTAACTGGCTAGGCTAAGGGATGACTTAGCTGTCTTGACTTTGTGACACTTTGGCAAGGGAAAGGGAATACACCATAGTATGTACTGAATGAGCAATAACACAGGGAATGGCGGTGTCTCACAAATGGATGGGTTGTTTAAAGAGGGTTTATTTACCTTCACAGATGCACACAATCCATAATACAAATAAGGCCAGCAATTGTTTAGATATAGCATTTAAGTTCCATTGCTTTTTGGGCCTGAAGTTTCCATAGCCTTGATCTATGTGTGTTTACAAACACATTGCATAGATTTACATTTTTCTTTTAGGCTTTCTGCTGCAGGTGTGTTTTTAAGGCACTTGTTTTCCTGAGCACTTCTAGGTGTGTCATGGACAGCTTATTTACCTAGGTATTTATTTTCCACAAGATATAACATTTATTTTTATGGCCATTTTCATTTGGCACGCCTTTCATTCATGTGTGTTCACAAACACATTGCATGAATGGGCTTTTCATACAAGATATAGCATTTCATTTCCCAGATTTTGTATTGATGGCAGCATTAAAAGTTTCAGGTTTAGCCAACACAACTTTAGTGACTAGGGGGAATTCCAAGGAACTCCAACTCACCATAAGTAAGTTTTGTCACCAACTCAGAGCCGAGACACAATAAACAGGGAAGCTCATCCAATACAGAGGCTACAGTGGGGAAAAGTCCTCCATGCCACTAGTCAAGTAGTAAGTCAGGGTGATAATCTAAAAGGTAGGCCATGGATGGATGGAGACAATGAATGATGGAACCGACACTAGCAAGCCAAGGTATGGTTGAATGATCACCTCTATTCTCCCTAAGGAGGGTAAAACCAATGAGTATGAATAGTGAACTTCTAAGTCTGAGTAGGGACAATATAATATATATAATAGATCAACCAGGTCCAAATATCTATATGATCGCCAGATCATGACACTAAGTGCTAAGACATGCTATAAGAATAAGTATAAAAGCAATCTAACCATAACACCATGATATACCTGCTGAGTCATATGCCTGAAAGCTCATCAACCTGTACCATCATCTGTCCTCTGAAACTGCTGTTGCAACTCTGGGCACTCCTGACTGCTCTGTACCAATGGTATAATGGCTACATCGGTCATCTCTCTGAGTGTCCTGAGACTCAGTCATGGCATGGGGAATGCAACTGCTGTCCACAATCTGGTAGTGATCCAATATAGATGCTCATCTCAGCATCTCAAGTGTAAGGGAACTGGCTGAATAGTGTACTGGAATCAGAAAAATAATGTATGGTAGCCCGGCTACTATATATGTGATAACATGCCCCAAACAGCCTCCTGGAGTGCTGGCGTTGTCAAGGTGAGGGCACCAATATGTCCGGGAGGGGGGTAATATGGTAAAAACAAGTGGCTGGACCACCCCCTCCATCATCAGCGCCCTAGGTCAACCGGATAAAAATCACATCTGCTCCGACAGGGCCTCCGACAGACCAAAACTGCACTAGGACAGCCTACTGAGGCTAAATCATCACTGTAAGTGCCCGGAACTGAAAACAAACTGTCCCATTGGACTCAGAAGGTCCAAATCCATCCAAGATGTGTACTCATACACCATATGAATCTCTGCATGATCAAAATAAATATCCAATATACCGGATCAAGGCCAATAATAATGCGTTGTACATATACAAACACTGCTGTAACCCCAGAATCATCATCATAACCCTGTAGCTGCTGCATAGAGTCATCATGTATGTATACATAGACCATATATCATCTATCCATATCATCATAAGGTCCAACATCTCATGTCCCATGGTCCTCCATGGTCAAACTAGGTCTAACCAAGACCAAATATAACTCAGATCATCATCAATAGCTGCTGCAAAGTGTCAAGGTTAATATATGCTCTACAACTTATTCAAATAACAATTATAACACAGAGTAATCATGACTGGCGATCTAAATCCAAATATATAGTGTCGTTAATTATTATTATTACTCAGACTAGACTTTCAGGATCATACTCACTTCATAGTTGTGATCAATTTGCTAGTGAAGGGTGAAGGCTTAAATTAACTGGCTAGGCTAAGGGATGACTTAACTGTCTTGACTTTGTGACACTTTGGCAAGGGAAAGGGAATACACCATAGTATATACTGAATGAGCAATAACACAAGGAATGGCGGTGTCTCACAAATGGATGAGTTGTTTAAAGAGGGTTTATTCTCCTTCACAGATGCACACAATCCATAATACAAATAAGGCCAGCAATTGTTTAGATATAGCTTTTAAGTTCCATTGCTTTTTGGGCCTGAAGTTTCCATAGCCTTGATCTATGTGTGTTTATAAACACATTGCATAGATTTACATTTATTTTAGGCTTTCTGCTGCAGGTGTGTTTTTAAGGCACTTGTTTACCTGAGCACTTCTAGGTGTGTCATGGACAGCTTGTTTACCTAGGTATTTATTTTCCACAAGATATAACATTTTATTTTCATAGCCATTTTCATTTGGCATGCCTTTCATTCATGTGTGTTTAGAAACACATTGCATGAATGGGATTTTCATACAAGATATAGCATTTCATTTTTCCAGATTTTGTATTCATGGCAGCACTAAAAGTTTCAGGTTTAGCCAACACAACTTTAGTGACTAGGGGGAATTCACAAGGAACTCCAACTCGCCATAGGCAAGTTTTGTCACCAACTCAGAGCCGAGACACAATAAACAGGGAAGCTCATCCAATACAGAGGCTACAGTGGGGAAAAGATCCTCCATGTCACTAGTCAAGTAGTAAGTGAGGGTGATAAACTAGAAGGTAGGCCATGGATGGATGAAGACAATGAATGATGGAGCCAACACTAGCAAGCCAAGATATGGTGGAATGATCACCTCTATTCTCCCTAAGGAGGGTACATACCAATGAGTATGAATAGTGAACTTCTAAGTCTGAGTAGGGACAATATAATATATATAATAGATCAACCAGGTCCAAATATCTATATGATCGCCAGATCATGACACTGAGTGCTAAGACATGCTATAAGAATAAGTATAAAAGCAATCTAACGATAACACCATGATATACCTGCTGAGTCATATACCTGAATGCTCATCAACCTGTACCATCATCTGTCCTCCGAAACTGCTGCTGTAACTCTGGGCACTACTGACTGCTCTGTACCAATGGTATAATGGCTACATTGGTCATCTCTCTGAGTGTCCTGAGACTCAGTCATGGCATGGGGAATACAACTGCTATCCACAATCTGATAGTGATCCAAAGATAGCTGCTCATCTCATCATCTCAAAGTAAAGGAACTGGCTGAAATGTGCTCTGGAATCTGAAAAATAATGTATGGTAGCCCGGCTACTATATATGTGATAACAAGTACCACAAGAAGAATATTTGAAGATTGATATATTGTGCAATAGTTCCTTCAAGCATTGGTTTGGGAAGAGGAGAGCAATCATCTCATTAAGGAAGAAGGACAAGCAGGAGTTATTTGGTCATGCATGCAGTCAGCATGATAGCAGGAGCATCAAATCAATTTTTTGAACTTTTTTGAGAACCACCATTAGTACTATTCAGTGTCTAAGTGACTTAATTTAATCTTTACATACAAATCCAATCAATCTAAATAACTTTGCATAAGAAAGCATCCAAGAAAAATAAAGGAAAGACTGCATCACAACAACATTCAACCATTTTGAGAGATACCTGGTTTATGATGCAACAAATCAAAAGATGCAAAAAAAATACCTTCATTTGAAGATAGGAAAATTCACTCAGGTGCGAATCAGTTTCTGATTCATGAAGCAGAGAGAGAAACAAATCCAGCAGTGCCCTCCTGAAAAATTAAGAATACATGCCAAACTTTAGACATTGCTATATTTTAACCACATAAATATTACAAGGGTTCAACTTCCTCCCAGAGATGTGACATGTACTGATTCTTTTCATGCCAAGCTCAGTATTAAACGTCACTGCATAGGATAAGACACCAATTAACAGAGACACTAAGAAAATTCATTAAAAAATCCCACATGTCTCTGAACCTTTTGAACTGAGAACAAGCATGCAATGTGAGTTTTATTCAGAGGTTTAAATTAATGTATTTAATTATACTAATACTTTATAAATGCTTGCATTCATCACAGGCAACTCAAAAGATTCCTGTTTTAAGCAGCAAACAATCAGTGGAATTATCTAGGTTTCAAAATAAACCACCATATTTTTCTCCATTGGTACCACTAAAACCTCAATTGTCATCCAAGATAACATGGAGAAAGTAGCAATAGGAGACCATTCATCCCGTGTTTATAAGTAGTCGTAAAGGTGGCTCTACATAGGATTTAGGACAGACTTCCACGCAAGGATAGTTCACAGTTTTACGAGCAACCATAAGTCCTTCCAGAATCAGACAGGCAGATTATCTTACAGCATGCAATGCTTTCCGACAGACTGACATATCATGACATGAATGTCTAATAATGATATTCTGTACAGTCCGGATCAGAAAGGACCTAAAATGCTTCATGCACTAATCTTTTACAGTCTTAAATATGGATGTGGCCACTAATACAAAGTACCATTGGTATGATTTCTTTGTTTCTTTCGATCTGACTAGTTTATCTTTAGCAACCAAAGTAAGTACAGAATCTTTGCCCACGGGAATGTGATCTACCAGCAAGCAGCAAGGTGATCGGACTTGTATTAACATGGAGACCTAGGATCAAACACCCAAGTAGGTGTAAATGAGGCCAGGTGCAAGTCATGGGTGACTTTGATGGCATAGATATGCCCCTCATAGCACAGCAGCTTAGCCAAAGAGACTCTATAAAACATATTTTTCAAAAACAAAAGCACAATCTTTACCATAAGTCTAAAATAGAGTCACTATAGCATACTTGCACAAAGATGACATTGTAGCTTTAGATAGAGCTCCTTTTGCTGATGTTCCTTGCTTTCTGCCAGTTGTTCCTAGAACTACTTCATGTAAACCTGAATAATTCCAGCAAATAGAATACCTGGTACAAACAAGAGTCACACAATAAAGTAAGCTTAAGAGGAACATGACTCATTTAACTGTTCCTTTTTCCAACCACTTTACTTCTGTCATTAACACTTTTCCTCATCCACTTTCCTTCTAATAAGTACAGAAAAAACAATTGAAGGAGAAAGATAAGGAAGTAGTTTGCAAAATACATCAGAATCCTTTGGTCAATCAATTATGTTCACATAAAAAATAAGACACATGAAAAGGGTGTGAATCTCTTTTCAGTGATACAACTATGCAAGTAGAAGTGACAAAACTACATACATATGGAGAGTCATTTTGAGTCGTTTTCTTCTTTAAATAATAAGAATAAATCTTATTCCCTCTCTGCAATACTATTATCTGCATTTTACAACTTTATCCACTGTTAGCTGCCTCGATACCAAGCTAAACCAAACTAAATCATACGAATGATAATTAAGAAAATGATTCTTTTCCACAAATATATTGATGATGATGTTAACCATGAATCTTGTATGCCTAAAAGATCTTTAGCTTAGGGGAAGTGGGAAAGGTTACCATGTAACAGGCATTGGAAAGTTTCCTTTTGATGCATTCAAACCGACAAATTTGAGAAATCATCCACCAGAATCCTTTAACATGTCCAGAACCAATTCATGCATGTCTTTTGTTTCTATGGAAAAAAATATATACAGTTGATAGTGACTCTTCCAGGCTTAATGTAGGAGAGATTGCAGCTTTCAAGGCTGAATTAGCTGACCAGGTGTCCACTAGAGTAGATATTTTCAGTTCAGATGTAGATTCACCAGAGATCGGTGCTAAGGATGACATGTCAACTCTTCTTGCATATGTTGACCAGGGTGGTCAACATGAGAGTTTAGACCACTGATGTGCTATTTAACGCAGTTGTGTTGTCTAGCATTGTAATATAAGAAGCATTTATGGGAAAAACAATGGATGCATTGACATGTAGTTGAAATCTACTATGTTGACAGAAATGTTTTGAAGCTTGAACATGAATATACATGAAGCTTGTTTGCAGTTAGTATTTGTAGGTAATAACTCCAGTGGTCGATGATTTTATTGATGGTGAATAACTTATTTATACAGCAGGTGAGGTGACCTTCGGCCTTTCATATGCCAAGGTACGTGACTCCTCACATTCATAACAGAAAACTAAAAAAATAGTTACAATATTCACAAAAACCCTAACCTATGGATTAGGTTCTCAACATTCCCCCCTTGATCCAAAGGGGTGTTCGTGAGTCCAAGCATTCTTTTGAACTTTTCAAGCTTTTCTCTTCCAAGTGCTTTGGTGAAGATATCTACAATTTGTTCATTTGTGGAACAATGTCTCAAATGAATTTCCTTGGCCTCTGCATGATATCAAATCAGATGGTACTTCATGTTGATGTGCTTAGTTTGATCGTGGAATCTGGGATTCTTGGCCAACTTTATTGCAGAAGTGTTGTCAATCAATAGAGTAGAATTCACCTGTTTCTCCTACAAATCGTCAAGTATTTCCCTGAGCCACACAATCTCCTTTGTTGCTTCTGCAGCAGCCACATATTCTAACTCTGTTGTGGAATCTGCTGGAACTGACTGTTTGTGTGATCTCCAAGAGACTGCTGCTGATCCAAGACTCGTGAGGTAGCCTGAAGTAGACACTCCAGTCTCTCTGTGGCCATCAAAGTCTAAACCAGAATACCCAATCAGTTTGAAGTCATCCATCTTAGAATCCCCTTCAAGTATTTTAGAACTCTTTTGGCAGCAAACCAATGTCCTTCACAAGGTTTTTGCATGAACCTAGAAAGCATCCCAACAGCAAATGAGATATCTGGTCTGGTGGTGGTAAGGTAGATAAGACTCCCTACAAGTTGTTTGTATTTGGTTGCATCCTCAAATTCATTTCCTTCTTTTGATGTGAGTTTCAAGTTCTGTTCCATCGGACTGGAGAGGATTACATTCTATCATGCCGAACCTGTTCAACAATTATCCAATGTACTTCTAGGAGATGAATATGTACTTTGGATTTTGAATTACTTCAATTCCCAAGTAGTAGTGAAGATGTCCCAAATTTGTCATTGCAAAGCCTTTCTTCAACTCTTTCTTAATGGATGCAATATAGCTTTCATTGTTCCCTGTCATCAAAAGATCATCTACATAAACCACAACTTCCAACTTTCTTTACAAATAGTGTTGCATCATCAAGATTAAAGTGTTTGAAATTTAATTTAAAAGATGCTCTGTTCACTTTTAGTACAAAGCGTGAGGTGTTTGTTTCAGGACATACAATGACTTCATGAGTTTGCATGCCTTTTGTTCTTGTCCCTTCACAACAAAGCTTTCTGGCTAAGACATGAAGACATTCTCTTTCAAGTCTCCATACAAGAAAGTAGTCTTCACATCCATCTGATGAATTTTTGGCCCATTATGTGCAGCCAAAGACAATAAAGTGCGGATGGTACCCCATTTTGTTGTGAGGGAGAAAGTCTCCTCATAGTCAAAGCCTTCCTTCTATGCAAAACCTTTTTCCACAAGCCTCACCTTGTGCTTGTCAAGTGAGCCATATGATTTGTACCTGTTCTTGTAGACCCACTTGAACCAACTAGTTTGGCTCCAAATGGAGGGTCCAGCAACTTCCAAGTCCCATTCTTGATGAGAGCACCATATTCATATTGCATGGCTTCTTTCCACTCATCACGTGCAGCAGCTTCTTCAAAGGAAGTGGTTTAAGGTTAGCAGATAAATTCAATTCACAATCATAAGAAACATACATATCATCTACATCACCTGAATTTGAATTATCTGCATCTCCTCCATCTTCCTGTCTAGTCAAACTTCTTGTTCCCATCTTTTCGACCTCATCGGGATGGACACTTTAAAAGTGTCTTTGTGACCCATTTCGAAACTTTTAGTGAAGGTCCAAGTTGCTCAATCGATGGTGCTCCATTGTCCTTGAGATTCAGTCTTTCAATCCTCTCAATGACATCATCCAATTGAACTTCCTTTTCTATTGAAGTGGCAAGAACTTCTTAATGAGAGGGAGATGGTACTGCAAAACGAGATTCCAGAGATTGATCCAAGATAGGGATCCCCCTTTCAAGATCTGGAATTTCATTATCAAATTCATAGAAGGCCTTTACATGGGTAAATTTTTCCAGATGACCAAGCTTCCTCTTAATAGACTCGTCATTTTTATTCATTTCAAAAAAAATGACATCTCTGGAAAGAATAAACTTTTTTATTACTTCATCATAAAGACGATATGCATTGGTGGTTTTTCAGTACCTCAAGGAAACGCACTTCTGACTTCATGCACCGAGCGTGTTTCTATGTTCCTTTGGTATCAAGGCATAACAGGTGGAACCAAAGACCTTGAGATGCCTCACCGAAGGAATGCAGCCATACCACATCTCGTGTGGAGTCTTGTTTTCCAAAGCATGAGTTGGACTTCTATTCCTCAAATAAATTGCACATAAAATCGAATCACATCAAAACATCAATTTCACATTCTTGAAAAATAGCATCAACCATACCATATTGACTAGAGTTCTATTCATTCTTTCTACCACACCATTATGTTGAGGACTATATGGAACTGTAGTTTGATGCCTAATACCATGTTAATGAAGATTGTTTCCAAATTCACTGGAAGTGTATTCTTTTCCATTATTAGTACGAAGTGTACCAATGTGAGATTGTCCATCATTTTCAATCAATACATAACATTTTTGAATGGTTCATATGCCTCAAATTTTTGCTTTGATAAATAGACCCAACACATGATGGTGTAATCATCAACAAAAGCCATGAGATATTTATTACCATTTGCAAAAGGAACGAGTATGAGGCCACGCAGGTCAAAGTGTATCAACTCTAACTTTCTACATGCTCTGAAATTTGACTCATGAAAAGGCTACTAACTATGATTGCCAAGAATACAAGCATCGCATTGTTTCAGCATCTTTGGAATGGTGGGAAAACTAGAAACACCATTCTTTTTCAACAATCGGAGACTATTATAGTTGAAGTACCCATATCTAGTATGCCATAAAAGATTGAAAAATAGTATACCTTCTTCATCGTGAGAGAGGCAACCAAAATTATGAGCTCTTGTAGATGTTCCTTTCACCTTCAACAACTTCCCATCTTCACAGGTCATGATGACCTAGTTGTTAGAGGATCTCCTTATCTCTACCATCCCATTGAACATGTGGATGGAATGGCCTTGCTATCGAATGTGCACCAAGGACACTAAGTTTCTCTGCAACTCTGGAAGATAGAGAACATTATGCAACAAAAAATCAGGGAACCCAAGCAGTTTGAGCCTGTGGAGCCAATTCCCTTGGGCTTGAGGCTAGAGTTATCTGCAAAATACACTACCCCATCTACATTGTCATTCAATTCTTCAAAAAAATCTTTTCTAAAGGTCATGTGGGAGATTGCACCAATGTCAAGCAACCAAGTATCTCTCCAAGATAGAGTATTGAAAGTGACTTAATTTATTCCAACATTACAATGTGCAACAATAAAGTGAGCACATTCAGGAGCTTTACTAGTCTCTTGAGTTTTAGCTTTGTCTTCTTTCTTCTGGCTGTGTTAATCTTTGATATTCTCTCATGGAGCCCAACAATGATCCGTATCATGTCCATTCTTGCCACAAAAAGTATAGTGGCAATCAAATCTCTTACCTTGATTATGTCTACCCCTTGCCTCCAAAATTCATTCATCCACGTCCTCTTTAACTACCTTCTCCTCTAGAAGAATCATTGGATTGTTTCTTCTCTTTTTGAGTAAGGCATGTAGTCTCTCCAATGGGTTGAGTTGTCTTCTTTCCAAACATTTTCTCATGTTCTACAACCTTCTCCACCAAAGTGTCAAATGTGAGGGACTTCATTTGACCACTAGCTTGCAAGGACTCAAGGTAGTGTGAATGTAGGGTAGAAGACCTTGATAAAGGTAGTGATACCACAATAGGGAATAACTTCAGTGATCAATGTCATGCATGATGGCTTTGATCTTAGCCACTAAAGCCATGAGCCATTGTACTTCAGCTCAAGGTTAAAGAGCTTCACCAACAATTGTATGAGTTCCAATTTTGCGTGTGAGTCATACAAATCCTTCACTTTCTTCAAAGCACCATAAGAGTCTTTAATAGACAATATATGACGACTCACCTCTTCACTTACCGTAGCGGCGATCAACACATGCTTTTCTTCTCTCTACTCTTCCATCTGGCAAGCTCTTTGTTTGTTGCAGGTTGTTTTGGTGCAGTGACCATAGGCCATCCATTATTTCAATGGTTTCTTCTTCACAAATTCCCTCCCACAGATCATTGAAGATGAGTGTGAGCTTGATCTTTCTCAACCATTCTAGGTAGTTGTCCTTGCTAATGAGCACTGCTCCAACGATGGAAGCCATAGAATGCATCTTTGATGAAACACTCTACAATAAAAATAAGTAGTGCAAATAATACTAGGTGCGGATCTGAGTCTCTCCCACCATTTATAGTCTATTGAAATGTTACAGAAATTTATAAAAAAAAAAGATCATTTCTAGCTATGTACAATTTCTGCAATTACATACAAATCATGTGAAACTAGTGCATGTGCAATCTATTTAGAGAGTTGTTATACCACCAAATGTATGGGTTGTGTTATCACCTATTTTGTACAAATAGTTGAAACCTTATTGAGCCGCCAGTGTTGGAACACATCAGTGTTCACTTCCAGAGTATCTGGGTTTCAGAATGCAGCAATTAGCTAGTTTTGGCTAGCCAGTTTTATTTTTGAGTCGACATGACCATGGCCCCATGGGGGTTTGTAATAAAGTGTGCTAGTAGGATCTGAGTGTCTCGGTTCCCCATGACTTGATTAAGCAACTAAGGTATTCCAAGGATTTTTTTCCCTTGTCAATTATACTTTGCCTATAGCCGAGCTATAATCGATGAGGTTTTCTCCCGCTTCCTCCAAAGTTGGAATGCCCGATTTTGAAAATTTTAGCCATGGGGGGTTATTAGAGTCCAACTAATGTATATAAACCTACTAGACACTGTTAGAATAGGTTTTGGTCATGTCCCAAGTCTCTAGGACCCTCAGAAAAAATTTCGAAAAAATTTTACCGAGTCTGTCAAATTTGGGTTTTTAATTATTTTTTAAATTTTAATAAATTTCTCTAGAGTTTAAATAGAGAAATTTCAATTTGTAATATGTCAGTCATCTGGGATCCGATTTCAGTGATTGAAGGCTCCAGACTTAAGCCAAAAATCATTCATGATCCCCGAACCAGCTAACCCTAAGTTTCAGACAATTATTTGGCCTCATAATTAATATTTTCTCAAAAAATCAAAAAATGAGAAATATTAATTAGAATATTCAAAAAATAATAAATTGGAGATAATTTAAATCTCTCCAAAAAAGGCCAAATTGAATAAAGTAAAAGTCAAAATGACATGGCAAAAAGCATTTATGATGATTGGAATCTTCACCCACCTGATTCAGATCAGTTTCGGAGCACTGGGAGTGATCTATAGTTGAGAAATTCGCCCACCTTCATGCAAATTCGTTTTTGTGATTTGGCAATTGATTAATGGGTTGTTGGATTATGAAATCAATGCATGTCGGGCTCCTTCCTCAAATTATGGGCTCCAAACTCAAGTTTAAAGATGAGTTAAGACTCCAAGCTCGATTTGGTTGGTGTTGACATGGATTTGATTGGTTTTTGATGGAGTTTTTGGCTCTCTTCATCACCAATTCGAATTAGGGTTTTAGCATTGAGTTTTGTTATATAAGAGAGGCCATTTGGGCTTTCTCTTCATGGATTGTTAGGCAAAGAAACTCTGGAGAAATTGTAATCATTTTTATTGTTAATAAAGTTAAGACTTTGGAGGTCAAAAACGTGGAGGCTCTTGATGTTCATTGCTTCACTTGAGAATCAAGGTGATATTGTTTTGCATTATATTTGAGGCTTTTAAGTTGTAGATCATGTTCAAGATGGCTAACAATCTAGCACAAGCAAGCATGTATCTAGTTCTTTTCACCTGAATGTTTTGTTTCATATATATTATCCCATGCTTAAGGTTCTTGCAAGTACATTTTCACTGCACATAAGGCCAAAGGAGTTCTAGCTTTATGGTTTTGAGAAGCAAGAGAATCTCGCTCTTCTCCATCAAACACTCAAAATACTTTCTTGGTTACTAGTTACTTTGATCTACCTTCATTCTTGTGGAAACCCCTTCCAAATCTTGATCCAAAGTTGAAGTTGTTTTTGTTTTAAGCCTTAGATCAATTTTCCATAAGGTTGAAGTTCCTTCAACCTTGGGGAATAGCTTGGGATTTGTTCCCTTGTGCTCTCTTCAACACTTGTTTTTGGCGTATCACCGGTTAACCGGAGGATTTCCATAGTAGTGTTTCAAACCCTCAAGTGTTCCACTTGAAACCCATCTCCATTCCAGGTTTCCTCTTCTCTTCCATTCGCTCCTCCTTTACTTTTTGTCTCTCCTTCTCCCATTCGTTTCCCTACTCTTTCCCTATCCTCTTCTCCTCTCGTCCCTCATCTTTTTCCCTTCCTCATCTCATTTCCCCCTACCTCATTTTCCTCTCGTCCCTCCTCTTCCATCCACCAGTTGCTCCTTGTCTTCCTTTCTTCCCATTCATCCACCTTCAAAAAATCACAACAAAACGTTAAAACCAAAAATTTTGTTAAGTTAGAGGTTAGCTAGTTGCATTTCTTGGGAAGGTTAGTAGTTAGATTTCTTTTTGTAAATCGAATTTCATGCATTTAAAGGTTAGTTTAGGCATTTCAAAGGTCATTTAGGGCTTGCATCTAATCTTTTTCTTAAAGTTTTTTAGTTTCATTTTAAAAGTAGACAAGTTGGCATATGAAGTAGTGTGAAATCTTGTGGTTGCATTCTCATTCCCATCGTTTTTTGGGGCATTTTAGCTTGCTGGTCCGTTTGGTTAAAATCAGAATTTAATTCCAAAATCTCATGCTTTTAACAACATAGACTTCATTTCGTAAATCCCAAAAGTTGCATTTTAAAGAGCATTTTGCACATGCATTAGATCTTAGTCGTTTACATCTAGTTCAAGCTTATTTGATTTGATTTTTTGTTAACATTTAATGGGTGCTTGTTGAGGATTTGTTGAACTTGTGTAGATCTTTAAAAGGGAAAGAGAAGTGCTTATGTGAGCAAGGCATAAAAGTGACCAAGTCACATTCAAGAAAGGAGCTTAAACCAAGCAAAAGAACCAAAACGATTATCCTTTGTAACCAGCCATTAAGGGCTCTAAGAATCTCTCTTTAAAAGTTTATCTCAAGTCTAATCAAAGACCTTTCAAGGAATTTTCCTTAAGGCACTTGTAAAAGTTAATAAAGTTTCTAGTGGAGGAGTCCTCCACCTTTGGGTTTCTTCCCCATCTGGGGAAGAGTGTTGGGTTTGTTTAGCTTAGATCTTTTCATTTCTTGTTTTAGAGTAGTTTATTTTATCTTGTCGCTTCTCTCTCAAGTTTTGACCAGAGTAAGCTAACTTTGGGATTGTATCCCAAAGGCCACATAGTCTTGTGGTAGCTTCTCGTTCCCCCATCAGCTTCTTGTGAACATCCAGCTAGCTGGAAGGTTTCCAAGACTGACGGTTCTAGTGGTTGACCTTGTTCGGAGGTTGATCCCACCTTTAGAGTAGAATTGCTTGGTAGAACACTAGTTCTTTCATTCATTTCATTTTATTTTGCAAGTAGCATGTTAGCAGTATTTCACATCTATTTGAGCTATCATATGATTTAAATGTTATAAAATTGAAGTATCTTGTTATCACAATTGCTATTTGTTTCTTAAAACGAACAAAGTCTCTTGAACTTGGCCAAATCCAAGTCAAGAGCACTCTCTATCGGAGAGCATTGTTAGTCTTGCATCTTCCCCTGCATTAGGCATTTTAAATTAAGAAGTCTCTTGACCTGTGGTTATAAGATCAAGTCAAGAGCGCTCTCTGTCGGAGAGTTGAACAAGTGCTCTAAAATAATAAAATATCTCAACCCACATTTTCCCCCTAATTAATTTACTTTTGGTTGATCGCGCAACACCCGTATGCTCTGCCAACGGAAACGGTTGGGCTAGTACTCAGAAAGGTGGAAGACTTGTTAAATTCATAAGTGATAACTAATAAAACTTTCATCCCCACAACCAACCAATCCGGAGTTGAGCGATAAAGATAAGTTCAGTGGGTAATCTCTTAGTGGGGGCGTCGGGGTTCCATGTTCAGCCTCTAATTTGCTGGTTAGCATTGCGCGACCTGGCTAGAGGACTGGGTGGCCCGACATGTCCTTGAACGGAGGCACTTGATTCTGTCTTTCCGGACTTTCTCTTGAATATCCTTGGTTTTATCCTAATAATCAAGACCATTAAAATCTTCAATTTACAAAGATAATTTGCACAATGATCTCACAAACAGCATTTCTTCAAGACCCACACTTTCAGCATCACAATCTTTATTTTTCTTTGACTCCATAAGGCACTGGTTGTTTAAAAGCATATATATTGATCAGGACCATTTGTCCTTGTGTTTATTTCATATTGTGAATGCTTTAGTAATTAATCAAGTCTTGAATCATATTGTCATCTTGTTATCTTATTTCGCAACGTGGATTGCTTATTATCTGTTGTCCATTCCCTCATATTTTTGGTCTCATCACGAAAAACTCCTAAAACAACACTCATCCACATCACCCCATACAAAAAACATTTTAAAAACACAAGAGCCTTAGACAACTCTTTTTTAGGGACTACCCCCCTTGGCTTCGTTAGGAGTTAGCCTAAATGGAGGAGCTGGGATTCAGGTGACAGCACCTGGCTCATTGCTTGCCCCCAAGGCCACACCTCTCTTATTTGTAGTGAAGAGACAACTTTTGAAAGATTTCTGCTGCTGGTGTGCAGTTTGGCGGACAACAGGTTGCTCTACCCTCATTTTTCCAGAGCATAGCAAAGCTGGATTAGTTTTGGTTGAGTAGGGCAGTGTTGCAAAGCAGTGATTCCTAACATGATTTATGAGCTTTGGGTATTGGTTGCCACATGTGTATTGCCTTGTGATGGATCCTTGCCATTTCAAATTTGTGTCAAATGCATGCCTAGGGGATATCGTATGGACCATATAGTTTTTATTGACAAATATACAAGATGGTTATGAATTCTATTTTACACTTGTAATTGTTTGATGAGCATGGTCAGTACGATATATTCATAGCATAGCATATAGAAGTAGATTTTGTTTTATGCACATACCATTATCTGGTAGGACCTCTTGGGTATTGCATGGATCACACCCTATATATTGGTTCCATCTTTTGGCCTTACCATCGTCCGTTCATCTCACCCCTATTGTTGTACAAACCCATTGATCTGGATTTGATAGAGAGACTCATGGACCTTCCCCTCTGTGACCTCTTTATTAGGATGGCCTCCATGTTATCCCTTGGTGTCTTGACTCTAATGTGTATGACAGAGTTCTCCGAAGCCTTGTGACATTCTACTTGTAAATCCCTACGGATTGGCTTTGATTACCTAGGAGAATAAGTCTTCTAAAGTCTTATGCTTCTCTGGTCAATTACCCCTAATGCTTGGCTTTGAACCTAGGATTACCGCCATCCAACCCCATATCCCATCCTACCTATAAATCACTGCGGGTTGGGTGCCAGCTAAGGTTGGCAAAGTTTCTAGAAGTGTGCTCCTGAAACTTGAAACAAGTTCCCTATCCTTGAAATTGGTTGGTGGTTGGAGGGGTAGGTACTCCTTAAATTAAGAGGTTAAGCCTATTGCTCTAAAAAAGCATTACTATGGCAACTCCGTATGGCCTATGGATGACTGTTGGTAGTAGAGCTAAGGTTGTGTCATCACTAGTGCCGAGAAGGCATCCAAGGATGATACCTTCAACCATTAACCAACTAAACAATTAGAAAAGTGAAAAGAGCAAAAAGAAAGAAAGATCAAAAGAAAAGAGAAAAGAGAAGAAAAGAAAGAAAAATGCAAAAGAGAAAAATAATCCAAAAGCAAAAATACAAAGAAAAATCTATGCAGAAGAGAAATAAAGGGGGCCTTGCTTTCTCATGAGCTCTTTGTGCAATATCACCTAAGCATCTTCTGGTGTAGGAATAGTAGCATAAGATAAATCCATTTGAAGGATGCCTCCTAAGTCAGCACCAAATTTTCTTTGCAAAAGCATACCCCATGCTTCTGGTACGTCAATAACCACAATATCCATATGCAAGGTGATACTGGAATGGACTACAAGATACACCCGAACGTCTGCAACAACACCACTAACCTTAACCTCATGGGAATCCATGGCACAAATGTTTTTGTACGGCCTCGAGATCTTCAATCCTAATATGTCCATCACTGCTAGAGGCATAACATTAGTTGAAGCACCAAAATCGAACATACAATTATGCAGAATCAAATCACCAACAATTAATGAAATAAAGAAGGGTTTGTTGTTAGGATTCTTATTCTCTGTCACTAGCATGTTTCATAGGATGATCGGGGTATCCTCATTTTCTTCCGTTAGGAAAGCAACCTATATCTTTTCTTGGAAGCCCAATGTTTCAACAAGTTGATTCCTTAGAAGATGGATCTTCACTAGCTCAACTAGTGGCACGGGGATCTTCATTGTGTTCAAAGCACCTGAAATATCAATCTTCAAAGGTTCTTCAATATCCAAATCAATTGGACACTTACACGTACTTACCTGAGTTTGGGGAGGCACTTTGTCTTTCGGCACTTCCGGAACTGGTGGGAGAGCTTTCTTCTGATTCTAATAGGTGATGCCCTTGAACCTATTCTCATATATTTTCTTGATTTCTTCTCGGGAGGGCATCTCCCTGAGTAGCTTAGTGGGTTTATCAGCCCCAATGGAATTCTTTCTTACTTCCTACATATGCTCATTAGACAAATTTAATTGTTGCCTATTTTCAAACAAATTGTTGCATACCTTAGGATCATCTTCATCGAGTGGAATATTGTTCTTAACACATTCCATATAATATGCACATCCGCATTCATCATGAAATGACCAACAAGCTTTGAAAAAATACGGGAAATCTTATATATTGGTAGATTCTAATAATGTACGAGGCCTTTGCTCTTGTGGAGGCCCCTTGTTGAAATTTCTAGGAGGGAACCTTGGTTGTTGATTTCTTTCCAATTGAACAATCATGTTTTGAAGCGACGTCTTTTGTTGAGTCATGTTCGCTCTCAATTGTTTCATCTCTTCAAGTAATAAGTTGAATGAATCTTGAGCATCCTCTAAGATTGGGGCTGGTTTGGATTTCAATTCGGCCTTAGCTCTTGGTTGATGTGAAGTATCAGGCTTACTTGCAGACTTCAAGCTGTCATCGAATATCTTTACTTTCTTCTTAGCGGCTTCCAAATCTTAGGGTTTATCTAAGCTGAGATGGAAAAGGAAATCCTCTAGAAAAGCATTCAGGTAATATGAGAGGTTTAACACATCAAGAGGTTTATGTGATTGGAGAGTTTCCCTTACCAGCATGTCAAGCTTGCAATCAAACTCATTAATAGTCTCATTTTCATTTCTTCTTATAGTACCTAAAGCATTAGTCAACAAAACAAGATCCTTCTTTTTAAGCCATTTATCAAAGAAAACATCTTTCAATTGTTGGAGGGTAGATATACTGCCAATAGGTAATGTTGGAAACCATTCTTTAGCATCCTCCCTTAAAGATATAGCAAAGCATTTAAATTTTGCCTTAAGGTTCTCAATGTCCTTACCCAATAAAAACAACTCAAATTCTCCCCAATAATGAACAGCAGAAATAGCATCTTGCCCAATTAATCTAGGCAAATCCTTTTTTTTTTCTGGTATACCATTTGGATAACCTTGAATGTTTGAAAAGTCAAAGGGAGAATACGTAGCGTTTGTCATTTTTGATGTAACAGTTGTATCAATGAATAAATTATGAATGTCAGATAGAGGTTCGGAAGATAAGAGACCACTTACGACCCTTACCTGTACGCGTTGTCTTCTCTTATGACAAATAAACTCGGGCTCAGGAACACAAATAAACTTACCTCTTGGATGAGCCCTTATAGAATAACTCTCTTGATTTTCTTCAATTGGAGTCGCTAAGAGAGACCTGCCAAGTTAGATCACAACAAATCTCACACAAGTACAAAACAAGAATGTACCTGAGCCACACGAAAGATGTTGGATGTATCTGAAAGATAGATGGATTCAACCCGAGAATCCGTCGTCAATGGAATATTGTCACTATTCTTTGAGGTCCCTGGCAGCGGCGCCAAAATGTTATAGCGTTGTCAAACTTCACAAAATGCTTTTTTACAAAACATGTCATTCATGCTAGGGAGATGAAAGATTTGACCTAAGCAACATGCCCCAATTGTTATTCAACAATCCTTAACCATCCTCGGTGTTACGATGGTACTAGCACCAGCGCACCTGTAGAGGTACCCCAGGGAGAGGGTGTCTTTTTTCTGACCAGGAGGGGTGTTTAGCCAGCTTATTCTGAGGTGGGGTTATGGCCAGACCCTCTGGTTTCTCCTCTGGAAGTACTATGGCTTAATGGCGTCGCTGACTGCCTCATGAAAGGGTTTGAAACCCTGAGGTTGGTGTCCGGGGCTTCCAGAGGTGGGTCACTGGGTCACATGACCCTGACCTTGTTTTATCACTCCAGCGGCAGTTGCTTCAGCACTGAGACACGCTCTTATCTTCCAGAGCAC
Organism: Larix kaempferi; assembly: GCA_027924585.1. Lineage (NCBI taxonomy): Eukaryota > Viridiplantae > Streptophyta > Pinopsida > Pinales > Pinaceae > Larix > Larix kaempferi. Next base: position 4,983,873 of record BSBM01000034.1, read on the forward strand.
CTTCAGCACCCTCCTGGCCCTCCAGTCCAACAGCGCCCTCTCTTTGGGGCCTCCTTCAAAGGATAATGTCATCCTCCTTGGCAGATTGTTTGCTTGCTAAATGGGGGGGCATTGACGGATTTTCATCACTGATGGGGTTAGTTGGGGCATGACGACCCCCTTATGCAGTTTGGTCTTTAGTTTGGTCAAATTTGGCCTTGTTCAACCATTTTGCTCATGTTTGGGTCAAATCTGGGGAAAAACACCCAATTTACCCACTTTTATCATTATTTTATATTATTTTAATTCTAATTTTAAGTTGACATTTTTAATATTAAATTGACCTTATTTTATGTAAAAGTGAGTGTGAGATCATATAAATTCAATCTCCTCACTTCATTTTTAGACATCAACTCTTGGGAGAAATCATTATGTCTGCTATTTGCCCTAGCTAGGGCTCTTTGAAGGGATGTGCACTTCTTGATGAAGGTTATTTTGCAAGTTTGAAGCATTTCTTGGAAGTTTTACTATTGTTCATGCCATTGCTAAGGTGAGGCTAGAGTTGTTTGCTTAACACATGCACTTGGAGGTATCTATACTTTTGGTTTGATGTCTCTTAATAAATTTGTATGAAAGTGATGTTTGTTAGGTTTGAATGGAAGCCATTGTTGCTTCATTTTGTCTTGATTAGCATTTCATTTTTGTCTTTGATCACCTTTGCATTCAAGCTTGAACTTTAGGTCTTCAAATTTTGCTAGGCTAGGCCTCCTCAACGAATCTCAAAGATTGTTGAGGTTAGCCCTAGTTGCCAAACTTGCCAAGTACCATCTCAAGGAGGGTAACTCCTATCATTGATGCCCTAGCGTTGGGTGACTAGTTTTCTCTTGAAACCTTAGGTTGCTCCCTCTACTTTTTAATCTAAGATCTGAGTTTTGTACATTTGTAATTATTATTTAGGGTTAAAATTTTGCATTTTCATGGTAGAATTAGGGTTATAATTAGGTCTGCAATTTAATGACAAAAACCCTAAAAATTAAAAAATTTAATTTTTTCAATTTTTTTGGCCTTCCTAAAATTTCGGCCCTCTCTCCTACAATTTCGCCCTACCTTCTATAGCCCTAAAAACCCTAGGGCGAAATTTTAGGAAGCCCTAAAATTTTAAAAATATCAAAACTTTCTAAAAACAAAAACCATAAAAATCAAAAAATTAAATTTTTTTTGGCCTCCCTAAAATTTCGGCCCTTCCTCCTATAAATTCGGCTTGCCCTATTTGTCCCTAAAAACCCTAGGGCGAAATTTTATGAAGCCCTAAAAATTCAAAATTATCAAAATCTCCCTAAACAAAAAACCCTAATTTCTGAGTTTTTGTTTACTTTGTACATCTTATGTTAGATTAGGTTATTTTCTTCATTTTCTGATTTAGTTGTTAATTTTGATAGAAAAAAAAACCCAAATTTTAGTGGTAAAAACCTATTTCCAAACCCTAATTTCTGTGCATAAAACCCTAAGCTACAGACCTAACTACCCTTCGTTCTTCCTCCCACAGCTCTCTCCACCCTCTCCATTCCTCCTTACCCTTCCTTTTCCTGTTGCATCCCATAGCCTCCTTTTCTCCACCTTTTTCCCATTCCTTCTCCCATTTCTCCTTATCCTCTTCTCCCATCCCCCACCTACTCCTTCATTCGCTGCCCTCATCCGAGCCCTTATTCCTTGCGTACACAGGTCTGCAATAACAATTGCAGACCTTGTGCTTTCCTCTCTTCCTTCCCTGTACACAAAAAAAAAGAGTTAGCAAACATTAATCTAGTTGACATTTTTCATTATACAGAACAAGGGTTAATTGGTACATTTTTACTGTATGATTATAATCCTGAAATCTACTTATACGCAGATCTGAAAAGCACTGTTGGATTATTAAAGTAGCTAATGCTGGTTTCAATTTTGTATTTTGGATGCACAGTAATTTGAAGCTTAAGAATATTTATGTTTACTTATGCACAGATCTGGAAAGTACTGTTGGATTATTGAACAATTTTGGTCTTTTAAAAGTAATTAATGCTGGTTATTCCCTATTGGACTGACATCTATCGTGGAACTTCAATGCTGATATATATGGTTGGTGGATGATCAAGCTACTACCTTTTATATATGCAGATCTGAAGAATACTAAGTCTGATTTTCATGTAATGCATTCACCTGCTGCACTGTGTAAATTTAAACTCAGAATTTTATATAAATTGGTACACTAAGTCAGTTCGAGGAACACTAATTGGACATCATATATGATCTTGCTCACATGCTGTTATGCCTTTAGCTGGGGTTATCATTGACCACCTTGTTGCAGGCTTGAAATCTTTGCATATCTGATTGGTGTATTAAATTGTTAAGTGTGAATCTTGCCTTCTTACAGTAGACATTGAACTTGTCACAAGAAAACTCTTACTTTTATCCATATTAATTGTAATAATTGATCACAAATTGTCATGCTATATCTGATAAATAAATGACATTGACAACCGTCACTGAATGCATATACGATACTTGCTACTTGAATAATGATACAATTGGATTGATCATGGTCTCGTAATGAATAGGATCTTACACTAGATTGCCCAATCTTTGGTTATTGGTTGGAGTGTTTTAGCAATAGAGTCTTTTGATCCAATATTGTAATACGTGGTTACACGCTTATACATTTCATTGAATGACCTAAGTGGATTATTGGTTCTGATCATATCTTTGCACTCACCGGCATTGATCATAATATTATTGACTCCATTCAGGCACTGGTCTAACTACGAATTGCATAGAGAATATATTTGTTGTGGTTGTCTAACTGTTCTACAGGATTCCATAAGGATACTTCTCCTTGGAGGTTTCAACTTCCGAAGAAGTTAGAACAGTGACCGAGGTGACATTGGGTCACTGATCTTAGTTTTGCTTACTAGGAATTAGCCCTGCTAATTTGCCCGGTAACACCCGGCAACGACACCAAAATGTTACCGCTCAAATTAGCAGCCCTAACACAACTAGGTTGTGTGGACCAAGGATAGTGTCGATAAGCTCGGGTGAGAGTAGAGTCTAGACCCAACGTCACCACAATCTAACCTCTCAACACTTCAGGAAACCCCAGAACACAGGGGGAAACCCTAATCGATGAAAGATACCGGTAACCATCAACAAACCACAAATACCTTCCACCAAACCCTAATGGCTATGATCAATGCCTTACCGGAGTCAAAACAATATTAAACAAGACACAATAATCATACAATAATGGAGTTATTCACTTTATCACAAAACTCAATAAATATCATGCCTTTCAAGGAAAATCTTCCAAAAGATACGCTCTCTAGGGAAAGAGAATAACTGCACTAGTGCGCACTTTGAGGGTGAACGAGAAATACCAAATAGCTAGAAATTACCTCAATTTCAATGATTTCATGTATCCCAATCCACATGCTCAGAAGAGGACACCCTATAGGGTTTGCGGATAAAACCCTTGAGTCAAATTTTAAGGTGGACCAAAAATACCAAATCACATATATTTTTGGATTTTTTATTTTATTTAGATTTTTAAGGTTTTTCCAAGAGTATACTATTTTTATGTATTTTTTGCATAAAATAAAAACATGTAAAAATGAAAAAAGAGGGTTGAAAGATAGGGTATTAGATTCTTGTCTCAAACCCTAGGGCCATACGAGATCGAGGCTAACATCCCTCCTCTTAAGATGGCATTCAATACTTGCAAATAGGGCTAAGCTAGCAACCTCAAGGGTTAGGTAGTGAAACCCTAATTAGAGAAAATAGAGAATTCCAAGGCCTGATTAAACAATGGCGAGCTCCTTTGTAGGATGGTCTCCTCAACCAAGTTCACAAAATATTAACAAATAAACCCTAACTCAATCGAAAGCACTTCAAGAGCTACATTAAACTAAGGTTAGGAAAGATCTTACCAATATTTACCAAAGAGAAAGCAAGGTTGCGCCTTAGGTTCCTTTTGAGCGTGAATTAGTACAACCATTCTAGCATCAACTTAGCATGTGACAATCAAAACCCTAGAAACCCTTCCATTCATCCTTCAAACAAGAAAATAGACATCCAAGAGAGAGGTGTGCACTATCTGCATAGCTCCAATATACCAAGAGAAAAAAAAAGATATCATATTTGAACCCTTGTCCATGTTTTACAATTGAGGTGAGGTAACCTTATTTATATGAGACAACTCTCAACCTTTTACAAATTCAATCCTACAAACTTAATGACAAATTATAAAATTTTAGGTTAGTGAACCCACAAACTGGGAACTAAGCCACACAATGACATAAAATAACAGATAAAATGTGCAATTAGGATCCACCAAGTGCAAGGTGAGTCAAAAGTAGGGCGTTGTGTCCCAACTAACCCCAAAAGATGATTTTCCCTCAACGCCCTCCCTTTTAATGATGTAGGACTATTCTTTAAGGAATGACATCATGGGTTTGGAGACCAGGAGGAGGGGTTTTGCATCACAATAATAGGTCCAAGTGGGAAAAATGAGGTGTGTTAAGACGGGTATGACAACCCTTACACACGCAGTCACCTCTACAAAGCAAAAATATAACTGTGGCCATGTGTCCCAATGATTTGTCTCAAGGGCACTAGACACCCACACAAAGGGTAGTCAACAGAGCCACAAGGCCAACACCTTCTTGAGGTGGTGTTATCACATATATAGTACCGGGGCTACCATACATTATTTTTCTAATTCCAGTACACTATTGAGCTAGTTCCCTTACATTGACATGCTGAGATGAGCATCTATATTGGATCACTATCAGATTTTGGACAGCAGTTGTATTCCCCATTGCCATGACTGAGTCTCAGGATACTCAGAGAGATGACTGATATAGCCATTATACCATTTGTACAGAGCAGTCAGTAGTGCCTAGAGTTACAACAGCAGTTTCAGAGGACAAATGATGGTTCAGATGATGAGCATTCAGGTATATGACTCAGCAGGTATATCATTGTGTTATGGTTATATTGCTTTTATATTTATTCTTATAGCATGTCTTAGCACTTAGTATCATGATCTGGCGATCATATAGATATGTGGACCTGGTTGATATTATTATATATATTATATTGTCCCTACTCAGACTTAGAAGTTCACTATTCATACTCATTGGTTTTACCCTCCTTACGGAGAATAGAGGTGATCATTCCACCATACCTTGGCTTGCTAGTGTTGGCTCCATTATTCATTGTCTTCATCCATCCATTGCCTACCTTTTAGTTTATCACCCTGACTTACTACTTGACTAGTGACATGGAGGATCTTTTCCCCACTGTAGCCTCTGTATTGGATGAGCTTCCCTGTTTATTGTGTCTCGGCTCTGAGTTGGTGACAAAACTTACCTATGGTGAGTTGGAGTTCCTTATGAATTCCCCCTAGTTACTAAAGTTGTGTTGGCTAAACCTAAAACTTTTAGTGCTGCCATGAATACAAAATCTGGAAAAAATGAAATGTTATATCTTGTATGAAAAGCCCACTCATGCGATGTGTTTTTCAACACACATGAATGAAAGGCATGCCAAGTGAAAATGGCCATGAAAATAAAATGTTATATCTTTTGGAAATGTAAATACCTAGGTAAACAAGCTGTCTGTGACACACCTAGAAGTGCTCAGGTAAACAAGTGCCTTAAAAATACACCTACAGCAAAAAGCCTCAAATAAATGTAAATCTATGCAATGTGTTTGTGAACACACATAGATCAAAGGCTATGGAAACTTCAGGCCCAAAAAGCAATGGAACTTAAATGCTATATCTAAATAATTGTTGGCCTCATTTGTATTACGGATTGTGCGCATCTGTTAAAGGTGAATAAACCCTCTTTGAACAACTCATCCATTTGTGAGACAACGCCATTCCATGTGTTGTTGCTCATTCAGTATATACTACGGTGTGTATTGCCTATCCCTATTCCAAAGTGTCACAAAGTTGAGTCAGTCAAGTCATCCTCTAGCCTAGCCAGTTTATTCCAGCCTTCAGCCTTCACTAGCAAATTGATCACAGCTATGAAATGAGTATGGTCTTGAAAGTCTAATCTGAGCAATAATAATAATTAATGACATTATATATTTGGATTTAAATCGCCAGTAATGATTACTTTGTGTTATAATTGCTATTTGAATAACTTGTAGAGCATGCATTAACCTTTGACACTTTGTAGTAGCTTCTGATGATGGTTTGAGTTATATTTGGTCATGTTGACTTGGTCAAACCTAGTTTGACGGTTTGAGTTATATTTGGTCATGTTGACTTGGTCAAACCTAGTTTGACCAAGGTCAACCATAGGACATGAGATGGTTGGACCTTGTGATGATATGGATAGATGATATATGGTCTACGTACATGTACATGATGATTCTATGCATTAGATACAGGTTTATGATGATGATTCATGGGTTACAGCATTATTTGATCATTTACAGATCATTATTATTTCACCTGTTCCGGTATATTGGATATATTATATGATCATGCAGAGACTCATATGGTGTATGAGTACACATCTTGGATGGATTTGGACCTTTTGAGTCCAATGAGACAGTCTGTTTTCAGTTCCGGGCACTTATAGTGATGATTGAGCCTCAGTAGGCTAACCCAGTGCAGTTTTGGTCTGTCGGAGACCTTGTCAGAGCAGAGAGGATTTTTATTTGGTTGACCTAGGGCGCTGTGCTTGGAAGGGGTGGTCCAGCCACTTGTTTTTACCATATTACCCCCCTCTCGGACACACTGGTGCCCTCACCTTGATAGCGCAGGCACTCCAGGAAGCAGTTTGGGGCAGTTTCACGCTTCCCGAGGCATTTCAGGATTGGTAGAAATTGCTATTGAGGAATTCGATTTGGGCTATTGAGGCAATGTCTTGACATGGGATGATCAGTGATGATGGGTTGATGTCTTCCACACCTCCTCCAGCAGTTTCAGCTTCATCGGGACTCGCATCCATCACTTATGGCATTTTCTGATGATTTCTGAGGCCTTTAAAGGCCCACGATTTGTCCACAGAAGCACGATTTGGTATATTGATGACTATTTTATTGTTATTGTGCTAGGGGGATTGACCAAGGGTGGCTAAAATTACCCCTTGGACCCACCATAAGTTTCTTATTATATTTTGTCATCATGATATGGTGGGATTCCCCTCTCCTAGGGCGATTTTGTCCACTTATGTTATATTTTATTAGTGATCCATGTATTTTATTGTTGAGCTCATCTTAACCATTGATTAGACATTTGTATCTTTTAATCTTAGCCACTCCTTCAAAAAGTGGTAAGGAATTTGATGCATCTCCTTCCTATTTAAAGGAGAGAGCCTCTCATTGTAAAGGGGGACTTGTGGCTCTAGATTATTGGAATAGAAAATTATTATTGCATCTATCTCCAGTGTTGTGGTGAATGTTTTTGGTGTTCGTTCGTTGGTTCTTCCTTTGGCTCTGGATTTTTGGAATAGAAAATTATTATTGCATCTATCTCCAGTGTTGTGGTGAATGTTTTTGGTGTTCGTTCGTTGGTCCTTCCTATTTAAAGGAGAGAGCCTCTCATTGTAAAGGGGGACTAGTGGCTCTGGATTATTGGAATAGAAAATTATTATTGCATCTATCTCCAGTGTTGTGGTGAATGTTTTTGGTGTTCGTTCGTTGGTTCTTCCTTTGCACTGAGTTATTGGAGATCTTGTTTGCCATATCTTTTGTAGCACGTTTTTTGCATCTACAGGTGGAGGCCGATTTGCTTTGAGGAGGAAGTATTGGTAGGGGAAGACTCTCCCTACTTCTTCTTTGGATCTCTTCGTTGGTAACAGGGAGTATTACTGTCTCAGGACCTTCTATTCTATGTTATCATTGCATTTTACTTGTATTTCCTCCATACTTGACCTCTCTGATTGAAATCGATTTTCCTTGGATTGACAGGTACAGGAGGGCGCACTTGTGGGCTAGGGCATCAATTTGGCAAGCAAAATCAACAATCTCTCATTTGATCTCTGTGGGAATCTTCCTCAACATCAAAGCATCTCTCTTCATCACTCAGGTATGATCTCAAGGTAAGTTCTATCTCCATGATCTATCCACTTGTCTAAAATATTTAAAACCCTAATCAATCAAAACCCCGTTTTTACATTTTTTCAGATCTACTAAGATCTAGTGGCTTCTTGGGAAAGAAATTTAAAACCCACCTCTATAGTATCCACGGCATCCTGGATCTATAGTTTGGTGAGGATTGGCCTCCCTTTGACCCTCTTCCCAAGACATTTAGCCTTCTCCAAGCAAGGGCGCACTTCCTAGTTTGGGTGGGTTGACCTAGATCTAGTACGTGGATAGTTGAGATTCCACTTGATTCGTGATCTACACATCTAATAACCTACCCCCAGATTGTCACTTTTTTTATTTCTACCTTGTGGGCCCTATTCCACATTTTAAGGGATTTAATCCCATTTTTGGACCACTTGGTATCTTTAAACTCAGATCTAGCATGATCTAGCCATCGGATTGCCTTGAAATTGGAGATCCATATCCTCACCTGATCAACCTACTTGGATCTAAATTTCGGATGCCATTGGACTTGTCTTGATTCATTTATCCCACTTTTTAGCCTCCTTGGGTAAAGTCGCACCACCTTGGAGAAGTGAGTTGGCCCACTTCTAGGACGTGGGTACTTGAGATTTTAGTGGATTTGGAACGGGCATAATTCAAAACCTAGGTCTAGTTGGTCACTTCATCAAATCTTGCCTTGGGGATAGCATTCCTTGTTTTAAGGGATTGTGGTCCACTTAAGTCAAACCTTGAATCTCTAGATCTAGACCTATTCATCCATCAAGACTTTAATTGCCCACTTATCTCATGCAATAGGAGTCATCAACCACAAGTTAATTTCACTTTGACTCCATTATCCCAATTCCCAAGGCACTGGTCTCTCTCCAAGTCAATTCGACTTTCCTAGATTGTTGGATTAACTTGTGGTTTGACCCTTGTGTGGTGAACTAAACCCTTTGATGTCATCATATATCATGATCAAGCTTGTCACTTGTACTAGTTAGCCCCAATTCAACCCCTAAACTACACTGCATTGGACACGGTTCCCAAGGCAGTGGATTTTCTCACATTGAACTAGTACTTCAATCCTGGATCCCATTTCAAATATTATAAATCACTCTCACATCAACAATGAACCAAAGCTATACTCATTGAACCCCTCACTTGTCTTGTGACTTCATCCTTAGGTCTAGGATAAACCATACACCTTACTTCACTTAGAATTAACTTGATTTGGTGTCTTGGTTTTGATCTCTCCTGTCAAGAGTAGATCGGGTCTCCCCCTTTGTTGTATGGGCTAGATAACATAAAGTAAAGGTTGCCTCGACCGACGTGACAACCATTTATTGGAGGTCGAGGTGATCGTGATTGCACCTTTTGAGTTGCCCTTCCCTATTGCCATCCATGAGTGGATACATCCATAGGGGTAACTACAGTTTAGGTGATAACATTTTGTCGCCGTTGCCGGGGAGGGCATAGGCTTACTCTGGTTTGACATATATTTCTCAAGCCTTACTCTCGTTCTTCTTGCCTAACATTTTGGCGTTGAAGGGCATAGGCTTACCTTGGATAAATCTAGTAGTCATTATTCACTCTCTCTTGCATATACAACACATATCTTGGTAGAAGAGTTTAAAAAATCTACCTGGCGACTCCAAATCGTGACTCCGCTAAGGAGCATGCTCATTTGCATCCTTACAATACTAGAATTAAGACAGAACCTATCATTATCTAGAACCCATGGGGTGCATCATTTTGTTTTCAGGCTCTTGAATTTAAAAATAAATATAAAAAATTAAAAATATAAAATATAAAAAATAAAAAATAAAAAAAATTATCCATGGCTGCCTCTGAGTGACCTAGAACTTTCGGTCGTATAAAAGTTTTTGACTTTTCAAAAATTGTTGGGTATCCTCATCATATTCCTCATCAAGCATGTGCAAGGTTGCCTATTTTCGATGGAAGTTATGAAATCTCTGCTAAAAGACACCTTGAACTTTTTAGGGAAATTATTAAAGAATTATCCATAACCCATGAGGATGTGTGTATGAGACTATTGGCTTCATCTTTCAAAGAAAGAGCTGGGCTCTGGCTTTCGAATTTGAAACCCAATAGCATTTCCGGATATCACATGTTGGAAAATAAATTCTTAGAGGAGTGGGGAAGTGAATTCGATGATATGTATCTTTCAAATCAAATCCAAGATCAAAACCTTCCCCTTTCCGATCCAGATGACCCCTCTTGCCCAATTTCCTTTGAGGATAAAGTTTCCACTTTTGAGTTAATTGAAAGTCAAATCACTAATATAAATCGTATGTTTTCAAATTTCTTTTTAGGTAGCCATAGTCCTGATCCTGAGGAAATTTCTGAGGATGAGCTTTTTGTCAGTCAATCTATGGAAGTTACTCCCTCAGAGAAACTCATTAATCATCCTACTTTTATTGATCATTCAATTCCTTATCAGCTTATTGAAGAAGAAGAAAGTGGAGACATTAACCAAGATCATTTAGTAGTCTTTCACATGATCATTGTGCAAATAATCAGGATGTTTTAGAGGAGCCTGTTAATTTTATCCCTGACAAATTGAATAAAAATGATCATTTATCCTCGTACGAATTTAATGATGAATCAATAAGTCAATCTCAAGGTGAGGATGAATTAGTGAATCATACTAGATATTCTAATCTTTGCTCCACTTCTTATAATGAATCTTTAAATTTTCCTTTTTTTATCTTTAGTCAAGATAGCTTAGAGTTAGATAGCTATGGTCAATCTTGTCCTCAGATTGTAAATATTAAACTTGATCAAAAGCTTGAAATAATTCCTAGAGTAAAGAGTGTTTTCTTTTGTCAAAATCTAAGGTCGAACTTGTCTATCTATTTGGGAGAATTTTCATATTTACAATCCACCCTCCCGTCCCAACTCTTTCAATCATCTTTGGGTTGGTGCTATAGTCAATCTTTTGCCTTTGGAATTTTCATAAGGAAATATATGCATGATTACATGTTTGGAGAAAAAACACTTCAATCCCCTTTTCGGTCACTTTGGAACCATAATGCTTGTTGTCAAGTTATCAATCACTCTTGGTGGCTAGGAAAGGTGTTTAAAGATCAATTCCATTTTTTCTCCATTTTTGAGCATCAAGTGGGTTTGACTTTGTTTTTCCGTCCTTTAAACTATAAGTTATCCCCACTTGGTTTCTATTTGATCATTAATCCCAGGGAGAACCAAATTGAATATGTAAGAGAAGTAAATGAGGAAGTTATGTTCTGTGAAAAAGAATTGAGTTACAAGCCTTATATTTTTCCTCCATCAATCTTAAGCAATAACTTGCATGAATTTTATGATCCTATCAATTCTTGGATGGAGAATGTTTGCATTAGTTAATCTTTTCCTTGGCATGATTTCATTTTGCACCATTCAAACCTTTATTCAATTTTTGAACAAACCTGGAAGATTGCATTATCAAATTCTCTGATCTTTAATCCAATCATGACTTGTTTCAATACCAGAAATCAAAGAAGAATCACTAATATGTTTGATGAATGGTTGCACTGGATTTATGATTTTACGTAGCATTTGTGATGACTAGTTAGATTAGAGTAGGTAGGAAACCAAATAAGCCTACTTGGGTAGTAGTTAGTCTTTTCAGCAATTGAGTCTGGCACCTTTTTGTTTTTCTTTTCCTAAGCTCCTTTGTAAGCTCCTAGTTTAACTGAGTACCTGTCATTTTCTTTTTCCTGTACAATAAATTTCAAACATTGCAAGTTATGTTAGTAATTTAATTTACTTTTTGCATTTATATTTCTGTCATAGAATAGATTTTATTTTCAGTTGGATTTTATATTTTTCCCATACATGCTGCATGAGGTATTTTGATGTTTGTGAATGCAGAATTAGGTGCAAAATAAAAGCTGGAAGCAAAATGGTAGAGTGTTGGATCGAGGATTCGAGTAGCAGAGTTCGAGGACCAGAGATTCTAAGCTTCTCAAGAGCTCTTTTCAATAGAGCACTTGTCCCAGCCGGAGCCAGATGTTATCACATATATAGTAGCCAAGCTACCATACATTATTTTTCTAATTCCAGTACACTATTCAGCCAATTCCCTTACATTGAGATGCTGAGATGAGCATCTATATTGGATCACTATCAGATTTTGGACAGCATTGTATTCCCCATTGCCATGACTGAGTCTCAGGATACTCAGAGAGATGACTGATATAGCCATTATACCATTTGTACAGAGCAGTCAATAGTGCCTAGAGTTACAGCAGCAATTTCAGAGGACAGATGATAGTTCAGATGATGAGCATTCAGGCATATGACTCAGCAGGTATATCATTGTGTTATGGTTATATTGTTTTTATACTTATTCTTATAGCATGTCTTAGCACTTAGTATCATGATCTGGCGATCATATAGATATGTGGACCTGGTTGATATTATTATATATATTATATTGTCCCTACTCAGACTTAGAAGTTCACTATTCATACTCATTGGTTTTACCCTCCTTACGGAGAATAGAGGTGATCATTCCACCATATCTTGGCTTGCTAGTGTTGGCTCCATTATTCATTGTCTTCATCCATCGATTGCCTACCTTTTAGTTTATCACCCTGACTTACTACTTGACTAGTGACATGGAGGATCTTTTCCCCACTGTAGCCTCTGTATTGGATGAGCTTCCCTGTTTATTGTGTCTCGGCTCTGAGTTGGTGACAAAACTTACCTATGGTGAGTTGGAGTTCCTTGTGAATTCCCCCTAGTCACTAAAGTTGTGTTGGCTAAACCAGAAACTTTTAGTGCTGCCATGAATACAAAATCTGGAAAAAATGAAATGTTATATCTTGTATGAAAAGCCCGTTCATGCAATGTGTTTTTCAACACAAATGAATGAAAGGCATGCCAAGTGAAAATGGCCATGAAAATAAAATGTTATATCTTTTGGAAATGTAAATACCTAGGTAAACAAGCTGTCTGTGACACACCTAGAAGTGCTCAGGTAAACAAGTGCCTTAAAAACACGCCTACAACAGAAAGCCTCAAATAAATGTAAATCTATGCAATGTGTTTGTGAACACACATAGATCAAAGGCTATGGAAACTTCAAGCCCAAACAGAAATGGAACTTAAATGCTATATCTAAATAATTGCTGGCCTCATTTGTATTACGAATTGTGCACATCTGTTAAAGGTGAATAAACCCTCTTTGAAGAACTCATCCATTTGTGAGACACCGCCATTCCCTGTGTTGTTGCTCATTCAGTATATACTACGGTGTGTATTGCCTTTCCCTGTTCCAAAGTGTCACAAAGTTGAGTCAGTCAAGTCATCCTCTAGCCTAGCCAGTTTATTCTAGCCTTCACCCTTCACTAGCAAATTGATCACAGCTATGAAGTGAGTATGGTCTTGAAAGTCTAGTCTGAGTAATAATAATAATTAATGACATTATATATTTGGATTTAGATCGCCAGTAATGATTACTTTGTGTTATAATTGCTATTTGAATAAGTTGTAGAGCATGCATTAACCTTTGACACTTTGTAGTAGCTTCTGATGGTGGTTTGAGTTATATTTGGTCATGTTGACTTGGTCAAACCTAGTTTGACCAAGGTCAACCATAGGACATGAGATGGTTGGACCTTGTGATGATATGGATAGATGATATATGGTCTACGTACATGTACATGATGATTCTATGCATCAGATACAGGTTTATGATGATGATTCATGGGTTACAGCATTATTTGATCATTTACAGATCATTATTATTTCACCTGTTCCGGTATATTGGATATATTATATGATCATGCAGAGACTCATATGGTGTATGAGTACACATCTTAGATGGATTTGGACCTTCTGAGTCCAATGAGACAGTCTTGTTATCACACCATAGTAGCAGGGCTACTATTCTTGTACAACAGATATCTGCACATTCCAGAGCTTACATTATTCCAGAGCATGGCTATATATTTTGGATCACTCATGATCAGAGCAGTACATTATTCAGATTTGTATATGACCTTGTGTCAAGGCTGAGCCTTGAGAGTTCAGATTTGATGACTGATGTGACTACTTATCCCATAAAGTTTCAGTTCAGTGCCTATTACAGCAGTGTTTCGGATGATACTAGATGATTATTATTATGATGATGTTGTATGACCTATGAATATGTTCTCACAAACTGTGGATTATTATCTTGTTGATTTAGTCATGATCATAGCATGTGCTTGGTATATTATTCCTGATGTGGTAAACTATTTAAAATGAACTGTAAATCATAAAATGGACAATTGCTTGCACATTTAGGTCATTTAACAAAACCCACTGGTTTTTCACCTTACATAGATATGGTCTTTCCCGACACCCGTTGTCTGCTAGTGTAGGCTCCATATTCACTTGTCTCCATCCATACGTGACTTTCCTGTTTGACTTTAAACCCTGACTTGTCTCATTTGACTTTCTGATACCGAGGACTTCCCCATTCTTCTACCTCTGTGTTTGGATCGCATCCCTGTTTATTCAGTGTCTCGGCTCTGAGTTGGTGACAAAACTTGCCTTTGGTGAGTTGGATTGTAGGCCTAAATCATTCTGGTCGGTTGTCCCGATGTTTGGCATTGGCTCGAACTCCCCCGAGTCACTTGAGATGTTGTTGGCTAAAACTGAAAGCTCATGTTCTACCTATGGAAACTTAAATTCGCCCATGGAAACAAAAAAAAGGGGCAAGAGCGATGAAAAGCTAAAAATACTCCTCGAAGAGTATAAGAAAGGTCCAAAAAGCAATGGTTCTTAAAAGTTATATCTAAACAATTGCTGACCTTATAAATATTTGAAAAACATGCCCTGGATGCAAGCTGCAACTAGTTGTGCTTCTTAGCACATCTGAAATCCGAAGGGTTATGTAGGCCAAAAAGGCCATGGAATAAAATTGAATGATCCTAATGAACCTGGATCAACTTGATGTAGACATGATGCCTAAGTTGAATAAGCACTCTCTAAACAACTTATCCATTTGTGAGGCACAGCCATCCCCCGTGTTCTTTTGTTCAGCACAGAGTTTGTAGCTTCTCCCTTTCTCCCAGTCCAAAGTATTTTTGAGTTAAGTTAGATAAGTCAACCCCTTTGCCCAACCTTGTTCCTAGCCTTCATCCTTCACTAGCAGTTTGACCATGTCCAATGGGTGAGTTTGTCATTTGAACTATTGTGCAAGTAATTTTATATAACAACGGAATATGCTAACTTAATTAATGCCACTGAATGGATGTTATACTTTGAGCTTAGCTGTGAGAATGATTAGAGAATCAGTGTCTTAGTCTACTGATGTGATTTATCCTTGGTTGTATATTCTTGGGATCCGTGATGATGTGGACCATGTATGGATGATTATTGATGATGATTTATGGGCCCACATGTTTGATGATGATATCATATGACATATGATGCAGATGATGTTTGATCCAGTTCAGCAGGTTTATTACTACTTCAGATCAGCAGATTATACATTGTCCATATATGGTGGACCCTACAGCTGGCCCATTAGGGCAACCCAGGGTGTATGAGTACACATTCCTAGTGGATTTGGGTCTTCTGGATCCATTGAGACACTTATCTTTCAGTTCCGGGCACTTCTGACAGTGATTGATGCAGTTTTACACTTGATGACCAGATTTGGGGCTGATTTCCCAGCCTGGGCAGCAGGGGCCATGATTGGCCAGTTCACCTAGGGCGCTGATGATGGAGGGGGTGGTCCAGCCACTTGTTTTTACCATTTACCCCCCCTTCTGGAGAGCCTGGTGGGCTCAGATGGACAGCGCTAGCACCCTAGGAGGCAGTTTTGGCACTTTCACAGTTCCCGAGGCAGTTAAAAAATGGGATAAAGTGGTCACTGAGGAAATCGATTTGGGCAATTGAGGCAAGGTTTTGGCATTTGGTCTTCACAGAGGTCTTCCAGGGTGGCATCACGACCTTCCAGTCAGTTTTTACCATGTGGGTATGCCCAGATTGATCACAGGAGGACATTTACTGCTTGACTGTCATGGATTCTGAGGACAGTTTTGGTCATTTATATTATCTTGGACATTATTTTATTATTTTATTGTGCCTTGGGGTGAGCTAGTAAGGATTGATGCCTCCTAGCCCCACCATGTGCTTATGTTGTCATGTCCTAGTCATCATGAGGTGGATTTTGGCACCTATACTTCTCTAGTGGATGACGTCACCCCCTTTTTGTACCATTTAGTGGGGGCGCTATCATTATGTTGGGTGATCCATGTGATATATTGTTATGATTTATTGTTAGCCGTTGATTAGATCATGAGATCTTTTAATCTTAGCCACTCATGTAAAAAGTGGTTAGGATTGTACTCTCTCCCCATCCTATTTAAGGAGGGAGCCTCTCATTGTAAAATTCATCTAGAGATTTTTGGCTCTTGGCTCTTGGAATAAAATTTCTATCTTTTGGAGTACATGCTTGGATTGGAGTGGATGTTGGTTGTTTCGATTGTAAATGCTATTGTCCATTGCACTAGAGGATCTATTGTAGTTATCTTGCATATTTGCCATATTTCATTTATAGGTTAAGAGGGCGATTTTGGACAAGGGCGAATTGGTGGGGAGGCTTGCCCTTCAATCTTGGAAGAAATCGTTTTGGTGTAACAGGGAGTGGTTTTGCCTTTGTGTCAACTATTCTATGTTTCTCTCTCTCTCTTGCTTGTATCTACCTTCAATTTGTAAACTAATTGATGCTTTGCTCCTTGGCTTGACAGGTTAGAAGGAATCACATGTGGCTTGGAAAAATCGATTTGGCAAGAGGGCTTCAACAATTCTCCATTTGATCTTTGGCAAAGTAATCCTCGTCTCAACTAGCATTCATCTCTTCATCCAGGTATGTTCCAAGAGGTATGATCTTCTACTTCCTTGAATCTTCCATAATTTCTAGATCATAAAAACCCTAATCAATTAAAACCCTTGTTTTGGTATTTCTTAGATCTACTTAGATCTAGCCTTGCTTTTGAAGAGATATTGAAAACCCACCTCTATAGCATCCACCCCTAGTTGGATCTATAGTTTGGTGGTGATTGGCTAAAAATTGACCCACTTTTCAAGGCAAAAAGCCCTCCTTGACCCAAATCGCACTTCCTAGTGAGAGGCTTGTTTGGTTAGATCTAGCACATGGGTAGGTGAGATCCCACTTAATTTGCAATCTAGACACTTGATAACCTACCTCCAGATTCTTACTTTGGTGAAATCTACCTTGTGGACATCTCTCCATGTTTTAAGGGGTTAAAACCCCCTTTTGAATCTCTTGGCACCTCAAAACTCATATCTACTAAGATCTAGCCCTTGGATTGACTTGATTTTTTGGGCATGCATAGATCGGGGTACTAGCATCTTGGATCTATAGTTTGGTGGCCATTGGACTTGATTTGGTCCACCAAACCCACTTTTTAGCCCTCCTTGAGCAAATCACACTCCCTTGAAAAAGTGAGTTTGTCCACTTCTAGGAGGTGGGTGTTTGAGATTTTCATGGATTTGGAATGCCCATACCTTGAAACCTAGGTCTAGACTGTCTTTCTGTCACGATCCGCCTTGGGGGTAGCATTCCTTGTTTCAAGGGATTGTGGTCCACTTAGGGTAATTACTTGAAAACCTAGATCTAGCAAAATCCAACCATTGGATCTCATTTAACCCACTTGACTTGGCTTCTAGGTGTCCCGATCTACACTTTGACATACTTTTTGAACCCATTAGCTCATCTAACAAGGCACTAGTCCTTCTCTAAAGCAAGTCGCACTCCTTGGGAATTGTGTCAAACCCTAGATCTAGTACATGGGTACTCCTAGAATCAACTTAGATTCATAGGCCTCCGGGCTCATTGTAATCCATTCGGTTCATTTGGTTTGAGTCGCATGAGCAAGTAGTCCGCTCTGCAACTAAGAGTCTAGGTGTCGTCTGAGCAAGTAGTCCGCTGCAGGCAATGGATATCTGCAGCTTGCCCTTTATAGAAAGGTCTGATATAGTTCAAGCAACCTAAAAATCTCTGCAACTGGGTCTTCTCTAAAATTTTATCAGGAAAATGTTCAAAGGATTAGTACCAACTTTACACCTAACTTCACCTTGTGGACCTACCTAGAACCATTTCACGCTTCCCAAGAAAACAAGACCCACTTGTGTAAACATATGGTACTATACCTAGTCATCATACCCCATCATGTGGCCTAAACCATACATAGGTTGAAACACCAACAATCTCTTACACCACCTTCAACCATACCTTAACTTCTAGGTCCACTTAACCTTGCATTGGTTTCCGTAACTCATCATTTACTCACCCTTAGAAACCTTTGTTTGGGCCCAATCAACTGTGATTGGTTATAGGGTCTCCCCCTAGGTCTCGTTACACCCTGACCTAAAGCGAAGAGTGCCTCGGCTGACGTGACTCCCACCTTGCATTGGGAACCGTGGCATCTCTTGGGTCACCTCTTTAGTTGTCTGTCTCCTCTACCGTCCCGTATGGGATATCACTAGGGGCAACTACAAGTTGTGTGATAACAAGTCTGTTTTCAGTTCTGGCCACTTACAGTGATGATTGAGCCTCAGTAGGCTAACCCAATGCAGTTTTGGTCTGTCGGAGACCCTGTCAGAGCAGAGAGGATTTTTATTTGGTTGACCTAGGGCGCTGTGCTTGGAGGGGGTGGTCCAGCCACTTGTTTTTATCATATTACCCCCTCCCGGACACACTGGTGCCCTCACCTTGACAGCGCAGGCACTCCAGGAGGCAGTTTGGGCCAGTTTCACGCTTCCCGAGGCATTTCAGGATTGGTAGAAATTGCTATTGAGGAATTCGATTTGGGTTACTGAGGCAATGTCTTGGCATGGGATGATCAATGATGATGGGTTGATGTCTTCCACACCTCCTCCAGCAGTTTCAGCTTCATCGGGACCCGCAACCATCACTTATGGCACTTTCTGATGATTTCTGAGGTCTTTAAAGGTCCACGATTTGTCCACAGAAGCACGATTTGGTATATTGATGACTATTTTATTATTATTGTGCTATGGGGATTGACCAAGGGTGGCTAAAATTACCCCTTGGACCCACCATAAGCTTCTTATTATATTTTGTCATCATGATATGGTGGGATTCCCCTCTCCTAGGGCGATTTTGTCCACTTATGTTATATTTTATTAGTGATCCATGTATTTTATTGTTGAGCTCATCTCAACCATTGATTAGACATTTGTATCTTTTAATCTTAGCCACTCATTCAAAAAGTGGTTAGGATTTTGATGCCTCTCCTTCCTATTTAAAGGAGAGAGCCTCTCATTGTAAAGGGGGACTTGTGGCTCTAGATTATTGGAATAGAAAATTATTATTGCATCTATCTCCAGTGTTGTGGTGAATGTTTTTGGTGTTCGTTCGTTGGTTCTTCCTTTGCACTGAGTTATTGGAGATCTTGTTTGCCATATCTTTTGTAGCACGTTTTTTGCATCTACAGGTGGAGGCCGATTTGCTTTGAGGAGGAAGTATTGGTAGGGGAAGACTCTCCCTACTTCTTTTTTGGATCTCTTCATTGGTAACAGGGAGTATTACTATCTCAGGACCTTCTATTCTATGTTATCATTGCATTTTACTTGTATTTCCTCCATACTTGACCTCTTTGATTGAAATCGATTTTCCTTGGATTGACAGGTAGAGGAGGGCGCAGTTGTGGGCTAGGGCATCAATTTGGCAAGCAAAATCAACAATCTCTCATTTGATCTCTGTGGGAATCTTCCTCAACATCAAAGCATCTCTCTTCATCACTCAGGTATGATCTCAAGGCAAGTTCTATCTCCATGATCTATCCACTTGTCTAAAATATTTAAAACCCTAATCAATCAAAACCCCGTTTTTACATTTTTTCAGATCTACTAAGATCTAGTGGCTTCTTGGGAAAGAAATTTAAAACCCACCTCTATAGTATCCACGGCATCCCGGATCTATAGTTTGGTGAGGACTGGCCTCCATTTGACCCTCTTCCCAAGGCATTTAGCCTTCTCCAAGCAAGGGCGCACTTCCTAGTTTGGGTGGGTTGACCTAGATCTAGTACGTGGGTAGTTGAGATTCCACTTGATTCGTGATCTACACATCTAATAACCTACCCCCAGATTGTCACTTTTCTGATTTCTACCTTGTGGGCCCTATTCCACATTTTAAGGGATTTAATCCCATTTTTGGACCACTTGGTATCTTTAAACTCAGATCTAGCAAGATCTAGCCATCGGATTGCCTTGAAATTGTAGATCCATATCCTCACCTGATCAACCTACTTGGATCTAAATTTTGGATGCCATTGGACTTGTCTTGATTCATTTATCCCACTTTTTAGCCTCCTTGGGTAAAGTCGCACCACCTTGGAGAAGTGAGTTGGCCCACTTCTAGGATGTGGGTACTTGAGATTTTAGTGGATTTGGAACGGGCATAATTCAAAACCTAGGTCTAGTTGGTCACTTCATCAAATCTTGCCTTGGGGATAGCATTCCTAGTTTTAAGGGATTGTGGTCCACTTAGGTCAAACCTTGAATCTCTAGATCTAGACCTATTCATCCATCAAGACTTTAATTGCCCACTTATCTCATGCAATAGGAGTCATCAACCACAAGTTAATTTCACTTTGACTCCATTATCCCAATTCCCAGGGCACTGGTCTCTCTCCAAGTCAATTCGACTTTCCTAGATTGTTGGATTAACTTGTGGTTTGACCCTTGTGTGGTGAACTAAACCCTTTGATGTCATCATATATCATGATCAAGCTTGTCACTTGTACTAGTTAGCCCCAATTCAGCCCCTAAACTACCCTGCATTGGACACGGTTCCCAAGGCAATGGATTTTCTCACATTGAACTAGTACTTCAATCCTGGATCCCATTTCAAATATTATAAGTCACTCTCACATCAACAATGAACCAAAGCTATACTCATTGAACCCCTCACTTGTCTTGTGACTTCATCCTTAGGTCTAGGATAAACCATACACCTTACTTCACTTAGAATTAACTTGATTTGTTGTCTTGGTTTTGATCTCTCCTATCGGGAGTAGATCGAGTATCCCCTTTTGTTGTCTGGGCTAGATAACATAAAGTGAAGGTTGCCTCGACCGGCGTGACAACCATATATTGGAGTTCGAGGTGATCGTGGTTGCACCTTTTGAGTTGCCCTTCCCTATTGCCATCCATGAGTGGATACATCCATAGGGGTAACTACAGTTTAGGTGATAACAGGTGGAAACCAAGGGGACCTGCCATGACCTGATCAGGGGTATTTAGCCCCAAAATTAACACTCTACACAATATAGCCCCAAAAATTGGCCTTTACAAAGAAAAAATAAACCCATCACTCGGGTACATCTGGAAGGAACGTTTCGAACACTCTGAGGCATAACACTCCCAAACCAAGAGACTTAACTATTATCTTTACTTTGCATTCTCTCTGTTTGTATCACCCCTTTTCTTTTTCTTTTCATCTACTTGGGCATGCCTCTTTACTTTTCTATTTCATGCTTTGATAGAGGGGCAGTGCTCTATAGGTCATCTTGACTTAAAAGCAAGAAGTTCATAGGTCGCGATCCCACCAAACCCCTAGCTAGAGGAATCTCTAGGACACAATCAACTCTAAGACACATTTTCAAATGGTCAACACTTGGTAACTTGATAACAATGGAGGGGAAACAGCAGTCAACTTCATCAATCCTCTGACCAAGGATGAAGACCAGAATTATGAAGTGAAATGGATGGACGAATAGCCATACTATGGACCTAGAGAAGGGGGTACAAGTCCTTACAAGATACAAACATTAACTAGGTTCAATGGTCATAAGTAAATCAAGGATCTACTACCCTCGTCAACTTGAAAGTGTGATACTACTAGCTATACTCATCAGACAGCTAATACATCAACTAAAAAAGTAGCAACATCTAGTACATCATTAATTAATTCATCATCATGCATGACATAGCAATAAAGACATTGGCATATCACTAATCATCACATTATGCATCTCATCATTTAAAGGGGGAGGCCTAAGAGCAGCAAAGATAGGCCTCAATATTCTGATTTACAATCTTACTCAAAAGCAAAAGTTTGTCTAGAAAAAGGTATGCCCCACAAAGTGTCACATAACAACCCTATTATCACACTACCATGATTACAGATCAGTTTCCTGTATATTTTTGAGCCAGTCTTCTACACATTTTTTATGAGATCAGCCTATGATGAGCAGCATTTTGATGATCACTCGCATATATTCAATGGATCCAGAGTTTGCACAGTTACAATCTCATGCCAGGACTAAGCCCCATGACCCCAGGTTGGTGACTGAGATAGCCATTCCTCTATCATCCAGGGAAGATTGATGACAGTGAGCATGTTATATTCAGATGCAGTGCTTCAATGTGGATCAGGGACTCAGGTACATGATCCAGCAGGTATATTTTGGTACATGTGGGTTGTTGATGTGCTCTTCCTCTTATCTAGGTAGTTTATGACTAGGTATATTGTGATGGTTGTTAGCTTTATCTCATTTGCTTCTTACTTGCTATTTAGATTAAAAGTGGTTTGTTACTATTAGTAGGAGGTTCTTGAATATACTCGTTGGTCATACCCTTACTCCATGAAGTACTGACTTGTCCATTCCCTTATTTTAGGGCCTTTGCTATCCATGGCAGCATTAGTCAATTTCTCCATCCATCCATAATCTTCCAGTTTTGTTTTTATTTTGACTCATACCTTAGCTAGTGATCTTGAGGACTTCCCCCACCTAGACCTCTCTGTTGGATAGATTCCCAGTTTGCATTGTGTCTCGGATCTGGAGTGTGTGATTTTAGTCACAATGGTTGTTCTCCTCTAGTCCTCGAAACCAACTATTCCTACAAACAGTGTTGCTAAACACTAAAGCATCAGATCTTAAATGTTATATCTAAGGGATGCTTAGTCAGCAAAAACAGTGTTGCTAAACACTAACCATGCATATCTATATTAGCTAGTCAGTGGCCAAGGGACGCTCACTCATCCTTTGTATGATGTAAGGTCGTTTACCCCTACAGGGCAACAGGGTGGTCACTCCATCACACCTATGGACGGTGGTGGGAAATGGAGGTCATACCGAGTCATTATCTGAGAGGCCCACCAGGCTATTCAGGACGCCTGCTCTTGGAGGCTGGCTAGTGAAAATCTATAAAGTGAAATAAATGTTAAATCTTAAATATGAAAGCTGACAAATAATAAATTGCTAAAAGGTTGCTTGTCTAGAGTCTATTGGAAGCATTCTCATCACTCTACCCATTTGTGAGACACCACCATTCCTCGTGTTATCTTCTATCCAGTATATGCGTAGGTGGTCTCCCTAGTTCCTTCATCCGAGAGGTTGCAGTGTTGAGATTGTCGAGTCCTTCCCCTAGCCTAGCCTTTGTTTTTCCACCCTCACCCATGGTTAGCAAATTGTTCAAGTTCGTAAACGAGTATACACTTGAAAATCGTGTTTGTAGTAGCTAGTTACTTTGATCTAGACTTATCTTATTTATATTATTTACATGCTTACGCCAGTTAAACATCATTCTATGCTTTTGTGTAACTATTGATATAATTGAAGGAGCATATCATAACCATTTGTACTTGCAGCAGCAGTTATTCATGGTCTGTATCATTATTTTTATCATTTTTTACCTGGTCAACCTAGTTTGACCAAGTCAACCACAGGGTCCGAGATGAGTTTGAGCAAACAGTGTTCGAGATGCATTATTCATGGCCCATATGTGTCCATTAGATGGTTCCATACCTCAGACAGCAGTTTCAGATGATGCTTTGATGGATTTTTATGATTATTATTATTTACAGACCATTATTTTTATTATTCTGGGCATGGATGAGCTTACAGAGGTATCTTTTGATGGTCACATAATGTATGAGTACTCATTCCTAGTGGATTTGAGCATTCTAAGCTCATTGGTGCACTCAGTTATCAGTTTCAGGCACTTACAGGTGATGATATAGTCAGATTGCCACTTTTCTCTAGTTTGCCATTACAGAAATGGCATGTCCAGCACTTGCATTGAGCTAGCACGTTCTCCTAGGGCACTACAGAGGGAGATAGTGGTCCATCCAGTCGTTATTACCATTGTACCCCATCCCCAGACATTTTGGTATAGTCATATTTGTGTCATAGTAAAAGAAGAACCAAAACATTACAACATAAAGAAAAGGACCAAAAAATATAGCTTTCAAAAGAATGGATGGCCCAAGCAACGAGGCATGTCTTCAATAACAATCTCATAAGATTAAATGAGCCATTAACATGTGCCACATCAAATCTTTTATTACAACAGAAATCTTCCCCAATATCCAAGATTACATCAAGAGCCAAGGAGGGTTTGAAACCTCAGACTTAATATCTTCTCATGTGCAAAGGTTTTCCTTCTAGAGAACCTCAAATATACTTGCTTGTATCTTCACCTCCACCTCCTACATGATCTTCAACTAAGCTTAGAGGGGATTTCCCTATCAATCAAACCGTGAGAAACACATGAGGGAGCTACTCTTTAAATAGAGTCTCTAGCTCAACCTGTCACAATAAAATAATATTAGTGGATTTTAGATCCACTTTTCTCTGCAAGAAGAATCAAGAAAATAACTTGGAGTCTTCTAGATCCATGTTTTCTCCAAGGAAAACAATAAAATACTAGAGTCTCATAACCAACTTACAAGACAAGTCAAATAATGCATAAAATAATCAGCAATGAGTTGTGGCTATGCCACATATCTCCTCGTCAAGGTGGACGTCTCCATCATATAAGGTTTCAACCATACAAAAACCTCTCTAAGTGGCACATGTAGCCTCTCCAAGTGTGACTTCCCATCAAATTGTATGAAAATGTGTAATGTGGCATCCATAAGTGGGGCGCCTCCCTTCATTGAGACAAAAAGCCTTGGGATTCTTAAAACAAGCCCAAAGTAATAAAATCCACAAAGACTGTTTTCTATAAAACTTCTTGAAATGTATATTGCTTGATCAAGGTCTTTGACTTTTATTGCAAAACAGAAATTTCACCTCCAACCTCGGAGGTTTCCCTAATCTTAACCCTGTGAATTTTCAGCAGCAAAAAAAGTACAATATTTCACTTCCAAACAGTCCAATTTTCTAGGCTGTCCAAGGAGAAAGATGCCAAACAACTTGGATAAGTTCCATCCCTCTAGGGCAACTTTTCTCACATAAACCAGATCTGAAATCTATATTTTATAGTAGTTATAACAGCAGTACAACAGCAGGTATAGCAGGAGCACAACCCCTTAGATTCCTCAATGGAGATATTAAATCACTTAACGATTGTCCTTTTACTTATATCAACTCATCAAGACATATACAGATGTAAATCACAATACATGAAGAACATATATGGCTGAAAATCAAATCTGGAAAATGGACAAGTTTTGCACTGCTGAAAACTTCATTTATATAATCAAGATGAAGTACATGTACATAGTAACATACCATAGCCTTCTCTCAAGGCTAGTACAAATCCACTCGCTCTCCAAAATACTAGCTAGTGTAAATCAACAAAACCCTAGCTCCAAGGAGCTCCAATATTCAAGAATCACTCCAACATATCCTCCAAGGTAAGACCCTGCCCCGCCACACCCATCTCCCTCTTGATCTTGATCCAAAATCCATGTTCTCCCACACTTCCTCCCTCTATGATATTTCAGGGCAGCCCTTTATCCAAGTTACCTCTCCACCCCCTCCCTCTTGCTACTTATTCACTTCCCACAATATCTGGGAGGCCGTTTGGGTAATGAGTTCCAGCAAAGCAGCGGATGAAGAGGGATTTCAAGTTGAACTCTTCAAGCATGGCCTCCACACACTAGAATACACGGCTGATCTGTTTAACTAATTGGTTCGTACAAGCTTTCTAGAACCTTGGTCACATCATATTATTCACCTAATCCACAAATCGAACCCTAGGTCATATCCCAATAATTACAAAACGATCATGGTTGGCCACACATTCTCAAAAATTTATGCTATAGTCCTTCATATGTAGCTTTCTGTGACGAACTACAGTTTGCTAACTGAATAAACATCCAAAATAGATATGACAATATAAAAGAATCCATACGGATAAATATATATAATATGAGAAAAGTATGAAATTACAAATAAGAGGG
This sequence comes from Larix kaempferi, assembly GCA_027924585.1. Classification (NCBI taxonomy): domain Eukaryota; kingdom Viridiplantae; phylum Streptophyta; class Pinopsida; order Pinales; family Pinaceae; genus Larix; species Larix kaempferi. The sequence continues at coordinate 5,010,136 of BSBM01000034.1, forward strand.
CCCTTATATATAATCCCTAAAGGGCACCCTGGTGACTCTTTACAAAGAGTTGCATCCCTTACTTATTATTATTATTATTATTATTATTATTAATTATTAATTATTATTATTTGTTTGTGCTTATTGATATATTTATGTTCATAACATTGTCCGCCCCTTTTAAGATGCTTTGTCCTCAAAGCATATAAGGGTTACGTCTTGTCATAATTATTTATCTTTGAGGTTAACGATACGAGATGATATGATCTTTCAAGTGTCGAACTGCAAGAGGATCTGACCACCCTAACTCAATCTTGTTAGTTTTCGTACCTTGATATGTGTTCCCCTAGTGACTCCTAGCCTAAGTCACTAAAGAGGGGGAAGTGGGACCCTCACATTAATTACACATTAATGAGACTTTATGTTTTTAAAGTCACTTTTTGTCTAAAGTTAGAAGTGGGTGAGCAATAAATTAATTAAGTGATTTAATTAATGTGACTTTTGCTCACATCTAATCTCAACCATCAGATTGAGTAATCCTCCATCGTTGGATTAAGATTCCCATTTAGGGATTGGACAAAAAGGAGGGAGGCTCCAAAACCTATTCATTATTGTGATGTGAATGAGAGGCAGAGAGTGAGGTCGAGAGAGCTGCTAGGGCACGAGTTTCCACAGGGTACTGCACGCAAATCGAGACTGCCATTGTCTCCATTGGCACGAGTTTCCACAGGCTCGAGTTTCCAGTGTGGCTCTAACTTCGAGGCATGCATTTGGCATGAGTTATCAGCACAATTTTTCCTGATAGCAGGTTAGCTACAGCACTCAACTCGTGGTGAAGATACAGGAAACACCGTACAGCAGGTACCATTCCCAGCACGCAGTTCGAGGAGTATCTGGGCACCATTCCCGAGATACATTCTGCAGAATCTGTGGTGAAGGTACAGGGCACGGGTTTCAGAAATTTGGCAGGAGAATCTGGGCACCATTCTCGTGATACCTTCTGCTGAATCTGTGGTGAAAGTCAGGGCACGGGTTACACAGTATTAGCACTAAATTTCTGAAAGATATCAGCACAGAATTCGAGGAACTTCAGCACAGAAATCGAGGGTGATTTCTGTCAGTATTCTTTGCACAGAATTCGAGGTACTTGGCACAGAACTCGAGGAGAACTCAGGGATACAGACTGTGTATTTTCCAGCACAGTTTATGAGTAAATTCTGGCACGTATTTCTATGCTGTGGGCACACAAAACGAGGTTCAGTTTGGTGCACAACTTTCCAGAAAGATTTTGCTGAGTGGTGAAGATAAGTTAAATTCTTCATTGTAATGCTGTGATGAATATTTTGCTAATGAAATAATATCTCTCTCTCTCAACTGGTTTTCCCCGTGGGGGTTTTTCCAGGGCTCGATTTGGCCAAAAATCACTGAATACATTTTCATGTGTGATTGTTATTTGCTTGCAGCCTGTTAGTAGCATTTAATTGTGTGTTTACTGTTAAAGCATTTTGTAATAAGTAACCTACAGCCTATGCAAAACCGGCTGTAGGTGAAAACCACCAAAACTTGACATAAACCAGCTGGCAGTTAAAGGGCAGAAAATACTACATGGTATCAGAGCACAGGGGGCAGAAAAACAAGTGAGTTTGCAGACACACATAAAAATTGCAGATCTCAGAAAGTTCAGTATTCTTTCCTTCTGTTAGTGGGCAGCGTTCTATTGGTTTGATTTTCAGATGGCTACAGGTTTGAGGATTGAAGACAGGTTGAATGGGACAGAAAATTTTGTGCCTTGGAAGGCCAGAATTTTGTTGCTTTTGGAGGAGAATGAGTTATGGGTAGAGGTGGTGAGGAACACCACCACAAACCCCATTACCATTCCAGATGGCTCGGATGCTACAGCTCTTTCAACCTTCAACAAGAAAGACTATAAGGCTAGGAGAATCATACTTGATGCAGTAAAAGACCACATCATCCCTCACATTTCCGGGAAGACCAAGGCACATGAGATGTGGAGTGCCTTGATCAGCTTGTTTGAGAGCTCCAACGAGAACAGGAAGATGGTTCTCAAGGAGAAGCTCAAGAGTATCAGGATGACTGGAGGAGAGGAAATCACAGCTTATCTCACTAGGATCTCTGCAGTTCGGGATGAACTGGCAGCGGTTGGTGAACTAGTATCCCCTACAGAGCTAGTACGCACAGCAATGAATGGGGCTTCAAGGCCCTGGAGTGCATTTGTGCAGGCCATTGTGGGCAGGGAGAACCTACCATCATGGGAGAGGTTGTGGGACGACTTTGTGCAGAAGGAGACCAGGAGGGGTCTCGTACAGGGCAGTTCATCAGGTGGTGTAGCAGATGAGGAGAACGTGGCTCTGACAGCCAAAGGGAAGAAGAAGAAGGGTCCCAAGAAGAATGGGGCCAAGGCGCAGCAGCGACAGCAGCAGCATCCACAGGGTGGGCAGAAGAAGGACTTGAGTAAAATCAAGTGCTACTGTTGTCAGGCGTTTGGGCACTATGCATCTCAGTGTCCAAACAAGAAGAGGAAGAAGGGACCGGGTCAGCAGACAGCAGCCTCAGCAGAGATTGATGAGTTTGGTCACAGGTTTCAGAGGGAGTTTTCCCTATATGCTGGACAGAGTGAGAGAGAGAGAGTCTCCTTAGCCACCGGCATTAACATGGATTTGGAGATTGAGCACTCATTGTTGACAGGGCATCAGACAGGTCCTTCCACCACTGGTATGTGGTATATTGACAACGGAGCCTCGAGACACATGACAGGTACTCGAGAATTTTTCTCCGATTTATCACGAATAGAGAGAGAGGTGGAGGTTGTACTTGGTGACAACACCATTGTTAGAGCAGTGGGTCAGGGGACAATTATATTTGAGAGGGAGTCCATGAGTCCCATGACTTTGAGGGATGTGTTGTACGTCCCTGGGCTGAAAAAGAACCTTGTTTCAGTTTCCACGATTGAGGACAGGGGTCTTGGGGTGTGCTTCTCAGATGGGAGAGTGCAAGTGTTTCCCAAGACCACGGGTGTATCTACTCCCATGGATATTGGAGTTAGATGTGGACGACTGTACAAGCTATTGTTTCAGCCACAGCAGCAGCAGCAGTGAGCTATGTGAGTTATGGCACAGGAGGATGGCCCATTTACATCACCCCGCTCTAGGAGTGTTGAGGAGCATGGTCATAGGTTTAACTGAGTTTGACACTGAGCAAAATGATGTGTGCAGAGGGTGTGCTTTGGGAAAGTACACCAAGACCGTGTTTCCTAGCAGTGACACGAGAGCAGCAGGGGTGCTCGATCTGATTCATACTGACATTTGTGGTCCTATGTCCTCAGTATCTTTGTCTGGCCATGAGTACTATATCAGCTTCATTGATGACTACTCCAGGAAGACCTGGATCTACTTCTTGAGGAGCAAGAAGTCCCCACTTGTATTGAGTGTCTTCCAAGGGTTTAAAGCCCTTGTGGAGAAGCAGACGAGGAGGAAGATCAGGATGTTGAGGTCAGACAACGGGGGTGAGTATACCTCCAAGGAGTTCAGCGCATTCTGCAGACAGGAGGGTATACAGCGTCAGTTGACAGTTCCCTACACTCCTGAGCAGAATGGAGTAGCAGAGAGGAAGAACAGGTCGATCGTTGGAGCAGCGAGGGCCATGCTTCATGATCAGGGGTTACCGTTCTTTCTGTGGGCTGAGGCCTGCAACACTGCAGTGTACCTGCAGAACAGGAGTCCCACCGTGCCTTGGGGAGGATGACTCCAGAGGAGATGTATTTAGGCAAGAAGCCTGAGGTGAGCCACTTTCGGATATTTGGCTCTCTGACTTACTCTCACGTCCCCTCAGAGAGGAGGACGAAGTTCGAGCCCACCGCAGAGAGAGGCATCTTTGTGGGTTACGACGAGACTTCGAAGGCATATCGGCTTTACATTCCTGGCCAGAGGCAAGTTGTAGTTAGGCGAGAAGTAAAGTTTGATGAGGAGAGGGCCTTCAGGAAGTCGAGAGAGATGGATCAGGGGGAGACACCAGCTCCCACACCTCAGTTGGTACAAGCTTCTTCGATACAGGTTACAGGTCCACAGGTTTCTAGGGGGACTGGATCACAGGGTACAGGTACAGGTTCTACAGGGTCAGTGGTTCAGATTACAGGTACTTCAGGGACAGGTACAGGGACAGGTACAGGGAGTGGCACAGGTTCAGGATCACCAGTTTCAGGCTCACAGATTGCAGGGTCTTATGGGACTAGTTCATCAGCTATAGGTCCTAGGGGTGTTAGACCTCATGCTTCTGGCACGCCCTCAGATGAGGATACACCAGGTTTGGAGGAGCCTTCAAGGAAGAAGAAGCCTAAGTGGCTTCAGGACACCTTGAAGGAAGCGGAGGCATTTGGCAGACCTCAGGAGCAGATCAGGACGATTTTTGAGCCAGACAGATATGGGACGGCCCTTGTTGCGAGTCTTCGTGACTCTGCGCCTTCTACCTTTGAGGAGGCTTCTCAGCATCAGGTATGGAGAGATGCCATGATGGAAGAGTACCATTCCATCATGAAGAATGATGCTTGGGAGATTGTACCGAGACCTGAGGGGAAGTCAGTTGTGACTTCCAAGTGGCTCTACAAGGTCAAGCATGCAGCAGATGGCAGTGTAGAGAAATTCAAGGCTCGGTTTGTGGCTAGGGGGTTCTCACAGGTTGACGGAGTCGACTATGATGAGACTTTTGCTCGAGTGGCTCGGTATTCCTCTATCAGGGCAGTGATATCGATTGCAGCAGAGATGGGTTGGAGGATCCACCAGATGGATGTGAAGACCGCATTTCTCAATGGTCTTCTGCAGGAGGAGGTGTATTTGGAGCAGCCACAGGGATTCGAGATGCATGGGAGAGATTCTCATGTTTGCAGGCTTAGGAAAGCCTTGTACGGTCTGAAGCAAGCTCCCAGAGCTTGGTACTCCAGGATAGATGCATATCTGATTTCGATGGGATTCCAAAAGAGTGAGGCTGATCCCAACCTATACTACATTGTGGTTGGTGGAGATCCACTCATTCTTCTGCTATATGTTGATGATTTATTTATCACTGGAGATGAGCGTCTTATTGCTCGGTGCAAGAGAGATCTTGCTACTGAGTATGAGATGACAGATATTGGGCTGATGCATTACTTTTTGGGGATGGAGGTATGGCAGGAGCCAGGACATATTTTCCTAGGACAGGGGAAGTATGCTGCAGAGATTCTGAAGACTTTTCGGATGGACGACTGCAGGCCTATGTCTACACCTATGATCACCAACTTGAAGCAACTTCATGCTTTAGATGGTAAGTTGGTGGATCCCACACTATATCGTTAGCTCATCGGATCGTTGATGTATCTGGTCAACACCAGGACAGACTTGTGCTTTGCAGTCAACACTCTTAGCCAGTTCATGGTGCAGCCTAGGAGTGTACACTGGAGTGCTGCAAAGCACATTTTGAGATACCTTACAGGGACGGTGGATTATGGTCTGGACTACAGGGGTTCAGGTGGAGTTAGATTGATTGGGTTCACAGATTCAGACCGGGCAGGTTGCGTGAGGGACCGGAAGAGTACTTCCGGTTGCTGTTTCAGCTTGGGCTCGGCAGCAGTGTCGTGGTTCAGCAGGAAACAGAAGTCCGTTGCATTGAGTTCTGCTGAGGCTGAGTATATGGCAGCCAATCAGGCGACTTGCGAAGCACTGTGGCTTCGTAAGTTATTGGTAGATTTATTTGATCAGCAGCTGAGGCCTACGGTGATTTACTGCGACAATCAGAGTTGCATTCAGCTCTCTGAGAATCCAGTTTTTCATGACAGGTCAAAGCACATTGAGATCAGGTACCACTTCATTCGGGACTACGTTCAGAGAGGAGCAGTTGAGCTACAGTATATATCCACTGATCAGCAGGTTGCAGATGTCTTGACGAAATCTTTGGGGAGGGGGAAGTTTGTCTTCTTCAGAGATAAGTTGGGAGTGGTGCGGAACACCTTCCTCGGTAAGAGGGAGTGTTAGTTTTTGTACCTTGATATGTGTTCCCCTAGTGACTCCTAGCCTAAGTCACTAAAGAGGGGGAAGTGGGACCCTCACATTAATTACACATTAATGAGACTTTATGTTTTTAAAGTCACTTTTTGTCTAAAGTTAAAAGTGGGTGAGCAATAAATTAATTAAGTGATTTAATTAATGTGACTTTTGCTCACATCTAATCTCAACCATCAGATTGAGTGATTCTCCATCGTTGGATTAAGATTCCCATTTAGGGATTGGACAAAAAGGAGGGAGGCTCCAAAACCTATTCATTATTGTGATGTGAATGAGAGGCAGAGAGTGAGGTCGAGAGAGCTGCTAGGGCACGAGTTTCCACAGGGTACTGCACGCAAATCGAGACTGCCATTGTCTCCATTGGCACAAGTTTCCACAGGCTCGAGTTTCCAGTGTGGCTCTAACTTCGAGGCATGCATTTGGCATGAGTTATCAGCACAATTTTTCCTAATAGCAGGTTAGCTACAGCACTCAACTCTGGTGAAGATACAGGAAACACCGTACAGCAGGTACCATTCCCAGCACGCAGTTCGAGGAGTATCTGGGCACCATTCCCGAGATACATTCTGCAGAATCTGTGGTGAAGGTACAGGGCACGGGTTTCAGAAATTTGGCAGGAGAATCTAGGCACCATTCTCGTGATACCTTCTACTAAATCTGTGGTGAAAGTCGGGGCACGGGTTACACAGTATCAGCACTAAATTTCTGAAAGATATCAGCACAGAATTCGAGGAACTTCAGCACAGAAATCGAGGGTGATTTCTGTCAGTATTCTTTGCACAGAATTCGAGGTACTTGGCACAGAACTCGAGGAGAACTCAGGGATACAGACTGTGTATTTTCCAGCATAGTTTATGAGTAAATTCTGGCACGTATTTCTATGTTGTGGGCACACAAAACGAGGTTCAGTTTGGTGCACAACTTTCCAGAAAGATTCTGCTGAGTGGTGAAGATAAGTTAAATTCTTCATTGTAATGCTGTGATGAATATTTTGCTGATGAAATAATATCTCTCTCTCTCAACTGGTTTTCCCCGTGGGGGTTTTTCCAGGGCTCGATTTGGCCAAAAATCACTGAGTACATTTTCATGTGTGATTGTTATTTGCTTGCAGCCTGTTAGTAGCATTTAATTGTGTGTTTACTGTTAAAGCATTTTGTAATAAGTAACCTACAGCCTATGCAAAACCAGCTGTAGGTGAAAACCACCAAAACTTGACATAAACCAACTGGCAGTTAAAGGGCAGAAAATTCTGCAAATCTTTCACAATACTACATGGTGACGACCCCTATAACCTGGAAACTGGTAAGATTTCACGTTTGAACTTCTTTTCAACATAGTAGTATCTTCTCTTGCGCTTTCATCTTAATTTTGTTTAGAAATAATTGTCTGCACAAAACTTCTTGTTTAAGATGCTTTGCCCTTAAAGCATATAAGGGTTACATCTTGTCATAATTATTTATCTTTGAGGTTAACAATACGAGATGATATGATCTTTCAAGTGTCGAACAGAATTGTCGAACTGCAAGAGGATCTAACCACCCGAACTCAATCTTTCGCAATACTACATGGTGACGACCCCTATAACTTGGAAACTGGTAAGATTTCATGTTTGAACTTCGTTTAAACATAGTAGTATCTTCTCTTGCGCTTTCATCTTGATTTTGTTAGAAATAATTGTCTGCACAAAACTTCTTGTTTTATGTTCCCAAACATTATATCGATTTTGTCCTTGTTTAAAGATAGCCATACGCAGTGATCAATTTGAGGAAGGAGGAACTGTGTTAGTTTTTATGAAACTCGACATTTCGATCCCACTTTGGGATCATCCTTAGGAGTTGATGCTCAAAGAGGTGAAAAATTTATTAAGTTCCCAGAGATCCTTGGATAAATAGGGTTAGAGTCGATAATCTGGGAAAGAAGAGTGAAAATACGTTGACTAGTTAACTTCAATAGTGAAGAAAAACATATAAGGACAAATGTAAGCAAATAATACTTGAATGTTTTATGTAAAAGGAGTTTAAAGGAGAAGGGGTGGATAATCAAGGTTACAATAATATTTATCCTAAAATGATTCTTTTAGAAAAACTAGAGTTATAAAGATTTATTTATTATGAAGTAGGTGCCAAGTTAACTAGGCTAAGATAACGTGAAAAGTTAAAGTGAAAAGTTAACTTAAACTAAGAAGCTAAAAAAGGGGGGAAGAGAAATTAAAAATTAAAACCTTAATGATTGAAGAAAAGGTAGAAAATTTAAAAATTACAATTAATATACTATGGCTCAAGATGAGAGAGGTTTTGATTTAAAAAGGCAACCTAAAGGTAAAGAAGAACTAAACAAATAAGCACAAAGGAATGAAAATAACTAATCATTAAGGAGGGAAATTTCTTCTTAAGAGCTAAACATTCACCAAGGTGTGTTTTTTTGTGAAGGGAAAGTAGAAGGGGTAACCAAGTATGGCTAAGTTTGGTGCCATCATCCCTATTAAGACACTCTTGATTCATATCAATCCCTATTTTCTCTCTTATTTTCCTCTTGGCTGGTTATCCTCTTTTGCAACGACCATGGCGTTTTCAAGACAAATATGGTGTTTGGAAAAGTGTGAGTGTTCTGCTAAAGCAGATTTCTCGTACCTATCATGCCTTTGGTCAACTCCATGTTCTTTTCGTTTCTATGGATCTCTTTGTTTCATCGATGTAAACTTTTCCGCAAGAACAAGGAACTGAATATACACCTTTACAAGACCTAGGTTCGATAGGGTCATTAAGAGAGTCAACCATTTTCCTAATAGAATTGGGAGGGGTAAAAAAGACCTTAAATCCTTTCCTTCTTAGGGTTTTTGCTAATCTATTTGTAGTGCCATTTATGTAAGGGAGGAAGACTCTTCTTTCTTTATTGTTCCTCATGTTTTCATCATTTTCTTTTCTTTTTACCTTATTTTTATTGGTGTTCACGACTACCTTCTTAAATTGTCTAATTCTTGTTCAATGTGATCTTTATCTGAGATTCTATAAGCCCTCCTTACCAAAGTAGTGATAACACCAATCATTTTCTTTTCTTTTTACCTTATTTTTATTGGTGTTCGCTACTACCTTCTTAAATTGTCTACTATAATATCCATTCATTCTAAAGACTTGGCCTAAGTGTTCTAATTCTTGTTCAATGTGATCTTTATCTGAGATTTTATAAGCCCTCCTTACCAAAGTAGTGATAACACCAATCTTCTAATGAGAAGTGATGAGAATTAGCATGAAGGTACCTTTCTATGTGCGTCTTCTTCCTATAGACTTGGTGTGCTATTGAACCATCTTATTTCTTTGAGACTAAAACGTCAAGAAAAGGTAGACTATTATTCGTTTCCATCTCCATGGTGAACCTGATACTATTGTTTTGGTTTTTGAGATGTTCTAAAAATTTAACTAGGTTACTCTCTCCATGAGGCCAAACTACATCTGTGTCATCAACATAACACTTCCGTCTTTTTGGTTTTAGGGGGAATGAATCTATGGCTTGTCTCTCAAATCTTTCCATGTAAATATTTACAACAATGGTTGAGAGGAGTGACCCCATTGCCACTCCCTCCAATTGCTCATAGAAATATTTTTGGAAAGTGAAATAGGTACATAGTAGATAGACCTCAACAAGTTTTGTTGTGTCATTGTTGGTGAGATCCCTTATGGTTTCAATGGCTTCACTAAAAGGGATTTTCGTATATAAAGATACAACGTCAAAGCTCACAAGGATGTCTTCCTTGTTGAGTTTTCCATTGCAAATCTCTTCAACCTAGCTCTCAAATTCTTTCACAAAAGAGTTTGTCTTTCCTACAAGAGGTTTGAGCAAGATTGCTAATAATTTCGCTAACATGTACGTGGGCAATTCAATGGTGTTAACGATTGGGAGAATAGGTGATCCCTCTTTGGGGATTTTCGGGAGTCCATAAATGCGTGGGACTAAACTATCTTTGGGATATAGTCTTCTTTTCATCTCCTCGTCTATGTTTGAGTTCTTGATCGCATTGGTTATAGCTTTGCAAATGAACCTACCTCGATCCTTATCTAGTTTCATGTAGCTCCCACATGCCAGGTGCTCTTTCATTTTCTTAATGTAGTCCTCCGAGTTTAGTATGACTGTTGCATTACCTTTATCTGCCCTAACGATTTTGATTTCTTTGTTAGCTCTTAGGTTGTGCAGTGTGTCCATCTCAGGTTGTCCTTTTTCAATATTATGATTCTTTTATAAGTATGAATATTGGTGTTCATGTTGATTTTGTCGTTGGTCACGACAACTCCTGTGATTTGAATGCCAATGAGGAACCCTTGTATTTTGAACCTTATTCTTGGAACATTCGTCTTTTGAAACTTTTTGCGATTCACTGGTTGACACTATTCTCTTATTAGCATTCTTCTGAATTGGGACATCGATTGGATCTGTATCGGTTCATTTTTCTAACGTCTGTATTCTAACGTTCGATGACTCATTTATTCCAACTGGGTCAGTCATTGTCTCCTTATCAACCATTGGTTCCTTGTTCATAGATTTCTCTAACTTGTTCTGTAGGATATAGGGACTTCTTTTCATTCTTAAGTTTCTTAATTAGTGTAAGAAAAAATTGATTATCACTTCTTAAGCATATAAGTTTTCATCCTTATCAGCGACAACCTCTTCAACTTCCTTTTGCATTTTTTGTATTGACTTCTAATTTTCCTGCAAAATCACCTTTGAGATATCCTTGAAGTATCCGTTGATGGAGCTTCTGAATCTGACTTCATTATAATGTCCTACAAACTGATTTTCTTCTTTTTATAAGAAAATGTCAAAAAGTTTTTCCCCGTGTCGAAAATGAACGTACCCAATGTATTTATCGAGGTTGAACCTAGAATTATGTCACCATCGTCGTTCCACAAGGATTTAATAACGAATTGTGATATGAAGGTATAGTCTCCAATATTTAGTTGTAAATTGTTTATTTTATATTGTTTATCATCCCAAAAGTCTAACTTTTCACCTATATTTGACTCAAGAATCACTAACTCATTAGCGAATTCATCACTAATATAATTAATACATTCAGCAGGAGCAATAGAAATAGTAATATATTTCCCTCCAAATGTCCCTTTAATTTCAAGTAGCACCTTAACATAAGAGGGCCCTTATATATAATCCTTATTTTAAGAGGGCCCTTATATATAATCCTTAAAGGTCACCTTGGTAACTCTTCACAAAGAGTTGCATCCCTTTATTATTAGTAGTAGTATCATTTATTTGTGCTTATTGATATATTTGTGTTCGTAACACTTTCTAGGGAGCTTGAGTAGAGACATGTAAAGCTAGAGGACGGGCTAGATTTAGGCCAACATAAGAAACCATTGACAAGATTCTTATGCTCTAGGCCATCATTGAGGAGGCACGCCCCTTCTCTTCAAAAGTTTATTGTTTCTTTGTAGACTTTCGAAAAGCTTTTGACTCGGTCCCAAAGTGACATTATTTCAAAGGCTCAAAGACATTGGCATTTCCTAGACCCTTCTAGTCGCCATTATAAGATTATATGAGTTGATTCTTGGTCGTCTTCGCACAGCACATGGGGTATCAAATTTTATCAAGAGTACCATTTGGTTCAAGCAAGGGTGTCCCTTATCCCCCACTTTATTTGGGACCTACATCAACGAGCTCAAGTCCTTCCTACAAGAGCACATCCAACACAAAGATGGGTTACTTCTCCACTAGGTCTTGATCTCTATTCTGTTGTTTGTTGACATGTGGTCCTCTTGGCCTCATCTCCGGAGGGATTGCAGAGACATCTACATGCCTTAGCCCTCTTCTGTGATCTTCGTCAATTGATGGTCAACCTGGGTAAAACCAAGATCATGATCTTCAACAAATTGAAGAAGCTCCTAACAAATTTTCATTTCTTCATTAGAGGGAAGGAGATAGAGATCACTAGCTCCTATACCTATCTGGGAGTACAATTCACGTGACCTTGTTTCAGCCAACAACATGCCGTTCATCCTCGATTCAAAAAGGGCTACGGATCCTTAGCCCTTCTCGAGAGATAGTGCTTCATACACCATTTTCAAGACATCTTGTCCAAGATGTCTTTCATGGACACTCTCATCCGACCCATGGCCCTCTGTGGCTCAAAGGTTTGGGGGCCATGTCTACTAGACTCTGATTGGACCTCAACAAAGAGAGTGCATATCCTCTGTCGCATCAAACAGACAGTACCTCAGCCCATCATACTTGCAGAGTTCGGTGTCTATCTCTTTCGGCTTGAGACTGTGTTCAGCCTTGTCTCACTCTTGCATCGCCTTTGGAGCTTCACTGAGTCAAAAATGTGGCAAGATCAATACTACCCATATTTGGCCTATCGTTCATCGGATTCCATTTCCTTAGTTATCCCTTCAGACTGCACTCGGTGTTGATATGGGGGAGTCACAGATCTTTTGGCGTTTGTTAGTAGTGCGATGGATCAGCTCCCTCCATTTAAGTATTCCCTGGATGCGCCTAGACGCCTCTTTCCTACCAAGCAGGAGTTGTATAGAATCACCCACGACAACATTTATAAGTAGTTTGTGTAGGTCACTTGGATCAACCATCAAGGCGGGTTACGTCCAAAGATGGCCATTTACATTAAGCACTTTATGGATTTGAGGGACAATCTCATTGTTCAGTTTCCTTAAACACTCTGCTATTAAGCACACGCTCTTTGTATTCCCTTAGGCTAGTTCAGAGTGGCTTCTCATCATCTCAGGGTGGAGACAAATCACCAAATTGACCAATCAAATAGGATTTGCCAGGTATGTCACCTTCGAGAGGTTGAGACCAAGGAGCACTTCATTTTTTGTTGTCCTATCTACTACAAGATTCGTAGGCAATTCCATTGTATTTTTAGGGACCTTCTTCTCATGGAGCTTCAAACTCTAACCAATTTCTTCAAGTATCTCGATCGGAGATGCCTGGCCCTATACTTGCAGAAGGCCCTTCGGCTTCACTCCCTCGTCCTCCAACAACATCCATGGCCTAGACAAACCTCCACTCAATGGATTACCTCCTTTTCTTTGAGTGCTCCTTTCTTCCTCTCTAGGCACCAAGAGATAGATAGATGGCAGTACTACTTTAGACCCCAAATCAGTTAGGCTTTGGAGGACCACCTCCACTTTTGCTAGACACCAGCAGTGTGGCCAGTCTCAGCAGCATACCAGCAGTTGGATGATTTCATCTAGGTCCCAACACCAAGTACCCCACTCCAAACGATAGCACATTACCCAGTATAGTTCCTCCTCCAATTCTTCCTCGAGACAGTACCATTTTGAGATTTCCTTCATTCGGCCTTGAATGGTAGGAGAGATGCTTCCAATGAACCATGACATATTTACCACTTTTGTATCACAAATTCTATATCCATTCTCTTTGTACATTCCTCCCCTAGATCGGCTCTCCATCTTTGGGGTTCACTCTTTTTGGTTTTTAGGTTAGAGTCATACTTCTTGCTTTTATAGGATCCGCCTTAGCGCTCCCACTTTGTATTATCATTATGGTTCCACACAGCCCCATTAACCTACTTTTGTGGTAATTTGTTGAACATTAATAAAATTATCTTATCTTATCTTCTTCTCCAACAAAGGTACCCTAGGGTTTTATCAAAAAACCCTAATATCTAATCTCTAAGGGATAAACCCTAACCCTAGACCTCCTGCATGCTCCAAAATACTCCAAGAATACCAAGAAACCCTAGCGACGAGAGAGAGAGAGAGAGAGAGAGAGAGAGAGAGAGTACAAGAGAAGGCCAAGAGAGAGAGAGAGGACCAGTGCGCACTCTTCTCCAAGGTCATGTCTCAACACGAGTGAATACAAGTGAGAGAATGAAAAATAATCATCCCCAACATCTTCTTCACAAGAGAAAACCGTAGTCACAAGAGTCAAGATCCAACAAAGATGTCTCCTCCAGACTTCGCGAGGAAACCCTAGTGAACTTTCTCCAAGAAGCTAAGTACGAAGAAAAGAGTGATAATGATGATTGAGAAGGACTCTCCTTCCTCTATTCGTATGAGTAAGGAAGGCCAACAATATTATGTGTTCCCAAGCCCTTACAAGCAACCTACAATAAATTCATGTAGGCCAACACAAGTGAGATGCTACACTCCAAAGTACATGTGTCATGCTCCAAGGTGATGCCATACACAATAAGGGCTCCAAGATGATCTAGCTACACTACGTAAGTCCACATCCCTCCATCACAAGCATTTACAAACTCCATCGATCCTCCTAAGCAATGTACTCCAATAGGTCAACTACCCCCTACAAGAACATTGTCGTAGACTCAACATCCTGAGTCAATTCCAAGCCTGTGAACAAAAATCCAAGTAACGCTCCTCCAACCAAGTAGGGCATCCTCCAACCAAGTGAATTTTCCATGTGGCCACAAAGAAGGGCATCCACCAAACTAGCAAGGGACCTCCAATGCCTAAGGCAAGAATACTAGCAACTATTTGAGATCACCAATCACTCAGCAAGCTATCTCAATTGTGCAAATCTATAACATACCATCTCTCGTGTGCCAATCCATCTCAGACCATCCATGGGTTGAAAATACACCAAGTACCCCAAGTCTCATAAAGCACCCTATACATGGTTTAAACACTTTTGGAGTAACCCAAAAAACTAAGATTTTCTCCAAAGCAAGTAAACTTGTGCTCCAAGGTGCTAGATCCATCAAAACAAATGCAAAGTATTAGATCCATGAAACAAGTGAAAGTTTTCAAACCCTAACCCAGTTTCAAGCTTGATAGCTTCTCTGCATATGGTTTAATGCCCAAACCCCAGTATGCACATTTTTAACATAAAAATGACTAAAATGAAACACATGAGATTCTTTTTCAAATATAAACAACTCAGAAATTTTTAACTTTCGGGCAATAAACTCATACTCAAAAATTTAAATCAGCCAACACATAAAATTTAAACACCGATATTTTTGACCAAATTGGTCCAGGATAAAACCCCTAAGGGAAAACCTAACTGAGAGAGAATTTGTATTTCTTTAGAGAGCAAATACACAAATAAACAACTGTACTTATCACAACAAATTTCTTCTCGAAATTTGTGCCAAATTGTCACTGTACAGCCTGCTGCAATTTTCTGTACCTTCCTCGAAAATTGTGCCCAATAAGTGTTGTACAACCTCACAGTTGCGGCCTCGATTTCTGTGCAAATCCCTTCTCAAATTCTATGCAGTACGGACTGTACGGACAGCAATAAATCATGTTGTACCTTCGCCTCGAAATCTATGCAGAGTACGACTGTACGAATAGCAATAAATGCGGTTGTACCTTCACCTCGATTTATGTACAGAACTTTGTCTCGAATTCTATGCCACTATACAGTCTGGTACAATAAGGCCTCCTCAAAATCTGTGCCAAATAAATGTTAAAACCCTACTATACAGATTCTTCTCCTGCTGAACCTATACAGACTCCTTGGGAAACGTGCCAAAAATTTTCTTCTTCTCTCTGGTTCGAATTCTCTCAAACCCTCCCTTTCTTCTCCTCTCTTGCTCTCCCAAAACTCTCTCTTGGAAAAGTGAATAATTGATTTAGTTTGCCTTGCCCAAGTCCTTTTTGTTCATGGTAACTTCCTCTTTTCAATCTAATGGTCCAGATTAGATTAGATGAGGGGTTCTCATTAAATGCTTAATAAATAATTAATAAATGACATTTAGTGCACTTCATGTCATTTAATAAAGTGAGCACCCCTTTTAATTAATCACTCACTTGACTTTTCATTAAATGTGAACTTAGGATAAACCATGACTTTATATTTTAATAAAGTGACTTTAAAATTATAAAGTGCATCTCACTTTATTAATTAATAATGACTAGGGGTCACCATTTAAAGTGTTCTTGTCCACCCCAAGCCAATACTAGGTGAACAACACTTCCTAGGTAACTTTTCAACAACAAGGAGTCACTCCACCATATTCTTGCAATAAATCCATGTGAAGAGTCATCAAAGTAACCAAACCACTACATGAAACAAGGGGATGACCCCATCCAATAGGTAAAAAATATGTATTATGCCTCAACATATGTGCCAAGAAAGAGAGATTAAGGGAACATCCTCTAGAATGGTATTCAATCACACCCAAACATGATTTATGTGCCAAGAACCCCTAAATAAGCAAGGGTATCCACACACCAAGGCCCAAAGCATGTAATAGCATACCAAACATAGTTGTTGAGAGGGCTATAACAATGTAAAAAAGAGGTGTACATGCGGAGTGCTTTCTTAGGACAATATGTAAACCATCCCAAGATGGCATATCAATCATAGTTGATAACATCGGCATCGACAAAAAATCAGCAAGGGTCCAGACTTCGGAATACACCTTCTTGGCAACATCAGCAAAAAAGAGGGGAAAAATAGGAAAACAGCGGCAAACATTAAAAAATACAAACTATATTCAATTTTTTTCAAAATTTTAAGCGTATAAAGCAACAACATCAGATAAACACATTGGCACATAGATATGGAGAAAGCATTGATATATATGTAGTGGGTGCCAAATATAAAATGATACATCAAAGTCGATACTGAATTTTGAACCCTGATAACTGTCCAATCAAGGACTCAAAAGTGGACAACCAATACAAAATGACATCACATATATAAATGTATCTCATCGTCATAAGGTAGATGTACAATCATACAATGACAAAAGTAGGCAAGCAACAATGCATAAATATATAGAAAAATTAGCATTAACATGGTGGGATTTTAAAAGGTCTTATACAAAATGAGGGGTAGCAAGTACATTATGGGATGTACTCGTTGGTTGGTCCATCATTCCGCAACAGTTCGTGAGTACCATAGACATATGGGTAATTTGTTGCAGAACTTTGTTCTAACCTTACCTTGTTCTAGAGTTGTATTAAATGAGTTTTGGGGAGTATTCAAAGATTAGTATTTCAGTGGGATAGCACATCTTATGCTATTGTTTGCAGATTTTCCAAACCAGGCTTCCAACATTCTATTTTTAAAAGTTTTCCTATGCATCAGATTCACATGGACATTGAGGTGCATGCATGGGGGATGGACAGTCATATGGGCACATTGAGATTCTTGTTTTGGTCATTTTTAGCAGTTTCTATTTTTTAAAATTGGTCTTTTTCAACAACAGATGATGGTATATTTGGATACCCTAGGGAGATAGGCTATGGTTTGACTTTGGGGTGAATACGAGAAGTTGCTATCTTTTGGACAAATTTTATTTCTAGAAGCCTTGCATTTTTAGAAATTTGTATTCTTAGAAGGTAGTCAGAAGACTCAGAACAGCATGGAACTTATATCTCCGAGGACCCAATTTGGAGATTAACACATGGTTTGAATTTAAGCTACATCCATGACCGTGGTTTTTGGGTCTATTTTTAGAAAGTGGAGAATATTTCAAGCAGGCTGATTACATTTTTAAGTAACAAGTATGGCAGAGTATCGGTGCAAAATTTCAGACCATTCTGAAAACTTTTGTTTTTCAAGGACCGACTATGTTTTCACACCTACTATTTTTGGAGGTTCGTGATTGCAGTGGGATTTGTGCTTCATTTCACTAATATTTTCACTAGAAGATGGAACGCTACACCTGAAGGGGGTTTCTTGTGACTTGTTGGAGGCTCTGCCTTTCTATTTTTGGCCAGCCGCCAGATAGAGGAGCATCCAGCTTCTTGGTGTTGAAATTTAGAGAATTGGGCAATTAATGCAAATTCTGAAATTTCACCTCATTTACATGATGTTTCCCAAATCTAAACCCTATGAACTTTCGGCATTAGGGATGATCTGATATATTAAATTACAGCAGTAATATTTCACTTCCCTTCAACCTTATTTCCGCCAGCAGCCATAGGGAATAAATATCATATGAATGTACTTCAATAGCACAATGCTACAGCCCTTGGGGCATACTTTTCAAGGCATATAACATATTTGAAATGTTTTATAACAGCAGATTAACAGCAAACCTGCTTTTTTATTTCCCAAATATATGTTAAATCACTTAACCAATTCAACTATATGTTATGTCATATCAAAATGAACAAGGTCTGAAATCTACTCAATCAAGAAGATAACATAAGCTGAAAATCATATCTTTAATTACACAATATTTAGATTGTTGAAAACTTCATATATATATGAAGTCAATGCTGGTACAAGTCAAGCTCTCCAAACCATCACTAGTGAAACCATAAGAAAACACTCGCTACCAACTCCTACTAGGTAGGAATCACTCCCAATCAGAGCTGGTTACTCCACCAAAGATCCTCTACTTGCTAGCATCACGAGAAGTCCTCCTTGGCACATACAACAAATTTGTGGCACGCAAGCTCTCCACACTAGCATTGTTGTCTTCCTTAGGGTTAACAAACCCTAGCCATGTTGCATCACACGAGTATGGGGCAAGATCACTCTAGTGCTAACCTCCAAATCCAGATGTCCATCCTAGGGTTTGGGACCTCAAATTCTAGGTCTTCAACTATTGCATCAACACAACCACAAGACCTCCAAGAAATATCAAGGATACAATAATTGAGTCTTCTTCCAAGCAAGCCATCATAACAAGATCAAGACTCATCAAGCCAATCTCTTCATGATCTTTCCCTAGCCTCCCATCCCACAAGAACAAGGCTCCAAAAACATGCAAGGAATTAGCTCCACTCTCCATGTCTTATACTAGGTAGAAACCCTAGTACTACAACAAGAGCCATAATAACCATCATCATCTCCAATTTACATGCATGACACAAACCCTAGCATCACAAGAGTGAACCATGACATCACACAAGAGCAAGCTCTCCATGAACATCCAAGGACCAAGACATCTCTCTCTCCTTTTCTCTCCTAGGGTTTCCTCATGAACCCAAGACTCTAGCTCCTAGGGTTTCCTACTGAACCTGGGCATCTTGCTCCCTACAAGACTTCTCTCTCTCCTATGGTTTCCTCATCAACCTTGATATCTTGTTCCCTACAAGACTTCTCTCTCTCCAATGGTTTCCTCTTTAACCTTGATATCTTGCTCCCTACAAGATGTCTCCAAGACAACTACACAGAATAATTAAACTCTGCTAGTAGGTTTGAAGGGTGATTTAAACTTTAAACAAGGCTTATTGGCCTCCTCCTTATTGTTCGAATGATATCTATATTTAGGATAGTTAGAACTTAGGAAATACCTGGTTTCTGGACTGTATTGAATATCACCTCACATGTGAGAATATAAATAAAACTTTTATTTTTCCAGGAAAAGTATGTGAGACTCAGAGACCAAAGCTTTCAAAAGTACAATTTATGGCTGAGTTCACAATGAAAGGCTAGATAACATTAATGTTAGTGGTTTTATTTGCTATGAAATTATAAATTGTATTACTATTTACCATTGTTATGGAGTACACACAAAATAAAACATCACTATTTGTTGCAGCTCTAACTCTTATGTAAACAAGGAACATAAAATACCCGCATGTCAAGCATGGCAAGTCGTCGGGAGATTGTTGGAATTCCACTGGTGGTATTGGAGCCCTCCAAAAAATTGGCTGCAGAAAGCACATCAACACTTACCTTAAAATGCAAGTTTCAGATTTCCATACAATGAGATTGATAAAACCTACTTACAAGCCTACATTATTTACTCTGAATGGATCCGGTAACATGTCTAACAATGGAATCACTCGATCATATAAAGCTCTCTTCACCGGGTCATCCAAAAATATTTCTCCCACATTAAAAGGTACAGCAGCCAAGCTTTCTTTGGATAAACAAGCAACTGTTATTGAGGATAAATAAACTGGTTCTATCAAAAAGTGTGACAGGAGAGCCCCTGCAAGAAAGAAGCAAAACAACAGTGACTTATTTCAGATGGCAAAATAAACCCATGTTTAAATTGCACACATTCAAAGCTTCTAGTTAGCAGTTATTGTGCATTGCACACTTGACAAACATAATTGTACCTCTAAGTTATAAATAAATTATTTAGAAAGCAATAAACCAATAAGTGAAAAAATATAGGACATGATTATTTTATAATGAATGAAATGAAGATTTGCACCAGGATTCCTCTGCTATCACCTCGGTCAAGAAGTGGTAGCGGCATTATAGTGGATTTCACACGTTCATGTATAATTTAATTGAAGCTCAATTGGTCAGGTAAGCAAATGTATTTGAGCTGAAGGAGTTAGCTCAACTGGTCGTTGCAAATGTTGTTGGGCATTTAGCTAGTTCTTTAACAGCAGGGGCACAGTTCAAGTCCCCTTGGGTGAAGCGCACTAGTCTATGCCAACAGGTTTACTAGAGATGCCATCCACAAATGTGGGGAAGCATCGTTTGGATTTCAGGGCAATGTTTTCCTTGTTAAAATAGTTTAAGCGAGCATATTTATTGGGGAATTACCCAAGTTGAATCTTCTTTTCCAATACAAGGCTAATCTCTTGTCAATGACCATGCCAATTTTGATTCAAGCAAGGATAGAAAAATGACAGGGACAATAAGAAATGGTGTACACTGATGTCCAGGTAAATTTGTTCAATTTGCAAGGACTTGGTGAAGCGTTGCTTCAAATTTTCATGCAAACAAGAAACTCCATATGATACTAAAAATTAGAATTTCTTGACCCATGTTTAGAATCTGGATGTGGTAAGCAACTCTTAAATACATTCTTGAAGTTATCTATTCATCAATGGTTATTGACCATCTAGAGTGTTTTAATGCACTATTTATTGGCTGTGGTGCTTTACATGTATTAATGACCAAACTGCCAATATTAGGACATTGTTAGTGTTTATCGCAATCTCGCCCTTGCTTGTAGTTACAAAATAAGTGGAAAGTGAAGACATCGTGTGCCAAGTCCACAAGCACACAGATACCACAGTTCCTTTACAATTTATTTTCTATAGTTATAGGACTCAATTTATCTCGTGCTTTATATGTTATCTACAATTAAGTAATAGTAAAATGCCATAGGCTGGAGATTGACCTAAAATTTTATTTTTTGGTACTTGCACAACTATATACAAGACTGAAACTGTTTGACCTATCTCATTATTGTCCTAAACAGGTACAAAAGTAGTGAATTTGGTACATAATCTTTCTGGTATGCTCCAGGATAGCTCAGGGGTTTAAAGTTTATAACCATTTTCATATTCGACGTCTTCTTTTGTTGGAAGGAAAAAGAAGGTTTATATTAATATATGGATAAAATTTCAAAATGAGTGCATGCTGCCAACGGATATACTCTAACAGCAGTTTAGCCTTGTCATCCAAATCCTACATAGTACCAACTTCAAAATAAGACAAAATGCAGCTTCAGTGATACATGCTTGAATCATAGAGACCATAATGCCAAAAATACAGGATAGCACTAAAGACATTAACATCCTACCATATTGTCTCCAGTTCCCTTGCACAAAAGCAAGAAACCAAGACCAAACCACAAACCTTGAATTAAAGAAAGAGAAAGGACCAACATGCACATCCCCCTATTCTGTTGGGAAACAACTGTTGTTTTTGGGCAGCATCAAGAGCCATTCTCTGAGAGAATTGGCATCAGCCTGGGGCTGAGAACCTGGTCAAGGACCAGGACGTTGATGACATGAGATCCCCTCATGCAAGGGAGATAACATCAACAGAAAACCTTTCTTATGATGAAGATTCTAGAAGACAAGTTGACCATTGAAAGAGGACCAGTACTTAATGGTTGAGTCACAAGGACTCAAACCCGAAAGTCTTGAAAGACCCTAAGGGTTCTAGGGCACACTTGACCAAGAAGGGGCTAGAAGTTAATTTGTTCATTAGAAGAGGAGCTTTTAATGTTGCTTCTAAGTCAATCAAAGAATAACTATTCTTATTTATGATGATGTACCTTGAGTTGGTATGTGTGGGCCATAAAGACCAAGAGAAGGGTCTAAGATTGCTCAGTTAAGGGGTTATGGTCATGGAACCCAATGAAGGACCAAGAGCCCACTAGTAAAGGACCAGAAGTCCAAGATAAAAGTCAAATGCTTTCATGAAGGGTTAAAAGTACAAATAAAATTCTATAACCCTATCTAAGTGCATTTTATCATTTGTTTTATCCTAAATCTAAGGAAGTGATCCCAAGAAGTGAATTATAAATAGAGAGTGCTACCATTTGAACAAGCAATGAGATGATACCTTCACTCCTGATCTGAAAGGCAATTTCTTGGGACGTCTTCTCTCTCCTACTATCCTCGTGAGCATTGGTTTAGCTTGTGGAGACAGCCGCAGGGGTATTTACTATTTTGTCTTGTTAAAAGGTCTGATCAGCATTATGGAGGCAGCCAAATTCGGTTTCGGGTATCTTCAGCCTGATCCAGCCTATCCGAACCCTGCTAGGGCTTGTTCCAAGTTGCAGCAGCCCTGCTAGGGCTCTTTCCAGGCATCCGAGAACACCAGCAACCCTGCTAGGGCTCTTTCCAGGCATCCAAAGGCAACTACAGCCCTATTAGGGCTTTCTCCTCTCAGCCGCAGGTCTGATCAGTAGGTCCAGCCTTGTTTAGGGCCTGATTCAAGCAGCCGCAGGTGTATTGAGGTCTCATCAGTAGGCCGAGCCATGTTGAGGCTTTCTCCACCCAGCCACAAGTGTGTGGGAAGTCTGATCAATGTACAGGAAGAAGGCCGCAGCACTGTTAGGGCCTTCTCCACTCAGCCGCAGTTAGAAACAGCCCTTTACCAGACTACTGTAGCAGCCGGCAGCACTGTAAGGACTGATACTCAGTCAGCAAGCCCTGCTAGGGCATTCAAACAGTCAGCGGCACAGTCCTAAAGTCAACAGTTGTATCAGTCAGTCAACGGCTGCCTCAGTCTTGGTCAATGCAGTCTCTGTCTAGTTGATTGCAAAAATTAGGGTTTGGACAAATTGATTGGTGGCAGCAGTCATCATTTACAAGTAGAATATTCTCTTGGTATCTCAGATCAATGATGACAGTGATGGTTGTTTTTTTATCTACAGGCAGCCCTCCATCTTATATATATTAGTCTTCTTTTGAAGCAGGACTTTATCAGTCTGACTGGTGACAGCAGTTACCTTGTTCAGGTTAACTTGTTCTATTAGTCTTCTTTTGAAGCAGGACTTGATCAGTCTGACTGGTGACAGCAGTTACCTTGTTCAGGGTTGACTCTCATCTGCAAGCAGTACCTTATCTATTTTCTTGACTCGGGCTATATTCATCTTGTAAAGGGCTGCCACAGAGTTTCTCATGGGATGATGTTAACATTAAAAGGGCTCTCTTCATACTACAGTTCAGATCTTGTCTCTCAGATCTATCATACTACAGTTCAGATCTATCATGATACAGTCTAGATGGCACTATGTGATATGGAGAGATAAAGGCACTAGCTCCTATAGTTAGACTAGGGCTTTGTGATAGCCCTTGATGTGACCCTACATGACAATGCAGCTACATGAAAAGATAAGTACCTGGTCTCTCTATTTCTGTATACCCTTATGTGTGAAAGGGTTTTGTTGTTCATGGTCATTTGATGTATACTTGTTCTTCTATAATGAATCTATCATAAGAAAGGTTGCTGGGTAGGGTTTTCCCAGGGTAAAATATGGTGTCCACTGTGCATATCTATTGTGATATGATTTGTTATTTCTTCTGCTCTATCTAGTTTACTGTTGAAACTGATTAATGTCATACTACTCGTATGTGATTTAATATGGTTGATACTTTCATGTGTAATTATGCAAAAAAAAAAATTAAAATTGCATTCATAATTACCAGTTTATGAAAGTAACTAAAAATTCAACAACAACAACCTACCTTAGTACCTATACAAATCCAATACCTGCTCCATATGGTCTTGGTGTGAGAATGCCCTGCAGCATATGTCAAGCAGTCAGGTGTCCATTACTAGATTTTTCTCTTCCACCTCGAATGTCACAAGAGATTCAGTTGGTTGTACCCAGGCTCCCTCAGAATTACCCAGCAAGGTCCTCTCAGCCTCTGTCGTTCTGCAGATGGCATGATCAAACTTTGCATTGGTACTTTCATGGTGATTGATGATGACAAATATAACTCCTCCACCTTTACATACACCTCTACTGTCGAGTATTGCGCCCCCCCTCTTTTATCAGTTTCCTTTTGCATAATGATGTAATCATCTTTAGTTTTTGTATGGATTAATCCATTTCTACTCACTGATTTTATTTGTATTTCTTTCGTCATGTAGGAATAACCTAAGCACTCCCACATCATTATTGTGGCTTGGTGTACTCTCTAGGCCCATTCACCTATTTTGGTAACTTGTGGACATTAATAAAACTATCTTATCTTATCTAGAAACCTTTGAATCCTTTGTATCCTCAACTGGATCTTCCCTCATTCATTAAGGTCTCTTAGGCTGAGCCATTCTTCCCTCACTAGCAACATAATCAAGGAATTCCAACATAGAGAGATCATCATTTTATCTTTCCCATTCCTAAATTGCTATGATTAAGCTTGTATCAGGCCTCCTTCTGTGGCTATGCCCATTGCCCTACTCTATGCTTATTCTTATGACCTTCCTTTCCAAATCAAGCTTGTCATTTTAATTCTAACCCGTGATTATGAAGGCCTTTAACATTCACTGAGCTTCACATCCTTTCACTTTTGTGAGATTAATGTAGGTTAAGTTCCATCCAACTATTTTCCCTCCAATTCAAAAGGTCTCAAATTATACCAACATTATGGTTAGTGGAAGACATAGGCCTAACCAACTCAAAAGTCCATTTCCCTTATTGGATTGTAGGTAGCTTGGCTATTCAAGAATACTTTGAATTGACTTAGATTTAGAAACATGGTTACTCAGCTAATTGATCCACCTATTTGTTCACATGGTTTTCAACATGTGGTATTAGCCCATTGTATCCATGAAATGAAGTTTATTTGAAGGCTTGGTGTATCCCATTGTATAGTACCTTAATTAGTCGATGTTGGCCAGACTGGCCAAGGTTAATGAAGATATCTTTGAAGCCAGTTTCCCCAAGCAAGGGTTTCCAAAGTAAAACTTGTGCAGGCTTCTTGTGTTTGTTGTTTCCTCTCTCTTGTAGTTAATTTTAACATGGTATCAAATCTCAAGCAAACCTAGACCCTCTAACTAGGGGCACCTGTGATAATGGGAATCTTGGAGGGAAAATGTTGGACTTTTTATGTGAGGAAGAACTTCTAGGAGACCATGACTGATTATCAATAGGGTAGATTGGCATGTGTGGCAGCAAAGTTGCAATTGTTGTTGTCATTGAATCGATCTTGACTACAACTAAGATTGTTTTAGCTAGAGAAGTTGTCACACAATGGTGACAAAATCCTGAAGCATGTGAACAGAAAACAAAAATTGGGGTTGATGGTTTTTGTGGTTGGAGGAGGTCATGTTGGAGACATCTACAAATGTAATGGATGTGTCGGCATGTCCACAGGGAAAATGAATGTGTTGCTCAAGGCTATGATCTATTGTGCATATGTGATTGTGGTTGTTGTTGCATGAGGAACTGCAGATATGAAGTGTAGAAATTCTGCCTTCACTGCCTGCTGGTTTAATGCCAAGTTTAAGGTGGTTTTCACCTACAGCCTGTTTTGCATTGGCTGTAGGTTACTTAATGCACATTTAAATAAACAATAAACACACACTGAAAGCAATTTAACAGGCTGCAAACTAATCTACCAGCATTCACACATACATTTGACACAAGAGTTTATGGCCAAATCGAGCCCTGGAAAAACCCCCACGGGGAAAACCAGTTGAGAGAGAGAGATATTATTTCATCAGCAAATTATTCATCACAGCATTACAATGAAGAGTTTAACTTATCTTCACCACTCAGCAGGATTCTTCTAGAAAGATGTGCACCAAATAGAACCTCGATGTGTGTGCCCACAGCCTCGAATTCTGTGCAAGAGTTTACTCATAAACTGTGCTGGAAAATACACAGTCTGTATCCCTGAGTTCTCCTTGAGATCTGAGCCAAGTGCCTCGAATTCTGGGTAAAGAACACTGACAGAAATCACCCTAGATTTCTGTGCTGATAGCTCCTTGAACTCTGTGCTGATATCCTTCAGAAATATTAGTGCTAATACTGTGAAACCCGTGCCCTGACTTTCACCACAATCTGGGCAGACCAGCCTAGGAAATAGTGCCCAGATTCACTGTCTTGAACCCGAGCCTGTCAAGGGAATGGAGCCCGTGAACTAGCTGGAAACTTGAGCTGGTATTCACTGTGAATGTGCCAGGAAATACCTCAATCCCAGTGCTGCTGTTCTCAGACTGCGTGCTGCTACTGTACAGGAGGGTACCACGGATTTGATGCTGGAGATGACTGCTGAAACCACGGTTCACATGCTGATGACTAAACTGCCAGTACAGATGCCTTGAATCTGAGCTAAACCTGGAACCTGGTGCCTAGATACTCGTGCTAGTGGAGTCACAAGTTTAGAAGCTGCGCCCTAGCTCTATCTTCTTCAAGCTCTCGTGCTCTCTCCTCTTCTCATTCACCATCACAATGAATAGGTATTCTGCCTCCCTCCCTTTTATCCATCCCTAAAAGGAATCTTTAAACCAATGGTGTAGATTAGATCTAATCAAAGGCTGAGATTGGTTGTGAGTAAAATTCACTTAATTAAATATTACTCACCCACTTTATGACTTAGGACAAAAGTGACTTTATAGTCTCATTAATTAATTAATTAATGTGAGGGTCCCATCACCCCCTTTCTTAGTGACTTAGGCCAATGTCACTAGGGGGAACACATCCATGGTACAAAAACTAACACTCCCTCTTACCGAGGAAGGTGTTTCGCACCACTCCCAACTTATCTCTGAAGAAGACAAACTTCCCCCTCCCCAAAGATTTCGTTAGGACATCTGCAACCTGCTGATCAGTGGATATGTACTGAAGCTCAACTGCTCCTCTCTGAACGTAGTCCCGGATGAAGTGATATTTGATCTCAATATGCTTTGACCTGTCATGAAAAACTGGATTCTCAGAGAGCTGAATGCAACTCTGATTGTCGCAGTAAATCACAGTAGGCCTCAGCTGCTGATCAAATAAATCTACCAATAACTTACGAAGCCACAGTGCTTCGCAAGTCGCCTGACTGGATGCCATATACTCAGCCTCAGCAAAACTCAATGCAACGGACTTCTGTTTCCTGCTGAACCACGACACTGCTGCCGAGCCCAAGCTGAAACAGCAACCGGAAGTGCTCTTCCG
Source organism: Larix kaempferi (assembly GCA_027924585.1). Classification (NCBI taxonomy): domain Eukaryota; kingdom Viridiplantae; phylum Streptophyta; class Pinopsida; order Pinales; family Pinaceae; genus Larix; species Larix kaempferi. Next base: position 5,037,403 of record BSBM01000034.1, read on the forward strand.
GTCCCTCACACAACCTGCCCAGTCTGAATCTGTGAACCCAATCAAACTAACTCCACCTGAACCCTTGTAGTCCAGACCATAATCCACCGGCCCTGCAAGGTATCTCAACATGTGCTTTGCAGCACTCCAATGTACACTCCTAGGCTGCACCATGAACTGGCTAAGAGTGTTGACTGCAAAGCACAAGTCTGGCCTGGTGTTGACCAGATACATCAACGATCCGATGAGCCGACGATATAATGTGGGATCCACCAACTTACCATCTGAAGCATGAAGTTGCTTCAAGTTGGTGATCATGGGTGTAGACATGGGCCTGCAGTCGTCCATCCGAAAAGTCTTCAGGATCTCTGTAGCATACTTCCCCCGTCCTAGGAAAATATGTCCTGGCTCCTGCCATACCTCCATCCCCAAATAGTAATGCATCAGCCCAATATCTGTCATCTCATACTCAGCTGCAAGATCTCTCTTGCACAGAGCAATAAGACGCTCATCTCCAGTGATAAATAAATCATCAACGTATAGCAGAAGAATGAGCGGATCTCCACCAACCACAATGTAGTATAGGTTGGGATCAGCCTCACTCTTCTGGAATCCCATCGACATCAGATATGCATCTATCCTGGAGTACCAAGCTCTGGGAGCTTGCTTCAGACCGTACAAGGCTTTCCTAAGCCTGCAAACATGTGAATCTCTCCCATGTGTCTCAAATCCCTGTGGCTGCTCCAAGTACACCTCCTCCTGCAGAAGACCATTGAGAAATGCGGTCTTCACATCCATCTGGTGGATCCTCCAACCCATCTCTGCTGCAATCGATATCACTACCCTGATGGAGGAATACCGAGCCACTGGAGCAAAAGTCTCATCATAGTCGATTCCCTCAACCTGTGAGAACCCTCGAGCCACAAACTGAGCCTTGAACTTCTCTACACTGCCATCAGCTGCATGCTTGACCTTGTAGAGCCACTTGGAAGTCACAACTGACTTCCCCTCAGGTCTCGGTACAATCTCCCAAGCATCATTCTTCATGATGGAATGGTACTCTTCCATCATGGCATCTCTCCACACCTGATGCTGAGAAGCCTCCTCAAAATTAGAAGGCGCTGAGTCACGAAGACTCGCAACAAGGGCTGACCCATATCTATCTGGCTCAAAAATAGTCCTGATCTGCTCCTGAGGTATACCAAATGCCTCTGCTTCCTTCAAGGTGTCCTGAAGCCACTTGGGCTTCTTCTTCCTTGAAGGCTCTGTTATCACACAACTTGTAGTTGCCCTTAGAGGTATCCCATTCGGGACGGCAGAGGAGTTAGGCAACTAAAGAGGCGACCCAAGAGATGCCACGGTTCCCAATGCAGGTGGGAGTCACGTCAACCGAGGCACTCTTCGCTTTAGGTCAAGGTGTAACTAGACCAAGGGGGAGACCCTATACCCCAATCACAGTTGATTGGACCCAAACAAAGGTTTCTACAGGTAGGTAAGTAATGAGTTACGGAAACCAATGCAAGGCTAAATGGACCTAATGGTTAAGGAATGGTTGAAGGTGGTATAATGGATAGTTAGTGTTTCAACCTATGTATGGTTTAGGCCACATGAAGGGGTATGATTACTAGGTATAGTACCATGTGTTTTCACAAGTGGGTATTGTTTTCTTGGGAAGCGTGAAATGGTTATAGGTGGACCCACAAGGTGAAGTTAGGTATGAGGTTGGTACTATAGGTTAGGTATAGGCTAGATCTATAAGTTGGAGTTGGTTTTAGGAGTACCCATGTGTTAGATCTAGGGTTTGACACAAATCCCAAGGAGTGCGACTTGCTTGGTGATGGACTAGTGCCTTGTTAAGTGGGCTAATGGGGTCAAGAAGTATGTCAAAGTGTAGATCGGGACACCTAGAAGCCAAGTCAAATGGTTTGGAAGAGATCCAATGGTTGGATCTTACTAGATCTAGGTTTTTAAGTGATGACCAAAAGTGGACCACAATCCCTTAAAACAAGGAATGCAATCCCCAAGGCGGATCTTGATGAAGGGACAGTATAGACCTAGGTTTCAAGTCATGGGCATTCCAAATCCACGAAAATCTCCAACACCCACTTCCTAGAAGTGGACCAACTCAAAAAATCAAGGGGGTGCGATTTGCTCAAGGAGGGTCAAAAATGGGTTTTGGTGGACCAAATCAAGTCCAATGGCCACCAAAATGTAGATCCGGGATGTTAGTACCCCGATCTATGTTTCCTCAAAGTTTCAAGTGGATCCAATGGCTAGATCTTAGTAGATCTAAGTTTTAAGATGCCAAGAAGGTCAAAAGGGGGTTTCAACCCCTTAAAACATGGAGAGATGTCCACAAGGTAGTTTTCACCAAAGTAAAGACATGGGTATAGGTTATCAAGTGTCTAGATGTCAAATCAAGTGGGATCTCACCTACCCATGTGCTAGATCTAACCCAACAAGCTTCTCTTAGGAAAATCGATTTAGGCTCAAGAAGGCTTTTTGCATTGAAAAGTGAGTCAATTCTTAGCCAATCACCACCAAACTATAGATCCAACTAGGGGTGGATGCTATAGAGGTGGGTTTTCAATATCTTTTCAATTGCAAGGCTAGATCTAAGTAGATCTAAAAAATACCAAAAAAACAAGGGTTTTAATTTGATTAGGGTTTTTGTGATCTAGAAATTATGGAAGATTCAAGGAAGAGAAGATCATACCTCTTGGAACATACCTGGATGAAGAGATGAATGCTAGTTGAGACGAGGATTACTTTGCCAAAGATCAAATGGAGAATTGTTGAAGCCCTCTTGCCAAATCGATTTTTCTAAGCCACATGTGATTCCTTCTAACCTGTCAAGCCAAGGAGCAAAGCATCAATTAGTTTAACAAATTGAAGGTAGATGCAAGCAAGAGAGAGAAAAACATAGAATAGTTGACACAAAGGCAAAACTACTCCCTGTCAAACCCAAAACGACTTCTTCCAAGCTTGAAGGGCAAGCCTCCCCACCAATTCGCACTTGTCAAAATCGCCCTCTTAACCTGCAAATAAAGTATGGCAAATATGCAAGATAGCTACAATAGATCCTCCAGTGCAATGGACAATAGCATTTACAATCGAAACAACCAACATCCACTCCAATCCAAGCATGTACTCCAAAAGATAGAAATTTTATTCCAAGAGCCAAGAGCCAAAAATCTCTAGATGACCTTTTACAATGAGAGGCTCCCTCCTTAAATAGGATGGGGAGAGAGTACAATCATAACCACTTTTTACATGAGTGGCTAAGATTAAAAGATCTCAAGATCTAATCAATGGCTAACAATAAATCATAACCATATATCACATGGATCACCCATATAATGATAGCGCCCCCACTAAAAAGGTACAATAAGGGGTGACGTCATCCACAAGAGAAAATATAAGCATCAAAATCCACCTCATGGTGACTAGGACATAACAATATAAGCTCATGGTGGGGCTAGGAGGTTTTAATCCTTACTAGCTCATCCCCAAGGCACAATAAAAATAATAAAATATGTCCAATATAATAAAAATGACCAAAACTGTCCTCAGAATCCATGACAGTCAAGCAGTAAATCTCCTCCTGTGATCAATCCGGGCATACCCACATGGTGAAAACTGACTGGAAGGTAGTGATGCCATCCTGGAAGACCTCTGTGAAAACCAAATGCCAAAACCTTGCCTCAATTGCCCAAATCGATTTCTTCAGTGACCACTTTATCCCATTTTTCAACTGCCTCGGGAACTGTGAAAGTGCCAAAACTGCCTCCTAGGGTGCTAGCGCTGTCTATCTGAGCCCACCAGGCTCTCCGGAAGGGGGGATAAATGGTAATAACAAGTGGCTGGACCACCCCTTCCATCATCAGCGCCCTAGGTGAAATGGCCTCTCGGGGCCCCTGCTGCTCAGGCTGGGAAATCAACCCCAAATCTGGTCAACAAGTGTGAAACTGCATCAATCACTGTCAGAAGTGCCCGGAACTGAAAGATAAGTGTCTCAATGGATCCAGAAGACCCAAATCCACTAGGAATGAGTACTCATACACCCTGGGTTGCCCTAATGGGCCAGCTGTAGGGTCCACCATATATGGACAATGTATAATCTGCTGATCTGAAATAATAATAAACCTGCTGAACTGGATCAAACATCATCTGCATCATATGTCCATCATATGATATCATCATCAAACATGTGGGACCATAAATCATCATCAATAATCATCCATACATGGTCCACATCATCACGGATCCCAAGAATATATAATCAAGGATAAATCACATCAGTAGACTAAGACAATGTTTCTCTAATCATTCCCACAGCTAAGCTCAAAGTATAAAATTCCATTCAGTGGCATTAATCATGTTAACATATTCCGTGGTTATATAAAATTACTTGCACAATAGTTCAAATGACAAACTCACCCATTGGACATGGTCAAACTGCTAGTGAAGGATGAAGGCTAGGAGCAAGGTTGGGCCAAGGGTTTGACTTGTCTAACTTAACTCAAAAATACTTTGGACTGGGAGAAGGGGGAAGCTACAAACTCTGTGTTGGACAAAAATAAACACGGGGGATGGCTGTGCCTCACAAATGGATAAGTTGTTTAGAGAGTGCTTATTCAACTTAGGCATCATGTCTACATCAAGTTGATCCAGGTTCATTAGGATCATTCAATTTTATTTCCATGGCCTTTTTGGCCTACATAACCCTTCGGATTTCAGATGTGCTGAGAAGCACAACTAGTTGCAGCTTGCATCCAGGGCATGTTTTTCACATATTTATAAGGTCAGCAATTGTTTAGATATAGCTTTTAAGAACTATTGCTTTTTGGACCTTTCTTATACTCTTCGAGGAGTATTTTTAGCTTTTCATTGCTCTTGCCCTTTTTTGTTTCCATGGGCGAATTTTTCAAGTTTCCATAGGTAGAACATGAGCTTTCAGTTTTAGCCAACAACATCTCAAGTGACTAGGGGGAGTTCGAGCCAATGCCAAACATCGGGACAACCGACCAGAATGATTTAGGCCTACAATCCAACTCACCAAAGGCAAGTTCTGTCACCAACTCAGAGCCGAGACACTGAATAACAGGGATGCGGTCCAAACACAGAGGTAGAAAAATGGGGAAGTCCTCAGTATCAGAAAGTCAAATGAGACAAGTCAGGGTTTAAAGTCAAACAGGAAGGTCATGTATGGATGGAGACAAGTGAATATGGAGCCTACACTAGCAGACAACTGGTGTCGAGGAAAGACCATGTCTATGTAAGGTGAAATACCAGTAAGTTTTGTTAAATGACCTAAAAGTGCAAGCAATTGTCCATTTTATGATTTACAGTTCATTTTAAATAGTTTGCCACATCAGGAATAATATACCAAGCACATGCCATGATCATGACTAAATCAACAAGATAATAATCCACAGTCAGTGAGAACATATCCATAGATCATACAACATCATCATAATAATCATCATCATGCATCATCTGAAACACTGCTGCAATATATCTCTAGGCACTGAACTGAAACTGTAATGGGATAAGTGGTCACATCAGTCATCAAATCTAAACTCTCAAGGCTCAGCCTTGACACAAGGTCAAAAATCTGAATAATGTACTGCTCTGATCATGAGTGATCCAAAATATATATAGCCATGCTCTGGAATAAAAGAAGCTCTGGAATGTGCAGATATCTGCTGTACAAGAATAGTAGCCCTGCTACTATGGTGTGATAACAGGCTCCTCTGAACCTGGTGTACCCTCCTCTGAGGGTGTGTCAGAAGCATGAGGTCTACCACCCCTAGGACCTGTAGCTGATGAACTAGTCCCAGAAGACCCTGCAATCGGTGAGCCAGAAACCGGTGATCCTGAACCTGTGGCAGTCCCTGTACCTGTAATCTGAACCACTAACCCTGTAGAACCTGTGCCTGTACCAAGTGATCCAGTCACCCCAGAAACCTGTGGACCTGTAACCTATATCGAAGAAGCCTGTACCAACTGAGGTGTGGGAGCTGGTGTCTCCCCCTGCTCTAACTCTCTGGACTTCCTGAAGGCCCTCTCCTCCTCAAACTTTACTTCCCGCCTAATTACAACTCGCCTCTGGCCAGGAATGTAAAGCCGATATGCCTTCAAAGTCTCGTCGTAACCCACAAAGATGCCTCTCTCTGCGGTGGGCTCGAACTTCGTCCTCCTCTCTGAGGGGACGTGAGAGTAAGTCAGAGAGCCAAATATGTGAAAGTGGCTCACCTCAGGCTTCTTACCTGAATACATCTCCTCTGGAGTCATCCTCCCCACGGCACGGTGGGGACTCCTGTTCTGCAGGTACACTGCAGTGTTGCAGGCCTCAGCCCACAGAAAGAACGGTAATCCCTGATCATGAAGCATAGCCCTCGCTGCTCCAAGGATCGACCTGTTCTTCCTCTCAGCTACTCCATTCTGCTCAGGAGTGTAGGGAACTGTCAACTGACGCTGTATACCCTCCTGTCTGCAGAATGCACTGAACTTCTTGGAGGTATACTCACCCCCGTTGTCTGACCTCAACATCCTGATCTTCCTCCTCGTCTGCTTCTCCACAAGGGATTTGAACCCTTGGAAGACACTCAATACAAGTGGGGACTTCTTGCCCCGCAAGAAGTAGATCCAGGTCTTCCTAGAGTAGTCATCAATAAAGCTGATATAGTACTCATGGCCACTCAAGGATACTGAGGACATAGGACCACATATGTCAGTATGAATCAGATCGAGCACACCTGCTGCTCTCGTGTCACTGCTAGGAAACACGGTCTTGGTGTACTTTCTCAAAGCACACCCTCTGCATACATCACTCTGCTCAGAGTCAAAATCAGGTAAACCTGTGACCATGCTCCGCAACACTCCCAGAGCGGGGTGATGTAAATGGGCCATCCTCCTGTGCCATAACACACACAGCTCACTGCTGCTACTGCTGCTGCTGCTGCTGTGTGCTAGAGCATGCTGCGGCTGAAACAAGAGCTTGTACAGTCGTCCACATCTAACTCCAATATCCATGGGAGTAGATACACCTATGGTCTTGGGAAACACCTGCACTCTCCCATCTGAGAAGCACACCCCAAGACCCCTGTCCTCAATCGTGGAAACTGAAACAAGGTTCTTCTTCAGCCCAGGGACGTACAACACATCCCTCAATGTCATGGGACTCATGGACTCCCTCTCAAATATGACTGTCCCCTGACCCACTGCTCTAACAATGGTGTTGTCACCCAGCACAACCTCCACCTCTCTCTCTGTCCGTGATAACTCGGAGAAGAACTCCCGAGTACCTGTCATGTGCCTCAAAGCTCCACTGTCAATATACCACGTACCAGTGGTGGAAGGACCTGTCTGATGCCCTGTCAACAATGAGTGCTCAATATCCAAATCCATGTCAATGCTGGTGGCTAAAGAAACTCTCTCTCTCTCACTCTGTCCAACATATAGGGAAAACTCCCTCTGAAACCTGTCACCAAACTCATCAATCTCTGCTGAGGCTGCTGTCTGCTGACCTGGTCCCTTCTTCCTCTTCTTGTTTGGACACTGAGATGCATAGTGCCCAAACGCCTGACAACAGTAGCACTTGATTTTACTCAAGTCCTTCTTCTGCCCACCCTGTGTATGATGCTACTGCTGCTGCTGCTGTCCCTTGGCCCCATGCTTCTTGGGACCCTTCTTCTTCTTCCCTTTGGCTGTGAGAGCCACGTTCTCCTCATCTGCTATACCACCTGATGTACTGCCCTGTACGAGACCCCTCCTGGTCTCCTCCTGCACAAAGTCATCCCACAACCTCTCCCATGATGGAAGGTTCTCCCTGCCCACAATGGCCTGCACAAATGCACTCCAGGGCCTTGAAGCCCCATTGACTGCTGTGCGAACTAACTCTGTAGGGGATACTACTTCACCAACTACTGCTAGTTCATCCCGAACTGCAGAGATCCTGGTGAGATAAGCTGTGACTCCCTCTCCTCCGGTCATCCTGATACTCTTGAGCTTCTCCTTGAGAACCATCTTCCTGTTCTCATTGGAGCTCTCATACAAGCTGATCAAGGCACTCCACATCTCGTGTGCCTTGGTCTTCCCCGAAATGTGAGGGATGATGTGGTCTTTCACTGCATCTAGAATGATTCTCCTAGCCTTACAGTCTTTCTTGTTGAAGGCTGAAAGAGCGGTCACATCTGAGCCATCTGGAATGGTAATGGGGTTTGTGGTGGTGTTCCTCACCACCTCCACCCATAACTCGTTCTCCTCCAAAAGCAACAGAATTCTGGCCTTCCAAGGCACAAAATTCTCCGTCCCACTCAATCTATCCTCAATCCTCAACCCTGTAGCCATCTGGAAATCAATCCAAAAGAACGCTGCCCACTAACAGAAGGTAAGAACACTTAGTTTTCTGAGATGTGCAAGTTTTATGTGTGTCTGCAAATCAGTTTGTTTTCTACCCCCTGCGCTCTGATACCATGTAGAAATTATGCCTTCACTGCCTGCTGGTTTAATGCCAAGTTTAAGGTGGTTTTCACCTACAGCCTGTTTTGCATTGGCTGTAGGTTACTTAGTGCACATTTAAATAAACAATAAACACACACTGAAAGCAATTTAACAGGCTGCAAACTAATCTACCAGCATTCACACATACATTTGACACAAGAGTTTTTGGCCAAATCGAGCCCTGGAAAAACCCCCACGGGGAAAACCAGTTGAGAGAGAGAGATATTATTTCATCAGCAAATTATTCATCACAGCATTACAATGAAGAGTTTAACTTATCTTCACCACTCAACAGGATTCTTCTAGAAAGATGTGCACCAAACAGAACCTCGATGTGTGTGCCCACAACCTCGAATTCTGTGCAAGAGTTTACTCATAAACTGTGCTGGAAAATACACAGTCTGTATCCCTGAGTTCTCCTTGAGATCTGAGCCAAGTGCCTCGAATTCTGGGTAAAGAACACTGACAGAAATCACCCTAGATTTCTGTGCTGATAGCTCCTTGAACTCTGTGCTGATATCCTTCAGAAATATTAGTGCTAATACTGTGAAACCCGTGCCCTGACTTTCACCACAATCTGGGCAGACCAGCCTAGGAAATGGTGCCCAGATTCACTGTCTTGAACCCGAGCCTGTCAAGGGAATGGAGCCCGTGAACTAGCTGGAAACTTGAGCTGGTATTCACTGTGAATGTGCCAGGAAATACCTCGATCCCAGTGCTGCTGTTCTCAGACTGCGTGCTACTGCTGTACAAGAGGTACCACGGATTTGATGCTGGAGATGACTGCTGAAACGACGGTTCACATGCTGATGACTAAACTGCCAGTACAGATGCCTTGAATCTGAGCTAAACCTGGAACCTGGTGCCTAGAAACTCGTGCTAGTGGAGTCACAAGTTTAGAAGCTGCGCCCTAGCTCTGTCTTCTTCAAGCTCTCGTGCTCTCTCCTCTTCTCATTCACCATCACAATGAATAGGTATTCTGCCTCCCTCCCTTTTATCCATCCCTAAAAGGAATCTTTAAACCAATGGTGTAGATTAGATCTAATCAAAGGCTGAGATTGGTTGTGAGTAAAAGTCACTTAATTAAATATTACTCACCCACTTTATGACTTAGGACAAAAGTGACTTTATAGTCTCATTAATTAATTAATTAATGTGAGGGTCCCATCACCCCCTTTCTTAGTGACTTAGGCCAATGTCACTAGGGGGAACACATCCATGGTACAAAAACTAACATGAAGATCGATGGCCAAATTTTATATGGAAATCTCATATGATCTACTGCGATTCATTGATAGATCTAGGGGCTTCTAACTTAGGTAAATTCATTATCTATTGCTAGTGATCACCTTGGGTGAATCCAAGAGGTCGGTGGAGCTCATGCATGTTGCACTACTTAGTGTGGTGTGTATATCTACATAAGCAATATATTGATCGATGTTGTAAAGATAAGTCGATGACCTACAGTGATCTAATGGCATAATCAAACCTAATGCATCTACATCATTAGTTTCCTGGCATTTACCAAGGTTGGCACCATTCTGCAAAAGCAATTCGAAGTGTGCTGTGTTGCTCTACTAGAGACAAAGTTCAAGGAGAACCAACCTTACTTGTGAATGGAGAGGACTTGAGATGCGTCTGTTGGTGAGAGGAAGCACCTTGTTGTTGGAAGTGCTATAATGTGGAGCTTTAAAGCGGCCAACCATCAACCATCATGAAAGGACACTTTATCAAAGAATGTGAAGACAATTCTCTTTGGTGAGTCTTGTCCCATGGAAAATATCCCATATGGTATAATAATCCAACTCGTGTCGCTTAATGTATTCAATTTTTCTCCAAAGAACATTGATTACCAACAAGTGCAAGGGAAGTAGTTGCATGTCAAAGTGTTAGAATATTTAGACACTTAGAAGTCAATCCAGATCAACTTGGTCTAATGTGTCTTTAGGTAACGTGTGTTTCTTTAGTATGCATTGTAATTAAATAATCCAAAAGTCATGATTACATTCTCAACATGAAGTGATCTGACGATTCATCTTCTCTGCAATACTAATGGTTATATTGATCTGTGTCTTAGCAACCGATTAAACCATGATCTCTATTTAAAGAGGATGGAGGGTCATTTGATGATGATCAATTGTGGGAAATTCATATGTAAATTATTTTTCATTTGCATTAATATATTGCCTCAAGAGGCCATGTTGGTTGGGGTTGTGGATTGTTTCCTTCTTTGAGGTTTTAACCACGTGATACACTAGTGTACCGATCTTGATTTGTTTGTGTGAGCGGTTTCCTTAAGGTGTTTGACCTATGTGGATATACCCTGTGTATCAAACACAAAGTGTTACACATATGATATGAGGTTTCACATCACATTGATGGGGATTTGCAGTCGGTACCTTTGGAGCATTTTGATGGACTTGGGCGCATATAGATGTTCATGGAGCCTCTTCTCCTCTTGACGGTGGATTACTTGATGAAGATCTTTGATCTTTGATGGAGGAGATTGATTTCTCTATGGTGGAAGGTCATGGTTGATGGTCATCTTGTGGTTTGGTGCTACTTTTATGCCTTTGTTTGATGGATCACTCTCGTGATATATGGATGCTTGCTACTTCATGTGTCATATTTTTCTTGGAGCATCTTGGTTACTATGTATGATGGTGTAATGATATTGGTTTGCAACTTTGCCATTAGGAGGTATGTTCTACATGGTCCCTTTTTGTTGAATGTGTGGTGGGGACATACTTGATGTTTGAGGGAGTTAGCACCTTTCTATGTTCCTTTTCCTATGGTGTTGGATATGGTGTGGTGATACACTTTTCCTTGGTGGGATTTCCATAAGTGATATAATACTGTAACATTGCTAAACATCACCTGGGGGGATATATGTTTGATGATGTAAGTACCCTTTTTGATGTGCAATGCTTCATATTTTGAGATGGGTGGGGGGGTTGCTACTACATGTTTCTATGGTGATCTAGCCTTTTCTAAGGCTTGATGATGATGTATTAGTCCTTTGGTGGTGGTGCACCCCAGGTTCATCCCTAGGTTGAGCTTAATGCTTTATTTTGACTTTGGTAATATGGTGGTGTTTTGCTAGTAGAAACAACTTCATATTACATGGCACAACACTTGATGGAGTGCACACCCTCATTGGCACAAATGTTCAGGTAGACCGCATATTTTATCATTATTTTGCTTGAGTGGAGGGGCCATCCCCTTGGTCTTGGAATTCATTGGACTTCTTGTTGACTTGGTGAGTGGATAGAGTAGTTGACTCCTTATTTTCATTGGATCTACCCACTTGAACAAGTTTTGAGGAATTGTCACCACCTTGGAGCATATTTTATTATTTATTGGGGAGATGGCATTGTCAACGGTCAACTTTGACAAGCATGAGTTGGTTGCACATTGGAGAAATTGCCCATGAGGAATCTTTATATTTTTGAGAGGTTGTTGAAGGTCCCAAGACCTTTGACCAACCTTGCACAATTTTCTATGAATTGGTAGTGCAGCAGCCCACTTTGGAGTTCACATGTGGGAAGGAGCTCTCATTGACATGCTCTTTGTACACCTTTCCATATTTTTTCACATGTGATGATGGGATGTACCACTCATGGGCCCACACATGTTTCAAGGAGGATAGCTATTGCACACATGTTCATGCACCTTGTGGACCACACTTGCTATTCTAAGGAGGTGATTGAGGAGCGCTCCTCTAGGGGGAATATTATATTGTTTTCTTCCATTCATGCATCTAGGAGGGCACATCCGTAGGCTTCTTCTAGGTAAACCATGGATCACTTTCTTCTATGCCATGGAGTATTTTAACGTATTCTTGTACATGCATCTTGAGAGGTGCACTTGAAGTGGACCTCGTATCCTCTTGACAGGGTCAAAGCCTTATCTTAGAGGTGATCCACCCTCTCCCTTGAGCATATCTTGCACATTATTTTATATTTTTAGATAGAGCGAGCGCACTTAAGGATTGACGCCACATAATAATAGTTGACAAGTCAACTTTGATGGGAATAGGCCTAACTACTCCAATATTATATTATTCTTTGAATTATCATTTAGTTAGTTAGGAAAATGTTGTATTTTATTGTAAGAGAGATGAAGCTACCTTTATATAAAGGAGATATCTCTCCATTCATTGGTGGAAAGTGAGAGATTGAGAAGAGATGGAATGCGAGGAATCAGAGAATAGGAGCTTGGAGTGGAAGGTTGATGTTGGGCTCTGTTATCACATTTATAGTAGTGGGGGCTACCATATATTTTTTCCAGATTCCAGTATATTTTTCAGCCAGTCCTTTACATTGAGATGCTTCAGATGAGCATCTACCTTGGATCACTTCTATGATTATGAGCAACAGTATATTCCTTCGCCATGACTAAGTCTCAGGAAACGCAGATTAGATGGCCGATGTAGCCATTTTGCCATTACATATTAGTATGCAGTGCCCAGAGTTGCAGCAGCAGCTTCTCAGTGGACAGATGATGATTCAGATGTATTACACAGGTATATGATCCAGCAGGTATTATCTTGTGTTCTTGGTTATATTGCTTTTGTAGTCATTCTAGTGGCATGTTCTAAGCATTTAGTGTCATGATCTGGCAATCATATATATAGTATTGGACTTGGTTGTTATTATGTATCTATCTAGTGTCCTACTCATGTTTTAGAAGTTCTTGTCTATACTCATTGGTTTTACCTTCCTTAGGAGAATGGAGGTGATCATTCCCACCATTACTTGGCTCGCTAGTGTTGGCATCATTTTCACTATCTCCATCCATCTGTTACCTTCCAGTTATTGTTGTTACCCTAACTTACTACTTAACTTGTGATATGGAGGACTTTCCCCCACACTAGCCTCTTTGTTGGATAAGCTTCCCTGTTGTATTGTGCCTCGGCTCTGAGTTGCCTAAGTTGTGTTGGCTAGACCTGAAACAGATAGTGCTACCATCACTACATTGTATCTGGAAACTTTATTGTATATCTTAATGAAAGCCCATTCTAGAATGTGTTTTTCAACACACGTGAATGAAAGGCATCTGAAATTATAAATCCAAGAATGTGTTTCTCAACACACACGGATCAAATAGCCTAATGAAATGTAAATCCAAGAATGTGTTTTTCAACACACACGGACAAAGGCTATGGAAATGAAAAGGTCTAATTAAAGCAATGGTTTAACAAATGCTATATCTAATGATTGTTGACCTTATATACATGCGATGATTATTCCTCATTAGCCTGTTGGTTATGATATGAGATGGAGTAAGGGACAACTAATTCTAAGTGTCCCCTAGAGTCTTGAGTTACGGTTTGTCAAGCACCTAGTCACGGCGGCTCTAGAAAAGATCCTCACGGAGCAGTATCAGCTTGGATGTGAGTTGTAGGCATCTGTCAAGGTTGAATAAGCACTTCCCAAACAGCTTACCCATTTGTGAGACACTGCAATCCCTTGTGTTATTGCTTGTCCAACATATGCTTTAGTGTGTATTCCCTTTCCCACTTCCAAAGTATCACAGTGTTGAGTCAGTACAGTCATCCCTAGCCTAGCCTTGCATTTATCCACCCTCACCCATCACTAGCAAATTGATCACAGCCATGAAGTGAGTATAGCCTTGAGGTTCTAGTCTGAGCCATTATTATTATTAGAAAATCTTGAATATCTTGCTTTAGATCGCCAGTGAAATTATTACTCTATGTTTATATTGCTATTGGAATGATTTATGAAGCATGTTTTAACCAGTTACACTTGCAGCACTTTGATGTTTCTTGCTTAGATCATATTATGGGTCAGTTTGACTTGGTCAAACCCAGTTTGACCAAAGTCAACCACAGGACATGAGATGAGTTAGATCCTAGATTATGGTTATTGATGATATGTGATCTATTACTACTCACCAGATGGTTCCATGCAGTGTTTACAGGCTCAGATAGTGATCTATGGTATTTTAATGATTTTGATCATTTACAGATTATTATTATTTTTATTATCTCCGAGCATGGTGTTGATATTATATGATTATGCAGTCATCCATATGATGTTTGAGTATGCATCTCTAGTGCATTTGGGCTCTCTAAGTCCATTGGGACAGTCATTTTTCAGTTCCGGGAAGTTTCAGTTAGTATATGTCTCAGTTTATCACTTCAATGCAGATTTGCCATTAAAAATGGCCTGTCAGAGCAATGTCATGGTTTGATTGGTTCACCTAGGGCGCTACAGAGAAGTATGGGGTCCAGCATGCATTAACCTTTGACACTTTGCAGCAGTCTGAGTTATATTTGGTCAATATTTACCTGGTCAAACCTAGTTTGACCAAGGTCAATCACAGGACATGAAATTATTGGACCTCATGATGACACAGGTAGATGATATATGGTCTATGTACATGTACATGATGGTTCTATGCATCCGATACAGGTTTATGATGATGATCTATGGTTTTTAGCATTATTTGATCATTTACATATTATTATTATTTCACCTGTTCCGGTATATTGGGTATATTATATGATCATGCAGAGAGCTATACGGTGTATGAGTACACATCTTGGATAGTTTTGGACCTTCTGAGTCCAATGCGATAGTCTATTTTCCGTTCCAGGCAGTTACACTGATGATTTAGCCTCAGTAGGCTGTCCTAGTGTAGTTTTGGTCTGTCAGAGCAGAGATGATTTTTATTTGGTTCACCTAGGGCGTTGAAGATGGAGGGGGTGGTCCAGCCACTTCTTTTTACCATATTACCCCCCTTCCGGACACACTGGTGCCCTCACCTTGACAGCACAGGCACTCCAGGAGGCAGTTTGGGATAGGTACACGCTTCTCGAGGCAATTTTGGATTGGTAGAAATGGCTACAGAGGAATTCGATTTGGGCTACTGAGGCAAAGTTTTGGCATGGGATGATCAGTGATGATGAGTGGGATGTCTTCCGCACCTTCTCCAGCAGTTTCAGCTTCATCAGGGCCCACATCCATCACTTATGGCACTTTCTGATGATTTCTGAGGTCTTTTGAGGCCTATGATTTGTCCATAGAGGCACGATTTGGTATACTGATGACTATTTTATTATTATTGTGGTATGGGGATTGACCAAGGGTGGCTAAAATTACCCCTTGGACCCACCATAAGCTTATTGTTATATTTTGTCATCATGATTTGGTGGGATCCCCTCTCCTAGGGCGGTTTTGTCCACTTATTGTTATATTTTATGGTTGATCCATGTATTTTATTGTTGAGCTCATCTCAACCATTGATTAGATCTTTTGATCTTTTAATCTTAGCCACTCATGTAAAAAGTGGTTAGGATTATGCTCTCTCTCCATCCTATTTAAGGAGAGAGCCTCTCATTGTAAAATCATCTAGAGATTTTTGGCCCTTGGCTCTTGGAATAAAATTTCTATCTTTTGGAGTACATGCTTGGGTTGGAGTGGATGTTGGTTGTTTTGATTGTAAATGCTTTTGTCCATTGCACTGGAGGATCTATTGTAGCTATCTTGCATATTTGCCATATCTTTTTACAGGTGGAGAAGACTTCTTCAACAAGTGCGAATTGGTGGGGAGGCTTGCCCTTCAAGCTTGGAGGAGGACGTTTTGGGTTAAACAGGGAGTGGTTTTGTCTTTGCACCAACTATTCTTTGCTTATCTCTTTCTTGCTTGTATCTACCTTCAACATGTTAAACTAATTGATGCTTTGCTCCTTGGTTTTGACAGGTTAGAGGGACACATAATTGGCTTGGAAAAATCGATTTGGCAAGAGGGCTTCAAAAATTCTCCATTTGATCTTTCGCAAAAGTAATCCTCATCTCAACTAGCATTCATCTCTTCATCCAGGTATTCTCCAAAGGTATGATCTTCTTCTTCTTTGAATCATCCATAATTTCTAGATCATAAAAACCCTAATTAATCAAAACCCTCATTTTGGTTTTTCTTAGATCTACTTAGATCTAGCCTTGCTTTTGAAGAGATATTAAAAACCCACCTCTATAGCATCCACCCCTAGTTGGATCTATAGTTTGGTGGTGATTGGGTTAAAATTGACGCACTTTTCAAGGCAATAAAGCCCTCTTGAACCAAATCGCACTTCTTTGGAGAGGCTTGTTTGGTTAGATCTAGCATGTGGGCAGGTGAGATCCCACTTGGTTTGCAATCTACACATTTCATAACCTACCCCCAGACTCTTACTTTGGTGATTTCTACCTTGTGGGCATCATTCCACATTTTAAGGGATTAAAACCCCCTATTTAAACTACTTGGCACCTCAAAACTCAGATCTAGTAAGATCTAACCCTTGGATTGACTTGATTTTCTAGATCCACATAGATCGGTGCCTAAGCTACTTGGATCTACAATTTGGTGGCCATTGGACTTGATTTGATACCCCTTATCCACCTTTTAGCTCTCCTTGAGCAAGGTCGCACTTCCTTGGGTGACTGAGTTTGCCCACTTTGAGGACGTGGGTAGTGGAGATTTTTGTGGATTTGGAACGGGCATACCTTGAAACCTAGGACTAGAATATCATTTTGTGACGATCTGCCTTGGGGGTAGCATTCCTTGTTTCAAGGGATTGTGGTCCACTTGGGTCATTTCATGAAATCCTAGATCTAGCAAAATCCAACCACTTTATCTCAATTAGCCCAATTGTCTTGACCTCTAGGTGTCCCGATCTACACTTTGACATATCTTTTGACTCCATTAACCCATCCAACAAGGCACTAGTCCTCCTTAAGCGAGTCGCACTCCTTGGGAATTGTGTCAAACCTTAGATCCGGTACATGGGTATTCCTAATTTCAACTTAGATCCATAGATCTACTCATTACATATCCTCTAGTGCAAATTACATCCCTTAGTTTCACCTTGTGGGTCCATATTAAGCCATTTCACATATCCCAAGAAAGTAGGACCCACTTGTGGAACACATGGTACCATATCTTATCATTATAACTAATCATGTGGCCTAAATCATACGTTGGTTGAAACACTAACCATACTTTAACTTCTAGGTCCACTTTACCTTGCATTGGTTTCCGTAACTTACCATTTACTCATCCCTAGGAACCTTTGTTTGGGTCCAATCATCTTTGATTGGTTATAGGGTCTCCCCCTTGGTCTTGATTCACCTTGACCTAAAGTGAAGAGTGCCTCGGTTGACGTGACTCCCACCTTGCATTGGGAACCGTGGCATCTCTTGGGTCACCTCTTTAGCTGTCCATCTCCTCTACCGTCTCGGATGGGATACCACTAGGGGCAACTACAAGTTGTGTGATAACATATCCCACACCCTCCAGAGCAGTTGCATCAGTCATGGGGCCTACACACTTCCCGATGGCATGTTATATGGTTTATTTGTCTCCTTGGAGGCTCACGACTTTCTCTATGGAGGTTGTTTTGGTACTTTGATGAGTCATGTTATGTTATTGTGCCATGGGGACACACTAGGGAGATTACATATGACTCCCTAGACCCACCATGAGCTTCATGTTATGTTTTTAGGGTCACTTCATGAGGACGTCCTCCCTAGGGCGATTTGATTAGGTGGATATATTATATTTTTGAGTTGATCCATGTACTTTTGTTGAGCTCATCTCAACCATTGATTATATTATTGTATCTTTTAATCTTAGCCACTCATTAAAAAGGTGGTTAGGGTTTTGTTCTCTCCCATAGCTACAAAAAGGAGAGACCCTCTCATTGTAAAGAGACCTTTGGCTCTTGGAATTCTGATAATAAAGATTTATTTGCAGACACTTCTGGATCTTCTTTGTAGTGATATTCTTAGATGGTGATTGGAAAGTCTATTGCATCCTAGCATTTGAGAGTTTGTGGTGAATCTATATATTTTCGTGGAAACATTGTCTTGTCTACAGGAGGGGGACTTCAATTGGGCATTTTTGCAGGGCTTCCTCAACTCACTTCATTTGGATTCGTTTTTTAGCAGGGGGTTTTCAATAGCTTCATTGTGATCTTTGATTTCATCTTGGTATGTCTTCTATTACATTAGTCTTATTTTCTTAATGCATCAAATCTGATATTGTTGATGTTTGTTGTGCAGGAAGAGAGGGCGCATTGGCTTCCTTAGGCAAATCAATTCTCATTGGACACTCACTCAAATCTCCTCAAATTGATCAGGAAGGCATAGATCATCATCATCAAGGTATCCACAAGATTATCCGGTTAATATTTACTCTTATTTCAGTCATTATTGGGTTCCAATCCATTGGGTATCTTCATTTACAGTTAAAACCCTCATTAGAATCCTTAGGAAAATTCCCTGGCTCAAACGACTTGGTTTATTGGCAAACCATTTCTGGGTTTTCTTGCTTTGGCCAAGCCCTAGGTGGGTTCTCCTAGACGTCATGGTTGGAGGACTCCCTATGGCCCAATTCCCAAGGCAGTAGATCTCCTAACCCTTGCGCACTTCCCTGAGTAGCTGGTTACCTTGTCGTTTGTTCCCGGTTTGCAAGCTTGCATGTTTTCACACTGTCATATCTCTCTGTCAAGCAGTGCTAGAAATCTCTAACTCTCAGATCCAGTCCTTGGAATACTTTCCCTGTTTTAAGGGTCACGTTTCCCAAGGAAAATGAATTTGATCATTTATACTAGATCTTGAATCCTGGAATCACTTGTAATCATAGTGTCACTGTGCCTAAACACCATAATCCAAATCTTATTTCTTAAGCCTCCACAGTGACTCTAATTCCTTACATCTAGGGTTCCATACCTATCACCTACGTACCCTATTGATATAGCTTGATCTGGTGATCTGGTCAGATCTCTCTTGTCGAGAGTAGATCAGGGTTTCCCTTTTTTTATCTTGGCTTTGATAACATAAAGTGAAGGGTGCCTCGATTGGTGTGACAACCAATCCTTTGGAGATCGAGGCTCTCGAGGTTCACCACTTTGGCTGCCTATCCCCTCTAACATCCTTCTGGATCCATCTATAGGGGAAACTACAAGTTTGGTGATAACATTTTGGCGTCGTTGCCAAGGAGGTAGAGGCTTACCTTCGGTGTCTGCGAGTGTCTGTGCGTTATCTTATATCTTATCGCATTTGGTATTTTGGTTTGGTGATTGTATTTTCAATTTCATAATTTTTCCAATAACCATCTTAATCCACTCATCTCACCTCTCCTACGACATTTACATTTTCGGTGAATTACTTGTGTGGTTCACCTGGCGACTCCACCTCGCGACTCTACTGAGGACCGAACCCAACATATAAATCTTAAAATCTTAAATCGTGACTCTACTGGGAAGCGAACCCATTCCATAAATCAGGATGAATTCGGATGTATTTCTCCAAATGTCAGAAAGTCTGAAAGAATTAAATGAAAATCTAACCAAGTATAGAAGACAAACTAAAGAAATAAACCAATCGCACCCGTCGTATTGGTATAAGCCATAAGGGTAATTCTGAGCCCGATTATGAGTATGAAACTCAGTGTCTAAATCATTATGATATGTATGCCCCTAATAAGCCGGTTATTGAGCATCGGACCCAACCAAGGCTTAGGGTGAATGAGTCTTTTTCAACTCAAGCAACTAGAACCTTTAGCAAACCCAAGCCATCCCCTTTTGACTTTTCAGAAATATATGGGGTGCCTCATCCTATGCCAAATGGATACATCAAGAGGTTGCCTCATTTTGATGGAAGTGATGGTATATCTATTGAAAGTCATTTGGATTCCTTCTGGGATTATTTGGAATCTTTGGGTGTCGACAGTGAGGATGTTTATATGCGGGCCCTCGGTGCGTCCCTAAATGGGGATGTCCCATTATGGTTTGATCAGTTAACACCGGGATCCATCACTGGATATGAAGTATTTGAAAGGCTATTATTAGATAGATGGGGTGAGAACACTAATGATCCTTTAAAGTGCCAATCTGACAAGTATTGTGTTGATGATCAAAATATTTATGATTTGCTCTCTCAGATGGATCATTCCTCTCCTGAGATGTTCCAAATTATGAGTATGCCTACAATCAACAAAAATATCACAAAATACTTTGAGAATAATGCTTCAAAACCTCATGCTGAAGTTAAAAGAGATATCAATCAGATCATATGTGATACTTTGCCATTATTGCCCAAGGCAATTGAAGGCCGAATTTTAGATTTAATCCATCTTTCCATTTGTAACTGCAGAAAATCATCTATAACAGAACAGCCCCACAATCATTCTTCCAACGATCCATCTAACACTCACATCTCTGTAGATGAGGAAAAAGTTGAGAATAGTCAGTGTTGTCCGCCAATATGCACACCAGCAGCGGAAATCTTTCGAAAGTTGTCTCTTCACTAAAAGTGAGAGAGGTGTGGCCTTGGGGGCAAGCAATGAGCCAGGTACTGTCACCTGAATCCCAGCTCCTCCGTTTAGGCAAACTCCTAACGAAGCCAAGGGGGGTAGTCCCTAAAAGAGAGTTTCACTAAGGCTCTAGTATTTATAGTGTTTTTAGGTGTTGTGATGTGGATGGGTGTTGTTTAGGAGTTTTTTAGAATGAGACCAATTTAAAACGTGAGATAAACACAAAATAATAATGCAATCCACGTTGCGAAATAAGATAACAAGATGGCAATATGATTCAAGACTTGATTAATTACTAGAGCATTCACAATATGAAATAAACATAAGGACAAATGGTCCTGATCAATATATACTTTTAAACAACCAGTGCCTTATGGAGTCAAAGAAAATTAAAGATTGTGATGCTGAAAGTGTGGGTCTTGAAGAAATGTCGTTTGTGAGATCGTTGTGCAGATTATCTTTGTAAATTGAAGATTTTAATTGTCTTGATTATTGGGGCTAAGAACAAGGTATCAAAAGAATAGTGGAACCTTATCCAAGAAAACTACTGGCAACCCTAGGTGATAGGTCGGAAGCACCCAGATTCAAGAGGATAGGTGTCCAATGTTTGAACCGCCCCCGAGTCTGACCAGTGGATTCCCGGCACCACCTCTTGTGGGAAGAACAGTAATTTATCTTGTTTGAGGTTTTGGGTAAAAATTTTAATTAGATTTTCGCTTGTGAATTAACAGGTCTTCCACCTTTCTGAGTACTAGCCCAACCGTTTCCGGTTGGCAGAGCATACGGGTGTAGGACAGAAACCAAGGTAAATTAATTAAAGGGCTGTATGGGTGGAAAATTTTATTATTAGCGAACCTTGTTCAACTTTCCGACAGAGAGCACTCTTGACGATCTTATGACCACAGTTCAAGAGACTTGCTAAGCTTAAAATGCCTAATGCAGGGAAAATGCAAAACTAAGAATGCCCTCCGATAGAGTGTGCTCTTGACTTGGATTTGGCCAAGTTCAAGAGACTTTGGTTTATTTTAAAGAAGCAGATAGTAGTTGTGTTGTAAAAGCGATAAATCAACTTTAAATGATTAAACCACGTAATAGATTTGAAAGATATGAGATAATGCTCAACAAAACTATTTTGCCAAAAAAAATGAAACTAAAAACAAACTAGTGTTCTACCACACAAGCTTTAATCTAATAGGTGGGATTGATCTCCGAACAAGATCAACCACTTAGAAGCCACCAATCCTGGAAACCTTCCAGCTAGCTGGATGTCCACAAGAAGTTGATGGGGGAGCGAAAAGCTACCACAAAACTATGTGGCCTTTGGGATACAATCCCAAAGTTAGCTATTCTCTGGTCAAGGATTGGAAGAGAAGATAAGATAACTTAAACAAAAATAAAACTAAACTACCCAAGAGTCTCTTTCAGGTCAAAGACCCTACTCGGGAGAACATGGGGGTAAGTAAATATGGAAGATAACTTAAAATGACTTATTGAAGTAAAAACTAATCTAAGAGCATGAAGCCATAAATCTAAGCTAACCAAGCACGACACTCTTCCCCAAATGGGGAAGAAGACCAAAAAGTGGAGGCCTCCTCCACTTGAAAACTTTTATTAAACGGTTACAAATGCCTTGGGTTTAAAACCTCGCAAGGTCTTTTGAGAATAAAATAACTAGGAAAGCAAAGCTAGCTTTTATAAGCTTATTACAAAGGATAACAAGATTTTCGTATATTCAATCACTCCTTATGGCGTTCATGTGATTTTGCTTTGATTTCTTTGCTTCAGGATCTATCAAATATCTCTCTCTCAAATGACCTACACACGCTCAAAACATCTCAATCAAGGCACCCATTAATCATTAGGAAAATAAAACAAACTCGAAACTAGTTAAGTCTAGATTTAAAAATTTAACTCTAAAATGTGAAATGCATAAGATTTTAACATGAAATCTTAACTATGATGAAACGGACCAGCGAACAACAAACTCTTGAAATATACTAGAAATGAGATCTAAATCGTAAAAAATTTTGAAGTATTGTATATGAAAAATTCTATCTTTTAAAATGAAACAATAATTCACTAATTATGAGCTAAATGCAACCTATCACTTCCCTATATGCTCAATAAACTACTTAAAATGCAAGAATTAGATTTCTAGTATGAGATTTAAAATTGCAAGCTTAAGAGGATGAAAAGTGACACAAAGCTAACAATGCTAATGCTAACAAGACTAACAAACAAGTACAAGATCTACTACTAACAAGTTTTTTGTTGATTTGTTTATGTTTTAGGGCTCACTTTGGAGGTGAACGAGAAGAGAGAGATGGAACAAAACTAAGGGCAAAAGCGAAATGGATGAAGGAGTGAAGGATGGAACAAGAGGAGAGAGGGACGAATGCTAGAGGGAGAAGAGACTAGTGGATAGAGTAGGACGAAAGGGAAGGAGGTAGGGCAAAAGAAGTAGGACAAGAGCAAGGGAGAGGGAGAAGCTAGAAGAGAAAAACGAATGGGAGAAAGGAAAAACTAGAGAAGGGAGGAGGAGCGAATGGAGAAGGAATAGCAAAAACGAAAAGGAGGAGTAGCTCTAGGACAAAGGAGGATGAACTAGCAAGACAAGGACAAAGGACTACAAGTGGAACACTTGGGAGGGTGAAAACACTGTCTTGGAAATCCTCCGGTTAACCGGTGATATGCCGACAACAAGTGTTGAAGAGAGCACAAGGGAACAAATCCCAAGTTATTCCCCAAGGTTGAAGGAGCTTCAACCTTATGGCTAACTAATCTATGGCTTGAAAAAAGATAAGTGACTAACTTAGATCAAGACTGGAAGGGCTAGAAAGGCTTAGCATGCAAGTGTAAAGATTTCAAAGAGCAAATGAGAAGGCTTGAAGAAGTGAAGCCTAAAGTGACCAAGTTGATTTTTTAAATGAATTTGAGAGATGGAACCTTAGATTTAGGCATTTTGCCAAATCCTTCAATGCTTGAGATTAACTCTAGAGAAATCCTGAATCACACACAATTTGTTAGATAATGTAGGCCTTTTGAAGAGATGAAAGATGCAACCTAGCTCAAATCTCTCTTCAAAACCTGTTGGATCTGCACAAGTAATCACTCATAAACACATCTTGATCATAATAGTATGCATAATAAAAGTGAGATTAGAATAGTATAAGTATTTCCGACTACAGTCTACTCCTTCTAAATCACACTTAAACCAAACATCAATGGACAACTTGTATTCAAATGCCCATCCTATGGGCTTAAAAAAGCCTTCTAAGCAAATTATAGATCAAAATATGAGATTATAAGCAAACAACAAGAACAAATTCACCTTGAGATTATGAAGACATTTCCATGAAAAGCATTTGACAACACATAGACCTCCAAAGTAACTTTATTTCCTTAAGCCAATGGCTTTGCAATGACAAAATGGCAGAGTAACTTTACATCCAAAAATCCATGAGATAATAACCCAAATGGGCCTCTCTTTATAGCAAAAAGAAACTAGCTAACCCTAGGTCGAATTAGTAATGAGCAAGTAGGTCGAAATCCAATCAATCATAGGCTTGGAGAGGTAGACAAAAGCCAAAGTCGAGTTTGAGGTTGGTAGGAGTGGGCATGTGGCAAGACTCGACCTCAAGGTAGGTAGAAAGGAAAAAACAACGAATCAACACGCTCCAACAAGGATGAAAGCGAGCTAAGGTAGAAGAGGCGTGATCCTTGGTAGGTTGACGTGAGGATGTGGAGATATGCTAGCTACTTGGTGGATGGCAAGTGGCAAATGGTAGGCACTAACTCAAATCTAAAGAGAACCAAGCCAATTAGTGATTGCACTAACAAGTAAACAAACCCTAACTAAGTTCCACGTGAGAGCAAGAGGATTGACGTGAGCATCTTGTAGATATGCGAGTTGGTTATGGTAGAGACATGTGGTAGTTTGGGTAGGTGATAACTCGAATTTGAATGGGAGCCAAGCCTTTGGATAAGGTGAGTCATGAGGGCGCCCACCTCTACATTAAATATAAAACCACCAACCCAAACATCAAATGACAACACACCAAAACGAATTTTGCATCAGGAGGGCGAATTGCCTTGAATGGATAACACTCTGGTGACTGGATGGTTGACTGGGAAGGCTTGGAGTTGATTGGAATCTTCCTAAATGCTCATTGCCATGTCATTTAGCCTTTTATTTTAATCAAATTGATTAATTTTGGAGATATTTGGATTATCTCCAAAATATTCAATTTTATTATTTTAATTAATAATTTCTCTGTAAATGACTTTTCAGAGAAAATATTAATTATGAGGCTGAATTGACATCCGAAAGTTGGGTTTAGCTGCTCCACGAGTCATGTGTGATTTTTGGCTTATGAAACGAGCCATCAAACACTAAGTTCGGACCCCAGATGACTGACATATTACAGACTCAAATTTCTCTATTTAAACTATAGAGAAATTTAATTAAAATTTAAATAATTAAAAAATATTAAAAACCCCAATTCCGACGCGTCCGGTAAAAAATTTTCGAAATTTTTTCTGGGGGTCCTAGAGACTTAGGACATGACCAAAACCTATTCTAATAGTGTCTAGTAGGTTTATACATTATAGTTGGACCCTAATAACCCCCCATGGCCAAATTTCCAAAATTGGGCATTCCAGCTTTGGAGGAAGCAGGAGAAAAACCAAGAGATTATATTTCGCCTGAAGCAAAGTATAATCTGACGGTGAAAAAACTCCCTGGAATACCTTAGTTGTTTAATCCAGTCATGGGGAACCGAGCCACTCAGACCTTACTAGCACACTTTGATACAAACCCCCATGGGGCCATGGTCATGTCGACTCAAAAACAAAACTGGCTAGACCCAAATATATGAAACCCAGATACTCTGGAAGTGAACACTGATGTGTTCCAACACTGGCGGCTCAATAAGGTTTCAACTATTGTACAGATCAGTTGATAACATCTGGCTCCAACTGCGGGACGTGTGCTCGATCTGGAATTCATGCAAGGAGAGAATACGAGAACACCAGAATCTCTGGTTTATATATATAGCCTGTAAAAACATCTCAACTTGACAGAAAACCTTTAGTAGCACATGTGTTATGAAAAAACCAAAATGAAATACCAACTATATTTTATTGTTTGAAAATTAATTCTAAGAAATCTAAAATGCAGAAGGTAAATTAAATCTTTTCCTATTCTAATATAATACAAAAAAGAAAAAATGTTAAGTATAATCAGAAATCCAATGTAACCATTTGAGCATGTGATTAATGAAAAACAAATTTTTACCTTGTCTTTGGTTACCAGCCAAGACAAGGGCATGCTTATCAGAAAGTGCAAACCTGCTCGGATCTTCTGAAAGGGAGGGCTAGATGGGGAATCATAAGTATGTAATAAATATTTGAAGTGCTCCCCAATATAGTAAGAAATCTTTCTGCAGGCACACTCTATCCAGAACAGGATAGGGTGATGAAATTCAGGATGACAAAGCAATTCTGGTACCTTATCATATTCCTCCAAGAGGCTCTTCTGAAAATAATTTTCCATGAAAGTGCATGCCTCGAACTGATCTAATATACAAGGGGTTTCCGATGGCTGAGATATATACTCAACTGATTGCTCATATGAAATAATTTCCTTCTCTTCCTCCATGCTCAACTGTTCAAAATCCATACTCCTGCCGAAAATGGGGGAGTCTTCATGAATTTTACCATATTCCTGGCCACATGTATCCTCATGCTCATAAGTGGGATTGTTAACAAAATTTCCAAGGGGATTTTGTTCATCATTAACTTCTTCAAACATGGCATAGATAGGGTTCTTAAAAGAGGTCCATTCATTATTTCCAATATCTATGTCATCCATGATGGACTCATCATCACTTATGTCATCCTTTAAGCTATGCCTATCTTCCTCGACTTCATAATAATCTTCCTCAAACAGATGTGTTTCAAAAATACCACAAGGGACCAAAATTTCTAAATATTCACTGCCATGTGGAGAACAAATGGGAGTGTCATCACACATACTATTACTTTCATGGATTTCTTTATGAATGTTGATCTCCGTAGTGGTTTCTTCTAAAGATGGGTCAGAAGTACATAAATGTTCATCATCACTGAAGTAGTCTTGAAAAACTTCCCACTCCAAAGTGTCTTTTGTTTCGATGGCATGAGGAGGGTTTTCAACAATATCCGGTATTTGATAAATCTCTATGATAGGATCATCAGGAATCTGATGGGAAAAGGTTATATTTTCTGTAATAGGCTGATCCGACTGATTCCAACCCTCTTCAGGAATATTATAAGTATCACCTACATAGTTTATGCACTCAGGCTCGCTCGATGAAGACTGACCAACAAACCCTTCAGGAAACCCATGCACCTGGATATAGTGTGTAAGGTGACAACTGTTTTCTTCATGGAACTCCTGGCATGTCCTACAGAATGGTGTGTAAGGTTCAACCCTAGGAATGCCACAGATGTCTCCCACATTATTAATGAATTCAGGCTTGCTTGTTGATGCACTAGGACCACAACCTTCAGGAAAACCATGTTCTTGAATATAGCATGCATGGTAGCAACCAGATTCCTCATGGAAATCTCTGCATGCCCTACAAAAGGGCTTGGTGTACTCAACCATGTTAGCAGCCTCTAGTTGATGAGGAGGCCTCTTCTCATGGTTAGGAGGTTTCCTTTGCCAAGTAGGTTTAGCAGGGAAATTCCTAGGAGCCGGTTGTGTATGTTGAATTTGGTGAACCTGTGTTCTTTCCATGTTTATGATCTTGTTTTGTAACTCTTTTATTTGGCTCACATGTTTCTGTTCAACTTTTTCCATTCTCTCATACATGTCCATCATTTTCTTTTCATAAGAGTCTTTCATAGGCTCTTTGTCTTTGTGCTCAATGGGTTTTGAAGGAAGTTGAGATCTAGAGTATCCTTGGATGTTTGACTCTCCGGAAGACTTCATGTTCCTATCAATCTTGATGGCCAAAGCTTGAGCCTCAAGCAAGGTAGCTGGCTCCTTATCCCTGATCTGGTATTGGACTTTGCCACTTAATGCTTTTATGTAGTAGTCCAACAAAGAAGCCGCAGGAGGCGCATAGGTGTCAGGGATGGAATTGGACAACTCCATGAATTTAGTGTTAAATTCATCCATAGTTTCGTTCTCAGTCTTCTTCATACTAGTTAGAGATGCAACTAAATGTCTAGGTTCTTTTCTGCAACCAAACTTGTTGAGGAAGGACGTCTTGAAGGCTGCTATGGTGGCAAAAGAGTTGTCTGGCAGATTGTCGTACCAGTTCCCTGCCTTACCCTCCAAGGATAGGGAAAAAAGGGTTATGTAAACATCTTCATGTTTATCAGCTCCCCTGACATGAGCACTACACAATTTGGTGAAGTTTCTAATATGTTGTTCAGCAGATAATGAGGCATCAGTGCCATTGAAATTTGTGATCTTATCAATAGCCTTCTCGGGAATATCATGAGGTGGACCTGGTATCTGAGTAAAGTTGAGTTGAGTAAAGAACTCACCGATTGTGGAAAGGAAATAGTTATTATTCTCAGAATTTGTTTGATTTTCTAGATTTTCTTGAAATAAAGAGTGGATGTCTAAAATAGATTCGGATCTAAGATTTTCAAGAATTCTACGAGAAGCAAGCTTGTTCAGTCTCCTCCTATAAACCTTTTCAGGCTCAGGGATAAAACTAAGCAAGCCTTCAGAGTTTCTTCTAGTTGAATACCTTGATGTGTTAACTGACAGTGGAGTCGCCAGGTGAATCCAAGTCTAATTTCAGAGAGTGATTAAACTAAAAATCTACCAAAGGTAAAAAACTAAAAAAGGTGAAGTGGAGTCGCCAGATAGATATGAGAATCTATCAAAAGGTAAAACAAACTAGAAAAACTAAGGTCGTCCAGGAACAAAAAGATTTGTCCCCGGCAGCGGCGCCAAAGATGTACAAAAAGTTTCAAGGAGCAAATGAGAAGGCTTGAAGAAGTGAAGCCTAAAGTGACCAAGTTGATTTTTTAAATGAATTTGAGAGATGGAACCTTAGATTTAGGCATTTTGCCAAATCCTTCAATGCTTGAGATTGACTCTAGAGAAATCCTGAATCACACACAATTTGTTAGATAATGTAGGCCTTTTGAAGAGATGAAAGATGCAACCTAGCTCAAATCTCTCTTCAAAACCTGTTGGACCTGCACAAGTAATCACTCATAAACACATCTTGATCATAATAGTATGCATAATAAAAGTGAGATTAGAATAGTATAAGTATTTCCGACTACAGTCTACTCCTTCTAAATCACACTTAAACCAAACATCAATGGACAACTTGTATTCAAATGCCCATCCTATGGGCTTAAAAAAGCCTTCTAAGCAAATTATAGATCAAAATATGAGATTATAAGCAAACAACAAGAACAAATTCACCTTGAGATTATGAAGACATTTCCATGAAAAGCATTTGACAACACATAGACCTCCAAAGTCGCTTTATTTCCTTAAGCCAATGGCTTTGCAATGACAAAATGGCAGAGTAACTTTACATCCTGTTGCCGCCTGGTTCCACACCTGGGAAAACGCAGCAAAAGTCTTCAAGCTGCTGGTGTGGCCTTGGGGGCAAGTCAGAGTCAAGTGCTGTCACTTGGGACTCGACTCCTCCGTCTAGGCTTTCCTAGCGAAGCCAAGGGGGGTAGACCCTAAAAAATTAAAAGAAACTAAAGCCTCTAATCTAGGAGTTAGAAAAAATACTTTTGCAACCAAGACAGACAACATATACTTTTTCAAATAAAAACATCATTTATCATTTACTCCCATTTAGAATAATCATCATTCAACTGCATACTAGTCAACAATATAAAATGAAATTTGCATCAAGACCAGTGCCTTGTTACGGAGTCAAATAACAAATGCATAAACAGAAAAAGTAAATGTTGTGGAGTGTTCTTGGTTTATTTTAAAATTAAATGTGATGGTGATCTTTTTTATTAAGGCAGGTGGGTTCCCGATATACGCAAGGTACGGGGGAACATGTCCGGAAATTTGAAGCGTGGCTTCCCTCTCAGGCTTTAGGCTGGATCGGAGTCTCGAGGAGGTGTTCAGATGCTATACCAACGAGGGCAAGCCTAACGGTTTCCAAGAGGTCGCTATCCAGTTTTATCCCAAGCCTTCTGGGAAATTTGCCCACGACAACAAATTGCGTGTTGTGCCGGATTTTCACAAAAGGGGTTTTTTATTGGGGTGGTGTTAAGTTCTATTACTAGTCATCCACTCCTTTCTGGTGTGTACCAACTGGATCAGACTAAGCTGCAAGTTGGCCACAGAGCATACGGGAGAAGACCTTGGTATATTTTTATAAAATTTTAAGAACCCAAATTTTATCTTTTTATAACCCCAAGAGTCTCTTTTCAGGCATGTATTTCGGGCAAGCCCTCATACAAAACCCTACTTCGGGAAAGCAAGGGGGGCGTTATGAGTTTGTAAAAAAATGTGAAAAGCTAGGTTGTGAGTGAACTTGTGGCCCGCCAGTGGAACGGACCAACAAGGTTTATTTTAATCCTAATTTATTTTATTTAATGCCGGAAAACAAAGAAATAAACTACTCTAACATTCACGCCATGAAAATGAGACGACACAGGCCACCCCTGGGGGGATGGGGTATGGGCGCTGGCTAGCCCACTTGCTCTCGTTTAAAAATGTTTACAATGATATAGAGAAGTGCCCCAAGTCTACTTAATGTGACTTGGTGGCTTACAAAATTATAGAAAAAATATGACCGGTTTTGAAAAATATGGAAATTTGTATTCCGGATCGCCTGGATGCTCCAAATTTCGCCAGCACTTCCTCCTACCTGCTCATCTTCTGCTGCAAACCAGCAAGCAATAATTAGTATAAGATGCCCAAAAACACTTTAAGAGTGTCTTTGGAACACCACCTAAAAAACCCAAAAAATTCTAAGTTAAAAACTAAGTAAAAATGACAAAAAATAACCAAGTAACGATAAGATCTGTCTAAATTCTAGTGTTATAGGGATGTAAATGAGCTCGCTCCTCAGCGGAGTCACAATTGGGAGTCGCCAGGTAGATTTAAACTCTTCTACCAAGATATGTGTCGTTGTATATGCAGGAAGGACTACTAGCTTTTCCGAGGTAAGCCCTATGCCCAAATGTTAGGCAAAGAGTAATGGGAGGGCTTTTAGGAAATAATATATCAGACCAAGGTAAGCCTATTGCCTCCCCGGCAACGGCGCCAAAATGTTATCACCTAAACTGTAGTTACCCCTATGGATGTATCCAGTCATGGATGGCAATAGAGAAGGGCAACTCAAAAGGTGCAACCACGATCACCTCGACCTCCAATATATGGTTGTCACGCCAGTCGAGGCAACCTTCGCTTTATGTTATCTAGCCCAGACAACAAAGGGGGAGACCCGATCTACTCCCGACAGGAGAGATCAAAACCAAGACACCAAATCAGGGTATTTTCTAAGTGACGTTAGGTGTATGGTTTATCCTAGACCTAAGGATGAAGTCACAAGCCAAGTGAGGGGTTCAATAGGTATAGCTTTGGTTCATAGTTGATGTAAGAGTGACTTATAATGTTTGAGGTGAGATCTAGGGCTAGTGTACTAGTTCAATGTCAGAAGATCCACTGCCTTGGGAACTGTGTCCAGTGCAGGGTAGTTTAAGGGTTGTATTGGGGCTAACTAGTACAGATGACAAGCTTGACCATGATACATGATAGCTTCAGGGGTTTAGTTCACTATGCATAGGTCAATCCACAAGTCAATCCAACAATCTAGGAAAGTCGAATTAACTTGGAGAGAAACCAGTGCCTAGGGAATTGGGAAGTGGAGTCAAAGTAGGGTTGACTTGTGATTTGGGACTCCTAGTACATGGGACAAGTGGGCAATAGAGGTTTTGATGGATGAATGTGTCTAGATCTAGGTTTGACCCAAGTGGACCACAATCCCTTAAAACAAGGAATGCAATCCCCAAGGCAAGATTTGACAAAGTGATAGTCTAGACCTAGGTTTTGAATTATCCCGGTTCCAAATCTCCAACAATCTCGAGTACCCACGTCCTAGAAGTGAGTCAACTCACTTCTCCAAGGTGGTGCGACTTTGCCCAAGGAGGCTTAAAATGAGGGTTAGGTAGGTCAAGACAAGTCGGATGGCATCCAAACTTTAGATCCGGGTAGGTTAGTCAAGTAGGAGTATGGATCTATAATTTCGTGGCAATCCAACGGCTAGATCTTAGTAGATCTGAGTTTAAGTGTTCCGAGTGGTCCAAAATGGGGATTAAATCCCTTAAAATGTGGAATAGGGCCCACAGGGTGAATTTCAAGAAAGTAACAATCTGGGTGTATGTTATTGGATGTGTAGATGACGAATCAAGTGGAATCTCAAACACCCACCACCTAGATCTAGGTCAACTTGCTCAAACTAGGAAGTGCGCCTTGCTTGGGAGAAGCTAAGTTGGCATGGGAGGGGGGTCAAACGGAAGCCAATCCTCACCAAACTATAGATCCGGGATGCCGTGGATGCTATAGAGGTGGGTTTTCAATATTATGCCCAACAACCCACTAGATCTAAGTAGATCTGAGAAAATGTAAAAATGGGGTTTTGATTAATTTAGGGTTTTAAAATATTTTAGACAATTGGATAGATCATGGAGATAGAACTTACCTTGAGATCATACCTGAGTAATGTGGATGAGATGCCTTGATGTTGAGGAAGATTCCCGCAGAGATCAAATGAGAGATTGTTGATTTGCTTGCCGAATTGATGCCCTAGCCCACAAGTGCGCCTTCCTCTACCTGTCAAACCAAGGAATGAAGATTCAATCAGTAAGATCAAGTATGGAAGAAATACAAGAGAAATGCAATAGTAACATGAAATAGAAGGTCCTGGGACAGTAATACTCCCTGTTACCAACGAAGAGCTCCAAAGAAGAAGTAGGGAGAGTCTTCCCCTACCAATACCTCCTCCTCCAAGCAAATCGGCCTCCACCTGTAGATGCAAAATCGTGGTACAAAGTATATGGCAAACAATATCTCCAATAACTCAGTGCAAAGGAAGAACCAACGAACGAACACCAAAAACATTCACCACAACACTGGAGATAGATGCAATAATAATTTTCTATTCCAATAATCCAGAGCCAAAAGTCCCCTTTACAATGAGAGGCTCTCTCCTTTAAATAGGAAGGAGAGGCACCAAAACCCTAACCACTTTTTGAATGAGTGGCTAAGATTAGAAGATACAAATGTCTAATCAATGGTTGAGATGAGCTCAACAATAAAATACATGGATCACTAATAAAATATAATGCAAGTGGACAAAATCGCCCTATAAGAGGGGAATCCCACCAAATCATGATGACAAAATATCATAAGAGGCTTATGGTGGGTCCAAGGGGTAATTTTATCCCTCCTTGGTCAATCCCCATAGCACAATACATATAAAGTAATCACCAAAGTACCAAATCGTGCCTCCATGGTCAAGTCGTGGGCCTCAAAAAGACCTCAGAAATCCACTGAAAGTGCCATAAATGATGGATGCGGGCCCCGATGAAGCTGAAACTGCTGGAGAAGGTGTGGAGGACCCCGATCTATCATCACTGATCATCCCATGCCATAACTTTGCCTCAGTAGCCCAAATCGATTTCCTCAATAGCCATTTCTACCAATTCTTAAATGCCTCGGGAAGTGTGAAACTGCCCCAAACAGCCTCCTGGAGTGCCTGCGCTGTCAAGGTGAGGGCACCAGTGTGTCCGGGAGGGGGGTAATATGGTAAAAACAAGTGGCTGGACCACCCCCTCCATCATCAGCGCCCTAGGTCAACCGGATAAAAATCACATCTGCTCTGACAGGGCCTCCGACAGACCAAAACTGCACTGGGACAGCCTACTGAGGCTCAATCATCACTGTAAGTGCCCGGAACTGAAAACAAACTGTCCCATTGGACTCAGAAGGTCCAAATCTATCCAAGATGTGTACTCATACACCATATGAGTCTCTGCATGATCAAAATAAATATCCAATATACCGGAACAAGGCCAATAATAATGATCTGTAAATGATCAAACACTGCTGTAACCCAAGAATCATCATCATAACCCTGTAGCTGCTGCATAGAATCATCATGTATGTGTACATAGACCATATATAATCTATCCATATCATCATAAGGTCTAACATCTCATGTCCCATGGTCCTCCATGGTCAAACTAGGTCTAACCCAGACCAAATATAACTCAGACCATCATCCAAGGCTGCTGCAAAGTGTCAAGGTTAATACATGCTCTACAACTTATTCAAATAGCAATTATAACACATAATGATCATAACTGGCGATCTACATCCAAATATATAGTGTCGTTAATTATTATTATTAGTCAGCCTAGACTTTCAGGATCATACTCACTTCATAGTGGTGATCAATTTGCTAGTGAAGGGTGAAGGCTAAATTAACTGGTTAGGTTAAGGAATGACTTGACTGACTTGACTTTGTGACACTTTGGCAAGGGAAAGGGAATACACACCATAGTATATACTGAATGAGCAATAACACAGGGAATGGCGGTGTCTCACAAATGGATGAGTTGTTTAAAGAGGGTTTATTCACCTTCACAGATGCGCACAATCCATAATACAAATAAGGCCAGCAATTGTTTAGATATAGCATTTAAGTTCCATTGCTTTTTGGGCCTGAAGTTTCCATAGCCTTGATCTATGTGTGTTTACAAACACATTGCATAGATTTACATTTTTTCTTTAGGCTTTCTGCTGCAGGTGTGTTTTTAAGGCACTTGTTTACCTGAGCACTTCTAGGTGTGTCATGGACAGCTTGTTTACCTAGGTATTTATTTTCCAAAAAGATATAACATTTTATTTTCATAGCCATTTTCATTTGGCATGCCTTTCATTCATGTGTGTTTAGAAACACATTGCATGAATGGGCTTTTCATACAAGATATAGCATTTCATTCTTTCCATATTTTGTATTCATGGCAGCACTAAAAGTTTCAGGTTTAGCCAACACATCTTTAGTGACTAGGGGGAATTCCAAGGAACTCCAACTTACCATAGGTAAGTTTTGTCACCAACTCAGAGCCGAGACACAATAAACAGGGAAGCTCATCCAATACAGAGGCTACAGTGGGGAAAAGATCCTCCATGTCACTAGTCAAGTAGTAAATCAGGGTGATAAACTAAAAGGTAGGCCATGGATGGATGGAGACAATGAATGGTGGAACCGACACTAGCAAGCCAAGGTATGGTTGAATGATCACCTCTATTCTCCCTAGGGAGGGTAAAACCAATGAGTATGAATAGTGAACTTCTAAGTCTGAGTAGGGACAATATAATATATATAATAGATCAACCAGGTCCAAATATCTATATGATCGCCAGATCATGACACTAAGTGCTATGACATGCTATAAGAATAAGTATAAAAGCAATCTAACCATAACACCATGATATACCTGCTGAGTCATATACCTGAAAGCTCATCAACCTGTACCATCATCTGTCCTCTGAGACTGCTGCTGCAACTCTGGGCACTACTGACTGCTCTGTACCAATGGTATAATGACTACATCGGTCATCTCTCTGAGTGTCCTGAGACTCAGTCATGGCATGGGGAATACAACTGTTGTCCACAATCTGATAGTGATCCAATATAGATGCTCATCTCAGCATCTCAAATGTAAGGGAACTGGCTGAATAGTGTACTGGAATCAGAAAAATAATATATGGTAGCCCGGCTACTATGTATGTGATAACAGATGGTTCAGTGATGTTTGAAGGGACTATATCTGCAAATAATGATTAGTAAAAAGCGGAAACAAACAAGATCCTGCTTCTTTGCCAACTCAAGAAGACACCTGCACATCACAAATCTCACCAAACAAAGATTAAGTGTAGATATATATACTCATAAGAAACTAAGCTGCTACAAATAAACAAATTTGACAAACAACTTATCTCATAGATGAGCACACCACACCCTTGAAGAATAAGACTTATGCACAAGTCACCTTGGAAAAGAAATCAAGATACTTCATCCACATGTAACCAAAACACCACAAGCTGACCTCCAAAGTCTTCTTTTATTCAAAATGATAAAACTATTACAATCATAAGTCAGCTGCTCCAATTCTCACTAGTGAACAATGGAGAGCATGCTTCAATTTATAGAGAAAAAGGCTAAGGAAGGGAGGGCGCACTTGCTAAATGGAGAGAGGGAGCGTGGCATGGATGGTGGAGGGGAATGGGGCTGCCATCCCCTATTCTAGCTGCCCAATATGCAGCCCAAAACGTGCTACCATATCAGCACAAATAGTGCTGCTCCTCCCTTAGATTATGGGCTGCCCACTACACAAATGCGCCCCCTCAAGCTAGTGAATGCGCCCCTCTAAAGTGGGCATGAAATCCTCCACTATTGGGGCTGCCAAATACCTTCTAAAACAGCCCAATACATTCCTATAACCATGCTGATCCAAATCAGAGTTGTCATTACTCCAAAAAATTAATAATTTTTTTAAGTCATTTTTCACTTTTTTCAATTTTTTCATGACTTTTTGACTTTTTTGGGTTTTTTGGCCATAGAAAAAAAATGAAGCACCCAAACCTTAGGAAAAGTGGGTTTAGGGGTTTAGGGGGTACTCTGAGTTAGAAAACGAGTACCCCTAAGGCAAAAAATACCTCCAGACGCCCCAGATAGGCCAATTACAAATTTTTTAATTGAACCATTAAAAAATGGCCCAATTTACGGAAAAATTAAAACTTGCCGAAAATAAAAATAAAAACACCTAGGGGGACTTAGACATGTCCATATGACTCAAAATTAACGCCTAGCATGTTCATATACATTGACCCATAGACTCTAATAATTCCCTAAGGCCCGTCAGCCTCCCCAGGCATTCCAGCTTTGGAGGAGCAGGAGAAAAACCAATTAATTATGCAATGCAGTGATGCAAAACATAATAGATAGGTGAAAAAACTCCTTGGAATACCTGACTTGGCCAAAAAGTCCTAAGGAACCGAGTCTTTTACAAAACACCAT
Organism: Larix kaempferi; assembly: GCA_027924585.1. Classification (NCBI taxonomy): domain Eukaryota; kingdom Viridiplantae; phylum Streptophyta; class Pinopsida; order Pinales; family Pinaceae; genus Larix; species Larix kaempferi. Next base: position 5,074,293 of record BSBM01000034.1, read on the forward strand.
GCTAGCATGTTTTTATTACAAACCCCGCAGGGCCATGGACATGTGGAAAAATTTAAAAAAAAGGGGGGCCCTAAAAGGCCAGCTGGACATCAAATCACCAAAATTGAACATGTGTCATGTTCTACTTTGCCCGCTCGCTTGATAATCCAACCAAGTACAACTTAGTTGGCAACATCTGACTCCAACTGCGGGACGTGTGCTCGATCTGATTCAATTAGATAGAGTATGCGAGAATCCAAGAATCTCTGGTTCCTGCCACGAAATTAAAATGCATTAGTCCCATATCTTTGCCAAATGAAACATAAGTTGCAACATTTATTTCAAAGCAAAAACTAAAGTAAGCAAATGAAACTAATATACATCAATAATATACAAAACATAATGTACAAAAATGCAAGGCAAAGGTTTAGAGATGGCCCTGCTATCAATCTGCCCCCGTGGGCATTAGGAAATCTTCTTTGAAAAACAGCTTGAGATGTTGCCCATTGACTGGGAGAGTCAACTTTTCTCCATCCATAGTGCAAAGGAAAAAAGAATTAACCCCTGCTGGTTCAGATAGAATATATGGTCCCAACCATAGGCTATCAAACTTTCCATGCTTTCCTGGCTTATCCCTTCGCTTGTCCCATAGAAGAACCCAATCCCCTGGCTGAAACTCTTTTGGCTTGGCTGACCTGTCAAAAGTTCTTTTAACCCTGTCCTGATTTCTGATACTTTGGTCTAAAGCCTTTCTTCTAGTCTCATCTAATTTCATAATTTGCTCAATTCTGTTCTGCATACCATCATCATTTGACTCATAATCATGCAACATCTGATACACTGGCAAATGAATATGAATGGGAACAGAGACTTCCAAACCATAAACCAACTGAAAAGGGGTTTTCCCAGTAGCACGTTTCTGTGTTATTCTGTCGGCCCATATAGCAAATTTTATCTTAGAATCCCAAGACCTTTTGTTATCACCCACAGTTTTCTTTAAAATGTTCATTAAGGTCTTGTTGGTTGATTCAGCCAATCCATTTCCTTGGGGATAATAGTTGGATGAGTGGGAAAGGATTATACCATACTTGAAGCAGAATGCCGAAAAGGCCATGGAGCTAAAACTAGGACCATTGTCAGTTGTTATCTTGGATGGCACCCCAAATCTAGTTATAATATGATTTTCAAGAAAGTCCATAACCACTTTATCAGTGGCATACTTAGTAGGGATTGCTTCCACCCACTTGGTGAAATAATCGGTGGCAGTTAGGATCCAGGTATATCCATTGCTTGAGTTTTCCTTAAACTGACCGATAAAATCAAGACCCCATTGTTGGAAAGGGGCTTGAACAACTACTGGCTCAAGAGGTAAAGTTGCCAATTTCTGTTTCCCAGTGAACAACTGACATTGGGGACAAGATCTGACAAACTTGTGCACATCAGCAAATAAAGTGGGCCAATAGTAACCTGATCTAAGGATCTTGTGGGCTGTGGTGTCTGCTGCATAATGCCCACCACAAAACCCATTATGAAACTCAACCAGACGTTTTTTGGAATCTGGTTCATCAACACATCTAAGAATCAAACCATCGGGATTTCTCCAACCTAATCCATTTTGAGTTATGCAATACTTAGTGGCTTTGAGTCTTAGAGACCTTCTTTTGTGACCAACAAGATGTTCAGGACAAGTAAAATTGTTAAGAAGGTAGATAATGTCGAAATACCATTGGGTTTGACTTAATCTTTGAAGCTCTTCAGATATGACAGGTGCTAACTCATTATGCTGGCAAATCATCCCTACAGCTTTCTCATTACTTTCCGTCATCATGCGTGCAAGACCTTGACCTTTGATTAACTTGGTGGGTTTTATCTCCAAGTCATACTCTTGTATTTTGGACACCCATTTTCCCCTTATACCCAGGCAATCCTGTTGAGCCAATATATCTTTAACAGCAGTATGAGGAACATAACCCACAACCTTGGAATACCCAATATATATCCTGAAATGTTTCAAAGACTTAACAAGGGCATAAGCTTGTTTCTCCATTATAGTATATTTAAGCTCTGAATTTTGTAAAGCTTTACTAAAGAATGCTATGGGTTGTTCTTGGCCTTGGTCATTCTTCTGAAGTAAGACTCCGGCAATAGTATGCTCTGAAGCAAAGGAAAAGATTTGGAATTCTTTTGAATAATTAGGGCTTATCAACACAGGGGCTCTAGATATGGCATCCTTGATACCTGCAAAAGCTTCTCTTCCTTGCTTACTCCATTCAAACTTAGCATCTCTTTTAAGTAAGAGTTGTAAAGGCTTCATTAGCTCAGCTAGATTTGGAATAAATCTTCTAATGAAATTAATCTGGCCATTGAAGGACTGGAGAGCTTTGACATTGGTGGGGATAGGAACCCTTTTAATGGCCTCAACTCTTTCAGGATCAATTTTTACACCATCCTTAGTGATAATATGCCCTAACAGTTTGCCCTCATCAACACAAAGCACAGATTTAGCTGGATTTAAAGATATGCCATACTTTCTGCATCTCTCAAAAACCTTTCTAAGATGGCCAACATGATCTGATCTTTCCTTACTATACACTGTTAAATCATCCTGATATATTTCAATAATTTTACCAATCAATCCATTAAAAGCAACATCCATAGCACGTTGAAAGGTAGCACCAGCATTAGTAAGACCAAAAGGCATTCTAAGGTACATGAAAGTGCCCCAAGGTGTGGTAAAAGTAGTTTTATGTTGATCTTCCTTGTTGACTAGCACTTGGTTATATCCAGAAAACCCATCCAGAAAAGACATCATACCTGATCCAGTTACCTTCTGAAGTAAAGTGTCCATGCTTGGCAAAGGATAGTTATCTTTTAGGCATGCCCAGTTCAAGTTTCGGAAATCAATGCACAATCTGATATCCCCATTCTTTTTTCTAACAACCACCAAGTTAGAACACCAAGAAGAGTGTCTTGTTGGAGTAATGATTCCTGCTGCCAACATCTTTTGGAGTTCTTTGTAAACCATAGGAGCCAACTTGGGGTTTATTCGTCTCAGTTTTTGGCGAAAAGGCTTGATACCTGGTTTAAAAGGAATTGTATGTTGAAAAATATCATCACGATAAGCCTTAAGTTCATCATAGCTGAAAGCAAATATATCCCTATATTCATAGATTAAGTCAATCAAGGCTTTTCTTTCTTCTTGAGATATTCCCTTTCCAATTCTTATCATCTTTGGTTCCTTCTCAGTTCCTATGTTTACTTCAATATACTCCCCTGGTTTTATTGAACCCTTTTTCCTTTTATGGCCATCCTGTCTGTCAAAAAGCTGCTCTAACCGGGTGATGCCCTTGGGAATTTTGTTCCTAGGTTGGTCCTCTTCTTCAGGATAATCTTTCCCTTCTTCCTTATAAGTGATTTGACAATCAGAAAATTCTTGAAGATTATGGATGAAGTTGAGAATTTGCTTGTCACTATCAAACACTTGCCAATGATCTATGTTGTCAGGGATTAAAGGTCTAAAGTTGATTTCAAATTTCCCATTCCCCTTTAATATTTCCTCAGTTGGTTGAAGTGTAGAAGCTGCCACAGCTAGTTCATCTGCCTCAATGTTTTCTTCTCTAGGAATTGCCATGATATTTAAAGCATCAAACCACTCCATAGTATCCCAGACAGCATTTCTATATTGTTTCAACCTTCGACTCTTGCAAGCAAATATGTTTTTAACTTGGGAAACCACTAAGTCAGAATCACCTTTAATAGATAAAATTTTAATCCCCATATCTTTGGCGATTTCTAACCCTTGCAAAAGGGCTTCATACTCAGCCACATTATTTGATGCATCAAACTCAAGTCTGAAGGCAAATTTGAAGGTTTGTTTAGAAGGAGAAGTTATGACAATTCCAGCTCCTTTTCCGTATCTTGAAGATGCCCCATCAAAACTCATCCTCCATACCCCATCCTTCTTTTCATCTTTGGATGCTTCTTTAAAAGGTGCTATGAAATTTGAACATATAGAATAGTTTCCAAAGTTGTCTGTTTGATGCACAAATTCATTAGCCAGATTCTGTGGGTCTTCAACATGGAGTTTTCTAGCTTGTTCATTGTATAACTTAACAGTTGTATGTTCCGATGCAGGGATAGTAGCATATGACCAATCCATCCTTATGTCTCCCCCTAAAGATGCAGCCCACTTTCTAGATAAAAGCATTCCCCAATTGTCTGGTACATCAATTACTACGACATCCATGGTTAAATGGACATCAGGATACTTGGCCAACCTAACAGGTAGATTTATAATTATACCAATAGTATCAACTTCCCTTGAATCCATGGCACACACATTGTGATAGGGTCTAGTTGTCTTTAAGCCCAATTGATCCATAACCCTTTTGGTCATAACATTTGAAGAAGCACCAGAGTCCAACATGCAATTGTGCACAAGCATATCATTGACTAGCAAGGAGACATAGAAAGGAGGGTGGTCTTCCTTATGGGGATCCACACTATGCAAAATAATTGGGTCATCTTTATGGTTAGGTTCTTCTCTAGTCTGGTTAAGACTAACTATCTCTGAGTTCATAGGAGCCTTGCCCTTTTCATGTTGAGGATGATCTATCACTTTCATAAGATTTTCTTTCAAGCTTGGGATTTTGATAAGGTCAGTAACAAGAACAGGAATCTTTGCAGAAGATAACCATTGAGCCAAATCGACATGAAGACTTTCAGAGTTGGAAGAAGGTGTTACCTTAGGGATATTCTGATTTGAGTTTGAAGTTCCAATATTGTTCTTTCTTTGATATGTTAGGCCTTTGAACTTTGACATCTCAAGAATCTTCTCTGGTGGAGGCATCTCACCAAATCTAAGGGTAGCTTTATCTTTCAAGTCTTGGCTGTAACATCTAGCTTGTTCCCAAGTTTCTTTAGAGACAGGGTGAGTTTGACCCACAACATTGATATATTCAGGCTGGTTCTCAGGCTCGCTTGCTAATCTGACACTGCTACTGGCTTCTGACGGATTTTGTTCCATTGACCATTTAAATATAGCACAAGTAGATTCCTCATGGAAACTATCACATGCCCTACAAAAGGGAGGAATTTCTTCTGAAAGAGCATTTACATTTTCCAAAGGATTTGGGGTCCTCTGATCTTGTAATGGAACTTTTCTCTGATATTGAGGCCTAGGAGCATATTGGGGCTTAGGCATATACTGATGTGAGACCTGATGATTTTGAGATCTTTCAATGGAGATCAACCTGTTCTGTATGGCAGTCATATTGGAGGCTTGATTTGAAACAGCTTCTTTTAAGAGTTGGGCAATTTCTTTCAAAGGTTCCTTTGAAGGATCCTTGATCTCAGTGCTAATGGTTTTATCTTTACTCTCGCTTTGCTTCATAGGAACATTGGCCCTTGTGAAACCAGGAAGATGAGACTTGCCACAATTTAACATGTTCTTATCAATTTTCTCGGCCAATTCCATGGCCTTCTTTAGATCAGTAGGTTCTTTATCAGCTAATTGATATTTCAACTCTCCGCTAAAAGCTTCAATGTAGTAAATGAGAATGGAATTATCAGGTGGCTTGATATCAGCATGAAGTCTACCCACAATTTCATTGAATTTGTTGTTGAATTCTTCCATTATCTCATTTTCATTTTCCTTAGTATTGGTCAAGGCAGCTAGAAGGTAGCGGTCTTCTTTGATGTCCCCCCATTTGGCCAAGAAAGCAGTTTCAATTTCTTTGTAGGTCTTGTACTTGTCAGCTTCCAACTTGTTAAACCATTCATAAGCATTTTCTTCCAAAGATAAAGCAAACAATTTCATTTTTACATCTTCATGCTTGGCACCCAAGCACCACTTGTCAAAACAATGGCAAAAACGAGTTAAATGGGATTTAGCACTAATAGCATTATTTCCTTGAAAAGATGGCAACCTATCAATAGCTTTTTCTGGAATATCATGAGGGTAACCAACTATAGCAGTAAAATCATAAGGACCAAACTCAGCCATTTCAACAATAAGATTATTCAAATTATTTTCTGTGAATAAAAGGTGAATATCAGAAATTGACTGAGAACCAAGATCCTCAAGGGTTTTTCGAGAAGATAACTTGCTTTTCCTTCTATGATAGACCTTTTCAGGCTCAGGAAAGAACTGAAGCAAGTTCTGAGGATTCCTTCTTGTAAAACGCCTTGGTAGATTTGTTGACAGTGGAGTCGCCAGATGTTCTTAGTCAATTTAAAAAATTCACTACATACATCAAACAAAGCAAAAACAAAAAGGAAAACTCAAAAGTCGTATTCCGGGAATAGAAAGACTTATCCCCGGCAACGGCGCCAAAATGTTGCCGCCTGGTTCCACACCTGGGAAAACGCAGCAAAAGTCTTCAAGCTGCTGGTGTGGCCTTGGGGGCAAGTCAGAGTCAAGTGCTGTCACTTGGGACTCGACTCCTCCGTCTAGGCTTTCCTAGCGAAGCCAAGGGAGGTAGACCCTAAAAAATTAAAAGAAACTAAAGCCTCTAATCTAGGAGTTAGAAAAAATACTTTTGCAACCAAGACAGACAACATATACTTTTTCAAATAAAAACATCATTTATCATTTACTCCCATTTAGAATAATCATCATTCAACTGCATACTAGTCAACAATATAAAATGAAATTTGCATCAAGACCAGTGCCTTGTTACGGAGTCAAATAACAAATGCATAAACAGAAAAAGTAAATGTTGTGGAGTGTTCTTGGTTTATTTTAAAATTAAATGTGATGGTGATCTTTTTTATTAAAGCAGGTGGGTTCCCGATATACGCAAGGTACGGGGGAACATGTCCGGAAATTTGAAGCGTGGCTTCCCTCTCAGGCTTTAGGCTGGATCGGAGTCTCGAGGAGGTGTTCAGATGCTATACCAACGAGGGCAAGCCTAACGGTTTCCAAGAGGTCGCTATCCAGTTTTATCCCAAGCCTTCTGGGAAATTTGCCCACGACAACAAATTGCGTGTTATGCCGGATTTTCACAAAAGGGGTTTTTTATTGGGGTGGTGTTAAGTCCTATTACTAGTCATCCACTCCTTTCTGGTGTGTACCAACTGGATCAGACTAAGCTGCAAGTTGGCCACAGAGCATACGGGAGAAGACCTTGGTATATTTTTATAAAATTTTAAGAACCCAAATTTTATCTTTTTATAACCCCAAGAGTCTCTTTTCAGGCATGTATTTCGGGCAAGCCCTCATACAAAACCCTACTTCGGGAAAGCAAGGGGGGCGTTATGAGTTTGTAAAAAAATGTGAAAAGCTAGGTTGTGAGTGAACTTGTGGCCCGCCAGTGGAACGGACCAACAAGGTTTATTTTAATCCTAATTTATTTTATTTAATGCCGGAAAACAAAGAAATAAACTACTCTAACATTCACGCCATGAAAATGAGACGACACAGGCCACCCCTGGGGGGATGGGGTATGGGCGCTGGCTAGCCCACTTGCTCTCGTTTAAAAATGTTTACAATGATATAGAGAAGTGCCCCAAGTCTACTTAATGTGACTTGGTGGCTTACAAAATTATAGAAAAAATATGACCGGTTTTGAAAAATATGGAAATTTGTATTCCGGATCGCCTGGATGCTCCAAATTTCGCCAGCACTTCCTCCTACCTGCTCATCTTCTGATGCAAACCAGCAAGCAATAATTAGTATAAGATGCCCAAAAACACTTTAAGAGTGTCTTTGGAACACCCCCTAAAAAACCCAAAAAATTCTAAGTTAAAAACTAAGTAAAAATGACAAAAAATAACCAAGTAAAACAAGCTATGGGGCTTGTCTACTTGGGATCTTTGCTAGCCCTTTAATGGCTGCAAATTTCAAGCTCTATGGCAGCCAGATAATACTTTGCAATCAGATCTAATACTTCTTTAGAAAAAATTTGAAAGATTTCGACAACTTAAACTAGTTTTTTGAAAAGAAAGTACTAGTAAATCATAAAATTTGATTTTTTATAAATGAGAGAGAGAGAGAGATGGAACAAATCCTGGTTGAAAATCGAAGCTTTGAAGATGGTTCAGTGATGTTTGAAGGGACTATATCTACAAATAATGATTAGTAAAAAGCGGAAACAAACAAAATCCTGCTTCTTTGCCAACTCAAGAAGACACCTGCACATCACAGATCTCACCAAACAAAGATTAAGTGTAGATATATATACTCATAAGAAACTAAGCTGCTACAAATAAACAAATTTGACAAACAACTTATCTCATAGATGAGCACACCACACCCTTGAAGAATAAGACTTATGCACAAGTCACCTTGGAAAAGAAATCAAGATACTTCATCCACATGTAACCAAAACACCACAAGCTGACCTCCAAAGTCTTCTTTTATTCAAAATGATAAAACTATTACAATCATAAGTCAGCTGCTCCAATTCTCACTAGTGAACAATGGAGAGCATGCTTCAATTTATAGAGAAAAAGGCTAAGGAAGGGAGGGCGCACTTGCTAAATGGAGAGAGGGAGCGTGGCATGGATGGTGGAGGGGAATGGGGCTGCCATCCCCTATTCTAGCTGCCCAATATGCAGCCCAAAACGTGCTACCATATCAGCACAAATAGTGCTGCTCCTCCCTTAGATTATGGGCTGCCCACTACACAAATGCGCCCCCTCAAGCTAGTGAATGCGCCCCTCTAAAGTGGGCATGAAATCCTCCACTATTGGGGCTGCCAAATACCTTCTAAAACAGCCCAATACATTCCTATAACCATGCTGATCCAAATCAGAGTTGTCATTACTCCAAAAAATTAATAATTTTTTTAAGTCATTTTTCACTTTTTTCAATTTTTTCATGACTTTTTGACTTTTTTGGGTTTTTTGGCCATAGAAAAAAAATGAAGCACCCAAACCTTAGGAAAAGTGGGTTTAGGGGTTTAGGGGGTACTCTGAGTTAGAAAACGAGTACCCCTAAGGCAAAAAATACCTCCAGACGCCCCAGATAGACCAATTACAAATTTTTTAATTGAACCATTAAAAAATGGCCCAATTTACGGAAAAATTAAAACTTGCCGAAAATAAAAAAAACACCTAGGGGACTTAGACATGTCCATATGACTCAAAATTAACGCCTAGCATGTTCATATACATTGACCCATAGACTCTAATAATTCCCTAAGGCCCGTCAGCCTCCCCAGGCATTCCAGCTTTGGAGGAGCAGGAGAAAAACCAATTAATTATGCAATGCAGTGATGCAAAACATAATAGATAGGTGAAAAAACTCCTTGGAATACCTGACTTGGCCAAAAAGTCCTAAGGAACCGAGTCTTTTACAAAACACCATGCTAGCATGTTTTTATTACAAACCCCGCAGGGCCATGGACATGTGGAAAAATTTAAAAAAAAGGGGGGCCCTAAAAGGCCAGCTGGACATCAAATCACCAAAATTGAACATGTGTCATGTTCTACTTTGCCCGCTCGCTTGATAATCCAACCAAGTACAACTTAGTTGGCAACACATCCAAAAATCCATGAGATAATAACCCAAATGGGCCTCTCTTTATAGCAAAAAGAAACTAGCTAACCCTAGGTCGAATTAGTAATGAGCAAGTAGGTCGAAATCCAATCAATCATAGGCTTGGAGAGGTAGACAAAAGCCAAAGTCGAGTTTGAGGTTGGTAGGAGTGGGCATGTGGCAAGACTCGACCTCAAGGTAGGTAGAAAGGAAAAAACAACGAATCAACACGCTCCAACAAGGATGAAAGCGAGCTAAGGTAGAAGAGGCGTGATCCTTGGTAGGTTGACGTGAGGATGTGGAGATATGCTAGCTACTTGGTGGATGGCAAGTGGCAAATGGTAGGCACTAACTCAAATCTAAAGAGAACCAAGCCAATTAGTGATTGCACTAACAAGTAAACAAACCCTAACTAAGTTCCACGTGAGAGCAAGAGGATTGACGTGAGCATCTTGTAGATATGCGAGTTGGTTATGGTAGAGACATGTGGTAGTTTGGGTAGGTGATAACTCGAATTTGAATGGGAGCCAAGCCTTTGGATAAGGTGAGTCATGAGGGCGCCCACCTCTACATTAAATATAAAACCACCAACCCAAACATCAAATGACAACACACCAAAACGAATTTTGCATCAGGAGGGCGAATTGCCTTGAATGGATAACACTCTGGTGACTGGATGGTTGACTGGGAAGGCTTGGAGTTGATTGGAATCTTCCTAAATGCTCATTGCCATGTCATTTAGCCTTTTATTTTAATCAAATTGATTAATTTTGGAGAGATTTGGATTATCTCCAAAATATTCAATTTTATTATTTTAATTAATAATTTCTCTGTAAATGACTTTTCAGAGAAAATATTAATTATGAGGCTGAATTGACATCCGAAAGTTGGGTTTAGCTGCTCGACGGGTCATGTGTGATTTTTGGCTTATGAAACGAGCCATCAAACACTAAGTTCGGACCCTGGATGACTGACATATTACAGACTCAAATTTCTCTATTTAAACTATAAAGAAATTTAATTAAAATTTAAATAATTAAAAAATATTAAAAACCCCAATTCCGACACGTCCGGTAAAAATTTTTCGAAATTTTTTCTGGGGTTCCTAGAGACTTAGGACATGACCAAAACCTATTCTAATAGTGTCTAGTAGGTTTATACATTATAGTTGGACCCTAATAACCCCCCATGGCCAAATTTCCAAAATCGGGCATTCCAGCTTTGGAGGAAGCGGGAGAAAAACCAAGAGATTATATTTCGCCTGAAGCAAAGTATAATCTGACGGTGAAAAAACTCCCTGGAATACCTTCGTTGTTTAATCCAGTCATGGGGAACCGAGCCACTCAGACCCTACTAGCACACTTTGATACAAACCCCCATGGGGCCATGGTCATGTCGACTCAAAAACAAAACTGGCTAGCCAAAACTGGCTAGACCCAAATATATGAAACCCAGATACTCTGGAAGTGAACACTGATGTGTTCCAACACTGGCGGCTCAATAAGGTTTCAACTATTGTACAGATCAGTTGATAACAGTCAGAATTCATTTGAGAGCCAATCAAATGATCATTATGTGATTGAAAGTTTAGATTCCGAGAATGATAGGGAAGTTAAAAATGAATGTATTGATGATAATATGATTGCAAATGAGCATGATCAAGTCTTAACAGAACATTCTGACGAGGATCCTGATCCTAATTTATATGATATCCCTCATCAAATCCTTGATCAATATGGGTTGGTTCAGTGCTTGGGTTTAGACGATCATAGTCAAATTGATCCTCATACTGATCTCGTTTCGAATTTTGAAATTAGTCGTGAAATCAAAAGCATCATTAATTTCGAAGCTTTTCCCTCTTATCAAATTCCAAAATCAATTCAAACAACCCTCCCATCCCAACTTTTGGAGTTTTCTTGTAGGGGTTTGTCTTCTACTCAATTTTTTACTAATGAGATCTATTATCAACTGATTTGTACAATAGTTGAAACCTTATTGAGCCGCCAGTGTTGGAACACATCAATATTCACTTCCAAAGTATCTGGGTTTCAGATATTTGGGTCTAGCCAGTTTTGGCTAGCCAGTTTTGTTTTTTGAGTCAACATGACCATGGCCCCATGGGGGTTTGTATCAAAGTGTGCTAGTAGGGTCTGAGTGGCTCGGTTCCCCGTGACTGGATTAAACAACGAAGGTATTCCAGGGAGTTTTTTCACCGTCAGATTATACTTTGCTTCAGGCGAGATATAATCTCTTGGTTTTTCTCCCGCTTCCTCCAAAGCTGGAATGCCCGATTTTGGAAATTTTTGCCATGGGGGGTTATTAGAGTCCAACTATAATGTATAAACCTACTAGACACTATTAGAATAGGTTCTGGTCATGTCCTAAGTCTCTAGGACCCCCATAAAAAATTTCGAAAAAAATTTACCGGACGCGTCGGATTTGGGGTTTTTAATTTTTTAATTATTTTTAAATTTTAATTAAATTTCTCTATAGTTTAAATAGAGAAATTTGAGTCTGTAATATGTCAGTCATTCGGGGTCCGATTTTAGTGTTTGATGGCTCGTTTCATAAGCCAAAAATTACACATGACCCATGGACCAGCTAAACCCAACTTTCGGATGTCAATTCAGCCTCATAATTAATGTTTTCTCTAAAAAGTCATTTACAGAGAAATTATTAATTAAAATAATAAAATTGAATATTTTGGAGATAATCCAAATCTCTCCAAAATTAATCAATTTGAATAAAATAAAAGGCTAAATGACATGGCAATAGACATTTATGAAGATTCCAATCAACTCCAAGTGACTCCAGTCAATTATCCAGTCACCAGAAGATTATCCACTCAAGCTAATTCGCCCTCTCCCATGCAAAAGTCGATTTGGTGAGTTGTCAAGTGTTAAATGGGTTGGTGGTTTTGCATTTAAGTCTAAAGTGGGCGCCCTCATGACTCATCAAATCATAAGCTTGACTCTCCTTTGCAATTCGAGTTAGCACCTACCACATCTCCACTTGTCTTCCCACCAACCAACTCGCCCTCCTCTCAAAACTCACGCATATCTACCTATAGCTCACGTGGATCCTTGTTGTAGTTTGCCCATTTGATGGGTGATACTTCCCATGCATCAACAAAGTCGAGTTGTGCCACCTATCCTCTTGTCACCTACCAACAAGTCGAGTTGTCCATTGTTTGGCTCTCCAAGCTTAGTTTTGATTGGAATTCGACCTTCATGTCTATGCCAATTCGACCTAGGGTTTTAGCTAGTAGTTTTACTATAAAGAGAGGCCCTTTTGGGTTATTATCTCATGGAATTTTTGTGCACCATTACTCTGGCAAATTTGTACTAGATCATAGCAATTGCTATCTTGAAATAAAATTCGACTTTGGAGGTCCATGCGATTTGTGCAACATTGATGAATGCTTCTCTTGTGAGGTGACTTCTTTCTATGCTTTCAATTTAATGCTTATGTGATTGATCAAGTAACTAGCTTTAGAAGTCTATATTCTAGAACATAAGATCTACCATTTGTGGCTTTCAATTTGGTTTATTATGCAATGTTGATCAATGAGTTATATGAATAGGACGTACTCAGTTATACTAGCATTGATATAACCTTGGTTTTCGTAGCATACTAGTCATATATTTGATCTCACTTTTGCATTGAGTTGTTTGTCTTTGAATATGTTTTTCCAGGTGTAGGAGGATGTGAGCTCGGCTGCATCTAGCCCATCTTCATCATCACAAGTGATTTTTAACATTGTTGTCTTTCCAGGATCTACAAGGGTTGAGGTTGTTCCAAGAAGAAGCACAAAGAGACTTTGCTCCAAGATCCATCCTTAAAACAAAATCATTTTAAAAAACCTTGGTTACTTGTACCTTAGGCTTCCCATTCTTCAAGCCCTCTTGTTTTCTCCTTGAAACCTTTTGTATTTGACTTGCTATACCTTTCCTCCTTGCCCTAGTTTCGTCTTACCCCATTAGGTGTCTTCTTCCTAGGCCTTCTCCTTCACCTAGCTCTCGTTCCATTTCCTTACCCTTCAACCCATTCTTTTGCTTTCTTCCTTCTAGATTTTTGTCATCTTGACTGTCCCATTCTTTTTGCAGCCCTAGCTGACTGTCCCATTCTTCCCACAGTCACGTGGTTGATTGCCCCATTCCTCTTTTCAGTCATTTAGTTGACTGTCCTATTTATTTTACAGTCACCTAGTTGACTGTCCCTTCTTTTCCCCTCACTGCTGTCCTTTGTCTTTACTTGTTAACAGTCCCTGTCTCCATTTTTAGGCAGCCCTTATCCCTCTTTCTCCATCTCTTTAAGCCCTACTTCCTTCTTCCACTCGTCCCATTTCTAGTTCCTCCTTCATCCTCTTCTCGTCCATCCTCTCTTTGGCCCTAAAACACAAACAAAACAAACACAAAAAGTTGTTAGTAATATCTTGTTGCATTTATTTTAAAGTTGGTAATTAGATCTCACACTTTGCATTTATATAGTTAGGATCTAGTTTCTTGTTAGTCATAGTTAGTTTTGCACTTACATTGTTACTAGTTTAGATTTTATACTTGTTTATTTGGTAGTTTCGTTTGCATTGATAGATCTCATAAAAAGATAAAAAAATTAATATTTTGCATTTGTTTTTCAAAGCATTTACTCATTTTCCATGTTAAAACCTTCTTAAATCATTTAGGACTTGCATGTAGCATTAGATCTCCTTTATAGACTTTAGTTTCGTTAGTTTCAATTTGTTTGATTTTCTAATGCTAATGGGTATTTGAGTTGCTTGATTGTGATAGAGCTTTCTTGGAGAAAGAAGAGCTTTGAGAAGATTTGAAGCAAAATAGAAGAGAGAAGCTTCTAAAACAAGAAGTTAACAAGAGAACAAAAAAGACGATCCAAACCAAGACTAGTATTTATCCTTTGTAATAGCTCTTAGAAGCTTGTTTCAAGTATTTTCCAAGTTACTTCTTTCAAAGTCCCTACAAGGATTTCATTCCCAAGGGCATTTGTACTCTCTTAATAAAGTTGCAAGTGGGGTTTTTAAGCCCCCACATTCACTTCCCTCATTTGGGGAAGTCTTGTAGTCTTCATTGAGTGGTTTGATTTTCTAGTTTAGATCTTTGATATGCTCTTAGATTAGTTTTCATTTCAATAAGTTATTTTTGTTATATTTTCCGATTTACTTACCCCCATGCTCTCCCGAGTACGGTCTTTGACCTGAAAGAGATTCTTGGGTAGATTAGACTTTATTTCCTGTTTAGTATTTTATTGTTATCTTGTCATTTCTCTTCCAAACCTTGACCAGAGTAGAGCTAACTTTGGGATCGTATCCCAAAGGCCACATAACATTGTGGTAGCTACTCGTTCCCCCATCAGCTTCTTGTGGACATCCAGCTAGCTGGAAGGTTTCCAAGACTGGTGGCTTCTAGTGGTTGATCTTGTTCGGAGATTGATCCCACCTATTAGATTAAAATTTGTGTGTTAGAACACTAAATTTTTCAAGTTTTCATTTTATTTTGCAAGTAGTATTATTAGCAATATTCCATATCTTACTGATCTATCACATTGTTTAAATCATTTCAAGTTGAAGTATATTGCTTTTACAAAATACTATTTGCTTCTTAAAACGAACCAAAGTCTCTTGAACTTGGCCAAATCCAAGTCAAGAGCACCCTCTATCGGAGGGCATTATTAGTCTTGCATCATTCCCTGCATTAGGCATTTGTTAATTAGCAAGTCTCTTGAACTGTGGTCATAAGATCAAGTCAAGAGCGCTCTCTGTCGGAGAGTTGAACAAAGTGCTCTAATAATAAAACTTTTCAACCCATATTTCCCATTTAATTAATTTATCTTGGTTTTTGTCCTACACCCGTATGCTCTGCCAACCGGAAACGGTTGGGCTAGTACTCAGAAAGGTGTAAGACTTGTTAAGTTCACAAGTGAAAACATTAATTAAAATTTTTCCCAAAACCCCAACCAAGACAAAATCACTGAGTACTTCCTCTAACAGGTGGTGCCGAGAATCCACTGTCAAACTCGAGGGCGGTCAAGCCGTAAGCACACTTGCCCTCTTTGCAATCTGGGTGCTCCCGACCTATCATCTAAAGGTTGCCAGTATTTTTTCTCGGTAAAGGTTCCACCTTTTTGAATATCCTTGTTCTTAGCCATAAAAATCAAGACCACTAAAATCTTAAATTTACCAAGATAAGCTGCAAAACGATCTCATGAACTCTTCTTTCGAAAACACTTGTATCAAACATTTCAATCACTTATACATTTTTGACTCCATAAGGCACTGGTCCTTAATCACAATATTTTATTTGCTTAATATCAATCTTGGAGTACTTGTTTTAATTGTTGTATAAAAAGTGGTTCATATCTGATTCAAGTGTATCTCTTATCTTCTATTGCAACGTGGATTGCGTTATCTTGGTCTCATTTTAAGCTTTTTTGTGTCTCTCATTTTCAAAAAACTCCTAAACAACACCCATCCGCATCACAACACCTAAAAACATTTTAAACACACAAGAGCCTTAGACAACTCTTTTTTAGGGACTACCCCCCTTGGCTTCATTAGGAGTTTGCCTAAACGGAGGAGCTGGGATTTAGGTGACAGTACCTGGCTCATTGCTTGCCCCCAAGGCCACACCTCTCTCACTTGTAGTGAAGAGACAACTTTCGAAAGATTTCCGCTGCTGGTGTGCAATTTGGCGGACAACAAGATCTTCAATTGGGGGTCTAAGCATGATTACACTAATGGAGATAAAGTACTTCATTTCCTTTTTCAGTCATCTTTAATGAATAGCATTCTTCAATTTATTAATCCTTCTTCTTGGTGGATGAAAAGGGTATATAAAGATCAATTTCATCGTTTCTCCATTCTTAAACAACAAGTGGGGTTAATCTCATTCTCATTACATTACCATTCATCCCCACTTGGGTCGTCCATCATTCATAGAGTGAACAGAATTGAGTGTCCTAATCAGGTAGGTGAGGAAAAGAGTTTGAGACAAGGGGAGTTGAATTTTTTATCACATATTTTCCATCCATACATTTTGAATAATAACTTGCATAATTTTTATGATCCGATCAATATTCTGATGGAGAATGTTTACATCAGTCAATCTCCTCCTTGGCATGATTTCATTTTGCACCATTCTAATACTTTTCAAATTTTGAACAAGTCAAGAACATATTGATATTAAATTCATTAATCTTTAATTTAATCCCGACTTGTCTTGTTAAAGAACATCAAGGAAGAATCATTAATCAATTTGATGAATGGTTGCATTGGATTTATAACTTCACTTAGTACTTGCTTGACTGGTAGGTTAGAGTAAGTAGGAACTAAATAAGCTCACTTGAGCAGTAGTTTAGTCTTTTCGGCGATTGAGTCTGGCACCTTTCATCCTTGAGATAGCTTGCGAAGCTAGTAGCTAGTCCCGAGTGTTTTCCTTTTTTGTTCCTGCAAAACAATAATATTTGAAGTGATGTTAGTAGATTAGTCTTTAATTTCAGCATTTTATTTCAGTACTGTTATTTTGAGATTTATGTATATACATGCATTGTTCTGACGATCGGTCTGCGAGTTTGGTATAGCTCTTGCCATTTTGCAGATATTAGGTACATTTTGTAGATGATGCAGAGATAGAATGCATTGCTCGAGGATACGAGTAGCAGAGTGATGAGGACCAGAGATTCTGAGGTTCTCAAGCTCTCTATTCAGTAGAACACTTGTCCCAGCTGGAGCCAGATGTTATCACATTTATCGTAGTTGGGGCTACCATAAAAAATTTCCAGATTCCAATATATTTTTTAGCCAGTCCTTTACATTGAGATGCTTCAGATGAGCATCTATCTTGGATCACTCCTATGATTATGAGCAGCAGTATATTCCTTTGCCATGACTGAGTCTAAGGAAACTCAGATTAGATGACCGATGTAGCCATTTTGCCATTACAGATCAGTATGCAGTGCCCAGAGTTGCAGCAACAGGTTCTCAGTGGACAGATGATGATTCAGATGTATTGCACAGGTATATGATCCAAAAGGCATTATCTTGTGTTCTTGGTTATATTGCTTTTGTAGTCATTCTAGTGGCATGTTCTAAGCATTTAGTGTCATGATCTAGCGATCATATATATAGTATTGGACTTGGTTGTTATTATGTATCTATCTAGTGTCCTGCTCAGGTTTAAGAAGTTCTTGTCTATACTAATTGGTTTTACCTTCCTTAGGAGAATGTAGGTGATCATTCCCACCATTACTTGGCTCGTTAGTGTTGGCATCATTTTCACTATCTCTATCCATCCGTTACCTTCCAGTTATTTTTGTTACCCTGACTTACTACTTAACTTGTGATATGGAGGACTTTCCCCCACTCTAGCCTCTTTGTTGGATAAGCTTCCCTGTTGTATTGTGTCTCGGCTCTGAGTTGCCTAAGTTGTGTTGGCTAGACCTGAAACAGATAGTGCTACCATCATTACATTGTATCTGGAAACTTTATTGTATATCTTAATGAAAGCCCATTCTAAAATGTGTTTTTCAACACACGTGAATGAAAGGCATGTGAAATTATAAAATCCAAGGATGTGTTTCTCAACACACATGGATCAAAAAGCCTAATGAAATGTAAATCCAAGAATGTGTTTTTCAACACACACGGACAAAGGCTACGAAAATGAAAAGTTCTAATTAAAGCAATGGTTTAACAAATGCTATATCTAATGATTGCTGGCCTTATTTACATGTGATGATTATTCCTCATTAACCTACTGGTTATGATATGAGATGGAGTAAGGGACAGCTAATTCTAAGTGTCCCCTAGAGTCTTGAGTTACGGTTTGCCGGGAACCTAGTCATGGCGGCTCTAGAAAAGATCCTCATGAGACTGTATCAGCTTGGATATGAGTTGTAGGCATCTGTCAAGGTTGAATAAGCACTTCCCGAACAGCTTACCCATTTGTGAGACACTGCCATCCCTTGTGTTATTGCTTGTCCAGCATATGCTTTAGTGTGTATTCCCTTTCCCACTTCCAAAGTATCACAGTGTTGAGTCAGTACAGTCATCCCTAGCCTAGCCTTTCATTTATCCACCCTCACCCAATACAGTCATCCCTAGCCTAGCCTTACATTTATCCATGCAGGGTTTTTCAGGCTCAGATAGTGATCTGTGGTATTTTAATGATTTTGATCATTTACAGATTATTATTATTTTTATTATGTCCGAGCATGGTGTTGATATTATACGAATATGCAGTCATCCATATGATGTATGAGTATGCATCTTTAGTGCATTTGGGCTCTCTAACTCCATTGGGACAGTCATTTTTTAGTTCCGAGCAGTTTCAGTTGGTATATGTCTCAGTTTATCACTTCAGTGCAGATTTGCCATTAAAAATGGTCGGTCAAAGCAGTGTTATGGTTTGACTGGTTCACCTAGGTCGCTACAAAGAAAGTATGGGGTCCAGCGATTTGTTTTTATTATATCGCCATACTCCTAGACATGATGGTGTAGTCAGATTTGGCCCCAGGTGACCAGGAAGAGAGATATAGCCATTTTTATCTTTTACAGGTGATTTACAAAGGCATAAAAAATGGTAAAATTGGCTACAAAGGAATTCAATTTGGGTTACTGAGGCAAGGAAATGGTATAGGAATGGATTTGATGATGTGTATGATGTCTCCCACACCCTCCAGAGCAGTTGCATCAGTCATGGGGCCTACACACTTCCTGATGGCATGTTATATGGTTTATTTGTCTCCTTGGAGGCTCACGACTTTCTCTATGGAGGTTGTTTTGGTACTTTGATGAGTCATGTTATGTTACTGTGCCATGGGGACACACTAGGGAGATTACATTTCACTCCCTAGACCCACCATGAGCTTCATGTTATGTTTTTAAGGTCACTTCATGAGGACGTCCTCCCTAGGGCGATTTGACTAGGTGGATATATTATATTTTTGAGTTGATCTGCGGTATTTACAGGCTCAGATAGTGATCTGTGGTATTTTAATGATTTTGATCATTTACCGATTATTATTATTTTTATTATGTCCGAGCATGGTGTTGATATTATATGATTATGTAGTCATCCATATGATGTATGAGTATGCATCTCTAGTGCATTTGGGCTCTCTAAGTCCATTGGGACAGTCATTTTTCAATTTCGGGCAGTTTCAGTTAGTATATGTCTCAGTTTATCACTTCAGTGCAGATTTGCCATTAAAAATGGCCTGTCAGAGCAGTGTCATGGTTTGATTGGTTCACCTAAGGCACTACAGAGAAGTATGGGGTCCAGCCACTTGTTTTTACTATATTTCCATACTCCCATACATGATGGTGCAGTCAGATTTGGCCTTGGGTGACCAGGAAGAGAGATACGGGCATTTTTATCTTTTACATTTGATTTACAAAGGCATAAAAATGGTAAAATTGGCTACAAAGGAATTCAATTTGGGCTACTAAGGCAAGGAAATGGCATAGGAATGGATTTGATGATGTGTATGATGTATCCCACGCCCTCCAGAGCAGTTGCATCAGTCATGGGACCTACACACTTCCCGATGGCATGTTATATGGTTTATTTGTCTCCTTGGAGGCTCACGACTTTCTCTATGGAGGTTGTTTTGGTACTTTGATGAGTCATGTTATGTTATTGTGCCATGGGGACACACTAGGGAGATTACATATCACTCCCTAGACCCACCATGAGCTTCATGTTATGTTTTTAGGGTCACTTCATGAGGAAGTCCTCCCTAGGGCGATTTGACTAGGTGGATATATTATATTTTTGAGTTGATCCATGTACTTTTGGTTGAGGTCATCTCAACCATTGATTAGATTATTGTATCTTTTAATCTTAGCCACTCATTAAAAAGGTGGTTAGGGTTTTGGTCTCTCCCATAACTATAAAAAGGAGAGACCCTCTCATTGTAAAGAGACCTTTGGCTCTTGGAATTCTGATAATAAAGATTTACTTGCAGACACTTCTTGGATCTTCTTGGTAGTGATATTCTTAGATGGTGATTAGAAATTCTATTGCATCCTAGCATTTGAGAGTTTGTGGTGAATCTATATATTTTCGTGGAAACATTGTCTGGTCTACAGGAGGGCGACTTCACTTGGGCGTTTTTGCAAGGCTTCCTCAACTCGCTTCATTTGGATTCGTTTTTTACTAGGGGGTTTTCAATAGCTTCATTGTGATCTTTGATTTCATCCTTGTATGTCTTCTGTTACATTGGTCTTATTTTCTTGGTGCATCAAATCTGATATTGTTGACATTGGTTGTGCAGGAAGAGAGGGCGCATTGGCTTCCTTGGGAAAATCGATTCTCATTGGACACTCACTCAAATCTCCTCAAATTGATCATGAAGGCATAGATCATCATCATCAAGGTATCCACAAGATTATCTGGGTAATATTTACTCTTATTTCAGTCATTATTGGGTTCCAATCCATTGGGTATCTTCATTTACAGTTAAAACCCTCATTAGAATCCTTAGGAAAATTCCTTGGCTCAAACGACTTGGTTTATTGGCAAACCATTTTTTAGGTTTTCTTGCTTTGGCCAAACCGTTGGTGGGTTCTCCTAGACGTCATGGTTGGAGGAATCTCTATGGCCCAATTCCCAAGGCAGTAGATCTCCTAACCCTTGCGCACTTCCCTAAGTAGCTGGTTACGTTGTTGTTTGTTCCCGGTTTGCAAGCTTGCATGTTTTAAGACTGTCATATCTCTCTATCAAGCAGTGCTAGAAAGCCCCAACTCTCGGATCCACTCCTTGGAATGCTTTCCCTGTTTTAAGGGTCACGTTTCCCAAGGACACTGAATTTGATCATTTTTACTAGCACTTGAATCCTGGAATCACTTGTAATCATAGTGTCACTGTTTTTAAACACCATAATCCAAATCTTATATTTCTTAAACCTCCACAATGACTCTAATTCCTTAAATCTAGGGTTCCATACCTGTCACAATACGTACCCTATTGATATAGCTTGATCTGGTGATCTGGTCAGATCTCTCCTGTCGAGAGTAGATCAAGGTTTTCCCCTTTGTTATCTTGGCTTTGATAACATAAAGTGAAGGGTGCCTCAATTGGCGTGACAACCAATCCTTTGGAGATCGAGGCTCTCGAGGTTAACCACTTTGGTTGCCTATCCCCTCTACCATCCTTCTGGATCCATCTATAGGGGCAACTACAAGTTTGGTGATAACATGCTCTATTGTATATCAAGCTTGAAGACTTAATGGAAGAAATGAGGTATTGCATATATTTTGTTGTAAGGTTCATGTTTGTGCTCTTCATTTGCTGTTAGTTTGTTGTAGAAACCTATTATTATCATTCTAATGTGAAGGCCTAATGATGAAAACACCATTCATTTAGGGGTAAAGCAATGAGAGGAATGTATCCCTCTTCTTTTCCTAGTTGTTTTATTTTTACAATTGTCATCCTTCATCTATCAAATTCAGTTGTTGTTGGAATAATAGTTCAGCCATAAAACAAAACCTTCATGTTAGATTGATAAGTGGAAGCTCTAACTCTCCAAGACTAGTTTTCACACTAATTTCTAGCAAACACTTTGTTGTTTCCTGATCTTCACCTCCAAGTGAGAAAAATCTTGAACTCACTAGGTGCAACCTTGGGGGCAAGCCTCAAGTCGGGTGAAATGTCACCTTGACACTCGACTCCTTCGTTCAAGCCAACTCCTAAAAGAAGCCAAGGGGGGTGGACCCTAAAAGAAAAGAATCTAAGAATGTTTTTTGCTTCTTTTTTTAAACTAACTTTTTAGGAGTTTTTAAGAGAAATGCAACAAGAGAAAAAATAAATCTAATTTATTAGTGCATGACACATGATAATATGAATTTGAAGACCATTGCCTTTCAATTAACTACACATGGTATGGACAGCTTAGAAAGAACTTAACTGTTGGCAGAAATTTAGCAGAAATGGGTTGGAAAGTTTGCCTAATAGGAGTATCGATCAATTGCCCACTCTGAACATGCAAAGCTGTTGTTTAAGGGTTGCCTTGGGACTGTCCAAAACATCGAACAAGTAATCCTGAACAGTGAGCAAAAGTCGGCTAGAAAAGTGACCCTAAATTGCACCAGAAAGCGTAATTGACCTGCGAAATCAAAGGACACTTGGATGGCATGTATTAGTAGCTTAGAAATACGAATAAAGAACGATGTAAGTGTCTGTAACATAAGATTTTCTCACTGTTCGAACCAGTGTTACAAACATCATCAATATATCGGCAACGTAGCG
Organism: Larix kaempferi; assembly: GCA_027924585.1. Classification (NCBI taxonomy): domain Eukaryota; kingdom Viridiplantae; phylum Streptophyta; class Pinopsida; order Pinales; family Pinaceae; genus Larix; species Larix kaempferi. The sequence goes on from BSBM01000034.1 coordinate 5,097,015, forward strand.
ATATATCGCTATGCTAACCCCCCTGGCGATATATCAGCCAATTTTTTGCCGATTTTTACCTGATTTTTTTGCGATTTTTTGGCCTCCTTTTGCTCATTTGTTGCAGTTCGGGAAAAAAATTTGCCATGCCCATAAAAAGAATGTCGCCTTGTTCAGCAGTAATTGGTAATATTAAATTCTTAAAGTAAAAGTGATACTTAAATTTTTAACATTAGCATTAATTGTTTCAAGATGAGGTGGTTCCAACCTCATCGGACTTCATATGCAAAAAGTAGAATTTTAGATCCCATTCAGAATTTAACAGACTTAATAGTTTTCACGATTTCAGGATTGCAAAGTTTCCACCGGATTCTATCATGTATGAGGGTATGGGATTGGCATTTAATCAAGCACATCAACCCATCTATGTAACATGATGTTAGTTCTGTTGATTGTTAAACTCCTCTGTCATGACCTTAATAAAAATGTACTCTTCACTCAAGCAAAATCACTTGCTAAGCATAGGAAGAATTTTCTAAGTTATTTTAACGATTGGATTAGGAAGTTTCATCAAAATTGTAAGTTGTTGAGTCATTGACTAACGTCCTTGGAGGATCAACTTTGAGATTCGAGGTAGAGGCAAGGACTAGAGCCTAGAGGAGGGAGGCATTGGGTGCTATTAATGAATAAGACCCCAATATAGGCAATGATTTGCTAACATGTATGATTTATGATTTATGTTTCACATTCATTTTTTTAAATGTCCTTACTCATTTATTAATTTAAAATGTACATAATACATATACTTACATAGCAATTTAAAATATAAATAGAGTCCACTATGACTGTCAGGGCCTTCTAGCTCTAGAGGCAAAGCAATTAATTTTTCCCGTAAAAGGGGTAGAGGGAATCAATAGTTTATTTACTTGATTTCATTGTATATGAGATACATTGATTGTATGTTTTGGTGATTCATGAGTTGAGAACTCGGGATTTTGACACAATTCATTTTTTATGTGTGATGTATCACTAGACGTCTTATACATCTTATATGTCTATTTTCTTTCCATATTCATGTGGCAATGTGATTATTTGATGTTTTTGTAGCTTTAGATGTTTAAAAATTTTGAAAAAAAAGTTTATTTTTTTAAGTTTGTCGATATATTGCCAACATTTTTGCCGATAAATCTGATAATTTGTTTTTGGACCCTTGACAATATATTCGCCGACACAATATTTATAACTTTGGTTCAGACAGCGGACAGCAAGCTAAAGTATGCCAAATAAACACTTTAAGATGACCTTTGATGACATGCAACCACATGCACTGACATGCAAGGTAAAAAAGTTAGAAATCTATGCATGCATGTAATTATTTTTGACATGCACGGACATGCATGTATCTTTTGATGAGATGCGTGAACATGCAATACTTTTCCTAGATCTACTTTTCAGATTTTTAATTGCTTATCAAAGAGATATATGCATCTAAACACATCTACTTAGGATTTACTTGAAAATATAGATTAGTGCATGCATGAAATAAATAGAAAGGGAGTAAATTTATTGTAGTAGCTGGAAGGTGAGAAGAGAAGTGAGAGAGAGTTGCGCGAGTTGCGCTTTATACCAGAAGATCAGGCTAATGGAATCACCAAGGAATGACCCTGAGGGTCTTGCTTTACTAGAAGAGTCACTGAGAGGGAAAGGCTGCTCCAGGCTAACCTCAAGCTGCTCAGTGGATGGGATAACCTACACAGACAATATTAAATGCATGCAAGGAGAAAGATCCTCCTTGCCTTCTTCTTCTTCAGGTGCAACCTATAGTGAGAGAGTCAATACAGCATAATCCAAACTAGGCTTAATGCTAAAATCAAGCTCCTTCTCTATAAACATATTGTAAACTCTATACTAACAAAACTATGAAGTAAGATCTTACACAACTGGAGAGTAGTCCCCTTTCAATGACCATACGAAGAAATAAGAAGCATGTACATTAACAACATAAGATACTAGTTACCTCCACATGAAGATGATAAGCAAGAAATGCCACACAATTAACAAGCCACACCACAATTAGCCTTCAAAGACTTACTTTTATTCACACAAACATGTTCTCAAAAGAGTATTACAATAAGCTTTGTGCTTCCACCACTAACCAACACAAATGAGGGAGAATGAGCTTTCTAAAGTAGCCTAATGCTACTTTGGGATCTTCTCCATGCATGGAAGGAGAAGGTGCCATCTCTGGTGGAGATCCCAAGGCAAAACAAGGAGAATGCGCCACATGAGGGAGTTAATCCCAAGGCTACATGAGGGCACCCCCTCTGGAGTTAATCCCAAAGTCAACAAGGAGAGAGTGTGCCACATATAGAGTTAATCCCAATGTTAAGTGAGGGTGCCACCTCTTGGAGGAGATCTCAATGCTAACAAGGAGGAACATGCCACATGAGGAGGAGATCCCAATGTTAGGTGAAGGCGCCACCTTTTCTCCCTTGGAGGAGGGGAAACTCTTGAATGAGGGAGGCGCTACACCTTTTTGAGGGAGGCGGCGCTACGGGGCTAAGCTTAGCCCATACTTATGGTCATATCTTTTGATTTAGGGGGTACTACAGCTTTCTGACCCCACTAGAGCTTCAGCATGGGAAGGGGTATATTTTAGGAATATTCCCTTTTTAAAATTTAACCCCCTAAACCCCTTATTACATAGTCTCTAACACATTTACACCCCCAAGGAACCTAAAGGTCATAAATTTTGCTACAAACATGGTAACTGACTCAAATTTTCACATTAGACTCTTAGACACGAGCGTGAGGCACATGTATTATAACACACTTTAGCTTTGGAGGTGTGAGTGAAAAAACTAGATAAACTCTTATATCTAGGATCTAAGTTCATCTAGGTGAAAAATACACTCCAAACTAGCCATAATACGAATGACTCACTGGAGCTAGCCCATTTACACATATAATGGATGTCAAAAATTTTACAATCATCTTCCTTTGACCATGACAAAGGAAGTGTATAATACAAGTGGATAGAAGACTGTTTGATCAAGATGAGGAACTGAAAGCTCCCTGGATGACTGGGCGTCTTCTGTCTACTAAACAACCTATGCAAAGTAGGTGGTAACACATTCTAAAGGTGATTGTATCAAACCTAGTTCCTTTTTACCTTGAGTATATAATTAAATGATGAATGTGTCAACATTAGTTCTTTCATCTAAATAGGTTGAATGTGTCACATTAGTCCTGTTATCACATATATAGTAGCCGGGCTACCATACATTATTTTTCAGATTCCAGAGCACTTACAACCAGTTCCTTTACTTTGAGATGATGAGATGAGCAGCTATCTATGGATCACTATCAGATTTTGGACAGCATATATATTCCCTATGCCATGACTGAGTCTTAGGACACTCAGAGAGATGACCAATGTAGCCATTATACCTTTGGTACAGAGCAGTCAGTAGTGCCTAGAGTTACAGCAGCAGTTTCAGAGGACAGATGATGGTACAGGTTGATGAGCATTCAGGTATATGACTCAGCAGGTATATCATTGTGATTATGGTTATATTGCTTTTATACTTATTCTTATAGCATGTCTTAGCACTTAGTGTCATGATCTGGCGATCATATAGATATACGGACCTGGTTGATCTTATTATATATATATTATTGTCCCTACTCAGACTTAGAAGTTCACTATTCATACTCATTGGTATTACCCTCCTTAGGGAGAATAGAGGTGATCATTCCACCATACCTTGGCTTGCTAGTGTCGGCTCCATCACTCATTGTCTCCATCCATCCATTACCTACCTTTTTGGTTTATCACCCTGATTTACTACTTGACTAGTGACATGGAGGATCTTTTCCCCACTGTAGCCTCTGTATTGGATGAGCTTCCCTGTTTATTGTGTCTCGGCTCTGAGTTGGTGACAAAACTTGCCTATGGCGAGTTGGAGTTCCTTGTGAATTCCCCCTAGTCACTAAAGTTGTGTTGGCTAAACCTGAAACTTTTAGTGCTGCCATGAATACAAAATCTGGAAAAATGAAATGCTATATCTTGTATGAAAAGCCCATTCATGCAATGTGTTTCTAAACACACATGAATGAAAGGCATGCCAAATGAAAATGGCTATGAAAATAAAATGTTATATCTTGTGGAAAATAAATACCTAGGTAAACAAGCTGTCCATGACACACCTAGAAGTGCTCAGGTAAACAAGTGCCTTAAAAACACACCTGCAGCAGAAAGCCTAAAATAAATGTAAATCTATGCAATGTGTTTATAAACACACATAGATCAAGGCTATCGAAACTTCAGGCCCAAAAAGCAATGGAACTTAAAAGCTATATCTAAACAATTGCTGGCCTTATTTGTATTATGGATTGTGCGCATCTGTGAAGGTGAATAAACCCTCTTTAAACAACTCATCCATTTGTGAGACACCGCCACTCCCTGTGTTATTGCTCATTCAGTATATACTATGGTGTATTCCCTTTCCCTTGCCAAAGTGTCACAAAGTCAAGACAGTTAAGTCATCCCTTAGCCTAGCCAGTTAATTTAAGCCTTCACCCTTCACTAGCAAATTGATCACAACTATGAAGTGAGTATGATCCTGAAAGTCTAGTCTGAGTAATAATAATAATTAACGACACTATATATTTGGATTTAGATCGCCAGTCATGATTACTCTGTGTTATAATTGTTATTTGAATAAGTTGTAGAGCATATATTAACCTTGACACTTTGCAGCAGCTATTGATGATGATCTGAGTTATATTTGGTCTTGGTTAGACCTAGTTTGACCATGGAAGACCATGGGACATGAGATGTTGGACCTTATGATGATATGGATAGATGATATATGGTCTATGTATACATACATGATGACTCTATGCAGCCGCTACAGGGTTATGATGATGATTCTGGGGTTACAGCAGTGTTTGTATACGTACAGCGCATTATTATTGGCCTTGTTCCGGTATATTGGATATTTATTTTGATCATGCAGAGACTCATATGGTGTATGAGTACACATCATGGATAGATTTCACCTTCTGAGTCCAATGGGACAGTTTGTTTTCAGTTCCGGGCACTTACAGTGATGATTGAGCCTCAGTAGGCTGTCCCAGTGCAGTTTTGGTCTATTGGAGGCCCTGTCAGAGCAGAGATTACTTTTATCCGGTTGACCTAGGGCGCTGATGATGGAGGGGGTGGTCCAGCCACTTGTTTTTACCATATTACCCCCCTTCCGGACACACTGGTGCCCTCACCTTGACAGCGCCAGCACTCTAGGAGGCTGTTTGGGGCAGTTTCACGCTTCCCGAGGCATTTCAGGATTGGTAGAAATGGCTATTGAGGAAATCGATTTGGGCTACTGAGGCAAAGTTATGGCATGGGATGATCAGTGATGATAGATCGGGACCTTCCACACCTTCTCCAGCAGTTTCAGCTTCATCGGGGCCCGCATCCATCACTTATGGCACTTTCTGTGGATTTTTGAGGTCTTTTGAGGACCACGACTTCACTATGGAGGCACGATTTGGTACATTCATGATTATTTTTTGGTTATTGTGCTATGGGGATTGACCAAGGAGGGATAAAATTACCCCTTGGACCCACCATAAGCCTCTTATGATATTTTGTCATCATGATTTGGTGGGATCCCCTCTCCTAGGGCGATTTTGTCCACTTATTGTTATATTTTATGGTTGATCCATGTATTTTATTGTTGAGCTCATCTCAACCATTGATTAGATCTTGAGATCTTTTAATCTTAGCCACTCATGTAAAAAAGTGGTTAGGATTGTACTCTCTCCCCATCCTATTTAAGGAGGGAGCCTCTCATTGTAAAATTCATCTAGAGATTTTTGGCTCTTGGCTCTTGGAATAAAATTTCTATCTTTTGGAGTACATGCTTGGATTGGAGTGGATGTTGGTTGTTTCGATTGTAAATGCTATTGTCCATTGCACTGGAGGATCTATTGTAGCTATCTTGCATATTTGCCATACTTTATTTGCAGGTTGAGAGGGCGACTTTGACAAGTGCGAATTGGTGGGGAGGCTTGCCCTTCAAGCTTGGAAGAAGTCGTTTTGGGTTTGACAGGGAGTAGTTTTGCCTTTGTGTCAACTATTCTATGTTTTTCTCTCTCTTGCTTGTATCTACCTTCAATTTGTTAAACTAATTGATGCTTTGCTCCTTGGCTTGACAGGTTAGAAGGAATCACATGTGGCTTGGAGAAATCGATTTGGCAAGAGGGCTTCAACAATTCTCCATTTGATCTTTGGCAAAGTAATCCTCGTCTCAACTAGCATTCATCTCTTCATCCAGGTATGTTCCAAGAGGTATGATCTTCTCTTCCTTGAATTTTCCATAATTTCTAGATCACAAAAACCCTAATCAAATTAAAACCCTTGTTTTTGGTATTTCTTAGATCTACTTAGATCTAGCCCTCCTTTTGAAAAGATATTGAAAACCCACCTCTATAGCATCCACCCCTAGTTGGATCTATAGTTTGGTGGTGATTGGCTAAAAATTGACACACTTTTCAACAAAAAAAGCCTTCTTGAACCTAAATCGATTTTCCTAAGAGAAGCTTGTTGGGTTAGATCTAGCACATGGGTAGGTGAGATCCCACTTGATTTGACATCTAGACATTTGATAACCTATACCCATATCTTTACTTTGGTGAAAACTACCTTGTGGACATCTCTCCATGTTTTAAGGGGTTGAAACCCCCTTTTGATCTTCTTGGTGCCTTAAAACTTAGATCTACTAAGATCTAGCCATTGGATTCACTTGAAACTTTGAAGGAACATAGATCGGGGTACTAACATCCCGGATCTACATTTTGGTGGCCATTGGACTTGATTTGGTCCACCAAACCCATCTTTTGCCCTTCCTTGAGCAAGTCACACCCCCTTGATTTTTTGAGTTGGTCCACTTCTAAGAAGTGGGTGTTGGAGATTTTCGTGGATTTGGAATGCCCATGCCTTGAAACCTAGGTTTATACTGTCCTTTTGTCAAGATCCGCCTTGGGGATTGCATTCCTTGTTTTAAGGGATTGTGGTCCACTTTTGGTCATCTCTTAAAAACCTAGATCTAGTAAGATCCAACCATTGGATCTCATTCAACCCACTTGACTTGGCTTCTAGGTGTCCCGATCTACACTTTGACATCCTTCTTGACTCCATTAGCCCATCCTACAAGGCACTAGTCCTTCTCCAAGTAAAGCGCACTCCTTGGGATTAGTGTCAAACCCTAGATCTAGTACATGGGTAATCTTAGAACCAACTCCAACTTATAGATCTAGCCTAGATCTAACCTATAGTACCATCCTCACACCTAACTTCACCTTGTGGGTCCATCTAGAACCATTTCACACTTCCCAAGAAACTAGACCCACTTGTGCAAACACATGGTACTATACCTAGTAATCATACCCCATCATGTGGCCTAAACCATACATAGGTTGAAACACTAACTATCCATTACACCACCATCAACCATTCCTTAACTCTTAGGTCCACTTAAGCCTTGCATTGGTTTCCGTAACTCATCCTTTACCTACCCTTAGAAACCTTTGTTTGTGTCCAATCAACTGTGATTGGGGTATAGGGTCTCCCCCTTGGTCTAGTTACACCTTGACCTAAAGCGAAGAGTGCCTCGGTTGACGTGACTCCCACATTGTATTGGGAACCGTGGCATCTCTTGGGTCACCTCTTTAGTTGCCTGTCTCCTCTACCGTCCCGGATGGGATACCTCTAGGGGCAACTACAAGTTGTGTGATAACAAGTCCATTCTAACTTATAGCCTACTTCAAAGTAGTTCATTCTGGTGAATTAGCTATTTCATGCAATATTTCATGACTCAATTGGCCCAATAGATTGATAGGCACTAGTCTCTCATCATAACAATTATTTCCTTGTTTCTTTCTTCTTCCCGTTCCTTTCTTTCCCATATCCTCTTCCTCGTTTCTATTTCCTTCTGTATACTACAGCCTTTTGTTGTGTTTAGGCTTACTCTTCAAACTTCACCTTGAGCCTCCACTCCATAGCCTTAACAATCCTACCTTGCTAAAGCTCCCATTGTGTTGGAGAAGAGCCAACCTAAAGCATGGGAAAGAGCTGCTAAAGTGATAGTGGGCGGCCTTCTTGAGTTACACAAAGCTATCACCTTGGTGCTTGGGACTCTACACTTTTTTGGTTGTGCTAGATTACGTTGTAACATGGAGCACAAAGGTGAAGGGACCATTTTGACATATGGAGGAACTATCATCTAGATAATAGTCGCGAACTTCAGCATCCAAACAACCAGACATCTTATTGTAGTCTAGGGGATTGCATCGGTTACCAGTAGTACATTATACTAATATAGAGAAAGAGTCACATGCATACACACATCATAGAACCATATATGAGAGTAAGTGGGATAGCAGCAACAAGCTTTATATTAATGGGACCAAAGCAGAGTACAATATCAGTGCAGAGATATCTTCTGATGTAGGCTCTACAACCTATTTATACAAGTTACATACAGTTATTCAATTACAACTAACGATCGGTTGACTAACCGACCGATGGCTTTGGGCCGACCATAGTCGATGAAGGACCTAGTCGACTCGTTGACTAGGCTCCTCCAACATCTCCCCCACCGACAAAGTGATTCTTCGTCCCGAAGAGATCAAAAAAGTGACTTGACGCTGGATCAAAAATTTGAGGGTCGTTGTTGCTTGTATATGCAAACTAAATGTATACATGTGATGACTCTGGACTGACATGGATTAGTACAGTGATTGGAAATGTGCCCATGTATGAAGATTTAGCTGACAACATGATCTAGTATTGAACAACATCTATGCCTTGAGTCTGGTACTGAACAACATCTAGCGGCTTTGCAATTATGTAGACAACCAGCAAAACAGTCGATTGCTGTATCAGAGAAGAAAAGTGTCCAAGAAAACAGTTACTTGGCCCGCTAGACTTTCCACGTTCGCTCCAACTTGCAAATCAATCGATTGTGGGAAGAGGAGCTTCGAGAACGTGATTGGTGGCAAGGAACAGAATGACATCTCCTGGTCTTGGGACATCGCGATTTCTCAAAATGCTCATATATCATGGAGTGGAGGGTAGATGTCATTGGGGGGACATCGAAATGCTCATATATCACGAGAAGTGATAGGGAACAGTCATGAAACGCAAGCATCTCTGATAGAATAACAAAGGAAAAGATACAATGGTGGTGAAAAAGAATGCCATGACTTCCTGAGGATTTTATTGTGATGCTATACGGAGTATGGACAGCGTTTTATAGTGAATGTTGTGAGTGGCCAACGAAGTGGTGAATTGATAGGGATGGGATGGATGGGGAAACGAAAAATGTCGAAGTATGGTGGGATGATTGCCACGGATCTTGTATGCAGAGACTGCGGATTTGTTGGAACGATCGTACGTGTATCAATCATATCAATGCCTTAAAGGTGAGTTGTATGCTAACATGGAGGTAAATTAAATGATGGTATTTGAAAGGTCGATGACTTCGGCGGCACTAGTAATACGTGATGGCTTGTGTGACGCGTGTGAAGGAATTTTTTGAATCATGCTTCAAATGACATCCTTCGTGTTATTTCTGACACGGTCGATTGATCTTTTGGATATTATGAACTATTCGACATATTCCTGGTAGTCGATGCTGGGTACCTTCCCTTCGTTGGTTGAGCAGCTCATTTCTCCAACTAGGACTTATCTTCATGTTTCCTGGTCCAATCTACCATTATTGTGCAATACTTAGTTTCTACCAACCATCCATGACTTAGAGCTCTTTTTATAGAAATAAAATTAAGCTTAGAAAAAGAAACTAGTTTTACAGACCTGGGGCACAACGATTGACTAAATGATGATACAACCATTCGATCGGCATCGTACCCGACCTAAGCTTTATAATGCTTCAATCTGGCACCATTGACGACTTTGGCAAAAAAAATTCCTTGTAATGTTCTTAGTCGAACAAATCCATTATGATTGATTTCTTCGATGACATATGGACCAAGCCATGCTGTATGCAATTTCTTCGGTTTTCCTTTAATACGACTATCATAGAGTAAGGCTAAGTCACCAACTAATATATTTTTGTTTTGAATATTACGATCATGCCATGCTTTTTGCTGTTGTTTTTGAACTTCCTGATGCTGGATGGCAATCTGACGATGTTCTTCTAACTTGGATAAGTCGAAGTGTCTATTTTATGTAGCTTTAACAATATCCAAGTGGAGTATATCTGCAATAAGTGGTTCCTACTGCTTGAATGTAATGGAGACTGCTTCTTGCCAATAGACCAATTTAAATGGCATCTGGCAGGTCGATCGTTTATATGTTGTCTTGTATGCCCATAAAATCACCGGTATCATATCATCCCAATCATCTTTCTCAATACTACAAAGTTTCGTTAAACCTTTAGTTAATGTCTTGTTAAATGCTTCGATCGCTCCATTCGACTGTGGATGATACGAAGAACTCTTCTGATGATCAATCATAAATTTTTTTAGTAGTACCGATATCGTCTTATTAAGAAAATGTGTCCCTCTATCACTGATAAGAGTGAGGGGGGCAACCAAACCTTGTGACGATATTCTCATATATGAATTTTGAGGCTACTTCACTGGAACATGCTTCGACAGCTTCAGCTTCCTCCCATTTAGTAACATACTCGACTCCGGTGATAATATAACTAGCTCTCGTTCGTCGGCCAGGTACTGGGAATGGTCCAATGAAGTCGATTGCACATATTTCAAATGTTAGACTAGGATTGACAGGCAATGTTGAAAAGTCGACATCAACAAAAAGTCGGCAAGGGTCCCGAATACAACTTCTCGGCAACATCGGCGAAAAAATCGGGAAAAATCAGCAAAAGTCGGCAAACATTAAAAAATACAAAATACATTCATTTTTTTTCAGAATTTTAAACATATAACGTAACAATAACATCAAATAAACACATTGGAACATAAATATGGAGAAAGCGCTAATATATAGATGTAGTGGTGGAGAAAGCGGTTTGATTTCAATGACTTGGACTGCTAAAAAATACATAAAATTTTACAATTTTAATGAAAAAATATATATATTAAAGATTCCAATCTATGATTCCAAACCATTAGAGACAATATTATCAAAATGGCACCAAGTGCAATACATATCTAAATCAAAATTGAAAAAACATAATCATCATAATCATTGTCTATGTTGAGATCATATTCATCAATAGCACCATGTTCCCCCACCTCTAGGCTCTAGACCTTGCCTCTACCTCCGATCTCGAAGTTGATCCTCCAAGGACATCAATTAACACCCTACAATTTTGATTAAACTTCTTAATCCAAGCATTAAAGTAAGGTAGAAAGAGCTTCCCATGCTTAATAAGTGATTTTGCTTGACTAAAGGGTACATTTTTTATTAAGGTCTTGACAGAGGAATTCAATCAACTTCAACAATCAGGCATTGACACCACCAACATCAAGGTACATAGAGAGTTTGATTTGCTTCATTAAATTCAAATCCCTTACCCACATATATGATAGAATCCACTTGAAACATTGGAATCCTGAAAACCTGAAAACCATTAAGTCTGTTGAATTTTGAATGGGATCTAAAATTCTACTTTTTGCATATGAAGTCCGATGAGGTTGGAACCACTCTCAAACATCCTGAAACAATTAATGGTAATGTTAAAAATTTAGGTAAAGGGATGGAAAATGAAAGATAAAGAGAATGTCACTTTTACTTTAAGAATTTAACATTACCATTTAGTATTGTTGACATCAATGTCACTTGTACAAAACTCATCAAATTTATAAAAAAAAAAACCCGAGGTTTTAAAACTGTAAAAAATCCTCAACGGTTTTTTCCAAAAAGTCCCGATTTTTTCAAAATTTAAAAAATTCTGATATTTCCTCGACGAAAAATCAGTTAGAGGAAAAACTCGCGATTTTTCCACTTTTTCCTGAAAAATCAACGACTTTTTCAACATCGTTGACAAGTATCAATGGCATTTCGTTCTTTGGTAACAATCGGCCTAGTATTTGGCATTTGTCGCATTTATTTACTTGATTTCTGCAATCTTTATGCAATGTGGGCCACCATAACCCAGACTGAAGAATTTTTCGTGCAGTTGTCACTCGTGCTCAAGAACACATCTTCTCAGTACGTCGTCGGTTCCAAGTTTATACAAGAATCCATTTATTAAAGTATAATGTGCAGCTTTCATCGCAAGTACCTTTCGTTTCTTTTCCGGCATTCCAGTAGGGGCTTGACCTTGCTCAAGGAATTCTACTATATCCTGCAATTCTGTTGGGACAGTTTCAACACGAAAGAGATGGGCATCGGGCAATTCGTCATCGATACCGTCAGGATCTTCTCCTGTTTCAACCCGGGATAGGTGGTCGCGTCCGACATTATTTTTCCCCGATCGGACAATTATTTAAAACTCAAACTCTTGAAACAAGAGTAACAATCTGCAGAGTCAACCATGGTGCAGGGGTTTATTGACTAGATACTTGAGTGCTTGATGATCTGTATAAAATTTAAATGGATTAGCTAGAAGGTAATACCGGTATTTCTGGAGTGCAAAAACCATGCCCAAAGCTTCATGTTCTGTCGTAGAATAGTTTCTCTCAACCTTGTTTAGTTTGTGACTAGCATATGCGTTCAGATGGTCCTTATGTCTTCTGCTGGTTGGGTAAGAATTGCGCCAAGTGCAATGTCTGATGCGTCAATATGAACATGGAATTGAATCGACCAATTCGGGAACCTAAAGATTGGTGCCTCGACGAGTTTTCTTTTAAGTCGATCAAACGACTCTGCACAATCTTCTGACCATCTAAAGTCTTGATTTTCTTTGAGTAATTCCTCCAACAGATAAGTCATATCAGAGTAATGCCTTATGAACTTCCGGTAATAACCTGTATGACCAAGAAGTATGTGAACTTGCTTTGGATTCACTGGAGGTTTCAAATCGAAAATGACTTTAATCTTGGCATAATCGACTTTAATCCCTTCTTTACATACAATATGTCCGAGTAAGATACCAATGGGAGTGGCAAAGATGCACTTTCTAATGTTCAGCGATAGTTGAATCTGACGACAGCGTTCTAGCATCAGTCGAAAATACTGGATGTGATCTTTTAATAGTGAATATATTGTCCATTCGTCGAAATAAACTACCATAGTTTTATATATATACTCTTGAAATGCTTTTACCACTATCCTGGAAAATACCGTTGGTGCATTCTTCAGTCCAAATGGCATGACTTTATAGGTGAATATCTCAATACAAAGACAAATGTCATTTTGTGATGGTCTTCTTTTGCATTAGGCACTTGATTATAGCCGAAAAATCCGTCAGTGAAAGAATAGCATTCGTGTCCTCTGACTTCATTAATAATTTCGTCGGAAAATGGTGTCAGGAATGGATCGATTAACGTGACTTTATTCAATCCTCTAAAGTCGACACATTCTTAATTTTGTAGGATCATGCTTCTTTGGCCGAACGACCATAAGGCTAGCCCTTTCAAACCGATCAACTGGATAAATAATTCCCACAGCGAGCATATTCTCGATCTCCTTTTTTACTATATCCTTATATTTGTGTGCCAACTTATCAATTTCGGGGCAAATTCTGAAATTTTTTCGAGTCTCTCACTTCATTTTACCACTGGAAACGCATTGGGACAACAAGCAAATAATTCTGGAATATTCATTTGGTTTAAATCAATGTTGCAAATATCTCCGATTTCTCCCAAATTTTTCGTGTTGTCGATTTGTCCAATATTTTCATAATTCTTCAAGTCTAAGTTTATTTTTGCCAATATTTTCCAATAATTCCCGATAGTTTCCCCGATATTCTCAATAAGTTTCTTTCCAGACCCTCACAATATATTCCCCGACACGATATTTGCAACATTGGTTTAAATGGTTTAACATTGCATGTTTAATTCAACACACTTAATGGCTAAGTGTATTTTTAATTTAGCCCCGAGGGGTAGCTCAGTTGGTTGGATCTTCTAGGACCAAGACAACACAAGGTCGAGTTCGAGAGTTAAATTCTCTAGGTCCTTCAAGGTTAGGCATCAAAGTAATGCCAACAGGCGTGAGGCCCCTTCGGGTGGGACCCCATGGCTTGGATCCATGGACATAGCGAGCTCTAGGGTTGTGAACCGCAATGAAAACAAAGTGTATTTTTAATTTCTAGAAAATTCTATTGTGCATTTTACATATCTTGTGAATCTTGTTATTGCACAAGCTCTTAATGATGTTCTTTATTTTATGGATTATGGATGTATGAGACATTGTCATTTGTCAATTTTAATTTGAAGTATTGGCACACTAAAGTGTCGTCAGAACCGAACCAGTTCTAGAAAAACCAGTTGGTCTAACCGGTTCAAAAGGTTGTCCAATCCAAATCGGTGCCTCAAATCGAAAAAGGCAAGTTATGTACGTACCCAGCCGGTTCCAATACCAAACCAGTCGGTTCCGTACAAAACCGGTCCTTCTAATCAAAACTGGTTGTTTTGGTAGGAAGCCATATGCAAAGGTTCTGTTACGTGGTACCAGTACTAGCACATGTTCCGATACACCCCAGGGAGGTGGCATCCTATATTTTGACTTGGAGGGTGTTGTTATCACACAACTTGTAGTTGTCCCTAAAGGTATCCCATTCGGGATGGTAGAGGAGATGGACAACTAAAGAGGTGACCCAAGAAATGCAACGGTTCCCAATGCAAGCTAGGTGTCACGATAACCAAGGCACTCTTCACTTTAGATCAAGACGAATCAAGACCAAGGGGGAGACCCTAGCTAATCAATGAAGATTAGCTAACCCAAAGGTTCCTAGGGAAATATGAAAGTTGGGTTACGGAAACCAATGAGTGAGTTAGATTAAGTGGACCCAAGAGTTTAGGTGTGGTTGAAGAGGCTTAGGAGGTGACAAGTGTTTCAACCAATGAATGACTAGGGCCACTTATGAAGCTCAAATGGATAGATCTAGTACCATGAAAATACACAAGTGGGGCCCACTCCTCAAAAAGTGGAAAATGGTCCAAGTGGAGCCCACAAGGTGAAGTTAGGGGTGTGATGGCACTAAGGGGTATGCAATGATGTGGATCTATGGATCCAAGATGAGATAGGCAACACCCACATATGGGATCTAGCAAAAGAACACTAACCCCAAGGAAGGCGAATTGCCCCAAGGGAGACTAGTGCCTTAGATCAAGGGCCAAATGGAGTCCAAATTTCACCAAAATGTAGATCAGGGTAGTTAAGGCAATTATCAAGGTGGGTTTGAAATGGCATGCCCCAATATGAGCTAGATCTCCATAGATCTACGATTGAAAATGCATCACCAAGTGACCCAAGAAGGTGCTCAGCCCTCGAAATGAGGAATGGGGCCCACAAAGTGAAGCACTAGGGGTAGGTTATCAAGGTAGATCTATCTTAATCAAGTGGGATCTCACCTACCCACAACTTGGAACTAGCCCCACTAGCCTTCCTCAAGGAGTGCGACCTCCCTTGGAGAGGCTAATGTGCCTTGGGAAATGGGTCAAATGGAATACAATCACCACCAAACTATAGATCTGAATTGTCGTGGATGCTATAGAGGTGGGTTTTGAAAATTATCCCCAAAGCCAAGCTAGATCCAAGTAGATCTAGAAAAAAGTAAAAATGAGGGTTTTGTGATCTAAGAGAATAGATGGATAGGATAGAAGAATATCATACCTCATGGAACATACCTGGAAGATGAAGATGGAAGAGGCTTGTGACGAGGATTACTTCCTACAAAGATCAAATGCCAAACTTGATGAAGCCCTTCTTGCCAACGTTTTGCCTCCTTCAACCAAATTGGCCTCCCTATTCCTGTCAATCGAGGACACAAAGATCAATAAATTAATCAAGAATGGAAGTAGATGCATGAAAAGAGATGAAGAAACATGAAATTGTTGGTACAAAAGACAAAACAACTCCCTGTCACCCAAAATGACTTGTTGAAACGAGCAGGGTAGGCCTCCCCACCAATGCGAATTGCCCCAAGACGTCTTCTTTGCCTACAAAAAAATGTTAGTTGAAGATAAAATCCAAGATGGCCACCAATGTCTATCAGTGCAGATGAAGAAGCATTTACAATCACCACAAGCATTCCAACTCCAAGATCCAAGATGCCCAAGAAAATATTTTTATTCCAATAGCCAAGAGCCAAAAATCTCTAGATGAATTTTACAATAGGGGGGTCTCCTCCTTATATAGGATAATAAAGACCAAAACCCTAAACCACAAAACCACTTTTTGAAACTAGTGGTTGAGATTAAAAGATCTAACAATCTAATCAATGGCTAAGATGAGCTAATACATAATATCACATGGATCACTAAAGTGAGTGATGATGTCATAGCTAGAAAAGACTTATGAAGGGTGACGTCATGCCTCAAAGGGGGCTAAGTAACATGGGCCCACCATATATGACATGGACATGACTCAAAAGACACATATGGTGGGGCTAAGAGGCATCAATCCTTCACTAGCTCGTCCCCATGGCACAATAATATAAAATAATAGGAGTATGACATGTCCAAATAACACAAATGATCAAAATCCTGTCTCCAAAACTGAGAGAGACAAGCAATAAAAGGCCTCCTGTGGCCATTATGGACCCCACTGACTGATGCCAACTGATCTGGGAGATGGGGGGTTCACCATAGATGACCTCTAAGAAGACCAAGTGCCAAAACCTTGCCTCAATTGCTCAAATCGAATTTCCTCAGTGACCCTTTTATTCCATTTTTTAATCCTCCTGAAAACACTGAAAATGCCCCAAACTGCCACCCAGGGTGCCTACGCTGTCAAACTGAGTGCACCAGGTTGTCTGAAAGGGTGTATAATGGTAAAATCAAGTGGTTGGACTCCCCCTTCCTACACAGCGCCCTAGGAAATGACTGGCCTCCAAGGCCTCTGTTGGACAGGCTGGATCAGCATGCCCAAACTGGTCAACAGGTGGATAACTGCTACTATCATCATCAGAAGTGCCCGGAACTGAAAGATAAGTGTCTCAATGGATCCAAAATATCCAAATCTACTAGAAATGAGTACTCATACACCATGGGTTGACCTGTGGGGTCAACTGTAAGGCCCACCATACCCGGACAGTGTAAAATATGATGCTCTGGAAATAATAATAAAACTGACCAATTGCATCAATCATCATCCAAGGCATATGTCCAACATATGGAATCATCAATAGGTGTGTGTGGGACCATAAATCATCATCCATAAGCATAAGTGGCCCATCTCATCACGGATCCTAAGAATGACCATGGCCAAACTATGTTTGACTAGGTCAAAATACAACCAAAGACAATATTATGACAATAGACTAAGACATGTTCCTTTAATCATACTCACAACTTAACTTAAAGTATAAACATCATTCGGTGGCAGTTAATACATATATATATTCCAATGTTATTTATATTTTACTTGCACAAAAGCTTTAAAGACAGACTCACCCACTGGACATGGTCTAACTGCTAGCTAAGGATGAAGGCTAAGGACAAGGTTAGACAAAGGGGGTGACTTTACCAAACTCAACTAAGTGATACTTTAGACAGGGAAAGGGGAAGCTACACTCTGTGCTGGACAAAATAACAAAGGGAAGGGCTACGCCTCACAAATGGATAAGTTGTTTAGAGAGTGTTTATTCAACTTAGGCATCATGCCTACATCAAGTTGATCCAGGTTCATTATGATCATTCATTTCATTTCCATGGCCTTTTGGCCTATATGACCCCTCTGGGATTTCACATGTGCTAAGAAGCACAACTAATCGCAGCTTGCATCCGAGGCATATTCACATTTACAAGGTCAGCAATAACTTTTGAGAAACCATTGCTTTTTGGACCTTTTCTATACCCTTCGAGGGGTATTTTAGTAGTTCATTGCTATAGCCTTTATTCACGTGTGTTAAGAAACACATTCTAGAATTTTAAGTTCACCGGCTTTCATAATACATTTCCAATACAAGCAGTACATGAGCTTTCAGTTTTAGCCAACAACATCTCAAGTGACTAGGAGGAGTTCTGCACAGTGCCAAACATCAGGACAACCGACCAGAATGATTTAGGCATACAATCCAACTCACAAAAGGAAAATTCTGTCACCAACTCAGAGCCGAGACACAAAACAAACATGGATGCGGTCCAACACAGAGGTAGAAATGGGGAAGTCCTCAGTATCAAGAAATCAAGAAGGCAAGTCAAGGGTGAAAGCCAAATCAGGAAGGTCATGGATGGATGGAGTCAAATGAATGTGGTGCCTAAGCTAGCAGACAAGGATGTCAGGAAAGACCATATCTATGCTCATAGGAGGGTACTGAAACCAATGAGTATTGTCAAAAAACTGAAGTGTGCAAGTAATACATCCATTTTATATTTATAACATCATCCAAGATATTTCATTTTATTTTGAATAGTACTGCCGATCATGAATCGTATACCAAGTCAATGCTATGAAAGTGACTAAAACAACAAGATAATAATCCAAAGCCAATAATCAGGAGTCCATAGGTCACATCATACCATAATAATCATCAATAAACATCTGAAAACACTGCTGCAATAATATCACTGGGCACTGAACTGAAACTGTATGGAACAAAGGGTCACATCAGTCATCAAATCTAAACTCTCAAGGCTCAGCCTTGGCACAAGGTCTAATAGAAGTCTGATACAATATACTGCTCTGATCCACAAGTGATCTCAAATAGCAAGCTCAACAAAGCTCTGAAAAGTGCAGATATCTGCTCGGCAAGAATAGTAGCCCAGCTACTATGGTGTAATAACAGGTGCAATACGGCCATATTTTATGGATGGGACCATGGCCAGGTTCTTTAGCTCCTCTTTGGGGGTACTATGGCTTAATGGCACTGTTGACTACCTCATAAAAGGGTTTGAAACCCTGAGGTTGGTGTCTGGGGCCCCCAAGAATGGGTTATTGAACCACATGGATTCCCCAAGCATTTTTACATTGATGGCACGTTATCTTTCAGTGTCGGGGCCTTTGTCATTGACCTAGGCTTCCTCCTGCACCTTCCTACTGCTCCAGATCTCCAGGGCCATGCCTCCCTGGCCTCCACAGAGGATGGCGTCATCCTCCACAGGCTGTTAGATGTGTACTTTGAGGGGGGTTGTTGAGGGCTTTTCACTATTTCTTGGGGTTAGTAGGGGTATGATGACCCCCCTTCACGTCTCAACCTTCAGTTTCGTCGAATTTGTCCTTGTCTAGCCATTTTTACTCAAGTAGGGGTCAAAACTAGGAAAACACCCAATTTACCCACTACTTTAATTATTTTTATATTATTTTAATTCTAATTTTAAGTTGACATTTTTAATATTAAATTCACCTTATTTTGTGTAAAAATGAGTGTGAGAAAGATATAAATTCATCTTCTCCTCACTTCAAAAATTAACAATTGAGGGATCATATCTATTTTTCTCAGTATTGACCTCCTTGGACTTGTGAGGAGAAACATTTTCTTGAGGATGAATGTATGAGCTGATTTTGGGACTTATCATTGGAGCTTCTTTCTTTCTTGCATCTTGTTTGAGTAATTCCTAAGAGTTGTTTGCTTGACACATGCACAAAGAGGTATCTAAGTTTTCTCTATCTTGATGTCTTTTTGTAGAAATGTTGGAACCATGTTTGTCTAAGGTTTGAATGGTGGTTATGATGCTGCATTTTTGCCCTAGGCTAGTGAAATTTCAATTCAATGTCTTGGTTGCCTTAGCAAGAAGCTTGAGTTTTAGGCCTCCTTGGTTTGTCTTGGCCAAACTTCTCACAACCAAGCTTGAAAAAGTCGGACTCGGCAAAAAGTCGGCAAGGGTCCCGAAAACAATTTTTCGGAAAAATCGGCGAAAAAATCGGAAAAAGTCGGAAAAAGTCGGCAAACATTAAAAAATACAAAATACATTCATTTTTTTCAGAATTTTAAACATATAAAGCAACAATAACATCAGATAAACACATTGGAACATAAATATGTAGAAAGCACTGATATATATCATCATCATGTAGTCATGTCAAATATAAAATGATACATCAAAGTCGATACTGAATCCTGAAAGTCTAAAACACCATAGTTGTCCAATCAAGGACTCAAAACTCAAAAGTAGATAACCAATACAAAATGACATCACATATATAAATGTATCTCAGGAAAACTAGTAGCTATCTATCTAATATCAATGCCCTCTTCCCCTTTTACGGGAAAAGGTCATGGGCCGTTTGTCAGGCCATCGAAATCTTTGGAAAAATGGCAAAAAAAAATAAGAGAATAGAGGAAAGAATATAGGCAAGCAAACATGAAAAAAAATCATAAAACAAATATAAGAAAATGAACCACTACATACCTGTGAGACGAATTGGTTGATTGGCAAAGTTTTGACTCTTGAAATTGAATCCCTTCTCCACAAAAATTGACAATGGTGAGCTTGGATGTTGTTTGGAGTCTTGGATGCCTCCAAACTAGTTGATGGTGCCCTCTTGCCCTTCACACTCCTTCTCCAACAGTCAAACAAAACAAATGACAAAAAAAAAATCACTTTTGACCTTTTAATCCGCGGCCGTGACTGCCTGGGCGACTTTTTCCCTCGACTCGCGATTTTTTCCAAAAACTCGGCGATTTTTCGAAAAAGTCGGCACTCGGCGATTTTTTAAAAAATCGCGATTTTTACTCGCCGATTTTTCGGCAAGGGTTTGAACTCGCGATTTTTACGAAAAATCGCGATTTTTCGCCGATTTTTTCAAGCTTGCTCACAACCAACCCTAGAGGTTGTTGGAAAAGGTATTGGCCTACCAAATTAGGCAAGTGCCATCTCAAGGAAGGGTTTTCTTAAAACCCTAGGTTAAGTTGATATATATTCTTTCAAAACCCTAAATTGTTCATCTAATCTTCTTTACATGAATATCTGAGCTTGTATATTTTTTTTGTAACTATTATTTAGGTTAGCTTGTTAATTTTGTAGTTAATCTTATGCATTTTATTTATTTCAAATCTGGTTAGTTTTCTGTATTTGCCCTAACTTCAGAAATAAAAGGTCTAGCGACCAGCCTGGCAGAGCTCCTCCTCCTTCTCTCTCTTCATTAGCCAACCTGCCATCCATTCCTCTCCTTTCTGGCACCCTCGGCCTCCCCTTGTTAGCCCTACGCTGGCCCCTTTCTTCCCCTATCTACCTATAGCAAACCCTCGGGTCTGCTCCCCATCCCTTTTTCTACTATCCGTGGCTTTCATCCCTTCTCTGCGTCTTCACCGAGTCCGTTGCTCCTGTCCGATACCACCCGCAGGCCTTCCATCCTTCGCGGCCCCGAGCCTCTACCTTCACCCTTCGCGGGCTACCTGCTTTCGCCCGCTCGTCCCCTTCACGACAGACTCCCTTCTCTGCTCCACCGACCCTGCGGCTCCGTTTACCTAGCCCGCGGCATGTTCTCCTCTATTGCCGACGGCTTCCCCCCCCTCTCCGTCCTTCACCATCTCCGCGGCCCACTCATAGCTGCATTACCCGCGGCAGCTGCTCTACTCCCTCGGGCCCGCTCCTTGCTTCATTCATTTGTTGCTCCCGAAAACCTGTTGCAGCCCGAGCTCCTCCCCCTTTTCGGGTCAACCATCCATCCTACCTTTGTTTACACCCTCGGTCCCTCTCCCTTCTCTAGCCTCCCTTCTTTTACACAGGCCTCCCTGCAGTCCTTGTGTTACCTTTTTTACCCCCTTATCTGTACACACGACACAAACAAAAATTCAAATTAGATGCTGAGATAAACATAGGACAGTCGAGGTATAGGAAAATCAAGTTAGTATTTTGGTATGTAATAATTTAGAATTATTTTATTACATTATAACATCTTATGTTATCTTTCTGCTATATACACTAATCTGGAAATGACCGATTAATTGATATATTTGATATTGGGATCGGTGTTTATCATTTGCATTGTTTAGCCACTTTTCTACTACCATAAATCCGACTACTTATCAATTTGAAGATACTTCTGCAAAACTGAAACATTTTTGGTCTCTTCAAATACTTGATTGCCCTTTTTACTAGTTGTATGAGATATACTTGAGTGATAAGTGAATGTGTTAACTAGTACATGGTGGAACACTTTGATTAGGATTATGGGATCTGTTTACAAGCGAATTGATTCTTGAATAAGGTAGTCCTTAGTAAACGATTTAATAAAGAGAACTCTTATATTTCATTAATTATTCTTTTAAGTGTTGTGGTTATGATATCTCCCAAGAGTATTGTTATATTACATGCTTATGATCCTTGCATCTCATTGGTGAGGGTTCTAGTGTCATCGATCCACTATTGTTATTAATGAATGACTAGCCATTTTATGATAATCTTGGATTAACTTCTCGTTGGCGTTTTTGTTTTTTTTGGATCACAAACATTGCATATTTGGTTGATGGTTGAATTATTGGGCAATATAGTCTTTTGATCCTATATTGATTACATATGTACACATTCCTTACACTTCTTCATTGGTGAATGATCCTAAATTTACAATTCATTAAATCATCTAAGTAGATTATTGATTTTGATTATATCTGTTGTGCCCACTAGCATTGATCATAATATTATTGACTCCATTAGGCACTGGTCTAACTACAACTTGCATAGAGAATATATTATGTGGTTGTCTTAGTGTTCTTACAAGGTTCTTAAAGGATACTTCTCCTTGGAGGTTTCAACTTTCAAGAAGTTAGAACGGTGACCGAGGTGACATTGGGTCACTCTTCTTATTTGTGCTTACTGGGAATTAGCCCTGCTAATTTGCCCGGTAACAGGTTCAAAGGACAAAATGTAAAAAGAAAAAAAGAAGGCAAACCCTAGACCTAGTATTCATCGACAATATTAAATGGTAACATTAAATTCTTAAGGTAAAAGTGACATTTTCCTTATCTTTCATTTTCTATCCTTTTACTTAAATTTTTAACCTTACCATTAATGGTTTCAGGATGTTTGAGAGTGGTTCCAACCTCATCAGACTTCAAATTTTCAAATGCAATAAGTAGAATTTTTTATTCCATTTAGGATTCAACCGGCTTAACAGTTTTCAGGATTGCAACGTTTCCACTGGATTCTATCATGTATGAGGGTATGGGATTGGCATTTATCAAGCACATCAACCCCTTTCAATCAATAAATAAACCCTCAAACACAACCAATGTATATATATATGAACCCCCTTTACTTGCAAGAGTATATATCGGATTTGTCAATTATGTTATGGTCGGAGAACTACTCACGAGTCACAATCACTTGATCAAATTGGGAGAAGCAGTAGGTATTATAGCAAGCCAATCCATTGGGGAACCAGGAACTCAACTAAAACTAAGGACTTTTCACATCGGGGGTATTTACTAGTGATATTGCATAACATGTACAAACCTTGATGTTGGTGGTGTTGGTTGTTCAAATTGATGTTGGTGGCCTCAAAACTAGTTTTTGAAGAATCCCTAGTTTATAGCCTATTTATTGATGTACTTTGGTTTAGATATAGATTGCACTCGGTGCTATTTTGGTTGTATGCAGTCTTACTTTCTATATACATGAGAAACTTTGCATATTTGTGTATAATGGTTTGAATTCTCATGGATGCACATGAATAAATATATATTTTCTCAGAAAGTGAATATTTTATGTATAATTTGGTCGACCAGTTTTGTGATCCGGTCTTTTTTCCAGTTTTTGTCTCGATTCAGTTCCTGTGGTCAACCAGTTCGAACACTGGTCCGATTCTAATAACTATGCACTAAATTACAAGATCTAAATACCACACTTGGAAAAGTGATTCTCATCACTTCAAAAAATCTGAAAAATCTCACATTTATTAACCTTGAGTGTGTTTTTTAGAGATCTTCTCTTAAACAAGGACTCACTTTGGGTAAAACTTGATAATCTCTTGAGGCATTAATTTAATAACTTGTCTCATGTGCACTCTCATCTTGTGGATTTATGTTTATCATGAGAAAATGAACCCACTTGCGTAATCACATTTTAATTTCAAATCTTGAGAGTTACTTGCTACATTTTCTTTTCCATAATTAATCTTGCTAAATGTTCGTGGTTTAATTTTATCTAGCATCTTTAAGCTTTCCAGTTTCAAATATTTGATCTATTGTGTAACTTGACATCTTACATTGTTGAATGATTTTAAGAAGATTAACTTAATAACACACATTAATAATCCAAACTAAGCTGCCATCTCCCCTTTGGCTCTCTCCAAACTTCATCCAATCAAACCTTAGGGAAGCCTTCCTTAACCTTGAGAGCTGGTCTAAAAGTGGAAAGTTAGCACTGAGGTGACAGTGGTGCTTTCTTTTGAAGTTACCCCTTGATAGACCTAGTGGATTGAGACATTTTCACCCAAGTGCTAAATCAAGCTGTAACAGAACCACTTAAGAAATTTGAAGTTGATTTCTTAAGAGGCAATTTCGGGTGATAATAGGTTTGAACTGAAAGTCTTGCTAGCTTAAAATCAAAAATGAAAAAGTTATCCCTTGTTTAACTATGCACACTGCAGCTGTACATTTGTTTTTAAATTAGAACCAATGTCAACAATGTTTCAACCAAATTCAATTATATGACACCATAAAAAGTAGGCAAGGTGTTACAAATTGCCTGTTGACCTCATTCTTGTTACTCCAAAGGGCCAAAACATAGAAGCCTCAAATAAGAAAATAATTTAAGACCCATTCAACTTGTGATGATTGAGAATACCACAGTTCTCTTTTGAGATCGATGGCTTTTGTTAGATGAATATCGTATTGATTAATATCATTATCTTATCAGATAGGATCGCCTTGCTCTAATTTCATTCTGAATACAATCTTCAAAGCATATTCATTAAAGAAAAAACAAGAACTTCAATCAAGTAATTCTGAGTTGCATTTGACGATTAGAAAGAATAGCAAGAACACAAGCAAATAGCACTGAAAGAAGCAGTCGAAAATGAAAATATTTAGTTTTATGAATCAATCTGTTAATTAAGGAGAAGCAAAGACTAAAAATGCATGCGCTTCACTGAAGTTGACTAAATCAAAATACACATAAGATAATTAACAAGTGAGATGCGTAAATCACTTAGAGAAATAGAAGGGAGAAGAGAAACCTTGCAGCCCCAATACATTCCAACGAGCTATCTTATCTGAACAGCTCATTGACAAAGTAGCATCTCCACGACCTGGCTTTCTCCTCACCATCCCTACAGCTTGCAGACCATGCAAGCATTCCAAATAATGCCTACCAGTATCACCTTCATGTTGAAAACCTTGATTCCTAGGATGAAAATCCTTTTCAGACGTCTTCAGTATACCTGTATGGACAGCTTCCTGACCATCTCTAGAAAAGAAACTTTCCCCATAGCTCTCCTGCTCTGCAGAACATGCTTCTTCCCATCTAACCTCATGTTGAAGGTGTGCAAGTTTTGCACCAGTCTGTTTCCGAATTAACAAGGACAGTTGTGATTCCTTCGGAGTCTCTGATACTTTTAGAGAACCTATAAACTGATTCTCTTGATAATCCTGATTTTGGCATTGAGTTTTCTTTATTAAATTGCTCCTATCCTCCTCATCTCTGTCACCCAAGTTTTGGACTGAAAGTTGAAGATTAACCAACCCAGTGTGCCTCATCAAAAAGCTGGGAGAAACAATGCAGGCATCTCCACCTAGAGACAAGCAAAGAAATAAGAAAATAGGGCAAATCATAAGTTGCATCAGCCATGGCTTATGATAAGAACAATTCAGTGAAAAGACACATTTGAAAAGAATCCATTAACAACGTATTTTCTAAACTATAATTATGAGACTGCCTAATAGACTCACAAGGGGGCTGACTGACATAAAAATGTAGCTGCACTCCTGGCTGCATTTTATACTTTAGACATTTGCCATCACTGGAAGCCAGCTCAAAAATAGAATTTAAAGTGCCTTGACTAGTATGTTCTTGATATCCAAAACTGCTCAGATAAATCTTATTAAGATGCTCAATCTCCGAATAGAGGAACCTGCCATAGTACAACAGTAACAATTCTAACCAAAGTCAGTATCTCCTACCAGGTAATGACAAAAATAGTCCTTCATATCTATTTCTTCTCTATGAATATGCTCTCCAAAAGCTTGTTCGATGTCTTTGCTTTTGGAATCATTTCCCTGCCACATTAATTTTTCCTTTTATTCCAAAGGAGTTGAGTCTTAATTCATCAACTGCATATGCACAAGTAAAATCAAACCATATTACACAGCTCATAAAGATTATTTCAAAAAAAAGCACATGCATGCTAGTCAGCTGAGATACAAGGATGGCACAAGCTGTCCCTAAAACTGAAGTTGTTGAATGTTGTACATCCAAAAACAACCAAAATCATATTGTGGAAGGAACAGATCCCCTGAAATATGCTGAGAATCGTCCATGGAATCACCTCTAAAAAAGTGGGACAAATCCTGCAGACCTGTGAATAGAGACTACTTCAAAGAAGGTGAGAAAGTACTCAGCTCCCCCATGAGAACAAGTGGTCATAGGCCCAAAAATGTCACTATGAGCCAACAATGACTGAGATGTCAACCTTGCATCACAATAAAACAAAGCATCCACTAGAAAACCACCAACTCCTAGAACATAAACAATGTCTCCAAATGTGTTAAGTTTTTACTTGTTTAGTATAATAACATTAAACAATATAATCACTGAAAGAGAGACAAGCACAGCAATCACAAAGAACACAAGATTTCTCTCGGGGAAACCACAAGGGAGAAAACCCCGGCAAAAATTCCTCAATATAGAATTCATCTAATACAAGATAAAGCCCCAAGACAAAACAGCTACTTCACATTCACCAGCGAACTTCTCTCTCTCTCCTATGCGAGCTTGAGTGAGTGAATGAATGAATACAAATGAGCAACTTGACCTCTTATTTATATTCTTCAGTTGGGGTGACTTTTCCCCAACAGGGCCGACTTGTCAAGTACATAATAAAATATTCTTTTCTGGATTCTTCTGGGCCGACACAAGTCCTAGGGTTTACATTGACTCTTACATTATCAATTACATCAATGACATCTCCCGAAGGAGGAATAACAATAATATAATAGACAAGTACATTTAGAATATCTTCTGCAGTTACATTTCTTTAACAAAATGTGGCAAGGTCAATAATGAGATTATTGCATCTTGGAACAGGTAAGGCCAAATAGGGAAAATGCACCGCCATATGTGCACCATAAGGAGTATCCATCAAGTCCAACAATAGTGTGGAAGAAGTCTCCGTAGAAGGTACATCAATAAGAGGAGGTACATCAAACTGTAGTAGAGAAAGATCCACTATAAAAGACTAAGAATCTTCAGTACAAAAATCCTCAAAAACCGGCAATGGAAACGATCTAGCACACCATGAATAGACACTCCATCAAATATAGCATCTGTACTAGAAGGATTATATAATCAATATACTAGAATATGGACCCATTACTTGATCCCAATAAACCTAAAATGCATAACTAATGAAGCCATACCTTAATCAAGGATTTGGCAATGGACCAAAGCCATATGCAAAGAGCACAGCTAGATGTGCACTATAAACTATGTTAATAGTATCATCTAAAAGATCCCTGTCACAATGGTCAATCCTGAAAGCTCTTCAATCCCTTGAATACAAATCAAACAAGACTTGAAGACACAGCTCTCCATATGACAGCCATTGGATATACAGTTCTTGTGCATCAGAGCTACCCAAATATAAGTAGTCGGAGCTCTATTGAATAGGGCAAAGAGCCATTCTAAAATCATTAGGTTCAGCAAAGCAGAAGGCTATATAAACTTATAAAGTCTTCAAATAATCCCTTGTATAGACCAAAGAAGGGTCTAGTACTAACTCTTCCGAAAAATAATCAGTGTATTGTTTGTGTCTTTAGGGCAGCACAAGCCTTAGCCAAAAACATAGCCCTGGAGAAATATCATTGCAACAGATGAACAAGAAGATAGCACTGGATTTTGAAGAGAAAAAAACAATCAAATCTGGAAACACTACTTCCATAACCCATATGGCAATGCTACTAGCCAAAAATCTCCAAAAACTACTGCTAAAAAATCAGATCTCGAAACCTTAGTTCTATAGTCACAAAAAAGTGATGCCACTAGCCAAAAGTCTCCAAACTATTGCTGAAAATCAGGTATGAAACCCTCGTTCTCCAATCACAAAAAATAATGATCCTACCAGCCCATAGCCCCAAAACAGCTGCTAAAAAAATATTGAAATAAAGCACCTAGTAAACCCTAATGTTGAGTGCACCAATCTATGGACAATCTTTGTAATTAGTGAAAAAAAGGGCACAAATAACCTAACAAAGACACTTTCCAGCCAGCAAAACACAATGAAACAGCATCAATATTCCTTTGGTTAGGGTTTCTTCTGCATATCAAGTCTGATCACAATAAAATCGGCATGAACAGCAAAGGAAAATCCTTAAAAACAGCAGTGAAATGAAGAGGGAAGGTTCACACTTGCTCTAATCCCATATTGAGATCAGAAAGAGAAAGAGGGAATCGAATGAAACCAAAACACCAACCCAAAAGCCTTTTGTAAAAAGAGAAAAAGGCAGCACTAAGAAGTAAGAAGTGCACTACACTAAGGCTGAACCAAAAGTGTGCTAGAGAGAGAAATGTGCTTGTTACCCCTCATTGTATGAGGCCTGTACCAGGTTGAAGACTCTACCCAGACAAGTTGTGTTTGGAGTATATTGGTTTTGGAGCCACTATGTTGTTATTTGGATGCATATACATCATGGATCATCATTTATTTGGCATCTCCATCATACATAGAGGCATACAAATTGATTTGACGGAGCACTTGGCTTGGTAGTGGCATACCACATGTGTACACTCTCCTAGAACGTCTCCCTTATGACAGTTGTATCTGTTAACCACTCTGTGGGTGTTGAGGTGTTTTAGTGAAATCTGTTTGTTTGTATGCATGGTGACCTTCATGTGTTGACCACTAGAGCGCTGCATCTTGGGGATTGTACCATACCTTAATTCAAGGCTTTGATTTGACTTATGGTGGAGCACCTTGACTAGAGGAGGTCCAATAGACTCATCTATGGATTCTTCACCATGATTTATGGCATAAATGGTGGAGTGCTCCTCATTACACACAATCCTAGAAGGTCTAACCTTCCAATAACTATATTTATTGACTTTTCACATGACTTTTACCTTGATAAAGGAGCACCCTAGTGGATATGGATATTTTAAGCATTGGGTTGGCTTCTCAAGGTTGTTGACTCTTTCACTTGGTGAAGCACTCCCTATACCATTGCTCTTTGGTACATCTATTGAGGCAAGAGCGCCTTCCTTATTTTGTGGATTTGTGAGTTGGTTTTGATGTTCAAGCGCACAGTTCTATGCTTTGGCACA
Source organism: Larix kaempferi (assembly GCA_027924585.1). Lineage (NCBI taxonomy): Eukaryota > Viridiplantae > Streptophyta > Pinopsida > Pinales > Pinaceae > Larix > Larix kaempferi. The sequence continues at coordinate 5,126,517 of BSBM01000034.1, forward strand.
TTGTTTGAGATCTCCTTCATCCATCGAAGTTGTTATAAAAGCTAAATGTACCCTCCTTGCACATATTTCTATGAGATCTTCTTAGGGGCTGAGTTTGTTGACTTCTTGGAGACAACACCCTAACCCTTGTGTACTATTCTGGGCATGTTTTAACTTTTTGGTCTTTTAAGAGTATTGACTCCCTAATCTAAGGGAGCGCTCCCTTAAGTATAGATTCTATGCACATTTCCTGAGGTCTTTTGGAGGATCACTCCATGAGATGAGGCTATACATAGCATTACGAATGGTTTTGCATGGTCAAACAAGCCATGTTCAAGGAGGCACCTTGCTTGAGGAGAGGACGAGTAGCATCCCCACTACTTTGTCCAATTATTTTATTGCTTTGTAGTTGACTTGTCTTAGAGGTAGTCAAAAGATATTATATTTTAAGTTCTTCTAGGAGAGATCATGGATCTAAAACTTGGCTATTATTATTTTATGTTTGAGGGTTTTTAGCTCAACCTCTATATACGAGAAGCTCCCTCACATTGTAATGGTTGTTGAAAGTTTGAATAAAGACTCTAGAGCTATCATTGAATATTTGTTAAAAGATTGGAAATTCAAGGGTTCTTTCTTGTAATGCAAGGCTTATGTTTTCATTTCAAATTGTTGAATAGTATTGCTAATAACTTGATAAGTACTTGCAAAATCTGCTTCAAGGGCTATTTGTGAAGAATAACTCTACTCCAATGGAAGGGCTTAAGTGTGGGATTTTCCCTCTTATTATCCTTAATCCTTGTATTGTTTAATATGTTAATTTTGCAGCCATCATCTCAGTAAGCATTTATTGTAGATTTTATATATCATGGTAAATCAAGCCCTTATTTCAAGTTTTAACAGGTGCACCTTTGGAAGGGTCCTCCAAGCAATTGTCTACAATATAAAACAGCAAATTAGGGTTGGATGTAGCATGCTTTTGTAGCTCTGTTTTGCCTTAATGAATAACAGAAAACAGCCCTCTAAGATTGATACTTTGACTCCATGTGCCCTAGATTGGTGTATGCACTAGGCTCTCTTTCAACCCCGTCAAAAATAAAAATTAATCATTTTTTCTGGTTTTCCTAAATCTGAAATATACTTCAAGTAATCATCATATATTAGATTTGGTGCTATGTCTAAAATCCATTTCAAGTGATCATCGTAGATCAGAATTAGTCATTTTGGGATTCCCCCCTTGAGTTGGAGGAGAATTGGCTAAAGAGCATGAAGGAGCGATCGTGGTGACAATGGCTAGCCATTTTTAATTTTAACTACCCCCAGGGTCTCATATGTGTTTTAGGGCTTTACCATGTAAAGTGAGGGTTTGGGAGGGTAGGGCATTTTACAAAGGATGTGCGGGCATAAGTTTGAGGCCCTTGCGGGCACATAAATGGAGACCATGCGGGCATTTTGGAGGCTTATACGGGCATACTATGAAGAGCAATGAAGGCATGAAAAAGGAGGCACTGTGGGGATAAATAAATGACCCTGCGGGCATTTTAAATGGCCCTTGCAGGCATCTTGAAGAAGGTTAAAAGTCAAAAATAAGGAAGGCCACCCAAAGGCTCAGTGTAATGATGTGAAAAGAAGGTCAAAAACTTAACATTGTTAAGGTTAATATGGTTAAAATATGATGATGTGGATATATATATATATTTGAAGAAGATGACGTGGAATAAGATCAAGGACACCCAAAAATAAATCTTATTTGGTTTATTAATGGAAAGAGAGCCACTATTCAAAGTTAAAAATGAAAATGACATGGCATGATTGGGTTATCTCCTTGAATGAAGGATGGTTACCTTGAATAAATCATTTTTTATTTATTTAATCTCTTTAATGATAAAAATAAAAATGAAGAGGACAAGTCGGCCTCCTGAATTGATGGAAAACAAAAGGTATAAAAAGAGGACAAGCTCTTGTTTTGAAAACGATTAGGTGTGAAGAATTTCGGAGAGAGGTGTGAGCTCTGAGTTTTCGGGGTATCAGTTTTCGGGGCTGCAGCAAGGAAGAAGAGCAGCTCTGAGTTCGGTGGTCTGAGTTTTCTGGGTATTGGGGTAGCAACAGCAACAAGAAAATCAATGAAGTAATCTTCCTTCTTTCAGATTTTGTTGGGGTTAAACTGAGGCAGCATTTTGTGATGGACATGCTTATTTGATGAAAGGTTAATGATATTCTGGGGCTGCAGAATGATGTGATCATGGACAGAATACTCCTGGACAGGATGCTGATGACATGTTTGCAAATGATGAAAACAGAAAAGATGTACTGAATGATGTGCTGAAGGACAGAATGAAGATGAGCTCAGGACAGAATGTTGAAGTACTCATGAACAGAACGTTATAGTGCTCATGATGAAGCCAGCAGCAAATTGATATGAGATGATGACATGATTGTATTTTTTTTGACAGCTTGACAGAGATAAGATGACTGAAGATCTGTTTATTTCTGGGCATGATAAATTCAGATCTGTGTGATCCTAGACAACAGCAGATTGAGAAGGCATGGACAGCATGATGAGATGACAGTGACAGTGATTAATGTGGACAGTTCTGGTCAAGACAGTGACAAGTTGATGATGAGATTGGTTGAGACAGATTGGCTGTTGATGATGTGATATGACAATGGCTGAAGATATGTGTGTGTGTGATGATATGAGTATGTATACTGTATAGTAAATGCAAGCTAGTCTTGCATCTGGGGTTTGGAAACCTCAACTCTTCTTAGGTGGGTCTAAGAAAATTAGACTGGGTCCTGGATGAGGAGTTGGTGCTCTTTGTATCAATTGGTGCTGAATTACCCTAACGGTTGTAGCCGGTCCCATAAAATACAAAAAGATTACAAAGATTAAATCGTGTTGTGTTCTCTTGTGCTATGGTTCTTGTTATGACTCCATGATTTAGATGCTTATGATTCATGAATGATTAAGTGATGAATGTTTATGAAATGATCATGTAAATGGTAGAATAATGCATTGATGAATTGTTAGTTGATTGGTAGAAGTTGAAAAGGATTGAAAATTGGCCTCACACTGATTCACCCCCCCTCTCAGTGTGAACATTTTGTCCAACAATTGGTATCAGAGCCGGCCTTCATCATTAGCTTTTGCAAGCTTGAAGGAGATCCGTGGGCACAATTATGGATCCAAAAGAAGAATTCATCAATGATGTACCAAGGTTTGATGCGAAGGATTATTTTGGTTGGAGGAGCAAGATGAAAGCTTACCTCAAGAATTTTGGAGTTTGGGAGATTGTGATCAATCAACCCAATCTATCAAACAAGAAGGGCAAAGCAGCAGCACAGAAAGATGCAAAGAAGGACAATACAACAGCATTGAAGTTTCTCTTGGATGGACTTCCAAATTCAGTCAAAGAAGGTATTGGGGAATACACATCAGCAAAGGAAGGGAAGAATCAAACTCCAGTATAGGTATGGATAATTCTGACTGTAGTATGTCTATATTTGATGAAGTTGAAAATGCTACTGAAGATAATGATGAAAAATTGCTGAAAGCCAGACAGAGAATTATAAACTATGTATGTAACATAGATCTCAGAGTCGATTGGTGCTTTAACAGAGTTGAACTTAACCAATCTGATTACAAGATGTTTAGGAAGACAACATTTGAATATTTGGATGATTTCCAAAAGAAGAACATGGAACTAAAGGAGTTGCTTAAGAAAATTAAGCTTAAAGGAGTAATATTGCAAGATCAGCTGAAGCAGAAAGAAGATGAAAATGAAAAGCTAAAGATTGAGTTGATCAATCTAACCAAGAAAAGGAAGAGCTTGGTAAAGATTCAGAAGACCTTGAGAAGACAAAGAAAGTTAATATTGATCTAAAAACTTAGTTGGAGGAAGCCAAGAGGATAGAAGAAGTGTTAAGAAATCAGTTGGAAGAAAAAGAGAAGACAAACCAGAATCTTGAGATGGAGGTTGTTGGTGTTAGAAAGAAGGACAAGAAATCTGATGCCTATGTGAAGTTCAACAAAAGTTCAGATATCTTGGATGAAATACTGAAATGTCAAAGGTCTTCTTTTGACACATTTGGTCTTGGATTCAAGAAAGAAGAAGAACATGACACTTGGTCCCACAAGACTCCAGAAGCAGGTCCATCAACGATCAAGGACGCATCTCATGTACCTGCGCATGACAACAAAGAAGTTGGCAGTTCAAGAATACAAAGAAGAAGAACATGACACTTGGTCCCCCAAGACTCCAGAAGTAAGTCCATCAACAATCAAGGACGCATCTCATGTACCTGCGTATGACAACAAAGATGTTGGTAGTTCAAGAATACATCAAGGAGCTAGGCCCAATCCTCAAAGCAAAGAAACAATTCCAAGATGGAAACAAGATCCAAGGTATGAAAATGGATTTAATGGTTATTGTTTCTATTGTTCTAACTTTGGTCACAAAGGAATGGATTGTGTAGATGGAAGAAAGAATTTAGGAAGACAAAATGACAAGATTAGATGCTGGACATGTAATCAAGAAGGACATATTGCTGCTACATGTCATATTTTAAGATGCTACATGTGTAGTGGGCTTGGGCACAAAGCCCAAGATTGTGCAAGTCAAAGAAATCAATCAAGGAGGAGTCTCTTGTACACATCAACAAGAAGAACAAGTGAACCTTGGAAGAAGACCAATGCAAGAAGATTTGAAAATCAAAAGACAAGAACCTACAGTCAAGGACATTCTCAAGGATGGAGAAAAGAAGTTGATCAAAGAAGTGTTGGAAGCTCCAACAACTCAGTTAAGTGCTGGATATGCAACCAATTTGGTCACATTGCTACATATTGCTGAACTATGAAATGTCATGATTGCAATGGCTTTGGGCACAAAGCTCAAAACTGTTGGAATACAATGAGAAGATTAGCATACAGCTCAGAAGATAATGGAGAAAATGATGAAAAGATAAATGTCAAAAGGCAAGTGTGGGTGAAGAAAAATATTTTGCTAAAACTAAATATAGTTGAGAATCAATGCACAAGTGAAGATGGCTGCCACATGGCAAGCCTTACTTAAAGTCTTTTAAAGACTTTGAGTACACCTTGAGTTCATTATTGGAGGATGAACTTGATTGGTAAATGATGGATGCTCTAAGCAAATAATAGGTCCAAGGATCGTGGCATGTTGATAGGGGGAGTATTGTTAGCTAACAACCTGCTAATGTTTGAAGAAGTGTTCTTGATGCATGCTTACCTTCTATGAATTTATTAATGCATTCAGTTTTGGATATGCTTGGCAAGAAATTTTCGTTGTTGGTATCTGATTGTATAAACAAGGAGGCAACACAACCATGTGACACAGTAAGACAGGAAGATCCGATATTCAAATAGCAGCAGCAGTATAGGATTTTACCTATTCTGGCTATGGCATTCAAAATCAGAAGCATCATTTTTTCAAGCCCTGTTGAAGACATTGAAGCAGATCCACAATGATGCTTAAGGATCCGAACTCAGGTGACATGGCAGTATGTAATTTGAAGGACAAAGCTGAAGGACTAAATAATTGGATGATTTAGCAATTAGATAAGAAATAACAGAATTATGATGAAGATGTTTTATGGTATATGTTAAGATTCAATATGCTAAGATAGATAACATCAGTATTCCATTCTATTTCACAACAATAACATATACAAGATCACTGAAAGAACAACCAGCACAGCATAAACACAAGAGATATAATTTATCCTGGGAAACCCTCATGGGGTAGAAAACCCAGCAAAACTTCCTCAATATAGATGATCAATCAAATACAAAGATGTAATCCCTAAACAAGAGCTCCTTCTCCTCATTTGCAGATCTCTCTTCTCCTATGCGAGCTCACAAGTGAGCGAGTGTGTTAAATGAGGAACACACCTCCTCTATTTATACTTTACTTCACTTGACTTTTTCCCTAACTAGGTCGGCCCCAACAACTTAACCACTCAACATAATGCTGACTAGGCCGACTCCTCTAGGGGACTTAAATACCCCATTACAATTGACTCTAGGGGAACTAATGCCCCGACTTACATGGGCTTTTTTACCTCAATGACTTTACATAATAATAACATCCCAACGGAGGAATAAAACATCTCCAAATGAATAATAATAAAGTACAAATAGAATATTCTTTGAAGTTACAATTTTTCAACACTCCCTCTTAACAAGAAGGATATTCTAACAACATCTACAGGAGCAAGGAGTCATCAACTACATCACAGTGATACATCTATAAATCATTGGAAGTTTTCTTCAATCATCATCAGTAACTCAAACAATTACTGGAACATCTTCAATATCTTCAATACTGGAACATCAACATCTTCAGTATTGAGTCTTCATCTTCTGCAGCACTCGACCACTCAATCAGCTACAACAACAAAATCATCTGGATCTCCTGATCAATAGCATCATCTGGATCTCTCGATCAACAACATCATCATCTGGATCTCCCGATCAACAGCATCATCTGGATCTCTCGATCAATAGCATCATCATCTGGATCTCCCGATCAACAGCATCATCTAGATCTCTCGATCAACAGCATCATCTGGATCTCTCGATCAATAGCATCATCATCTGGATCTCTCAATCAACGGCATCATCATTTGGATCTCTCGATCAACAGCATCATCTGGATCTCTCAATCAACAGCATCATCATCTGGATCTCCCGATCAACAGCATCATCATCTGGATCTCTCGATCAACAGCATCATCATCTGGAACAACACCATCGTCAGCTAGAACACCATCTGCTAGAACATCCTCATCAGCAGCACCATCAGCTGGAACACCTACAACAAACATCAGTAACTAAATACTGATACTATCAGTCAGCCAGTACTGATCTTCCATCTCCCTTGGACAGGCATCCATCCCTACGGACAGGCATCAGCTCGTGAGAGCTAGAACCATCAGTCAGCCAGTAATGATCTTCCCTCACCCTTGGAGAGGCATCCATCCCTCCGAACAGGCATCAGCTCGTGAGAGCTGGAACCTTCAGTCAGCCGGTAATGATCTTCCCTCACCCTTGGAGAGGCATCCATCCCTCCGGACAAGCATCATCTTGTGAGAGCTGGAACCATCAGTCAGTCAGTACTGATCTTCCCTCACCCTTGGAGAGGCATCCATCCCTCCGGACAGGCATCAGCTCATGAGAGATGGAACCATCAGTCAACCAGTACTGATCTTCCCTCACCCTTGGAGAGGCATCCATCCCTCCGGACAGGCATCAGCTCGTGAGAGCTGGAACCATCAGTCAGCCAGTACTGATCTTCCCTCACCCTTGGAGAGGCATCCATCCCTCTGGACAGGCATCAGTTCGTGAGAACTGGAACCATCAGTCAGCCAGTACTGATCTTCCGTCCCTCCTGGACAGGCATCTATCCTTTCAGATAGGATCCATCAATCTCTCTTTCTAGAGAGGTCCCTCTGGACCACACCAAGCTTGTCTCGAAAGTACTCAAACTTCACACGAGCCAGAGGCTTAGTCAGCACATCAGCAACTTGTTCCTCTGTAGGAACATACTCGAGCTTCACAGCTCCCTTCTGCACCATATCCCGGATATAGTGGAACTTAATCTCGATGTGCTTCGATCTATCATGAAACACAGGATTCTCCATCATCTTGATGCAACTCTGGTTGTCACAGAGTATCTCTGTAGCATCATTCTCTGCATCAAACAATCCTGTCAACATCTTGCGAAGCCACACTGCTTCACTACAAGCTAAACAAGCTGGTACATATTCATCTTCCGCTATACTAAGTGCAACACAAGATTGCTTTCTACTGAGCCATGAGATCATGCCTGATCCCAAACTAAAGCAACATCCTGAAGTGCTCTTTCTATCTTCAGCACTTCCAGCCCAATCTAAGTCTGTGTACCCATACAGCCTGAACTCACTATCTGAGGCATATCTGAGTCCATAATCCAATGTACCCTTCAAATATCTCATCACATGTTTTGCAGCTACTAGATGAACACATCTAAGCTCAACTAGATACTAACTCAGGGTGTTCACAGCAAAGCATATATCTGGACTGGTATTCATTAAATACATCAATGAACCAGTCATCTGTCTATAAACTGTAGAAACCACCGTCCATCATCAAGGATCTCTACTTCACATTTTCCTTGGGTAAGGAAAAATCTCATCTGGTCTCAGCCACATATCTAATCACAAGAATCATGCCAGGATTCTTTAACTCTGAGATCTACTCCCTCTGAAGTGGAGTATTGTCCTCCCTCTGTGACTGAACATCATTCACACTTTGCATTGAGTGATCTTCTACATATCTATCTGTGCCATCTCCCGTCCGATGGGTCTACTGATATGAGCCTCAAGATCACTAGAACTTTATGGCGAGTTCCTTCTTGCATCCATCTATATATAGAAACCATCTTCAACCTTGTAGCAAAGGTTAAAATCCGCATCACCCGTGGTGATCATCAAACTCATCAAATGACTATCGATCCTGGGTACCTGTTGAACCCGTACAGAGCCTTCTTCAATCATTTGATTCTCTATTGAATCCTGGGGGTTTACTCGATTCGCACTTCTTCTTCAAATACACCATTCAAGAGAATAGTCTTGTCATCCATGGGTGTAATCTATCTCTGGAAGTGTGTCTAGCCGCTTGGAGCAAACATCTCATCATGATCCTTTCCCTCGTTCTAAGAGAATCTTCTAGCCACCTTCCTTCTATAGTGCGTTTGATTTGTAATTCTTCTTGTTGAACATCCATCACTTGTTCTTTGGAACAAGCGTTCATCATCCTTCTTTTGTAGATCATAGCACATGATCTTTCCTAAAAATCAAATTTAATTACATTATTAGTAACACTTCATAATCATCAAATCATGTTGACATTTCAATGATAACCTATTATGCATACTGGTATGATTCACATAGTTATGCAACTATCTTGACCAATACTTTGGCACAACACTTTTCCATATCCTGTATGCATACAGTGGCTATCTAGATGCCTTCCTTCTCTACCAGAACATACCATCAAGAGCGTGTACAGCTCTCAGCCTGTCAGCAAAGAGGTTTCATTCTAGACAAGCAACAATGGAATGTTTGTCCAACTTACCCATCATATACATATTAGTAGTATATTGTTCAATGCTATATGAATGTTTACACTATGCATGATATATTTCCTTATTCTAGGAATACAAATATGCATACAACTATTACGAGCAATATCATTAACTATTCAGAGATTCAAGAAGTAACTCAGATACTTATCTTTTATGTTTGTGTGGTTTCCTCCCTCTTGATCTCTATTTTTCCCTTTATGATAGCATCATGATTATATGTCTTTGAACTTCTATCCATCCTGGACCACTATGCATGCTTAAGTGTGCACTAGTGTCATCATTGTGTCATCCTCAAGATCTCATACATAATCATACATTCATTAGTATAATCTCAATACTATCAAAACATTATGATTCTAAATAATCTTAAACATGTATGGTCATGATCATTTCATACAAAAGTATACTTATATAAGATAACACAAAGTAGGATTCTAACTCGATATAGGATAACATACCTGGATTATCATGCTAACTAGTTATGTCTAACATACCTAGGCAATGTCTTCTTTGTTCTCTTCAATGATTTAGAGACCTTGTGCTAGTAACCTGCATATCTCATAAGTTAAGCATTTGTAGAACCAAATTATGCATACCTTGTAAGTAGAGCTTTTATGTGATCAATGACTATGGATGAGTCTTTGTCTCCATGTCATCATGGTCATATAGATTTGTCTTTCTTGATGTACCTTTCATGTTAGTAGACAACATCATCCTCATACAACACCACAAGTGCTAAATTAGTACAATCATAAGTGTCATAACCCTAATCAATGAATGTCTTCTATTATTCACATGCATTCATACTTTTACTCAAGTGATCAAACAATCTAAATTAATCATGATTGTACTAACCTCAATAATATGAAGACAAACATATCATGAACTTAATCATGAAAAAGATTTCAAAACATACCTGTATCTCCTCAAGTCATACCTGTCGAGATTGCTTGTAGTTTTCTCTATAAGGGTAAAACCCTAACCATCCAAGGTAGATCACTTGTAAACATCTTATATAGGTTCATGGTGCTAGGATGATAGAATATCAGTGCCATTTAAACCTCCTTCATTGCTGCCCTATGAGTCTCCCAACTTTGCTAGGGTTTCCTCTTACTTGGAAACCCTAATTTTCAATCTCCTTCCTCCCACAACATTTTGATGGAGGATTAATATCTATGATGAATGGATTCCAAATCCACTTTCAAGTTTCCAATTTTGAATCAGGTGTCTCCAACATTGTATCAGGTCATGCCATACCTAAAAACTGAAAAACCTAAGTGAGAGCTTCTTCCTCCTTTTCTTTGATTTCCTCCGTTGAGCCATTTCAGATGTGCCGTATTGTTTCTGGTGTATCTCTGAAATTTCGGATCTGCAAGGTTTGAAACTTAGGCCTGTGGTAGCCGGACTTGTCATCTTTCCAATCACACAGGTTTGAGCTTCATTGGATTCTCCATCAGAGAGATATGATCAGTTTCCCAACATGACCTATTTAAGGGATGAGACAACATAGCGAACTTGTACGGAGTGCCACGTGTCACCGTTTCAACTTCGGCCTCTGAAACTCGGACCTGTGAAACTACAGTCCGTGCCCTAACTATCACTTTTTACAGAATTCCATTTGGAGCTTCCTAGCCCGAGATATGACCTTTTTACCTAGGTCACCTATTTAGGGTTTCATTCTGGAAGAGACAAAAACCCTAACTTGTACGGATCATATCTCACAAAGTACAATGAATCTGAGGCTGAAACTCGGACACAAGGTACAGGAAAATTTAATCTTCGGCCTGTCCAATTTTCAAATCCTGAACCTTCGCCAAAATTGATTTATAACGAAAGTTCCACAATGACTAGGTTTTGCTATACAAAACCCTAACTTTCAAATTATCGCAAGTGAAACAAGTGTCGCAAGTGCCATACATTGCCTTCCTTCAAGATAGCTCTGATACCATGTTAAGATTCAATATGCTAAGATAGATAACATCAGTATTCCATTCTATTTCACAACAATAGCATATACAGGATCACTGAAAGAACAACAAGCACAGCATAAACACAAGAGACACAATTTATCATGGGAAACCCTCATGGGGCAGAAAACCCAGCAAAACTTCCTCAATATAGATGATCAATCAAATACAAAGATGTAATCCCCAAACAAGAGCTCCTTCTCCTCCTTTGCAGATCTCTCTTCTCCTATGAGAGCTCACAAGTGAGTGAGTGTGTTAAATGAGGAACACACCTCCTCTATTTGTACTTTACTTCACTTGACTTCTTCCCTAACTAAGTCGGCCCCAACAACTTAACCACTCAACATAATGCTGACTGGGCCGACTCCTCTAGGGGACTTTAAATACCCCATTACAATTGACTCTGGGGAACTAATGCCCCGACTTACATGGGAGGTTTTACCTCAACGACTTTACATAATAATAACATCCCGACGGAGGAATAAAACATCTCTGGATGAATAATAATAAAGTAAAAATAGAATATTCTTTGAAGTTACAATATTTCAACAGTATACAATAGCAAAAACATGGTGCAAAAGTCAGATCATATATGACAGAGTTATGATGACAAGGCAATGAAATTTTTCAAGAACAAGCTGTTTCAAAAATGAAGTTGAGGACATAAGCTCAAGGGGAGCAATTTGGCATTGAAAACCAGCAGTAAAAATTATGATAAGAATATGTACAAGGAGAATACCAAGCTCAGTCAAAGGGGGAGATCACCCAAATGAAGACTTGACATAGTATGATTTCATGATGTATACAAAGATACTTTTTTTTGGAGGGGGCATTGTGAAGCTATTAATGGCTAAAAGATTGTTCCTTTGTCATTAATGTCAAAGGGGGAGAAAAATTAAAGGGGGGTTTCCATCAATGACAAAGGGGGAGATCGATGGCCAAGGTTGTCATTGATGACAATACATTAATGACAAAGGGCAAGACAAGGAAATGGAAGACAATAGCATGGGATGGTTTGAAGACAAGACATGACATTGGAAATGACCACAAGACAAAGATAAGTTGCAAGCAAGCATGCACAACGAAGATAATGACAAAGGTGACATAATGAACAAGTGTTGAAGGCATGACAAGCATGGAGGACATGGCAAGCAATAAGGACAAGAATTGGCAAAGAGAGAAGATCTTGAGCAAGAAAGAAGGGCATATTAAAATGACCCTTGCGGGCATCCAAAGGAGCCTGCGGGCATTTTAAAGAAGGATGTATCGGCCCCCTTGCTGGAATTTCATGCACACCTGCGGACATAAAGAAGAGCATGATGCGGGCATTTTCAAAGTGCCAATACATGGAGGCTTCAGGCATTCCCTACACCTCCTGCGGGCATTTTACAAAGGATGTGCGGGCATAAGTTTGAGGCCCTTGCGGGCACATAAATGGAGACCATGCAGGCATTTTACAAAGGATGTGCGGGCATAAGTTGGAGGCCCTTGCGGGCACATAAATGGAGACCATGCGGGCATTTTGGAGGCTTATACGGGCATACTTTGAAGAGCAATGAAGGCATGAAAAAGGAGGCACTGTGGGGATAAATAAATGACCCTACGGGCATTTTAAATGGCCCTTGCAGGCATCTTGAAGAAGGTTAAAAGTCAAAAATAAGGAAGGCCACCCAAAGGCTCAATTTAATGATGTCAAAAGAAGGTCAAAAAGTTAACATTGTTAAGGTTAATATGGTTAAAATGTGATGATGTGGACATATATATATATACTTGAAGAAGATGACGTGGAATAAGATCAAGGACACCCAAAAATAAATCTTATTTGGTTTATTAATGGAAAGATTCAAAGTTAAAAATGAAAATGACATGGCATGATTGGGTTATCTCCTTGAATGAAGGATGGTTACCTTGAATAAATCAATTTTTATTTATTTAATCTCTTTAATGATAAAAATAAAAATGAAGAGGACAAGTCGGCCTCCTGAATTGATGGAAAACAAAAGGTATAAAAAGAGGACAAGCTCTTGTTTTGAAAACGATTAGATGTGAAGAATTTCGGAGAGACGTGTGAGCTCTGAGTTTTCGGGGTATGAGTTTTCGAGGCTGCAGCAAAGAAGAAGAGCAGCTCTGAGTTCAGTGGTCTGAGTTTTCTGGGTATTGGGGTAGCAACAAGAAAATCAATGAAGTAATCTTCCTTCTTTCAGATTTTGTTGGGGTTAAACTGAGGCAGCATTTTGTGATGGACATGCTTATTTGATGAAAGGTTGATGATATTCTGGGGCTGCAGAATGATGTGATCATGGACAGGATGTTGATGACATGTTTGCAAATGATGAAAACAAAAAAGATGTGTTGGAAGGAAAGAATGAAGATGAGCTCAGGACAGAATGTTGAAGTACTCATGAACAGAACATTATAGTGCTCATGATGAAGCCAGCAACAATTTGATATGAGATGATGACATGATTGTATTTTTGTTGACAGCTTGGCAGAGATAAGATGACTGAAGATCTGTTTATTTCTGGGCATGATAAATTCAGATTTGTGTGATCCTAGACAACAACAAGTTGAGAAGGCATGGACAGCATGATGAGATGACAGTGACAGTTATTAATGTGGACAGTTCTGGTCAAGATAGTGACAAGTCGATGATGAGATTGGTTGAGACAGATTGGATGTTGATGATGTGATATGACAATGGCTGAAGATATGTATGTGTGTGATGATATGAGTATGTATACTGTATAGTAAATGCAAGCTAGTCTTGGGTGGGTCTAAGAAAACTAGGCTAGGTCCTGGATGAGGAGTTAGTGCTCTTTGAATCAGTTGGTGTTGAATTACCCTAATGGTTGTAGCCGGTCCCATAAAATACAAAAAGATTACAAAGATTAAATCGTGTCATGTTCTCTTGTGCTATGGTTCTTGTTATGACTCCATGATTTAGATGCTTATGATTCATGAATGATTAAGTGATGGATGTTTTTGAAATGATCATGTAAATGGTAGAATAATGCATTGATGAATTGTTAGTTGATTGGTAGAAGTTGAAAATGATTGAAAATTGGCCTCACACTGATTCACCCCCCCCCACTCTCAGTGTGAACATTTTCTCCAACAACAGTCACACAAAGTGAATGAGATCTCATTGATTGGTTGAAGACAGACTTTCAGTCTAGTGTGCAGGTACAAGGGTAGGGTCAGAGGAAAGGAGCAAGGGGCAACCAAGGGTTAGCAACCAAGAGGATCAAAGGGATGATCTTGAGGTTTGAAGGCTAGCATTTTGTCATTGTAATTCCTCAATGGGCCATTTTCCCAGGAAGGGAGCCCAGGATATTTATCTTAATAAAATTCAACTATTTGAAGGTCTTTCCCCAGTTAGGGTTTTCCAAAGTAAATCTATGTCTAATGTGAATGTGATTTCCTATGTTTTTCCACTGCGTAATTTGTTAGATTCCATGTGTTTTCAGTTAATAATTGCAGTAAATTATTCGGTACTATTAATCGGATCTGGGATAGAGTAAAAAACTAACATGGTATCAGAGCGCAAGTTTTCGCTTGGAGGGAAATCATTGTTTGATGAGGGTTTACGAAGAGAAAAAAGGAGGCATTCGTACAGTACGGCCGCACGTACAATTTCCATTCTGAGTGGATCTGGCCCGGAAGGTTGCAGGAGTCGCAAGCTCGAGCTGCAGGAGCTAAGGTAGAGGCAAGGATTATGGCCACAAGCAAAAAATAGCAAACCGGGAGACGGGCAGGACGCAACAGAGATTGTGAGCAAAGATAGTTGTCGGGAGGAGGCAACAAGAGGAGCGAGTTGTGGTTGAGGGTTGAACTGGAGAACACGGCCAATATAGGAGCGGGAGCCAGCTGGTAGATTGGGGCGCAAAAGACTTGGGTCAAATATGGCCGCCTGAAGAGAAGTCAAAGATGATCGAGTGGGGTGGAATAAGGAGCTGCCTGCACAGGAAGAGCAACAGCTGGTAGCTGCCAGCCTACAGGGAGCCACCGCAGAAGGTAGGTTCTGGGAGCTGCGGGGAGCACGCGAACTAGAGGTAGTTTGTGCAGCAGCAGCACACAAACGACAAACATGAAGTCTGGATGTGGGCTTAGACGGGAGAAAGCCGCAAACGCAAAGGAGAAGGCAACAAGCAACGGTAGTGGAGAGCAGCTCGAGTGGAGTCAGGCTTGGTTCGCAAGAGGAGTTCAATGGCCAAGCAAGGAGCAGCCAGCCACCGACAGAGGTAGGATAAGGCTGCCAGTCATCCGTCACCTACTAGCAACGCCGCCAAGATAGTTGCCAAACTGCTGAAACCATTGGGAAATCGTACAACCTCAACCAAGGGTAGAAAACCACCAAGGCAGACCCAAGAACTCAAGCAGCTCCAGAGAAGCTGCGACCAGGCTTTGGGCAACCCAAGAAAATTCGGGCAATGCCTAGAAATTTCAGGAAGCGACTGAAAAGGCCGAGGAAGGAGTCTGTGCAGCAGTAGTAGACTGCAATAAGCTCGAGCAGCCCAGAAAATTCTGAGAAGCAGTAAGCTACAGATCCGGGCAACAACAACAGCGAGTTGAATATTGATGAAACAGGGATACAATACAAAGATAGGTTGGACGGCACCTCCAACTACATCCCTTGGAAGGCATGGATCAAATTGGTTCTCATGAAAAATAGCCTATGGGAGTTTGCAAGCACAGGGGTGACCGCACCGACAGAACCTAAGGACCTGGCAGCTCACAACCTGAAAGATGTGAAGGTCAAGAGGATTATCTTGGACACGGTGAAAGATCATTTGATCCCTCACATTCGAGAAGACATCAACCAAGGTGATGTGGGATGCTCTGACAAGCTTATATCAGAGCAATAAGCAAAACAGGAAGATGGTGATGACGGAGGAGCTCAGAAGCACCAAGATGTCCAAGACTGATACTATAGCTTCTTATCTCACCAGGATCACATAGATTCGTGATGAGTTGGCAGCAGTTGGGGAGAAAGTGGCAGATCCAGAGTTGGTGAAGATTGCCTTGAATGGCTTCACTAAGCCATGGGCACCCTTTGTCAAAGGGATTGTTACACGAGAGAAACTCCTGACTGGGAGAGGTCATGGGATGACTTCATCCAAGAGGAGATTCAGGAGGAGTCTCTATCAAGAGACCAACAGGAGGAGGATGAAGAGAATGTTGCTCTCTCCAGTCAAGCAAGGAGGAACAAGAACAGTACATGTGAAAAATCAACCTCACAAGAGGTGAAGAAGAAGAAATACATGAGCAAAGTCAAGTGCTTTGCGTGCCATAAGTGTAGCCACTATGCTTCACAGTGTCTAGAACAAAAGAAAGATAAAAGTAAGTCTCAGTAAGTAGCAGCTACTACAAAATCTCAAGAGGAGTTTGCTGAGAAGTACAAGAAAGAGTTCTCGTTAGTCTCTTGTATTTCTGGCACGGTTTTCAACAAAGCCTGGTTTGTGGATAGTGGGGCTTCTCGTCACATGGCGAGGACACGTGAATTGTTCACCAGGTTGTCAGGGATAGGCCCAGATTTGCATGTGGAGCTTGGAACTCATGCCAAGTGTGTTGTAAAAGGAGTTGGAACAGTCAGGTTTCAGCTAGAGTCAAGAGGATCTCTGGAGTTGATAGACATGTTGTATGTACCATAGCTCAGGATGAACTTGGCCTCAGTATCGACATTGGAGGATAGTGGATACGCCAACTCTTTTGAGAGGGGACGGATTCTCCTTCGACCAATGGCATTTGGCATAGACTCCACGAGTTCATGGTGTCAAAGAGGGCAAAGTTTACAGGTTACAGGGAAAGCTTGTAGTTGGATCCAAGGGGATCTTGGATCATGGATCGATGTCACTTATAAAGGTCAAGGATCAGAAGACTTTAAAGGGTGAGTAGAGTTCACAAACTTCCAGTGTGGGGAGTAGACCTTCAGAGGGGAAGAGAGAGTTGGTCCTTTCCAGTTCTTCCAGGAGACCTAGTTGGTACGAGATGACATTAATGGATGCTCAGGGGCAGGAGGCTCCTAGGAGCATAGTGAGGGAGAGTAGACCTTTGACGAAGTTTTCAAACTTCTTGGCACTGATGTGTAACATGTGTAGAGTCATCGATTCTGTGTCTTCCAGTAAACAGGGAG
Organism: Larix kaempferi; assembly: GCA_027924585.1. Taxonomy (NCBI): domain Eukaryota; kingdom Viridiplantae; phylum Streptophyta; class Pinopsida; order Pinales; family Pinaceae; genus Larix; species Larix kaempferi. Next base: position 5,143,739 of record BSBM01000034.1, read on the forward strand.
CAGCTAACCAGCCGGGTTGGAGGAATGCTAGTGTGCAGGATGATGTGAGCGACAGTGTGCCAGGGTCAGAGGGAGAACCAGTTATAGGTGGTTCTTAGAGAAGTACCTTCCTCGCTAAGAGGGAGTGTTGATTTTTGTAGCATCGGACACGTACTTCCACAAGTTCTGTGTCTAACGGGTGGAAGTCGTCATTAATGACTCTCAGACTTAGGAGATTCACTTTAGTAAAGTGAATTATTAAAGTGAATGTACTTTTGTAATTACTTTATGTAAACTGATCTAGAGGGCCCATGGTATTGGCCCAAGGTATTTGCATAGTGTAATGTTATAAAAGGCATCCTAGGTGAGAGGATGACACACACAACAGTCACACAGAGTGAGTGAAATCTTATTGATTGGTTGAAGACAGACTTTCAGCCAAGTGTGCAGGTGCAGGGGCAAGGTCAGAGGAAAGGAGCAAGGGGCAGCCACGGGTTATCAACCAGCAAGATTGAAGGACTGATCTTGAGGTTTGAAGTCTAGCATTCTGTTAATGTAATTTCTCAGTGGGCCATTTTCCCAATAAGGGAGCCCCGGATTTTTATCTTAATAAAAATCAACGGTTTCCTGGGTTTTCCCGAGTTGAGGTTTTCCAAGGTAAATCTGTGTCAAATGTGAATGTGATTTCCTGTGTATTTCTGCTGTGTTATTTGTTAGATTTCAGTGTGTTTTCAGTTAATAATTGCAGTAAATTATTTGTGACTGTCAACCGGATCTGGGATTGAGTGAAAACTAACAGTTCTCATGATGATTGAAGAGTTTCTAGAGCTGGTTATGCATGCTGATTTAGCATAACAAGGAGGAGATTTTGTTAACTGATTTGACAAACATATAGAAGGTAAGTGGGAAGATTTATGACTGTTATAAATCTGCTGTAATATGTAATTTTCAGATCTGTTTGTGTTGTGTTATAGGAAGTGTGCCATAAGCGCAGAAAAATATTTCCCTCGAAGTACAATTGCTCGGTGTTTATTTTCTTGGACTGCTTTGTCTATTTGGTTGGACATAAATGAAATATAAACTACTATAGTTTCTTTTCACATGGATCCCTAAGGCTAAATGTGCACAGAAATTACATCTAGGAAACCTCAAGGTTCAAGTGGAATTTTTGAATTTGCATTGAAAGCCATGTTCCAAAAAATTCCAACATTCGCCTTACGACCCCTTTAGCTTTTATAGAATAAGCATGCAAATTTACAAAAATAGAGGAATAAAGCTATCACATGCAAATGAAAAACTCCTCCAAAGAGGGAGTAGGAACTAAAAAAGGATTTCATACTATAATTGATCCACTTCTGCTCAAGTTAAAGCTCTCCCAATCCGTGTGCACTCTTCCTTGATAAGAATAGCTCATGTAAACTACAACCACCATACAACCCGCCTTAATGCATGTGCTTTAATCTTTAGTGAAAAATTGAATATAGCTTGTTTAATGTGGGAAAGTCCACCAAGAAAAGCTCCTCCACCTCCATAAATAACATCCTCAAAGCATGTGCTTTAGTCATGAATGAAAATAGCATGTTTAATCAAGGGCGTTGCCAAAAAATCTTTCTCAACCCATGCACTCTACCTTCTGGACCAATAGCAAGTGTAAGTATGACAAGTCACTAGGCAACCACTCAAGGCATGTGCTCTAGCACAAACCTAAAATTAGGATTTATGTTCCAACAAAATTCAACCGAGTCAAGCTAGAAAGTGGACACTCCATCCATGAGTAAAAATAACACTGCACAACCCATGACAAACCCTAAGGAAGCTTTTCAACTGTTGGGATCCATTTCCTATTGAAATGTCAGTAAAACAAAGTCCAAATCTCACTCCATGCATAGACCTCTCAAAAAAGCTGGTCTCAAAACAGTCCAATCCCTGAAAAATAAAAGTGCTCAAAATGGCCAGAAATTTTACGCTGATATATACGCCATACAGGGTCCTCAAAAATATAATCATCCTGCCCAGAATTACATCCACCTACTAAAAGTACACTGCCCAAAATAGACCCAAAAAATCAAGGTCACAGATTTAGCTGAAATTTGAACCATGGACTAATCTCCATACTGGGTACCCCGAAAATATAATTTCCTGCTAAGCTCACTACCCTCTAAAAATATAAAACTTCTAAAAATGGAAATTTTCCAAAAACAAAAACTTCTATAATCCACCTCAAATCAAGCCACAAGCCTATCTCGCCAATGGGTATCCAAATACATTATCATCTACTCCTAGAAAAGACCAAGTTGCTAAAAATAGACTGCTAAAAATAGCGGAATCAATAATCTGAAAGTGCACATCTCACTGTTCTCCATCCCCCATGCATTCTCCAAAATCTACATGTAAATCCAATGCATCGGAAAAATGGTAAAAATAGAATATTGAAAGAATGAACTAGAAAACTGCTAAACCTAGCACAAGATGTGCTATCCCCCCCAAAACATCGATCTCTGAATACTCCCAAAACTCGGACATTACAACTATGGAATACGTAGAACTGAAACATAGCTCTGCAACAAGGAACCCATATGGCCAAGGTACTCACGAACCATGGATATCGAATGATGAACTCTATAAGGTTGAGTCCATCCCATACAATGTTCACAAACCATCGATGCCGAATGGTGAACTCTGTAATGTTTAGCTCACCCTGAATAATATCCACGAACATAAGCTAGAAAGTAACACCCAGATTTATAAAGGCAAATCTGGTGTTAACAGGTCTATTTGAAGGTCCGTGTATCTCTGCCTATTTCTTGTTGTCCTAATTTGGTGGGACAACCTGGAAGTAAGAAGTGTACCACCTGAAACTCTTGTATCAGGGCAGGGTATTTTGAGCATGAGATCTGTGTCCAAGTACTTCTAAGTTCTCTTAAGTAGAGAGCGAGGCACTGCTAGTCTAGGTAGAGGAAGAAAGTGGAAAGGGAACCTCCTAAGTCTCTATAAGTAATGAAAGAATAAACTATCAATTTCAGCATGTAAATCAATTCCTTTGAAAGAGGATTCATTTATCCAAAACAATCTCAATGTTAACAACCAAATTTGCTCACCTGCCATGTCATCAGCTTCGCCATCCTTGTGCATTATCATTCCACATCATTGGCACCATTTTGCCATCGCATTCCATCCATATAACCTTGATGAAGTAATAAAATGCCAAAAATGAAAATCAAACCCTAAATTGACCACCCTAGAAGGAGGTCGTGGCTTTTCCCTCGAAATCAGCGACCTGGGTCGTAGCTTTTCCCCCAATAAGTGTGACCTGGTCCCAAAACTTGATTTTCATCAAAATTTTGTTATTTCCCGCTTTTCTAATGAAGAAGGGGCCGAAAGTGGACACATACCTTGACGTGGTCCGAGTTAGTTAACGGATGTAGGGCCCAAAAACCTAACTTCTCCATTAAGCAATCAAAGGAAATGGAGAATGTTCACATTGCTTCTAGATCCATCTCTTGACCACTCTTGTGCCTATAAAAAGCCCTCAAGGTCACCATTCCATACACACAATTTCCATTTCTCACTAATACTAGCATGCTATTGCTGCCTAAATTCTCCGAGAATTGGAAAAAAGCCATATCTTACTTTTCTACTTCACCTAAAGGAGATGATCATTGTGATGGTTGGCTGGAAGTTGCGGAGTTGCAAAGGAGACAAATGGACTTTCCCTTGGACAGCTGCAGAGGCCCCTCTTCCTCTTCACTATACCAAGGTGCTCATTTTTGTACCACTTCTTTGAGATAATATAAAAAACCATTATTTGATTCATTATGCATTGTCTTGGCACTCTTTATGTTTGATATGAATGAGGAATGATGAGATCTTATTAGTTTAGTTTAGTTTATTTTGTTGTTGTTTTTTCCCTCATTCTGAATCTATACCAAGGATTGCATATGTGCTTTTTGCACGTTTGGGTGATTATTCACACCATACACTCGATATTTTTCATTCAGCCATTCTTGTAATGGAACTTTAATTCTGATTGTCTTGCTATGTTTTGGCTTGATAATGACATTACAACTTTGCACAGTTATATGACCATGGAGGTTTTTGGTGATTGTCTTCTTGCTGATTTTTGCATTTTGGCTGGAAAGCAATGTGAGTGCTTCAAAATTGTGCTATTTATTTATCTTTATTCTCAACTTAATTATCTAAAACTGTCTACCATTGCAGCATAAACCATAAGTAGTATTTGTAAGAGAAAGTTGAGAAACCTTGTATTATCCATCTTGAAGTAAAGTAAGACATCTGTACTACATCGTTATGAATGCTACAAAGCATATAATGGAAATATTGAAGAAAAAAAACCATTTTTTTAAATGGGAACTAAATTGAATCCAACAGTGTATAAAACAAATTTGCATAAAATCGCAAATTGTTAGTTAGCAATCCTTCAAAACCTGATAAGAGCTCTTCTTGCAATGACTTCAGCGTGTGAATCATTGACAACATCTCCATTTGAACTCATGCGCAAACGTCCAAGGCATTTAGTCCCAGTTCCTAAAGCAACAACCCGTAATTCTGCAAGGGAAGCATTAAAAGTTCCAAGAGCTGGGCATATGTTAGAGTTCTACTATGGCCAGAGTATGGCAAAAGTATATGATGGTATATAAATCATAACAGAATACATTTCCTCTTTCAGATTTGATCAAATGCAAGATACCAAAGTCACAGCAGATTACATCATTGAAAACCGATTGCTCCCTACTACTACAGGATGTCAGTTTGAAGGCCTACGTTAGTAATAGAGTCAAATCCTCAAAGGTTTGACACAATTTTTTCTATTTTCAATCCCTTAATGGGATAATGCTTACCATTGCTACAATGGAAGCAGCAGATTATTTATAATTTCCCAGTCCCATGGATAATAGTTTGTGCAACAATATATCATGTTGTTTCAAGACTCGAAAGCACCTTAAACCAGGCTCAACGACATGGAAGGAAAACATTATCAGGGATTGTCTGATCGCCAGCTAAACTCAGATTTCCTTTAACCAGCATTGGATTCAATTATCTGAACACAAAGGATGATCATATAACCTTCAACCAGGTTTTAAGTATCTTCCCAGAGTATTTTATTAAATCTACCTACACAGAGCCTTGAATGACAATTTTCTTTGCAAGTCAAACATGGGTTATCTCTTGAAAGCAAGTGGTATGTGCCATGTGGACCATGTGAGAACAATGTATATCAAAGCTGTAATTAGTCATTTGCATCGGCTTTCACCAAAAGGGGATACAGATTTTCAGAAATCATTTCCTGTTTTACCTAGCAAATTGTGGAAATTAAAGCAAGTGGCTTGTGCCATGTGGACCATGTGGAAACAATGTATATCAAACCTGTAATTGGCCATTTACATTGGTTATTAACTTATTACCAAAACAGGGGCTTCAGATTTGCAGAAATTATTTCCTGTTTTACTTGGGGAGTTTTGGATATTATTTAAGGTTATTCTATAACCCGTTTATTTTATTTTAAATTGAAAAATGTGCCTTTACTTACAGAAAAATAATTACCATAAGAAGTGCAAAAGGCAGAACAGTATATACAATGGACTTCATAACCCTTCCTAAGAGCTACTAAAGCATAAATAAAAGCAGAGTACTCCGAGTGATCCAAAGAATGGGCATCTTTGCTCAATAAAGATACTTTTGCCAAAAGCTGATGACAAACCTCATCTTTCCACAAAGAACTGAAAGCGGACAAAGAGCTAACCTCCTGCTCAAACACAGATTTACACCTGAGTTTCCACAACACAAATAACACTGTGAAATGTAGGCAATGCCAAAGACCAGAGAAAGCATCCCGAACAAGAATAGCCATCCCCAAACAAGGCAGGCCACAGATGCATTCTATCCCAGAGAAGCACCCAGTGATGATCCTCAAATCAACTCCAAAAACGCCTGGCAAATTGGCATTCCTAAAAGATATGCTTAGCGGTCTCTGAGTGTTGACAAACTGGGAATAGGCCATCCAATAAACCAGTCTTGGCCAACCTGGCCTTAGACGGGATCCTTTGATAAATGTCAATCCAAGCAAACACACTCCACTAATAGAAAGCCGGATATTCCAAACAATGTGTAGACACCGAACCCACTACACGTTTAAGTCCATAATTACCGATCGAGTATTAAGAACTGGAGAAAGAGAACATCTCATATGAAGAGCTGAGAAAAAACAGCAAGAGTCATACTACAAAAGTGAATGGCCAAAACTCCAGCCTCAATCTCTCTAAAAGCCCCAGGCATACCAAAGTTCATCTTAAACAACTCGGACTCTAGAATGAGGACACACAACTCCATGAAAAGACAATCAGTAATACGAAGCCCATACTCTTGAGCAAGAGATCTCCACTCCTTCTAGGAGTATGCACCAACATTCCATAAATCTCTCTAAAAGAAGATGCCCTTCCGGCTCAGCTTGCCTACCTAGAAGCATGGCACCTCCACAATATAATCACCCTAATCCCTCCAACTCCAAATCAGCTAACAAGCTAGATCTCAAACAGCCAGGCTACCCTCCCATTGCCATTGAACCAGCCAAACAACAACTTTCCAAGCTTACCAAATGCTCCTAAATATGAGGGAACCCGAGACCTGAAAGAGATGGCAAGTGGAAATAATGTCACATAAACCAAATGTTCCTTGAACTCCACCATTATGATGCACTAACTACACCCGATGCCTTAACAATACCTGCCAAGGTGTAGACCTCTCCAAACAACACACTATCCACTTGCTACCAGAATATTGTCCTGTGAAGCAACACCAATCAAACCAACACCCCCCTCGTCCTTGGGCATAGTGCATCCATCCCAAAGAACCAATAGAAGACCATGTACACCACCATACTTCGACCACAAGTATGCCTTCAATGATTGCTCAAGCCATCAGAACTACATCCTATTGGGGTACCAACAAGAGAGGTAGTACACATGCAATGCCTGAAGAATGCATCCCACCATAGTCAACTTCCCTGCAAAAGTAAGGTCCTTCTAATACCAAACATGTAAATAACTCTACAACCTCTAACGACACCAATCCCACATGGTAAACACAACAAGCCAACCCTAAAACGGATACCCAGATCCCTAAAAATAACCCCTAGGCAAATGTAAGACCAGATAGCAGGAATCCACTCAAGAGGGGATTCCAACCCAAGAAGCCAAAAATCAGTGTTATGAGCACTAACCATGGCCCCTAAAGCCACACAATAAGTCTCCAAGCAAGAGAGCCCCATCATTAGACCCCTAATCAACACTGACAAAAAGAAGGGAATCATCTACAAAATGGTCATTCACCATCTTTGAAACATCCAAAAGAAAAATACCTCTAATTTGCCTCGCAATATGAGCTACCTCCAACAAATAACCCAAGGCATATATAGTCAAAACATATTAATAAGGAACCAAAGGGCACCCCTAATGAATGCACTGATTCATCCCTTGAAAAGTCATGATCCAACCTATCCTGGTCGCCACTAGAGATTTTGTGAGGGACAACTCTACAACAAGCACCCCACCCATCAGATCATAGGATGCAAAAATGGACTAAAAATAGGAACTAAACATACCTCAAACCTTAGAAGGATCCTCAACTAGAGAACCATCCACCACGCGAAGACCAAGCACTCTCTTAATCGCCACCTTCTGTTTAAGGAAATAAAAATAAAAAATGGACCTCTCATCTGCCTCTTGAGTCCACTGGAGACAAGAACAAACCCGAGCACCCCTAATAATGTACTCACCACCATCTCCAATTTTGCAGCCTCCTCCTGAAGAGAGACAATGTGTATGTCCTCTTCGAGAAAGTTGCAAACCTCCTCCAACATCTGTCACGACACCCACAACTCCTTCCTCTGCCTACAAGCCATTATCATGCCCCAGCCTCTCATGAACTTAACAATAGCAACCTCACACCAAAGGAACCACCCCTATGTACCCTACAACAATGAAGAGAGGTTTCAGACCCACTAAATGAGGGCTAAAAGATCCCCTAACTCTAAATGCGAAACATTCGGTTTGAACATTGAAGACAATGGTGCATCAACTGATAGCCCTAGAGAAATCTTAGTATAAATTCAAAGGTGATAAGATCCAATCACATCCATTAAAACGTCCATTAGACTAAGCTTGCCAAAAAAGGAAATCTCAAAACATCCACTAGGCAAAGCTCCACCCAAAAGGCACTCCACCCAAGGGACATCAAAATGATCCAACCAAGCCTAAGCTTTATCCTGCTCCGACCTATAACTGGTTTAGGTGAACCAACTGCTATAGTCAAGACCCCTTCATTTGCAATTAGGGTCAAAAATCTAAAGAGTGTCCTTGCACCAACACCAAGCCTACTTCTCCAAACCAATGACCACTGAACAATTGACTCAACAACAATCTCCATCCCACTCCACCATATTAAAATCCCCACCCACAAGCCACTTTGCAATTGGAAGAAAGAAGACCATCCAATCCCAATGGCGAACTGTTTGCACTAATTTCCACACTATAATGATGCACTCATCTTTTGAAATCTGCAATTAAAAATAGTGTAACTTATAGGAAAATTCACCCAATTTGTCACCGATGAACCTCCTCTCCATTTGGGTTGGTGCATGCAACCATAGGGGGTATCCCTAACCTTTATACATTGTTGTCCAACCTATACATTTGCAAATAAACTCCTATAACAACAGCTAAAAAGCGATCTTTGACCTACAATTAAGCTACCAAAGAGATAGTAAGACAATTTTGATTTTTAATGGTGGAAATTTCCCACATGCAACAATTTTAAAACGGTAAATGGATGGAAGAAAGGCACTCTAAGTGACTAAAAACATCAAAATATAGGCTAATAACTTTTGAAATCTACACACAAATATATCAATGCATCAACTAATTAAAGAGCTAAAGAAATACAATAGTCAAACTCTATTTTGCAATAGCCAAAAGGTCAATTACACCATAGAGACAATTACAAAGTTGATTCAGTGATGATCCCTGCACAGAAAACAAAAAGCTGAGACAAAACAGAAGGAGAATGGAAGAGAAATACGTCGTTGTTGCTGAGGAGAAATTCCCCCTATCTCTTTTTCCCTAGCCTCATTAAATAGATGAGCAGGAAAACCGAATGCACACTCTCACTGAATGTCCAAGCATGCATGAGAGAGTACACCCCCCTTCTAGTTGTTGTCTTCAACGTGCATGAACTAATGCGCCCCCCTTCTACAGTTTATCTATCCATAATGCATGAGTGAAGTGCCCAATCTAACTAAACTTCTCTTCGTGCACTTCACACTCAACTAAGTCTTAACTTGTCTTGCATGCATGAGTTAAGTGAAGACGCCCTCTTCAAGGCTGAGTTAAGTGGAGGCACCCTCTTCAAGGTTGAGTTAAGTGGAGGAGGTCTCATGCATGCACCCAGTTCAAGTCTAGTTCACTTCAGTCCCAAGCATGCACCCTCTTCTCATGCATGCACCCATGCATGATGTCCTGTGTCGTACACGCATGGATGCCACATGTCACACATGCCCAGATGCCACATGTCACGCCTACATGGCCCATTGCTAAAAATAGAAAAATGCCTGCATGTTTGAAGATTTGGCATGCAACAACATTTAAGTCCATGCATTCCCCTGAAAATGCCATGCAAAGCCATGCAAGTCAAACCCTGACTACCAAAATTAGAAGTATCATGCATGTCATCCAAAATTGGCTCAGTGGAATCCTAAGCTTGCAAGGATATTGAAAATGTGGTCATCTTTGTTATGCGAACATCCAAACCCTGTCTCTTAAAAAGTAGGAAAATTGCTCAAAATAGAAATCTCCTCCAAGACTGATGAAAAACCTATGCAATGTCTCTGACTCTGAACTTGGATCATATCACTGAACCAGCCTGTATATGAACCCTATGGGAACCAACCTCTGACCTATAAAAGTTGTCTCTCTGGAACACAAGTCTGAATACCATCCTGATGAAATAAGTTGGCTCTTAATCCTCTATTGTCGTCGAAAGCACACCTGGGGGGAACGCAGGAGAAATCTTCAAGCTGCTAGGTGTGTCCTTGGGGGCAAGTCTCGAGTCAGGTGCTGTCACCTGATCCTGACTCCTCCGTTTAGGCAAACTCCTAACAAAGCCATGGGGGGTAGACCCTAAGAGATGTTTCTAAGGATTTGGGGCTTAGATGTTACAATTGAGTAAGTTGTTTTTACGAGTTTTTAGGATTAACGATTAACACAAGATGTTTGCAAATAAGTTAAATCACAACATAAAATCAAAAGTACTCACGACATAAGATTGAAAGCTTAAGTAAATTAAAGCAAATACAATAATGTAAACCAGTGTCGTGGAGTCAAAATAGTTGGAGTGATGTTGTTGTAAAAGAAATTGTTTTGCAAGTGTAATCTTGGTCAATTTTAGATCAATATGATGACTAAATTAGGGGAAAGGGGGATTCCCAATATACCACGAGGTACTTGGGAATATGTCTGTATTTTACCTTATGCGGTTCCGCACAAGGACATGTGGGCTAGATGGAGTCACGGGGGGGTGTCCAGCACTACACCAAATGAGGGTGTAGCCTGATGGGGCCCCGCGGTCACTTTCTAGTTGATCTCGCTTCCTTTGCAAAATTTTCCCACAAGAAGGCAACTTCAAAGCAATGCCGGATTTTCGTTATGTTTTGGGGGAGTTACTTTTATTAATGGTGAATTTTTATTAGATGTGAAAAAATTACTGAAAGCACACTTCCACTTTTGGTTATCCCAAAGCTTAGGGCGAACCTACGATGGGCAAGAGCATACACAAAGGAGCGAATGGTTAATTCCAATTTGCAAGTACAAATAAACATTAAACATGTAGCAGGTGTACTCAGTTTTACTTGGGAATATGTGAAGAGCATTAGTAAAACTGAGTACACTTGCTACTTCTTAACCTTTAAATAACCAAGTACAAATAAACATCAAAGCCTATGAATGTTTATTTCTATGGGCTCAAAGGCATGTATTGCTCACCCCCATTACCTTTGCAGTATGAGCACCACGTTTATATCTTTTGAGATATGTATGTAGCCCAAGAGGGCCTTGATGTAAATGAAGAAATAAAGAAATGTAAATCAAGCCAAAAAAGGCTATTATGTTGTAAATGTAAAATCTAGCCAAAAAAGGGCTAAGTATGAAACTCATTGTTAAATCCATGTAATGTGTTTATAAACACACATGGACACAGGTCAGCCATACATGTCAACATTTGTAGTGGTTATTCCTCACTTAGTCCTGCGGGGCAAGGAGGTGAGAGGGAGCAAGGGACAAGCTCAAGATTGTCCCCTAGAGTCTCAAGTTACAGTTTGTCGGACGCCCAGTTTGGCGGCTCTAGAAAAGAACCTCACAGAGTCTTCGGGCCAGATACTTGTTAGATGGCCAATGGCGGTTTCCCTGCACTATACCCATTTGTGAGGCACCGCCCTCCCCCGTGTTTTTGTCATGGCATACTTATCTCAGTGGACTCCGCTTTCCCAAGTTGTCCAAAGGGTCACATGATCTTTATCTGTGTCCTCCCATTGTCCTCCGCCTTGTTTCCACATCACCTAAAGTCAGCAAAGTGGTCAATTCTATAAGATGTGCATAGCATTTTAGTCTTTTGAAGGTGGTGGGCCCACCTCACCAGGGCCTTGTATTATCTCGGGATTTAATGTATTTTTTATCACCATGTTATCATCGTATTGCTTAGTAATGTACTAACTTGTATAATTGAGCCTTGTCACTCCATGTTTGCACACAGGTATTCAACTAGCACTATTGTTGAACAGTTTTGACTTGGTCAAACTGAGTTGACTGGGCCAAACTAGGCCCAAAAAAATGTTACTACTAGAATTTCAATTTTGGTCAATTATTATCTACAGGGGTCCCATATGAACATGCAGGTGTTAGAATTGCAAAAGATTGAAGCATTTGAGAAATTTTTAATTATTATTGGTCAATTTTGACCTGTTTTAATTAAAAATTATGGATTTTGGGCAAATAATGCCTAAGTGATGGATCGGGGTCGTTCAAGTTGTCATTCCAACTATTTTTGGGGTCCACGATCACATTGCAGCAGACGGTTCGGCAATCCAGGCACTAAAAGTGGGTCAAAAGCCCAAATTTCATCTTCAGCCATATAAACCAACAAAAATTACATGGAAAATCAAAATTTGACTAACGCAACTATAGCAATTGGCAAAAATCAATGGCCAGCAAAGTAAAAGGTGATTCCTAAGGTAAAATGGTAATGTTTGACATATTGTTTATGTATGGTGGGGCCCTCTCTTGCCCATCTCTCTAGGTTGGACGAATTGCCCGTGGGGGGGGCGTTTTTCTCCACTTGGGCAATTCGATGTACATGGCTATGTGTATGTGGGACCTCATTGTATTTAGTTGGGGGGATAAAACTTCCTATAGACACCCCCAAACTTCACCTTATGTATTGTATGCCCCACAATGGGCCCCTCTCCTCCACATGTGCGCTTCTCTTGGGGCAATTCGCACCCCCCTCTTTGAGCTCATCTCCACCCTTGATTTGGCAAATGGGAGAGTTAATCCCAGCCATTGGTTTTGGGGGGAATGAGGCTAAGTTTTGAGCCATCTCTATAAGAGAATGGGCTCACCCCATTGTAGCTCTCTCTTGGCATTTTTGGAGTTGAATAGAAGAGAAACGTTGTTGCTCTTGCTTGGTTCTTGTGTGATACTCTCTTGGTATTGTTGATTGCCATACTATCTTGATGCACTAGTTGTAGTTGGTGGATGTTTCCAGCATTGTATTTCTCACCTTTGTTTGCAGCAAGCTCAAAGTCTTGGAGGACGGCGCACCATTTGGCTGCCACTGCTGCTCCAGTCTTCGAATTGGTAACACAAGGGAAGTGTTTTTGCTATTTCAGCCAAACATTTTCTCTCATCTTTTATTTGTATTGCTGTAGATTTTCACTTGCTTATCATACTAATTTGATTTCTGTCCATTGGTGTTGACAGGTAAGGAGGACGAGTTGGTGGGGAGAGAGCAAGTCGATTTCAGCTGGGGACTTCTACAACTGCTTCTCTTTGATCTTCAGGACGTACAAACCTCATCAAAACAAGAGTTATCAGCTGGTTTCAAGTAGGTGTCTCATCCTCCTCTCTTGTATTTCCATTTCCATTTTGTTGAAGAGAGTAAATTTACGCTAAAACCCTAAAAATCAAAATATTAAAAATCAACCGTTAGAACTAGTTTTTCTTGTAAACCCACTAATGAAATGTGCTTAAAATCCCATATCTCAAATTTCATTTGATTCGGACTCCATCTGCCCACTTAACCAAGCACTAGTCTTTCACTGAATTCGCCCCACTTGGGCAAACTGGCCAATCACGCTGTCTGGTAGATTTTTGGGTTCTAGGTACTTCAGATTTGGCTTCAAAATGTCATTTTACCTTAGGAAATCGAGTACCATTGGCTGGAAGTGATTAAAAACGCCAATTATTCACTGCCTTGGGTGTTTTTATCCACTACTTAGCCATTTCCCTTGGGCAGCTTCACTTCACTTCTTGCTGGTTTGTTTTTCTTTTGTTCTAAATCAGCCATTATTCAATGTATGATTGCTAGAAGATGTGTCTTAATCACCTAATTTGTTGCTGCCATGATTGAGTAGTCTTAGTGAGCTTCATTCCCCATAGGCAGGATTTTCAGTCACTCTTCTAGTCAATTTCTATTTTCTGATTTAGTTTCCATCCTTCTAATCTTTAAAGAATTAATCATTTAACACTTATAATCAGATCTGAGATTGCTTCATCTAGTATACTTTCCCATCCAGAAACTCGAATTCACTAGGCTGGAAGAAATCTCACATTCAGGCATTCACCTTGTGTCTCGTTTTATTTATCTTTTGGGTTGGGTGTCTGACTGTTGAGTCTCACCCATCACTGGTTGAGCGGGGTCTCCCCCCTGACTTGGCTATGTGCCTCGTCTGAAGCGACAGTAGCCTTGTTCGGTGTGACTTCTGTTCTTTTGAGCGGAGGACCTGGCTACTGCTGGCTACACCTTCCTAGCTATTCACCTCTACCATCCCTATTGGGACACCTACCACCAACAGCTAGAGTTTGTGTGATAACATATACCACACTTTTATGACGCTTTGACTTTTTACAATTAAAACATTAAAAAATAGCCCCGTTTGCGGGAAAAAAAATTAAGTTTGAAAACAAAAATAAATCCTAGGGGGAGGACCCAGTGCATGTTCATAATGACTCAAAAGAATGCCTAGCATGGTAATAAACATTGACACGTGAACTTTAATAACCTCCTAAGGCCTAACCACCAAGACGACCATTCCAACTTTGGAGGAGCGGGTGAAAAACTCAAAAATTATACATCGCGTATTCATTCAGCATTGCATAATTAACAAGGAAAAAACACCATGGAATGATCGGATTGATGTTTAAGTGATTTAATAATCACTCAAAACTTAGGAAAAGTGGGTTTTGGGGTAAAGAGGGTGCTCTGAGTTAGAAAACAAGCACCCCCATGGAAAATTCCAAGTCTAGACCACACTTTTATGACGCTTTGACTTTTTACAATTAAAACATTAAAAAATTGCCTCGTTTGCGGGAAAAAAATTTAAGTTTGAAAACAAAAATAAATCCTAGGGGGACCTAGTGCATGTTCATAATGACTCAAAAGAATGCCTAGCATGGTAATAAACATTGACACATGAACTTTAATAACCTCCTAAGGCCTAACCACCAAGACGACCATTCCAACTTTGGAGGAGCGGGTGAAAAACTCGAAAATTATACATCGCTTATTCAACATTGCATAATTAGCAAGGAAAAAACACCATGGAATGATCGGATTGATGTTTAAGTGATTTAATAATCACTCGAAACTTGGGAAAAGTGGGTTTTGGGGTAAAGAGGATGCTCTGAGCTAGAAAACAAGCACCCCCATGGAAAATCCCCCCTCTATACCACACTTTTATGACGCTTTGAATTTTTACAATTAAAACATTAAAAAATAGCCCCGTTTGCGGGAAAAAAAAATTAAGTTTGAAAACAAAAATAAATCCTAGGGGGACCTAATGCATGTTCATAATGACTCAAAATAATGCCTAGCATTGTAATAAACATTGCCACATGAACTTTAATAACCTCCTAAGGCCTAACCACCAAGACGACCATTCCAACTTTGGAGGAGCGGGTGAAAAACTCAAAAATTATACATGACTTATTCAGCATTGCATAATTAACAAGGAAAAAACACCATGGAATGATCGGATTGATGTCTAAGTCCTAGGAAGCCAAGTTCTTTACAACAAGCCGTCATGCTAGTACATTTTATTACAATATCCCCAAAGGGTATGAACATGCAATTATTAAAAAAGAGGTCAAAATTAGCCCTAAAAGGCTTCTGAACTTTTGAGCACTGAAAATGAACAATTGGATTGTTCACAACTTTGGCAGCTCATAGGAAATCCACCGAGGTGCAACTTGGTGGATAACACCCTCCAATTTGCATATGGGTAAATTTGGAGATTAACATGACCCCACAGAGAATTGCGGTTAGGGTCATACACTGCATAAACCAAGAAAACAATCCTAAATTAGAAGAAAGACACAAACACACCTATCTTCTGGGTCTAAGCCAGAAGTAATCACAAAACTTTGCAAAGACAAAACAAGGGAAACCAATGCCCCTCCACTCCCTTGGAAATGTAGCCCAAAAATGACCATTCCAATAGTAATTCATCCTATTCCGAAGCTCAAATCTAGCTGACTTGACCTCTTGTAGGAAGACCACATCCAATCGAAAATGCTACAAAAAAACTTTAATAAATTGCTTGCATCAAGGAATTGTCATCCCTGACACATTCCAAGATAATAGGGAGAGCTTCAATCCAACGAAAGACGACAAAGTGCTAAACTACTGTAGCCATTAGCCATCTCAAAAACACAAGCATCTGATGATCTGTTGAGTGAATCATTGCATTCTTATAGGATTTCATGCGTTATTGAGAACTCGGATCACTAACTTATTTGTCCACACGAGTGGTGGAAGAAATGCCCTTCCACTTGTCAAAATTAACATGCAAACCCTGCTCAATCTCCATGTTGTTGGATCCTGTTATCACATTTATAGTAGCCGGGCTACCATACATTATTTTTCTGATTCCAGTACACTATTCAGCCAGTTCCCTTACATTTGAGATGCTGAGATGAGCATCTAGATTGGATCACTATCAGATTGTGGACAGCAGTATATATTCCCCATGCCATGACTGAGTCTCAGGACACTCAGAAAGATGACCGATGTAGCCATTATACCATTGGTACAGAGCAGTCAGTAGTGCCCAGAGTTACAGCATCAGTTTCAGAGGACAGATGATGGTACAGGTTGATGAGCAGTCAGGTATATGACTCAGCAGGTATATCATTGTGTCATGGTTATATTGCTTTTATATTTATTCTTATAGCATGTATTAGCACTTAGTGTCATGATCTGGCGATCATATAGATATGTGGACCTGGTTGATCTTATTATATATATTATATTGTCCCTACTCAGATTTAGAAGTTCACTATTCATACTCATTGGTTTTACCCTCCTTAGGGAGAATAGAGGTGATCATTCAACCATACCTTGGCTTGCTAGTGTCGGCTCCATCATTCATTGTCTTCATCCATCCATGGTCTACCTTTTAGTTTATCACCCTAACTTACTACTTGACTAGTGACATGGAGGATCTTTTCCCCACTATAGCCTCTGTATTGGATGAGCTTCCCTATTTTTTGTGTCTCGGCTCTGAGTTGGTGACAAAACTCGCCTATGGTGAGATTGGAGTTCCTTGTGAATTCCCCCTAGTCACTAAAGTTGTGTTGGCTAAACCTGAAACTTTTGGTGCTGCCATGAATACAAAATCTGGAAAAATGAAATGCTATATCTTGTATGAAAAGCCCATTCATGCAATGTGTTTATAAACACACATGAATGAAAGGCATGCCAAATGAAAATGGCTATGAAAATAAAATGTTATATCTTGTGAAAAGTAAATACCTAGGTAAACAAGCTGTCCATGACACACCCAGAAGTGCTCAGGTAAACAAGTGCCTTAAAAACACACCTGCAGCAGAAAGCCTAAATAAATGTAAATCTATGCAATGTGTTTATAAACACACATAGATCAAGGCTATGGAAACTTCAGGCCCAAAAAGCAATGGAACTTAAATGCTATATCTAAACAATTGTTGGCCTTATTTGTATTATGGATTGTGCGCATCTGTGAAGGTGAATAAACCCTCTTTGAACAACTCATCCATTTGTGAGACACCGCCTTTCCCTGTGTTATTGCTCATTCAGTATATACTATGGTGTGTATTCCCTTTCCCTTTGCCAAAGTGTCACAAAGTTAAGTCAATCAAGTCATCCCTTAGCCTAGCCAGTTATTTTAGCCTTCACCCTTCACTAGCAAATTGATCAGAGCTATGAAGTGAGTATGATCTTGAAAGTCTAGTCTGAGTAATAATAATAATTAATGACATTATATATTTGGATTTAGATCGCCAGTAATGATTACTTTGTGCTATAATTGTTATTTGAATAAGTTGTAGAGCATGCATTAACCTTGGACACTTTGCAGCAGCTTATGATGATGGTCTGAGTTATATTGGGTCATGTTGACTTGGTTAGGCCTAGTCTGACCATGGTCAACCAGAGGACATGAGATGGTTGGACCTTATGATGACATGGATAGATGATATATGGTCTATGTATGCATACATGATGATTCTATGCAGCAGCTACAGGGTTATGATGATGATTCTTGGTTTACAGCAGTATGTGATCATTTACAGATAATTATTATTGGCCCTGTTCCGGTATATTTGATATATATTTTGATCATGCAGAGACTCATATGGTGGATGAGTACACATCTTGGATGGATTTGGACCTTCTGAGTCCGATGAGACAGTTTGTTTTCAGTTCCGGGCACTTACAGTGATGATTGAGCCTCAATAGGCTATCCCAGTGCAGTTTTGGTCTGTCGGAGGCCCTGTCAGAGCAGATGTGATTTTTATCCGGTTTACCTAGGGCGCTGATGATGGAGGGGGTGGTCCAGCCACTTGTTTTTACCATATTACCCCCCTCCCGGACACACTGGTGCCCTCACCTTGACAACGCAGGCACTCCAGGAGGCAGTTTGGGGCAGTTTCACGCTTCCCGAGGCATTTCAGGATTGGTAGAAATGGCTATTGAGGAAATCGATTTGGGCTACTGAGGCAATGTTATGGCATGGGATGATCAGTGATGATAGATCGGGGTCCTCCACACCTTCTCGAGCAGTTTCAGCTTCATCGGGGCCCGCATCCATCATTTATGGCACTTTCTGAGGATTTCTGAGGTCTTTTTGAGGCCTATGATTTGACCATGGAGGCACGATTTGGTACATTGATGATTATTTATTGATTATTGTGCTATGGGGATTGACCAAGGAGGGATAAAATTACCCCTTGGACCCACCATAAGCCTCTTATTATATTTTGTCATCATGATTTGGTGGGATTCCCCTCTTCTAGGGCGATCTTGTCCACTCACATAATATTTTATTAGTGATCCGTGTATTTTATTGTTGAGCTCATCTCAACCATTGATTAGACAGTTGTATCTTTTAATCTTAGCCACTCATTCAAAAAGTGGTTAGGGTTTTGGTGCCTCTCCTTCCTATTCAAAGGAGAGAGCCTCTCATTGTAAAGGGGACTTTTGGCTCTGGATTATTGGAATAGAAAATTATTATTGCATCTATCTCCAGTGTTGTGGTGAATGTTTTTGGTGTTCGTTCGTTGGTTCTTCCTTTGCACTGAGTTATTGAAGATCTTGTTTGCCATATATTTTGTACCACGTTTTTGCATCTACAGGTGGAGGCCGATTTGCTTTGAGGAGGAAGTATTGGTAGGGGAAGACTCTCCCTACTTCTTCTTTGGATCTCTTCGTTGTTAACAAGGAGTATTACTGTCCCAGGACCTTCTATTTCATGTTACTATTGCATTTCTCTTGTATTTCCTCCATGCTTGATCTTACTGATTGAATCGCTATTCCTTGGTTTGACAGGTAGAGGAGGTCGCACTTGTGGGCTAGGGCATCACTTCGGCAAGCAAAATCAACAATTTCTCATTTGATCTCTACGGGAATCTTCCTCAACATCAAGACATCTCATTCACATCACTCAGGTATGATCTCAAGGTAATTTCTATCTCCATGATCTATCCAATTGTCTAAAAACAATTAAAACCCTAAATATTTCAAAACCCCCATTTTTACATTTTCTCAGATCTACTTAGATCTAGTGGGTTGTTGGGCATAATATTGAAAACCCACCTCTATAGTATCCACGGCATCCCGGATCTATAGTTTGGTGAGGATTGGCTTCCGTCTGACCCCATTCCCAAGCCAACTTAGCTTCTCCCAAGCAAGGCGCACTTCTTGGTGGTTGTGGGTTGACCTAGATCTAGGTGGTGGGTAGTTGAGATTCCGCTTGATTCATAATCTACACATCAAATAACATACCCCCAGATCATCACTTTTCTGATTTCTACCTTGTGGGCCCTATTCCACATTTCAAGGGATTTCATCCCCATTTTGGACCACTTGGAACACTTAAACTCAGATCTAGTAAGATCTAGCCGTCAGATTGCCGTGAAATTATAGATCCACACTCCTACCTGACTAACCTACCCGGATCTAAAGTTTGGATGCCATCGGACTTGTCTTGACCTACCTAACCCACCTTTTTAGCCTCCTTGGGTAAAGTCGCACCACCTTGGAGAAGTGAGTTGACTCACTTCTAGGACGTGGGTACTTGAGATTTTTGGAGATTTGGAACGGAAATAATTCAAAACCTAGGTCTAGGATGTGACCTTGTCAAATCTTGCCTTGGGGATAGCATTCCTTATTTTAAGGGATTGTGGTCCACTTTGGTCAAACCTAGATCTAGACCTATTCATCCATCAAGACCTTACTTGCCCACTTGTCTCATGCCATAGGAGTCCTTAACCACAAGTCAACCCTACTTTGACTCCATTATCCCAATTCCCAAGGCACTGGTTTCTCTCCAAGTCAATTCGACTTTCCTAGATTGTTGGATTAACTTGTGGTTTGACCTTTGCATGGTGAACTAAACCTTTGAAGCCATCATATATCATGGTCAAGCTTGTCACTTGTACTAGTTAGCCCCAATTCATCCCCTAAACTACCCTGCATTGGACACGGTTCCCAAGGCAGTCAATTTTCCAACATTGAACTAGTACTCTAATCCTAGATCTCATTTCAAACATTTTAAGTCACTTTCACATCAACTATGGACCAAAGCTATACTCATTGAACCCCTCACTTGGCTTGTGACTTCATCCTAAGGTCTAGGAAAAACCATACACCTAACTTCACGTAGAAATACCCTGATTTGGTGTCTTGGTTTTGACCTCTCCTGTCGGGAGTAGATCGGGTCTCCCCCTTTGTTGTCTGGGCTAGATAACATAAAGCGAAGGTTGCCTCGACTGGCGTGACAACCATTATATTGGAGTTCGAGGTGATCGTGGTTGCACCTTCTGAGTTGCCCTTCCCTATTGCCATCCATGATTGGATGTATCCATAGGGGTAACTACAAGTTAGGTGAAAACAGATCCCAAAGGGAATAAGGCACCCTTACCCATAGGGTATACAATCTAAGGAATACGGGGTTGCCCCACCACCAAAGAAGGATTGGGAAACAAAGGCTACACCACATAACTATCAAACTTCCAACCAACACCAAAACCACCAATAGAAGAACCAACTGCACCTAAACCTACACCACCAATGCCAAAACCACTGGCTCCACCTCCCAAAACCATCAAGCACAAAGCCTCATGTGCCTGAACCTAAACCACCACTCGAGGAGCCACCTCCCCTGGCACCAACAACTTAGAAGAGTCACCACCACGAACCCCTTGCTTTGAGGCCACAAAGGAATCCCTCACCTTTACACCCTCAAAAGAGGAGGTCGCACCAATGCGAATACTTGGAAACTCTAGTGTGGGCCTACAAAAAGGACAATCATGAATCAAGTGATCACGTGCCTAGTATCAAAATTGCCATTTGGCATATTGAGGTACCAAACTTTCTACTGCTTAACTCCATCAATAATGCAAACTGAAATAAAGGGGGGAGCTTCTACTTCAAGTCCACCTCCACACACACTTGTAAATTCGCACGAAACGAATTACAAATACCATCAAGGATGAGAAGGTTTCCAACCAACATGAAAACAGATCAACAAACAAACACATATAAGTTGACAAACCTAGAAACTCTAACCAAAGTGGGTCCTTAACCGACCAATGATCCTTCAAGTTAAAATCTACCACACACGACTGCACATGAAAGACAACCAACAATGTTCCAATTCCCAAACTATAAAACTTGGTGGGTTATAGCATTCGAGTTAAACAGTAGGCAAATATATTTTGAACCCAAGCCGCAACAAGCGTTCAAGGAAATACCTGTTATCACCTAAACTGTAGTTACCCCTATGGATGTATCCAGTGATGAATGGCAATAGGGAAGGGCAACTCAAAAAGGTGCAACCACGATCACCTCGACCTCCAATATATGGTTGTCACGCCAGTCGAGGCAACCTTCACTTTATGTTATCTAGCCCAGACAACAAAGGGGGAGACCCGATCTACTCCCGACAGGAGAGATCAAAACCAAGACACCAAATCAGGGTATTTCTAAGTGAAGATAGGTGTATGGTTTATCCTAGACCTTATAGGTTGAAGTCACAAGCCAAGTGAGGGGTTCAATAGGTATAGCTTTGGTTCATGATTGATGTAAGAGTGACTTATAATGTTTGAAGTGAGATCTAGGGCTAGTGTACTAGTTCAATCTCAGAAGACCCACTGCCTTGGGAACCGTGTCCAGTGCAGGGTAGTTTAAGGGTTGTATTGGGGCTAACTAGTACAGATGACAAGCTTGACCATGATACATGATAGCTTCAAGGGTTTAGTTCACCATGCATAGGTCAGTCCACAAGTCAATCCAACAATCTAGGAAAGTCGAATTAACTTGGAGAGAAGCCAGTGCCTTGGGAATTGGGAAGTGGAGTCAAAGTAGGGTTGACTTGTGGTTTAGGACTCCTAATACATGGGACAAGTAGGCAATAGAGGTCTTGATGGATGAATGTGTCTAGATATAGGTTTGACCCAAGTGGACAAGTAGGCAATAGAGGTCTTGATGGATGAATGTGTCTAGATATAGGTTTGACCCAAGTGGACCACAATCCCTTAAAACAAGGAATGCTATCCCCAAGGCAAGATTTGACAAAGTGATAGTCTAGACCTAGGTTTTGAATTATTCCGGTTTCAAATCTCCAAAAATCTCAAGTACCCACGTCCTAGAAATGAGTCAACTCACTTCTCCAAGGTGGTGCGACTTTGCCCAAGGAGGCCTAAAAGTGGGGTTAGGTGGGTCAAGACAAGTCGGATGGCATCCAAACTTTAGATCCGGGTAGGTTAGTCAAGTAGGAGTATGGATCTATAATTTCGTGGCAATCCAACGGCTAGATCTTAGTAGATCTGAGTTTGAGTGTTCCAAGTGGTCCAAAATGGGGATTAAATCCCTTAAAATGTGGAATGGGGCCCACAAGGTGAATTTCAGGAAAGTAACAATCTGGGTGTATGTTATTGGATGTGTAGATGACAAATCAAGTGGAATCTCAAACACCCACCACCTAGATCTAGGTCAACCTGCTCAAACTAGGAAGTGCGCTTTGCTTGGGAGGAGCTAAGTTGGCATGGGAGGGGGGTCAAACGGAAGCCAATCCTCACCAAACTATAGATCCGGGATGCCGTGGATGCTATAGAGGTGGGTTTTCAATATTATGCCCAACAACCCACTAGATCTAAGTAGATCTGAGAAAGTGTAAAAATGGGGTTTTGATTAATTTAGGGTTTTAAAATATTTTAGACAATTGGATAGATCATGGAGATAGAACTTACCTTGAGATCATACCTGAGTGATGTGGATGAGATCCCTTGATGTTGAGGAAGATTCCCGCAGAGATCAAATGAGAGATTGTTGATTTGCTTGCCAAATTGATGCCCTAGCCCACAAGTGCGACCTCCTCTACCTGTCAAACCAAGGAATAGCGATTCAATCAGTAAGATCAAGCATGGAGGAAATACAAGAGAAATGCAATAGTAACATGAAATAGAAGGTCCTGGGACAATAATACTCCCTGTTACCAACGAAGAGCTCCAAAGAAGAAGTAGGGAGAGTCTTCCCCTACCAATACCTCCTCCTCCAAGCAAATCGGCCTCCACCTGTAGATGCAAAATCGTGGTACAAAGATATGGCAAACAAGATCTCCAATAACTCAGTGCAAAGGAAGAACCAACGAACGAACACCAAAAACATTCACCACAACACTGGAGATAGATGCAATAATAATTTTCTATTCCAATAATCCAGAGCCAAAAGTCCCTTTACAATGAGAAGCTCTTTCCTTTAAATAGGAAGGAGAGGCACCAAAACCCTAACCACTTTTTGGATGAGTGGCTAAGATTAAAAGATACAAATGTCTAATCAATGGTTGAGATGAGCTCAACAATAAAATACATGGATCACAAATAAAATATTATGTAAGTGGACAAAATCGCCCTATAAGAGGGGAATCCCACCAAATCATGATGACATAATATCATAAGAGGCTTATGGTGGGTCCAAGGGGTAATTTTATCCCTCCTTGGTCAATCCCCATAGCACAATAACCATAAAATAATCATGAATGTACCAAATCGTGCCACCATAGTCAAATCGTAGGCCTCAAAAAGACCTCAGAAATCCACAGAAAGTGCCATAAGTGATGGATGCGGGCCCCGATGAAGCTGAAACTGCTGGAGAAGGTGTGGAAGGCCCCGATCTATCATCACTGATCATCCCATGCCATAACTTTGCCTCAGTAGCCCAAATCGATTTCCTCAATAGCCATTTCTACCAATCCTGAAATGCCTCGGGAAGCGTGAAACTGCCCCAAACAGCCTCCTGGAGTGCCTGCGCTGTCAAGGTGAGGGCACCAGTGTGTCCGGGAGGGGGGTAATATGGTAAAAACAAGTGGTTGGACCACCCCCTCCATCATCAGCGCCCTAGGTCAACCGGATAAAAATCTCATCTGCTCTGACGGGGCCTCTGACAGACCAAAACTGCACTGGGACAGCCTACTGAGGCTCAATCATCACTGTAAGTGCCCGGAACTGAAAACAAACTGTCCCATTGGACTCAGAAGGTCCAAATCCATCCAAGATGTGTACTCATACACCATATGAGTCTCTGCATGATCAAAATAAATATCCAATATACCGGAACAGGGCCAATAATAATAATCTGTAAATGACCAAACACTGTTGTAAACCAAGAATCATCATCATAACCCTGTAGCTGCTGCATAGAATCATCATGTATGTATACATAGACCATATATCATCCATCCATATCATCATAAGGTCCAACATCTCATGTCCCATGGTCCTCCATGGTCAAACTGGGTCTAACCAAGACCAAATATAACTCAGACCATCATCCAAGGCTGCTGCAAAGTGTCAAGGTTAATACATGCTCTACAACTTATTCAAATAACAATTATAACACAGAGTAATCATAACTGGCGATCTAAATCCAAATATATAGTGTCGTTAATTATTATTATTACTCAGACTAGACTTTCAGGATCATACTCACTTCATAGTTGTGATCAATTTGCTAGTGAAGGGTGAAGGCTGAAATAATTGGCTAGGCTAAGGGATGACTTGACTAACTTAACTTTGTGACACTTAAAGGGAATATACACCATAGTATATACTGAATGAGCAATAACACAGGAAATGGCGGTGTCTCACAGATGGATGAGTTGTTTAAAGAGGGTTTATTCACCTTCACAGATGCGCACAATCCATAATACAAATAAGGCCAGCAATTGTTTAGATATAGCATTTAAGTTCTAATGCTTTTGGGCCTGAAGTTTCCATAGCCTTGATCTATGTGTGTTTGTAAACACATTGCATAGATTTACATTTTTTCTTTAGGCTTTCTGCTGCAGGTGTGTTTTTAAGGCACTTGTTTACCTGAGCACTTCTAGGTGTGTCATGGACAGCTTGTTTACCTAGGTATTTATTTTCCAAAAGATATAACATTTTATTTTCACAGCCATTTTCATTTGGCATGCCTTTCATTCATGTGTGTTTAGAAACACATTGCATGAATGGGCTTTTCATACAAGATATAGCATTTCATTTTTCCAGATTTTGTATTCATGGCAGCACCAAAAGTTTCAGGTTTAGCCAACACAACTTTAGTGACTAGGGGGAATTCACAAGGAACTCCAACTCACCATAGGTAAGTTTTGTCACCAACTCAGAGCCGAGACACAATAAACAAGGAAGCTCATCCAATACAGAGGCTACAGTGGGGGAAAGATCCTCCATGTCACTAGTCAAGTAGTAAGTCAGGGTGATAAACTAAAAGGTAGGTAATGGATGGATGAAGACAATGAATCATGGAGCCGACACTAGCAAGCCAAGGTATGGTTGAATGATCACCTCTATTCTCCCTAAGGAGGGTAAAACCAATGAGTATGAATAGTGAACTTCTAAGTCTGAGTAGGGACAATGTAATATATATAATAGATCAACCAGGTCTACATATCTATATGATCGCCAGATCATGACACTAAGTGCTAAGACATGCTATAAGAGTAAGTATAAAAGAAATCCAACCATAACACCATGATATACCTGCTGAGTCATATACCTGAATGCTCATCAACCTGTACCATCATCTGTCCTCTGAAACTGCTGCTGCAACTCTGGGCACTACTGACTGCTCTGTACCAATGGTATAATGGCTACATCGGTCATCTTTCTGAGTGTCCTGAGACTCAGTCATTGCATGGGGAACACAACTGCTGTCCACAATCTGATAGTGATCTAATATAGATGCTCATCTCGGCATCTCAAATGTAAGGGAACTGGCCGAATAGTGCACTGGAATGAGAAAAATAATGTATGGTAGCCCGGCTACTATATATGTGATAACAATACCCTTGGCCTCCCAATTCAATAGAAAACATTAGTTGAAAGCATCTTCGATTGGCATAGGCAAAAAGAACAAAATAACCCCACGAGACTCCAAATGCATGCGCCACTCAAAGAACTCCTTGTTACCATCAAGGAAAAATTTAAAATCGTTTGGGTACGAAGGGGATGGGGCATTATTCTGAACAAAAAAGGCTATGAGGGAACCTCGATCTCCTCAAATGAGCACTCCACAAGACGTTGCACTAGAATCTCACTAGAGATTGGCTTGCCCTCACTCATCATTGAATCCTAACCCGCAACCACTAAGGCTTGGTCTCCATTCAACATGACAAGCCCTAGTCCCTCAACTAGCAAAGAAGTGCCCTCCAAGTAGGGTGGCTCATTCACTAGTATTGTGTCATCCACATCCTATGAATCCACACTCAAGTTGATCATAATCTAACCCACCAAAGCACTCATGTTCCCTTCTATGGAGGAAGAAGAGGAACCCTTCTCAACATCTAAGGACTTAGCACTTAAAGAGCACACAATTGCATAGACACAACCATCACCCTCAAGATTAAGAAAGATGTAATCCAAGGGAAAATGTTCTCTTGAATGGCTTCTTCTCTTATACAAATTATCAAATCCAAGGCCACAAGAATGCCCACAGTCACCGAAAACACTCCTTGTAAATTCCTCATCACCTTTAGCACATAATGCATCCTCAACCCTTTGCTACTAGATCGAACCACATAAAAACCACCGACTAAATTGTGTGGCGGTTGTAACCCTACGTCCTTAACCATTTTTGTGTCCCTTGTATAGATTGCATTCATACAATGTTACTACAGGCCTCCTATCTCTCCCTCTCACAGATCTATTTGAAACAAACAATAGTTCATTTACTAGCAAATATCCAACATATGGACAAAGAACGGAAATCCATATTGGATAGTAATAAATAATTGTATAAGAATATGAATAGGTGATATAATGATTTACAATGACCTTCGTGATGGTACATATATACACTGATTGGTCATGTGGTTGAAACTTGAACGGTTATGTCCTTTAGTTAGGTCATGTCACTTCATTAATTATTATTATTATTATTATTATATTATTATTCATTACATTGCCTTCCCCTTTAGAAATGCTTTGTCCTCAAAGCATATTTTGTAATGCCTTCTCATGATCCCCTGTTCTTGTTATCGCGATAGTCGAAGATACAAGATGATATGAATTACGAAATATAACAAAAAGAAACCCCATAATCTGGACTAGTTGGGTAGCTAATCCAACTGTCACATTCGTCTCACAAGAATGCACCTTTTCATGCCAAAACTGGTCTTTTCCTTTTTGTGTTTCAATCAACCTACACAACTTCGTTGTGGTTAAGGCAAAGTCGCCATGGTTACCTTTTCCCACTGCTGAACTTGAGAAAAATTTATAAGGCACCTTTCCAAAGGTGCCCAGTCCCAGGCAGTGAGCCAGCCTCAAGCTATCATCCGTGAACATAGTTTGGCAAGTGATAATCAACAACGATGCCAAACCAAGTGTCTGACTTGTGCTCCGTGCACAAATACCTCAAGATTGCATCCCTTTCCGACAGTTTGCAACCCAATTCTTCTAATCGGGTGGGAGTCAACTAGTAGTCATAAATCTCCATCTCATACCGACAAAACTTCACGATGGCTAAGGGATCTCTGTCGAGGAAGTCTTCCTCCTTCACTGTCACACCTAACTGTGATTTTTCTAGTTTCTGCAATGTGCGAAGATGCTTGTTCCACCTTCACAACTCTGTTCAAGATATCTTTTTCTACCGCTGCCTCCATGATGTATGATTGTGCCTCTGCCCTCTTCGCAAATTGTTTTCCCTATGTTTCCTTACTCAACTCTTTATCGAGCGGTTGAGCCTCTTCAACGTCCTCAACAGCGGTAATATTTCCCTCATCTTACCTATTGTCTTGGAAATTAAGGGCACCCATCTTGTGTATGGGCCTACGACCCAATTCATTGTCCAATACACTATCTTGCAATAGAGGGTTTTGTCAAGTACATGCCTGCCACGCTTCTGCAACCCAACACTTGAACTTTTTTTCTCCTTGGCAAGTGTCTTTGCTATCGACCTTCGTAAGCACCTTCTTGTCTCTAATGCCCTGCTTCCGGTCATCCAAAGCACTAACAGTTATGTCTTCTCTACGACTAAATCTACCAAGATCTCCAACGTTCCCAACCTTTGCTCGGTTTGGTCTCTACCCATGTGTACAACTGCACCTAGGACTGCTCTGTCCGAACTTGTCTTCTCTTGCTACTGTGCAATGACACTAGACAAACCAGAGGGCTCATCAATTGCCTTGACCAATCCGTGAAGAAAAGCTAAAAAGCAATGATGATATGGACTATGCAATGCAGAAGGAGATATTGACAAAGCATACAAAGTAATCATGACAGGCAAAGACAGGAAACGAAGAGACCTCAAAAATAAGATAAGATTATTTTACTAGTGTCATGTTAACACTTAAAACTTGAAGGGTTCTGTTATCACATATATAGTAGCCGGGCTACCATACATTATTTTTCTCATTCCAGTACACTATTCAGCCAGTTCCCTTGCATTTGAGATGCCGAGATGAGCATTTATATTGGATCACTATCAGATTGTGGACAGCAGTTATATTCCCCATGCCATGACTGAGTTTCGGGACACTCAGAGAGATGCCCGATATAGCCATTATGCATGCCATTGGTACAGAGCAGACAGTAGTGCCCAGAGTTACAGCAGCAGTCTCAGAGGACAGGTGATGGTACAGGTTGATGAGCTTTCAGGTATATGACTCAGCAGGTATACTATTGTGTTATGGTTAGATTGCTTTTATACTTATTCTTATAGCATGTCTTAGCACTTAGTGTCATGATCTGGCGATCATATAGATATTTGGACCTGGTTGACCTATTATATATATTACTGTCCCTACTCAGACTTAGAAGTTCACTATTCATACTCATTGGTACATACCCTCCTTAGGGAGAATAGAGGTGATCATTACACCATACTATGGCTTGCTAGTGTTGGCTTCATCTTTTCATTGTCTTCATCCATCCGTGGCCTACCTTTTAGATTATTACCTTGATTTGCTACTTGACTAGTGACATGGAGGATCTTTCCCCACTGTAGCCTCTGTACTGGATGAGCTTCCCTGTTTATTGTGTCTCGGCTCTGAGTTGGTGACAAAACTTACCTATGGTGAGTTGGAGTTCCTTGAGAATTCCCCCTAGTCACTAAAGTTGTGTTGGCTAAACCTGAAACTTTTAGTGCTGCCATCAATACAAAAATCTGGAAAAAATCAAATGCTATATCTTGTATATGAAAGAAATGCCAAATGAAAATGGCCATGAAAAATAAAATGTTATATCTTTTGGAAAAATAAATACCTAGGTAAACAAGCTGTCCATGACACACCTAGAAGTGCTCAGGTAAACAAGTGCCTTAAAAACACACCTGCAGCAGAAAGCCTAAAAATAAATGTAAATCTATGCAATGTGTTTGTAAACACACATAGATCAAGGCTATGGAAAACTCAGGCCCAAAAAGCAATGGAACTTAAATGTTATATCTAAACAATTGCTGGCCTTGCTTGTATAATGGATTGTGCGCATCTGTGAAGGTGAATAAACCCACTTTAAACAACTCATCCATTTGTGAGACACCGACATTCCCTGTGTTATTGCTCATTCAGTATATACTATGGTGTGTATTCCCTTTCCCTTGCCAAAGTGTCACAAAGTCAAGATAGTCAAGTCATCCCTTAGCCTAGCCATTTATTTCAGCCTTCACCCTTCACTAGCAAATTGATCACAACTATGAAGTGAGTATGATCCTGAAAGTCTAGTCTGAGTAATAATAATAACTAACGACACTATATATTTGGATTTAGATCGCCAGTCATGATTACTCTGTGTTATAGAAGCTATTTGAATAAATTGTAAAGCATGTATTGACCTTGACACCTTGCAGCAGCTATGGATGATAGTCTGAGTTGTATTTGGTCTTGGTTAGACCTAGTTTGACCATGGAGGACCATGGGACATGAGATGTTGGACCTTATGATGATATGGATAGATGATATATGGTCCATGTACACATACAGGATGATTCTATGCAGCAGCTACAGGGTTATGATGATGATTATTGGGATACAGCAGTGTTTGGTCATTTACAGATCATTATTATTGGCCTTGTTCCGGTACATTGGATATTTATCTTGATCATGCAGAGATTCATATGGTGTATGAGTACACATCTTGGATGGATTTGGACCTTCTGAGTCCAATGGGACAGTTTGTTTTCAGTTCCGGGCACTTACAGTGATGTTTTAGCCTCAGTAGGCTGTCCTAGTGCAGTTTTGGTCTATTGGAGGCCCTGTCGGAGCAGAGATAACTTTTATCCGGATGACCTAGGGCGCTGATGATGGAGGGGGTGGTCCAGCCACTTGTTTTTACCATATTACCCCCCTCCCGGACACATTGGCACCCTCACCTTGACAGCGCCATCACTCCAGGAGGCAGTTTGGGCAGTTTCACGTTTCCCGAGGCATTTCAGGATTGGTAGAAATGGCTATTGAGGAAATCGATTTGGGCTACTGAGGCAAAGTTATGGCATGGGATGATCAGTGATGATAGATCGGGACCTTCCACACCTCCTCCTGCAGTTTCAGCTTCATCGGGGCCCGCATCCATCACTTATGGCACTTTCTGTGGATCTTTTGGGTCTTTTGAGGACCACGACTTCACCTTGGAGGACCACGACTTCACCTTGGAGGCACGATTTGGTACTTTCATGATTATTTATTGGTTATTGTGCCATGGGGATTGACCAAGGAGGGATAAAATTACCCCTTGGACCCACCATGAGCCTCTTATGATATTTTGTCATCATGATTTGGTGGGACTCCCCTCTCCTAGGGCGACTTTGTCCACTTATGTTATATTTTATGTGTGATCCATGTATTATGTTGTTGAGCTCATCTCAACCATTGATTAGACATTTGTATCTTATAATCTTAGCCACTCATTCAAAAAGTGGTTAGGGTTTTGGTGCCTCTCCTTCCTATTTAAAGGAGAGAGCCTCTCATTGTAAAGGGTCTTTGGCTCTTGGATTATTGGTATAGAAAAATATTCTTGTGGAAATTCTTGTGGTCTCCTTTGCATCTGGTGTTCTTAGATGGTGATTGGAAAGTCTATTGCAACCTAGCATTTGGAAATTGTGGTAAGATCTATCTTTGTTTGGAAATCATTGTTTGTCTACAGGAGGGCGACTTCAACAAGGGCGATTTTGCAAGGCTTCTTCAAATCGACTTTCTTGGCATTCGCTTGTATCAGGGGGTTATCATTAGTATCATTGTGATCTATGCTATCTTTCTGTTACTTCTTTTGTGGCATTAGTCTTATCTCTTGATGCATCAAATCTGATATTGTTGACGTTTGTTGTGCAGGAGAGAGGGCGCATTGGCTTCTTGGACTAAATCGATTTGCATAGAGACTACCTCAAAGCTTCCAAATTGATCGGGATTGCATAGATCATCATCATCAAGGCATCTACAAGGTTATCCAGGTAAGATCCACAGGTTTGTTTCTCTTTCCTTTATCCAATCCATTGACATAATTCATAAATTGTTAAAACCCTAAATACTTCAAAACCCCTATTTTACATTTTGTCAGATCTACCAAGATCTAGTGGGTTGTTGGGCATGATATTGAAAACCCACCTCTATAGCATCCACGGCATCCCGGATCTATAGTTTGGTGTGGATTGGCTCCCGTTTGATCCCTCTCCCAAGCCAACCTAGCTTCTCCCAAGGAAGGCGCACTTCACCATTTGAGCAGGTTGACCTAGATCTAAGCGATGGGTGTTTGAGATTTCACTTGTTTTGACATCTACACATCAAATAACATACACCCAGGTTGTCCCTTTCTTGAAAATCACCTTGTGGGCCCCATTCCACATTTTAAGGGATTTAATCCCCATTTTGGACCACTTGGAACACTAAAACTCAGATCTACAAAGATCTAACCGGTGGATTGCCACGAAATTATAGATCCATATCCCTACTTGACTGATCTACCCGGATCTAAAGTTTGGATGCCATCCGACATGATTTGACCCACCTAAACCCCGATTCAAGCCTCCTTAGGGAAAGTCGCACCACCTTGGAGAAGTGAGTTCACTCACTTCGAGGAACTGGGTACTTGAGATTTTTGCAGATCCGGATTCAGAATAATTCAAAACCTAGGTCTAGACTGTCACTTTGTCAAATCTTGCCTTGGGGATTGCATTCCTTGTTTTTAGGGATTGTGGTCCACTTGGGTCAAACCTAGATCTAGACACATTTATCCATCAAGGCCTATACTGTCCACTTATCTCATGTTGTAGGAGTCCTAAACCATAAAGTCAACCCTACTTTGACTCCACTTCCCAATTCCCAAGGCACTGGTTTATCTCCAAGTCAACCCACTCTCCTAGATTGTTGGATTGACTTGTGGTTTGACTTTTGCATGGTGAACTATACCTTTGAAGACATCATGGACTATGGTCAAGATTGTCTCATGTACTAGTTAGCCCCAGTCTGACCCCTAAACAACCCTGCATTGGACACGGTTCCCAAGGCAGTGGATCTTTTGACATTGACCTAGTACACTAGCCCTAGATCTCACTTTAAACATTGTAAGTCACTCTCACATCAACTATGAACCAAAGCTACATCTATTGAACCCCTCACTTGACTTGTGACTTCATCCTTAGGTCTAGGATAAACCATACACCTAACTTCACTTGGAAACACCCTGATTTGGTGTCTTGGTTTTGATCTCTCCTGTCGGGAGTAGATCGGGTCTCCCCCTTTGTTGTCTGGGCTAGATAACATAAAGTGAAGGTTGCCTCGACTGGCGTGACAACCATATACATTGGAGGTCGAGGTGATCGTGGTTGCACCTTTCAAGTTGCCCTTCCCTATTGCCATCCATGACTGGATCCTTCCATAAGGGTAACTACAGCTTAGGTGATAACAGGTTCCAATGTAAATAGAGAAAAGTACATTGTCACCATGTACAATTTCTCTGCACTTCAGGTTAGTGCTTACTAACCATGGGGGGAATAATTATGCAACCTATAACAGAAGTGTGAACCATAAAGATCAAAAAACGCCATCGAACCATGAAAAATGTTCATTGTAATATAAAAATATCAAACATGTCATCTACATTAAAACACACAAAAGGATGAATTTTTGCCTTGGGAAACACATAAATATATGTTTAGAACATGAAAACCTGCCCTTAAAAGTGGAGATCTGCATTCAGAAATACAAAAAAACAGCAAGTTTAAAGATCGAAATTACGAATAATGATTACAGTGCCTTGAATCCTATGGGTCATGAAGTAAGAAAATTGACCATGAGGAAGTAATTCCCAATGTTAACCAATTAAATAGATTAAAGCAAAGCAAGAGTCACGATGAACAAGTGAGATATAGCCGTCGAATAGATGCTACCTTTATTTCCAAAGTTGCAAGTACAAAGTTTGGGGAATATTAGCTTCAACTACAAGAAATCCAAGGGGTGTCCAACTACTTCCAAAGCACCTTCTCACACTAGTGTTTAGGGATGAATTCACATGAACAAAGTGGAAGCAACCTCTACCTCTCACTGAAAACTATGAACTCTCTCACTCTAACTTGAAAGTCAGGTGTGAATACAAGAGAACTTAAGAAAAATCAATACTCAACAATAAGATTGAAAACTTCTTCACACAACCCCTTTAGAATTTATATATTTGGCATGAGGTGTACAATAATATCACAGCTATCAATAGAAGCTAAAGCTGCAACAAACCAAAGATAAACTACTCCAAAAAGGGCAGATGAGGTAAATAACAATAACACTACAATTAACCAAAATTGCCTCAAGTTAACTCTCCTCCAAGCCATGCGCTCTCTTCCTTGATAAGAATAGCTCATATAAAATAGGCAAGTCCTCTAGATCAACCTCTCCATGTGCTTTAGCCTTTGATGAAAATAGTATGCATAAGAGGGAAAATAGTTATTTTGGATTTTCATCGTTTATCATTGGAATACACCGTTAGGATTTCTAGCTAGCTGGATCCCATGTTGGCCACCAGTGTTACTCTCTCTAGTACCCCATGTGAGTAGTATTGCATTAGACAGACATCAATCACAGAATTGGACCCCACGTACTTTTGAGTATATCGGGGACCCCCTTAGGAATCTTAAAACCTATCTATCTCAAACCTAGGCTTTGGGGGAAACAAAATTGCTACTCAAATCTTTATGGTTATGAATCTCGTTTATTGATGTATATATTCTATAAGATTATTTATTTCAGTGTATCATGTTTTCATTTCACTTCGTGATGATATGCTTTTGATTCATATTGCAAATGATGTTATCATGAGACTAATGTTTAATGGTGAAATTGCTTATCTTGAATGTTATAATAATTAATCACCTTTAACTTAAAGTGTGTCTAGCTTCAACCTTCGCTTACCCTTCAGACACCTCTCCTAAAATCAGTGCTAGGTGTATACTTGAAGTTGTCCTAGGATAGCCTCAAGCAAAAGCTTGGCCAGGGTCTCCACCTTAGATAGTCTAAACTCATTCACTGTTGGGTCTAGGAAGCCTGAAGTGACAAATTTCCTATTGGTAGTGACACGTTGGGTAGGAAATTCATACTTGTGTCAGGTTAGCAGCCGATTAGCTTGTCCATCTTTTTGGGCTACTAAGTTGTGCATCCGCATTTTTGGCACCGTTGTCGAGAAAGGCAAGCCTTACTTGGTTAATCCTTCAACGATATATCTTGTGGGGAAAGTAATATCTTCACTTGGCAACTCCACATCTTGAATCCAATAAGGAAAAATTACCCAGAGGTGACTCCATTAGGAAGCAAAACCCAAAGTATAAATATTTCAAAGCTTAATTTTGTCTTGGATATGAAGAATGGCTCCCTCTTACAGAGAGTGGGAGGAAATTCTTGTTCCTTTAGACTTTACTTATATTCCAGAATATCCTCATCAATTCCATTATGACATATGGAAAAGGCATGCTCCTAGATTTTATGGGCATCATAATTTTGAACCTATAGACTTTGTTAACAACTTCCTTGACTTCATTGTAAAACACCATTTAATTCATGAAGATGTTTGCCCTTTCAATCAGGAAGTATGTAGGGAAGTGGTATTATTGTCTTTTTCCAAAGAGCATATCCTCATTTTGTGCCTTTCTTTTGGCCTTCCAAAGTTTTTGGATGGATTTCGATGATCAATGGGAAGGCTTAAATGATGTTGACCTTTGGGTTCTATTGCCGTCGGAATACACACTGTATGTCACTTGGTTCTTGACTCCTCCATTTAGGAAAAATTCCCAACGAAAGCCAAGGGGGGTAGTCCCTATGGAAAGTTACTAAGGTTATTAGGGTCTTCCAATTAGTTGATGGGTTGTTTATTAAGTTGTTTTTGGGAGTTTTGATTAAAAGGTTCAAGATGTAATTGCAACAAAGTTTAAATAGCTTTCACCAGCATAAGTTCAAATAATCACTGTGAATTATAAAAGATGCGCGATAACTTGATATTGATAATAAGCAAATGAAAAAGTGCAAGGACCAGTGCCTTATGGAGTCAAACACAGTGTGAAAATGACAATGCTAGAAAAAGGAAATGTTGTGCAATTGTCTCTTGGTTGATTTTTAAATTTTTAATTATGAATCTTGATTAGGGAAAAAGGGGAAACTCTCGAGATACCGTAAGGTACAGAGAGGAATGTCCAAAAATTTAGAAATTGGTGGCTCCGTACAAGGACATGTTAGCTGCCAAAGCCTTGGAAGCGTGTTCAACACTACACCAAACAAGGGTGTATCTAACGGTGCCCCCAAGGTCAGAGTACAGTGATCCAGCGTCCCCAAGCAGAATTTCCCCACCAAACCTCTAACGAAGTGTCAGATTTTCACTTATCTTGTGGGTAGTTAATTTTATTAGGGGACTGATTAAGTTAATGTGGAAATTAAAGAGTGCTCCCAACTATTTTTGACTAACCCAAAGGGCAGAGCATACGTAGTGGTAGCGAAATGATTAATTCAAGTTTGAACCACTAACCATTGTAATCTCCGACAGAGATCGCTCTTGACTTGCTTTTCAGCTAAGTTCAAGAGACTTTAAGTTGTTAAAACAATTAAACTATGAAAGTAAAAGACAAATTTAAATGGAAAAAATATGGATGGCCAATCTTATGCATCACTTTTCTGATTCAACCTCCACTAATCTGCAAATGCCTTTGGGTGGAGGTGAGAGCATACTTCATAGCGACGAAGATGGTTTTATTTCTACTTTACTTTTGCGAAATGAAAATGATTAAAACGCAAAATACTAATGGAAGTATACACCTTGCACTTCAATAGTGAGTGTGTGAATCAGTGGAGTTAGAAAAATGCAATCTCACAAAATTTTACAAAATACACAAATCCCCCCAGGGGGAATGGGATGTGGGTGTTGGTTACCTCACTGCTCTCGTTTAATGATTTTACAATTGTGCTCAAATAAAGATGCCTCTTAGTCCTTTTAGACTTGGATCTAAAGGCTTACAAGCTGAAACTTTGAAAAGATGATGGAGAAGGTCCTTTGGAAGGTAAATTTGACGTTTTTTAGCGGAATTTCGTCAAAGCTTCCTCCTCTTTTTCCTTGGACCTGCTAAAAACCAGCAAGTAAAGCACTCAGAATGTGATGGCAAACACAAAAAAGAAATAAAAATTATTGAAAAAAAAAATTACTTAGAAAAAATTTGAAATTTTTTACGGCATGCAAGTATAAAATTTGAAGATCTACTTATGAATGAGATTTCTGAATGTAGATCTGATTTAAATGCCTAACATGATCAGATATGAAATATAATTAAACTTCAAGAACTCCTAGATCTAATCTTTAAGCATGTAAATAAGGAAGGTGCAAAAGATAGAATTTTTGTAGAAATGAGATGGATGTGACTTGGGTTTTCCAATGCTTCCTCTTGTAGATGCCTTTGGAGAAATATGTATGCAAGAAATGTTAGATAAAAGTTTCCCAAGAGAAGGTGGAATAACCGAATACCAAATCCCCTCAAGCTTGTGACCTGCAGCTTAAACAATCACCAAAAACTTGCAAAACAACAATGGAGATCTTGGTGTGTTAGAGTAAAATGAAACCAAATGAACATGAGTACAACCGAATACTGTTTGTTACATTTGAATCTCCTAATATCTAAGCACCAACAAGTAAATTATCAACCGTAAATACTTGTTGCTATAATCAATAAACTAAATCTATACAATTGCAAGCATGAAATAGTAAATGAAAAAGACAATGCAACAATGTCACCTCCTGATCCAAAGCTCCAACACCAATGCAAGATAGACCTCCAAAGCCTTCAAAATTATATTCAACAATAGTAGTGTACAAAATAGCAGAGGTTCAATGCATCCATGTAACTCAATGGAGCAATGCCTTGCTTAAATAGAAACTCTCCAAGAGCAATTCGAATTAGTGAAGGAGAGTGCAAACTAGGGTTTAGAATGACACATGTGAGATCCAAATCTCATGAATGATGTGGTAGGTTGAATTCCATTTAATGGGAGATGTGCCACCTAAGGAGGGTGCCCTCCATCCCACATTGGGATCTTCTCCAACACTCCACAAGGTGCCACCTCAAGAAAACGTCTCCCTCATGAGGGAGGGCGCAAATCCCAAGGAGGGACACCTCATGGCTCTTCATTCAAAGCTCAATCTCTCCAAAATTTGGTTGGTATCTTCATTAAATGACTTTGCCAAGTCATCCCAGCCAACTCCCCAGACCACCCACCTTTATTTTAGGAGTTTGGATTTTCGCCAAATCCATTATTTTTTAATTAAATAATTCTTTTTTAATATTTTGGAGAAAAAATTGACTAAGTGAAAAATAATCACTCAATACTTAGGAAAAGTGGGTTTAGGGGTTTTATGGGTGCTCTAGGCTAGAAAACGAGCAGCCCATGTCCAATTTCACCTCCTACCCATCTTTTATCATTTTTTGACTTTTTTAATTAAATTATTAAAAAATCTCATAAACTGAGAAAAATTATTTTTCTTAGAATGACTCTAAAATCCTAGGGGACCTAGTGCATGTCCATATGACTCAATACTGATGGCTAGCATGTTACAAAAATACATTCCAGTAGGTTTTAATAACCCCTCAAAATTCACCATCATGGAAACACTCCAGCTTTGGAGGTGTGAGTGAAAAACTCGGGAATTATACATCATTGAATAGTAACACATAATCCCTAAGGAAAAAACACTCTAGAGTATTTCCCTGATAACAAACTTTAAGAAAAGCCAAACCTTTCATAAGAAAACTCATGCTAGACCAACTTATTACAATTCCCCCGCGGGGGTTTGGACATGCAAATATTACAAAGGGCCAAAAAAATTTGGCCTGATGGATCTCGGAACACTGATGATGAACAATTAAATTGTTCAAGTCTTCGACGGTTCACTCGGAATCCACGAAGTGCAATTTAGTGGATAACGGGTTCATATTTGTAAAATGAAGAAAAAATACAATTAACAATTTAATGCAACAATATGAACTTGACCCTTCCAAGCCCCTCCTTGATGAGATCAATGCTCATCAAGAGTCATTGTCATATTTAATTAATCTTGCTAGGAAGAAATGTATCATCCTAGATAAATTTGAACTCTTCCTAGATATTGTGAATGCTAAAGACAATGACGTTGTAACCTATGATCAAGCTACAATTGAAAATCCTAGTCCATCCTTAGATGGACTTGATAATAAATCCTTGGAAGAGGCATCCACTATTGATGAGCCAATTTTGGACGCCCCTAGGGCGTCCTTAGAAAATGCCCATCAACTAGATGAGGAGTCTTCCGAACCAGTTCTTCAAGTCCCTTTGATTGATCTCATGAATAAACCTTCAATAAATAAGGAAGTCATGGCATATCTTAGGAATAATTATTTCAAATCTCAAGCAGAACTTGAAAGGGATCTGCAAAATATTTTTTAAGTGCCTTGTCTTCATATTTTTCAGAAGGTACAAATGAGAACTTGGACATAACCTATGGTTTGAAATACCAAGATGACAAGATACTTGTAGAAAGTCCTAGCTCATCTTATGAAAATATTTGTGAGGGACCCTTAGAAGAATAGTCTCATGATGATGGTATGGTTGAAGATCATCTTGATTGAGATCAAGCATCTTTAGAACCCCTAACATCTTGGGATCGGTGCCTAAATGCTTATGAAGATTTTACTTCTGATCCTTTTAAAGATGAGGATGTTTCTTATCCAACCCTTGGTCAATGCTCTTTTAATGAATGTGTGGATGAAATAGATCAATTCGAGTCCCATCCTTTTGAAGTTGATGTTGACCAGTCTCCCAAGTCCTAGCTTAGGATATATTGGTGATGTCAATAACTCTCATGATTTCCACAACCAATACCTCTCATCTCATGAAGAGTTAGGATCAACAACCTTAAATGATATGAGACAATCAACTTTTTTTCACTCCACCCTCCCTTCCTCATCTTCATCTATGGGATCTTATATCTCTTCTTCATCTCTAAATCATGATCCTATGATCCAACCTCTCAATGAAGAGAACATTAAATGCCAAGAAATCATTTCTGAAGTGTCACATGACCCAATTCCATCATTTTCCATGCCTTCTGACCTAGTCATTGAATTTGGTAATCCTATTAACCTTTGGATTGAAGAAGCTTGACAAGTTGAATCTCAACCTTGGTATGATTTCCTTCTTCAACTTATTTTCTTGTTTCAAGCAAGGAACCCCATATTTCATTTAACTTATATCCTTGACTTGGTTCATATTCAAAGAAGAACCTAGAGGGATTGACCAATTCAACAAACGATTACATTGGATTTTTTTAATTACTTGGCATTTACCTTTATCAGTTAGCTTAGGAAGTAGGTAGGTTGAATAAGTTCAATATTGAACATCCTAGATTAGAAAATTTTGAGCTTTGTCATTTCCTTTTGATTTCCATGTCATTTGATTTCCCTAGATTTTAAAAATATTGTGTGTGTTATTTCCTTTCCTGCAAGTTACTTTGATGTCAATTCGTTAGAAACTTTTGTGCTATTTGCATTTAGCAGATAAAATTTATTTTCACATTCTAATAATGGTCTATGAGGAGTGTATAAGTGTTATTGTAGGTACATCGTTCTGTACCAAAGATTGTTGGAGTTCTCAACTACTCTCTTCCTTAGAACACTTGTCCCCCATAAAGCCAGATGTTATGCCACATTCTGTGGGCATACCAATAACACAGGTTATTTTTTCTTTTTCCCAAAGGATGGGAGTCCATCTTTGCTACTCTTGGGCTCACCATGATATGATTGTAATGTTGCATGATGGATGATCACAAGATATGTATGAACTACTATGTGCCAATACCATGATGGTGATGATGTGTACCTAATAAATTAATGAACAGGAATGCTTGGTGATTATCCGATGAGTATAGCTAGCAGTATCACCCTTAGGTTGATGAGGGTGAAAGATGTGTGGTTTGTCTATTTGCCAAGTCACCAAGGTTACTCTTGGTATTGGTAAGAGCTTTTACCCCCTCCTTCGGGTCCACTTTTTCCTTCTTCATCCATTCTCCATATCCACTCCACTTTTTGGTCTAACTCCTCTAGTTAAGGTTGACAAATGGATTCTAGACCTCTCCCCTCTGTGACCTCTTCACCAAGAGGACCTCCCAAGTATCCATGGTGTCTCAAGAATGATCATTTGTTGTGAGGAATAACATGAAGGGTTATGTGGGCTTCCTTGTAAATCCTTAGGGCTTTACTAACACCATGCGGAAGGAATTGCTCCCCCCTTGTGCTGAAACATGAAAGTCCTACTACCTCCCCTATGCCCAAAAAATAAATGAGGGCATATGATGCATCCTCCAATAGAAGACTTTTTGTACCTGCAAAAAGTCAAAGTCAAAGTTGAAGACCAATGAAAATAAAAAGTCAAATCCAAAAAAAGATTAAGGAAAGAAAAAATTGCCCATGAAAATGGCATCAAAATCAAAAGAAAATGAAAAGGCCGAAGTCTCAAATACAAAAGAAGTACAAGAAAGAAGAGTCCCAGAATCAAATGAAGACCAGTCTTTAAAGACCAAGTCCAAGATAAAGCTACCAAGCAAATAAAGTAAAAGGGGTTGGTGAGCTTGATTGCCAAGGTCCTAGGGGGTAGTACCTCCTTACAATTGAATCCCTTTGTGAGACACATCCCTAGTGTTTGTTTAAGTGGTGAAGAACTCAAAGTTTCCTTTTTTCCCTCTTGTCTGGAATCCATCAGTCTCCTTACACTAGAACCTCACGTGACTAACCTTGTCTGACCAAAATTAACTCCATCCCGAAAGAGAAAATAGCTCTTTTTAATGCCTTGATGTTGTCTTAGTACTAGTTAATGGATAAATCATGCATCCCACGAACCTGTTTGAAGATATCTATGTGGTGGTATATCATCATGCACAGTGTGACTAGCTATGCAATGAGCCAACTATGGTGATTACTTGTATTCTTGAATCAGTTAACATGGACATTCTTTGTTGTTGGTCCATCATGGATATTCGATATATGATAGAGATACAATCTAGCCAATGTCAAAGGTTTCCAGTCAGTACGAGGTTTTTAATGCCAGTTTTAAGTGTTCCATGGCAGTCAAATGGGGGGTATGCCATATCTTGAGTTGTACTTGATAGAACTTCAATCCAAAGACATTTTTTATACCCATTTGGCCCTTTACTCAGGTATGTGCCATCAGATTGACCATTACTGCCACAAATCAATCAATTCAGAAAAGGTGGTGCGGATTCCATTAGTGACTGCAATACAAAATTTCATGAACGTACTTTTTGGGGCAAAACTCAGTATTTTTTTTATCCGAGAGATGTTCTGGACTCCTCCTGATATGTACTTTCATCTTATATAATTGCATGTCATAACACCCTCGCTAATTTGGCAAGATTCGAGTTGGAATCTGCACTTTGTAAGTGGGCAACCTGCAGAGTTTCATGGGCATGCATGGGAAGCTTCCATTTTGACTCTTGACAATGTTTTGGTACTTTTGGGGTCCTTTCAACCTCTACTACACAAATCGATGGTCAGATGGTGAAACATTGTCCTTCTTGGCAATTTTCCAAGTAGTCGAGGTTTATACAAGCTTATTTCATCACATGTGGAATTAGTTTTCTAGGCAGTTAAGATTTATACAAGCTTATTTCAGCACATGTGGAATTAATTATGGCTTAGACTATGGTTTTAATTAAAAATTTCCTAGGTCTAGCCTGATTAATTATTGAGAATTAAAAAGTGTACTAGAGCTTCTAATGTGACATTGAGATTGCACATTTTAATCAATTGAGGAAAATTTAATTAATTTCCTAAGTTATTTGAGTAAATTGGAGCATGGCACACATGTGGAGGCAAAATTGGATGATTTGGCACAGTGGCACACATGTGGAGGCATCTTGACGGATAGAAATACACATCTCAACTAAAGATTAGGTCGCAACCATTGATCTTGCTCCCTTTCACTTGAATCAACCCTCTTCTTCCTCACACGTGTGGGCTCAAAGAATGGTTCAAAGCCAACGATTTGGGTTTTCCTTGGAGTAAGGATACCACCCATGGTATTTGGCCTAAATCCATGGTATTAGGTTTATTTAATTATTTTTCTCTCTCAAAAGGTTGAAAACATCCTCCTAAAGGCCAACAACTTGAGTTTCCCTTGGATTAAGGAGGGGACCCATGGTATTTGGGCTTCCCTTGGTATTTCCCATGGTATTTGCTTAAACCCATGGTATTTGGCACCTATTTTATTATTTTTCTCTCCAAAGAGAAAAATCGTCCTCCTAGGACCAACGAATTACTTCATGATGTAATATTATTTTATTTTGAAGCTAAATCTAAGCCATTGATTAGGGGCTTGACCACCTAGAGATCATCCATCTTGTAACTAATTTTTGTAACCACCTTTTGGACCTCTTCTAGGGTTTGGATGTCCCCCTCAGCCTATAAAAGGTGGGACGATTTCCTCCACAAGGGTCAAAATTTTGGGGAATAAAAATATTTTTGCTCTTGTGAAAATTGTTCTCTTGCCTTGGTGGATTGTTGGGTCTTGGTGGATATGCTCAAGC
The DNA here is from genome assembly GCA_027924585.1 of Larix kaempferi. Classification (NCBI taxonomy): domain Eukaryota; kingdom Viridiplantae; phylum Streptophyta; class Pinopsida; order Pinales; family Pinaceae; genus Larix; species Larix kaempferi. Next base: position 5,187,115 of record BSBM01000034.1, read on the forward strand.
TATTGTAAGGAGGAGATTAAGCTACTATCAAGGTGGTCTTGTTCTTTGTCTAATTAATGGTAGTTTAGTTAGGATTTGAAGTGAATGTTTTCTTCCTTCTTGCCCTTGCTATTTTATTGTTGCTTAGATAAATTTTGGGATGATGTATCTAATTGACTTGGCTAACTAAGTGTGTGTGTGTGTGTGTGATTGTGTTTACCTCCCATGCCTTAGGATCCAGGTTATCGAATTGCATTGGGGTTTCAAAACTACCTTGGAAGTGGCCATACGATTGGACTGGGTGGCCTTCCCTTCGGTGGATCTTGCAAATTTTATTTGATCCCTTACATATTCCTTGACTCCATTCTTGCCCAACTAATCTATCTTGGCACAAGTCTATTTTTCTCATTTGTATTTTGATTTTTTTTCCCGAATTTTCTTCCACTCAAATACTGAAATTTCTCTCTCATTTTTGCAGGCACTTGGGAAATCATTGATGAAAACTTTGTAGAAGGAGGAAATTGCTCAAATCTATATTTCATTTAACCCTCTTTCTCTTAAAACCAAAAAATTGAAAAGTTTCTTAAGTAAAAAACCCCCAAGTATCTTTAACTCTTTACAAGTGATTTTTCTTAAGAAGATCTAACCCTTGTTTATGTTGGTTTTCATTTCAAATCTTAGTGTTGGATTTTAATTTTGGTTAATGTCAACCTTGTGTGAAGATCAAACTTCACATGCTTACTATGGTTGAATGAATTTACATCACACTAAAATTTGTTATTTCAAGGACCAAATCTACCCCCTTCCTTTTGGTCATAACCACATTTATTGAAGGTACTTGTAGGACATGCAAACCAATTCTTGTTTGGAGTGAAATATGACTATCTTCTGAATCCACACAAAGTCATATCATAATGTTATTTTGACTACCATTAAGCCTAAATCATTCTTTTCATATCTACAATGTATTGACATCCTATTGGCATCATAATAACCCTCATCTTGTTGGTAGTACAGCTGTCGTTACACCAAAACCTGCAGGGGATTAGTAAACTCACCACTGCCAGATTTCAAGGATCCACGAGAGGAGATTAGTCCCTTGTCACGATACACCGGGGAGCACTGACTACTTACAATTTCGTGCAACAATCTCCCCTTCAGAGGGAGCCGAGTGTGTATCGAACTCGTGACCTCTAGCTCTGATTCCAATTGATGGAATATTGGTCAATACTGAGAAGGGGGGGTGAATCAGTATTGTTCACTTTTTACCTTTTAACCACTTATTAAACTTTAACCAAAACATGGAATCAACAAGATACACAAAAACACAGAATTTATCGTAAAACCCCAATTGGGTAAACCACCAACACTTTCTATACTGCAAAATTATGTTTACAATAAGTTTTGCAAGCCACAACTTGTTGGAGACACCAATCCCCAAGTTTCTCAGCCACCACTAAAAGATGCACCCACACCCTAGTTTCTGCCTGCACCTACAGACAAGGATACATCAATACCCTGATTTTCCAGCCACTACTGGAAGGAGGCCAAGACCCCCCTTGCAGGCATGTAGCCTGCCCTAGCACCACCCTACCTCCCTTGCTTGATATTATTAATACTTCTCTGGTCTTCTTCAACTTCTGTCTCTTTCTATCTTGACTTGGTCTCTGCCTTGCTACTACAAGGATCTTCACTGTCTTTTTACTTTGCTGGTCTCTGTCTTTTATTTTGCTCTCTTCTTCTGCTTGACTATGCACTCCCTGGTCTTTGCCTCTTCTTACTGTAGCTTCTACAAAAGTCTTCACTGGTTTCTTGCTGGTCTCTGTCTTCTATTTTACTCTTGCTCTGCTTCAAATCTTCATCATTCCCCAGACACAATTTTTCTGATCCTTATACTGCTTCAGATCAGCATCATTAATTAACCATAGAGACCCTCTTTAATACTGGATCTTCATTATTTATGTCTTCTTCAACAAACTCGACTACAAAGCCATCTTCCTTCTTCTTTTAAATATTCATAAATCACCAGGAACATATTCTGGTCTCCACGCTTTTCTGGGCTCTTATATCTACTTCAAATCTTCATTATAAAGGCAGACCACAGACCCATCCTTCTTTCTCTTTTTAAATGTTCATTATTTAACTGTGAGAGACACACTTTTCGAATGACTTTGTTTTCTCAATATATATACCTCTCCAATAGTCATGTGTATTCTTTGGAAATAACACAACTCTTCAAAACAATGTGACCCTTTTAAAAACACGACTCTTCATTTAAAATCACTTTTTAATTATATCTTTTTATTTAACCTTTTACTCCAACAAAAAGGTTAAATATTTCTTTATTTCTTTTCAGCAACAAGTTTTCCTCCTTTTTTTTAATTTTCAATTTTTATCTCTTATATCTTTTTATTTAACTTTTTAGTCCAACAAAAAGGTTAAATACTTATTTCTTTCCAGCAACAAGTTTTTCCCTTTTTTTAATTTTCAATTTACATCTCTTATATATTTTTATTTAACTTTTTACTCCAACAAAAGGTTAAATATTTCTTTATTTCTTTCTAGCAACAAGTTTTCCCCCTTTTTTTAATTTTCAATTTACATCTCTTATATCCTTTTTATTTAACTTTTTACTCCAAAAAAAAGGTTAAATATTTCTTTACTCTCACGTGCTTTAACATATATTTTAATTATATGTTTAACATATAGAAAACCTGTCCAAAATTTGAAGGTCATGTCTCTTCATAAAGAATTTAACTAACATCACGTCCTTATCTTTTATAAAACATCATGACTTTTCACAAGATGTGCCTCTTTATGTTTTATAACATATCACTTAATTCTTATATTTATTCTTAACAACATGCAACTTAATAAAGTATTACTCGTCATAAAACTTCGTTGACTTCATAGTTGTGCAACTTAGCAAGGGATTCTAAACCATCGATCACTTCATATGTTTTATAACATATCACTTAATTCTTCTATTGTTATTCTTAACAACATGCAAACTCAACATTTTTCTTCGTTTTGGCAATTTCGTGCAACAATCAATTGATGGCAATATGGAATATGGTTGTCATTGATGTCAAAAGGAGTTCAGTGATGACAAAGGAATAACCAAGGACATGATGGCAAGAGTGAACTCAGTGAAAGTCAAAGGATGGCATGTATGATGTGGCATGGTTGGTAGTGATGACATGGCATGTATGGTGATGTGGCATGTGTGATGAGGCCGGAAAAACACATGATGGTGTTCTGGAGTTACCAGGAAGTCATTATAGCAATCTCACATCATTTTGGAAAAATATGGCAATTTGGTGAAAAACAAGAAAATGACTAACTATGGGAAATTTAGTAAAAACTGTCTTAAGGAAATGCACGCCATAATTTATAGGAGAATATAAATGCTTGCACCATAGGGGGTTCTTGTAGATTGTTGTTTTGCCTACCTGACCGTGTCTTCATTTTGTCCAGAATATGCCTGAGGGAGAAGTTATGGACCTACCAAAACAGGGGTTTAGCAAGCAAAAATGACTAAATCACCTCAGAAAGATGCCCGCCCTAATTTATGGGTTAGAGTAAATTCCCGCAGCACATGGGGGTCTTGTAGTATGTTTGATTATCTATCTAACTATGGCCTTAGTTCTCCTTGAACATGTCTGGAGACAAAGTTATGGATCTACCAAAAAGGGGTCTCAGAATAAGTTTTGGAGGAAGTCCTAAAATTGACTAAGTGTAAAATTCACAAGGTTGAAAAGGCATTTTGAAATGCCCGCCCAAGCCTGTCTGAGTGATGATAAATTCATCAGAAAGTATAGAACATGTTCATTGATGAACTGGCTATCCAGCAAAGGAGACAGTGTTCCTATGGGTGTTCACACGTGTGAAATATGAGTCTGCCAAAATAGGACGAAATGTGTTTTGATGTTCAAAAGAGGTTGAGAAGCTGATTTGAAATGCCCGCCAGAAGCTCAGGGTGTCTCAGTAAATTCTAAAGGTGACATGGTTTTGTTGCCTAGTGGACTGGCTATCCAGCCATACCTTCAGTTTGCTTAGTGATGGTAAGATGACAAAGATATGAGTCTGCCAAAATGCCTCCTGGCACAATAATGACTAGGGTTTGACAATTTTGTCTAAGTGCTGAAATTAAACAAGTTGGAAGGCTATTTTCAAATGCCTGCCAAAGAGTGTGTGTGTGTCAGTAAAATCCAAAGATGGCATGATCATGTTCTTTGATGAACTGGCTATTCAGCCATGAGATCAGATCCTCTCCTAGTGTTCACACGTGCAAGTTATTAACCTGCCAAAACCAAGAAAAATGTTGAGTTTGCATGTTGTTAAGAATAACAATATAAGAATTAAGTGATATGTTATAAAACATATGAAGTGATCGATGGTTTAGAATTCCTTGCTAAGTTGCACAACTATGAAGTCAACGAAGTTTTATGACGAGTAATACTTTATTAAGTTGCATGTTGTTAAGAATAAATATAAGAATTAAGTGATATGTTATAAAACATAAAGAGGCACATCTTGTGAAAAGTCATGATGTTTTATAAAAGATAAGGACGTGATGTTAGTTAAATTCTTTATGAAAAGACATGACCTTCAAATTTTGGACAGGTTTTCTATATGTTAAACATATAATTAAAATATATGTTAAAGCACGTGAAAGTAAAGAAATATTTAACCTTTTTTTGGAGTAAAAAGTTAAATAAAAAAGATATAAGAGATGTAAATTGAAAATTAAAAAAAGGGGGAAAACTTGTTGCTGGAAATAAATAAATAAATATTTAACCTTTTATTGGAGTAAAAAGTTAAATAAAAATATATAAGAGATGTAAATTGAAAATTAAAAAAAGGGAAAACTTGTTGCTGGAAAGAAATAAGTATTTAACCTTTTTGTTGGAGTAAAAAGTTAAATAAAAAGATATAACAGTTAAAATTGAAAATTAAAAAAAAATGAGGAAAACTTGTTGCTGAAAAAAGAAATAAAGAAATACTTAACCTTTTTGTTGGAGTAAAAAGTTAAATAAAAAGATATAATTAAAAAGTGATTTTAAATGAAGAGTCATGTTTTTAAAAGGGTCACATTGTTTTGAAGAGTTGTGTTATTTCCAAAGAATACACATGACTATTGGAGAGATATATATTGAGAAAACAAAGTCATTCGAAAAGTGTGTCTCTCACAGTTGAATAATGAACATTTAAAAAGAGAAAGAAGGATGGGCCTGTGGTCTGCCTTTATAATGAAGATTTGAAGTAGATATAAGAGCCCAGAAAAGCGTGGAGACCAGAATATGTTCCTAGTGATTTATGAATATTTAAAAGAAGAAGGAAGATGGCTCTGTAGTCGAGTTTATTGAAGAAGACAGAAATAATGAAGATCCAGTATTAAAAAGGGTCTCTATGGTTAATTAATGATGTTGATCTGAAACAGTATAAAGATCAGAGAAAACTGTTTGGGGAATGATGAAGATCTGAAGCAGAGCAAGAGTAAAACAAAAGATAGAGACCAGTAAGAAACCAGTGAAGACTTTTGTAGAAGCTATAGTAAGAAGAGGCAGAGACCAGGGAGTGCACAGTCAAGCAAAAAAAGAGAGCAGAATAAAAGACAGAGACCAGCAAAGTAAAAAGACAGTGAAGATCCTTGTAGTAGCAAGGCAAAGACCAAGTCAAGATAGAAAGAGACAGAAGTTGAAGAAGACCAGAGAAGTATTAATAATATCAAGCAAGGGAGGTAGGGTGGTGCTAGGGCAGGCTACATGCCTGTAAGGGGGGTCTTGGCCTCCTTCCAGTAGTGGCTGGAAATTCAGGGTATTGGTGTATCCTTGTCTGTAGGTGCAGGCAGAAACTAGGGTGTGGGTGCATCCTTCAGTTGTGGCTGAGAAACTTGGGGATTGGTGTCTCCAGCAAGTTGTGGCTTGCAAAACTTATTGTAAACGTAATTTTGCAATATAGAAAATGTTGGTGGTTTACCCAATTGGGGTTCCACAATAAATTCTGTGTTTTTGTGTATCTTGTTGATTCCATGTTTTGATTAAAGTTTAATAAGTGGTTAAAAGGTAAAAAGTTAACAATACTGATTCACCCCATCCCTCTCGTTATTGACCAATATTCCATCACATCTTGTAGACAGAGATCTGAATTAAAGGCCATATGAGTAAGATTAACTTATCATCATCCTTGGTTGTTGTATGAGCCTATTCGACCTCCTTGGATTGTCATACAACTTGGAATTTGGCCCACTTGAACTGCTATATTAATTCAGCCCCCTTGTTTTTCATTAGTTACAACAGTGGAATGATGTTTTGTGCTCATCCAACATACTACTGCTGAGTTTTGAACACTGGAAAAGGACTCAAACACCCCAAAGGAAGTATTCTCTTATTCATTCACCATTAAGCACTGTTATAACTACTCAGATCTACTCTATTAGTTTATTGTTGGTGATGGAATTGATGACATAAGTTTTGGATCCTAAGCTGTACCTTCCATCGAATTAAGCAAACATAATATTGGAAGCATAAGTATTAATTCTATCCTCTCAGAAATCCACTCCATTGTTTAACAAGTTCTGTACTTGTGGGGAATCATACTTGTTCTTCTTTGAGTTGATATTTCACATAATTAATCCTTTGTTTGCTGCGTATACCATCATCAATTCGGCCTCTTCCTCTTACATAGTGGACTGATACTTTGAGCTGCATGTTGAGATCTTCCTACTGCTAGTTGCAAGTCTTCATTAACATTCATATATTGGCACACTTGCTTTGGTTTTTGGGTCTCCAAATTCATCAGTTCATTGGCATCATACTACTGCCCTTAAGTTGTCTCTTCCTAATCTTGATAGTAAGAATCATCTTCCAAATTGGACCTGAAGTATATGCATTTGTCTTTTAGTTGATTTCATAGCCCTATAACTCACTAATTCAGTCCTCATTTTGCTAGCAAATATCACTGATTGGATTGGATTGCTAGATTACTAACCAAGATACAAGACTCATGCATATTACATAATATTTGTTCTCTTGGATTACAATTGGTAATTAGCTTGTTCTAGAAAAGTTTCCAGTTAGCACTTTGTTAGAGTGATTGTTGTTACCACTCAAACTAGCAGTCATAAATAAGCAACATGATGTAGACTTAATACTAGTGATTGGTAAGCATGTGGAAGAGGTCTAGGCCCAAATGTCACCACAACCCAGCCTCTTAACTTCTTCAGGTGACTCCTAAACCCAAGGGAGAGACCTAAATGATACCTACAAACATCACACATGCAAATACCTTTCCACGACCTTGTAACTAGATCAGTGGTGGGAGATTGCAGGATTGCGAAAAGATTCGATTGATTCTTGCTTGCGGACCATTTGGTGGAAAAAAAATTTCATATTCGTCAATGGGTTGGTAGTGGGGGATGCTCTGATCATGTTCCTATTTTTCTTGAATTAAATGATGGTCTTATTAAACCACCCTGCCCACTGAAGTTTAACAAGATTTGGCTGAAGGATCCAACCTTTTTTTAATTATTCCAATTTGTTTGGATTCCATTCCAGCCTGAAAACCACATCTCAACTGCTTTTCAATTTGCAGAGAACATTAAGCGCTTGAGGGGTCCAATCAAGAGGCGGCGAACAAAAGACTTAGGGAGAACCAGGAACTTAAACAGAATGAAGAAGAGTTAGCTAGCATTGCATTAAGTGATGGGGGTGGTTTCTTGAATCAGGAATCTAAGGATAATTTGGTTAGATTGGAAGGTCATCGGAACACACTCCTTTTGGAGTTGGAGGAGACATGGCAGTTAAAGAGTAGGGCTATTTGGTTGGAGAGTGGTGATGAAAATTCCAAGTTTTTTCACACCTACACCAAAGGGAGACGCTCTTCCAATACTATTTAGAGCCTGACGGATCACCTGGGTGCTTAACACAATACTTTTGATGGTATGGCTCGGGTTGGGGTTACTCAATTTCGGAATCTCTTTAAGGCAAACGACAGGGTTAATATTGGGGAAGTCATCCAGGTGGCACAACTTTTTCCGCGCTTTGTGGATGGGGCGGACAACAAGATGCTGATGGAAGAAATCACTGTTGAAGAATTAAAAGAGGTCCTTTCTTGCTTTCAGAAGGACAAAAGCACTGGGCCTAATGGGTGGACTATTGAATTTTTCTGGAATTCTTTGATTACATCGGGGGAGATCTACTCAAATTGGTTGAAGATACTCGTCAAGAGGGAAGGATTCTGGCTAGCATTAATTCTACTTTCATAGCTTTAATCCCTAAGACAGACTCCCCATCTTCTCTAAATGATTTTAGACCAATTTCATTATGCAATTGTGTTTACAAAATTGTAACCAAAATCATAACACGGCGCCTCAAGGCTATCCTCTCGACCCACATTTCTGAGGAGTAGTTCGGGTTTCTAGAAGGCAGACAAATTCATGAAGCCATTGGGGTTGCACAGGAGGGTTTGCACAGCATTAAAACAAAGAGTTTGAAGGGTGCTATCCTTAAAATTGACTTGTCAAAGGCTTATGATAAAGTAAGTTGGTTTTATCTCTGCCTCCTGCTCACTCATCTTGGCTTTGACATTAATTTCATTAGGTGGATTATGAGCTACATTACTACTGTCTCTTTCTCGATACTTATCAATGGGGCAGCTACTCCCTTCTTCCATTCGAGTTGTGGTTTGAGGCAGGGATGTCCTTTATCTCCTTTGCTATTCTTGTTGGTTGTTGAAGGATTGAGTAGGGCGATCAAGGAGGCCAAAAGGACCGGTTCACTTAGCGGCATTCAAATTGCGCTGGATTTTCATATTACTCATCTACTTTTTGTTGATGATGTTCTCATCTTCTGCTCAGGCTCTTTAAGGGATGGACATCAGTTGAGGAGATTTTGGAACTTTTTTCTAGATCTACCGGGATGGAAATCAATGAGGGGAATCCACTCTGACTACAAACCTCCTTTGTGTGGAGGAGGTGGAGGTTTTCACCAGACTCTTTCCTTTCTCCCATCTTACTTTGTTGGATGGTCTAAAATACTTAGGTTTTAATCTGAAACCGAATGCTTACAAGAAACAGGATTGGCTGTGGTTGATTGAAAAGTTGGAGAAGAGATTAAGAAGTTGGAGTTATAAGTGGCTCTCCAGAGCTGGGAGGCTGACTTTGGTTAAGTCGGTGCTGGAGGCTATTCCTGTTTATTGGATGTCGTTGGCTTGGATTCCTCAGGGTATTCTTGAGAAGGCTAGACGTGTGTGTTTTAGTTTTTTGTGGAACAGTAAAGATGATGCCTTTGTCGCTCCTTGAGCTCGTTGGGACAAGCTTGCTCTTCCTAAAGCCTTGGGGGGTGGGGTTTGAAGAATATCTTTGCTTTCTCCAAAGCACTGGCTGCAAAAGGTGGGTGGAGGTTGATCAAGTCTGGGGGTTTTTGGGCTCAGGTAATGAAATGCAAATATATTGTAAAATCCATGCAAAGGACATTATGTTGTAAATGCAAAATCTAGCCAAAAAGGGCTAAGTATGAAACTCATTGTAAAATCCATGCAATGTGTTTATGAACACACATGGATTCAGGTCATCCATACATGTCAGCATTTGTAGTGGTTATTCCTCACCTAGTCCTGCGAGGCAAGGAGGTGAGAGGGAGCAAGGGACAAGCTCAAGATTGCCCCCTAGAGTCTCAAGTTACGGTTTGTCGGACACCGAGTTTGGCGGCTCTAAAAAAGAACCTCACGGAGTCTTCGGATACGGATGTGAGTTGTGAGATACTTGTTAGATGACTAGTGGTGGTTTCCCTGCACTATACCCATTTGTGAGGCACCGCCCTTCCTCGTGTTCTGTCATGGCATACTTACCTCAGTGGACCCCGCTTTCCCGAGTTGTCTGAAGGGTCACATGATCTTCATCCTTGTCTTCCCATGTCCTTTTCCTTGTTGTCCACATCACCTAAAGTCAACAAAGTGGTCAATTCTATAAGATGTGCATAGCATTTTAGTCTTTTGGAGGTGGTGGGCCCACCTCACCAGGGGCCTTGTATTATCTCGAGATTTAATGTATTTTTTATCACCATGTTATCATTGTATTGCTTAGTAATGTACTAACTTGTATAATTGAGCCTTGTCACTCCATGATTGCATACAAGTATTTAGCTAGCACTATTGTTGACCAGATTTGACTTGGTCAAACTGAGTTGACTAGGCCAAAAATGGGCCCGAAAAAATGTTGCAATCGCAATTTCGATTTCGGTCAATTATTATCTACAAGGATCCCATATGAGCATGCAGGTGTCAGAATTGCAAAAGACTAAAGCATTTGAGAAATTTTTAATTAATATTGGTCAAATTTGACCTGTTTTAATTAAAAATTATGGATTTTGGACAAATAATGCCTAAGTGATGGATCGGGGTCGTTCGAGTAGTCATCCCTACTACTTTAGGTGTCCACGATCGCATTGCAGCAAACGGTTCGGCAATCCGAGCAATAAAAGTGGTTCAAAAGCCCAATTTTCAGCTTCAGCCATATAAACCAGCAAAAATTACATGGAAAATCAGAATTTGACTAAGGCAACTATAGGCAAATGGCAAAGGTAAAGGTAATTTCTAAAGGTAAAATGGTAATGTTTGATATATTATTGGCACATTGTGGGGCCCTCTCCATGGCAGCTCAACATAAGAGGTCGAATTGGCCCATTGGGGCGTTTTTTTCTCCACCTAGGGGAATTCGATTTGATGGTTTCTTTGTATGTGGGGCCTTGTGTATTATGTTGGGGGGATAAAACATCCCATAGACACCCCCCAACCATGTTATATTGTTGTATGGACCCCACATGGGTCCCCCTCTCTCCTCTAGTGCGCTTTCCTTGGGTAATTCGCACCCCCACCTAGAGATGATCTCCACCATTCGATTTTGTGGATTGGGGAGGGATCTCAACACTCCATTTTGGGGGGAAACCTAATTTGGGAGTTGCATTCCTCTATAAGAGAGAGCATTCCCCCATTGTGAAGCCTCTTGGCATTTTGTACACTTGTGACTTGTGAATAGAGAAGCATCTCCTTCGATCTTCTTGTGCATGGTGATTGAGTGTTTTGATGTTGATTATTAGCATATTGCTGGTGTATTGTTGAGTGTTTATGCGGTGTCTCTATCCATCCTTGGCCAAAACGAATCTGCAGGTGAAAACGACCATCAGAGGGGGGCGCAGCTCTTGAGCCAGCAGCTCCACGTTGGGCTCTCTCTCTCCGTGTTTCAGCAAAGGGAAGTGAACTTATACTTGTTATCTCACTTTTCTTCATCATTTGTCGTTTATTTGTTGATATTTCCTTGCCATTTGCCATAGTTTTTTATTCATCTCTCTCTCTGGCAAGTACAAGGGCGCACTTGGTCATCTGGCTGCTCTAAACGCTAAGGGAAACACTTGGCTGCTCAACACTTGGACTTCAGCATTTGTTTTCATCATCAAACTCTTCTTCTCCATTGCTTCAGGTAGGCAATCCATGCTTGTTTCTCTCATTTCCAATTCCATTGTGAATGCTTAGCTGCAAAACACTAAATAAACCCTAAAAATTAAAATCTACAAATTTAACCGTAGGAATTCAATTTTCTTTCCAAACCCGCTTATTATTGGTCCCTAAAAGCTTATATCTCAAGTTTGGTTAGATTCCGACTCCATTTACCCATAGTTTAGGCACTAGTCCACTTGGCAAAAACGCCCCCTAGGGGCGTTTTTCCCTTTCAGCCTGTTGGGTGTGTTTTGGAGTTCTAAGTACTTGTTATTTGTGTTTAAAACATCTTGTTACCTTACGATATCAAGTATCAATAGCTAGAAGTGATTAAATGCCTTAATTTTACTCTACCCTAGGTCCACCAGCATCAGAATCAGTCTCTCCCTTGGGCAGTTTTTCTTCCATCAATCACTCCTTGCATCATTCACTATCCTAGTTGATTTTCAGCCGCATAAATCTATTATTTTCATCATAAGTTATTGCTGGTCACTTATCACATCACTGTCATTTCACTGCTCGTGTCCATCAATTGGTTGAAGTCGAACATAGGAGCTCATCTACACTCATTCTGTGTTTTCATCTCTTATTCTTTTGGGTTTGGGTGTATTTGTTGTCTCTCAACCATCACTGGTTGAGCGGGGTCTCCCCCCTGACTTGGCCAAGTGCTTCGTCTAAAGTGACAGTGGCCTTGTCCGCTATGACTTCCGTTTCTCTGAGCGGAGGACTTGGCTGCTGCCGGTTACAACTTCCTAGTTGTCCCCTCTACCGTCCATATTGGGATATCTACCACAAACAACTAGAGATAGTGTGATAACACTACCACACTAGTTCTGGAATCTGCCAGCAAAAGAAACAAGTGTGTGGCCACAAAAATTGGGAAAGTGTACTGTTCATTGAGATTAAACAAATCATGAAACACACCTATAGATTGATCAAATGCCTCCCATCTGCAGTCACGATAGAGCTTGTTGAATACCTATTGGCCTCAGCCCTCAATGATGAACCTCATGGGTCATTAAAAGGATAGAAGTATGATAGCTGGAATATTGTAACTGTGCCAATTCAAGCATTGAAGTCTCCAAGGACAAGGATGTCACGTAGAGTATAAAATTTCACGATATTGAATATCAACCCAGGAAGGAAGAATCACTGACCATTGACAAGCATACGCAGAGTAGGTGGGGGCCATGTAGCAGGTCGCAAAATAAAGTTTCTTTGGAGGGATCTTCTTTCCATTAAGATCCATAAAAATAGAGCCAACATCTCAGATCATTCCAAAATAATAGAGGGGGCCAGGTGGTCCCGAAATCAGAAAGCAATCCCACTGGACACTTCGGACCCACAATGGAGTTCTTGTCCATGCATTAAAACCCAGGGATATCCTGTGTATGTAGCTAGTGATATCTCGTTTGTCTCATGAGTTTCCATGAAGAAGATATATGTATTGTGAATTCAATCATCAAAAGAACCTCAATAGAAGAAGATTGACCCAACACAGTTCTGTACTGCAGCTGAAGTAGTAGGATGAGATTCCCTGACCTAGAGTCGAGAGGGGGTTGTCAGAACTCAGAATGGGTCGGAGTTTAGACCACCTTAACATAGATCGGTCTCTGACCCATGTGCTTCCAAGCGAATTATAGCCCACTTTGCTTGCCTCCTAGCTTAAATCACCTTGGTTCTGTTCTCCTTGCACTCTTCATGTTGGAATCTACATTGGTATTCATCAATTTAGATTTGATTAGGCCAATTGAACAACATTTTTTGGAACCCCAGGACTCTCGTCTATCCCATATTGTGCAAAAGCAGATAATCAATGAACCATCTCAGTTGAACCAAACCATGTCTGCAGATATATTAGTCAGGCCCAAGTCTGGAGGTAAAAAGGCAATTGTTGTTTCGTTCCATCTCCTTACTTGGACATCCCCTTGACTCGCAAATTAATATACCGTTGTCTTTCCTCTTCGACATTGATCTGAATGACTACATACACTCCTGGGAAGGTTTAAAGTCCTCTCGCACTTTAAGCCCAGAAATCAGTATTCATAGATGCCATTTATGCAGCCAAGCCTTTCTCCTCTCCTTTGCCGGCAACCAATTCTGCTCAAAAAGTGGCTCTCTCTTCTGAATTGTTGTTGATTGAATTTGTGCCAATAGAATATATAGTTCTGTAAGCAATACTCACAAAATGATTATAGTTCTGTAAGCAATACTCCCAAAATGGTGATTTGTCAGTTATCACTTTTTTATAATTTGAATGTGCTTCATGAATAAAAACATGTGTTTTCTCTTTGGATTAAGGGTTTGGGCTGTGGATTGAGGTATGCGGATCTTCATAAACTTTAACAGTCAAATCGTCCACGTTTAAGTACTCCCTTCTCTCACAAACAAAAAATCTCATGGTCTCTATTATTCTCATTCTTCTTATTATTATTTTTATTTGTCTTCTTATTATTATTTTTATTTGTTTACCGTTGACAGTTGACAATGCACGCATTGCTGAACCCTCGCGATTAGGAGCTGAAATTTTACGGAATTGTTATTTTAGTGATGCCAACCCATCGAGTCTTTCTTCACGTATACAGAGTGCAACCCTTCTACTACAGCTTCTCTCCTCGGAACTTTCAAAATTCAAATACATTTACAGAGACCCAAAAGAGTAGGGATAAGAAAGAGTACCATTTTTGTGAGTGGAGAGCAGAAACGCAGCCAAGACAGTGGTCTCGCGCCCTTGGGGTTTGCCCTTCTTTGGCAGAGAATGGTATTTGGCCAACACCAGTTCCGCCACCCTCTCTCCCCAGCTTTTTTCTGCTGCGTCTCCTTCCATGACACTACCTTACACTTCAACTTCTGCTACCTTCGCTGTCCTTTCACCCAAATATTCCCCTGCTCATTCAGAATGGCCCTGCTCACTTCCCGGAGATCCATCACATTGCTTCTTCTCCAGCAGGGACGCTGTTGGGTGATCAAAATCCCAAAATAAAAGTTTGGAAAAACGAAGGCGTCATCTTTAATTGGACTACATTTGTCTTGCGATAATAATATGCTTACAAAATCATGCAGGATGAGAATATTAACCCAAAAGATAACAATGGCAGTGACCATCTATTAAAATAATTGATGATGAGTTGTTGGTATAAATTTGTTCTTAATAGGGAAAAGTTTAACAATGTAATTGGCTCAGTTTTTATTGATACAGTATCAAGATCTTGAAACTATTTGGTAATCTACAAGGGCACAAGGGCAGAGACAAACCGGATAGGAACCTTCGATTGGCCCCCCCGGTGCTGACCTACCCATGTGGTTTCTTTGACGGAGCTGCTGTTTGCAATTCTGGGGGGGGCGGTGCTGGAGCCGTTATCCACCTTTCTAATGATATGTCCATCCATCTCTGGCTTAACCTGGGCAGTGGTTCCAATACAAGGAGCGAGCTTTGTGCTCTTTGGTTATTACTTTTCTGGGCCCACTTGCGGGACATCACCACCCTTGTGGTTTTTGGCGACTCACTTTCCATCATCTCCTGGGCGAAAGGCAAAGCCACTCTTAATAATTTGTTGCTTAAGCACTGGATGGATGCGGCCCTGTTGTTAATTAAAAAATTTCAACACATTCATTTCGCCCATGTATACCGGGAAGTGAACTCGGTGGCGGACATGCTATCTAAAAAGGCGCTCAGCTCTGAACCTGGGATCATCATGTGGCAGGAATGGCGGGAGGACTCGTTGTTTTCACAGGGCACCCATCTTCTTCATTGGACTTGATTTTTTGCTTTATACTACTTTTTTAGCTTTATTATGCTGCTATCTGGATATCTTTTGCGAGCAGCTTTACTTACATATGCTGTTAGTTCTTTGTGCAGATATCTCTTAGAGGCTGTTTCCAACTTCTTGTTGGACATTTTGTATACATCTTCTATATGTGGCTATATTGACTATGCTTGCTTGGTTATGTTTTGACATACTTAGCACTGCTGGACATAAATTTTATTTTGGATACTTGGCAGTCTGGGATGTTGTATTATTCTGGTGTACTTTGTTTTATGATGGGACTCTTAGATGGTTTTTAGTGTTTGATGAACCTGTTTCTCCTCCGGGAGGGGTTCATGTTATTTATGTGTGAACATATGGCTCTTATTATGGTTTTCTCGGGTGATGTTGTTGGCAATATGGCCATTGTTTTGACATGACACATTTGCTCCACAGGGCAGCGATGAGTTGTATGCTTTTTCTGACAGTTGGCACTATTTACTATTTCGTATATTAATAGTAAGTTATATTTTTCTGTGAAAAAAAAAAATCTACAAGGGCACAAATTTCCATTTGGATGAGATGTTTTTGGAAATTAGGTTGTTAATTGATTTTTTTATATTCAAAGAAGACAATCTTTTAGCCAATCATAAGTACTTTAAAGTCATATTTTAAAACTTAATATCTTGTTTATAAGTTTTCTTTCCTTATTTTATAGAATTTATTTATTCTATATTGAGTGTAAAAAATTAAATCAATTATATTATGAATAACTTTTTAGAAATGCCTTTATTACCATAAAATTTCCTACCTATAAAGAAGGACAAAATCATATCCCTTTGCAAGGTCCTTCAGGCATATGAGCAAATACAAAATCATATCCTTTTGAATATTACTTTGTTTCGAGGTTTGAAAGGTCCACATATCAAAGTAATATATTAAAAACAAGTTTATTCGCTACAGCTACATCCTATTAGAACCATGTATTCAGTAAAAGAACAAGTATTAAACTAAAGTCTACTCCATAGAATTAGCTAGAATAGTTCTAGTTTATTTTTTTTTCTTTTGTTTTTGGTAAAGTTACATAAATAACTCATGCATATATAATTTAAGCACATTAAAGATCGCACTTAAGTATTATTTTCACACAGGAAAAAAACAACTTTATATTAAGAAAAAGTTGCTATCAACAAGTACATCATAAACAGAGAAGTGAGCTACTTCTCATTCACATAACCTCGAAATAACAATCCATCACAACTTCCATCCATCAAGTGGATAACCTTCCATACAAATGCATGTTTCTCAAAACAAGTTGATATTCAACGAAACCTACTACCAGACAGTAAAGGCTCTCATAAATTAGTCAGCATTATAGTAAGGAAATTGATCAGAAATAAGGAGATCTCCATTCAAAAATTCTTCCACAAATATCCAGTCGTCCATTTTTCCCAATCTTCTCTTTGATAAAGAGTCTGCAACCACATTTGCTTCCCGATATATATGAGTGAACTAAATCTGCTCAAAAGAGGAGATTAGATGCTTGACCGTAGACATCCAGTGGCTTAAAATCAGTGCCAGCCCGAGATACCAATCGATGATACATTTGGAATCCCCAAATACACGAATAGAATGAAGACCTCTCTCGTTTGCGAACCATAAAATCCCCCATAATGCGAGAAGTTCTTATTCGAATTTGAGCCTAAGCTAGCCATGAAAGATAAATGGAAGACATGATTCATGGACAGTTTCAAAACAGCACCTGCTCCACAGAGTCCCTCCTTGGCTGCTCCATCGAAATATCCCAGAGGAAAAGAGAAGGAAGACTCAGTTAAATTTATCAGCCTTGGCGCCCTCGTTATCTCCTGCCCTTTTGATTCAAGATAGAGTGCCAATATTTTTGTAGCCACTATCTCCACAGACGCCTTCCTGTTGTTAAAGATAGAATCATTGCAGGATTTCCAAATGCCCCATAATATGAAAGATAGGAAGTGATGATTGGTTGATCGAATTAGGTGCTTATTTTCATATGACTCCTAACAGGTAGTGGTTATGTGAGTATGAAAGGAATAATGGAGGGGATGTCCTCCTAAAAGATGATTCGCTATCCAAAATCATAGGGTGCAAAAAAGTGAAGTTATTAATGAAGGATGGAAGGATTAGAACCCTTCCTAGCGTTTTGCACATTCCAAATATGACCATAAACCTAATATCTATTAGCACAATGATCGATGTAGGTATAAATATGGTATTCGAAAAATACATATGTAAAATGGTTCAAGGAGAAATGGTTTTGATGAGGGGAGTTCAGTGTGGAACTATGTACAAGTTATTGGGATGCACCGTCACTAATGGGTGTAACAAATCTATTGTTCCTGGGAATAAAAGTGAAGAAAGCAAATATATTGATGTCTCTAGAGGAGAAATTATGTTGTGGCATCAAATATTGGGACATATTGGAGAGAAGGGACCTCAAGCATTACAAGGTAAAAGTATGGTTGAAGGTATGTCTAATTGCAAACTAGATTTTGATTTCTATGAGCATTGTTTATATAGGAGGCAGAATCCAGTGAAATCCCCTTATGATGCTACAAGGGAAAAGGAGATCCTGGAGTTAGTACAAAGTGATGTGTTTGGTTCTATACATGTTCCATCATTGGGAGGATCTATATATAATGTGTCATTTATAGATGATTTCTCGAGGAATACATTGTTGTATTTATTAAAAAGTAAGTCTGAGGTTTTCAGTGAATTCAAGAAGTTAAAGGATCTTGTAGAAAACCAAATAGGAAGGAAAATAAAAGTGTTGAGAAGTGATAACGGAGGTGAATTATGTGTTAAAGAGTTTGATCAGTTCTACAAACATTGTGGTATAACACGACAAACTACAACTTCGTATACACCCCAACGAAATGGGTTTGTAGAAAGGATATGTTAGAATTTTGATACTTCCAAGATGGTTATGTTAGATCTTCAAACAATTTGCATTATTGTCACAATAATCATAAATAATAGGATCATTGAAATATATACAAGCACAACATATCCAAAGAACGCAAACATTTACCCTGGGAAAACCCTCTCACGGGAAAAACCCAGCAAAACTTCTTCAATATAGATTCGTCAAAAAGTACAATGTCAATCTCATACAATAACTCGAGAATAAGATAAAATAGAAACCCCAAGAAAAGATGTCTTTAATGCAACTATTATTTCTCCCAAGCAAACTTGTCCTTCTTCTTCTACTCATGCAAACTTGCTTGAGTGAGATGATACACTAAATGAGCTAGGCTCCACTCTATTTATACTAGTTACAAACTGGCCTTTTTACTTAACTGGGCCAACCTGACTTTCCCTAACTTGGCCGACTTGACTAGGGCAGTTTTTCCCATTGTTTGGGGTAGTTTAACCATTGAGCCAACTTGTCTATTTTACATTATTTATTTTATGGTTTTTACATAATCAAATACAATATGAATATTTCCCGAAGGAAGTACAATAAAAATACAATAAGAATATCTTCCAAAGTTACATTCTTCAACACTCCCTCTTAACAAGGAAGGTATTCTTATAGTGCTATCATCATCATCACTATTGTTGCAACTCTATACTCTGACCATTGACTTCTGACATCTCTCTCGAATCTATACATCACTATAATTTTTTAACCATCTGGTGGGTCCAACCCAAGAGCATACATTACGTCTCACACAACGACCACCTGTGTTACCTCACCCTTTATTTTGAACGAGCAAGCCATCCGGTGGGACATCTATCCCAGGAGCGTACATTATGTCGCACACCGCAACCACCTTTGTTACCTCACGACATGTCTAGATCATCTCGTGAGTGTAGCCTAGGAGACTCAATTACGTCACATAACCTGTGACTACCTACTACCACGTCACATCTCAACATCAGGACAACACAACCTTGTGAGTGTAGCCTAGGAGACTCAATTATGTCACATTACCCATGACTACCTGCTACCATGTCACCTCATGTGGAGAATATCCTAGGTCTGAAACATGTGTCTTTGCACATGTGTGTTTTCCAGCATAGCACTGCAGTCAGGAGACTCAATTACGTCACACACAGTGACTACCTACTGCATCCTCAGGGGTGTATTCTAGGAGACTCAGTTACGTCACATAACCCGTGACTACCCACTACAACCCTATGAGTGTAGTTCAGGAGACTCAATTACATCACATAACCCATGACAACCCACTACAACCTCACATATGAAGTGGACAGACGCCTAGGATCTCAATTACGTTACTATGTGACTACCTGTGTGTCACACATGCTATGTTACTCATCACTCCCTCTTGATCTAGACCAGTCCAAGCTTGTCCCTAAAGCACTCAAACTTCACTCTCAACAGAGGATTGGTCAACACATCGGTTATCTGCTCCTCTGTCACTACATACTGGAGCCTCATTGCTCCTCTGTCACTACATACTGGAGCCTCATTGCTCCTCTCTACACCATATCCCTGATATAGTGATACCTGATCTCGATGTGCCTTGAATTGTCATGAAACACAACTCTGGTTGTCACAGAGAATACAAGTCGCCTCTAACTCGAGATCGAACAAAACTGCCAGTAACTTTCGAAGCCACACTACCTCGCAACTAACCAAACAAGCTGCCATGTGCTCTGCTTTGACTGTACTGAGTGCCACACTTGTCTAATTCCTACTGAACCATGAGATCATACCATATCCCAAACTAAAGCAACACCTTGATGTGCTCTTTCTATCTATGACACTACCAACCCGATCCACATCAACATAACCCTGCAGGTTAATCTTCTCACCTGACACATATCTGAATCCATAATCAATCGTACCCCTCAGGTACCTCAGGTATCAGGTGAACACGTCTCAACTCTACCATGTACTGACTCAATGTGTTCACCGCAAAGCATATATCCGACCTCGTGTTCATTAAGTACATCAATGAACCAATCATCTGCCTGTATACCATGGCATCCACTATATATGAAGAAGTATCACACAACAACTTCAAATTCAATGCTATTGGTGTAGCCATGGCCTTGCAATCTCTTTAGGATCTCTACCGCATATTTCCCTAGACTCAGGAAAATTTCTTTTGGATTCTGCCACACCACATCTGGAGTGCCTGTTTCAAACTGTACAAGGCCTTCTTCAATTTGCACACATGCGTCTTTCTGTCATGTGTCTCAAATCCTAGTGGCTGCTCCACATACACTTCCTCTTCTACTACATTGTTTAGGGAGGTAGTCTTCACTTCCATATGGTGTTCCTTCCACTTCATCACTGCAGCTATTGCAAGTATAGCTCTGATTGAAGTGTATCTTGCTATAGGAGCAACAACGTCTCACCACAATTGACTCCCTCTTTCTAAGAGAAACCATGAACCTTTCTGTGTACTTCTGTAGTATGCTGAATTTGTAAATCTTCTTCTTGAATTTCATCACAAATATCATCATCCTTCTCTTGTAGGTCATAACACACAATTTTTCCTACAAGTCAAATCCAGTCGCATGATTAGTAGCATTCCATGTAATGACAACTTCTTATGCATAATGCACACAGTCATGTAACCAATGCATCTTAGCCAATGATTCAACACAACACTCATCCATATCCCGTATACACACGGTAACTATCTATATGCCTTCCATCTCTATTGGAACACACTATTAAGAGCATGCACTGCTCTCAATCATGTTAGCAAAGAGGTTTCATCCTAGACCAAATCCATCTAGGACTCATGAGATGTTGTGCAACACTATAGGCCACTTACCCATAACATGCACTACATGAGCCTACTACTAGTCAATCTTAGTCATATATAAATGCATAAAAGACAATTGTATCACAGGCCTACATGTAACGGTTGTTAGAGTTTGCACTTTAATTCAATTTAGTTAGATCGTTAAATTGAAAGATGGACAAGCACAACAAAACACAAAGACACAAGAATTTTCCTCAGGGAAACCATAAAGGAGAAAACCCCGCAACTTCCTCAAAATAGATTTGTCACTAGTACAATATCAAGCAAGATGGAAGACCCAAAACATAATATGTCTTATGTAGCTCTCTCTCTTTCTCCACCAACAAACTTGTCTTCTCTCTCTCCTTATGCGAACTTGCTTGGTTGAGTGGTATTCAAATGAGAGAGTGATCCTCTCTATTTATACTTTATGTGTGGGTGACCTTTTTCCTAATGGGGCTGACCTCACTATCTTGGTTGGGCCAACCTGTCCTAGGGAGACTAAAAAATACAATTTACATTTGACTTTTGGGGAGCTATTGCCTCGAATTACAATGGAGGTTTTACCTTGATATCCTAGCATGACTAAATATAATAATGACATCCTTGAATGGAGGAAAAACATCTCTGACGGAGGTACAATAAAAATACAAAAAATATAATAATAATAAACAACAGAATATCTTTCGAAGTTACAATTACAACAACACTCGCTCTTAACTAGGAAGGTATTCTCTCGCCACAGTCATCATCACAGCTGGACACGTACTCTAGATCATCATCGTTGGAACATCATCAACACTGGATCATCATCGTCGCTGCTGCATCAATCCTCATCTAGTTGATCATTGACTAGTGACACTCTCGAATCTAGCCATCATGAGAAGTTCTACAGAGCCAACCCTTTTTCATGTTGGATTTATGCCTAGCTCTCATTTAGGTCTTCATCATCTCCATGAGAAATCCATCAAGTAGGTACAACCCAAGACCACACATTTCATTGCCACAAAAATCACCTGCATCTCCTACTATCATATCATCGTATCCAGATCATCTCATCATCACACATAGAGCAACCCAGGTGCACACCTCATGTCCAATAGACCACCTGTGTCTCCCACCCAGTGGGTATAGCCCAGGATCACCTCAGGTGCATTACGTCTCTCACGGTCAACTCGCGTCTCCAACACGTGGATACAGCCCAGGACCACCCCAGGTGCATTACATCCCAAGGACCACTTGCGGTTTCCACCATGTGAGAACCATCCTAGGCACACCCTAGGTGTCTTTTGGACCGTTGGACCTCTCAACATCTCCAACATGTGGATACAACCCAGGAGCACGCAGGTGCATTACGTACCGTGGACCACCTACGTCTTCCACCATGTGAGAACTAGCCATCGTGCACCTGCGTCTTCCGGTCTCATCACTCCCTCTTTCGGGGAACATCGATCTGGATAACACAAAGCCTCTCTCTGAAGTACTCGAACTTCACTCTCGCTAATGGCTTGGTCAACACATCGACTATCTGCTCGTCCGTCGCTACATACTGGAGCTTCACTGCTCCTCTCTGCACCATATCCCGAATATAGTGATACTTGATCTCAATATGCTTCGACTTTTCATGGAAAATCGGGTTCTCACTCAACTTCACACAACTTTGGTTGTCACAGAAGATACAAGTCGCCTCTAACTCGAGATAAAACAAATTTGATAGTAGCTTCCGAAGCCATACTTCTTCACAACTAGCCGAACAAGCTACACCATACTCTGCTTCAGCTGTACTCAATGCCACACATGACTTCTTCCTGCTAAACTAGGAGATCATATCGGATCCAAAATTGAAGCAACATACTGAAGTGCTCTTCCTGTCTGTGGCACTACCTGCCCAATCCGAATCAACATAACCATGTAGGTTAATCCTCTGATTCGTCTCATACTTGAGCCCATACTTAGTTGTACCCTTCAGGTACCTCAATATATGTTTTGCAGCAATCAGGTGAGCATGTCTTAGATCTGTCAAGAACTAGCTCAAGGTGTTCCCAACAAAACGTATGTCTCACCTCGTGTTCGTTAAGTACATCAAATAACCAATCATATGCCTATACATCGTGGCATCAACTATATCTGATGAAGCATCACACAGTAGCTTCAAGTTCGATGCCATAGGTGTGGCCATTGCCTTGCAGTCCATCATTCTGAACCTCTTCAGAATCTCCACTGCATACTTTCCTTAACCAAGGAAAATTCCATCCTCACTCTGCCACACCTCCATGCCTAAGAAATAGTGCATCATCCCCAGGTCTTTCATCTCGAACTATGCGGCAAGATTTCTCTTCGTATCTGCAATGAGCTCATCCTCCCCTATTACAAAAAGGTAATCTACATAAAGTAGTAGTATCATTGGTCTTTCACCCTCAACCTTGAAGTAAAGGTTGGAATCTGCTTTACTCTTGCTAAAGCCTAAGCTCATCAGAAGGTTGTCCATCCTGCCGTACCATGTCCCGGGTTCCTGCTTCAAGCCATACAAGGATTTCTTCAACTTGCACATATGAGTCTGTCTTTCACATGTCTCAAATCCCAGTGGCTACTCCACGTACACTTCCTCTTCTACTACACCATTCAAGAATACTATATTGACATCCATCTGGTGTACCTTCCATTTCATTACTACAGCCAATGCAAGTATAGATCTGATGGAAGTGTATCTTGCTATAGGTGCAAATGTCTCCTCGTAGTCTATACCTTCCTTATGGGAGAAGCCACATGCCACAAATATTGCATTGTGTTTTTCAATGCTACCATCTATAGCATGCTTGATATTGTAGATCCACTTCGAAGTCACAACAGACTTCCCGACTAGTCTTGGAACTATCTCCCAGACATCATTCTTCATAATTTCCTAGTACTTCTCGATCATGGCATCCTTCCATTCCTTCTTCTATGTTGCTTCCTCATAATTTGAAGGTTCTTTATCAATGATGTCACATAGCAGGGCCACATAGTTGGAGTATGTTCTAGGTCTCTTGCTTTCTCTATGCATCCCATCTGGAGCACCATACTTCTCTGCATCTTATATTGCTTCCTGTGCCCGTGTTGGTCTTCTTTTGTGGGATTTATTCTCACTAGGTGGATCTATAGGTTCTTGTGGTTCTGTAATGTCGCGGTCTTCATTATATTCTTGAATTGCTTCTTCCATAACCGTGTCTCTGGTTTTGGGAACTTCAGGTTCTTCAATTTCTTCATTGTATTATTGGTCTACATTGTATTAATGAGTTGGTTAATAAGTTAGTGAGTTAGTGGTAGCGGGGCAAGCTAAGTGTGCCCTATAAAGATGTAATAGGAGGGAAGTTTTGGGGTTTCTCTCTGTTGGTTATTGTATTCAGGTTATTATTGTTGTTATATTTTGAGTCTATAAGGAAGCGTTAGGTTGTATCTGTCAGATTTATTTTGGGGAATCTGAGTCGTTGATCTACAGGATGTGTGCGCAAATCCTTTGTAAGTCATGAAGATATCTGTAAGTCATACCTGAAGTGCTTATTTGGTTGCGACTCATAATAAAAGACAAGCGCTTTCGTGGTTTTTCCCAAATGGGTTTCCACGTTAAACATGGTGTTTTATGTGTTGTGATGTGTGATGTGATGTGATTTGATATGTGTTTATTTCCTCTGTTGAATACTTATATGAATGCATTATCGAGATAAGTGTATGTAATGTGAATTCAATTATAATATGAGTACATTAATCTAGCGAAGTTAAGGGTTCCGTCGAAGTGATGTATGTGTCGAGGCCCTAATTCTGTCGATGTCCTAGAATAGAATGTGTTAATGAGTGTGTTTCATGTCGGGCTATTCCCATTCTGCATTGTAGAAGCTTGGTTCCTGTAGTCCCCATAGGTACTTCGAGTGAGACTTCATCTGCTTTGTAGGTGTTTCCGAAAGGGATTCATTCCCTTTCGGGGTGGTATCTGTGTGCAGGGTGTTTTTTTGGTGTGTTATTGAATGTTGAACCCTGGTCGAAGTAGAAGTGCGTCACCTGTTGGAGATACTGGATCTGGTATGGCTCAAATTCAGTTGCAGTTAGCAAACTTCTCTGTGCAAATCCAAGATATCAAGAAGGGTAAAGAAAAGCGAGAGGACATTTGGTGCACTAGATGCAAAGAAGATGGACATTCTAAAGATCAATGTACATCGTTTCATGATTATCACAATGCTGGTAACCCAAGTCCATTCACTAGTGGAAAAAGTCAAAAGTATGATGAAACGTTTCAACGGTTTGCTAAATTTCATCGTTTCACATACCATCGGAATTGCGACGAAAAGCCCAATTTTCGTCAAAATTTCCACAACGGCATTTTGACTTTCCCAAAGTTCGTTAGAATTGTGACGAAAATTGTGCTTTTCGTTGCAATTTGGACAGTATGTGAAACGACGAAATTCAACAAAACGTCGAAACTTTTCGTCGGACTTTTGAATTTTTCCACTAGTGATTAAATCCTGTTGTATGGTGTAGAATTTGTCAGACTAAAGGGCACCGACCGGAAGAATGCTACTTATTACAAAAGATGGTAAGTACTCCTTAAAACTTGTCGTGTAATTTTTTTAGCTCTATCGGACATGACGAGAAACATTGTTGAGCATACCAGTTGCTCATTGAGCACACTATAGACACATTTCTTATGAAGGGAGAAGGTCAAACTGAGAGAAATGATGTACAGTTTAATCAACCGCAAGGTAGATTCAGAGGTCATGGACGAGGAGGATTTGGTCGAGGCTGAGGACAACTCATTGGTTATAAGTGTGGTACACCTGGACATTATGCTAGAGATTGTCCGCACCCTACCACAACTTGCACGTATTGTAGAGCAATAGATCATACCATTGAAGACTATTCGCAAATTATAGTGAAATGGAAGGAAAAGCAGAACCAGAACCAAAACCAAAACTAGAACCATAATCAAAATGTACAGAATATCTCCGCAGAACCGAGACCAAACTAGCCTACTATCACTGTAGTAACAAGAGGTGGAGCTACGACGAGTGGAGACAATAATGGTTATAATAATCTAAGAGATCCGAGAGTAAGGCCAATAGCTCAGAAGCCACCACAGTTCAATGTTCAAAAGGAGAAAGGTATATTATATGAATCTTGTGACAAATTTATGAAGGGTCCGTCGATACCCTCCCTGCCAACCATTTCCATAGAAGGACCTGTATATGACATGCCCCCTCGCTTCGATAAGTCTTTGCCAAAGAAGAACCTGGGAAAGTTAAATGCCCTTTATTCTTTCTTAAAAAGTTGATTAGCTTTGGTTAAAGATGATAATGCATTAAAGGAATTACAAATGTTAATTGGGGAGTCTGAACAAGAAGTGAGATCCGAAAAGGTTGTCAATCATATTTAGAAAAGAACAAAAACCGGTAGGGAACTGCGACTTAACACACAGATTGGTGACTATGACATAGATTATGTTATCCTAGTTTTGGGTTCAGATGTGAACATCCTGAACAAATAGACATTGGAATATATGAGTAAGCCGAAGCTATTATGGTCTCCTATTCAGTTACGATTGGCGAATCAACAAAAAGTTATACCATTTGGCAGAATGGCATCCTGGGTCCCTGTTGAAGTGGAGGGACTACGAACATTTGTAGACTTCGAAGTGATAGAAATTGTCGATGACACTAATCCATATCCTGCACTATTGGGGATTGATTGGGCAATACAGAATCATACTATTATCAATTTTAAGAAGAGAGTAGTAACATTTTAAAATGAAGAGATTAGAGTGGTTACACCTTTGTATCCCTTGGAAGGTCAGCGGTATGTCGAACCAGTCAAAGCAGATTATGATGCTCAAGATGTAGATAACATATATAATGTATCCTCTAGGATAAATGATTATATCAATCCTACAACATATGGTACGCTCAGTTGGCGGAGTGTCTGTTCTTGTTCATTTTATTTTGGTGAAGCTCTGTAGAACTAGTAGAACAGGTTGCATGAAGTATCAATGAGAAGGTGTGCTCGTGTGACAAAATCACTTCGATGGGTTGGAACAAAGGTATGTAGTCTCCATACTTATGAAGGTTTACCTAATGTGGATCAATTTATTGATGAATTTGAAGGTAAGGCACCTGAGCAATAACGCTTATTATCCCTGTATGTTTCCTTGAAAGCAACACCAATGAGAAGTTGGGCTACTCATAAGCACTCTGTACCCGGTTGGTCGCAGTGTAGAAGATACTTAGAAATTCGATTTGGAGAAGGAATCCCTTATATTGGAGAAAAATACACAGGGCTTACCAACCCTGCTGATCATTTAGCTACATGTACTACAATCTGGAAAAATATACCTAGGAAAGAGTGGGTACATATGTTCATTCATACACTAGACACCATCCCAAGAAATTGGTATACGTCGCTGGAGCAATGATAAGGAACTGCAGAATGAGACAATTTGGCTTCAAGCTTCAAACAAACATTTAATTATGAGGATGAAAGTCCTACAATAGATATGACTATACAAATTATCAAGGCTAAAACTTTTGAAGAAATTCTAGGACCAATGACTAATCTGCCGCAGTGGACTGCAACAGTGGAGAAAATGATGGAGTGTTACAACATTAGTGGAGAACCAGAAAATGATGACCCAAGAGACATTCATATTCCAGAAAGTGAAGGAAGTCGTGATATGCAAGGACCATAAATTTCATCAGAAAAATTCCTGAAGCCATTAAAGATTAAAAATGTAAATATAGGCTCTACTGAAAACCCAAAGTTTGCAAATATAGGTGATTACTGGGACGATGAAACAATGGAAAAAATTACTGACCTATTGCATGAGTTTCAAGATTTGTTCCCTACTAAGTTTTCATAAATGAAAGGTATTGCCGGCAACTTGGGTGAAATGAAGATTCCACTGAAACCATACGTTAAACTAATTTAGCAAAGACCGTATCGGCTGAATCCGCACTACAAGGAAAAATTCAAAGTAGAGCTCGACATAATGCTTGACACAAGAATTATTGAGCCTGTCGAAGAATCATAATGGATCAGTCCTATGGTGGTCCAAGACAAGAAGACTAGGGAGATTAGGATTTATGTCGACTTGTGGAAGTTGAATGATGCTTTTCTACATGACCCCATTTATAGACGAAGTGCTTGAAAGCATTGGAGGTCAGGAATCCTATTATTTTACAGATGGATTTTTTGGGTATAATCAAATCAAAACTGCTAAGGAGGATCGACATAAGGAAACATTTGTGACATAATGGGGCTTCTTCTAGTACACAATAATTCCTTTTGGCCTAAAGAATGCCCCTACAAATTTTTCACGTATAGTTGTCGTTGCATTTAAGGAATTCATTCATAAGGTTTTAGAAGTATATTTTGATGATTGGACAGTATATGAGCTGCTCAAGAATCATATTGAAAATATGAGGTTGATGTTAGAACACTGTAGACAATATCAAATCTCTTTGAATATGAAGAAATGCATATTTTGTGCCCCATTTGGCATCTTACTGGGACATGTAGTTTGTAAGCAAGGTTTGTTAGTGGATCCTGCAAAGATTACTATTATAGTTGACTTGCCTCTGCCTACTACAGTTCAACAACTACGCACAACTCTGGGTCACACATGATATTACAGGAAATTTATCAAAGGATATGCTCAGATTACAATGTCAATGGAAAAATTACTCAAGAAGGATGCAAAGTTTCACTGGAACGAAGACTACCAGTAGAGTCTCGACCTGTTGAAGGAGAAAATGGTTACAACACCTATTTTGGTATTCCCCGATTGGAAAAAATAATTTCATGTCCATGTTGATGCTTCATCTGTCGCTCTGGGTGCGGTACTTGCTCAACCAGGTGAGGGTTCTATTGACCATCCTATTGCATTTTCTAGTAGGAAAATATCCACTACAAAAAGAAATTATACTGCAACAGAAAGGGAAGGACTTGCTACAAAAGGAAAAGGATAAAGTTCAGAAGGTTGTCGAAGTCGCATGTTCTACAATCCCTGAAGCGGATATTATAGAATAAATGACATCCGAGGAGAAGATACAACGCCTGGAAGATGCTATCTCAGGATATCAACAAAAGGTACATGATTTAGAAGCCAAGCTAGTGTTGAGTACCCCACCTGAATTCATCATGCAGTGACAGGCGTAAGTACAGGAGGTTGTTCAAAACCTTCAAGCAACAGAAGCTTAGGAGGATGAATATGTACGAGGAAGTGTCCCAGTCGTGGGTTGCACTATTTGAAGATGCCAGGCTACAGGAAGTCACCAACAAGATTGGGGTTGTTGAAGTGAAGATTAGCACTTTGTGTGAGTAGTTGAAGACTCTGCAACTGGTTCAAAGAATCAAGAGAGCTTCGGATAGCAAAGAGATGCAACAGGAAATTAATTAGTTGAGAATGCAACATAGGAATCGATCTGAAAGGGTAGAGGCACTTCAGTCTGAAGATAAGCACACCTCATAATTAATTGGGGGTAAGCATTCCTCCATCCATTCAGCAGTAACTCAGGATGTCGAGGTGAGCAACACACATGTTACTACAGAACTGGTTGAAGTTGTTATGCAAAAGAAAGATGAATTCCAGAAGATGGTCGAAGTGAGCAGGAGTGCATACCAAGAATTTCTATTGAAGCTATAGGAACCTGTCTCACAAAACTGAAGTGGCTCGGGACGAGCCACATGTGAGTGTTGGGGGCATGTTCGGCCTAGTATTTTTGGAGTTACCATTTTTGAAGAAACAATTTTGGTGTGGACAAAGACAAAGTGTAAGTGGTTCGGTGAATCGGTCAACTCTAATGAAGCGACCAAGGAAATATGAAAAACAGCCATGTTGATCGAGTCAATGGTCAAAGTTGATTCAGTTAGTTAGGATTGGTCCACATTGTATTAATGATTCAGTTAATAAGTTAGTGGGTTAGTGGGAGCGGGGCAAGCTAAGTGCACCCTATAAATATGTAATAAGAGGGGAGTTTTGGGGTTGCTCTTTGTTGGTTATTTTATTCGGGTTATTATTGATGTTATCTTTTGAGTCTGTAATGAAGTGTTATGCTGTATCTGTCAGATTTATTTTGGGGAAGTCGAGTCGATGATCTGTAGGTTGTGTGCGCATATCCTTTATAAGCCATGAAGAAATATGTAAGTCATACCTGAAGTGCTTATTTGACTGTGACTCATAATAAAAGATACGCGCTTCTGTGGTTTTTCCTAGATGGGTTTCCACGTTAAACATGGTGTTTTATGTGTTGTGATGTGTGATGTGATGTGATTTGATATGTGTTTCTTTCCTTTGTTGAATACTTATATGAATGCATTATCGACATAAGTGTATGTAATGTGAATTCAATTATAATTTGAGTACATTAATCTGGTGAAGTTAAGGGTTTTGTTGTAGCCCTAATTCTGTCGATGTTATATAATAGAATATGTTAATGAATGTGTTGAATGTCGATCTATTCCCCTTCTGCGTTGCAGAAGCCTGGTTCCTGCAGTCCCCATAGGTACTTTGGGTGAGACTTCATCTGCTTTGTAGGTGTTTCCAAAAGGGATTCATTCCCTTTCAGGATGGTAATTGTGTGTGGGGTGTTATTGAGTGTGGAACCCTTATCGAAGTAGACGTGCGACAACACAGTTGATTTGGCTTATGTGCCCCTTTGATAATTTTATCTAATTGTTGTATCTTACTACCATGTTGTGGGATATTACCTTTCTTTGGATGTCCTTCCTTTGGTTTTTCCTTTCCTTGCTCTACTTCTTATATTTTTATTCTAACCTTATCCATTAAAGATTATGTGTTTTGTATTCTTTGTGCCTAGGTTTATATCTTATTAGGGACTTAAGGATTTTCCATGTATTTTCCCTATTTTTATCCTCCTCAGCATTCATTGTATCTACTAGGTTTTCTTCATGCTCCGATGATTTCTCCTGGTTCTCTCTTTCTTTGCTTAAAGTTTCTTGCTCGATGCTCTCTCCATTATTTTTAATGTCCTATTGTGACGGGCCTCAACTTTCATGATCTATACTATTGTGTTTCCGCTTGTTTGGGCTCTCGGTGTTTGAATTTTTTCCCTTCTCTTTTGTTGTGGTGCCTTGAGATGT
Source organism: Larix kaempferi (assembly GCA_027924585.1). Lineage (NCBI taxonomy): Eukaryota > Viridiplantae > Streptophyta > Pinopsida > Pinales > Pinaceae > Larix > Larix kaempferi. The sequence goes on from BSBM01000034.1 coordinate 5,218,223, forward strand.
ACCTTGTTTATCATTTCTTTTGTCCTTCTTCCTTCTTGCCTCTTGTCATATAGTTGTGTTTCTTTTTTCTATTTTTCCACTTTCTTAATCTTATTCCACTTTACCAACTAGTACAAGAAATAATTCTTTCTTTTATTTATCACTCTTCCTCTAGACTAGTTAGACTTAGTGTTTCCAAGGCTATCTATCTCCTGAGATATACTAGTTATCTCATGCTTGTACCATAGTTCCTTATGGTGCTCAAGGATTTCACTCACATTCTTGCTTGCATAGGGATTGAGTATTTCCATCATCGCTCCAAATTGCCAATTTTCCTATTGATCATGTGTGTTCCTCGAACTTATTAGGTATCTCCTTTATGGAGTCCATCTTGGTTTACATGCTAAAATTGCTTTTGAGGATGCTTGTTATGGTCACTAGAGGAATATTGAAACCTTCATTATTTGTTATTGATCCCAACGCCCTTCCTCATACTCCAAACTCTAGGGCATGTTTTAGTGTACCAACATCAGTTCCACCTCTTAAGGTAGATTTCTATGTAGGTGGTCCTTTGGTTCCATTTGAATATTTCATCTTAGAGCTAGCTATTGATCTTGGCTTGATGGTGGAAATCATATTAGATTATGTTTTTTTTTTTAGTTTTAGGAGCTTCAAGAGGAGTTTCATCTCCTTCAATGTGTTGTGGAAGATTTGAGGGCCAAGGTGTTTGGTTGTGGTCCAAATAATCCTATCTTGACATGGAGAGTTGGTTTTTCTAGACTATAATTTGTCATTTTGTTTGGGGATGGTGCCTAACTTTTGGTGTGTATCGGAATTAATGTAAACATTCCTTTTAAATATCTATATAAAGACATACTTTGAGAGTATGTGTCATTCTTGTACCTTCATGGTATATAATTTGCCAACATTATATGTTCTCTATTACTGCCTTGGATGAATGTTGGTGCTTCTTATAATTCAATTATGCATGTAGTAGTAAAGTTGAGTTGCAACATACTTCCATTGTTTTGTATTTCTTATCCCATGATTAGGTCATTTGCTTCCAATGGTATTTGTGATAATAGATTTGTTCTTGGCACCTCACCATAATGCCATTTATTAATATAATCTCTTTCATTGTTGTTATTTCTTTCACTGTTCAATTTATTTTTCCATTTGACTCATTGTACACTTCCAATACACTATTTAAATATTGTATGTTGCCTCTAACATTTTATGTCGGCCCATGGTACTCGTGTTTGGACTTCTATTCCTCTAATGGGGTTATTTGTTATGTCCATTCTTATATCTAATGGGCATCAAGTCATCCTTGGTGATACTTCATTTCTTGTTGCATAGGTCAGTTCTTTGATGACTCTTCTTTGATTCATTTGGCTTTGTGGCTTCGTTTCATTAGGAATCTCTATCTCCTCTTAATTCCTTTATGCATGATGTTGATGCAAGGCTCATTTCTATATTTTGCAGCACCTTCCATCTGGAATATTTAGTATGGATCTTTATTACTTCATCCGATGGATCTTCCAGGCTTGTTTTTTATATTTAGTCTAACCATCGAATCACCTCCCATGGGAAATTTTTGGTTCTCATGATTTATGCTCCAATGGCCCTTCCAATATTATTTCCGATATCAAGTCTTTATCTGGGAACCCTTCAATTTGGGCAATGGCTCTTCCAATTGATCCATCGACGACTATCCTAGGTTTCCGTTGTTATTGGGTTGGCCCACCCATTGGATCACCTTCCATTAGGAATCATAAATACCGCATTATCCTTATTACAACTGATTACTTCTTCTAGGCCTATTTTTATGGAAATCTCGTCGGCCTTTAGACCACTCGTGACTGCTTTCCTTGCATGCATCTGTCACGTCCCCTTCCATCGATCCAATGCAAGGAAAGGAACATGACTACAGATCTTGGGATTTTTAATAAAATCAACCCCATTCATTAGATTCATACATATAAAAACATATGTGTGTGCAGATCTATCAAACACAACGGAAGTAAAATTATTCTACACACATATATCATGCAATTTCCAGCATATTGATAACATTCATCAAATAATTAAAACCTTGCTGAAGTGAAGCAGATAAATAAAATACTTATATTCATGGTGAAATTGTCCCAAGCAACTAGCTATGTCGCTGCAACGTTCCACCCAACCATAGGCCAGTTGTGTTCATCAATCTCTCAACACAACTGCCACCCCCCGAGCTGGGCATGATTTCTATAAGGAAAAAGGGGACTCTCAAGCTCAGCACATCCCAAGCAAACATCACATCTAAGCCAAGTCAGTCCATAGCTGGGTGTATCAGGCTAAATCTGAACCCTCTTCATTTCTGGATGCTTGCACTCAAGCTCAAGCCAAAACAATGGATACCCATAACCCAACATACTCTTTCTACACATAGAAAAAACAATGGTTGGGCATGGATAAACGATTTTACAAAGGGATTTGAAAAACAGGGTTCCCATTGGCTCTCCCAAAACGAACCGTGGAAAGGGGAATTCGACCACAGGGAGCAAAACTGATTTCTCCCATAGGTTATGAGCATTCTAGTTGGCCAAAACGACCTTAATGAAACCCCAAAACGAGCTCCCTCCCTCCCAGCAGCTCTGCAACACCAAAACGCCCTCTTCCCAGCTAGAAAACAAGGAAAAACCATAAAAACGTGGAGGGAAAACACCCAGCAAGCTCATAACTCATGGTAGAGAAAAACTGATGAATGAAGAATGGCTTGGGAGAAATTTCGTGGCTCTTTTCTTGCCCCAAGAAGACAAACATGAATTTACCCAAATGGTGGCTTTCCCATACTCGAATTTGGACAACCATACCTCCCCATTCCCCAAGGCATTAGCTACCTCAACCAAATCTTGGAAGAAATAAATGATTGGGTACAAAAGTCAACATGGGTAGTTGAGGGTTCATGGGTTCTCTCATTGACACTTGGCTTGACTTTATTGGCTCCAAGGGTTTGAATATTTCCCTCCCAATTCCTTGTAAAAGTCATGCCCCCATCTCTTGTTGCATTGCATAGCTAGTTGTGGGTATTTTATTGAAATGCATATTTACATGATACTTGCAATTCCATTGTGCCTAGCTAGCACACAAACCATATGCATCACTAAATCGACGGCGGGGCCTTGTCCTTGAGCTCCTCACCATGATTTTATAACAATATTACATCCTTTACATTTTTATGTAATGGGGTCAAAATCGAGATATTACAATCCCCTCCCCCTTGGAATAACACCGTCCTCGATGTTCCAACACTTAGGAATACATACCCTCTTTACACATGTCCAAAAATTCACAAAATGTGGCAGGTTTGTCCTGTGTTTCATATTTTTACTTTGAACTTTCAGGACCAAGTCCTTTGGCTTCCACAAGCTGCTCCTGCTGGCTTTGATCTTCCAACTCTGCAGGTGGGCATTGCTCCACATCAATCCCTTCCTTTTATTTAACTTCCAGCTGATCTACAAGTCTGGAATTTCATGGCTTCTATCTTTCTTTCCGTCCTGGCAACTATTTGAGGAAGATTTTCAGCCAAACCTCATAGCCTTTGGTCCACCTCCATGGCCAATGTGCACAACTGGCTCTCACTTTGCTCACTAGCAACACTTGGTTGGTAACAATTGCAATCAATGGATTTCAATTTCTCACTTGTGAAATTCATCATGGCAATTCTTGTTAGTCCAAGCATACCACAATATTAAAATCAATCAATTATTTGCTCAATTGACATGGAAAGTCCATGCTTTACTCATGAGACTTCCACACTTTTCATGCTTGCCCCACATACACATGAACTCATTCATGTTCATCCTTTCACAGGGAATTAACTATTTCAACATTCACAATTTATTTCAAGCAAATAAACACAATCTTCTTTCAGTCATGTCATGCATTCAACAATTTTTTTTGTTTCTAAGATGCATCAGGAAAAAGGAAAGAGAAGAGTAAGAGTTTCCCCCTCTTAGTCTTATTCCAATCCGGAGCCACACCACCAATGTGGTTCATGCTCCTTATCCTCTTTCACTTCAATGTGAATGCTTGAATTACCCTTTCTTGGCTATGACACTTAGTGTCTAAGGTCTGTCTAAGGATTTTCAACCAGGGAACCCTTCCCCATTGCTGCCTACAGAACCTTTGGCTGCTAGGACCCACACAATTCCACTAGCATCATCTTTCATTACTGCTCATGCTGAGCTTTTTTAGGACAGTCACATGTCCACATGCATCCTTAGGATGCCTTCATAGTCCTTACTTCCAGCAATACCTACACTCAAACATTGAATAAATTCACATGTTTAGTTTATTTTCATAGGGTTTATCTCTAAACAAGAGTTTAAGAAATCATGTATACACGTATTTCATATTAAATAAGCAAGAAGCTGCAAGATAACCAAATACTTATTTGTATTGGATGTCTTCACTTTATTCCACAGGCTCCTTCTTTGCTTTACAATCCTTGGATCTCTTATGGATACAATAACGAATGTTAGGCCAGCACACGGGCTACTCCAAAATCATTCGAATAGGAAATGCCAAGCTAGTACGCCGACTGGGTTTATCAATTATTCAAGGAATGTTTGGCCAACACGTCGGTTGCTCGACAACCTTCAATGCCCAACCAATACACCGATTGGATTTACCAAGCATTTGTGGTGCCTTGAGGGTCCTTGCTTTCTGCAATAACCAAGGTTTCCAACAAAGAAACAACAGTGTAGTAGCTTGGTTCTCATAAGACTTGTTCATGAAATTTTCATTATCCGAAATGGAAATGAATGAAAATTAAATACTTATCTGTATTGGGAATTTCCTCGCTATTCCACAGGTTTTCTTCTCTACTTTATAAGCCTGGGATCACCCATGGGGTGGATGCTTGGCCAACACACATGCTGCTCCGCAACATCAAGTATTTAATGCCCAACCAGTTCACCGACTGGATTTACCAAGTATTGGTGGTGCCAAACCAGTCCCATACCTGGTTTTCCCTCTCCATTTCCAAGCCAGCACATCCGTCTGGGTCATCATCCAATGGATGGAAACTGCACCACGACCATTTCTAGGTTAAGGCTCTACTACGGAGCCATAGGCATCTTAGGGTTTCCAGTCGGTCTCGGTACCCCACCTTACTGCTGACCCCATAGATATTTTATGCATTCATCAATATAACCACACCTTCACACACCGCAACCCTTCACACACACATCAACTCTTCATCCACACAAGGATGGCACTCCTCCTCCTATGCAAACCAGTGGTTCCCTCTAGGAACTCTATAGGTGACTTTCTTGACTGCATGTTAGCATGGCCCCACAATACCCACTCACACTACACAAGGATGATACCCCTTTGCTACTACACATATCCTCGGGCTTATCCATCCCTTCTAGTGTTCTTTAGTGTGAGCGTAGAAAGGTTACCAATGCCCGTACAATCCTCCTGAGTACCCTTTCTTCACTTTGCCTCTTAATGTGCAACACCAAATTGCATCTGTGTAAGCTGCATATTCTTAGCTAGGGTTACATAATACTCATCTGTTTTGTAGATGTATCTTTTCTTCATTTGTGAAGAATGGGGGCTCCCTTCTCTGAGTCAACAGTCCTTCAGTTTTCCACCCCGATATTTTCACGTTCCATAACCCACACATGCCTTCTTGGCATAATTTTACCATCTCACTCACATGGTTTTCCAACATGCAGTGCAACTGAGACATTATCAAAATTTACAATGGCGTTTCACCCGAAACCCATTTCCAAAGCATGGGATCCTTCCCATGGAGTTTGGCTTCTGCAGGACATCACACATGGTCTTCTTGCAAGGTGTCTTCCTGACACACTCCTCAAACAAACAAACAATCAGTAGTATTTAACAATCAAATTCAAATATGATTTCCCTAATCAGTCAGTGGCATTAAATTCAAACATGAATTTACAATTTTGTTTCCTACAGAAATTGATTTGTTTAACCATGAGGCCATCCTCATATTGTTTGGCTCCTGTAAGTGGCATCACTCTGTCCATTATGGATTTATGCTTTCTACCATACATGAACATCCACTTACAACATGTCCTCCTGACACAATTCTAGAGAATCCAAACAACCATTAGTAATTATTAGCAAAATTTCAAACCTGAAATTTACAAATTTGTCCCATGTATAAGTTAAATTTCACAACCATGAGAACCTTCTCATAACCCTTAGCTTTTGCACATGGTATATCCCGGTCTTTACTATGGACTTATCCTCATTGTCATACTCAAGACATTTCTACCTAAAATATGAAAATTTAAATCAGTCCAAGCACTCGGTGATTTTTCATGCGTATAACATTTTCATTGTTGCAACAGTCACTGAAGTGTCTCAGAATTATAATACCCAATAATTTAAACACTATCAGATGTTCACATCTCAAAGGTAATGATATATATATATATATATATATATGCATCATTATCATAATAAAATTGCAAGACACAGTCACATTATCCCTGCAATTTTAAATAAAAACTCCAATATTCATTACTTCACAACCATATCATTTTATGCAAGCTCCATCCTTTCAACAACTCACTCTGGTAGCCCATCAAACATGACTACCTTCTTCATGTAATCATTTTCATGCACCCATGGAAGCTCATGAAATTATCTCATTATTTCCAACAAATCTACCATTTCAGTTATTAATGAATTGCAACAAAATATATGCCACAACCATGCATTCACACAATGCCTCTCAACATATGTACCCACACATATGCAAAAACAATCACAAGTTTACATAATATTTTAATGTGCATCCACTAAATGCCTCCTTGGATTGATTCATGAGTACCATAATGCTATGCCATGCATTCCACCATGATGTGTTGGAAGGTATGGCTACTGCCTCGACACATCACCCAACCATCTCCCTAATCACTTGGTTAACTATTTGGGTGCCTTCCTTCTCCACCCAAACAACACGTTAGGAGTTTACTCACTCCTTGGTTGTTGGCAAAGAGGTTTCATCCCAAATTTACACCAATATGGGTTTCATGGGATACTTGTGTAACACTATAGCACTACCATTCCAACCACATTATGGCCTTACCCATGACTGTCTCATATGGCATGCACTACCACAACATGACTATAAGTCCTCACTTGCTTTGGTTGTTAAACTCACAACCAACATACACGAATGGCATGCTATACTTCCATATGAATGCATTCCAATTCTAGATAGTTAGATGGTATAAGGCTCATCGTCCTTACTACCCTATACCTCACCATACCCTAGTGGTATGACATTAACATGGATGCATTCAACCTTATATGCATCCCATTTTATGATTATTAAATAAGGTTCAAGGGGTTCTTACCCAATCCCCTTTCAACACTTAAACAATTAGCATGAATAACCATTACCTGCATGGCTCTCATTAACATCTTTGATGTTACCTGATCATTTGGCCTCCTGCAAGGATTTCACCATCCTACCACCAACCTCTTGATCATAGATTTGTTGCACCAACCTTTCTTCATAAGGTTGCTAGTCACATGTAACAACATTATGTACATTTTAAGCCATGCTTCTGTTGTCTTTGGTCCTACAACCAATGCGAACTCCACTAATTATTAGCAACCACAATAATTGTCTTAAGTGGCTCATTGCACATGTAAAACTTCACTAGCTTTAACAACATGCAACATCGTATACATGCACAAACATATTCACATGCACTATGCAATATCTGGCAATATGCCCACTAGTGCATATTCAATTCAACTATCTAATCTCTTGCATTTTTGGCATTCCTATGGCAAATTTTCTATACATAAAACTTGAAAATATAATAATATAAGCAAGAGAAGAGTGAAGGAATTCTCCCTTTCCAATCCCTCATCATAATAGGGAATTCCTCTTCCACATCATAGTTGATCCAATTTCATGGCCTCTTAACAAGCACACAAGGAATCATTAGCTATGATTTTCTCACCAAGCAACAATTCAATGCATATACTCATGTATAACATTCCTACTTGATATTTTCCAAGCATAGAATTGTTATGCTACAACATAAAAAGTTTAAGGTGATAAATTACCCTCTCTTATCAGCATTGCCTTACTGCTCCAATTGATTTCAGAAAATATGGCCAAGTTCAACTTGACCTTCCTTAACTTCCCTGCAATTGTCATCACCTAGAATTTTCTCACCATTGACAATGTCTCAGGGAGGTGACAGGGGTCAAGGGGGCTTGCCATATGGCGCATAAGTTCACCTCCATTTTTCAATTTATGGCACCTCAAAATATCCCTGGAAAAATGACCAATTTTCCTCTTTCGGGGGACTTTTGAATTCTCCTTTGACCTGTTTCGGAGCAACTTTCAATTTGTCACCGATCGGCGCAACTCGCCATCTTTCGCCGACCGTTTCAGCACAACTTTCAATTTATCGCCGATCGGCGCAACTCACCATCTTTCGTTGACCGTTTTGGCGCAACTTACAATTTGTCGTCGATCAATGCAACTCACCATCTTTCCCCGACCGTTTCGGCGCAACTTGCAATTTGTCGTCGATCGGCGCAACTCACCATATTTCGTCGAACATTTCAGCGCAACTTGCAATTTGTCGCTGATCAACGCAACTTACCATCTTGTGCCGACCGTTTCGGCGAAACTCGCAATCTTGCGCTGACCATTTCGACGAAACTCGCAATCTCGCGCCAACTATTTCGGCGAAACTCACAGTCTTGTGCCGACCGAAACGCTTTCGTCGGACTTTTCTCTTTTACACCGAAACGTTTTTTTCGGCAATATTTTTACTTTTTCATCGAAACGTATCAACGAATATTCCCATTTCTCACCGATAGTTTCGACGCTCCTTTAAATTTCACACCGACGCATACTTAGCAGAAAAAACTCAAAAACAGTTAGAAATTTTTTGAAATTTTTCTTTCTTTCTTTCTTTGATGACCAATGGTGATTAGGAAGGGGTCTTACCTCTACAATTATGAGATGTATCCCATGAAGGCCCAAATGTTGCAACCTCGTGCTCTGATACCAATCTTTCACGTCCCCTCCCATCGAAGGGAACATGACTACAGATCTTGGGCTTTTTAATAAACTCAGCCCCATTCATTAGATTCATACATATAAAAACATATGTGTGTGCAGGTCTATCAAACACAACGTAAGTAAAATTATTCTACACACATATATCATGCGATTTCCAACATATTGATAGCATTCATCAAATAATTAAAACCTTGCTGAAGTGAAGCAGATAAATAAAATACTTATCTTCATGGTGAAATTGTTCCAACAAACTAGCTATGTCGTTGCAACGTTCCACCCAACCCTTGTCGAGTTGTGTTCATCAATCTCTCAACACAACTGCCACCCCCGAGATGGGCATGATTTCTACAAGGATAAGGGGACTCTCAAGCTCAACACATCCCAAGCAAACATCACATCTAAGCCAAGCCAGTCCATAGCTGGGTTTATTAGGCTAAATCTGAACCCTCTTCATTTATGGATGCTTTCACTCAAGCTCAAGCCAAAACAATGGATACCCATAACCCAACATACCCCAACATACTCTTTCTACACACAACAAAAACAATGGTTGGGCATGGATAAACGATTTTACAAAGGGATTTGCAAAACAGGGTTTCCATTGGCTCTCCCAAAACGAATTGTGGAAAGGGGAATTCGACCACAGGGAGCAAAACTAATTTCTTCCACAGGTTATGAGCATTCCAATTGGACAAAACGGCCTCAATGAAATCCCAAAATGAGCTCCCTCCCTCCCAGCATCTCTGCAATACCAAAACGCCCTCTTCCCAACTAGAAAACAAGGAAAACCCATAAAAATGTGGAGGGAAAACACCCAGCAAGCTCAGAACTCGTGGGAGAGCAAAACTAATGGATGAAGAATGGCTTGGGAGCAATTTTGTTGCTCTTTTCTTACCCCAAGAAGCCAAACATGAATTTCCCCAAATGGTGGCTTGCCCAAACTCGAATTTGGACAACCATACCTCTCCATTCCCCAAGGCATTAACTACCTCAACAAACTCTTGGAAGAAATAAATGATTGGGTACAAAAGTCAACATGGGTAGTTGAGGGTTCATGGGTTCTCTCATTGACACGTGGCTTGACTTGATTGGCTCCAAGGGTTTGAATATTTCCCTACCAATTTCTTGTCAATGTCATGCCACCATCTCTTGTTGCATTGCATAGCTAGTTGTGGGTATTTTATTAAAATGCATATTTACATGATATTTGCAATTCCATTGTGCCTGGCTAGCATGCAAACCATATGCATCACTAAATCGATGGCGGGGCCTTGGCCTTGAGCTCCTCACCATGATTTTATAACAATATTACATCCTTTACATTTTAATGTAATGGGTTCAAAATCAGGATATTACAACATCTAGGGTTTCATCTTTCAATGAGCTATCGATTCTCGATTCTCAAGATGATTCCGTTCCCTATATTAGTACTTATAAATTGTACTCTTGTGTCAATCTAATGTCTCAATCAGGGTTTTATCTAACATAACTCATGGGTTGTCGAATGGGAATTGTTCATCCATTTGACCCTTTTTGTTGTTTATATATTGACAAATATTCATTGGTGCTTATTGGGAGAAATCAACACAAAAGGTAACATAACAAAAACGGTGAATTGGTTTCCTAGAGTTCTAATTATTTAAGGTGTGCTCCTAGTTTTTGATAATGTTGGCCTAGATTTTGTTTCTTTCATTGGTTTCTTTTGGGTTGCTTGCATCTTGATACCTAGTACCTTGCACACCTGCCTCGGGCTAGTATCAAAATCCTATTACAAGGTTTTTTATAGGGTTTCGTTCCCTTTCCTCTATATCTATTATTCATGGAATGACCAAAGGAAATATGTGTTAATTATCCTAGGATACAATAGAACTTTGAGACTTTCTGACTCAATCGAACTATTTTCATATCATTTCTTCAATTGATATGGTCCTAGCCATCCATAGTTGAGCTTCTCCAATTTGTCCTATTTCCTACTGTCATACAGAAGAACTAGTTGGCCCTCCTTGAAATCATGTTTTTTCAACTTATTGTCATCATCATGTCCTTTTTCCATGATTTGTTGGAATTTTGCAAGTCCTTGTGCAATTTTTCAAGTCCATTTAACAAGTTTTGCATGGATATGTCAGTTTCCAATAGTTACTTTATTGCAAATCATAGTGATTGTATCTAATATTCCATGGGCATGATGGTTTTTTTATCGAACACCAATAGGAATGGTGTCTATCCAAATCCTTTTCTCAAGGTGGTTCTTTATGCCCATAGTCCTACATGGATTCGGTTAGCCAAGTATGTTCTTTTTAGGTCATTAACCTTTGTTAAGGATGAGAAAGTATTTTTTTGTGCTTTATGCATGTATGTTTTCTCTTGGATAATATGGAGTACTCTTATTGTGAAACACTTAGAATGTATCCATAAAGTGTTTAATGTCAGAGGCAGTGAAATGTGTACCTTGATCCAACGTTTTTTTTAGGTCATTAACCTTTGTTAAGGATGAGAAAGTATTTTTTTGTGCTTTATGCATGTATGTTTTCTCTTGGATAATATGGAGTACTCTTATTGTGAAACACTTAGAATGTATCCATAAAGTGTTTAATGTCAGAGGCAGTGAAATGTGTACCTTGATCCAACGTTTTTTTTAGGTCATTAACCTTTGTTAAGGATGAGAAAGTATTTTTTTGTGCTTTATGCATGTATGTTTTCTCTTGGATAATATGGAGTACTCTTATTGTGAAACACTTAGAATGTATCCATAAAGTGTTTAATGTCAGAGGCAGTGAAATGTGTACCTTGATCCAACGTTTTTTTAGGTCATTAACCTTTGTTAAGGATGAGAAAGTATTTTTTTGTGCTTTATGCATGTATGTTTTCTCTTGGATAATATGGAGTACTCTTATTGTGAAACACTTAGAATGTATCCATAAAGTGTTTAATGTCAGAGGCAGTGAAATGTGTACCTTGATCCAACGTTTTTTTTTGGTAAGTAATTACCCACGGGGATTTGAACTTGTGGCCTTCCATTTACAAATTCTCATCTCAATTTCTCATTACCAATTTCTCTACCCCATATGGGCTACCTTGATCCAATGGTATTTGAATAGGACAGCTCAATAAAAAAATACATCTACAAAAAGGAATTGGATTGTTACCTTCATTGTTGTTGTTTGTGTGACCCTTGCTTGTGCCCTTTTGGTGAATGGGTTGATTTCCACAATGATATATTTGTATTGTATTCACTTCACTAGCATTAATGGTTATATGAATTCTATTCCTGAATTTTTTAATGGTTCCATCGACATTATCAAGTTATGCTTATGGAAATCATGCACTTGTGGTTTATTTTATACCATTTAGCATTATTCACACCTTCATGCTTTCTTGTATAAATCCTTAAATAATGTGGGCCACAGAGCCCCATACATAATATCTTTTGGATTGTTTTTTTTCATAAGGAAGTGTCCACCCACCATCCCTTAGTGAGCCTAATTTATGATTTGTTTTGTTTCGACGGGGTTTCCACATCTACACATTATCTCGTCCATCCTAATTCAATATAGCTTTCCCAATAAGAACTTAAACCTGAGATATTTCTGATAAAATTTCATCTCTAGGACGCATTGAGTACATGGTGTGCTTTCTTATGTTGTAAGAAGTGCATGACATCCTCCAAGCATCCAAGTTCCTCGATACTCAGAACATCGTTGAAATGTCCTTCTCCTGGTGTTCCTTCCTCCCCAAACTTTATGCAGGATATATGGCATGGTAGGACATGTGCCTTATCAAGTTTGGAAAATAATTCGAACTCATACTCTTGGAAGAGCATGAGCCATTGGCTTATCCTAACTATTAACATGGGTTTGTTTATGATATAGTTTAATGCTTGATGGTCGATGTAGAAATTGAATTTGGTTTATAGTAGGTAATGCTAGAATTTATGGAGTTCTTAGATAATTCCCAATGCATCCCTCTCTGTTGTGTTATAATTTTTTTCTATTGCAGGTAGTTTTCTACTGGCATAGTAGATAGGATAATCCATTCATTTTTCTTATGGTCGCATAAGTATTGCACCGATAACTATACCAAATGTGTTAAAATGCACATGAAAATTTTGTTCCAGTTTAGAAATTGTAGGATTAGGGCATTTATGATGTTGTTATTTAATTATTTGAAGATATTCTAATATTCCAATATCCATTCAAATATAGTTTCCCCCTTTAGTAATTGTCCCATTGGGCAGGCCTTGGCATATCGTTTTCCCAATTTCCAATAATACCCTATATGGCCAACGAAGGACTTAAAATTTGAAGGATTTGTTGGTGATATGAGATCCTTAATGACTTTTACCTTGTCTGGGTCGACCATGATTCCATCTTTGGAAACTATGTGCTCGAGCAATCTTCCAAAAGGGTTGTAGGAATTGTCACTTCTCGAGATTCAACTATACTCCTATCTTTCGACATCTATTGAGCATCATTCACATGTTTGATACATGGTTATTCAAGCATATGAAGAGGGCCCAATCATCCAAATATGGTTCAAGTGACTTATGGATGAAATCCTTAAATATTTCAAGAATAATCCTTGAGAAATAGGCTAGTGCATTAACCAATCTGAACAACATCCTTTTATATGCAAAGGATCCCCATTTGGTGAAGAACATTGTTAATGCGTGACCTTTTTCTCACACTAAGGCTTGATCATATCCAGAGTGCCCATCAAGAAACAAGTATATATCCTCACCGGCTATGGATTTCAATACTTCATTTGAAAATAGGGTCAGGAAGGGACCCTTGATTGTGACCCTATTTAGTTTCCATAATTCTATACAGATCCTTAGCTTATTGCTCTTTTTTTAGCAACTACAATTGGGGATACCCATTCGCTCTCTTGAACTTCATAAATGAGCCCCGACTTGATCATTTTAGTAAGTTATTCTTGGACTTTCAACTTGTACTAGGGATTCATTTTGTACAGTTGTTGTCTGACAGGTTTAAGCCTCGACTAGACTTCTATCTTGAACTCACCAAATTAGTTTGGTATCTATTTCAGGTCATGGAAATTGTAGCAAGTAAATCCACAATTTTTTGTCATCCCAACAACTTCTAACTTATAGATAGTGTGGTTCTTCTCCTTCATTGGATATGTTTTACCTTTTTGTATGCCTCACCATTATGTAGTGACCTTGGTACTATACTTGTGTTGTATTTATTTCCCTTGTGCCATATGCTCCTTCATGTATAACTTAATCACATGTGCTTAGTTTTCTTCCATTGATATAATAAAAGCCTTATTTCATTGTTTTAGGAATTATCGTTTGTTGTAAGTCGATGCATATCCTCCACACCTCTTGTAATGATTTATCATTGTTAGTCAGTCCCTTATCGAGGTCTTCTAGGAGTTTCTGCCACTGTCTTGTCCAATCCTTGGTTTCCTTTAGCATCTCTTGGTCATGGAAATACCATTTATATGTTAATCCATTAATGCTCCTAGTAGGATATGGATGGATACCTCATCACAGTCCCTGCAATTTTGCACCTGTCTTAGATTAATGTGCATGAGTTTGTGAAGTTCCATAATATCCACAATGCTTTTCTCCTTTTAATTTATGAAAATGGCATAGGAATAATGTTCGAACTTTTTCCCATGTCACATTTGTGGATCTACTGCAAAGTCAATTTGAATCAACATTAAAAGGGTACCATGCCTAGTGTGGTATGGAACTGTTGTATCATTTCTTCATTTGACAGGAAGTGCATTTTCTTCTAAACAAATTTAGATGTGCTGTTGGTTTGTCCCCATCTTTGAATATTTTGATTGCTTCTATCCTAAAAAGGTTCTTGATATATCCTGGATACACCTCATGATTTTCTTGGGCCCTTTCTCTGATAATGCCATCAGATTATTCTTTGGAGGATACTTCCATGTGGAGCATGCGTTCCCCATTGGGTTCTAACTCTGCTTCTTGAGATATCATGTAAAAGATTTCCCATTCAATTGGTGAACCTTATAATTCTTCTTGTTTGGTAGCATCCATTTCTACTTATATGACCTCCTTATTTCTATCTAGTGGTATAATGACCTTCCTCCACCCCTCTTGGAAAATGAGTACTTCCTTGTTGGAACATATTGTGCCACTCATGGAATAATACCTTGTTGGAATAATACCTTGTATGTTTCCTTGGGTAGCTTAAGTACTTTGAATGTTACCCATGTCTTAATGCCATAAGTGTCGGTTTTGACTATTGGCAGTCTTCCCAATGGGGTGCATGTGACATGGTTTGTGATTTGTATTACAATATTACTCTATTTCAATGAGGATTTCCTTATTTATACCCATAATATCGAGGAAATAATGTTCATTTTGATCCCGAGGCCTACTACTACATCGATTATTCATCTATCCATTACGATAATTGTTATTTGCAATTCTTTTCTAAAATAGAATTTATTTTACATATTGTTTTCTCCATTGGGTGATCATTCTGGTCATCATCCATATGTAGCAAATAGTTGAAAAATCCTTGATTCTCTTTAGTGTCTTGTTATTGGTGGCCAATAGTTCCAATTGCACCCCTAGGTATTGCATTTGATGATCTGTTTGCTCCTTTCATTGTTGTTCTTTCTCTTTTCATCTACAATCCCTTATGGCCTATAGTGCTTCCTCATACACCACCTTAAGGGCATTGAAATATAGGTCATCGTTGAATCCCAATGAGGTTCGGGAGGATCCCTCCAGTATTACTCAGGTTTCCAAGCAGGATTCCTTTTCCAACCTTTCAACATGTATTGTATCGTTTCTCTTTTCCTTGACTTATTTAACCAATATGGGGTCCTACTTTGTCTCATGGTTCACTAGCTCATAGTGAACAAACTATTACCCCGGGGATATTAAAAATACATTTATTTACCGTGTGTTCTTAAGCTCCGTAGGCATGGCATTTACAAGCTACTTTACCTTCAAGTATTATCTGTATTGCGGTTTGATTTCCTAACTGAGCATGTATTTGATAAATATTATATACCTAGTGTTATTCAACACTTCAATCTCATGGATTTCCTTGGTTGTTATTTCTTGATAAACTTGGTTTATACGGCCCCCTTTGATTCTTTGGATTTTTCAAGTAGTTGTTCCAAGAAGGCTCGCTTGTGTCATGTGTACGATAGTAGTTAAACCTGTTCATCTTCCTGATCCATATGGATTCTATATTTTCCCTAGGTTGTTGTTATGTTCTTTCCTTTAGTTCATGTTGTTTAGCCTCCTTTAGTCTCTTCAATTCATATTCTAGAGTATCCAATCATTCGTCCTAGACTTCCTCTTTTGTGTTCTTTTGTATTTACTCATTATCGAGCTTTTTTGTTTCCATCTGTAACGCCATGTGTACTTCTTTATTATATTTGTTGGGATTGTGGTCCTAACATGTGCTCTAATTGTGTCCAATAATTTGTTTATGAAATAATAAATCTTCATGATTTCAAGTACATTGTATCCTAGTTGTTCTAATAGACTTCGGAGTCTCATATCATAGTGTGGTATGGTTTCTCCTTTCCATCGCTTAGTATCTATGAAATTTATAAATGTGGATCAATTATGTTCTGGATATGTGTAGACATCCATAAATTTATCCACAATGTAGGGCCATGACTGAAAGGATTCATTTCTTTCACATATATGAAACCATGTTAGAATCGATCGTCAAAGTGTTCATTTAAAAAATTTCCTTTGTATTTTTGGATTTATCTCCCCCCCGATTTTCATATTGACTTGAGAAGGAAGATATGGTCTCAACCATCCTTGGTTCCATCAAATAAGGGTATGAGGGGTAGATACATGTGTCCCATGCTTGTATTAGTGTTTTCTGGCATGTGGCTATCATCGGGTTTCTTTGGATACGTCTATTCAATTTGTCCCTGAGTGGACTCTCCTTATACTTCCTTTGATAACCTATTCCAGTTGGCTTCTTCCATATGGTTTTGTTGGATTGGGAGTTTCGGTTGGTTTGTTTCTATTGTCTTTGGTGTCTACTACACCTACCTCTTGGTTAGGAACCTTTGCGATGGCATTTCTTTTGATGGTTAAGTTATACACGTATACTTTCTTTAGTCTTTCCCCCAAGAACTGATATCGTAGTTCACCCTCTAAGATCTTATGTTTTGAGTATTATTACTTGACTTTTGGTGCAGTGTCTAAAGTCAAGATGCCCCAAATGTCATCTAGATTTTAGTTGCAACTGGATTTACTTTAACTTATCATAACATATGGCCATTAATTTTTACGTTCATCAATATCAACACATTAAATATTATATCTTATCGAAGAACGAAACATTCAAATAAACAATAGCAACATCCCATGAAATTGGCACATAAATTACCACAGAAAAACCTCTCCTCCCGAGGAAAATCCACCAAATAATCACTAGGATCCGGAATCACCTGAAAATATCTTCACTTAAATTCAAAGAGAGTTCCACAATTCTATTCATTACAACGTACAACAAAACTTAACTTCTTCCATTTTGAGTTCCTCTATTTATACTAGCTTGCTTATGGGCTTGATTGGTTACTTAGATAACCAAGCAAGCCCCTTTTAGTGCTTGTTTATTGTTGGTTGGGGATATTTACTTCCAACCCCAAATAAGTATTCTATGTATAAGATCTTATCGAGAATGATTGGTATGGAGTTCTAACATTCCCTCCAAAGGGATTGAGAAATAGTAACACATGAATTAGAGTATGCAGATCTATTAAATGATGTAGACTTTGAAAAACCAAAATACAAAGATGACAAAATTATAGTTCATGGTCATTGATTGCGCCCAACAGGATTGTGAAGGCATTTGATTGAATGTTGATAAATAAGTTAGTCATTATTTTTTTATTCTCATTTAAGTTGCATCCGAGTGGGGTTGTTGTTAGGATATTATTACTAGTTGGGGGTTAGGAGGAAAGTTAGTGGATCATGGGGAGTGATGGGCCTCCATTTTGAACATGTTTTGGTGCCTAATGTATATTTTTCCTTTCTGTTTTTGCCAATAATATTTCTTGATTATATGATAATTTTTTTCCATAACAAGACTAAAAGGTGATGATGTGATTCTAATTGCTTTTCTTTTTTTTGGTGGTTTTTTGTTAATTTGGGATGAGAAATGACATCTTTCCTAGGATTGTTTGGTTTTTGAGTACTAATGTTCATTGTAGGAGCGATGTTGCAAAATTCTACAACATGTTGTAGAACACTCTATAGTTTGTTGCAAAACCCTACATAACACTCTACTGTTTGTTGTAGAATACTACAACCATATATATAACACTACAACAATCCATAAGACACTACAACCTAGTATAGATCAGTCTAAATTGTCGTAGAAAACTATAACTAGTTGTATAATGCTACAATTTGTTGTTGTTATTCCTAATTATATGACAATTTGTTGGTTGAAGGAGTCTAAACATGACAAGGTAATTCTGATTATTTCTATGTTTTCATGGATTTTTCATGATCTAAGATGAATATTTCTATAATGCTTGAGATTTTTCGTCCCTGTGACACTAACGTTGGTTGTAAGAGTGTTGTTACAAATCTCCTTAGGTTATTGCCAAAACCACAACTATCTGTAAAATATTCTACAACATGTTGTCAGTCACACTACATATAGCTATAAAATTGCACATAATGATGGGTATGTCATGGGAGTTGAAGGAAAGGTGATTTAGAACCCTACATATTGTTGCAAAACCATGAGAATGTGTCGTGGAACCTTCCATGATGCTATCGAACCAAACAAATAATTACTGCAAAATTGGGTTCCACTCCTTTAACATGAGACTGACACATGATGATAAGTTGTAGTACATGGAGCATATGGAGGAATCTTAAGAATCCTTTGATTTAGTGCTAGTGGTTGAGATTCCTAGCAATTTTTTTTCTAAAGTCATCAAGGCAATAGGAATTTGAATAATGTTGCAAAATCAACTTATTTAAGAGTTGGTTTAATTTGGAATTATTTTGTTAAGATTTTTAAATCTATTGAAGACCATTTCGATGTTATATTTATGTCTATATGTATAAGTAAGCCCTTGGAATCTATGTCGATGGATAGAGTTTGTATAAGATGAAAACATTGTTTAAGGCTAAAGTACTTTTTCATAATTCGATTGATTAGCTATGATTTTAATATAAGAAACAAATCTTACTTCATTTCTTTTGTAGGTTTTCTCTATGTGTTAAATATTAGTAATTTCCATGTTTAATGAAGAGTTGTAGTTAGTTAGTCAATTCCCTCTAGCTCATTCGGTTAAGGTGTGGTTCTCATTAACAATGCGTCCTGGGTTCAATTCCCCTTAGGGGTGAACTAGTTGGGAGGAGACACCCAAAAATCCAACCAAGTTTATGGCTAGTGTGGTCCAAGCCGGGTGCAATCCGTCTGTGATTTTGACGGAATAGACACCCCTAGGTCATGGTTTCTCATACCAAAGGACACACCCTCCAAGTGAGGGAGTTTTGAGCAAAAAAAAAGAGTTGTAGTTAGTTACAAAGGGGTTCAACAACCCTGCTTTACATAAACATGGTGCACTTGAAAAAAGAAGTAGGCCTGTTAACACCTTACTGCCTATATTGTGTTAGTAGATCTAAGTTGTGAATTTGTTGTTGATTTTGTTTAAGGATCTACTCTATACATTTAGTTATATATTTCATTTACAATGTATTTTGATCTTTACTACTAACTAGGGTATAGACATTAGTGAGTTTAAGGTTATATGGAGAAGAGAATTTAATTTAACTTCAAAATTTAAAAAAATATTTTATTGATTGTAACTATATGCTTACTGCTATTAAATATGAATTTAATTATTGAATTATTAAAGCTTTGAGGAGGTTAAAAGAATACATCACTAAAGTCTAATTTATTTGTAATAGTTTTTCAATAACTGTCACTACTAAAATTACATTGACCCTTGATTTAAGGATGGTTTTGGGTTGTAGTTATTATTTTTATAAGTGTTCTAAATATTTGTCATCAAAAGCAAAATCGAACATGAATATTTAACGATGGTTCAAAACCACCTTTATATATAAGGGTAGTTGCTAACATGTACCTACCAAGGCAATTTGGAACCACACACCACATGTGACCCTCCCTTATAACTACAAACTTCAATTGTTTATAACTACCCTTTAATGCAATTATAGGGGTGGTTTTCCAAAAATCATCACTAAAAAGGGTCGTTTTCAATGACTCTTTGGGACATTGCTCGAAGGTTTTTTTATGGTTGTTTGGGAACCATTATCAATGCATGATTTATTATAACAATTATGGTTTTAACAACAATTAGTTATTAACGACGACCATGTCTCAAACTACCCTCAATGCTACTTTTAACAGTGAAAAACATCTAGCATTAAAAGGTCTAAAATGTAGTAGTGTACATTTCTCTATCACTACATAAAATGCATAAATAACAAATACATGTGAATTAATTAAATAAATGCATATGATCCAAATTTATGTTTATGCATAGATATGTTCCACATTAAATTTGTATGTAAATCTAGTTTGAGAGTTGTTGGAATTTATGCATAGACATGATATGAATTTCTTATGGATTTGGCACCCATTGTGCAAGGATGGTAATTAGGTATGCACCATATGTTATAGTAGTATTGGATACTCTATATGTTATAGTAGTATTGGATACTCTATAGAGATAGTATTATAACATTAATCGTGATTTTTTTAAGATTTGAAGGACGTTATTGTTATATTACATATGGTGTCATCCATATCCCTAGAAGAGATAAGGAAGAAGGTGGTATGGGAAAATGGTGCAAATAAGTAAGAAAATCATCTTTCTCTAGTTCTTCCAAGAAGAAACCCCAAAAGCAAAGGTAGAGGGAAACCTACCCGTCACTATCCAAATTAGAGCCTAGAAAAAAAGTAGAGAAACCCTTTACATCATAGTCCCAAATTCCATATTCTTTAGAGGGGTAAAATGCAAATGGTGGCGGCCAAGCATAATGCTCATTATCAATATGCAAATATAATAGAATGGGCCTACGAGGTGTGTCACTTACCTGTGGTTTGAGAAAATATCAAAGAATTGGAGATAAAGGGAGGAAATAATGCCATATGTGGGGTGGTTTGGAGTCTGGTGGTCCCTCAATCTTCATTCTCATTAACCTTTGTAACACTCTAAGGCGAAGGATAGTCCTGTAGGCATCAGATACCCAATGGTCCATGAGGGATGACATCGTGGAAGTTATATAGAAAGAGGAAGATGTTTTATAGTCATATAAGTTATTCCAAGACATCGCAAGTTTAAGATAATAAAAAAAATAAACTACATCTCCATTCTTGCCAAATCTCTCGAGCTAAAAACATATAAACAAAATAAATAACAGAATTTGGTAATAGATATTTTATTCAATGTTAAATTATCCATATTGTAATAATTCTAAGTAAATGAATAGATATAAAAAAATGTCTTTAAGTAAAGAGTGGGATAACATATTATGCCTTTGTTACACTTAATTGAGATTCCTAGATAATAACCAAATATACTCTCCAATTACATTACCCAAAGTATGAGGTACATTTAAAAGAATTGATTTCCAAAGGTTGAGGAAAGCCAAAATTGATGACAATAAGTAGTGGATAGCAAATAGGGCTAGTGTGACTCTATATTTCATTATTTTATCGTTCAAACCATATAACAACTATGAGGCAAAGCACTCTCTATCTTTCATTTTACCATGTGATATGAGAAGGTTTCCATTTTTTTGAAATTATAAACTTTATTTACATGTTACTTAGGACTTTCAGCTTATCGATACTCTCGTGATAGTGTTAAATGTAATGATTATCTTCAAGGGGGATTGGATACCTGTGTAGAGTTTTTTTTTTAGAACAAAAACTCTACACAGGTATCCAATCCCCCTTGAAGATAACTGCAACCTGTGAAAGCTTAAACGAAATGTAATGATTGTTTACCATTTTTAGTGGGCTAAGGATTTGGGCAATTATATTAAACTTTTCTATACTCTCGTGATACTACTAAACATAATGATTTTTACCATTTTTAGTGGGCTTGGCATTTGGGGAATTATGTTGTTTTTGTGAAGACTCGACGAGACCTCGTACCCTATTAAAGGGCTCATGGTTTACTTCATTTACATCATACATGTAAAACTGTATAAATTTTAAAATAAATCTCCTTTATTTTAAAAAAATAAACCTGCCTTGAATGATAAGTATTTAACATGGTTTCATATTGAATACAACAACACGCATATTATTTAAATGTTTTCAATGCAAGTCCATTAATTCTAAAGTTATTTATAGTGCCCTGTATTGTTCGAAATTATAGTCATGGGAATTCATGTGAAAATATTAATCTTATAGAATGAACAATAAATGTATAATGATTTAATGGTGTTGTTAATTGGGTGTAGTTCGAGTGGATGATTTTTGATGATGGGTAGAGTATCCACTCGAAATGTTGATATTTCTAAATTACTATACAGTTGAATCCAAAAGACACCAACACATTATGTTTAACTATGGAAACCTGCACTCTTATCCTCCCCCGCTCAAGTTCAAATCCCACTTTATGGCATGCTTGCTCTCTTTCTGGCCCAATTGTTAACTATTGGCATGGCCTTGAGCCTTGAAGAATCCATTTTACCCTAGGTACCATCCTTAGAATAATGAGGAGTATCCAATGAGTTTCTTCGAGAATTACATTACACAAAATAATAATAATTTACCAGTGTTCAATTTGATTTGATGTGCAAAGAGGTTAATGGAAAGGTATGAGAACAACCACTACCATGTGGATTAAAGTCATACAACATATACGATCATAATTTACGTGAAATGTTAGTGTTATGCTACATGATAATCATGGGGTGGTGACACATCCTAGCATTCATGGTACATATGACCACTACCCTCAGATTTGTCATATTGAGTCAATGTGCAAGGAGGTTGATGGTAAGGTATGATAGTCAAAACCATGTGGAATAATGTTTGGAAACTTGTACAATTGTACTCCATGTGGAAAGTCAATGTAAGCCACATTGCAATTGTGGGATGGAGACACCTCCTAACATTCATGGTATGGATAACTACTACATGTTTTCTCATAAACATGTTAAACTTTGGTTGTCATTGATGTCAACTAATGTCAAAGAGGATGTCAACTGATTCAATTTGAGTCATTGATGTCAACTGATGTCAAAGTGGATGCAGCATTCCTATGGAAACTTGAAGAAGTATAGAAAGCCACTTTGGAGATGTGTATGTGCAAGCAAGAAGTTGAAGGATATGGATTCCAGTCTGAATAAGTATCTCTACAAGTTGTATCCAATCTGAAGAAGTGTGTCCAAGGGTACATCATGCATATCTAGCGTGAAGAAGTACATAAGGAGGGTACATCATCCATATCCAGTGTGAAGAAGTACAAAGGAGGGTATGTCATGCATATACAATTTGAAGAAGCACATAAGGAATGTATCCTATTACATGTGGTTCATGCGCAGATATCAAGTCCATCAAGTCATACTCCTTCAAGGTAACAACCAAAGAGTTGTTTGGACAAAGGTAAACGTGCACAAGCATGCCAAAGAGTTGGTTACGCAAAGGTACACGTGCGTAAGCAAGTAAAGAGAAGATTCTGGAATGCACAAGCATTGAATGGCCAAGGATCAGGACTGCGCAAGCAACATGGAACAAGCTTATGGTTGAACAATCCTGAAAGCACGCAAGTCATCATCAATCAGAAGAAGCTCTCAGTCGTTGAATCACGCACAAGTTCCAAGAAGGGTGTAGAGGTTGAAGTTAGTATATGCGCAAATTCCATAGTCGATGACATGGAAAGTACGCAAGACCCACAAGTCACGATACCACAAGGGTCAAATTCCCACCAAGTCAAAGATCATGTATGCGCAAGTTCCGTAAAGCATTGATACATCAAGTGCGCAAGACCCACAAGTGATGGTACAGCAAGGGTGAAAGTCCCACCAAGTCGAGGACCATGTATGCGCAGAACATATAAATAAAGGACACATCAATGGCGCAGAAGATGACATGTGGAAAAAGCACAATCCGTGAAGCAAGGAAGAAGAAATGACACAACCAACTTGTGGACATAAAATCAATGCAGGACATGTATAAATAAGGAAGCAAGTAGGATATTTGAAGTAAGCTAGATGGAGAGGATGAAGAGCTTCTAAGTGGAAGATACATATTTATATTCGGGGCATCAAGGGCTCGAGGAACATAACAGTATAATCTAGTGAGGAGGCGAGTGCGCACAAGAAGAAGAATGATATAACTGATGGTGCACAGAATGATGTTGTAGACCTGTGATGGTTGAGCAAAAATAGAAAGGAAGGATGCATAGGTTGCGCAGGTGCGTGAGAAATGAATGGCAATAGTGCAGACATCACATAGATAGTCACAGATGTCTTAATATAGAAGCGCAAATATAGAACTGAATTTTATCAGAAGATGCGCAAAAGTTTAGTTGATGCACGAAGGTTGAATTGAAGTGTGCAAAGTAAAGAAGTCAGTGAGATCAGAGTAGTAATAGAATCAAGTATGCACGTCATGATGAGGATGATATGAGACAATGAGTTACAGATATTCTCTTGACCAACTAGCCAAACCATTGTTTTGGAAACTATTGTGGATATTCTACTAGAACAGTTCATCACAACGAATCTTCTAATATTTTACAATATCTTATTATAGAGTGTTTTACTTTAAATTGCAACTTTAATGTTAATCTTTAACGTTTAAATAAAATTAAAATGAAGAAAGCAAGCAAATAATAGACCATCCACACATTAAACACGATATATACCCTGGGTAAACCCAATACAGGAAAAACCTAGCTTGAAGGTGAGGTGTATGCTTTTCTCTTTTCTTCTCAGTTATGAAAACAAATGCAAAGAAAGGGGTACTCACTATGGAGTTGACATGGACTTTGTATCCAGTGTGGCTGCTACATGATCTTCTACTTCCTATGTTCCCTTAATATCCCGCTCCCAGATGGTACTATGGAACAATATGAAATACAATAAAAATGGAACCCATTCTTTTCCTAGCGACACAATATTTAATATAGCTTGATAATCCTCTAGGGTTAGGGTTTTTGCATGCCTTGAATCCTAATAAATGTTAGGGTTTTACACCCTCTATAATCTTCTTAAAATCCTACACGTGACTAGCTCCACTTGTGTGAGTAATGTGTGTTGGCATGGCATCCACTTGATACCATGGTGATCAACATGATACGTCAACTTGTGGGAGATATAACTTTAGCATACGAACTCTAATTAAGGTGACTTTTGCACCATTGGAAAGTTCTCAAAGTGTATATAGTGTCGAGAGGTTGGGAGCTAAACTCACAGATTTTTTACCCCAAAAATGGTCGTTTAAATCCTCAAATCGCTTCTCAAATTTTTTGGACTCCGAATCACCATAGTGGGACCTACCTATATAAAGACCCCTACAAGCAATATCTCAATTTTTTCCTTGTAAAAAGTATCAAAATAAATGGCATATAATATAATGATCCATTTTGGATCAGCCATCATTAATGTGTCTTTTTAATATAACAATGATAGTTTTAATAATGACTAGTTGTTAATGATGAGCATCTCTCAAGCCACCCTTAATACAAGTTTTAACAATGGAAAACATCTTACATCAAAATTTTAGTAGTGTAAATTTGTCTATTATTATACATAAAGTGCCAATAAATGAAAAATACACAAGCAAATTAAATAAATGTATATGGTTCAAATTTATGTTTATGCGTAAATAGATTGCACATTAAATTTGCATGTGAATTAAATTTGAGAGTTGTTGGAATCTATGCATAACTATGATATGAAAAAGAACAAAATTTCTTATGGATTTGGCACCCATTATTCAAAGATGGTGGTTAGGTATGTGACATATGGTATAGTAGTATTGGATATGTTGTGGAATTGGTATTATAATTTGCATGTGAATTAAATTTGAGAGTTGTTGGAATCTATGCATAACTATGATATGAAAAAGAACAAAATTTCTTATGGATTTGGCACCCATTATTCAAAGATGGTGGTTAGGTATGTGACATATGGTATAGTAGTATTGGATATGTTGTGGAATTGGTATTATAACGATAAGCATGCTTTATTTATAGTCAAAGAAAGTTCTTGCCTTTATATTATAGATGGAGCCATCCATATCCTTGGAAGAGATCAAGAAGAAGGTGGTGTGGGAAAATGGTGTAAAGAAGGAAGTAAATCATATTTATCTAGTCCTTTCAAGAGACACCCCAAAAATCAAAGGGAGAGGGAAACCTCCTCAAACATTATCCAAATCATAGTCTAGAAACTGAAATTATATATAATAATAAAAAAAGAGAGAAGAAGTAAAGAAACCCACTATGTCTATGTCATAGGAAAATTTCTTATTCTTGAGAGGGGTAAAATGTTAATGGTGGTGGAAGTGTAATGCTCATTTCCAATACATAAATAGGATAGAGTGGGCCTATGAGGTGCACCACTCACATGTGGTTTGGGAAAATATGTAACAATTGGAGAGAAAGGGAGAGAAAAGTGCCATATGGGGGTGGTTTGGAGTTTGGTGGTTCCTTGATTTTCTCTCCCACTAACTCTTGTAACACTCAAAGGTGAAGGATGGTCTTGTAGAGATCAAATACCTAGTGGTCTATGAGGGATGACATCATTGGTATGATTAAAGATAATGAGGAAGTTATGCAGAGAGAAGAAGATGTTTTATACTTGTAGAATTTATTCCAAGACACTACAAGTTTGACGTAGCAAGAAAGATAGAACTACATCTCCAATCTCACCCAATCCTTTTAACTAAAAACAATAAATAATCAAATTTGATAAGAGATATTTTGTTCAACGTTAAATTATCCATATTGTAACAATTCTAAGTAAACCAATAAAGGAAAAGAGGTTTTTAGTGAAGGTTACATACAAGCTTATGCCATGTATATAATCGAATATACTCTCTAAGCATGGCATCACCCAAAGTATTAGAAACATGTAAAATAATTGATTTACAAAGATTGAGGGTGGCCAAAATTGAGGACAATTAGTAGTAGTGGATAGAAAAGAGGGCAATTGTGACTCCATATTTCATCATTTTGACATTCAAACCCCATAACAACTATGAGGCAAATCTCTTTCTACTCTCGTGATAGTACTAGACGAAATGATTTTTTTATCATTTTCAGTGGGCTAGGCATTTAGGCAATTATGTTATTTTTGTTAAGACTTGACAGACCCTGTACCTTATTAAAGGGCCCATGGTTTATCTCACATATGTAAAAGTGCATGAATTTTAATTAAAATTTCCTTATTTAAAAATAAATAAATATGCCTTATATGATGAGTATTTAACATAGTTTTATAGATGAATACAAGCACGCCATACTAATTTACTGTTTTAATAAGATGCAATTTCAATCTATAGGTATGTGTACTGTGTACTGTATGAGATTATATTATAGCCTTTGCAAGTTCATGCAAAAATAATAGTCTTAGAATTAACAATAAAACATATATTTTTATTGGTGTTATTAATTGGATATAGTTTGAGTGGTTTGAAAGGAAAGTTGTTATCTTCCTTCATATGGATTCAAATCCAATTTTCTGATATATTTGCTTACTTTGTGGGTCAATTGTTAACTATTTACTTGGACTTGAGCTTAAAGAATCCAGTTAACCTTGGGTACCTTCCTTGGAATAAGGGAAAGTATCCAATGAGCTTACCCCAGAAATACACTATGCGAAATAACAATAATAATAGGTTACCAGTATTTAGTTTGATTTGATGTATAGAGAGGTTAATGGTAACGTACAACAACCAATATAGTGTGAAATGACATCGTGCAACACATATAATCGTAACCTGTGTGAAAAGTTAATGTTATGCGCCATGGTAATCGAGGGGTGGTGTCACTTCCTAGCATTCATGGTAAATATGACCACTACCCTCAAAGTTATCATATTGAGTTAATGTGAAAAGATGTTAATGATAGGGTGTGATAGTGACTACCATGTGGATTATTGTTAGAAAACTTATACAAGTATAACCATGTGGAATGTCAATGTTATGCAACATGGCAATTCCTAACATTTATGGTATGGACGACCATTACCCTTCTCATATACCATGTTAACATTTTGCTTGCTTAAAGATTTTAGATTATATCAAATCATTAAACTATATCAACTTGAAATTGGAGATAGTTAGATCAAAAATATCATATATAATAAAAAATGTAAAAAATGTGATACATGAAATACTTGAGACAATATATGTTATGCATTGTAATTGAATTGAGAGTGGCCAGGTGCATCTATAATGCATCTGTAAATCAATATATATGAGACATGTATCATATCACATTTTCATAACATCAATAAATTTAATTGAAAAAACAACTAATCAATATAGATCTATCTCAAACCTGGATCTATTAAGTACCGAAAGGGATCCAATTTTTTGAGGTGTAATTTTTTTGTTTATCTTAAATTTTTTATACATTAAGAAAAAATTTACCCCTCAAGAAATTGGATTCCTTTCTTTTAATTTTTTAATTACATTTTATTTTTATAAGTTATGAGCCGACATGAAAATTTTCAATTACATTTTATTTTTGATAAGTTATGAGCCGACATGGGAACATAACGTTACAAACGTGACAACATCTCCCCTATACTGGGTTGTAAGCACCTCGTTACTCTCGGTGCAATCACAATAATAATAATAAAATAAATCAACTTAAATATAGTTTAATCACATTATATTATAAAAATAGGTTTGTGTCTCGATTTCTTTTTTAACATTCTAAGTAATTAATAGATTCGAGGTTAGATGAATCTTTTTCAATGATTTCATATAGATAGTACTATAATTATGACTATATCATATATAGCCAAATATATAATATTATAAATTTTGTATCAAATTATATTCATATATATGCATATACAGAACTTGAAATAATAATGTATACCTCTATAAAGGAAGTATTCAAATTGTTACGTGGAGTGGGTCCTCGTCTCACAAACAAATATACCTCATACGTTAGTTTGACATTTAACTAAGTTGTAAATAAATTATTAGATAATAATAATAATAATTGGTATTTATATATCATATATAATTAAAAATAAGTGCCCAAATACTTAGGTACTTGTTGTGTGGAGCAATGAGTTCCAGACTTTTGTTGAAGGTTTAATTTTGTAAAGTCACTTGGTACCTTTAGGCAGTTGTGGAGGCACCTATAATAGGTAAGGTTAGGTTTGAATTTACGACATTGAGAGGTGATGACTACGCATATGTGTTTTGGACCCAAGCATGCACTCATGTTCTTTTAAGCGAGATACCATTAACCAAGTTCCATTCCCATGGACCATCCCATAACACAACCTTGAGGTAGCTATGATGGCCCTTGGAGGTAGGGATTGAACTTATGAAATTAGGATGTCTAAACTCGTGTAAACATATTGCATATATCCAAACCTAACGATGATCCACATTCAAACCTTGATAAATATAAAGCATTAATCATGTGCATAAGTTGGTCAAATTTGACAACCCCCACATTAAACTGAATTTTATATGGTCATGTTATGTCTAAGCTTTAACCTAATCCTTACTATTGAGCTTTTTCCATAACATTTGTCTACCTAACACAGCGATAGTCTAAACGTTCTATGAATTTGACTTGTTTTGGCAGCGCAAAATAATGGAAAGGGAAATTGGCATTTTTGTTTGAAATACGGCAAGAATAATTTTGAATTAATGAAATTGCATATGTCAATTGTTGACATTGCGAAATCAAGTTGCAACGAGGGTGTTCGAGGGTGGTGAATCTATTTTTACATTAAAAACAACATTTTAAACAAACAAAAATTGAAATTTCAACAACAACAACAAAAAAATGTATAATCAGATTTCAATTATGGTAAACCATAAAATATCAAAGTCATAAAATGTTTTCCGAGGAAAATAAAAATAAAAATCAAAGTCATAAAATGATTAATCTTTTTCCCTAATATATACTATACGAGTTGTCTAAAACTTCTATGATTTCGCCCAAAGAAAATCCTTTTTTTCAGACACGAATTTGCCGAAATCCGTGATAGAATTTTTAGAATCTCAAATAACAGTATTAATCCTGCATAATTTGGATGCCCTAGGGTTTTCCAGGGTGCTGAATTCATCTAGATATTCAGAAAAATGATTTAATTAACACAAATCATCGGATTTTTAGATTTCATATTGCCGAATTCTGACCAAATTTTAGCCAAACAAGCAAAATCATCAAACTTTTAAACGACTTTCTATATTATATGTAACATATAAAATACTACACTTATACAAATTCTACCAAAATAAATATCGAAATGGTATCACAAGATACTTCCATAAACTTAAACGTCAAAAGTCTAACATCTATTAATGATAAGATGTTATGTCATATTGTATGACTAATGTGACACCCAACTTAACTTTATGATCAGAATCATGATGATTTCACTATTTCGCAAGACAAAACATACTACAATTTCAAAGAAAATTGAAAATCTTAACAGAGAAAATATTACCGTATTCACTTGACCAACTAGTCAAACCATTATATTGTTCTCTAATTTTTTTATAAATATATATATGAATGAACCAGATTCGCAAGGCACGTGTAAAACCTAATAATGCATGTTAGAAAAGTGAGCCTTCGAGTCTTTCGTATATATATTTATTTTTATTTATTTACTTTAGTGGTGGACTCCACTTATAAGTTACATCAAAGTTACTTTGTGTGAACCACAACACTTTACGTGCTATCCTTTACTCTTTTGGCTTCACGTGTATTATGTAATATATTTCAAAGTTCCGCACTCATTGTGAATGGGAATATACACACTCTGTTCTCATTGTAAATGAGAATATTATTGATTGATAATCTAGTGGTGGTAGGAAAGGGGCATAAACAATATATGGATATCCATTGAACCTTTGTTCAGTTTCAAAGCCTTTGTTCACATTTCAAATTATGTGGTGATAAGACTCCCAAAAGTATAAAGCAATGGACATTATACACGTGGCATGTATAAAGAGCCATGTTCCAGTGGGACAAGGCACCTGAAAATTTCGATGAAGTTTTGAGTTACTAGAAAGGGAAGGTTCAATACCTCTGAACAAAGCATGTGTCAATGAGCACTATATCCACTGCAACAAACCACATTGCAACATTTAATATTAAAATATCACAATGTCATCCACAACTCTCTCTAAGGTGACCTTTTAAACCTACCAACACTACATGTGACCTTTTAACCTAACAACACTAAAGAGGAAATGTAAACAAATTGAGATATAAACCATTGAGAATCTAAAAGGAGAATGACAGAGGTTGTCGTCATGATTATGCTATTGGATTAAGGTATCTAGGTATCTTGTGCCAATGCTCCTTGGACCAAGTGTATAGAGTTACTATGTACTATTCATTCTCTTTCACTAATTTGGGAAGTCAAATTTGGGAAGGCAGTGCACTAATTTGGGAAGTCACTGTTCACTGAGGTTCTGCCATTTGACAAGTTTTATGCTATGTTTTTGGTTATTTTTGAACTAGAGCATTAATTTGGGAAGTTATTGTTCACTCAGGTTTTTCCATTCGATAAGTTTCATGTTATGTTTTTGGTTATTTTTGAACTAGAGCATTTTTTTGAAATGTCAGTGTTCACTATAGTTTTGCAATTTGATAAGTTTCCTACTATGTTTTTGGTTGTCTTCAAATTATAACACTCTATAAATTTGAGTAGAACAACAATGAATGGGTGTCAATTTAGCTTGATCTTGAGTCCACAGTGGATGGATGGAGATGGTTCATAATGACAAAGACTCTCCTCTTAACGCGAGCATTATTCTCA
The DNA here is from genome assembly GCA_027924585.1 of Larix kaempferi. Taxonomy (NCBI): domain Eukaryota; kingdom Viridiplantae; phylum Streptophyta; class Pinopsida; order Pinales; family Pinaceae; genus Larix; species Larix kaempferi. Next base: position 5,250,262 of record BSBM01000034.1, read on the forward strand.
TGGTTGCATTAGAAGACATTGCTTGTTGGCAAACTAAGCACGACCTTTTTTGTGATTTTGATTTACTGTTATATGGTTTATTAGGTTGTACAATGGCCACCACTTATTTTAGCCCTGTGTGGCGTCATTTTTTACTAGCTGATGAAAACTATTGATCATGGTATTATTCTTGTGGAGGTTGTGTTCACAACACCTTTTTTTTGGTAGTCAAATCACTATGTGGAGGAAGTCCCTTGTACCACAAACAAAGAAATCTCATACACCAATTTAGTGTCTAGCTTGGTTGTGACTTTATAATAATAATAATTATTACTATTATATTTTGTATTAATAGAAACATGAAACATTTTATTTTAAGTATTTTAAATATTACATTATGAAATCCTAATAAAGGGATACGCCACTATAATAACTCCTTGTAACTAGCACCAAGCATCCATAGTAATTTTGTTTCAAGTAAATTGAGCGTAAATAGTTTGTTATGCCTAAAAGAAGAAAAAGAAGAGGTTATGATCAAATGAAAGAAGAAATTGCCAAAGTGAAAGAAGAAACACATGGCCAAATCAAAGTGTGATTAATTAATTAACATTATTTGATGTAACATGGAATTAAGTCAACACTGCAAATCTACTCTCAAGCAATCCACACTTTCATTGAGGCTATAAAGATGATGGAAACAATCTCATTCATTTATAAATGTTATTGTGTTAAAAAGTTTAAAGAACTGCTCAAAGGCCTTGAGACTAAGGTAAGGAGAGATAGATTTCTCACCATTGGCCAAGGTTCCCATCTTGTGAGGGTTGTTTTAGCACCTTAAAGTAGTGATGATACCAGAGATCACGGTTTAGCGTGCACATACATAAGTGAATCAAAGCCTACCCTATGTTCTCCTTAAGGTTAGTTGTCAAATATTTGAGGTTACATGGTACTCCACAGACACGCATAAGTGAATCAAATCCCACCCCATTTTCTCCTTAAGATTAGTTGCAAACACATAAGTGTATCACCCCTACCCTATGTTCTCCTTAAGGTTACTATGTCAAATGTGTGAGGCTACATGGTACTCCCTAAACACACCTAAGTGGATCAAATCCTACTGTCATGTTCTTCTTAAGAGTAGAAGTGGATTAAAGTGAATCCAATGTTCTCTTAATAAGGTTAGTTACACACATACAAGTACATCAAAGCTTATTGTATGTTCTCCTTAAGGTTATTTGTTGAACATGAGAGGCTACATGGTACTCCTCGAGCACACCTAAGTGGATCAATGCCCATTCCCATGTTCTTCTTAAAACTAGAAGTGAATCAAAGCCCACCTTGTGTTTTCCTTAAAGCTAGTTGCAAACACATAAGTGGATCAAATCCCACCCTATGTTCTCCTTAAGATTAGTAGTCAAATGTGTGAAGCTACATGGTACTCCCCAGGTACACTTAAGTTGATCAAAGCCCACTCACATGTTCTTCTTATAAAAATGATAAGTGGATTGAAGCACATCATGTTCTCCTTAAGGCCAGTTTGACACACAAAAGTGGATCAAAGCCCATCTTATGTTCTCCTTAAGGATAGTTTTCAAGCATGAGACGTTGCATGGTACTCCTTGGACACACCTAAGTGGATCAAAACCCATCTTATGTTCTCCTTAAGGTTAGTTTTCAAACATGAGACATTGCATGGTACTCCTTGGACACACCTAAGTGGGTCAAAGCCCACTCACATGTTCTCTTTAAGATTAGTCATCAAATGTGTGAGGTTACATAGTAATATATAAATGGACCAAACCCACCCCATATTCTCCTTTAAGGTTAGTTGTCGAATAAGAAAAATTGCACAGTGCTATCAAAGACACCTAAATAGATCAAGGCCCACTCCCACACTCTTCTTAAGACTAATCCTTAATTGTATGAGATTGCATAGTACACACATAAGTGAATAAAAGCGGACAACATATTTTCTTGAGATTATTTTGCATAATACTTCTAAAACAAATTATAATATTCCTCTTACACAGTAAACCCAAAACTTATGATGTTGTACTATATAAGTAAATCAAAGCCCATCCATGTTCTTCTCACAACTAAACCCAAAACTTATGATGTTGTACTATATAAGTAAATCAAAGCCCATCCATGTTCTTCTCACAACTAAGGATTTGACAAATCCACTAAAATTTATGTATGTAAATAAATAATATTTAAAGTAACCATGCCAATAACGTAATTATGAAAATCAAATAAATAATAATGAAAATCACAAAGGCCCCACCACACATGACACATGACAGGCTAGGTTGTCTTTACCCAACACCACTAAAGCTATAAAGCACCAGGCGTTAGTCTTTATAAAATAGGGTTTTGGGTTTTGCAAATTAGTCCACATACATACATGTGGGATAATTTCCAGGACATCATTGGGGTTTGTGATGGATCTTTATTTGTTTTAAGTCGCCACACATCACATTCACAGAAAACAAGAACCATGGCCGAGAAGGCGCTGACAGTAGGAATCCTGGTCATGGCCATGGCCTTTCAGGCGCTCTCAGACTTTGCTGCCGACCAGAAAGAATGCGGGTCTCAGCTCGTGACGCTGGCCACATGCATTCCTTATGTCCAGGGCTCCGCCAAATTCCCTGCCAAGGACTGCTGCGACGGGCTCCTGAAACTTCACTTGAAGGATCCAAAGTGCCTCTGCGTTTTGATAAAGGACAGTTCAGATCCTCAGCTGGGAATAACCATAAACAAGACTCTGGCTTTGCAGCTGCCGGACGACTGTAAAGTGGCAGCCAATGTATCCAGGTGTCCAGGTAGGTATTTTGTTTTGCACTGTTTTTTCAAGGAGTGATTTCCCTTACTTAGTTAGTGCTGCTGCTGGTGAGTATTTTTTTTGGCTTGGTTTTATAATATGTTGTGGAGGAGTGGTGTTTTTTATTAACATAATAGTTGATTGATTGTGAGATGAGTATATTTTTTTGCTGTTTTCTATTAATATAAAATCTCCTCTCTCCAGCGTATACTCATCTTGTATTTTATTGTCTGTAGCGCTTCTGCACATATCGCCTAACTCTCCAGAGGCCGAGGTCTTCAAAAACACAACTTCTCCGGCTCCCTCTGCTGTGTCTAATGGTAAGCAAAACTTCTCCTTTTTCGCCAGCGATTGGTCACGGGGTCGATTCCCTGATGGGTCACGGATCGAATCTAGATTTGGATTCTCACAATAATTTGTTGTTTGGCAGTGTCAGCGGCGCCACAAACAAACACCAACCCTTTCAACACTCCTGCGCTCAAAAGCTTGAGCTGTGAAGTGAGACCGCCGATGCATTGGACAGCGTCTGTATTAATTTGGGGGTTGGGTTATGTTTTGTTTTCACTAGAGGGTGATTATGGATCTCTGTAGAGGCCCCACAGAAGCGTGTTGGAGAAAAAACCACTTTGGAGCAAAATCAATGGGAATATTTTGTGGGGCTGGGGCTGGGATTTAAGTCTGCTGTGTGCTATGTGATATGTAAGAAGGAATCACAATGTTGGTAATAAAATTTTGTATTTTTATTTATAACATAATTATGATGACAATGGCGTTTTTTATTTATTTATTTAGGAGATCCAAATTTTGAAGGTTTAAAATGGATTTTTTTAATTAAATTGATTTTAATTTGTGTTTGTATCTATAATTTTATTATTATCAAGATTAAGATAGATTCATTTTTGCTTTTTGTTTTATTAAAATTTTGAATTTAAAATCTTTTTAAAAACCTTTTATGGAGATGGTTTTTCTTTTTCTTTTCCTATCTAAAAAACTTGTGTGTAGATATATACTTTATATATATAAACAAACTACTTTCTATATATACTTTATATATATAAACAAACTACTTTCCATATATACTTTTACATTGAATATTATATATCTTTTGTGTATATATATACTTTATATATATAAACAAACTACTTTCTATATATACTTTTACATTGAATATGATATATCTTGTAAGAGAATCATTTCTATGTTACTATTTAAAATATTATCGTGAAATATTCTCTCATTTTTAAGGTATCTTATCATTTTTAAAATATCTTTGACATATTGTATTTCTATAACTACTATTTGGACAATTTTTTAATTCACACAAAAAATATTTAGAGTAATTTATTGTATTTCTATAGTTACTATTTGGATAATTTTTTAATTCACACAAAAAAATATTTAGAGTAATTTATCTTGTAAGAGAATCATTTCTAGGCTTATGTGTAGATATACCCTTCTCCATTGGTCCTGAAATGAAAGTCCTAACAATTTCTACAAATCACCAACAACATTTAGAAATAACATTTAGAAATAGAAACATACACCTCACATTGATACGAATTAAACCCTTACACATCACATATGCTCCAAGAAAGGTATATCATGAAGCTCCAAGGAGGGGAAACTCCAAAAATCCATCCATGACAGATGAAGGAGAGAGCTAGGCCTTTTATAGGCTCTTAGCTCCATTTTTAAGGTATCTTATCATTTTTTAAAATATCTTTGACATATTGTGTTTTTATCATTTTTTAAAACAACATCTTTGACTTATTGTATTTGTATAGCGCTACTATTTGGACAAATTTTTTAATTCACACAAAAAAATATTTAGAATAATTTTAATTATTTTAAATTTGAATAATTTAAATAGAAAAGTGAATCTAAAAATAATATTTTTTAATATTAAAAAAATATAAATTAAAATAGTTTGTATTCTTTTATTTTTATTATAATAATTAATTAATTAAAATTTTAAAAAAACCATATATATATATAATTAATATATATAATTACTGAATAGTTAAAGCTATGCAAATATTTAATTAAAACAAATATAGAATACAACTTAAAATTAAAAGAATAAAAGATTTCTAAATATTTAAAGAAATTTAATAAAAATATTAAATTAAGATTATTAAAAATAATATTTTTATGATTTAAAAAAGAGAAAAATTTAATTCAAAATTACAATTGAAAATTTTGAAAAGAGTATTTGATTTTGGGATAAGGGGCATTCAAATCGTCCTTGAGTATTTATATCATATGTCCTTTAAAGAAAAATAAAAAATAAGAATAAATTCAAAAGAAATAAAACTAATAATAATAATATTAGTTGATGTTATTATACATGTTGTACTAACTAATATGAGATGGGATGAGTTTGAGCGAGATATTAGGTGATTTGATGAAGGCAAGGGTTTTTGTGAGCTAGGGTCCACAAGGTTGTTCTTTATATGCAACTTATTGCTTGCATATTTCCTCTTTATGAAAGCCAAGAAATAGGACAATAGGACAATAACCATAGAGATGAAGAATAAACCCTTTCATCGAGTTTAGTGTATTTGTCTTTTTAAAGATGCTTTCCAAATAAAAATGCGTCTTCCAAAGACTACTTCATAACTAGGCTTGTTTATAATGATGAAACTTGAATGCATCTTTTTGGGAAGACTTCAGAACTAGGCTTGTTTATTATGATGAAATTTGAATGCACTTTTTTTGGGGGTATGAATTCACTTACAAATATCAATGACTTTAGTAATAAATAAAAGGTAATTGTTTTGATTTGTAAATATAATGAGTTTTCACCATTTTTTCAACTTGTAGAGGTTAACCATGTTATTCTGCTTTGGAATCAAGGGTAGTGACAAGCCCTCCGGTATTGGACCCCAGAATCCGTGGAGACTTAACCACCACAAGGTGTCGTCGTACCACATGATCAGGCCTCTATGAGTTTTCACCATTATCTACAATTGTCACTATATATAGAATGACTTTTCACCATTAAATAAAATAAGTTTTCACCATTATCTACAAGTGTCATTGCAAATATAATGAGTTTTCACTATTATCTACAATTGTCATTTTCATTGAATGGAACAACTTCAATTATATCCCTGCACACATCATGATTTTTTTTATGTTTAATTATTGTATATTTCAAAAACTTAAAAAACCATTGAATGGTTGTGGAGGAGGGACCATGGTTTTGGTAGAGTTGTTCTCTTCTTTAAGTTATGGTTTCACAAGTTTAATTGTGTTTCAATCTTTATTTTCTTGATTCCAACTAGTTGAAAATCCAAATCTCACTGTTTGTTTATGGAAAAAAGAAAGTCCGACAAAATATCAAAAAAACTCATAAAAAATATCTACACAAATCTAAGCCAAAAGGATAACAACAATTTCTCTTATACTATAATCCACATAGAACTTTACTTAAACAATGGTCGACCAAACAAGATTATTTTAAAGTGTGGAGATTCTAAATGGTCCCAACAACTAGATTATGAGAACATAACTTTCAGAGTGAATTGTTGTAGACACCATCCATATCGAGGAAGTACATCCAAAGGCACATGTTTCTCAATAAAATAAAATGGAAGAATAACAAACCTATTGGCAAAGCACTAGGGGGTGTCACCAAAGAAGCATTCGAACCTACAACTTTGGTGAACATCCTAATCAATTCCTTTGACTCAATTACAATCACGACTGAGGAGTAATCCTCATCACTACTTGTCTACCCACCCAACTAGGGGGTGAGATGAGGCGGGTTTTGGATAGTTCAAACTATGGAAGGGAATTAATCGTTTTGACAAGATTGATGAGGCAATGCAATTAATCATACATGAGTGTCCATCAACCTCAAACCAATCACGCGATCAAAGGATAGAAATAAGGAAGAAAAAACACGAAGAAATGCATCTAATCAATTTGTAAGATCCTCAGTTAGGGGAGCATCCAAATCGATAATTGAACTTTGGCATGCAAAAATTGTAACTCATTATTTAGATTTGGACAAAGGATTAAAATATGAATGCCCTGTGAGAGGAAATTTGGGGCTAAAATGGGTCAAATAAGAAAAATCTTGCTTGTTTAGTTGGAGATTCAACAACTAATAGAATTTAAAAAATTAAATCAAGGATAATTATTGAGGTGGACATATAAAATTCAAACACCCTTATATGTCATGTTTTTATTTGGCAACACTTAACCATATATACACCTCACTTTGATTAGTCTCTTAGTGAGATCAGCTCCATATAATAAATATCTTTGAAATACTAAATATAGAATATTTTATTTTAGTAGTACTTTTAATGTTGATTATATGATGTTTATTATTTATTCACCACAATTCCATTATTATTATTTATTGATAATCATTTGTACTTCCATTATATATCATTTATTATCAAAAATAAGAAATTATCAAGCAAAACATGCATCTTAAATAAGAAAAAAGGAAAAAAAATAGTATTTTTACCCCAACTTTTGACCTTAAATTTGAATGTGGATACTCTCTATACTAGAATAAAGGTCTTGACATTATATACAGCTTTGCTTTATAAGCTTTGTTTTATTTTATGTGGATTTTGCAATGTGTGCATTTATGTCGAGAATATTTTGATATGAAAAATATTGTTTTGATATTTTCCTATTAATTTTGATCTCTATCTCCGTTTTGGACATGCCTTGTACGGTTGGAAAGGTCTTGTCAAGATCTACAACTTTACCTATTATAATTTTTTGAGATTCCTTACATTGTTTTTTGAATTTTGCAAAAAAAACAGGAACCTTTTGGCAAATATGATACATGGTAAAAGAACGTAAAATGGTAGTTAAATGTATCCACCATTATATTGTATTGTATTTAATTATTTTTATTATTAATAGTTAATGTTGATCGTTCCCCGGCTACGGGTGCTAACACTGGGCTGGCCACGAAAGGCAGCGTCGTTCTCCCACCTCGCGGTGTGGTTCACCAACCTGGCAGTGGATCCAGGCAGGCGTCCTTCCCATGGCAGCGGATCTAGGCAGGCATCCTTCCCCTGGCAAGCTAGCATTCTCACAGACAACGACATTAATACGGATGACACAAAGGTGGTTGGAATTAAAGCTGGTCCAGTTGTCAATGTCCTTTCTCAATTACTGGAATTGTCCACTCATTAAGCTCTCGCATGTGATGCCTTGGTGCTCCCTCTTCAAGGTTCTTGATATGAGGAATCGACATTTCATCACCTTCATCTGTTATCCTCTGCATGTTCCTATTGATGAGGGATCTACTCCAACTCTCTCCTCCTGCGAGCTCGCTGATTACACCATGACTCGTCCGCATGGTACCTCCAGGCGTGGTGTTGGTCATGGCATCAATCGGATTGATACCTCCTCGGAGAAGGACAAGAAAGTCGTCAGCGACTATGATGACAAGGTCTCAGCTCCTGTTTGCAGGTTGGTCGATGATTGGGAAGCTAGCCGGGTCTCTAACATTCTCGCCTCCGACAACCAAGGTAACCAAATAAATTATTATTGGTTAATGAAGAACATGTTGGGTACCCTGGTTGAAGAAATGTTGGCGAATTGGAACATGGCCAAGATTTCTATTATGGACACCAGGACTCACCTGGTCCGCCTGGACGAAATGCTAGAAACCCTGAACTCTAGCATGGCTAGAGGCAAATACTCCTTCTTCAGCAAAGCCACTCCTCACCACGATTCTGGTCTTGACGCTCCTAATATTAACAATGAGAACCTGGATGGTAAAGAATGTATTAAGTATGAGGGCGTCGCCATGGCAACAGAAGCCACTGCTTCGGGAACCACTCTGCATGAGTCACTTGGTGTTGTTGCGGAGGTCTATGTTTCAGTCCTGGGCACCACCTCTGGGTCGGTCTCTCCTGGTACGGTCGTCTTACAGGGGGGGCCTCCCCTTGAATCCTCCTTTCCTATTCCTAATACTATCGATTCTCTACATTACAAAAGAATCTGAAAATCCGACGGCGAAGCTTCTACTCCACGCAAGACTGAACCTCTGCCACCCAAACTCCCGATATAGAGCTGGGAAGAGGATTTCTTTGGCAGTCGTCCCATAATAGTAGACAAGCCTAGCCCCCAGAATGCAGAAGCAAACACTTAGGACTGCTCAAGTAGTCCCTAGCTCTTTTTGCGACGGTCAGCGTATCTGGTTTATTTTTTGGTTTAATAGTCTACTGTTATGTACTGGTTTGTTTCTAGGCAAGTCTAGTCCTATGTTTTTAGCGGTTGTTTGCAATTATGTCTATGAAAGACCAAAATCTCGATGAAAGATCAAACTCTCAGCCCATAGGTGGGTAGGTCTACAAGGGCCATATTTTGAATTTCTTGCTCTATGAGAGGCTACAAAATGCTCTCAGAACTACAGTTTCTCCTGTACATGTATTATTTTTTGTACTCTAATATAATTTCTCTCTGCAGTTTTACAACAAAAAAGTTAATGTTGATCGTTAATACATTAATATTATATATTTAAAGAGGTCCTCCCAACCAAATGTGTTTCTAGATATGTTGTCAGTAGCTTCTACACAGGGGCCTCCATCTCAAGCAATTCCATAAGTTACCTCAAGCACACTAACAACTATCCCCCAAAACCATTAGGCAATAAGATGTCAACATGGCAACTCGACAACAAGGTCTTAATCTGAAACAAGACATGCACAAGGCTACAACCTTCAAATTGGTGGAGGGGGCATTGGTAAAATATCAATACCTTCAACTTACAGGCTATAATGTGAACATGGACTACAACTAAATTTGGTCATAATGTCCTTCACCTCCAACATTGGTGCTCCCACATACAACCAATAACAAATAGTACTTTTGATTTGTTCACTAGGTTACTTCCCTTCCTCGTCTACCACCAATAAAAATAACTAATATATAGTAAACCATTGGACCAAACAAACGCACCAAATCATAATCAACCCTCTCCTTCCCAAGGATTTCACAAAGATCTACGAACGATTTATGTTAAAGTACATAATTCCCAAAACAAAAACCTAACTCAACCATCAATCCAGAATATGCTATCACGATTACCCAATATACTCTATAAAATAGCTTCCACCTCCCAAAGGGGATTACTTACTTCCGTTAAATAGGTTTAAGGCTAAAAGTAGGGTTATTTAATCATTAGGTCAAATCCTATGATAGACTCTTCTCAAAGTCAAAGTCACATCACTAGCCCAAGGCTAAAAACCCTAAAAGCACTTTACACCATTAATTATTTATAATTATTTATAATTATTTATAATTACACATTAAGCCTTCACTTAGATATCTTAAAGTTATTTTAAATTTAAAACACCAAACTTGAGCAAAAGGTCTTTAAAAAGTGTTTTATCCTTAGAAAACTAATAATCAAAAAAATTTGACTTCTCCCCCACATCTAACTTCTACAAAACTGCACAATTAATAAATGCCACATCATCCTTCATTTTCCATTTCATTCCATTAATAATGATATGTTTAAATTATTGAATATAACATCATATTATAATATGAATTCATAAATAAAAAATTTATACTTCAAAACATTATCTTAATCACATAATCAACTAAATATGCATTATGAAAAGTAATAAAATCTCATCCATCCCACATATACAACAAAACATTACTAGTAAAGCATCACAATAAACATCATCTCAAAATAATCACTAAAATAGTGCTTGTGGCTCTTATCTCAAAATAAACAAATAAAATGGTGTTGGCCATTTTTATCTCAAAATAATCAATTAAATGGTGCTTGATGGTCTTATTTCTATGTCTACAAATTGTATCGTGAGACTTCACGTCGTTTCATGTGGTGTTGTATTATTTTGTTTCTTAATTTAAATTTTCATTTTGAATTGGATAACAATAATGTTGTTTCAATAAATTGAAAAAATCATTTTTTTTAGACAAGAGGTTAAACTACAATTAGGGGCAGTGCTTGGTTTTATGTATGGGACTAAGGCTAGATACTACTGAGAAGGCATATGACCTCACTGCTATGGCCTCAACAATGACAATATGGGACTTTGATGGATAATAACTAGGCTGAAATTATTTTTTGGTCCTAGAATATGGCCTAAAACTACTTCTAATTGGCTAAAAGCTCACTTTCCTCAAATGTAAGGAAACAAGGTAATAGCCCAAGACCAAGAGGTATTTGGAAAGAGTGAAAGTTTGTCCCTTACGAACCACAAAGAGATTATTTTAGGTGACCAAATTTTATGTACACACAATGATGTAGTTGCACGTCGAAATATTCAAATTATATCAACAAAAACTAAGTCGATAAACCTAAGTTTTATAGACTTTCTATGTCAATCCCATGTGAAAGATGAAACTTGCCATGTCCTCTCCCATTCATTTGAATGTAAGACCTCGCTCGGAATAGGGGATTTATTGCACCAGCCAAGCAAGTTATATACTAACTAGCCATCTAAATGATCTCTATGCCAATACCGTGCACATAAGTTAAGGGAACAAAAAGTAGAATAAAAGAAGAAAGTTATAAGAAATATTTAGGAAATTAAAATTAGAATCAACGATTTTCATTTTTTTTAGAAATTTGAATTTTTTTAGAAAAATATGGCCTAACATTTTATATTTAGAAATTTAAGAACTAGTAAGATTCGCCAAGATTTTTACACTTTAAAAAAATTATGAATCCTTAAAATTTTCTATATCCATTAAAGTAGAGTCTAGTCATATTTAACTGTTTTTGGAGGTCATTTATATTACTCTTGATTTTTAATTTTTTATTAAATCCCAACTTAGACATACAAATGAGGTTTTATTGACTTTATAGGTGAGAATAATTACTAATATTATTTATGAATAAAACATTATAAGTAAAAAATGTTTGCATAGCGTTTTTTTAAATTTTTTATTAAATTCCAACTTAGACATACAAATGAGGTTTTATTGATTTTATAGGTGAGAATAATTACTAATATTATTTATGAATAAAACATTATAAGTAAAAAATGTTTGCATAGCGTTTTTTTGGGGATAATGGTTTGATTTGAAAGAAATTATTATACCATTATTCTATATAAAATGGTTTTTTTAATAATAAAATACACAAAGAGATTAGAGAGGTTTGCTTAAAATAGAATATGGTTTTTTTTAATAATAAAATACACAAAGAGATTAGAGAGGTTTGCTTAAAATAGAATATGGTTTTTTTTAATAATAAAATACACAAAGAGATTAGAGAAGCTTACTTATATTTTAATTATTGGAATTTGTTTTGATAATCTAATCAAACATATTGGGTTGATTTTACTAAATCATTCAAGTTCATTAGTTATATTTGCATTATTATTAATATAAGTTTGAGATCATTCACTTATGATAATACAAAGTTAGAGTGAAAAATTTTGGTAAGTAAAAGTTATAAAAATTGCAATGTCAATGTAAACTAGAAAATTTAATTGTATTGTTAAAAAATATCAAATTATTAAATTTTAATATAAGTAAAATTTCCAAGTTGTAAAGTTTATTTGAGGCTAAAATTTCATAATTGTGAAGTATCCCAATATAAGGTTGGAGAAAATTGTATAACACACAACCCCAATTATATGGTGGACACATGATTGCAACCCTAAGATTGTAGAATGAGAATGAAATGGTTGCAACAACGATTAAATAATTAAAGATTTATAACTTAAATTACGAAGAATATACACATAAGTTGTAGAAACTTAAAGACTTATAACTTAGGCAATGCAATGGCATAGAACTCAACATACATTTGCCATGGCAAAATTGAACTTCACAATAATATAACTAGTGATGACATGATTTAATAACAATAATTTAGAAAATAAAAAGAAGAAAAACAATAATTGCAAACATGAAATGTAAAATTGGTTACGGAGTTCGAAATTTTGACTTGAATGCCTATAATCTTGATAGTCTTATAGTGGAATTGTGGTGCATGAAAGTATCTATGTATTTGAATGATTTGGGAGGAAATATATAAAGGGAAAAAAGTTGTTCTTGTAATACAAGCTTTGAGATATTTTTTGGTTTATAGTATTTTATGTATAAAGTTGTGGATACTAAAAAAGAATTATTATACAAAAGAAACTCAATGGTTTATTAGGGTATATGTGTTGAAAAGCACCTTTAAATAAATCAAGTGGAGTTCGGTATATGAGTTATTTAAGTTTCTAGGAAAAACTCTTAGTCAAATCAATTGACTTTATTAGAAAAAACTACTATTTGTAAGCTCGTAGTGAAATTTATAAGGAAAATAATTAAACCAAACCAAAAATAAAAAGTTATAAGGAAAATAGTTAAAACAAATCAGAAATATGAGAGACAAAATGACTCAAAGACATGATTTAGATAGTGAAAATCACATACTCTCCCCATGAAGGAGGTTAGCTCACTTAGAAGGAGGTTAGCTCTCTCTTAAAGAGGTTATCTCACATATTACTATTAATGTAAATGTTAGTTGTGTCCTTTAAATCTCATGTTATAAAGATATAACATGTTTCTAGTAATTATTTAGGTGTGGATGAAAAGAGAAGTGGTATTTAGAGGTGAAGTAATAAATTCAATTTCTTATTTACAAGTATTTCATTGAGAAGTAGTTACCTTCCTTTCAAACTAGTATCGGTGTGACGAGTGGTCTTAGGAGTTAGAGCAATAAAACCAATTCTCAATTAACAAGGACTTGTTAAAGATTGGTCACCTTGCATATTGGTGTTGGTGTGAAGACCAATAGTATTTAGAATTGGAGCAATGAATTTGGTTTCTCATTGACAAGTATTTAGCATGGATTAATCAACTTGCAAACCTTAGCATATATAGTTTGTTGAAGTATTCATCATTTGCATGTATTTTTTTCCTAGAATGTTAATATATTTTCCAATGTTAAGACATCAATGTTTACATTGTTGCATACTTCGAATCTATGGATAATTGTGTAATATATTATCCTTCTAATTATAATTTAATAACTACAGTGAAAAAGTGTTAGTTAAAATGACAAGTATTTAGCAAGGATGGGGTGTAAAAAAACTAATTCATTTTTCCATGGCACTAGTAGCAAAAAGCATTTGGAGACTAATTGGAGGTAAAGGACTATGGGTTAAGGTGATCATTCAAAAATATATAAACCCTGTAACGGTTGAGGATTGGATTAGAAACCCTTTGAAATCCACTCAGAATGTTTCTACTATTTGGAGGGCAGCAGTTCTAGCATTTTCTTTGATAGGGGATGGACTTTCTTGGAAACTAGGGTATGGATTGAAAGTCAGACTAGGGGTTGATCCCTGGATAGGAAGTGGGAACTCACCCTTACTCCCTTTAGGAATGATTACTAAGCTTCAAGATGAAGGCTACAGGGTTTTAAATCATATAAAAATTACTATGGGAACTTCTATTCTTACTCAGGATTGGGTTTCAACTGAACGGTTAGGCTTTGAAGGTGAGGATAAAAAGTGTTGGGAGGAGTACATTGGAAATCTAAAAGAGAATCATATTAAAATACTTTAGGTTAGTGATAAACTTGTCTGGATACCTGCTGCAAATGGTATTTAGACACCTAAGGTAGGGTACAAGGCCCTTTTGAATAAATACCTACATATTGAACAGAAAGGGTGGTGGAAGATTCTGTGGAAATTACAGTGCCCTATGCAAACAAAAATTTATTTTTGGCTACTCCTTTCAGATAAGGCTTTAACTTGGGGCCATCTACAAAATAGAAGCTGGATAGAACCTCGAAGATGCTGCTTATACAAGATAGCAGAGGAAACTAATGAGCATTTGGCTGTAAGTTGTTCTTTTACCAAGCTGGTTTGGAAGGGGATTGAAAAAGAAATAGGCTATCACAATATTTGGCAGGGGGATTCATTGGAAGTCTGCTTTAAAAACTAGTGCAGCAACCCTGCAATGGAGGACTACAATGCACTTCCTACCATTATAAACTGGCAAATCTGGAGGGTAAGAAATCAAATTTTATTTGAAGATTTTGATTTCCCTATTTCATATTGTGTTAACCAGAGCATATGTATGATAAAATATTTCCCCAACCAAAAGAAGAAAAAAAAATGACATAATAATTCTGGAAGTGCACTTAAATGTATACCCAAGAGAATTTTTTGATGGAGCATCACAAACTAGCAGGGAAAAATTATGCGGAACTAGAGATGTTGTTTTTATTTATGAAGATCTCTCAATTAGTTTTAGTGCAGGAATTGGATCGGGAACAAACAATTTTTTAGAATTAAAGGCTCTCTGGCTCACTCTAAGATTGGCAAAAGACAATGGAGTCAAGAAGATATGCATTTTTGGGGACTCCCAACTAATCATCAATTGGATGAAGGGGGAGGCTCATTGTTAGAGTCTTGTTTTGCTAAATCTGCTGGAGGAGGGCGCTAGGATCAGTTCACTGTTTGAGGAAATCTCATATAAACACATTTATAAGGAACTAAATATAGAAGCAGATAAGTTATCCAGGATTGGCCTAAATCTAAGTAAAGGAGAGTGGTAGATACTGCAAAATGGTGGGCAGATAACAGGTTTTTTTAAGAATCCTTTTGCATCTACAGGTAAGTGACACATTCTGGTTACAAGACATGTTGAAGGCTGGACTGCTCGCTGAAGGAAACATTGCTTATATTCCTTGCTATGGACATACTGAAGCACTGATTGTCTTAATAGGAAGTTTTTCTTTGAAAATTTTTTCCTGATGTAATGATGAATGAATTGAGGCTGAACTGTTCAACTTACTTTGAACAAAGAACTGCTTGTTTGTGAAGCACTTTTTCTGTTTTTTATATTTTTGAAGATTATTTTTTATGTAATAAATGAATCTTGATACAAGTATTGGAAGCCGAGATGGCTAATCATCAAACAAAATGCTGATCAACATCTGAAAAATGTAATATTTTCAAATACCTTAACATATATATTGTTTATTACAAACCTTAACCTATATAGTTTGTTGAAGTGTTGATCTCATTTACATATATATAATTTATTACAAACCTTAACCTATATAGTTTGTTGAAGTATTGATCCTCATTTGCATGCTTTTTTTAATCTATTTTCAAATGTCAGGACATAGATCATTAAATCTCAAACAACTTGAAATCCAACTACTTACAAAGCACTCGCATCAGCATTTTGGTCAGGTTGTTTATTGCTTCCCTTCATTCTTTTCAATGTTGTGTCAATGAGGTAATCGCATCGAAGGCTTCATCATGATCACTACTTCCCCGTGTGTAGAATGCATAGCTTGAAATGCCATCCTTAATTCCCCATTCAATACATTAATATCCAGATTGATAGCAGATCAATGCCTCCGCTTTCCCTGCCACTTGTCGATCTCACCATGATCATCAAGGACACTACTTAGCTGCTTACCATTACTACGATCCATTCGCATGAATTTCAATGTTAGGGGATGGTAGAATGTAATGTTTCTTCCCCATTTCCCATTAGATTTCCAATGGGGAGATTAAGTCATCTTGGCTTGTTGATCTGTCTCTTGGTTGAGAGTCGGTAAAACATGAAAAAACCTAAGAAGCAAATGAGTTAGGATCAGTTTTTTTGAATTGGTTTGAAAGGGGAAGCAAACGAGTTAGGATTAGGTTTTTTGGATTGGTTTGAAAGGGGAAGCAAACGATTTAAGATCAAGTCTTTTGGATTGGTTTGAAAGGGTAAATGTCTAATTATAACTGTCAAATTATAACTACGAGGAGTCACTTATCACGTTTAAATGTTGAATTTTCATACTTTTTATTATGAAGTCACTTGTCACATTTAAATGTTGAATTCTCATGTCTTTTATGTGTATTAATCCTTTCTACAAAGCCAAATCTTCTGCTTGATTATTTGTCACTATTCCCAAATCCAAAGCAAAAGTTTTCTCAATTTTTTCTTTGATTGTTTTTCTCCAAGATCAAAGAATACCTCCCACCTTCCAACCCGGTATCCTCAAAAGAACTTATATAGAAACAAAACAAATATTTCCTTATAATTCATTCACAATGTTCAAAATAGCATGTATAATAATGTGATTGATGATATTGCCAATTATTTACTTTCATAAACAAGCTCAATTATCAATTTAAAGAAAATTTCTAAACCATTCGAGAATAATTGGTTATGTAACTAATTGATTTTCATAGCCTCGTCCTCAATTATCAATTTAAAGAAAATTTCTAACCATTCGAGAATAGTTGGTTATGTAACTAATTGATTTCCATAGCCTCATGCATGTTAGAGCTATGGCCTCCCCTTAATGCAATTTGTTACTTGAAAACATACAACTAGTTTTCAATTGTGTTATTGTGAACATATGAGCTAGTTTTCAATTGCGTTATTGTGAACATATGAGCTGGGGTTTTACATGAAAGAGATTTATTCATTAGTGTAGTTAACCTCATGTAGACAACACAAAATGCACTTTGTCCATAAATTTTTTGCAACAATTTTCTATATGCTCACTTTTTTTTATTGATGTCATTAATATAGAGTTTGATCCACCAATTTGCGTCCATGTCCCCAAATGCATGCGTGTTAGATTATGACATAATATAGACCATGTGTTTGGACTTGGTTGTTGTATACACAACAACATTTGGAGAAATGATACATGGCATTGCCTTGCTAAGTGTAGGTCGTGAAATGACATGAATAAATAGTTTTTTGGCGAATTAGTGTGCTTTGGAACTTAAAATCGCACCACTTAAGAGCAAACTTTGCTTGATTCTTTCTTGGTCTCATGATTGTCAATTACCGAACTTAGTGTATAATTTTGTGGTTTTTAGAGGTTATTATTATCCTTGTGTAATGCCAATGTCATTTGGACCATAGTCTAGTAACAATGATATTTAAATCAATGGATGTTTACCACAACTAATTGAATTTTGATTATCTATGCATTCTATATGGGTCTACTTGAGAATTCCAAAAACAACACATCCTAGGAGAAATAAACATGCATTCAATTATGGTCTTTAGTGCTTGTGAATTACATATACATATATTGTATTCAGTTATCCTTAGATTATATTCATTCCCTTAAGCAACTTTGGAGGTATCTCAAGGGCATGATTATGGACATGTTGGCCACCCAAATTGTAGAATAGATTAGAACCATATAATTTCTTTAGGTGATACAATATTTTATAAAAACATATTACTTAATGACACATTAGTTTTGTCCTTTAAATCTCATGTTTTATATTTACATGTTTCTAGAAACTATTTAGGTTTCTGTATGAAGAGGAGTAGCATTAGAGTTGAAATAATGAATTTCAATTTCCTATTGATGAGTATTTCATTGAGAATCAGTCACCTTCCAAACTATTGTTGATATGAGAGGAGTGGCCTTTGGAAAGAGATCAATGAATTTATTTTCTTATTGACAAGGATTTGACAAATATTGGTCATCTTGCATATCAATGTTGGTGTGAATATGAGTGGCCTTTGAAGTTGGGCCAATGAATTTGGTTTCTTATTGACGAGGATTTAGTAAAGATTGATCAACTTATGAACCTTAACACCTATAGTTTTTGGAGTCTTCCTCATTTTCATACATTTGTCTCACATAACTTTAATCCATTCTCAAATGTCAAGGCATAAGTATTTACATATCATCGAAGCTATGGATGAATTTGTAATATATTCTCCTTCAAAGAATAATTTATCATTAATATTAATTATAATGCCAATGACAAAGGTGTTAGTCAAAATGATTGGGTTGTTAAATTAAATTCCATCATTTTTAATATTGGTCTTTCTTAGGATTTTATATTTAATATTAACTTGGTATAAGTGTTATGCTATCTTACAATTATAAGATATCCCTTTGACAAGATTTTGTATTATAATATTTCAATGAACCATATTTATCTTCAAAGGAATTTACATAGCAACAAACAAATATTTCCCTCTAAGTTATTCACAATTTTTGACATAACATGCATATTGGTATTGGTGTAATCAATGGCGATGGCAATGCCAATTCCTAACTTTCATAAACCTACAAGCTCAAAGGAAAAGGGTGGGTTCATGGAGAATAGTTAATTTTGTAACTAATAGATGTCAGTATATGAAAACCTCATTTTCATAAGACAACAAGGTGAGGATGTTCTTCCATCTTATTAACGTATTCATGCCATGATCAAGCATGTAATAATGATGTTATTAAATAGCATTAACTCGAGTCAAGTCATGCAAAACAAAAACATAGTAAATGCATTTAAATTTGATTTTGAGCAACTAGTGTTCATGGCTCAAATATATTTTTTTGTTGATTAAGCATCTATGATATCATTATGGCTTGGAAGGGTTACGCCAACCATTCATGGTTTTTAATAAAATGGTTCAACTTATATTAATATGTACAATAACGGTATATTCATTCTATACAAAAATATAGGTTGTTCAAGCAATTGGCACAATCATTGATCCGATCAAAAGCTATCTTATCATATCAAAATTAAATCCATGTAGCACTAAAAGAAATACACCATTGAGGCCACATAGTCCATAGTACCAAAGATGATATAGAAATAACATACACTCGAAAATTGGTCATTCTAGAGAGTCACGTAATGCATCTATAGTGATAGTGCCCACATCGAGAGGAGGGATTTTGTCTTCATGTGTCAATCCCCATCTAGTTGTTACACAGTGAAGATCTTCCCACATTAGATCCCATTTTTCATTGCCCTACTCGAACTCCATTGTTCACTTTGGAACATCAATAACAAGGGGAATAGTTGCATATTTTTCAAATATTAGAAATTTAGGGCCCTAGGGTGGAAGCTAGATTCTATGTAATTCTCAGTGCTCATGAAGAACTTAACATACTCTATGTTTAAGGTGTCAACTAGAAAAAGGTCGAGAATGAGGTAAACGGGCCAAACTGTGATTGTGGGGAATGGGTGGGTGCATTGCTAATAGTGCAAGGTGCCATCATCAAGAAGTCTATGAACTAGTTCAAAAGTGCCATCTCCATCTCCACCTTCCTCATTTGCAACTCGGGATTTGGAAATGTAGATGGACAAATATTGAGGAACCACCATGCTAGGTAAAAGATGTGATGCATTGTGCATTTGTGAACAAAACCCCATTCTATATTTTCTAGGTGTGATAAAAAATATCAACTCTAATCAATTGGTATGCAATGTGAATCAATGGCCCACAAGAGGCAATCCATAGAAATGTTGATTTCCAAGAGATTGTAGACATGAGAAACTAGCTACAAATAATATGAGCCTAATCCAAACTAGAATTAGAAAATCTAAAAGCCCATAACAAAGTTTCCATGCTTCCATTCATCCCATAGACATGACATCTAGGTTGGAAGACATGTAGATATTCCAGTCTTTCTACCTTGAATTAAGGACTAGGTAAAGTAGGAGCTTTCCACATTGCCTTCAACTTATATAGACAAACTTTTTAGATTTGAACATGCAAACCTTGTTTAACCTTGCATGTAGAATTGGTTTGCAATTCATCCATGTACTTCTTAAAACTCTTCCTCGTATCCCATCCCAAAGCTTGCCACAAGGCTTACAGTGCTTGCAATCCAAGAGTCAAGAAAAGGTTACCAACTAATAGATTTTGAATTTTTTGAATAATATGGTTATTAGTATTGATAATATTGAACTCATCCTTAAGGGTTACCAACCCTTTCATTCTCTTGCCTCATCATCATACAGATATATGGTACTTTAATGCCTCTTTTGAAGAGCCTCTTAGCTGAAAATCAAGTTGATTCAACCAATCACATGCAAATTGATAATGAGAAAAGGGTACAATTGTTCCAATACTTCTTTGTCCTAGGTGTGCTTAAATATGAAACTCTGACCAATTTCAGTGCATCAACATTGTGACGATAGCAAATAATAGTATTAGGGCCACCATCTCATCTTCAACAGATTCAAATCCTAATCATCTTTGCATATATGTTATTTTTGCAATCATTGATAGTCATTACTCTTAGAAATCGTTATTGAAAATATATGATAAGGAAGGAAGGTATGATTTTATATGTCAAATAAAGCATGACAAATTTTTCCTACTGGCACTATTGTAGATCTACAATTTTTTATGGCAAAAGAAAATGAAATTCTAGTGTGGCAATTGTGTAACTCTGGACAATGTGTTTGAAATTGATCATTGTTGTTAGCATTTTTCCATCACATGAATTTAATGTTGGATGCTAACATTACTTTTGGGAGCCCGATTCAGGGCATCCAAATCGCCCAACTTCCAACAATGTTCATGAGAATCTGACTAATAAAAAATGGGTAGATCACAATTTATCATTGCTCAAATTGTAAATTGAATGATCCAGGTTGATTCACATTGTAACTCACAAACCCCTCAACTTGTGATTTAAAGATGGTGATATTGTAGATTTGCATTTGTTGAGATTCAAAGCGAAAACATGTCAAAAATATTGTAAGAAAGAGGGGCCTTTTCAGATTTCATTACTTCAACATGTTTGAGACATTTATGGATAAAGTATCATTTTTAAAAATTGTTTTACATGCAATCCGTATGGGATTTTGAAAGCATTTTTTTGCTAGTGTTGGGATAGACAACTTCCTAAATTGATCAATGGAATATTTAATATTGATATTCTCTCATTGTTACAAAGTCACGACCTTATGATGAGAGTAGCGAATTCTCACAACAATTTAATTAAGGCCTAAGAACTATTGGAATATTTGTAAATACTTTTAATTAAAGCACAATGGTTCCTCCACATTTTTAGTTTTCTACCTGAATCCTTATGTGCCACACATTTTTCATAATCAGTTTTCTTGAGGTTTCGATCTTACAAACTTTTCTTGTTAGTTTGAGGTAATCTTAGGGGATTTGAGGGAAACAAATGAAATTATCACATTGAAAGGTGATAATTTGCATGTGCATATTACAACCCAAGTCACCCACATGTTCTCCTTAAGGTGGTTACTGTCGACCAAGTTCTAGTCCCATGGGCATTTTGGCATCTAGAGGCATCCGTAAAGGTACTTTTTAGGTATGGTTTTAACTTACGACATTGAATGATATGAATCACATGTACATATTATGGACCCAAACCCGCCCCATGTTTTCATTAAATCCCGTTATTTTTTAGTTGGTTGACTGGTTCTAGTTTAGAAATAAGCTAGTTAGAGTTTACCAAAATTATCCTAACTTCAACTCTTAGTGCAACATTACCTTGGATATACCTGAGAATCCCCCAGGTGACAAATTTTATGAGTTACCATCCTTCTCTAACAAAAAAATGGGTAGTTTCTACAAAAAATATTGATATTAATAAATAAAAAGACAATTGTACACACCACTCAAAGCCTCTAGCACATGGGTATTGATCTTTAACCAAAGCATTGAATCAAAGCATTTGGGTAAACTAGGTTCCTTAGCAAGTATCCATTATCATTAGTTTTGTTATCATTTTCATTGCTTACATAATAAACCTTCTACAAAGTAGGAACATCAAGGAAAGGGGTGGAACCCAAAACCTCTTAAACATGGATATGAATCCTTAACCAAAACTAAAACATAGTTAAAACTAAAACGTAATGTTCATCATAATATCCACTATCAATACTTTTATAAGTATGCATCACCCACATTATAATGAGAATGTGGATTATAAGGGCATACTCATGTTTGATTCAAATTGCGATTTAGAAAACTCATTTGTAATGTTCATTTGTAAAATTAAAATGTTTGTGAATATTCTTAATAGAGGCATGATGTTCTCTCAATATGTTTGTTTCTCAAATCCATACACAATACAGTTCTAATCATGAAAATAGCACCATGACTTTTGTCATTTCAAAATTAAAAACAAATGACATAAATATTATTGATTTGTAATGTTTCTTTTTCTTAAAAAATTGAACATGTTAAATCCATGTTTATCTTTTAAATTATCTTTTAAAGCATGTTTTTTTATCACCAAATTCAACAAATTTGGAGTGACAAGAATATCTCTCTTGAAGCACGGGTTCTAATTCTAAATTAAACCAAAAAAAAGTCATCTCATCCAACGTTTGCTTATGTGATCTCATAGTAATTAGACAAAAACATAGAGAACAATTCTCCAACAAAAGGGGATGGGTTATAAATTAGGATGCAACTTACTTTTAACTTAGTGCAATTCATAAGCCTCGATGATAATAATCTTAGTTGCTTTTAAATTAGTGTATTCTATAGGTTCTAATGATAATTATTTTAGTTAAATTAATTTAATATTAATCTTTATGAGTTAAAGAGACTATTAATGGGTTTAAAAAAGAGAACATAAATAGAGAAAAGAAATACCTAAAGCAACTTCAAAAATAAAGTACATTAAGACATAGATTTAGATTAAAGAAAAATGAGAAGAAAAAAGATACAAAATTAAGCTCAATGAAAACATATGAGAAATGATGAGAAAAGTAATTGCATCGAGAGGCGCTTTACAGTCCAATATGAGGGAGATCTTGTAACGTTTGTCCATATTTGTCCATATTATTGTCGGCCATTAATAAAA
This sequence comes from Larix kaempferi, assembly GCA_027924585.1. Classification (NCBI taxonomy): domain Eukaryota; kingdom Viridiplantae; phylum Streptophyta; class Pinopsida; order Pinales; family Pinaceae; genus Larix; species Larix kaempferi. The sequence goes on from BSBM01000034.1 coordinate 5,273,613, forward strand.
TGTAATAATAAAAAGTAAAAAGTAATAATATGATGGAGCTCTTGTAACGTTTGTCCATGTTTGTCCATATTATTGTCAACCATTAATAAAATGTAATAATAAAAAGTAAAAAGTAATAATATGATGGAGATCTTGTAACGTCCATGTTTGTCCATATTATTGTCGGTCATTAATAAAATGTAATAATAAAAAGTAAAAAGTAATAATATAAGGGAGATCTTGTAATTTGTCCATGTTTGTCCATATTATTGTTGGCCATTAATAAAATGTAATAATAAAAAGTAAAAAGTAATAATATGAGGAAGATCCATGTCTGTCCATATTATTGTCGGCCATTAATAAAAAGTAAAAAGTAATAATATGAGGAAGATCCATGTCTATCCATATTATTGTCGGCCATTAATAAAATGTAATAATAAAAAGTAAAAAGTAATAACGTTTGTCCGTTTGGATCTAGGTGTAAACCTCTCCTCAAAAAGCTCCTTAAGTGCAATACTTGAGAAGAGGTTTGCACCTCAGGAGATTTGATCCCTCTCGGCACTTGATAGAGCCTAGGATTTGGATCTAGGCTAGTCTATCTTAATATTTAAGGATGGAAAAACCTTAGCCATATGGGTTAGTTTGAGTGTTGTGATTGTCAAACATCTGTAAAACTTTATTTCTTTAAATATTTTATTTCTTTAAATAAGTACACTAATATGTAAAATAAATAAATAAAATTACTAACATCTCTCTCTCACACACACATATACTTGGAACAAAATCAACTTTATGTATCTATATTGTTAATATGTATATGCACTTTCAACATAATGGACCTTCTTGTGTAAAGAAATATATATCCCACATGAAACATGTACAACTTCTAAGCCTATATTGTTTTATTTATAATATTTTTCTTATAACTTAAAAATGTATATATTAAATGGATAGATTTTTCTCATTAACTGAAGGGAGAAATACTATCCTTCCTGGATGATATTCTCTTAGTCTACTTATACTTTTCCTCTTGGATGATCAATTCTTTTATTTGTGTATCATATTTAATGATTATCATACCATTCTTCTATTATGCAAACATATAAAGCTTTAAAGCATATTCTCCTACTTCCTTAGTGCACCAGAATAAAAGAGGAACTGAAGAAATTCTCCTACTTAAAACTCTTCTATATCTATAGAGATTAGAATTTGTTAGCAGACAATCTATCCAAAGAAACTTTGAGCGGTGCAGAGGGGACTTTAATCTGGGAGGAATTTTTGGAAGATGAGAAAATTGATATGGGGAGTACCCATACTTTTAATTCGTAGTCTTTCTCCATTATCATATCTTTGGTTCAGTTTTGTGTAATTTTGTAAATCTGATGATATGTATTGAATCCATAGACTCTGGTTGAGATTATTGTTGGACTTTTTGACAATTCTAAATTTTTCGAGATAACACAATTAGTTTTTTGAACTATATAAGTTAGAAAGATATGTATTTTTTATTCTAATAGAATATCAAAAATATGATTTTTTCATCTGAAAAAAAAGAAAAAAGAAAAAACAAACTTCAAAACACATTTATCATAAAATCTAAATATGACGTCATCTCATTTCTAAATCAAGTAAAATACATATATTTTTATTGTAATAATAAACTATTTCTATACTAATACTCTTTAAATTTCACTTCCTCTTTTTCAAGTTCCTTCCTTGATGTGATTCCTATATCACATTAAAGGTAAACAAGTGGACATCCCCATTTATGCTTCCATAATGAGTGGGCATTTATTTTGGTTACAAAGAGTTTAACCTCATTTGATAAGGATATACATCTTTGTACATCATCTAAAGTGCCAACATGGTATCTATACATGTGCTCTTTGTTCAGATTTATTTCCATGCAAATAACCTTTAAAAATTTCACCCCCTCTTTCTTAAGTTCCTTCCTTGATGTAATTCCCATATCACATCAAAGGTCAACAAGTGGACATCCCCATTTATGCTTCCATAATAAGTGGAAATCTATTTTGGTTACAACGAGCTGGGCCTCATTTGATAAGGATATACATCTTTGTACTCATCTAAAGTGTCCGCATGGTATCTATACATGTGCTCTTTGTTCAAGTAAAGTGAAATGTGTTTACAAATGCACAAAGTACTTGATGTTTTGTACATTTATTATTTTTATTTTTTTAATTCTTTCTTTGTATTTTTTAATTTTTTATATATATATATATATTTAATTTGTTTTTCTTTCTCTTTTAGTTTCATATAAAAGGATGTTTTGGTAGATTCTTTTATCTTTCATTAACTTGATTTGGAATCTTTCCTCCTTCTTTTTTTCCTTTTCCTTTTTCCTTATTCATTTGGTTCCTTTCACCTTTGATAAAGACATGGGAGATGTTTTCTTGATTTCCACATCGTTTGACTACACTTCTCCATTGACCTACTAATTTTCTCAATAGTTCCTTGTCTTCTTCACAACCATCCTTCCATACCTATCAAAATGTAGGCAAAATTCATATCCTAGGTGTAAAAAAACCATGCAAGACATGTATCCTTTGAATGTTCAAGTTTCCTTTTCCATCATATTCCCACTAGATTTGTTCCCTTTCCACTACCACGTGTCCTCATCTACCTTAGACTTTGATATATCCTCTATCCACTACTCTACTACCAATGAGTGTCTCTCCCATCACCCAATCTAAAATTAAATGGGATGTTTATCGTCCACCAAACCTAATACATGTGTCCTTATCCTGTCCACGTACTTGTCCTATGTTCTACAAATGTCCTTTGTCCAATCCAAACCCCAATGATAGTTTAGTCCCTATGAGACAAGTTTATTTTCCACCGCTTCATACGTGTATAGTGTTGATATGTCCTCTTGTACTCAAAAGTTAATGTTCCTCTTACATTCAAACACAATCCAACCCCAAGACAAGGTGCTCCCTCGATGCTCAAACACTAGCCAACAAGTTAGCACTTAATGCCCCCTAGAATGTTGAACTTAATTGGATAGTAAGTACCAAAAATTAACTTAAACTATACGCTATTGTAAGCATTAAATACAACAAATTATTCTAGTCTTTAACAAGTCAACTCATTATCATTGTCCATCATCAATATCCATCTTTGTAACTAATGCATTATTTTAGTGTATGGCACAAAATAAACAACACAGTAAAATCATTATAACCAAAACACATACCAAACACACATGAGACATACATTTATAGTGGGAAATCCAAAAAAAAAACAAAAACCAACCCACTCTAGAGCCATTTTCCCATTAACCAAATATGTCCATTACATCATATGACCATGTGTCCAATATGTCCACTCAAGCATGTCCATGTTGCAATCATGTCCAATATCTAATGTGAGCCTATCCCACTTCAACATTCCACAAGACAGTGAACAACATAAGACATTGAACTTGATGGAACGAAACCATTTCTCAATCTATCTCACTCTTATAAATAAGATTCATAATCACAAGTACAAAACCCTAGTGCGACAATTAAGGCCAACTTACAATTAATGTCCCATAATCACTTGAATAGCGACTTAATTGTTTAACCACTTATCTCTTATACCATTAAAACTTAGTGTTTACATTACAGCAAAAAAATTGTCAAACTTATTTAGAAGGCAACCAATACAACAATGATTTTTCACGTAAATTGTGGGTCTTCTTTCTTGAAGGAAAATCATGTGAATTAGATGCCTTGAAGAAGGTAACAACTAAAGAAAAATGTGGTAGAAGGATATGCACTCTCAAGGTAAATAGTGGAGAGGAGCCAGACATGTTTGCTAAAATTTCTAAGAAGAGGGGATTTTGAAGAAAAAAGGTAGTGAAGAACAGAACATTTGAAGTGTTATAATCATGGAAAAGAAGAAGTGACAAGGAAAATCAATTCCAAATGGTTCTCGGTTGGAAGTGATACATACAATAGCGTATTTTCTAAATAAAGTCCCACAAATGAGTAATAGAAGTAATATTTGATGAGGCTTGGTTTTAGAAGAAACCAAAGGTGATCTATTCAAAAATATTTCATTCAGTTATTAATGACATGTAGAAGATTGCCCTTTATTGGATATGTTAACAAAGGAAGAGCATATAAGCTTTTGTATCCCTATACAAACCAGAATTTTGCCGCTAGGGACGTAAGAATGATTGAGAATTCAGATCTAAATTAGGTTGACGGTGACCGTTTGAGAGTAAATAATTAGCAGGTTTGCATGGAAAACAAGTGCAAAATGATGGAAAATAATCATGTGACAATGTGGAAGTAGCACATGAAGTGAGAGATGGAAACAATGATTTAGAAGAAGCGGGTAAATTTGTTTATTTGAATGGTGAGATAGAGAATAATGAGCTTGGAGATGAAAATCAGAAGAGGAATTTTTGTAGTCCAGTGATGGAAGAACAAGTGGCAGGAAAGAATGGAGGTAAGTAGTGTGTTCAACCTAGTTATGTTGACTTGATGTTTGTTGGTTGGTTTACTATTACAAATATTGTATGAGTCCCAGGTTGATGAAAAGGAACATAAGGGCAAGTGGAAGAAATCACCCATGAATCCTATAGAAGGATTGGATCTTTCCAAGGTAGAGCCAAATTGATTTGTTATGTGCTTAGATAAAAACTATTACAGAGAAGTACAATTCAAAAGTGTGGATCAGCCACAGGGAGGGGAATTTGTAAGTGTGGATTGACTACATGAAGGGAGATTTGCAAGTGCGGACTAGCCATAAGGTGCATGATTTTCAAATTTTGATTAAAATATCTATAGGGTATGGTAGGCCCTGGAGTCCTATTTGCATAGTATGACTAGTTAGATTATTTTTTAAAAATTGTGATTATGGGAATAGAAAGAGTCGTCACTTATTATACCTGAATATATTATTGCACCGGGAGTAGCGAGGTGCTTACAACCTAGTATGGGGGAGATGTCACGTTTGTCATGTTACGTAAGTAATGTTCCCATGTCGGCTCATAACTTATCCAATTTCTTGAGGGGTAAACTTTTCCTTGATGTGTAAAAAAATTAAGATAAAAAAAATAAAAATAAAAAATAAAAAATTACACATCAAGAAATTGGATCCCTCTCGATGCTTAATAGATCTGGGTTTAAGATGGATATATAATGGTACTTTTTAAAATGAAGTTAATACTATTTGATTTGGTTCTCACATTTTCTTGCTATGCAATTTTTGTTATTGTAATGTATGTCATCTAACATTATACGCAAGCAAAAAGACATGGGTTGTTAGCATTCCTTATGTACAACATGGTGATAATTGTTCCTTGCATTGTGTAACTAGCACTTCACCTTTTAAGGCTCATCTTAAGTCCCGACCTAAAGGCTCATTTATCTTATTTGTTCAATACCCTAGCTAGTGAACGTAACGGAATTTGTTGTGCATGGACAAGCAATTTAGCTTATTGACTCTCTTACAAATCCATGAACAAGTGCAAGATGCTCTGCAAAAAATTCAGCAAAAGCACAAGGCTAACATAATCAACATGGAAGTGACCATAAGTTACAACTATGGGACGATGTTTGGGTATATCTCTAGAAAAAACATTTCAATGAGAACTTAAGTTGAACCTTATAATACCCCTCTTTGTGACACATTTGTTGACATATAGATACTATATGTATGTGTTCATTTTTCTTAGGAGTTAATCCATGTATGAATTGTACATAAAGCACATCACAATGTGTATTTTGTGCATATGATATAAGAGTGTATAGGTTCCTAGTGGAAACCCCAAGTCCAAGGCCCCACTGGCAAATATTTAGCTTACTTAAGATATGTCTTATTTCGTAAGTCTAACATAAAGGTATGATGCAAGCATAAAAAGTAATTCTAATATAAAAGATTCCATTGGAGCTTGAAGGGAGGCTATGATATGACAAGTGGTTCCCGTATACCTAGCAATTCAAATATGTAAGGTGGTTTGAGCCTATAGAACATGGGGAATAAATTGACACCTTACATTAATGTCAAGCATCACTTTATACTATGATGGGTCCTTCCTTCAATTTTCATATCCCTGCTTGGTTATCCATGAGAAGGTTATGGAAAAGTTGTGTAGAGATTCCCCTGAGAAAAGGAACCAATGATAAGAATGATGTTGCCAAAGACCAAATGCCCATATTGTGATGAGCACTTGATAAGTAGGTTGTGTAGGTGTTGTGGCAATTTATAAGCACATGAGACTAATCAGACAGCTTCAGTTAGGAAATAGTACATGCAAATTGAAGTTTTGGTCTCTTATTTTGTCATCGAGTTGTAGCCCAAATCTAGTATCGCGGTTAAAGTGTATACTTGACCATGGATTGTATCTCATAGACCTTTATTTCATGTTTCTTGGGATTCTTTTGTGAGTTGAGTGTCTACATAATTACCTAGAGCCTTTTTCATCCCATAGCCCCAACTCAAGGGTGGAAATCAGACAAGGATTGCTTATGGATGGTTGGTAATTCTCTATGATTGGCAATTAATTCACAAGCTCAATTTCATGTGTGGATGAGTATTTATATGGTGTTTACATATTGCACAATGCTATGGACCATTATATGTACGTTGTGTCTCATCAAATTCATCATATGTTTTTGGGCTCAAGTTTAGTAGTATTTAGCTTAGATATGAATTGCATAGAACCACATTCCCATGACAAAAAAATCACTAGAGTATAATGGCACCAAACCAATACAAAATCTGGAAAAGTTGAGCCTATCACATGATCAACTCATAGGTTCTTGACAGCATGATGCAAATGGGAACCACTAATCCAAGATCCTATTATCTCCTCAATGGTTTCCCCCATATAGAACCCCAAGTTGTATCAATAATATTAGAATGGTATGTAACTTAATCACAAGAAAAGAGGCGATTAAACCTAGATTTAGTGGTGAATGATTCAATCACTCGAGTTACTTTGTTCCTATGTCATTATGGAAAAAGAACAAGAAAGATACCATGAGCAAACTTGAAAAGGTCAATAAAAGCTCCAAACCATCCCTTTGATCAAGATTTGCAAAGGTAGAAAATTAAATCCAAGCACATATTCAAGATAACTAAGATCAAAAAGGTTAAAGGTATTCAAATTCAATATTGGTTACATAGCAAAAGGATGCGGGATAACTCATCTAAGGTGACTAGAGAATATCATCCCTCAAGATTCAAGGGGTCAAATCCACCCAAGAAGTTGACATTGAAAATGAATTTCTTTATCATTGTGGAGATGGATTTTAATTTCATGTAATGACTAAAGATAATAGGATGGCCATGCAAAATTAAGGAAAATTGTGCCTTGCATGTTGTTAGAATCCCAAGGTCTCATTTCTAATTAATCTTTGACATTGGACAAGTTATATACACTACATTGATGGAAATGGCCAATAGAAGTCCCAAGGCCTACACAATTTCCAATCAAAGTTCTATGTTAGTTTTCCTTTGCGTGCAGTGGATGTAAGGAAAGCCATACCCATACATGCAATGACACATCTTGTTACATGAGACTTTGTTGTCCCAAACTATTGCTAGTATACAAAGTGGGCATAAAAAATCATGAACATGGGTAAATCAATAATGCAAGAAATATCATGTTTATCTCCAAAGTTGGGCATTCTAAATTTATTTCAAACTGGAGATTGGTCACACTCTTAAATGTCTCATATAATGTTTTGGCCAAGGCATTCTTGTTGTGAAGTCCTTGCTCCCCCATATTAGTAGGGCATAGAAGACTTGCTTTATCCAAGGGGTTACATCCTAGATAATATTGTGATGATATAGGAAGGCATATAATGTGCGACAAAACCATTGTCCAAGACTTTCTTCAATAAAATCAACTTTGAAAAGGCATATAATAGTATGGAATGGCTTTTCATTCTCGTATTGGAGAAGCTTCAACACTATTTATGAGAGTTGTCAAAGCACTTTTTGTTGATGATGTTGCATGTCTAACTATAAATGAGATCAAATATATAAGATGGGTGCTTATTTTGTATTTATTTCAATGGGTTCTCATATTTTATGAGCCAATTTTGAAGTAAAAGAGGCTTTCGCTAAGTTAACCAAATACTCTATTACACACCAAAGTATATAGATGGATTAGGGATTATTAATGTCCACATAAAAGGACAAGCTCTTTGCACTAAATGGGTTATGAGACCATTTTACATGTTGCTTTAATTGTTCTTCAATTGTGGCATATTCACCAAACTTGTTTCGGCATCGACCTGTGAGACAAGTATGCTTGTTAGTGTAGAGAAGATGCATTAGAGAGAGACTAATGGAGCATAGCATTAGTTTATAGCCATTCAATGATGTAAAGTGTGTGCATGCACATTCCAAAGTTACAAGGGCACAAATCCAAATGCGTGTGGAGCTTGGCCATCTTTAGAGGGTGTGGATCTTTAGGTGAGTTGGGTGCATGAGTTCATGCACTTAGTTTACTCAAATGAACAATCTATTCTAAGCAACCCTATCCATGAAACATGTATTTATGGTAACCTTATCCACACATGAGTGTTACCGGACAATCTACCGAAAGCGGACTTAAGGCATGATCTCCCTAGTTCAATGTGAATCTAGAACAAATTAGACAGAATACAAATCTACCTTCCTAGATCCAATTAGAAATTGAGAGATGTAGACATCTTACCTTTCAGATCTGTAGATCTCTTTCTCCCTCGTCACTCCAAGCTCCACGGTCGTCAGATCCAAAGCTGCAAGACCTGTCAGAACATGCAAGAGACAAACAAGCAGTAATAGCACATCTACACAATAATTGATCTAAGTAAACGGTTAAGGAAGTAAACTATAAATATCAAATGAACAACAAGACATTTATGGAAAGAGTTTTGTATTACTGTATCAAAGTGGAAATACATAGAAGAGTGAGGATTACAACCAAGCCCTAACGTTGCAATCTTCCTCCAACAAGCCAAGCCAATGCCTCTAAGGAGAAATGGGTGCCTCCAAGAGATGGATGATGATCTTCCTAAGCTTATTTCACCAACATATGGATGCTATAGCCTTCCTCTCCTTGGAATGGAGAGGGCTGTTGTATTTATAGGACCAAGTGGATAGAGTAGGTTGAGGATCATGGGGAGAGGGTTAAGGGATCTTCCCTCAAGGCTAGGGAACCGAAGGCTAGCTCACCTAGGAGTTAGGGATAGGGATCCACCTCATCCAACTTCTAGAATTCGCTCGAAAGCTACCTTTATCTCATCAAACTGACTCCGACGCAGGCTGCATGAGGACAACCTACGTCGGTGCTTCTTGCTTAAATACAACATGCGCCGACCCAATTAGGAATGTGGATAAAGGACATCAACTTGCTCTAACTGACTAACTTGATCATGGGACTTCAGGGATTGAGGCATTGAGTTCATATATGTCTCATGATGGTGAGATTTTGGGTGTAACAGAATGCCCCCCAAAGCATGAAGCTGATAGAACTAGACAGGTGAAATGCTTTGATAGAAGGATGGCAAGGACTTGTCGGAGGGAAGATGTTGTTGTAGTACGACCGACTCTGAGAACACAGCCTCATATGACTCACAACATGGCTGCCAACCAATACAATGCAGATCCATGGTAGTAAAGACCAACTGAACACAATCATGGCTACTGGACACAAGCGTAGATCCATGATGAGATGATAACACAGCCACAACCAATACAAAGTGGATCTGTGTGGCATAACTCAAACAATCTCCATCGCGACCTGGGTAAAACATGATTCCCCAGGGTCGTCAAGCCGAACCCGCAATGATATGAATATATCCATGTGATTACAACTATCTTGACGTCGAACATGGTAGAAACCACTTGATTACCGGTCATTGATGCATATCGTTAACAAGCGCGAGGGAAATCACCATTACTATCAATGATCCCCAAGGTATCATAGTACATATCATCAAGCGCAAATGAATGAGTTGAAGTCGAACGCTTGACAAAATCCTTCAATCAAGAGTCAATAATGTAAACTCATGTCGAAAGCGAGGTAACCTGCCATTGAGGCATGCAGGCCCAAGGTACTTGATTGGTTTCTAGATTCAATCATCGGATGATGTGTTGAAGTTGACAAGGATGAATCCGTCGAAGGAGGGCCATGATGAATCCCCCATCATCGACACGAAACTCGATAACAGATGTTTGGAGTAGATCGGATGGTACAGTAACATGTAAGACTGACCTAGAGTAGACCGACATGATGGAAGGTGTACTGACTGCAAATGATGAGCGGTGAATGTATCTTGAACATGGGCATGGCATGACTTGGCAGTATCGACATGACAAGAATGATACCAACTACTAATGCAACTAATGGTGGAAACATTCTTTGGATGACCCAAAGGAGTAACAAGACTCATGAAGTTAACAAGACTCGAGGACAAGTACTGGATGCAAATGCAAATGAGTGCCATGTTCAAGAACGACTAAGTACTGCCACAGGTAAAGGTGCAACACAAAAAAAATTCATTTTTCCCCATCATAACTGATGAGTGCCTCATGTGTTTGTAACGAGCTTGATGAGGGTAACAAGATGCTCGGTATAGCTAATCTCATAGATGTGTCCAATCCCAAACGTTTTTCGAACCTGGGAAACGAGGGGTTCGTCCCATGATGGTCCCTTCAATGTTGAGTTTTAACGAATCCATAGAAGGTAAACTCGGTGTCATTTCATGTTTAGAGAGTCTGAAAAGAACTAAAGAAGACTCCAAAAATCTTTTTTCGTAAAGTTAGCCTCATCGCCCGAAAAAGGGTAAAACAGCGCGAGAGAGGACTCTTCCAGTCGTGATTGGCTGGAGTATTCCTTTTTCGTAAGTAGTTCCCCCTGGTTCGAAAAAGGGTTAAACTATCACCATGAAGACGACCATTCAAATACTTTAACAACCGTGAACACGACAAGTTCACTTGGCGATCTTTTCATATTTTGAGAGCCTGAAAAGAGCTTAAAGAAAGACTTCGGGGGGGTTCCTTTTTCGTAGGGGTTTAACGAGCCTGAAAAAGTGATAAACTATAACTCAGTGACTTATTCTCATCTTTTAACAAGCACGAGAAAGAACAAAGAGTTCACTCGGTTGTCATTAATAATTTGTATTTAATGAGCGAAATAATGACAAAAATACGCTCTATGAGTGTTCATACCTGAGAATATACGCAAAAAGATCATAACCGCGAAAAACTGGATCAAAGTGGCATTAAACTTCACCTGCCATCTTGAAACTAGGTCAAAAACGATTAACCGGATATAAATAAGCCCAACTATAGCAAAATAAACCATTCTAAAATAAATTAAAAAAGGGAATATGCTCTTTTTCAATATAAATAGGGGCAAATAGTAAAAAGAATTACTATTTGTTTTTTACCAAGTTGGAGAGGTGAAAAGTGCCCTTTGGAGCCGTTCTTCTGTTGATTCTAGGAGTTGTGATCCGTCATTTCAGGTGCCGTCAGCGACAGGTAACCCTAAACCTATCTCTTTACCTTTCTAGTGGTTTAGAATTTGTTTTTTATTGCTTTTAGGTAGGTTTTGAGCATGTTAGGTTGGGAGGTTTGCATTCACGGGCCGGCACAGGTAGCCCTATCGTTATCTGCGCCGATGCAGAACCCGAAAGGGAGTTCTGCGCTGGCGGCGCACTGTCCAAATGGACATTCTGCGCCGACGCAAACGGCCAATTTAACCTCAAAACCTAGCCAAAATAAAAACTTTTTAAAGGTTGGGCAAAGTTCTAACGGTGTTCAAATGTGTTTCTTGATAGGTTCGGAGCGAGCACAATGGTCCTTGAGTGGCAGGAATGCGAGCATGAGCTTGAAGATATGCAACTGGAAAATAATCCACAATGTGTTGCAACATTGAGGAACTGTGGGCTACTCAAGTACTTTCGAGTGTCGAGGATGAGATCCCAAGTATCTCTACTGACATACCTGGTCCAATGTTGGGACCCTATTCAGCAGCACTTCCAGATAGGTGAGCACACGCTTACCATGGATGTCGAGGACATCTAATTTTTGACAGAGTTATCCCGGCGAGGGAGCCCTGTGTCCTTGACCGGATCACGAGGTGGTGGTCGCTCGGTCAAGGACATGATAGATCAGTGGTGTACTCTGGGTACTGCAATGGTTGGTGGGAAAATTCCCATCAAGGATGTCAGGGACCAGGCTCTACGAGCGGTACTCTTTACCGTTGTGCGAGTCGCTAGTAGCCGATCTACTCACTTAGCGAACAAATCGCAAATGATGTATGCCGAGAAGTGCATGACTCCTACTGTGTTTAACTGGTGCGAGGGGATTCTCACCGGCCTCCGAGATCAGTTGACCAAATGCCAGCGCGGGGCGCTAAAGCAGTTTGGGTATGGTTCTGTATTGGTATCCTTTATGCTGGAGCGAGTACCTCACTTACGCCCGCAAGTGGACTTCGAGGATCGGGATGTATGTGATCCTCACATGATGAGATGGACAGAAGTGATGGCTCGCCATGGTGGCGGGGGGTCCCATCATCAGTTTTGGTACAGGGTTCTTCTCGTGGCTGCAGGGACAGATCCTCATGGTAGAGGATTACCCATACCCTGGTACAGACTTCCGAGGAGACCCAGACTTGGTGCTTCCTGAGGGGGCGCAGTGGGGCGACATTGGTAAGAACAACTGCTTGTGTTTTTATATTTTATGCATTTTGTGATTTTTTTGTAGTAGTAGTGCTGATGACGTTTACAGGTTTCTTGCAGACGTGGGTCCAGAGCGACCACTTGGAGTCTCTCGCCTTGTGCGGAGAGGAGGAGCGCTAGAGATGGAACCCGCAGTCCGTGATGCTCTTGAGGAGCAAGAGGTGATCGGGGAGAAACTCCATAGGATGACCTCAGATATCCCAGAGCCTACTATGCATGACCTACCCCTCCGTTATTAGGGGTTGACTGTTGGGGTATCAGTTCATTTCGGCACACTGCTCCAGAAGGTGGCGAGGGCCGTAGCCTATTACCATGCTCAGCCTGGAGCTGAGCGGCCTAGGGTCGTGCGGCGTATATTTTAGGCACATGGCTTATATATGTATACACTGAAAGCTTACAAGCTTCAGATTTTTTGTAGAGATGACTCTTACTAAAAGCTAGCATGCTTCAGACTTTTGTATCAGCACTACCATTTTGTATTGATTGATATATATATACAGACATTATCGGCGGTTTATACATTTTGTGTTATCATGGTGAATTATGAGATCTTGTCTTACATGTTTGCTTATACAATGGATGATTTACATGGTATGTCTATTTTTTATATTTGTATGAATATGTAATGTGTGTGCAATGTACCAATCCAAAATGAAGTTGGCCATCGAGTCAACAACTGCATTCATGTCTCGTGGAATGTGCAGGCATTGAATAGATTGAAAATACCTTTCTAGAAAACGAACTCGTCGAAAGAGACAAAGTAAAGTGGGTTCGCGGATAGCGTAGACCTGGTCGAGATGAGAAACCACTAGTTGCGAATCAAGATGGATAACAACATGGTTCATACCCAAGGAAAGAGCGTCGGTTAGGGTTCCAATCACCGCCTGATACTCTGCGGCGTTGTTGGTTGCGAATCCTAGACAATTTCCTCCTGAGCTAATGAGCTCGTCGGTCGGGGAATAAAGTACCCAGGCTGCCGAAGCAAGGTTACAGGTATGCCGGCTGGTGTCGTCCGCGAATCCATAGCAAGTTGCCATCTGCACATGCAGACAGAACATGGTATAAGAAGCAAAAACAAGATGTAGACACACTAAAACAAAGCGTCACACCACATAAAACACACACGCCATGTATAGTATATACAAGATACTTATGCGTGAAAAGCTCAGGCATAGTACCTCTTCAGGTAAATCCCGTTGCGGGGTTCACCTAAAGATATCCCATCATAATCCTCTAGTTCGTAGGCTCCCTTCTTCAGAACACGTTTCACTATGTACGGTCCGTACCACATGGACTCGAACTTACTTGCCCCTAGCTTATCGTGCCTTTGGTCGTATGTGAGGACCAAATCACCCTCATTATAGATGCGGGGTTCTACCGACTTATCATATTGCGCTTTGATGCGTTTCTTATGTGCCTCATTGGCAAGAGCAACATCGCGGTGAGTCTCATCGAGTTTTGCTAGGTAGAGGAAGCGTTCTTCCTCGACAGTGGTGTTCGGAAGAAGTTCAACTGCGAGTTTGAGAAATGGAATCTCGCACTCTATAGGTAGGATTGCCTCCAATCCATAAACTAATTGGAAATGTGTAAACCGGTGGCAGTCTTGACGGATGATCGATAAGCCCATAGTGTGGAAAAGAGCATGTTGTGCCAGTTAGACTTGTGTGTACCCACCATGCATTGGATCATGGTTTTCAAGACCTTGTTAATGGCCTCTACTTGTCCATTGGATTGCGGGTAGTAAGGTGTTGAGTTTTCATGACAAAAACCCAGTCTGGCGCTCAGCTCATCGACCATATGGTTCTGAAAGTGAGATCCATGGTCGGTGACTATGGCTTGTGAAACTCCAAACCGTGAGATAACATGATTAAACATGAAGAGTGCAACGGTTTTGCCGTCATCAGTGTACGTAGGCATAGCCTCATCCCACTTTGTAAAGTAATCCATGGCTACTATGACGTAACCATGCCCCCCGTCCGAGGTAGGCTTACAGTGCATGAAGTCAATGCCCCATTTTGCAAAGGAGCCAACGGCAATAACCAGGTGTAACGGAGTTGGATGGGTGCGCTTTTTCATTTGAAAATGCTGGCATGGGGGACATTTTTTAATGGCCTCGATACAATCTTTAAAGATAGATGGCCAATAATATCCCGCGCGTAGTATCTTCTGGTCTGTAGCCATTCCAGAGAGATGACCGCCACAAGCCCCAACGTGACAGTCATTCAAGACGTGTTCAGCCTCCTCATGTGTCAGGTAGCGTCCAAGAACAGATTCAATACCACAACGGTACAAGGTATCACTGACGATCAGATAATACTTTGTGTGGTGGCGTATACGACGACGGTCGTCATGAGACAGTTGGAGGTTGAAACGTTGGGTTTGAAGGTATAAGGTAATATCTCCATACCACAAGTCAGACGTGCTGATAAGGAACAATGACTCATCTGGAAGAGAATCATTGGGCTCAGATCCTACATCAGCACGGGGAAGATCACAGATGAGCTCGACAAACACCAAAGACTTCTTGGACTTCACCTTCTCGAATAGGAGATCAAATTCCTGCGGTATCATGATCCAGCGTGAATACTTGCCCCAAGTACTTGACGTGTCAAAACGTGGTACATGGGGTTCGAGTCGACGATAATAGTGGTGGTGCGGAGCAGAATGTAATGCCGGAACTTTTCAACGGCAATGACTGTTGCGAGAGCGAGCTTCTCAACATGCGAGTAACGAGTTTCGGAGTCAATAAGACCCTTACTTAGGTAATATATCACATGTTCCTAGGCATTGTTGTCCTCCTACACCAAGACCATAGCGATCGTGGTGGCAGAAGCGGCAAGATAAAGAATGTAATCTTTGTGGTAATTGGGCGGTTGGAGCACAGGGGAATGCGTAATGGCATGTTTCAGACTATCGAAGGTTGTTGCGCTTGATTGTCCCATATGAATGGGATGTCCTGCTTGAGTAGTCTCATATAACCTTGTGTCTTCTAGGAGAAATTACAGACAAAACGTCGTAAATAAGTTGCCTTCCCTTGCAGACTTTGAAGTTCCGTAACATCAGTAGGAGGTGGGAGAGCAACAATGGCTTCCACCTTCAAGGGATCAATGCGGATCCCATCTTTCAAAACGATAAAACCTAGGAGGCGTTCGGACTCGACGCAGAAGATACACTTGTGAGGGTTCAAGCGGATGTTATACCGCCTGCATCTGAGGAATACGACCGTTAGATGATCAATGTGGAACTGACGCTACCGTGAATGGGCAGGTAGGTCATCAAGGTAGGGTTCCACAAAGTCCTTCACATCATGAAAAGCATATGACATGGCCCGCTGGAATGTGGCACTAGCATTTTTGAGACCAAAAGGGAGCTTGCGATAAGCAAACGTGCCCCAAGGATAGATGAAAGTTGTCTTATGTTGGTCGGTCGGGTGGATCTCAATCTAGTTGTAACCGAAGAAGCCATCCATGAATGAAAAGATGACACTTCCGACACAATTGTCTATGATCTGATCGATAAAGGGAGTGGGGTAGTTGTCCTTAGGACAAGCCTTGTTCAAATCCCGATAATCAACACAGACGCGAATGGTGCCCTACTTCTTAGCCATGGGGACGACATTTGAGACCCATTCTGTTAATGGAACAGGGTAGATAAAGCCATCCTTTAAGAGCTTTTCAATTTCTGCCTTGATTGTCGCGATTTTTCGAGGGTTACTGGTCGTAACTTTTGGCGGACTTGTTTAGTGTCAGGATAGGTTTTGATTTCGTGCGAAACAATAGCGGGGTCTATCCCGGGCATTTCCTCGTAGGTCCAAGCAAACATGTCTCGAAATTGCTTGAATAAGGTCGTGAAAGTAGTAATCTATTCAGGGGAACATTTCTGGCCTAACTGAATATGTTCCACTACACCAGGGGTAACCAAAATGTCAATTGGGGTGGTGGCTTCAATGTTTTCCAAGTTTCCCTCAATGTCTGTATGACAAGTGAGTATCAAGGACTGAGGGTAAGGGTAGACATCTGGTGTGAAAATGGTGGTGATGCCATTCTCTACAGAATCCAATGGGGGAAGGAAAGACGATCGGTGATGGAGGTCTTTCCACGGAGGGTCATCTGCACTCATAATATCCATGATGGACTCGTCAGATGAAAAATTTTGGAGCAGAGGATCGGGTAAGGATGGCGTCCATTGTAGAGAATAGGACGTGGAGGCCACAGACAAGTGGTCCTCGGGTGCTGACTGGATAGCCTCGTAAGTGAGTTCAGTGGGTGAAAGAGGCATAGTATCTCCAATCAAGTGCATAGTGGCTTCATCAGGTACAAGCCATTGATCATTAGAGTTGGGAAAAGATGAAATCCCAGAGGAGATCATGTTCACAGTGGCAACATGATTAGGGGGATCCGGGGTTGGAAAGACACCCATAAGAGATTAGTCTTTTATGAGGCCGACCCCCACGCTCTCATATAGTTGCGAAGATTGTCCAAGCAATGGGACATTATCGCCGGGATGAGTAGCGGTGTTCGGTGTGCAGAAGTCCAGTTGGTCGACAGGGGCAATTCGGCCTTAGTGGGGGAATTTCACTATGCGGAAGACAGATGAGGCGACCGCAGTCATGGCGTAAAACCAATTACGACCAAGTAAGAGATTATAATCTAAAGGGGTTGTGACTACTTCCACGTTAATGGTGGCGGTCTTACCCCCCAACTCGACTGCTAAGGCTTGTAATAGCCCATGGGGTTGAAAGCCACGATCGACGAATGCTTTCAAGGTGGTGGGAGAACGGTTTAGTTCGGGAGAACTAATGGCTCTCCAACAGGATAGCGACATGACCGAGGTAGAAGCCCCTTCGTCTAGTACAGTACAATGGACTGTCTTCCCAGCAACGTTCGTAGCAACTTGAAATGCAAGTTGGTGGGAAAGCCTAGGTTTAAAATACTCAAGTCGAAACATGATTGTATTCGAGGAATCTGGATCTACCGCACCAATAGCAGCAAGAAGAGTCTTGCGTTGATTGGGACAATTCTGCAAGACGTCTAGCGTCAACATAGCACAAGGAGCTTGCGCCAAGTCCTCTACAATATTGTAATTCTGAGCTGCTCGAGCATTGGGATTGAAAACTGCTTTCCGAATCGTGCTCTTGGGTGGACGCAAAATTGACTCTAAAAAAGGCTTCTCAATGGTGAGAAAGGCCTATGGTATGGTGACATCAGGCATAGAAGTGGAAGCTTTTTCAGTATTACTTCCAACGGGTTCCTTCGGCGGGACTAAGTCATATGAACGCGATCGTGTGTTCAAGTTTATTGTCTCACTACACATCATGAGAACATGCGCAGTAGAGGATGCCTCTCCGTGTGAAGGAGAGGTTTGAGCAATCAGTTGTTGATTCTAAGTAGGGAAGGGATCATTGAAAACTGCGGGAGTAGGGTTTCCCTTGAGAAACTTATGTACTTCATCTCGGTGAGGACATTCCTTAGAGAAATGGTCACCACCACACAGCAAACAATGATACTTCAACTTCCTCTTCTTTTTGGTGTCTTCAGGGGTGCTCTTATTCTCCTGCTAGTTAGAAGATTTCTTAGGTTTCCCTTTGTTTTTCTTCTTACCACCGGTCTTCTAAGGTGAAGCTGATTGAACAGAATTCACTTCTTCGGTGGAAGCAGGAGTGGACGATTTGGTGGTGTTGTTTCCAGCCTGTGGTGGGGATGGGGAAGAACCTTGGAGGTTCGATGATCCACCAATTTGAGCAGGAGGCTGGGAGGTAAAGGAACCAATGATGCCATCGGCTTGAGGTCCCTTAGGTGGTTTTGCAGGGTCATATGTAGGGCGAGGTGCATCAGGAACGATTTCATATAACGTGTCGGATTGAGCATAGACTAAGTCTAAGTAATGGGCATGGGAAATAGCTTGTTCCTCGGTGACGACCCCTCCCATGGCCACGTCTCGAGCTACAACAAGTAAAAGAGACTTTGTGAACCAGTCAGCTAAGAGTTAGTCTGGAATATGAACCTTAATGAGACGTCGTCTTCGCCGCCACTCATGGATATGGTCTGAGATATGAGTTGCGGTATTCTGGTGAAGAGAGGTCAATAAGTCCGTACCAGTCTCATAGTGAATGGGCAACTGGAAATGGGTCAAAAAAGACATAGCAAGAGAACGAAAATCTGGAAAGAGTTTGGTGGCAATTCAATATACCACTTGGTAGCTAGGCCGATGAGAGTCCGTTGGAATAACCTAAGACGAATCGAGTCATCCATCAAGGAGTTGGATGAACACCATAAGTGGTATGTCATCACATGATTTTTTGGATCCTCACCAGGTTTGCCATCAAATTTGGGAATATCAGATGGTAGTTTGACCGAAATTGGTGGCCAATTATGTCCGTGGAAGATGGGGTCATTCGTCAGGTAGGTCCAACGTAGCCAAAAATGGCAGCTGTTGATGTGGTTGCGGGTACTGATAGTACTGATAAGGCATGTATGGACAAGTGGGACTTTGTATGACTGATTGTAGGGTGTTCCCGAAGGAAACTGGTTGTAAGGGGGTAAGCCGCTCGGAGGAAACTGGCTGTAAGGGGGTATGCCATCGCCGGGAGGGGGTGGAGGTCCACCGCCACCACCGGGAGGGGGTGGAGGTCCACCGCCACCACCGGGAGGGGGCGGAGGTCCGCCGCCACCGCCAAAATAAGGTGGTCCTCCACCGCCTCCGCCAGGATGGGGTGGTGCACCACCTCCTCCGTCGGTCCGTCGGAGGGATGGGGACCTCCGCCACCTCCACCACCAAAAGGGTATGGTCCTCCGCCGCCACCTCCACCAAAATAGGGTGGTCCTCCACCATAAGGTGGGGGTCCTCCGCCGTCGGGATAAGGTATCCCCCATAGAGTGTATGGATTTTCGGGATAAGGTATCCCGTAGAGTGCGTTTTCGGGATTGAATGTTCCCGACACAAGGTTAAGATTACTTGGATATGCTTGACTCCATGGTGGTTGGTTTGAATGAGATGGTCCCCCAACATGAGATAATCCCATAGTGGATGCTCCGATGGGTGGGGAAGTTCCAGGGGAAGGACCGATGGGAACTCCTCCTCCTGTATTATGGTTAGGAGACGGGGGTTTCCCCCCAACAGCAACGTGTTGACCACTAATCAATAGTTGACCCAACATGGGTTGTTGATTACCTACTGCGGGATTAACATTACTTGTAAGAAAATTAGGGGGTAAAGAGTATCCTCCCCGCGAGTTTTGGGGTGGGGGAGGAGTGGGTAACGTTCTCGTAGTAGTGAGAGGAGTGTTGGACTATTTTCCTTCAACAGGTTGAGTCGTTTGGGGTATAGAACTAGTCTCCTTTCTAAGGGGTGTACTTGCAGAAAGTGAGGGATGACCAGATTCATAGGTCACGTTGTGGATGGATGGTTCCGGTGAATCATAAGATAAAGTGTGAATCAGGATCTGTCGCTATGCAGGTAATGTTGGGTCTTCAACCCTTCGTAAAAGACTTTGTCTTCGAAATTCCTCACCCATGGCACGTAATCGATCCAAGCGATCACGAAAGGGTCCGAAAAGTTCGGTGGGAGTGGGCCAACTGGGTGGGGATGTAGTGGCAAAATGGGACACTTGTTGACCTAGAGATGTTTCCCAAAAGGGTGCAGCTGGACCAAACGCAGTTGATACAGGGTCATCCTAGTAGGGATTTAACCATTCCACAGATCCAGGCTCTCCCGGTAAAACGGGAGGGAGAGATACTTCTTGTGAAGTGGAAGTTTCCGCCTCTTCACCCCTTGAGGGGTTGAAGGTGGGTGTGTCTAGAGGGAACATGTGTGCTCCAATATTCAAAGTGGGGTTTTCTACTTCAGGTGACATGACCGTGACGTGTGGGTCCATTCTTACCATCGAAATTACCTCATGATTAAGGGGATATTCGGGTGGTAAGTTCAAAATTCTGAAGGACCTTCTCCAAGGAAAGTCAGCCAGAGTGACTAAACAGAGTTTCTCCTAAGAGTATTCTAAACAAAAGAAAAGCAGTCAAGAAAAAATCTACAAAAAATAAGGCCGCAAGCAAACTTATGTGATAGGTGTGGATTCAAAAGTCGGGAACCTCACAGGATTGTCAAGGCTTCGCAACTCGCTATATACCGCAGGGTCCAACAGTAAAACACCACAAGGAGGGTTGGGACCATACCCTTGCCTGAATACCCAACTACCTAGACGGCACGTGCGTAGTAATCTCCCTGAGTGTTGTTCTCGGTGTATTGCTCTGCCAAGATGGCCAAATGGTTTGCTCAGTTGGTTTCAGGAATCCTAATGGTGTCTCCCGATATACTCAAGGTACGTGGGAGCTCAAATCCGTGGTGGTGTTGTCTAATGCACAACCGTACGTCAAAAGCCTTTCGATACATTACCAAGTACGTGAAACACCTTTCGATATAAGCTGAGTACGTGAAGTGCCTTTCGATATACCCTAGGGTACGTGAAAGAGTCTTCGATATACCGGTTGGTATGTGAAAGAGCTTCAATATATTGGTTGGTACGTGGAAGAACTACAATACCCCCGGAATGTAGTGCAGGCAAGTAACGACAGCTGCCACGTTTTATGACGCCGGAACACGTCTCTAACTTAACACACAAGTTACTAAATATTTTACCCTAGTTCTACCGTTAATTTTATCTGGACGGTTAGGTGAATGCATGAGGTGAGTACATAAAGGTAAGCATAATGCAAGCCCTAACTACATGAAAAAATGCACTTTTTCTTTTGATGAAATCTATGTATGGGGGGGAGAAATATTTTTCAAGTGGTTTTTACCAAAACAACAAAACTTCAACAAATCTCAATTCTACCAAAGATGATAATGAAAATACTCTTTTCCGTTTTTCCAAGCAAAACATGAAAATCAACAACACAACAAATCCAAATCAAAACATTTTCTTTTTGTCTTTTCGAATCAAAAAAATGAAACTAAGTGATGAAAAGATAGAATTTCTACTTAGAGCATACTAACTCTTCAAATTTCACTATGATACCCTAAAAGCATGAAAAACCAAAAATACATATGACTTTTTCAAGCATGGAATCACTTTTGCAAAAACTTGATTTTTCACTTAGATTTTCAAGAAAATGAATGGCTCATAATTCGTGAAAAACACAAATAATTGACTTTTCTTTCAAACTTTCCAAAAGACTTATGGATGATAAACTCCAATGCATGATACAACTTTTACAACAATTCTCAAATTAACTTGAAAAAAGGTAAAAATGAAGCACTTTTTGATTTTCCAATGAAAGCACCAAGACAACGCTTGACAGTAATAACGCTTTTAAATATAAAAAGTTGAAAAGAATAGATTACTTGCAGTACTCTAATCATTTAGAAATTCACAAGAAAATGACAAGCACTCATATGAACCGAAAACACACAAGACACTCAAAATCAACCGGGTGCAAGCAAAACTAAAAGATGTGTGCAAAAAGAGGTCTAGAATCAGATCCAATGCAATGACCAGATCAAGTGAGGAGAGGAGGGAATGCAAGGTCAAGTGGATGAAGGTGGGGGAGTTCACGGTGTCCGCCACTACCAAGTCTCAAATTTGTCCAAAATGGGACCCAAAACCAATCCAAACATATCCAAACACCACCAATGCAAAAAACACGAGATCCCTTACTGAAAAGTACAGTACAGAGAGGTCTGCAAATCAAACCAAACTCAAAAATGGAGAGGAGATGACCCAAGCCCTAGGCTTGACCGATCGGCGTAGCCTGTGGTCATGCACAGAGCGCCTGGCGCAGGTTATATGCAGATGATTGACACCGACAGCGCAAGATGCAGGTCTAGGTTTAGCGCCGAAGGCACAGCTTACAGAGAGGTAAAAAGCGCCCGTGAGAGGACGATGCTCTGGATATACCGCCCAAGTGTGCCAGGCGAAATATCAATGCAAAAAATAAAAATATCTCCAAGGATGAGCAACAAAAAAAGTTTGATAATTACGCACAGACTCAGAGAAAGCTAACAGACTCTTCAACAAGAAGATCTGATGGTGAGAAAGGCTCAGGAGGCAAATGAAATGGCTTACTAAGAAATCAAAGAAGATGATATTCAAATGAAAACTTACAACAACGTACATATACCCAGTATGGTTTCCAAATTTGTTACCGAACAATCTACCGAAAGCGGACTTAAGGCATGATCTCCCTAGTTCAATGCGAATCTAGAACAAATCAAACAGAATACAAATCTACCTTCCTAGATCCAATTAGAGATTGAGAGATGTAGACATCTTACCTTTCAGATCTATAGATCTCTTTCTCCCTCGTCACTCCAAGCTCCACGGTCGTCAGATCCAAAGCTACAAGACCTGTCAGAACATGCAAGAGACAAACAAGCAATAACAGCACATCTACACAATAATTGATCTAAGTAAACGGTTAAGGAAGTAAAATATAAATATCAAATGAACAACAAGCCATTTATGGAAAGAGTTTTGTATTACTGTATAAAAGTGGAAATACATAGAAGAGTGAGGATTACAACCAAGCCCTAACGTTGCAATCTTCCTCCAACAAGCCAAGCCAATGCCTCTCAGGAGAAATGGGTGCCTCCAAGAGATGGATGATGATCTTCCTAAGATTATTTCACCAACATATGGATGTTATAGCCTTCATCTCCTTGGAATGGAGAGGGCTCTTGTATTTATATGACCAGGTGGAAAGAGTAGGTTGAGGATCATGGGGAGAGGGTTAAGGGATCTTCCCTCAAGGCTAGGGAACCGAATGCCAGCTCACCTAGGAGTTAGGGATAGGGATCCACCTCATCCAACTTCTAGAATTCGCACGAAAGCTACCTTTATCTCATCAAATTGACTCTAGCGCAGGTTGCATGAGGACAACCTGCATCGATGCTTCTTGCTTAAAGACAACATGCGCCATCCCAATTAGGAATGTGGATAAAGGACATCAACTTGCTCTGACTGACTAACTTGATCATGGGACTTCAGGGATTGAGGCATTGAGTTCATATATGTCTCATGATGATGAGATTTTGGGTGTAACAATGAGAGCATACTAGGGTTAGGGTTTGACTTTATGAGTTGGGGTGCCTCACTACATGTGTCCAAATTCATTGTATTTCACTTTTGTCTCTTGTTCTATGAAGAGATTTAGGGTGCTTCACTAGCCGTGATTTGACAATTATAGGTTTGAGCTTATTACATTGTATTGTAATTCTTTCTTTCAATTAATAAAGAGTGATATGATTGGTTGTTGCAATCATAGCTTCTTGTTCTATTTTTCATATTGATGTGTTTGTAGATCTAGCATTCCTTAATATGTTGTCTTTATAGGAGTAAATCGAGTTTCAATTTCTAGCTTAAGGTTTTTGTTGTAAGAGCTATTTACTCTTACCATGTATTGAAAAATTAGCAATCCTTAAAAAGACTGGAAGCATAAAAAGCCGGAAGGAAATACAATGGATTAAACCCCTCTATGGCAAAGACTTGTGACAATTTCCAAGGCCTACTAATTGCACTAAAACCAATTAAAATCAAAGGCTTTTCACTGCTCAAAAAACTTAGGAGGGTGTAAAATCTCACATTCCATGGAGAGGATAACAATCTTATTACAATCTATCAATCGATGAATACTCCCTTTGCCAAGTTCTTATCATCACCAATAATGGTCATCCTTTAGAAGATGAGCCTTCATTTCAGTTTTGAGGCTTTTTCAAAAGGGCATTAACAATTTCCATGATAATTTATTTTTGGCTTAAAGAGATTGGGGCCCATGGTAGTGGCTAAAGGGGACCTTCAGACTTCAAAGTTCAGATAGTTTTAATAGAAAGAGGATCAAAAGTCTCATTCCAAGCTCAAACTTAAAATTTAAGTTGAGGTTGAGCTCCTACGTAATTAGTGTGAGCCCTTCTCTAAATACAAGTTGGTTGATGCCTAAAAAGGGTTGAGTCAAAAGGGCCCCATTAATATCAATCTTAACATAACATGGAAGCTCAAGTCCAAAATTTCAACCTAGCTAGGGTGTCACCTTTTACAACAATGGTGTGCCGCCAACTGCCTATGTTGGTGGGTTGTTTTCGTCCAAGTTATTTCCAATATAGAATGCATCCTAATTGGCAGTTTATTATGTTGACTTGCCCTTGGAGGCCTTAGTTTAGACATTGCACTAGTTGAATAACCACCCTAGTGTCAATTTTGTGTGATGTAAGCATTAACTAAAAATAAAATAATTACTAAACTTGCTAGTGTATTTACTCTTCGAGAGCCTTGTGGGCATGGTGATAAGCTTGGTAGTGTATTTACTCTTCAAGAGCCTTGTGGGCATGGTGAAGTCTTTGACCATTATAGTTTGATAACTTTCAAAATAAAAGGCACAATGGGAACTCTTGGAACTCTCACTTAAGAGGCTTTAGATCAACCCCTCACATACATGGATGGGGAATATCCGAATACTCATGAGAGATCAAAGCATGGATTGCAAAATATCCACATAAAACCAAGGACAGAATTTTGAAATCAAAACTAAAAACCCAATAATATTCTGACGTATAAAAGCCTCGAGATTACTTAAAAATCAAAAGGAAAGGCGCAACTAACAACTGCTTCAAGCACAATTAAAGGAAAAAATCCATTGGAGATTGAAATCTGATATGCCTTGGTTAAAATTCGAGATAGAAATACCAAGTGCTACTAAAAGACAAATCAAAGGAGGTTTGCAACAACAATAGAGAAAATATTGCAAGTTTTAGCATGAAAAATACCATTCCTCGATCCAGTGGGTTTCAATCAGTCTTTCATCGGGCAACTTTGAATGTGGCAAAGGATGATTTTCTCACGTTAATTGAAAAAGTAAGAACATTTATAGTAAGTGAAGGGATATAAACTCAGCTTTTGTGGCACTAGTCCCCAATCAAAGTAAACTTATTTTTTCTGCATTTAAGTCTGTTGCATTGTACCACTGTTTGTATAAGATAATTACAAAGTTGTTGGTAGAAATGTTGAAAAGCCTCATCAAAAAAATTGATCCTAGAAGAAAATGGTAGGCTTACTGCAAGCAAAGCTTCACAAATAATTTATTGATTCAGGAAATAAGAAAAATGGAAAAGATAAGGAATGTGAACATTAAATTAAACAGATTTATTTTGACATGGTAAACAATCCATGCAACTTCCATCTTTCCGGGAATTTAAAGAAATTCACTGACCTTTGTTAGTTAACAAAAGGCCGCATCCACTAAAGGACTAGGAAAAGGTTATCCCTCGTCACCTTACCTATATATCCTAATGACAATCTCTTGGTAAGATATCTGGATGACGAAGGGAGAAATTCTGGGATTGGAAATAATCAAAGTTATCAAAGGTCTTACCAATTCTCATCAAACAGATTATCCTTTAGTATTGCAAGGGGCATCGATAACAACACTGATCAGAATGAAAATATCTTTGATGCTTTTCTCTTATCCTTGGTAGGGAACATTAATGATGTTAAAAGTATAAGTATAACCATAACACTCCAAAAGCATAAGTATAACCATAACACTCCAAAAAGGCTAGTCAAAAGAACTGCCCAAATTAAAAATTCCCAACAAGCAAAAAGATCCTCGTATTTCTCCTATCTGGGCATTCTAGTCTATTTCTATTTATTTAAAAGTAGTGCTTGGAAAGGATTAGCCCAGAAAATCACAAAGGTAAGGGTCTTTTTTTAATCAAAAGTGTTCTCTCTTCAATGCCCATCATCCATTGCTCCATCACTTCTGCTCCAATGAGTTTTCTCTAGTGGAAAATATTCTTTTAAGGTTTCTCTGGCAAAGAGGTAAGCAACATGACAAGGAAAATATTGCATTGATAAAATAGATAAAGATACAGCTGCAACTGGCCAGTAGGCAAGGTAGGTTTATGCCAGGAATCCAATTGTACTCAACAAATCTCTAGGAGGAGAGATTCTTTGGAGGTCACTAAATCCACCATTAAGTTGGTGAAAAAATTCTCTTATTAAAATTGTATAGAAAGCCACCTCATAATCAAGCATGCTACTTTCTAGATCAATTGACCAAAGGCTCTTCCATGTGAAAACACCCTGAAATTTTCACCCCAAGGTATATCTAACAAAATCTGATGATGTGCTCAAAATAGGGAAATTATTCCATGTTCTATCAATTGGCCAAAGGCTCTTCCATGTGAAAAGTCCTGATGATGATGTGCTCAAAATAGGACGATTATTCCATGTGAAGATAAGGAATTGGCTAAACCAACATTAGATCAATATGAAAACATAACCTCCTCTGAAAGACTGGATCAAAACTAAGTCTCCTCTATTGAAAAATATTCAGCACGCAAAGCCAATTGTAAGGAATGAAGATTATCTCATATTGGGACAGCTTTCAAGAGACGGTTCATCTTCAGTGATGGCAGAATGCCAAGCCCTAATATCAGGTTTGGGGTTCCAGTTTGTAGTGGAATTCATTCTTGCCTAGTTTTTCAATGGCTAAAGTGAAACTCTTTTATTGATTAATGGTTCACGAGAAGCCTGTGACTGCCGACAATTAAAGAAAACAAGAAATTTGAGATCGCTACTGCTGCAATTTGTCTGAGGAAGAATTCTTTGAGCATTTCTTCATTTCATGTCGTTTTGCCTCTCTAGTTTGGTCGTTCCGCTCTCATTACTTCCACCATGTCAACATCGTGCTGCTTTGTTTGACTTTAATGAATCATTAGAGAAACCGATCCCAAGTCTTGAAGGAAAACCCATCCTGAGTAAAATCTAGAAGATCCTTCCAAGATTTGTATGTTGGAGAATTTGGCAATATAGAATTGGGAAGTTTTTTAATTACAGACTACGCCCCACCAAGGGAGCAAGGAAACATTTAGGGCCAATTGTAGAGGTAATTTGAGAGTTGGATTGCGAATGACTCGAGAAAAACACCAAGAGGTAATTTGAGAGTTGGATTGCGAATGACTTGAGAAAAACACTATTCAACAAAGAAGTGATTTGAAAGTTAAATTCTGAATATGATTGGATAGATTCTAGCATCTCTGACCCATATCCAGAACAGCAAGTGTTCAACCGCTAGTGGCAACCCAAGCCTAATTTGGACCAAGTATCTTAATATCAATCTGAAAGGAACAAGGATTAAGTTTGCCTCGTCTATAGGTACTGATAGCCGAGAAATTAATGTCGACAATGTGGCAAAGATGTTTCATCTTAACAGAGGCTTGAACCTGGCCTTGGAAAGCAATCTTAGACACGTTAAATATTATAATGATTAACCCTGTGGGCAATGAATAATGTCGTCATGCCTGGGTCAATTAATTTAGTAAGGCAGCCAAGGTTAAGAAAACGAGAGATTGAATCTTTTGATTCAAGCATGTTGAGAGATCTTTCAAATATTAGCCAACTGACATGTTTGAAAATGTGTGGTGGCAGTTTGACACCATCGATTAAGAATGGCAATGGCAGGGCTCAAGTCATTGTACCACGTAATATTGAGTGCAAAGATTTTCTAGATCAGAAAGGAAATTACTGAACCCAATTTGCCAATGAAATTCTCTGCAAGTAATGGCCCCAAAGAAGATGTGGGCTCAGATGGTGATAGTAGTAAAGCAAAATACTGCTCTGAAGGAAAAGATGGTAGTCACAGAAGACAAAATAGTAGATAAGAGGAAGTTTTAGAAAAACAAAATCAAGGAAAATATGAAAGCAATAGAAGCCAACAAGAAGCTAAAGATTGACCTGAGGACCTAGAGCCTGAGTTAGGAGGCAAGAATTCAAGGTCAGAAGTATGGAAGAGAAACTTGAGCATTAGGAGTTGAGCTCGTCCAATAAAAAAGAGGAATGTTGAAGATATAGTGGATGCAACACATGGCATTTCTAACCTCACTGAGACAAAGGAGCGTGTTTAAAAGAATGGTGACAAGGATGGTTGTTAGAGTAAGTGGAGCAGCAGCAAGGAAGACTAAAGTAGGAAGCCCTGAAATTTTGCACCAGTTCTTAACGCTGTTTGTCAAGCGGAGAATTGTAATTTTTGAGCACTGTAAAGTTCAAATCTACTATGTTTTTAAATCTGCAGTTGGATCCTTTAACAGTAATTATCTCCCTACCCTTCTGTTTTGAGAAGGAACTGAACGGTCGTATGATAATCTCAAAGGGATAGAAAGTAAAACAATTCTAGAACTTGCACCTAATTGTAATTTGTACAAGGAGTTGACTGTTGATTGGGTGTGTTATGGTGTCTGGTATTTGTTTGTTTTCTCTTGATTTTTGTGTCTTAACCCTAGGGGGCAGCGATGATTGCAACATGGATTCTTGCAGCACCTTACTCTGCGCGGGAATTCTTGTTTTGGGCAATGAATCAAGGTAGAAACGTTCGCCCCAAAGATTGGATTTTGCCCAGATATATAGGTGTTTTGATGAATAATCCTGGGGGCAGTGTGTCCTAGGGTTGCCTCATACTTGGTTAAATAAAGAGTCTACATTGTTTAGGCTATATGTACATGTATTTTCAATTTGTATGTAAAAAAATATATACGAGCACAATGTTTGTGGACTCTCAAGAAGTCAGGAACCATAGCCGCAGTTCCATCTTTAAGTTCCTCGTTTTTATTATAAATTATCTTTTGTTTCTGTTGAAAACAAAACAAAATCTTCTTTTGCTATATGCGTTTTACACATCATTCCATTGATATAACAAGAGGAATATTTCAGAAAAACAAAGGATACTGTACTGGAACATATACTGCATTTTATGAGTGTGCTGCAATAAGGCCTTGTAATAAATGGATTAGGGAAACACGAAGGCTTCACACAATGTATAAGAGACTAATTTTAACTACTTACTGTGTATGAAAATCACAGATTTGATGCATGAATCCAAGGCATGTCCTATGAAAAATATAATTCCCACCTCTTTAGAAGATAGATTTAAGATTTGAAGTAAAATGCAGAGCAACAAAGCTCTAAACTAATACTCTTTTGACTTGAAGCAAAAAATAATAATTTATTATGGAAAATACACAAGCTATCCTCCATGTCTACGATGCGATCAGGTTATAATTCTTGATTGTATGTATAGCATGCTTCACATAGCTATGATTTGATTGTATATGGCATGCTTAAAGCTTCACTTTACATCATCTTTATATGACCACAATGACAAAATGAACAATGCTTCTATTACGTGTGTTTATTATTATTTAATTTGTAGTAAACATGATATTGAAAAATTTACTCTTTTGACGTAGGGATAAACCAGCATAGATCCATCTTAAACCCGGATCTATCAAGCACCAAGAGTGATCCAATTTTTTGAGGTGTAAATTTTTTATCTTAAATTTTTTACACATTTGGAAAAAATTTATACCTCAAGAAACTTGACCTCTCTCAGTGCTTTATATATCCAGGTTTAAGATGGACCTATGTTGGTTTTAATTTTTTTTTATTTTATGAATCGACGTGGATTTTTTTAATTACTTTTCATTCGGTTTTAATTTTTTTATTTTATGAGTAGACATTAATTTTTTTAATTAATTTTAAATTTTTGTAATGTTACATAATGTTACGTTATGTGACAACATCTCCACCATACTGGGTTGTAGAGCACCTTGCTATTATCGGTGCAATGATTCAACACTGTAGATTATAAAAATATATAAACATACCATTTTGATTAAAACAGAATGTTTCCTGTAGATGGTCTAATATAAATAAAATTAATGGTACTGGAGAAGATCCATAATCCATTACAACAAACACACTCCAGTTGATTATCATGAAGATTTAACAAATAACACCTCTTGCATTTTATTATCTGTAGATGTCAATTAAAATCAATGTTCAATGTTCTTGGAACAGGTGGATTGAGATTTGAGAATAGAACTAGATGCCACAATAAACAAAAGCTTCTTATATTCTTGAGCACAAAAATTAGGTGTAATGATTTAACTCAACCCGCTGATGTGGAGACAGACAAATATACTCTCTGGAACATGTGTGACAATTCTAACTATGTTCTAATATCGTCAACTGAGAAAATTTCACATGAATCTCCTTACCAAGGTAAACTTACTTCTAGGAGAGCAAAAAAGGTACAGAAGTCCATGTACTAAAATTTGTATTGGTATTGAGCCCATCCTGACTTTGAAGCAATCACAACAAATCAGAAATGACATGATCCACTGTGTGCAGTTCATGGATATAAATTCGATATCCAACATTCCAACCACAGTGAGCCTGCTTGAGTACAGAAAACTCTGCCTGAAACTCTCACTTTACCTGAATTCAGTATATGAATCTCATACTGCCATGCAAGTAGTACCAAAAGCTTTTATTTGTTCCATTACTCGTATGCAATGTTCAATTGTCTCGAGTAGCTGTGACACAGAAAGGTAAATCAGAGGCTATTTAGTATTTACTATGACAAACTAAAGATAGAAAGAAGGATATCTGAAATCATTTATAATAAAAATTCATCTAACTGATGAAAACTCCAGAGACAACTTCATTGACAAAAAAATTCTCTGATGAAAACTCCAGAGACAACTTCATTGACAAAAAAATTCCCTGATCGAAAAGTGACACTGTTTAGAAAGTCAGCAAATGATCCCCAAGTTACCTGAATTGGGGAAACAGATACAGTTTCAGAATCAGGTATGAGTTTCAGAAAACTCCTTCAAAACTTTCAAGAAAATCAGAGACGAAAGCAGAAAACGAGTGCATTTTGATAATGCCCATTAGTTTTCACTGCTCTAACAATATTGATTAGTTCTAACTTCTGAGTGTTCCTTGATGAACCTACCTAGAGTCTTAGCTTTGTCAATCTAGGAAACCAACCTGAATTCTGGAGAAAAATCAGTTCCTATCGTCACCTACAAGGATATAGTGTGACATCCTCAACTGTTTTGGAGCCTCCTATTTATTTAACATTATCTAATTGATGCCCTGACATTTTTTCAATACAGTAAACTAGCAGAAGCCCTTACCTCTCAGTAAAGAGAACGCTGAACTAAAGCAATTTGGAAGTAATTTTAACAAATTTGTTTGTCTTGCATATTTATAATGAAAATGGAAGCACCTAATGCGGGAGAAAACGGCTCAACAAAGTCAAATGAAAATGCTTTATTTGCTAAAAGAATGGTCACGATGCAAACGGCTGTAGACAAAAGAAGTGGAATTCTGCCCCCAGTAGAAATTCAGGTGAAAGGAATAGGTAATGTTTTCCTTACTCTATAAACTTCAAAGATTTCTAAAGCTGTGTGGTACTTGGAATCAGGTGCATTTCAACATATGACGCACAAGAATCTTTTTAAAGAATTAAAAGAAGACAAAGCAGGAGGAGGTTCTATCTGACATGAATCTCATTAAAACCAATACATGCATGGAACACAATGTGGCATGCCCAAAACCTAACAAGCAAATACAAAAGCTAATCTAAACTTCTTTATTGTCCGAAGTGGGAAGTGATTAGCCTGTTCCTGCTAAAAATAAGTAGGTTGTCATTAAAAAGAAATAATCAGAAAGCAAGTAAAAGAACCTCACTAGTCTTGGCACAGATGAATTTTATTCTCTTAAGCTAATAAAAAGCTCTGTTACAAATATCGGCGATATATCGCCAACATCGCAAGAAATCACGATGTTTGGGGAATTTTTTGTGGCAAAAAAATCACATTATTTTGGCGATGTCAAGGAAAAATCAGGAAAATATCGGCAAAAATCGGGAAATATCAGCTGAGTCAAAAAATTAATATTTTTATATTTTTTAATTTCGCCGATATATTGCCGATGCTTGCCGACATTTTCCCCGATAAATCCGATATTTTCTTTTTGGACCCTTGGCAATATATTCGCCGACACGATATTTGTAACACTGATAAAAAGAGATCTCAAGGCAAAAGAAAAATGAAAGTAAACTCTCAAGCTAATAAGCACGATGTAAGGCTTCATCTCAGAACACTATAGACAGAAGATTTATTACAAAGCATTATATAAAATGAAACTAGGAGCTAACAAATACGAGACCTCAAACTTACTGCAAGGCACTCTGTGAAGCTAATAAGCATGATGTAAGGCTTCATCTCAGAACACTATAGACAGTAGATTTATTACAAAGCATTATATAAAATGAAACTAGGAGCTAACAAATACGAGACCTCAAACTTACTGCAAGGCACTCTGTGACAAAGTGTTAAATGACATAAATTTGTGACACACTGTTGAGCCTGAGTTGATGGCCAAGAAGAGAGTTAATCTGGGTTCACAGCATTGTTTCAAAGGACTCTGTGCTAAAGATATAAAAGCATATGCAAGAAGCACCTTAATACAATACTTTAGACCAACATTCCAATGTGTACCACATTCCTACATAATAGCAACACATTGCATGCATACATGAATGTAAAACTACCTATACTGATTTCAAGAACTATGGACAACTAACATAGATCCATCTTAAACCCAAATATATCAAGCTTAGAGAGATCAAACAAAAACATAGATTGAAACCTTTCGCTGCTTAAAGATCTAGGGTTAAGATCCCAGGGTTGGTTAGAGAGATCTGTGTACATGCATCCATATGTACATGGATAACACTTATAAAATAAAATGAAAAAAAATCACAACCAGAAAATCTAATGTAAAAGAAAGGGTCAACATGAAAATAAATAAAATTAAACTAGCATAAATCCATCTTAATGCCGGATGTTAAGCACTGAGAATTTTGCATCCACATTTTTGTTTGATCCCTCTTGGAGCTTAATAGATCTGCAGTTAAGTTGGGATCTATGCCCATTGCCAATTAATAACACAAACAAATACTAATTACAAATTCAATGACCCTCAATAAGGGCCCAGGGGTATAGTTTGCCATCAGCTTTACTGCTCGGCATTTCAAGTCAAAATCAATGTTTACAACCATGAGTTCAAACATACCATATGAATGCCTTGCACTTATTTAAATCAAATGCTGAAAATGTTATGCTTTTTACCTAAACAGATAAAATCCCAAAGAAAATCAATAAAGGAGAAAAAGGACTTAGACATTTACTTGCTTTAAGATCTGCGGTTCATTCGTGACTCCAATCAACCGAGACATTTCCTGTGAATACGAAATAGCAAAATAAGAGTAAGAAAAAGATTGTCATTTGCTTTTCTACCCTTTTAGGGAGGAGATGCCCAAGGCACTCTTTATGTTGCTATCATTACTTATATTGTTGAGTCCCGGTGACATATTTTGGTAATTAGTGGATCTTAATAATTTCATCTCAATGTCTTAAGAAATTTTTATAAGAAATCCACTAGCACTAAATCCTACACCAGCAATCTGTAAGAGTTCACAATAGCAGATAAATTTAACCAAGCATATGTTACAACTACACTTAATCCCTCTTCATGAGATTTAAATTATTACTGAAAACCATATTGGCAGCAATCTATGAAAGGAATTAGCTGAAATACACTTTAAAGGTATAGATATCGAATTAGAGGAAAAATAAAAAAGATAGCATAGTGCTTCTGACAAAAGACAACAAGTACAGCAGGTATATCGTCTCAAATACTTGATAACTGTGTACAACAAAGGTGAACTACTGAACATACTGGTCTGTAGACCGAGGTCGAGAACAAAGAACCTCGAATGGAAATAGCTCAAGAAGACTTTGATCATATGATAAGCATCTATTTTGGCCACACTATTGGCATACTGCTTAATTGCTTGTGCAATATGCAAAATGCTAAAAAAGATTTTGGAAGGGTGTTTAAAGCAATGAGAGAAAGGTATTTGCAAACCCAACTCTCAATAGCCTGTAAAACACCAAAATTGCTCATCATTAATCAAGACAGAAGTTGAACTAGGCTTCAAAACTTTTTCTGTCCATCACTAGAGTTTCATGAACATCAGGATGGACAAAAAGAATTACAAATTAAAGGTAAACCAGATGCAAACAAAATCATTTTAACCTTGATATTCACAGGACCAAATATAGCCCATATGACTCACCCATTGTCTGTCAAAGATCAAAATACAATTATCTGAAACTTACATATTCTTATCAAATGAAACAGGCATTCTGAAACTCAACCAGGTAATTGACTTAGTAAAATAGACAAGAAATGAAGTACAGGAAGCAACACAAACCTCAATCTTGTGGACAAGAACATGTAATGTTTGGGAAAGCACAGCACCCGTGTTTGATGGTACATCTACCTGTAAAACAAGAATATAAGTTGGAAACTGTTGTGCATAGAACCCAACCTTACAGACAAATATTTATGGAGAAACGAAATGCATTATCTTAGCAATTACCAATGTTGCCAGCCTGCCAGAATCTTCATGGGATAGGACTCTATCACTGCTTCTTAATGCCCTGTCAATGCCCACATGATATACGTCATTAGGAATGGATGCTGTGGCAGAACAAGGCACTGCTGTTTGAGTGGCTTCCAATAGACCTTCATTTGGCTGTCTTGCCTCAGCTTCCAATTGTTGAGCAGGAGCTGGGGCTGTCGTTCCTGGTGATTGATTGTCCATGTTTCCATTCTCAGTAACAGGATCACTTACAATTTCTGTTTCCCCAAGACTTTGAGATATATCAACGCGACTTTCCAAAATTTGAGTGGCTGCTTCCCTCTCTGTTATAACCCACTGTGAACAACTAACACAATACATCCTTCTTTCTCTGCACAGAATAAAAACAATCAAACTCACATATCTCATAAAAACGAAATCTCTTTCTAAAAGAGAACTTAAACCACATTGGATAGCCCATGGGGGCAGAGCAATTGGTAATGAGTAAATGAGAAGAGAAGTTGTAAATTGAAGGTCACAAGTTCAAATCCCCGTGGGTACTAGATTACAAAAAATAAAACCACATTGGATCACATTTTAATATTTTATCAATGTAACTGATATGATTGGGAAGAGAAGTTGTAAACTGAAGGTCACAAGTTCAAATCCCCGTGGGTACTAGCTTACAAAAAAAAAGGATCACATTTTAATATTTTATCGATGTAACTAATATGATACCCTGTGTGATTTTACACCAGTATATCTGTATATATTAAAAAAGCATGCCACAGAAAGAATTTGTAGATAATGTAAGTTCAAGTAAAGAACATCTATTAGTACCCCTAACACAATGTCAAGTTGTTACAGCCTATGCACTGCACCAGATAGACAGAACAACTTGACTAGAGGAAGCTGCATTTAACTCTTGTTCACAGATTTTCTAATCTACAAGGATGGTAATGCATGATGAAAAATTAGAATAATAACGAACGAATAAGAATGGACAAGACATTGTAAAGTTCATAAGGATGACATTTTCTAATATGGATTATAAATAAGCTGGATTCCTCTAGCTTCAACCCAATCAAAGACAGTAGGTAGTTCAGAAATGACAAAGGAGCAAAGTTTGCTAATGAATACATGGTGTGCTGACCATCAAATTTGGATCGATGGATCAATGCATCAAAAAGGTTTGCATGCCTAATTTGAAGATTACAAAAGGGCCAAACATGATGTTAAACAGCAATATGGAACAAAAATGTGTTGAATTTTGGCAAGACAGGCACACCAAAATGAAGGGCCATTCAGGTCTATATCATGAGTATGATGGCAGTGTCGAATAAGTCAAAAGACTCGAGAGCATAATGCATTAACAACACCGGCATGGCTAAATTAAACGGGTCAGGGAGGGCTGAGAATAAGACTATAGGAGTCTAAAATACCACAACCTACTTGCAAAAGAGTGATTACACAAACCAGGATAGGTCAAAATCCCAAGATCCAAAGGTCAAAATGGCCCAACCTCTGTAAACTACTAAACCCTTGTATACAGATCGCATTCGCATGCATATAGCAGAGGCACATTGTCAAAAATGAGTTTTTTCCCAATAAGCTGAGACTCCTCACCCAAATCAAGTGTCTAATGAATGTAAGGATGCCTGTAAGGTCATTGTACCATTGTTTTGCCTCCAATTGAGTGCCTATCAGATGAACATTGCTTTGTAGTCAAGGGTATATGTGGTTATAGTATCAACTCAAAAAGATACTTGCAATTTTTTGATGATTTCTCAAACCTAGAATATATGCTGCAAAGGTACCCACATTCCCACCCTTAAAACCTATAGAGTTCTATTCATGAGGATTCTTCAGAGAAACAGAGAATTTCATAGTTGTAAGGGCACTGAATTCCAGCTTCTGCATAGCAAAGTCCAGCAACATTTGTGGAAACCATGAAATCGCCACAACAATGCAAGTTCTACAACATTCTGAAGACCTGAGCTTGTTTGACCACTCTCCAACATTAATGAATCCACATAAAATTGACAGCATTGTTTGTTGAATGGTACAATTGATGCTACTGCTCCAAACAAGAGCCCTAACCAGACAAACACATGTATATGCCTAGTGCCAATAGTCAAGACAGCTAACTTCAAGATGGAGCCACCATAAGAATTATGTTCAATTTTACCATATTATACATTCAATTAAATTAGGTTGTAATGATAAATGAAGTCCATCTGCATAAGAACATCTTGATTTTACATTCTCACATTCTCACTAGACTGTAAGTGAGGGACAAATTGGTCAAAAGCAATTGGGTCTCATAACATCTCAACATGGTCACTGCAGCCCACTTGATTAAACCCTTTAGTTGAAAAATCAGAGATTACCAGTTCAAGTCACCTTGAGAACTGAAAATCTAATTTATCAAAAATTTTAAGTTTCTCCTCTTTCTTTCAGCAGTTGGTTACTTATTCTGTTACATATGACCATAGACTCACGAGGCAAAGGAGCTGGGGGAACAAAATGTCAAAAACACTGTAATTTTGACAAAAAATCATCATTTTTCCATCTACCCAAAGGTTTTTAATCACATATAAAGCCTTCATCAACATATTACAATGGATCTTCAAATTTATCATTATGGTTCTTATGGAGTCTAAGTTCACATATTCTACCAGACTTGTTTTTTCAAAGCACTTATTTACAAGAGTCCAACCTGGTGTATGCTATTGGAGAACCTCCTGCAACATTAATTCATGGCTTCTCAAGCATCCAAAAGTAGCAGAACTCAATGGGTAAGGGTTCCTAGTTTGCCGACAATGGGTGTGGGCAGTGGTAGCAACATTAGGTCTGAACTGGACTAAATCACATCAGTTGACCTACAGAGGTAATGAAAATATCGCTCTGCAACTCTCTCGCGCTAGGGTTTCGTTTTCTCTAGGGTTCAGTTTTGCAGCTCATGTTGCTGGCTGCCATGGCGGCCAGTAGTGGAGGTCGGAGGAACCCCTCCTTCAGCTCCATCCTTTCACGCAAGACACCCCCCCGGCCAAACCATTGGTTATTACAGGTTCGACTACCACGACGGTTAGCTCTCAATCTAAAGGGAAGGGAGGAGTAGGGTCGGGCTCTTCTCCCCAGGAAGCCTCGAACCCATCAACTGTTCAGCCGTCAGAACTTCCAGCTCCTGGAGATGCTTCACAGAACAACTCGAAATGCAGACCCAAAACTCTGCAAATCCCTCTGTATGAAATCACTTCCACTCTTGTCAGTGAACAAATACAATTTATGCACGCAATCATCTGTAAATTCATAGGCATATGGCCTATGGAAAAAGCTCTGGTAGGATGGATTCTCAGCACGTGGAAGCCCAAGGGAGAATGCAAGTTAAAATTGGGCTCGAAAGGCTTTTTCACTGTTATTTTTCATAATCTAGAAGACAAACATCGCATCTTTCAAGGCGGACCCTACTTCTACCACTTTGCAGGGCTCTATATTTGTAATTGGAAAGAACAATTCTCCCTAGAGAAAGAGGATTTCAAAGTAGTCTCGGTCTGGATTCGGCTTTACTCCCTCCCACGGGAGTTCTGGAATACTGAAACGCTCATTGGGAATTGGAGACACGCTGGGTACCCTTGTACAAATATCTGACGTCACTCTGGCAGGAAGGTACACCTCCTATGCAAAATTTGCCTCTATCTGGACATTTCAGCAGCTCTCCCTGAAGCGATTTTCCTTAGTCACAGAGATTTTGAGTGGATCCAACCTCTGGACTATGAGCACATTCCTTTTCGTTGTAGGAAATGTCATGAACACGGCCACCTTTTCAAGGAATGCCCATTAAATGCTAAACCCCATGCCCCCTCTCATAAAAAAAAGAAAGATGAAGATGGATTCACCAGGGCAGCGAATAAGCGCAGACATCCCAAAAAGACTCAAAACCCTAATCCTCCTTAGGAGGCTCCAGTCCAAAACACCTTTGTTGCTCTCTCAGAGATGGAACAGCCTGATCCCAAAGAAGGAGAAATCCCTGAGGTAGCGATGGAGAACAGCCCTCTAGCCCTCTTAGATCATCCGGAAACTTCACCCCTGGAACCTCCAAAAGATTATGAACCCTCCTTCTCCCGAGAAGAGATTCTGGCATTGATAACAGAAATGGACCAAAGGATGGTCGAGGATGGAGACCCTAACGATGGAGAAGATATGGAACTAGGGGAACTAGACCTCTCTGTATGGTATGATGCTAAAAAGAAAGGGAACACAAAATGTATCCCAGCCCACCAATTGAAGCTCTTCGCGGATCTTTACAGGAACATTCACAAGCACAAGACTCCGACGGGACAAGCAGAAGCATCCACACAGGACCACAGCAAACTGACTCTAGGAATCAAGCAGCAACAAAAAAGAAGGGATATGCCTAAAATCCAAAGCGAAACACCTAAGAAAGGCAGGAAATCCAATAGGAAATTAATCAAAGAACTAGGGGCCTTCCTAGTTGATTCGGGTCAAAGTTCCTGCCTAGAGGCTCATTTCCCCCACGCAGTGTAAATGGAATTAAAACTCATTTCCTGGAACATCAGGGGAATCGGAGGTGATTCCAAAAGACGTCTGTTCAAAAATAGGATTCTCACTAAGAAACCTGCTGTTATTGTGTTGCAAGAAACTAAATGCTCGGAGCAAAAGCCCCTTGAATTCGTTACTAAGGCCTGGAAAAAGGCGCAGGTCATCGCTCTGGATGCGAGAGGCATTGCTATTATTTGGGACCCCCGCTATCCTTCAAATCGAAGGTTTCTTCTCCTTCCAACACACCCTTTCTGGCTGGTTCAAAATCTTGGGAACAAACCATGGAGGAGTCCTCACCAATGTTTATGGACCTCAGCAAATGGAGCAAAAGCTTAACTTCATCAAGCACCTCAATTGGCTCCACAATAGAATTCCATCCCAGAATTGGATAATAGGAGGTGACTTTAACATAATCTCATCCCTCATGGAAAAAAAGGGAGGTATCAGAAGACTGGATAGAGACAGTGCAGCCTTTCAAACTCTCACACGGGATCTTAAGTTAGCTGATATCCAAACCACCAATGGCATGTTCACCTGGAACAACAGAAGAGGAGTGGACAGACAAGTGGCCAAACGCCTGGATCGCTTCCTAACCTCCTCCTCGCTCCTTCAAAACCAAATTAATCTCTTTGCTACTATTCTCCCTGCTGTAGGATCTGATCACTGGTCGATCTGTTTGCTTTTGGAATTGGAAGGGACCCACAGTAGAAGACCCTTCAGATTTGAGAAATTTTGGTTATCTCACCCAGATTTTATGACCAAAGTCAAGGAATGGTGGGAGAGCTCTGATCAAACAGAGGGTTTGGTCATGTACAGATTCCAACAAAGACTCGAGCATCTAAAAACTCAGCTCAAGATTTGGAACAAAACGGAATTTGGAAATATCTTCAAGGAGAAGCAACAACTGGAAACCCAACTGAACTGCATTCAGATGCAAGCCATCCACAAAGGATTCACGATGGAGGATCTGATCACTGGCCGATCTGTTTGCTTTTGGAATTGGAAGGGACCCACAATAGAAGACCCTTCAGATTTGAGAAATTTTGGTTATCTCACCCGGATTTTATGACCAAAGTCAAAGAATGGTGGGAGAGCTCTGATCAAACAGAGGGTTCGGTCATGTACAGATTCCAACAAAGACTCAAGCATCTAAAAACTCAGCTCAAGATTTGGAACAAAACGGAATTTGGAAACATCTTCAAGGAGAAGCAACAGCTGGAAACCCAACTGAACTGCATTCAAATGCAAGCCATCCACACAGGATTCACGATGGAGCTCAAACAGCAAGAGTCTTCCCTTCAGGAGCATCTCAACATCCATTACCAGCAAGAAGAAGAACTTTGGAGGCAGAAATCCAGGGTTCAATGGCTTAAAGAGGGTGAAAGAAACATGAATTTCTTCCATCACTCTATGCTCCAAAGAAGGCAGCTAAACAGAATTTCTAGGCTTACCTCCTCTCAAGGGAACAATCTCCAAACCAAGGAGGAAATTGAGGCAGAACTAATCAACTTCTACATGGATCTTCTCAAAGAACCTGTGGGGGACAAAACTCCGGCTATCAATCGAATCCTGCAACACATACCCAATCTTGTTTCCCAGGAGCAAAACTCTAGCCTTTCCCAAGACATTTCCCTAATTGAAGTGGAAACTGTGGTTATGGAGATGAACCTAGGAAAAGCTCCCGACCCTGATGGCTTCACATCAAATTTCTTCCAAGCCTGATGGAGCATAATCAAGCATGATGTATGGGAAATTGTGGAAAGCTCTAGAAAATCGGGGATCATCCTACCTGCCCTCAATGCCACTTTCTTAACTCTCATCCCCAAAATTGAAAAGCCTTCCGAACCTTCAAATTTCAGACCTATAGCCCTTTGCAATGTCATTTACAAAATCATCACCAAAATCATTGCCAGTCGCCTGAAGCCTATCCTTCCCCTGATCATCTCTCCTTAGCAAACGGGCTATGTGGAAGGAAGACAAATCCTTGATGGCATCATCACTGCTCATGAAGCCATCCATTCCCTAAAGACCTCTTGCACCTCTGGGATGCTCTTAAAGCTGGACATGTCTAAAGCATTCGACAAAATAAGCTGGAAATTCCTTCGGGCTATGCTAGTAGCCTTCGGCTTCTCTACCAACTGGGTCAATTGGGTTCTAACTCTGGTCTCCTCTGCTTTCTTCTCCATTCTTATCAATCGCTCCCCATCAGCCACCTTCTCTTCGTCTAGAGGTATCCACCAAGGGAACCCCCT
This sequence comes from Larix kaempferi, assembly GCA_027924585.1. Classification (NCBI taxonomy): domain Eukaryota; kingdom Viridiplantae; phylum Streptophyta; class Pinopsida; order Pinales; family Pinaceae; genus Larix; species Larix kaempferi. The sequence continues at coordinate 5,315,370 of BSBM01000034.1, forward strand.
CTCCCCTTACCTCTTCATCATTTTAGCTGAGGGGCTTGGGAGATACATCAAAGCGCAAGTTCTTGCAACTCAAATATAGGGACTCAAGCTGGATAATTCAGGTATGACTCACTCTCACTCCAATTTGTGGACGACACCATGATGATGGGACATGCCTCTGTGAGAGAAGTAAAAGCTTTTAAGCAGGTGTTGAAAATCTTTGGGGATGCCTCTGGCATGTCTATTAATAACCTCAAGTCTCAGATCTTCTTCTTCCATACTACTATCTTCATTCAACTCAGAATTACCAGAATTCTGGGTTTCAAAAGAGTTCCCTTCCGACCAAATTTCTCGATGCCCCCCTCATTGACTCTGCGCTCAAAAATGCTTCCTGGAAAGACCTGATGACCAAACTTGAAACCAAACTCTCATCCTGGACCTTCAGAGCTCTAAACTTCCCAGGCCGGCTTATTCTGCTAAAGTCGGTCCTCCAAGCAATGCTGTTATACCTCTTTTCTGTCATGGCCGCGCCCCAACACATTCTAAAATCCATCCGCAATATGCAGAGAAACTTCTTATGGGGAAGAGCCCTCCTAAACAAAAAATGGCCCCTTGTGGCTTGGAAAACTCTCTGTTTAGACAAAAAGAAAGGAGGTTTGGGTCTCAGAGACCCGCTCACTCTCAACCGGGACTCTGTGCTAAGCTTTGGTGGAGATGCATCACGGAACCAACCCTGCCTTGGACTATTATTTGGAGAGACAAATATGTCAGGGAAGTGAGTCAGGAAGATCTTATCGGAACTGAAGATTTAGCTGAAGGATCAATAATTTGGAACTTGGCCAAGGCCCAAAAAGATCTCATCCGTGCCCACAGCTTTTGGGAGATTCGGGATGGGAACTCTGCTCTGTTCTGGGAAGATGCATGGCAACAACTCCCTCCTTTGCAATCCAGAGAAAACATCCTAAACTTGAAAACCAGAATGCAACAAGGTGGCAGAGTGAAAGTGGCTCACTACTGGTCTCAGCCCTCCCCCCAAAGCAAATGGCAAACCTGGCTGCCAAAAGTAGATTGGTTAGGGTTAGGAGGAACTCATGAGGAGAACAATTTCTGGGAGAACTTAAGCTCCAGGAATGTTCTTATCCAAGCTAAACCTAATAAATTGAGATGGGGTCACCAACCTAAAGGCTCCTTCACTGTCAAAGAAGCCTCCCAGCTGGCTCTTCAAACCATAGATCAGCAAAAAGACATAATTTGGGACAAAGTCTGGGATTTGTGCCTCTGGCCGAAAGTCAAGACCTTCCTTTGGCTCATTGGACACAGGCGCATTCTCACCTGGGGCTAGCTAGGCAAAAAAGGATTCCAGGGCCCTTCCAGATGCCCCCTTTGCAATTTGTCTGAGGAAACCATGGAGCACCTGCTAAATCAATGTCAGTTTGCGTCGGCGATATGGGACTGGAGAGAGCCTTTTTAGGAACTTGAACAGAAATCAAGGCGATTTGCTTGACACCATCCGAAATTAGCATCCCTACCCGTATGTTAGCCCTTTCCTCAACAAGATTTGGACTCTTTTCCCAAGCTTAGCCCTTTGGAATATTTGGAAAGAAAGGAACAGAAGGATTTTCAAGAACGAAACTCTCCCTCCTCATCTTGTCCTCTCGCTTATAAAGTCCAATTTACAAGAAACTCTTCAGCTTAAGCAGTGGGCGGCCGCCGATCTTCAGGGTCCTCCTCAAGAGCAACACATTCTCCAAGCTCGGGCCCTTAGCATTTCTAACTTTGGCACTACCAACCTCTCTCCTCTGCAAAAGGCTAGTATCCCCTCTACCTAGTCCCCTCCTTTAGATCCCTTTATCAAGCTAAACTTTGATGGAGCCTCCAAGGGAAACCCAGGGCCAGCGGGAATTAGAGGAGTTTTCATAAACTACAAGGGAGATATTCTCCACATCTTTGTGGAATCCATTGGCTCCTCCACCAACAATGTGGCTGAGCTTTTAGTGCTTATTACTGGCCTCCACATAGCTCGGCGCATTGGCTGGAGGTCTCTTGTGGTGGAAGCCGACTCCTAGATAATTATAAACACTGTTCAAAAGCTTTTAATTGGCACCCCGTTGAGCAAGCTTTCAAAACATTGGAGATTGGATTGGTTTAAGGAAAATCTTCGTGATTCTCTCCCTCACTTCCAGGTCCTTCAAGCAAGCCACTTAAGAAGAACAGATAATAAACTGGTCGATCAGCTTGCTAATCATGGCGCGGATGTTGCATCTGAAATGCTTGACCACGATTGGATGCAGTTCAATCTTCAACCTCTCAAGGATCAGCTTCAACGTATCAGAGATTAGGACTTCCCCTCCCCACAGCGGGTGGATAGCAAAATTGACGGGTGGGATGAGGAAGGGCACGTGGCTGGAAGCCCAAACCCTCGTGCTCCCACTTCATCACCCAACACCTGAGGGTAATCATGCTTAAAGCTGGCAAAAGCTGGCAATCCCTTCTCCATCCTGCGAGATTGGTACGGCTCCTGCAGAAGAAAGATGATTCATCTAAGACGACGTAAATGGTGCATTATGATCATATGTGGGAAGACCACCCTCAGGAGAGAGGAAGATTGGCGGAGAAGACACCAAATCTCCAGCATGCATAGCCATAATGGGTTTTTCGCTAGTTTTATAATGCGTTGCAATTGGGACCGGGGCTCATTTTTTAATTCCCTCACTGTTGATGCGTTGCCTGCAACTCTGAAGATCGTTCTGAGTGAGCTTGAGTTCATGGCCCTCCCTGTGGAAGTTACCTTTCTGTGTGACTGTGCCCGTGAACACCTGCATTTCCTTGATTCGAGCCTCTTGATCGTGGTGGTGGCCTACGTAGGTGGTCTTCGCCCCTCCCTCCTGTCTGCTGCTATTGTTGCCTTCGCCCGTCCCTCTGCCATTATGCCTCCCCGAAAGAACCCCCGTCGTGCCTCGACCTTGCCTGAGTTCTGTCTGAAGAAACCCATGACTCCTCTCCTTCGGTTTCAACAGCAACTCGTGGAAAAAAGAAAGAGATATAAGAAGGAGATCCCTGCTCCTACGCAAGAGAGAATTCGGCAAGCGGAGGCTGAAACTGATGTTGATAGAATTTGCATCGAGGAGGAAGAGATTAAAAAGGAATTTCAGGACCTCATCCCTAACCCTGGCTCTTCTCGTCGTCGCCTCACTCTTTATCAGAAATCCTTGGATCTGCATTGGTCGCAGAAGATGATTTTGGGTCAAACCTTAGTGGAGAAAGATGAGTAGCATGGAGAAATTCTGCTCCAACAGGACGAGATGTTGCTGCTCCTGCAGCGCATCCTGAGCAACCAGATTGAAATTGGCAAGCGTTTGGGTATGAGCCTTGAGACAGGCTCAACCAGTGGGACTCACAAGTAGTCAACTTTGAGTCTATGCAACAGATTTTTTATGTTTCGTTCTTAGTTTTCTATGTGTAAAGATTGCTTTTTTAACTCTGTTAGTATGGAAATCTCAGTTTTAAGACTTTTGAAGAATTCTCAAACTCTATGGTTCAGTCTCGTTTCCTTTCGAGGGAGACTGCTTCTCTGACTATCAAAGCCTGTTTTCCCTCTGTTGGGAGGGCTTAGTTTTTTTCTGTAACTCTCTTTTATGGCAATAGAAGGTTCGTCTAGCTTATAAAAAAAACGGGTTCCTAGATTGGCCAACCTCTATGCTCACCTATAGCCGTCTATTTTCCCTTCAAATCTGCAACTCTATCTCCAAATTCGAATTTTTGGGTTAAACACAGTCTAGTAATGGACATGAACATCAATAGGAAAACTCTATGTAGTGTAGAAAATTGCATGAGAGAATGATCAAAAGAGTGTTGACTCTAAGGGATATGAGGTAAGGGTGAAAAGACAATTGACAAAGCTTTGACCAGAAGAAAGGACTCCTGGCAGCTAACATAACGGTCACAACCCCCATGCCTCAATAACTGCATGAAGTGACTTTTCCCACCAACCTCACATATGCATTCAATGATTGGGTTTAATAGTCAAGAGAAGGTAATTAGCTCATTTAAGGCACATGGCAGAATTTTGGATGAGTTCTAAGGTTGACACTTGGCAGCAAAGGATTTAGTCTCCGATAGACCCCCTTTCCTCTTCCGCTCTAGTGGAATCATAGCTCCTCTAGTGTTCTTTACACAACCATCTTGGACCATTTTATTATTTTTCCAACATAATATTTGCATATATTTCGAATTGGCATGATAAGCCAACCATACGGTCTAATAAAAATATATGCATCATACATGCCTAGCTATTCACTAGTCGGGCCTTGGCCTTGAGCTCCACATTAGGAATCCATACTAGCATATTTACATAATTTTGATCAAATACATTCCAAGTCAAAACTAGGGGTATTACAATATACTAGTAACTAAATAGTAAGTATGGGTGCAGAGAACCAAAATAGCACCCAGTGCAATCCAAATCTGAACCAAAATACATAAACAAGGATTATAATTATAACCCAAAGGTTTTCAACTTCCGAGAAATGTTGTGGGGCTCGAGGGGGCAATTTTTATCAATGAGCCAATCCCCACCACACAATAGCTTGGCTGTTGGCAATGAAAACACCATATTTTTATTTTTTTCTATTTTTTTGGGTGTTAAGTGGCCCCATGTGCTTGTTGTAAGGTGTAGCATAGAACTAGCCAAATTAGGCAAATAAGGTCAATTTTATACTGGAACCAACCATTCCTGATTTGAGAGTTTGATTTGGTACGGCCCAAGAACCAATCAAACCAGTCGCTTTTGGCAAAACTGGTTTGATTCCAATAACATTGGTGGAGAATTGACTCCTCTCATTAATAAGCACTGGTGGGGAACATTTATGAGGGGGTTAGCCTCTCTCATAATGGGAAATTTAGTGCAGCTGCGAAACCCATTCTCAGAGAGGATGGTACCCTAGTCAATTAACTAGGGTTCCTGGTCAAGTTAACCAGGCAGAGTAAGGAGTAAGACCCTAGAAGGTACCCTAGGGCCCCTAGCTATCTCCTAGGGTTCTTGGTCAAGGACCATGCAGGTTGATGCCATGGCAAAGTCCCTAGCATGTGGCTACGGCCCCTATTTGTCTCTAGGGTATCCTGGTCAAGGACCAGACAGTTTCTTGGTCATGAGGACCAAGCAGGTCCTCCAGGTTGAGACAGAGACCTCCTGGTCGGAGACCGGGTAGATTCTTGGTCACGAAGACCAAGTAGTTCCCGCAGCGACATACCTGGTCAGTTAACCAGGTGGATCTTGGTCAGTGGACCAAGATGGTGATGTGTGATGTCCTCTTCTCCTAGGTCTTCAAGATGGTTGAGCTAGATGGTCTTCTCAAGGGACTGGACACCACTTGATGGAACCACTAGCAATTGACCTAAGGAGCAATATGGAGGACCACAGGATCACATCATCCAGTGTGGACCTTCCTTATACAATGATGATGAACTTTCAAGTTATGTAGGAACACTTGTACATTTGAGAGAGAGATGATTGGTTGTATCCCCCTTAGTCCTTGGTCTTTACACCTTGTTGATTATTGGTGTTGTGGTACTTTGTCTTTGACTTGTGGTTAGTAGGGTCATCCACCCACCTTGAGTTGTTTTGTTTTGTACCACCTTGATGTTTTTGGTCTTATGGGTATTAGGGGTGACTGCCCACCTTTGAGGTACACCCTTTGGTCCTAGGGGTTACGGGTCATTCTTGTTTTAATGATTTGTGACTTATGCCATATGTTGGTACTTGTACCCTCACCTATTTAATTATATGACCCTAGTACCCACCTAAGTTACCCTACTTATATTTTATGTTATTTTTGTGTCTTTACCCTTATGTGTTGGCACCCACCTAAGACACATTAATTATATGTTATAAGTGGTGTGATGTCTTAACTTATTGGTACCCTCCTTGTTTAGTGGAACCCTAATTCAAATAAAGAATTTAATTATTGATCTTTCTAGAAGGCTCTAAGATCTATTTATTTGAAGTCACTTACTCATCATTTGTCATGTCATAACATCATCTCATCACCATATCTCAGATCTGATTGTTCTGCTGATTGATGTCAAAGGCTTAAGGGTTTGTACTGCTGCTTGCACACCTGTGTCGGGGCCGCCCACCTGCTGAAGCTCACCACACACCTCAAATCTGAAGTTATTGACATTTAGGGCTGACGTCAAGGCTTATAAGTTGTTGCTACTTGTATTGTAGGTCTATTGAAGGCTTGTGTGCCCCTTTTCTGCTACTCGTGAATTTTTTAAGGACATTTATGCTACCCGATCTATTGTTTTATGGTTGATTGAGATCCGATCTTCCTTTGTGAGACTCAATCTACTTTTTTGTGGTTGATTGAGATCCGATCTGTCCTTTGTGAGACCCGATCTGTTGTTTTGTGTATGACTGAGGTCCAATCTGCTATTTGAGTCTACCTAGGATCCGATCTTCATGCTGAGAGACCATTGGTGGAGGCCATGAGGCATTTCTGGTCTATTTCACCTGATCTGCCTAGGATTTGATCTATTTGCTTGTTCCATTTTTTGTGAAGGTCGTGAGGCCTGTTCGTGATCTGCCTAGGGTTTGATCTATTTGCTTGTTTCATTTTTTGTGGAGGCCGTGAGGCCTGAGGGTTTCACCTAGTCTGCTAAGCACATAATTCAGGTAGCCATGAGCCTTGTTGAATAGGTCCTATGTGTTGAGGCTTTATTAGGGTCAGATCTATACTGCTGGGACTAGATTTGGTATGCTGAGACCTTATTAGGGCCAGTTCTATACTCTGAGTTTTTGTCTCTGATCTATACACTGAGACATATCTGTGGTCTTCACTATGTGCTGAATACTTACTTGTAATTAGACTTATGTGTTGTGATCTTTGGGTTCTGATCTTTTATGCTTGAGACTGTCACGGTTGTTGGCAGGCGGGTTAGGACGAGTCAGCTGTGCAGCATCACGGATGCTACGAAAGGTCAAAGACACCGCGTAAGGAGGAAAACCGCGCACAAGTTGGAAATAATGTTATTTTATGTATTTTTGGTCATTCTGGACAGCATTGTGCGGGTTAGGGTCAATATTTTGTAAATCTTGTTAGAAAGTAGTTAGGCGGTTGGCTAAGTGGACCATAAATGTAAAGGCGCAAGCCTATAAATAGATGTAGCATTACAAGTGTTAGATCATCATGAAATACAGATAGATGCAGATAATCCATATGTCTGAACACCGATGATGAGAATTACGCATGTTTTGGTCTTGTGAATTTGGGTATGCGACAGAAGAACTACATTGATGTATCTTTGTTTTGTTGCGTAGGTTAATATGATATGACGGAGTTTGAGCAGAATCATTGTGTCTTTTCCTGTTTTATGTTATGAATGTATCTGCGATAAGAATCGGTGCATGATGCGATGTTTCCTTACTCCAAATGATGTTATATTGTTGGATCTATTTGCGCATTGATGGTTTTATTGACAATGAGATCTGTTGAATGATGTTGTGACTCTGTTTAATGCATAAGCTGAATAATTAGATCTGTTATATAATGTTGCGATAAGTTGATAAGTAGACACACATGGTCCTCCTTCATTCGGCGGAAACGTGGTTCCGTCAACTCTCCCTCGAACATCTCGGGTGAGACTTCATCTACTCCGCAGGTGTTGATGGACAGGGTAAAACCTGTCTGGGTCGGTGCTCAGGGAGATCGCAGTGGCTTGGGTGTCGACAGAGTGAGGAACCCCTGTCGACTGGGTTCGTGTTAACAAATGGTTCCGTTGCCGAGACACTAGCACGAAGTGGAGGAAGGACATGTTGTGGCATCCGACGAAATCGAAAATTCAAGATTGGTTCGACCAAAAGTTGCGAGAGTTTGCTGAGAAAGAGAATCAGAACCCTGGATTGACGACAGATTGGTGGCTGGTAAGGTACATACACGACGGTCCTCACGAATATTTTTTCTGCGAATTTCTGATCATCTTGTATGAATGGTTGGCGCAATTGACCTTTCGCAAGGTAAATTTCCAAGGCAATGAGCCAACATCCTCGACCCCAGAATTGATCCAGGAGTTGAAAGAAGTCGACAACGGGGCATCGCGGGATGTTGAAGTCTGGTTTGACAGTATATTGGAGGGTTATATCACCGAGTTTGCGATTGGCACGACGAAATCTTACAGCGGAGCTGAAAGAGAATTTTTCAACGGACCGAAAGGCAAGTTCCTGTTGTCGCTGCAATTGTCCATTAAGATGCTCATCTGTGAAAAGGGCATACTAAAGATGAACCTTGAGTAAACGAACCCGAGTGGGCAGAGGTTGTGGATACCGAGAAGGCAGGGGAGAGGCAAATGGAATGATACGGGGTAGATGGGTGCAATTTACGACGAGACTGTGAAGGACGTCGAGGAAGAGAGTGGTCTTATGAGGGGAGGAGCAAGGTTTCGACAAGAGAAGAGGCAAAGGACAGGGGAAGGTCCCGCTGCGGTCGAAACGCAAAACCGCGAAGAAAGACCACACGAGATGAAGCGACCTCACAGTGTCGACAAGGACAACCAGGCTACGCCCAGGATGGGCAAGACCAAACCCAGAAGTAACGTACCCACACCTCCGCTCACTATATCACAACCAGGAAGAAACACAAATTTGACACCGCCGTGTTTGATGTGTCAACAGCACTCAAAGAGTAGCGGATCAGCGACTGTAGGAAGAAGGCCCAGGATGGCGGGCGAAGATGCGAAGTTACCTCTATTCCATGGAAATGGAACTAACAACCCAGAGCAATACCAGTTCTTATGTGAAGTTGTGTGGACTGTTAAACAGATTACGGATGATGAGGCCAAGAAAGGTCAATTGGCGACGACTCTTTGGGGTCGCACACTGGATTGGTTCATGAAATTTGTGCAAGTTCCTGCGGGAAGTCCAAAGAAGACATTGGATGAAGTTAGAAAAGGATTAATTGCAGAGTTCAGAAAACCGAAGTCTAAAGCGCAACACATTACGAAACTGAAGGAGATCAAGCAGTATCTGAATGAAACTGTTTGGGATTTTGACCAAAGGTTTAAAACGCTAATGGCAAGAGTCAGCTTTGAGATGAGCGACGTTCAGCATAAGGAATGGTTCATCGCGGCATTACTACCTCATATTAGACTCCCGTTGATGCAGCAAACAATTGCGACATAGAGCGAGGCTCCGGAGATTGCGATGAGGTTAGAAGCTTCACCGGTTGGTGAGAATGCAGCCGGCATGTCTCAGATCCAAACGCAACTGGCAAACCTGACAATTCAATTGCAAGATCTCAAGAAGGGTAAAGAGCACCGTGAAGAGGTTTGGTGTACTCGATGTCGTGCAGAGGGACATACCAAGGATCACTGCCCAGATTTCTGCAACTACCTAGTATCAAGAGCGCCGAACCCATTGAGTGGCGGAGGTATGCCATGGTGCCGCATTTGTCAAGTCTATGGGCATCGACATGAGGAGTGTCAATACATGCAGAAGATGGTCACGAAGCCGATGAATTTGTACTGTACATTCTGCAAGTCTGTTGGGCATGAAGATAAGGAATGCCGCGCATATGGCCTACTTCAGGAAAGAACATACAACTCATACTACGTAAAGGGGGATGACCATCGTGCAGTACAGCAAACGCACCCGCAGCCACAGGTGGCCCAGCCGCCACCTCAACCGCAGATGCAATTTGTACCGCAACAGCAGTTTGTGCCACAACCACAGTATAATCAGATGCAGATGGCTCTGCAGCAGCCACAGTACGTTCAACCAGTGCAGTATGTTCAGCCAAGGTAGTGTGTTCAGCTGCAACCAAATCCCCTGCACCAACAATTTAATCAACCACAATATCAGCAACAAGGAGGATTCCGAGGAGGACGAGGTGGAGGCTTTGGTCGAGGAGGACGAGGTCGCGAACCTGTGCAATGTTATAATTGCGGAGTATTGGGACACTACCAGAGAGATTGCCCACAGTTGCAAACACAGTGTACATATTGTTTTGGTATTGATCACACTGTTGAGAACTGTCCATAGCTGATCGCGCGATGGCAGGCAGGAAATCTTCCACAGTTGCAGAACCAGTTTTAGAATCAAAATCAGTTGCAGAATCAACAACCATTGCAGAATCAGAATCAGATGCAAAACCAGAATCAACGATAGAATCAGAATGTGAATCAACCTGCAAACCCACTGCTGAACCAGAATCAAGGACCAACTGTCGCGATGATTTCAGCAGAACCGAGGACACAAGATGTTGTTGCTGTTATCACTCGCGGAGGTGCGACGACAGGAGAAGATGGTCCACATCCACTCATCCAGCTAGCTGGAAAGAAGAAGGTGCAGTTTGATATTGATGTTGAGCGAGACACATTCCTTGAAGCACGTAATGCGATGGGAAGAAATCTTGGTAGGACAATTATTTATGACATGCCCACTGCTTTTGACTCAACTTCGGAAGCAGGACCATTGCGACAGTATGGTACTTTGTAGAATTTCTTTGAAAGTTGCTTATCACTAGTAAGAGATCCCGATGCTCTTGCTGAAATTGAGAGTCTGTTGCATCGACCAGCCAAGGGACGGAAAGAGTCTGCGGTGAACTCTTTACAGAGGAAGAAGACAGGCAAAGAGATGCGCATGATTGTCCAGATTGGGGACTAGGAGGTAGATTCAGCCATTTTGGATCTAGGCTCAGATGGCAATATTCTAACAAAGTAGGCATGGCAAAAGATGGGGAGCCCAACGCTGAATTCGTCTCTCGTGCAGTTGTGACTAGCTAATCAGGCCAAAGTAACACCAGTTGGGAGAGTTCCAAGCCTTGTTGTGGACATTGAGGGGATGAAAACCTATGATAATTTTGATGTTATTGAAGTTGTCGACGGTGACAGCTCCTATCCCGCGTTGCTGGGGATTGGATGGGCAAATGACAGTATGGCAGTCATTGATTTCAAGAAGCGGGTGATGACCTTTGAAAATCAAGACCTCAGAGTCATCTCTCCGTTGGATCCGACTGAAGGGCGACGGTATGTTGAACCAGTCAAGGATGAAGTTGTAAGAGGATGGGATCACGCATATAACATTTCAGAAGATTGCATCCATCCGACTATCGACGGCGAACTCGATTGGCGCAGCTCTAGTTGTGCGTCTTCCGACTCTGACAATGCATTAGAGAACTGGCAGAATCGCATGCATGAGGTGTCGTTCAAAAAGTGTGGTTTGGTTACCTAATATACGAAGGCCTGCCCGGGTTGTCTGACTTTTTAGTGGCATTTGAAGAGAAGGTGTCAGAACCACAGCAGTTGTTGGCGCTGAAGGCTACTCCAGCACGGTGGTGGGCGACCCATAAGAAGTCGATTACTAGATGGTCGCAGTGTCGAAGATTGATGACGGTTCGCATTGGCAACGCAGAAGTATACCATACTGGTAAGTATGATGGGCGGAACGACCCTGGCGGTCATCTGATTGAATGTCAGACTTTGTGGGCCTCACGACCAAAGGATGAATGGGTCCATGCCTTCGTCCACACTTTGGATGAAATGTCGCGATCTTGGTATGCCTCAGCTGAGTTGCGCAGGGAGATTACCACTTGGTTGGAATTGACGGTTTGCTTCACTAATACCTTCAGTTTCGCGGATGCCAATCCAGATGTTCACAATGCCTTGCAGCTCATCCGCGATGTTGTTCTGAAGGTGGTTCCAGTCGCCTACCCTGTGGATCCGCATACGCATTGTCATATGCAGTCGATGATGGAATGCTATAATATTACTGGAGGGCCAGAGGATGGTGATGAGCCACGGAATATCAATATTCTGGAATCAGAAGGGAGTCGAGATGTCGTAGCACCTGACGCATCGACAGATCCGATAACTCGGTCGTTGAAGCTTAGGAAGGACAACATTGGGACGGAGGAGAACCCAAAGTTTGCGAATGTCGCGGACTACTGGGATGAAGAAATGATGGCGAAGGTCACAAACCTGTTGCATGAGTTCCAAGATTTGTTCCCTACGAAGTTTTCCGAAATGAAGGGAATACTGGAGGATCTAGGAGAGATGAAGATTCCGTTGAAGCCAGATGCGAAACCAATAAGGCAGCGACCATATCGACTGAATCCGCGACACAAGGAAAGGGTCAAAATTGAACTTGACCGAATGCTGGATGTTGGAATAATTGAGCCAGTCGAAGAATCGGAATGGATTAGTCCCATGGTGGTGCAGGATAAGAAGATAGGTGAGGTTCGGATTTGTGTCAACCTGAGGAAGTTGAATGACGTGTGTATGCATGATCCCTTTCCGACGCCATTCACTGATGAGGTACTGGAGGGAGTGGGCGGTCAAGAGATGTATTCCTTCACGAATGGCTTTTCTGGTTATCACTAGATCAGGATCGCCATAAGACAACGTTTGTGACCGAATGGGGGTGTTTCTAGTATACTGTGATGCCATTTGGGCTAAAGAATGCACCTGCGGTATTCTCCCGCGTTGTCGTTGTTGCATTCAGAGATTTTATTCAGAAGTTTCTGCAAGTCTATATGGATGACTGAATAGTTTATGGATTAATCAGCGACCATCTGGAAAACCTGCGACTGATGCTGGAGCACTGTAGACAGCATCAGATTTCGCTGAACTTGAAGAAGTGTATCTTCTGCGCACCGTTTGGGATGTTGTTGGGTTACATTGATTGCAAGCAAGGATTGTTGGATGACCCAGCAAAGATTGCGTTGATTTTGAGCTTGCCACTGCCTACGACTGTAAAGCAGTTGAGAGCAACACTGGGGCACACAGGGTACTACCGCAAGTTTATCCGTGGTTATGCTACGATCACGACTCCTATGGAGAGGCTGCTGAAGAAGGATGCGTTATTCTTATGGAGTCCAGAATGTCAAGTAAGTTTTGAGATGCTGAAGGCTAAGATGGCTTCCGCATCGATACTAGTATTTCCTGACTGGAGCAAGGAATTCCATGTCCATGTGGATGCATCGTTGATTGCACTGGGAGTAGTGCTCGCGCAACCAAGAGAAGGGGATCTGGATGACCGATTGCTTTTGCGAGTCGGAAACTGTCATCAGCAGAGAAAAATTATACGACTACAGAGAGGGAAGGTCTGGCGATGGTATATGCACTACAGAAGTTTAAGCATTACCTGTTGGGGGGTCATTTCAAGATGTTCACAGACCATTCTGCGTTGAAATCTGGTCAATAAGCATGTGTTGGGGGGGAAGATATGCCGCTGGCTACTTCTCTTTCAGGAGTTTGATTTTGAGGTAATTGTGAAGCCAGGTCACTTGAATGCGAGGCCGGATCATTTATCACGAATTAAGACAGGCGAGGAACCAACCAACATTGAAGATGGGTTGCCAGATGGACAACTATTCAAAGTCGAGGTGGCTGACGACTATTATGAAGAAATAATTCAGTTTTTGGTGACAGGAACCACACCAAAAGAGTTTACCACAAGTCAGAAGAAGTAGTTGGTGGTTAAGGCCGCAGATTTCGAGTTGATTGCTGGACAGCTATATAAACTAGGACCAGACAAGATCTTGAGGCGCTGTGTCCTACCTCATGAACAAGGGCAAATATTGGCAGAGGCACATGCGAGCGTGGCTGGTGGACACTATGGTGGTCGTGCTACTGCCAGTAAGGTGCTTCGCATAGGGCTTTGGTGGCCCACTATTCACAATGATGCGACCGAGTATGCGCAAACTTGCGACGTCTGTCAAAGAACTGGAAAACCGTAAAGGAGGGATGAGATGTCGCTCGTATCTCAAGTGACATTGCAGCCATTTGATAAATGGGCTGTGGATTTCGTGGGACCAATCAACCCACCTGGAAAGAGAACTGGTGCACGGTACATCATTACAGCGACAGATTACTTAACGAGGTGGGCGGAGGCTGCACCTGTTGTAGATTGTACCGCTGCAACAGCAGCACACTTCTTGTTTGATAACATTGTTCCTAGGTTTGGATGCCCGAAGATATTGATGAGTGACCAGGGGAGTCACTTCATCAATCGCACAGTCCGCGCATTGATAGAAGAGATTCAGATACAGCATAAGAAGAGTACCCTATACCATCTGCAGGCAAATGGCACAGTGGAGGCATTCAACAAAGTATTGGAGCATGCGCTTACTAAGGTATGTAACGTGAACCGCGATGACTGGGATTTGAAGATTCCAGCAGTCTTGTGGGCATATCGCACAACTTGTAAAAGATTGACGGACATACACCGTTCAAATTGGTGTATGGGCAAGAGGCAGTTATGCCTATGGAGTACATTGTTCCGAGTCCGCGCATAGCGGCAGCGACAGGCATGAATAATGAAGCAGCGTTAGAAGAACAACTGGCGTAGTTGGTGCAACTTGAGGAAGACCGCTTTATTGCAGGTTTTCACCAGCGCGTCGAGCAGGATCGACAAAAAGCTTGGCATGATCGCCATATCAAAAACAAACAGTTTCAGCAAGGCGACTTGGTGTTGTTGTATGACAACAAGTTCATGAAGCATCCCGGCAAGTTATAGATGCATTGGCTGGGTCCATATGTCATTAGTAGCATTACTTTAGGAAGCGCAGTACAGCTGCAACAGTTAGATGGAGCGATGCTACCGAGGATGGTGAATGGTAGCAAGCTGAAGCCCTACAGGACGGGACAGGAGCTGCGCGATGCTAAAGGCATTGCGCAAGTAAAAAAAAATTGCAAGATGCTAGGTGGCAGGATGGCACACTCAGAGGGAATGGATGCGCAAGTAGGAGAGGCCGTATCGCAGTTAGGGAGCCATGTCGCGACAACTGCAGGGTCGCGACACAGTCAAATCAGCAATAAATGCAAACAGTTAAATGCAGTTAGATGCCAGCGCTCATTGAAGCGACGCGTATTTATGGCGGATCCAACCGTTAGATTTGGTCATAATCATTGCGTTGATTTGGTCATGATGATGGATGGATTGGATAAACGTTATAAAAAGGGGTCGAGGGTGGTCGAAAATCACCATTGTGCAAGGAGTGAATTGAGCCGAGTCATAATGAGTTGAATTGTGCCAGGCTTGCTAGCGTTGCAGGGCCGAGTTGCAGAGAGTTGAGTGAAGTGTTGAGTGCAGTAAGGTTGAGCGCTCTTTGAGCATTCCGGGGGCACTAGTGCGGCATGCCAAGTGAACAGGTCACGGTTGAGATTTCAAGCAAACGAGACTCACCAGTCGTCCCAGTATCGATCGAGGAGGAAGTTGCTAGTATGTCGATCGGGTCATCGTCCATAGTGCGAAAGAGGAGGGGAGAGCAATAGTCTGGCTCCCCGGTGTCGAACAAGCGCCACACCCGGTCATCTGTACAGCTGTCGGAGGACGTACAGGCGGGTCCATCGAGCTCAGTGGTGGTGGAACCAGCTCACGATGGGGTATCTACTGCGGATATCCCTGTGTATAGACCTCCCTGTCAGCTCGATGTTCCGCCAAGGAAGCCTACCAAAAACCGGCGATATCACGTAAGGATGTCGGCGATCCCACAGGGAATGGTTTGCACCACAGACATTGCGCCTGCGTTGATGTAGATGAAGTATGATGACCATGATTTGCTCGCCTTAAGGGGCATTACAACGGAACCATATGAACCGAGGGCCGCGGCTGGAGGCAAATCGGTACCCCTTATGCCGAAGGATTGGGCCCGCGGGTTAAAACAGGTCGGACTGTTGGGATTGATCAACATGCCGCATTTTGGGCGGTTGACCGAGGCAAATGCCTACGTTAAGCAACTTTTGGCCTGTTTCCATGGCGGTATTTTATGGCTGGACACACTGGTCACAGTCACGGTTGACCTTATCTCAGAGATCACGGGGTTCCCTAAGGACGGGCCAGACCCCTCGCAGTATTTCCAAGGAAAAGAGAATGATAAGAAGCTTGCGGCGAAGTTGCGGACACGCTATGCTTTACAACGTGACGGACAGGCATACCGCATTGACAGCATCAACGATCAGGCGGTGCTCATCGAGGCAAGGATTTTGGGTACGAAACTAGTCAGGAATAACAGCCCCAACCAAGGGAACTCAGGGGTTACTGCATGTGCCAAAATGTGTGCGCAAGGGGTCCAAAGGAACTGGTCGCTCTTTTTGTTAAACCAGTTGATGGAGGATGTAGTGGCAGTCCAAGCGGGGAAGCGGTCGTTTGCATACAGTTGGTTATTGATTTTGATCGCGCTTGTGGCTTGGATGGAACCAGACGGTTATCAAGGTATGGACGTACCAGCAGTAGCGGTTTGTAAGGGCGCGCGCTACCAGAACCTTTGGTGGGTAAAAGAACCAGAGCGACTTAAAGATTGTGCAACACAGTTCTGGATCTTTTGGGAGGAGCTGCAGGCGGCAGCTGTGAAAGTTCTGCAGTTATCTGAGGCAGTCGTCACGAAATATGAGCAGATTGCCCGGTTTGTGATTGGCCCACACGCCATTCATGTCCAAGCATGGCGAGACCCAGGGAAACAGTGGCTGCCAACACCATACAAGCTGTCTGATGAAGACCTAGAGACCATTGTCAATGATTGGCCCACAGAATGGTGAGAACCAATCAGTATGGAGGAAATCAAGAGGGGTCCCCCCACAGATGCACGAGTTGATCCAGTACAAGCGATGGACCTGCTTTCAGACCAAGAGTCGTCGCAGACACCCACGGATGATGAAGCCGAGCGCCAGTTTGAGGAGGGCAGAACGAAGCGACGCTATGAGCAGGGTATGACAAGTGGCGCAGCCACAGGGATGGAAGTGCAGCTGAACCAACTTATTGAGGCCGTTGCAAGCGCCACAGTTGCGGCAGCTAACGAAATGAAGAAACAAGCGGCAAAAGGTTTCAGCGAGGTAAGAACTCGACTGGATTCTTTAATTGATGTTGTTTTGAAGAAAGCACCGGAGGTGTCGCCGGTGCCGGACTTTGGCTCAATCAGCACTAGGACGTGGGTTCGGAATGTGCAAATTCCCCTGACTGCGATTGAGACCAACAATGCGACTCTTAATACTTCCCCGCAGCAGTCGCAACATGTGTCGATCGACATCAATGGGCTATCCATGCAGACATTGGTGAACTTGTTGAGTGTCACCAATCAGGAGTTGGCAGATAGGGAGCTAAGTATCAACGGTCAGCTCTTGCGATCGCAAGAGGCTGTGGCAACGGCACAGAAAGAGGTAGAAGAATTAAAGGGGAAAGCGGTAGCAGCGCAGGAAGTGGTAGAAGAGTTGGAGAACAAGCTAGAGCAGATGATTGCGGAGAATGCACGCGCAATTAAGGAGCTGAAAAAGGAGCAGGACCACTTGACGGTGGAGAAAGCCAACATCTGAGACAGCCACGTGCGGTTGGAAGAGGCAGTCTCTGAAGCATGCTAGTATGTATTGGAGCCCACCACGCAGTTGGATCCGGTCGAGCGAGCACAGCGACTTGGGGCTGTCATTGCCCAGTTGCAGCGCGACAACGTTGACTTAACAGCTCTGATACAACCAAGCACACCGCAGGAGCAAGTAGCAGAAAGAAAAAGCACCATGGAGGAGTTGGCGACCCAGCTCGGAGAGTTGGAGCAAGAACAATTTTGGGGCAGCGTCGTCCAGGATGCACAATTAGAACAACTGACCAAGCTACGGCAGGAGGCGGAAGGGCAGCTAGCAACACTGAAGACATCGATGCGAACGCTGCCACCAATTGTTCAGGTCACCAAAGCCGCGAAGCTGAAGGAGTTACAGCAGCGTGTTGCAAAGGCACAGGAACGTCAGCAAAAGCGTACTACGCAGTTATATGAGTTACAAGAGATTGGAGCGCAGTTTTATGTCCAGGTAGTTTCTGCGCTCCAGGCTGTGCAGGAAGGTAAGAAGGCAGTCGCTAATAAGCTAAGTGAGCACCCACTAGCGCAGGACTTAACAGAGAGCCGGGAGATCGCTGCAACTATCAAGGAGCAAGTCAGGGAGATCAGTCAGCAGTACACGGATTTCAGGCTGAAGATCAACGAATACACCATGTCCAATTGACGTGGCTCGAGGGCGAGCCACAAGATTGTGTTGGGGGCCTGTTGGCAGGCGGGTTTGGACGAGTTAGCTGCGCAGCATCGCGGATGCTGCGAAAGGTCAAAGACACCGCGTAAGGAGGAAAACCGCGCACAAGTCGGAAATAATATTATTTTATGTATTTTTGGTCATTTTGGACCGCATTGTGCGGGTTAGGGTCAATATTTTGTAAATCTTGTTAGAAAGTAGTTAGGCGGTTGGCTAAGTGGACCATAAATGTAAAGGCGCAAGCCTATAAATAGATGTAGCATTGCAAGTGTTAGATCATCATGAGATCCAAATAGATGTAGATAATCCATATGTCTGAACACCGATGATGAGAATTGCGCATGTTTTGGTCTTGTGAATTTGGGTATGCGACAGAAGAACTACATTGATATATCTGTGTTTTGTTGTGAAGGTTAATATGATATGACGGAGTTTGAGCAGAATCATTGTGTCTTTTCCTGTTTTATGTTATGAATGTATCTGCGATATGAATCTGTGAATGATGCGATGTTTCCTTACTCTAAATGATGTTATATTGTTGGATCTATTTACGCATTGATGGTTTTGTTGACAATGAGATCTGTTGAATGATGCTGTGACTCTTTAATGCATAAGCTGAATAATTAGATATGTTATATAATGCTACGATAAGTTGATAAGTAGACACACATGGTCCTCCTTCATTCAACGGAAACGTGGTTCCGTCAGCTCTCCCTCGAACATCTCGGGTGAGACTTCATCTGCTCCCCAGGTGTTGCTGGACAAGGTAAAACCTGTCTGGGCCGGTGCTCAAGGAGATTGAGGTGGCTTGGGTATCGACAGAGTGAGGAACCCTTGCCGACTGGGTTCATGTCAACAATTGTGTTTTGACTGTCATTGACCATTCCTGTTTGACTTTGACTGTACCTCAACCCCAGTCATCTCTCTCTCTCTGGTTTGTACTTACCCTCTAAGTTAGGGTCAGTTGGTTCCTAGTGTTTGACTGGCCTCTGAGAGGCTCAGCTCATTCTGAAAGTAAAATTTTCTGTATAAAACAGGAAGGGTCCTACACTCCAGGTAAGTACCCTAACTTGCTCTTCTTATTAATTAGACTTGTTATTGTTAGTCTTATACTGTTGGTTACATGTTACTGAAGATTACTTTAACACGGGGACCTACTTGGTAGTGTTAAAGGTGAAAGAGATGAAAATTATGTTTTAAATTATACAGTCTGATTACTGTGTTTAGCTAATGCTGTACTATTTCATTTCAGTACTAGTTTATTAAATGTAATCAAACCCTAACCCTAACAAAACTTTAAGCATAGAACCAAAATAGCACCCAGTGCAATCCAAATCTGAACCAAAATACATAAACAAAGATTATAATCCAAAGGTTTTCAACTTCCGAAGAAGTTGTGGGGCTCGAGGGGGTAATTTTTATCAATGAGTCAATCCCCACCACACAATAGCTTGGCCACTGGCAATGAAAACACCAGATTTTTATTTTTTTCTATTTTTGGGGGTGTTTAGTGGCCCCATGTGCTTGTTGTATGGTCTAGCACAGAACTGGCCAAATTAGGCAAATAAGGTCAATTATATACTGGAAGCAGCCATTCCCGATTTGAGAGTTTGATTTGGTACAGCCCAAGAACTAATCAAACCAGTTGGTTTTGGCAAAACTGGTTTGATTCCAATAACGTTGGTGGAGAATTGACTCCTCTCATTCATAAGCACTGGTGGGGAACATTTATGAAGGGGTTAGCCTTTCTCATAATGGGGCGCACTTATTAAGGTTGACATGGTCAAGTTTAACACGCCACTAAGGATTAGTAATTTACTAATTACCTATCATAGCTCCCCCAGTCTTCTTAGTCTATAAAAGGAGAGGAGGACGGATCAACTTAGCAAGTCTATGTGAGGTGGAGAGTTAGTGTTTCATTAGTGTGTTGCTGTGAGAACAAGTATTTGTAGCCAGTGTGCTAGCTGTTGTTGTGATTTCCTTCAGTAATGGACTAATGCAATATCCTTTTGGAGACTGTGCTTAATGTCCTGAATCTCTATATTGCAGATTCATGTAGAATTGTTCCTATTTATCTGTATTTTTTTAAATTAGCTCATAGAATGCAGAATTCTACTGTAGAGGCAGATCTGAAGTTTTGGTAGGTGGTTCCTAGACTTCCAATTTGTAGCAGTAGGTTGTAATTGTTTGAGTGCATTTCTAAACCATGAGTTAAAATTTAACCTGGTATCAAAGTGGAGAATCTGAAATCTTCCAGGATTTCAGTGGATGGAAAGGGCTATTGCCTGTGAAAGGGAGTTGTTGAAGGATTTCAGCAGATGTGATGCCCAAGCTTCAGTGATCGAAGTCAAGTCATGCCTGTGATTTTGATCTAAGATAGGCAATCCACACCTAGGATAGGTTGCAGATCTGATTGCTTTTGTGGCTAATAAGTTTGTTGAAGTGTGCCTTTAGGATTTGCAGAAATGCCTAGTCTTAGGCTTTATGAGTGTCACATGTTGGAGGGCACTTCCAACTTTGTATCATGGAAGTGCAGGTTGTAAAATCTATTGGAGGAGTTTGATCTTTGGCGTTTCATGGAAGGAAAGGTGGCTGCCCCTACTGATCCCACACAACTGGTCAGGCATAACAAGAAGGCAGCCAAGGCAAAGCAAATCGTTGCCATCATTGTGAAACATAAATAGTCACATGCATCATTGACTTGCCTTAGTCCTTTCTCTTGAATAACTATTTTTTACCATCTACAATTCCAGGTTCACTTACCTCCGTGGATTTTCCCATATTTGGCTTTGTTATAACTTGTTATGGAGCTCCCTTGTGGAGTGCAGTGCATCTTTCTTATTGATAAGAAATTTGGTCTTTAAGTTCCAAATCTCTAAACAACGTGCCATTTTTCCAAAAAGTCACAATAACAATTATAATGTTGATTACATAACCACACCTTTACATTCAGATGCAATTCCACTTGAACCTGCTCAAATCCCTCAAAATGCTTGATCAATTTACTCAAAGACTACCTGAAATTGCGCAATACAGCCCAACGTACTGTAGCTTCACAGCTTTACAACATCACATTGCGCAATCCTATTCTTAAAAACTCATCATAATTCATAGGGAACTGTGAAACCCCACCATCAATTCTGCCAAAAGAGAACGCATGGGAAGTAATGGAGTAAAATAATTTATAAATTTTACTAGATGATCGCCATTCCCTTAAGCTAGTTCAAATCATGTCCAAACCCTCTAATCCTCATTGTGGTTTTGATTAAATTCTTCACAACTTTGATGAAAAATGTGATTTTAATTTTCTTGCAACTATTGCCATCGACAAAAGTAATTCAGATATCATTGGAGGTTTTCCACTGAAACATAACTTAAAACTATTGCAACTAGCCATCAACAACAAATTTTCCTTGGCTGTTAAAAGCAAACCCATCAAAATTGCTTATGTCAGGAAGTAAGAAAAGGAAACATTCCAAGTTCTTGAGGACCCTAAATTTAAAGTAAGCCATTAAAAGTCATTAAAACCCTCAGAAAATTAAAAATCCAGTAAGCTCTCACTTTACTTCTTAGAAAAAAGGACTTATAACTTACAAAGTTCTCAATGCCCTAATATGGAATGTAAAACTTCAAAAAATAACTAGAATACAAAGATGCATTTTAATTTTAAAAAACTGGAATCAATACCTCTATAGAAAAAATGAATGCACATTAAACATAAAGAAGACTACACATAGGAAACTTTAAAAACTCTCTCTACAAGTAGAAAAAAACATAAATGAAGCATCGTCATAGGACTGCTGAGACCAGGTAGACCCGCCAAGGTAGACTTCCGTCCTCGAAACATGTTGGTTCAAACCAGAGGCAGACAGACTCAGGCTGACCTGGCTTTGGCCCAGTTAGGCCTGATCGGGTCTGATGAGACTTGGCCAAACTCACTAAGTCTCGGCCAGAGTTGCCCAGGTCTGATGAGTCAACCGGGTTTTGAGAATGGCCATATGTAATAAAAGGCTGAAAAGACCCTTTACCCCTCAGTTTTTCACTTTTCCTTTCGTGTATTTTGGAGCAAGGTTTTGCACTAGGTTCTATGGCTTTTCGCTGAGACCTAGCCTCTGTGCATCTTGAAGCAAGCTAGGGCACGACATTATCAATCTACCTCTGCTAAGGCACGACTTCTGCATATTTTCAAAGCTTGAGATGCCTTTTCTTGGCCCTCAATACTACGCTGGTATTAAGTGTTATGTCATATGATTTCATATTTGACATCGGGCAGTTTGTTGATATTCGTTTTAGTTCAAGTTCATAACTTCATGCCATGGTCTATAGCTTCTTGTGATGTGCTTAGTTATAGAATAATGCGTTAATTTTACATTCTATCCAGTGTAATCTTTTCATATTTAATTTCAATACAAAAGTTCTATAATTTTTCCGAAATTATGTGTATATTTCCATTTGCAGTCTTTGTCGTGTCACGGGTCAAATTCAAACCTTTGGCCGAACCGAGTCTTGTGAATCTAGCGGTGACTTTGAAAATAAGATTCGATCAGTGAGACCAAACTGTAATATATAGGAACCCGAAAATAGATTTAAAAACGGAAAAGGCGCCTCAAAGCCCTAAATTTAGCTTTCCGCATGCATATGAAGCGATATACAGACTCGGATCGTCAAACACGCCGAAATCAAGAATCTATTGATGGCATAGCCTGCTGAGGAGGAGGGTGTCCAGAGAAAATAAACCACCAATCTGCCTTATGGAGCAAAAATTAAAAATGAATAGGCGTGTAATGGAATGCGGAAATAATTGAGTGGAATCGAGAATGGACCTGTTCCGGACGAGAGGAGTGACACATTGTGGGCAGTGGTCGCTCAAGAGAGCCCACCCTTGTAAAAGCTTCTCTGCAATGGCCGCACTCGAATCATCTGCTCTACTCCTACTCCTATTACTCCTCTCTGCGTTTCCATTACTCAGGAATCCGTTCTCCTTCGGCTCTTCCATTGAATTCGCTTTCCCCCGACAACCAATTCGATCAAATGGCATCAAACACACTACGAAACAGTAGGCACGGAAAGGACCTACATTCCCTACTCAGGGAAATGGGGTGGATATATATAGCAGGATTGCTCGGTATATTTTACTTATGGATCTCGGTGGTGGTACTTTTTTTTATTAACAATCTTTTCGAAGTTGCTGAAATTTGGTGATATAAAAATGATAGTGCATGCCATGTATTTGGAATTTTTATTAAATTTTGTATGTTCTATGGTTTTTTTATTTTCAAAAGAAAAAAAAAAAAAGAGCGATACCATTTGAATTAAATAGTCTTGAAAAAGTTAAAAAACTGAGTTACCACCACCAAGCACAAGCCTTCCAAATGAGATAAATATGCATTACATATCTGAAATTGTAAATGTAACAATGCAACAATGTCAAGTTATAATGGAACTTATAACCTTAACATCACATTAAAGTGTATGTTCAAATATCCATATAATTTTTATTGGTATGATTGAAGCGCATGACATTTTACTTGTGGATCTATATCTTTAACCAAAACACCAAATCAAGGTATCTACCAAAGCACCCACGTTATTGACACTTATTCTGCGTTTTTCATAAATGGAGATATATCAATGCAGCATCACCAAGTGAGCACCAAACTCACAACCTTTTGCTTGTAGTTATGGATCCTTAACCAGAACATTAAATTATGGTGCCTCATAAGGTATCAATGTTATCATTACTTACTATGATTTTTCTCGTGACACCAAGTGAGAATGGCACTCATAATCTTTTATGCATTTATATGGGTCCTTGACTAAAACACCAAATCAAGGTGGCTTACAAGATACCCATGCCATTGGTACTTATTTCAACTTTTCCTTAACCAAAACACCACATCAATGCATCCTTGATTATAAGTTAAATACTTATATATCCATGTGTGTGTTTTTTCTTCCAAGGAGAAACTCGTAGGAAAACCCCAAGGGATGTTTCCCTACATCTGTGGATGGAATACCCAGTAAACTTAGCACTATAAACAAGTGCACCTAATGCAATGGGGTTTGAATCTATCATGTGTTGTCACAAAACTAACCAAATGCCCAACAACATTGGTGGCAACTCATTGTGCTAACCCCAAGGGATTTAACCAAATTTGAACCTCAACATGCCTTTGTGTGTGTGTGTGTGTGTGTAAGAATTGACTTCACATACCTTTTTTATATTTTTTTTACTATCATATTTGTCGACCTTTGTCACATCAATGTTTTGTTACATTACACATCTCTCCCATACTATGTTATAGAAAACACCCTTTAGCGCAATTAGAAGCAATTTTTTTAGATCATGATCCTAGCTATCATACTAAATTTGACTTATGAGAACCCCCTTGTTGAATACACCCACCCCACACCTTCATTTTTAATTGATTAGGGCGTCATTTAAATATATCCTATGGTGGGATGATTCAAATAACTTCGAGGAAATTGCTCGAAGGATTGCTCACAATTGTTTTATATCTCAATCGATTTCACATTGACATGCCCTACAACTTCCTATTTGGATTGGTTATGTTAAGTTTTTACCTCAAGCCTCGTTCGTTTGTAACACATCGTGTCCAAATCAAAGTCCCTTAAACTCACAG
This sequence comes from Larix kaempferi, assembly GCA_027924585.1. NCBI lineage: Eukaryota > Viridiplantae > Streptophyta > Pinopsida > Pinales > Pinaceae > Larix > Larix kaempferi. The sequence goes on from BSBM01000034.1 coordinate 5,339,996, forward strand.
CCGGATTTGAATTCTTTATTCATCATTCCACTTTCACACATCCATCATGGCATGGTGGTTGTTTTATGGTTCATCGGAATACACGATTTCATGGTTCATCCATAATAGTATGTTATTTCCATGTGCAATTGAGATTAAGTAATTGAAGTGACTCACTTTAATTTAAATTTTACGTATACAAAAATCTTAGTACTAAGCAGTCAACATTTAGGGAGGATGGGGTAGTTTCTTGAGTTCACAATTGTTCCATCGTCATTATGTCAAAATATGGTTGAAATTCAAAGTGTGGGGTGGGTGAATTTGAGAAGAGGGTTCTCATACGTCAAATTTGGTACAGTGACTCGGGTCATGTTGTAAAAAAATCGCCAATGTGTATATTACTTTTTGAATGTGAAAATAAATGTTCTTTACTATACTAGTTTATTTAACCTTATTGTGCCTATTTGTATCAATTACTTTTATTTAATTGTCTTATGACTCTACATCTAAACAATTAATTCAAAACAACAAACGCATGCAATCACACAATGTAGAAGATAGAGAATTTAACCTGGAAACCCCAACGAGAAAACCATCATCAAAGAGGATGTTGAATCAACTTCAAAAGAATCTCGTGAAGTAGTAGACATACAAATTGGGTTTAGCTAGAGCTATGTTATTCATGCGCCAATGTTTGAAAGCTAAAATAAAGGGTACCGTAATTAATCTACTCTCGATACACACAACTAGGAAACACTATTGTACAATGAAGATTATTATTTTCTTTGGAATATGGTCGAGCAATTACAACATGGTTTCCTCTTATTTGCAAGACGACTCGCCAACCATACTATAGACAATCTCTTGTTGTAAACTCAACAACAAGTTTGTCCTTCTTCTACTTTGTAATCTTGGATCCAGCAAAGGTTACAATAATCCGGAGGACTTTTCCTCTCTACACAAATACTATATTTCCTTCATGATTGATTGGAAGGAAGTCTCTATCTTTCTCGTGTAGCATGGGCAACTTACAAAATCGATGCAACATTACCAAGTGAGAAACGAACTCACAATCGTTTTCTTGTAGTTATGGATCCTTAACCAAAACACTATAATTGGGTGCCTCAAAAGGGGTCAATGTCATCAATGCTTATTTTTTATTTTTCTTGTGACACCAAGTAAGAACGGTACTCATAATCTTTTATCTGTTGATATGGATCTTTGACCAAAATACCAAATCAAGATGGCTCACATGATAACCATGCTATTGGTACTTATTTCAATTTTTCCTTAACCAAAACACCACACAAGACATCCTTGATTTTAAGTTAAATACTTATATATCCATATGTGTGTGTGTGTTTTCCAAGGAGATCCTCATGGTAAAACCTAAGAGATGCTTCCCTACATTTGTGAATGGCATCCCTAGTAAACTCAACATTGTAAACAAGTGCACCTAACGCATGGGGGATTCAAATCTAGAATGTGCTATCACAAAACTAACCAAATGCCCAACAACATTGGTAACAACTGGTTGTGCTAAACCCAAAGGATTTGACCAAATTTGAACTTGTGACCTATGGCCTCCCCATCAACAGCATGCCTTGGATGAATGGTTCAACTAATTAAGCTAACCCTTGGGGCCGTACATGCATGCATACATATGTGTGTGTGTAAAAGTTACTTCACATACCTTTTTCATGTTTTTTTACTATCATATTCGGTCGACCTTTATCACATTAGTGTTATGTTACATTACACATCTATCCTATACTATGTTATAGAAAGTACCCTTCAACATAATTAGAAGCAATTTTTTTACATCATTCCTAGTTATCATACCAGATTTGACTTATGAAAACCCCCTTCTTGAATACACCCACACCACACCTGAATTTCAACTAATTGGGGAGTGATTCCATCACATTTCGTGGTGGAATGATTCCAAGAACCTCGAGGAAATTGATAGAAGACTTTTCAATTGTTGTTTTCTATGTATGAGTTTTGTGTTAACACATTCTACAACTTCCTATTCAGGTTGGCTACGTTAATTTTAACCTCAAGCCTCATTCATTTGTACCACATCGCGCCCAATTCAAAGTCACCTGACTCAAAGAGGGAATTGAATCCTTTTTTCATCTTTTTTATTTCACACATCCATCATAGAATGGTGGTTTTTTATGGTTCATGGGAATACACAATTTCATGGTTCATCCATTATAATATTTGATTTCCATGTGCAATCAAGATTAAGCAATTGAAGTGACTCGCGTTAATTTCTCTTTTGCGTGTGTAGAAATCTTATCACTAAGCAATCAACATTTAGGGAGGATGGGGTAGTTTCTTGAGCTCACAATTGTTCCATTATCATTTTTTCAAACTATGTTGGAAGGTTGAAATTCAAGGTGTGGGGTAGGTGTATTTGAGAAGGGAGTTCTCGAAAATCAAATTTGGTATGGTGACTAGGATCATGCTCCAAAAATATCACCAATGTGGATAATATTACTTGTTGAATGTGAAAATAAATGTTCTTTACTGTACTAGTTTAGTTAACCTTATTAAGCCTACTTTTGTCAATTACTGCTATGTAATTGTCTTATGACTCTACATCTAAATAATTAAATAAAAACAACAAACTCATGCAATCATGCATCGTAGAAGATAGAGAATTTAAACTGGAAACCCCAATGAGAAAACTGTAAAATCCCAATCCAGACTAAGCCCAACTTTTCCCAAACTACCTAATAATTTGGTTGTAGGTTTTTGTCAAACACTTTGCAGACCACTGTAGCTGACTGTGAGTATTTGTTCTTGTAGAGTTCCCCAATTAGTTAGCTGCTTACTGTTGTAGGTAACTTGGATGTTGATGGTTCATGCAAGAGTTTTTAATTTGAAATGTAACAGTGCATTGAAGATAGAACTCATGTGTAGTAAAATAACAAGCAACAATAACAATGCTTTCAAGAGGATAATGCACTAAACATCAGATTTAAAGAAGCTTTCCCAACTCTGCTATTTCTTATTTAAATTAGAAAATACATGCCTGGATATGACCGTTGTGGTTTGTAGTGGAAGAGACAACTCCAATCAAGGGACCTTATCATTAATGTGATATTTCACCACCTCCCAAACTATAGCAGAACTGAGGATGCTTTCATCTCCATAAAAACTTATAGCAGCCATGATTTCTCACACTTTCCTGTAGTAGCAGTATGCTAGCTAGATTTTAACAGGGATGGAGAGTGATAAAGATCTTTCCTCTTCTTGATGGGATGGACACTAGTGTTGTAGATGTCAATGTGATGATATATGGCAACGAAAGTCAAGTTACAAGCTTGCAATTTATTTATGAGAAGTCTGAAATTAACATACAGTAAAACCTTGGCTAGGAACACCATGAACAGTCCTAAGTGATATGGCTGCTTGAGAAATATTAGAAGCACTTCTTAAGGAATTATAATAACAAAAACTCAAACCTCCTTCTTCCCGAGTTGACCTTGGAGAACACTAAATAAAGGAAAGACTGTAAATATACTCATGTAGCAGCATGTTAACCTCCACGACTTAGTTCCTCCTTCACTCTCTCTATTGACAACGCCCTCCCACTTGGTTAAAACTGATATTGATGAGCTATACGTTCGGTCCCTTCTTGCTTCATGTGGCTCACCTTTTCTTGGATAATGATAGGTCTAGAAATGACAGTCCCAGTGATGCACCCTCCTGGATGTAGATGACTAGGAATACTGCGCCCTCTCTATTGCTTGGTGGCTAGTGAGATGACTGCACCCTCCTCCTTGCTTGTAGAACAATATGGGAAACAATGGTGCCTTCCTTAGAGATTGAACCAAAATTTGATGCTCTCCAAATTTTTGAATCCACAAACTCTTTAAAAGAACAACTCAGATTAAGGTATATGCTTGGAAATCTTTGCGGCAATGGAAACACAATGAGAAATCTGAGATGATTCCTCCTCACCAGATGGCTAGGGTAGATTGTATCACTACCAAAACCATTCTTCCTCCTCCTAGGGTTTCATCCAAGAGAACCTTGAAGCTTAATAGCTCTAGTTTCGAAAATGAAATAGACAAGAATGAATGAGAGAGTGGGATCTCTCTTACTTTTATAGCTCTTTTTTTCTCGTGTGACTTTTCAACTTCCCTTTCTCCCATTTTCTTACTTTTTAATTTAAAAATGAATTTTTAGTAAGAAAGTAGTTTCTATTCCTTCGTTGACCCTTTTTGGCCTCATTTTACCTTTTTGTGCCATTTTTAACTTAAGTGACTTTTATAAAGTCACTTTAGGTAATAATTATTAAATGTCACTTTTTAAAGTTCTTCTGACCCTAGGTGACATTAAATAATTAATCAATCACTTATTATCACCGACTATAGCCTATGGGGATTGATAGGATAATAAGTCGTCCATGGTGCTACTTGGAAGGGGACATGACAGTCCTCCCTTCCCAAAATTGCTTGTCCTCAAGTAACTGCAAGTTGGGACGCTGCATGATCTGTTCACTCTCCCAAGTGGTGTCCTCTATGGGCATGTGCTTCCATCTAACCAAGCACTCCTGAATGACCCTGTTCCTCAATTTCCTCCCGCATACCTCTAGTAACTCCTCTGGATCTAGAATCAATTGCCCATCCTCATCCAATGGAGGTAGCTCTGTAGATGTTGTGACCTGTTGTCCCAATACCTTCTTGAGGCAAGACACATGAAAGACACTGTGGATTTTAATCCCTTCCGGAAGCTCCAGCTCATAAGCCACTTCTCCCACTCTCCTTGTGACCCTGTACGGACCATAGAAGCGAGGCTTCAATTTTTTTTTGCACCACTTCGCTTGAGTGAAGACTGGCAGTAAGGCTGAAGTCACAAAAATACTAAGTCCCCCACCTCAAAGTTGCGCTCTGTCCTGTGCATGTCCACATATATTTTTTGTTGGTTTTGATCCGTCTATAAGTTTTCCTTAAGCACTCGAAGGATGTCTTGGCTCTCCTGGATCCAATACTTTTCCTTGGGAGCCTTGTTATCCCCAAAATATATGTCCACAAATGATGTGGCATCGTATCCATATAATGATCTAAATGGAAACATGCCAATCGACATGTGGAAGGTGGTATTGTAGCAATACTCACCCAAATGTAGCCATCTGATCCATGCTTTATGTTGCCTAGTTACATAATTCCTCAGGTGGCCTTCAACCCATTTGTTCACAATCTCAGTCTATCCATATGTATGGGGATGATAGCTGGAGCTGGGGTCAACTCTATGCCAACTAACCTGAATATCTGCTACCAGAAAGATCCCATGAACTTGCTATACCTGTTGATAACGATGTTCTTCGGCAACCCATGTAAGCAAAACACCTCTCTAAAGAATACCTCTGCCACCTGAGATGTTGTATAAGTTGAGGAAATCGCGAAAAAATGTGCAAATTTCATCAAACGATCCACCACCACATAAATGCAGTCTCGGTCATGTACTTGCGGTAGTCTTGTGACGAAGTCCATAGATATACTCTCCCATTTCTGTCTCGGAATGGGTAATGGCTATAGGAGTCCCGTTGGATGGATCTGCTATGTTTTTTTCTGCTGGAAAGTCACGCACTCCTGCACATGCCTTAGTACATAATCATTGAGGCCCTTTTAAGAGAGCCTCTCCCTGACCTATCTATATGTTTTGAAGAACCCCTGGTGCCCTGATGTAGGAGTGTCATGTGTAGCCTGCAAAAAAAATTCTTTAATTTGGATTCTGGCACCAAATATATCCGGTCTTTGTAGAAAATGACATCATCAATAATCCTGTATCTGTCATCCTATACTATGCCATCCAATACTTCGCAAGCAAATTTGTTTTTAGAGTACTCCATGATAATGTGTGACTTCTAGTCTACTGAGATCTCCATCAATGAGCGAGCGACTGGCTTCCTGGAAAGGGTGCTAGCAACAACATTTTTCTTCCCTTTTACATACTCAATGTCAAAATCATAGGCCTGTATCCTGCTGACCCATTTTTTATGTCTTTCATTCAAGTCTTTCTTCTCCAAGAAATATTTCAAACTATTGTGGTCAGTCCTCACCACAAATATGTTGCCCACCAGATACTGTATGAACTTCACCAATGCATGCATAATGGCGAGCATCTCCTTATCATAGATAGAATAAAGCCTTTCTGGTTCTCTGAGTTTCCTGCTCTCAAAAGATATCGGGTGCATGTTCTGCATCAATACAACCTCGATGCCAATGCCTAAAGCGTCACACTCCAACACAAAGGTTGGTTGAAATCAAGCAAAGCTAAGACAGGGCAATTACTCATCACCTCCTTGAGCTTGTTGAAAGCCCTTCATGAGTCATATGTCCATCTGAAATCCCCTTTCTTCGTGAGATCTGTAAGTGGTGCAAATAGCTGAGAAAATCCCTTCACAAACCACATGTAATACTGGCACAATCCAAAGAATCCCTATAGCTCCGTGAGTGACTTCGGTGGGGGACAATTTATAATAGCCTAGATTTTCTCTTAATGAACTTGCACACCTCGTGCGTTGATCACGTGGCCTAGATATAATATCTCTGTAAGCCCAAACTCGTACTTGGAGGCCTTGGCGTACAAGGACTGCTCCTTCATGATGCCCAATACCTCATCTAGGTTCCTCTTGTCGTCCTCCCAATTCCAACTATAGATGAGGAGATCATCAAAGAACACTAGCAAAAAATTTCTCAATTTTTTATGAAAGATGTGATTCATGCATGACTGGAAAGTAGTTGGTGCATTTGTTAAACCAAACAACATAACCAGAAAATCATAGTGCCCATAGTGGCACCAGAAAGTTGTCTTGTGAACATCCTATTCACAAACTCTGATCTGATGATACCTAGACCGGAGGTTAATTTTTGAGAAATATACTGCCCCATGCAACTCATCCAATAACTCATCGATCCTGGGGATTGGGTACCTATTCTTGATTGTCTTTTTGTTCAAATCCCTGTAATCTATGCACATTTGCATTGTCCCATCCTTCTTCTTGACCAACACAAGTGAATATGCAAATGAACTGGAGCTAGGCTCGATGTGCCCCATAGATAGAAGCTCTTTAATTGCCTTCTCAATTTCATCTTTGAAGGCCTTGGGATGTCTATAAGGAGTGGTAATCACTGGTTTAGCCCCTTCCTCTAACTCTACGATATGCTCAAAACCTCTGTCTAGTGGCCTACCTGGTGGAATATCCTCGAAAACCTTGACATGCTTCCCCAATAAGTTCTGTATGTCCATGTGATACTGTTGGCCATCATGGGAATTCTTTTGGGTGGTGATCAAGCACTCCACTACGTATGCCACATGGCCTCGTCTGAAAAATCCTCCATCTTGTGTGATGATATAACTCTTGGGGCCTCATTGGACATGCCCCTCAGTACTACTCTCGTGCCCTTAGGAGTGTTGAACCCCATCTCCAAGGTTTGTTAGTCCGTTGTAATGGGTCCTAGAGTGTTGAGCCACTGCACTCCCAAAACCATGTTGATTTATGCTAGATCCACTATGTAGAAGTCATCAGTCATACTGTAGTTCCCCATCGTCAACGTCAGCTGTGGGACCTTTAGTACACAAGGCATGACCCGTCCACCTGCTAGCTCTATTCCAAACCCCTCAAACTCCTGGGCCTGGATGCCCCTCTTGGCTACCAAAGCAAAGTCAATGAAATTGTGCGTAGCACCACCATCAATCATGACTTTGACTCTCTGTCCACCAACGACCCCTTTGACACGGAAAGTGTTGAACCTGGGAGTGGTTGATAGAGTAGCAATGTTCCCCCTCTGAGGCTGTACCTGTGGTTGCTGAGTTTGAACCTGTGGTTGATGTACCTACGGTCCTAACACCTGTAGTTGTGATGTATGTGGCCTTTGTACCTGTGGCTGTTGAACCTGCTATAGTTGTACTTGTGGTTGGTCCTCACTCTGCTCCTGCTCTGGCTCATCCTCCTCATCATTTTTCGACACCACCTCTATGTAATGAACCTTTCCTTTCCCCGTACATTAGTGCCCCAGTTGCCATGGTTCTTTGCAATTGAAGCACAACTTCTTCCTTCGCAGCTCATTCTAGGTTTCTTCATCCAACTTGTTGTTCCTAGATCCTCCCTTTTGAAGAGGCTTAATGTCCTTTCCCTTCCGAGGAATGAAAGGTTTGGACAGGTACTTGTTCTTGAGCGCAACATCATCCATATATCGAATGTGTGTGATAGAATCCTATAGAGTAACGGGCTTGAAAGCCTTGACCCAACCACGTAATGGTTTTGGCAATCCCTCTGTAAATAACATGATAATTCTGGGCTCTAAAATGCTGGTCACTGTAACTGCTAACCTCTGGAACTCTATGATGTAAGCATTCGGTGTCCCTGCCTGTTTGAGTTGAGCTAACTCACTGAAATGTACCTTTGGTCCTTCTTATCAAATCTACTGATCAGCCTCTGAGTGAAGTCTAAATAATAAGTGATGATGGCATGTCCTAGGGTGACCAATCCATGGTACCACCACTCGTGAGCCTCTCCTTCTAGATGTAAAGTGGCACACTTGATTGCCTCTATTTACCTCATGGGGTTGAGCTGGAAGTAAGTATCAACCTTTTGGACCCAAGCTCTAGCTGTACATTTTCCCGATCCATCAAACGAAGGAATATTCACTTTCCCCATTTCCACTACAAATCAAAGTTCTACTTCATTCTGCCAAAGTGCCTGGGCTTATTCCTGTATTTAATGTTGTAGAACTCATAAAAATATAGACTGCCATGGAATTATGCACCTAAATCCCTGTACTCTGTGAGATAATCTGTGAAACTGTTGCCCAGTACTAGTTGGCCTGGTTGGACCACCATCTGATCTATTAAGAACTAAGGTAATGTAGGCCTGGGGGTTGCCCTGCCGCTAGCCTCTGCATCAATCTGTGGAGGAACATTAGTTTTTATACCCTCCATATGGTTTCCATTTCGTCTGTTGGATCACTCTCCTCCATTATTGTTCCTACCCAATGAGTTTTGCAGAAGTTGGATCATGAGGTCTACTAATTGTTGTTGTCCTTTGGCTAAATAATTGAGAATGTGCATGACATTATCATCGCATGGGTCTGTGTGATGTGTATCATGTCTCCCTCCTGTGGTGTCACCTTTTTCTCCCATGGCTTCTACCTCTTCTTCTTCTCCTCCAGACAATTCCTCTTCTTCTTCTTTTCCTCCTTCGTCTCTCTCTCTGAATCTTCCTAAAAACACACTTACAGGTTCCCATGCTTTCCTTCTCCTCCTATAAGTGAAGCACTCAATGTCTTCTGGATTCATAAAAAGTCTTGCAGACACAGGCTGGCAGGTCTTAAGGCTCTGATACCACTATAAGGTTCCAATCCAAACTAACCCCAACTTTTCCCAAACTACCCGATAATTTGGTTGTAGGTTTTTGTCAAACACTTTGCAAACAATTGTAGCTGACTGTGTGTATTTGGTCTTGTAGAGTTCCCCAAGTAGTTAGATGCTTACTACTATAGGTAACTTGGATGTTGATGGTTCATGCAAGAGTTTGTAATTTGAAATGTAACAGTTCATTGAAGATAGGACTCATATGTAGTAAAATAACAAATAACAATAACAATGCTTTCAGGAGGATAATACACTAAACATCAAATTTAAAGAATCTTTCTTAAGTCTGTTATTTCTTATTTAAATTAGAAAATACATGCCTGGATATGACCGTTGTGGTTTGTAGTGGAAGGGACAACTCCAATCAAGGGACCTTATCATCAATGTGATATTTCACCACCTCCCAAACTGTAGCAGAATTGAGGATGCTTTCATCTTCATAAAAACTTATTGCAGCCGTGATTTCTCACACTTTTCCATAGCAACAGTATGCCAACTCGATTTTAACAGGTATGGAGAGTGATAAAGATATGTCCTCTTCTTGACGGGATGGACACTAGTGCTGTAGATGTCGGTGTGATGATATATCGTAGCAGAAGTCGAGTTACAAGCTTGCAATTTATTTATGAGAAGTCTGAAATGAACATATAGTAAAACCTTGGCTAGGAACACCACAAACAGTCCTGGGTGATATGGTTTCCTGGTAAATATTAGAAGCACTTCTTAAGGAATTATAATAACAACTCAAACCTCCTTCTTCCCAAGTCGACTTTGGAGAACATTAAATAAAGGAAAGACTGTAAATATACTCCTATAGTAGCCTGTTAATCTCCATGACTTAGTTCCTCCTTTACTCCCTCTATTGAAAACGCCCTCCCACTTGGTTAACACTGATATTTATGAGCTATAAGTTCAGTCTCTTCTTGCTTCATGTGGCTCACCTTTGCTTGGATAATGATAAGTCTAAAAATGACGGTCCAAGTGATGTGCCCTCCTGGATGTAGATGACTGGGAAGAATGTGCCCTCTCTATTGCTTGGTGGCTAGTGAGATGACTGTGCCCTCCTCCTTGCTTATAGAACAAGATGGGAAACAATGGCGCTTTCCATAGAGATTGAACCAATAGTTTATGCTCTCCAAATTTTTGAATCCACGAACTCTTTAAAAGAACAACTCAGATTGAGGTATATGCTTAGAAATCTTTACGGTAATGGAAACACAATGAGAAATCTGAGATGATTCCTCCTCACTATATGGATAGGTAGATTGTCTCACTACCAAAACCATTCTTCCTCCTCCTAGTGTTTCGTCCAAGAGAAGATTGAAGCTCAAGAGCTCTAGTTTTGAAAATGCAATAGAAGCTGTTGTACAATAAAGATTCTTATTTTATTTGGATTATGACCAAGCAATTACAACATGGTTTCCTCTTATTTGGAAGAAGACCCACCATCAAAACTAAAGATTATCTCTTGTCGTAGACACAACAACAAGTTTGTCCTTCTTCTATTATATAATCTTGGCTCTAACAAAGGTTACAATCATCAAGATGACTTTTCCTCTCTACATGAATACTATATTTCCTTCATGGTCAATTGGAATGGAGTCTCCATCTCACTCCTATAGCATGGCCGACTTACCAAATCAAGATTTAGCACCTCAATGAACCAACTATATGTGATTCTGGTGTAGAAATTTATAAAACTCAAGATTTTAATGCAAAATATAAATTTCACTGCTTAACTAAAGTTTTCTCCGATCTTAACTCTGTGAATTCAACCTCAGAGCTGCTATGAAATAAGATACATACAACATTGGAAGTGGGCAATGTTTCAATCCTTAACAAGCCCAAGCTTTTAGGCAATCCAAGGGAAAACATACCAAGGTGTTCCAATAAGTTCTAACCCTCTGCGACAAAACTCATCATGCATAAACCATATCAAAAAAATCTTATTTACAACAATAAAATAACCCTTAAGTTCTTCGATTAAAATTTTAAATCACTTAACGTAAATGCCCTTAACTTGTGTCAAATTAGCAAAACATGGCTACAATTTTACAAACCATGAATACGATATATGGATGAAAATCAGATTTGCAATTTGCACAAGTATTATACAGTTGAAAAATTCATTAATATGCATAAGATGAAGTTCTACATGCAATAGCCTTATCACAAGGCTAGTACAATCCACTAACTCTTCAAAATATTAGTTAGGGAAAACAATGAAAAACCCTAGATCAACTAGGGAGATCCAAAAAACATGAATCACTCAAGCTAGTCCTCCAAGGAAAAAGGTCTCCTCCTTTCCAGTATAAGACCCTAACCCTAGACTTCAAGATGCTCCAAGAAGATCAAAAAATCATGGGCTTATCACAAGGCTGGTACAATCCACTAGCTCTCTAAAACCCTAGTTAGGGAAAATAATGAAAAAACCTAGCTCAATTAGGTAGATACAACAAGCATGAATCACTCAAGCTACTCCTCCAAGCCAATACATCTCCTCATTTTCTTCTTCACCAAATACAACATAGGATTTCATCTCAAAACCATGATCTTTGAATCTCTAATGGATAAAACCCTAACCCTATACTTCAAGATGCTCCAAGGAGATCAAGAAACCCTATAAAATATGAGAGAGAGAGAGAGAGGTCAAGTACACATGATGATATATGAGAGAGAGGATGACTAGTGCGCTCCTCCTAGTCACGTCTCTAAACAAGAGTGAATAAGAACAATGAGATACTAATGAATGAGTGAAGGACTCTCTTCTTCCTCTATATATATGGGAGGTAAGGGAGGCCAACAATACAATGTGAGCCAATGTCTTGACAAGCAACTTACAATAAACACATGTAGGCTCGGACAAGTGAAGCACGCCATTCTAAGGGTATGTAATATACTCGGCAGCCTCAATCGTTCATGGAGACCACGGGGCACTCAATTTCCATGTCTGAATTTAAACATTTATATTCAATTTCATTTTTCATCGAATTTAATTCATTTTAATAGCAGAGAATAAAATGAAATGGTGGCCCAAATCAATTCATGCATGAATTATAATTTACAGGTAGCACAAGCATGAACATGCATGCCATTCCAAGCAAATTACATGCATTTCAACATTTATAAACAGTAATTTTGATAGCACTAAAACACATAATTTAACCATGGCATTCATAATCAGATAGATACTTATCTTTCAAATCAAGTTTCTCCAACTGGTTGCACGTGAAGGATGTTCCTCCCATCCGTAAGCACTGTCAAGCCAAGTCCCACTTTGACAGGCCACCCCCGAGCCGGGGCTATCAATCTACAAGGGAAAAGCTTCCTTAATCCTAACTACTCAAACTAAATCTTCTCATGTAACCCACTGGTACCTAAACCCCCTCCACAACTATCCCAATCCTCAATTCTCCTTCCCCATCAACTTGCACAACATTAGGAATAAGTTCCCTTCTTTGAGTTAACGGTCCCTTGGGTAGCCTCTAGTTCCCTTCTAGCGCTCCAACAGAGGCTGGATAGGAAGTATTTGAATTGAGACTCTAGGGCACAAGCTATGGGCTAGGTTCCGTCCACACCGGTCTACTCAGGTTAATGGCATGCAGAGTTCTTGTTCAATTATGGTGTCTTCATTCTTTGTTACAGTATCTAGCTATGGCATCCAAGGGTGATGGCTAAGGAGTGAAATTCGAAATGGTGGAGGAATAATGGTGAATGGAGCCCCCTTCTAGCTTAACAAATCCCTTTCATAGGCATGGATCATATTGCCATGTGGCCCCTCCACATGGAACCACTTTTCCCCTCTTGATCCCTTTCTTAGGGTAATTAAAATAGTGCTTTTTAATTAAGCATGGATATTACTCAAGGTTTAAGAACCTGGTTTAAATGGGTAAGGTCAAGGATATAAACTAAAGCCCACTATTACTTTCCCACTTGTGAATTCATTGCCCCCCATCTCTTCTTTGCCCTTCTTCCCATACAACCTTATAGAGAATTTTATATTAAAATAAAAAATATAGATAATTACATAGTCTTGGTCATCTCAATCATTTGTTCTCGGATTTTAGCCTTTTACATCGATATTTACAAATTTACATTGTGGGGACAAGCTGGGGTATTACACTCCCCTCCCCCTTAATTTATGCAGTGTCCTGAGTGCATCATCGACACTATGTACATTTACAAAACTTCAATCAAAACTTCAAAATAGTTGTGAGTATGCCTCCCGCATTACATCCTAGAGCTCCCATGTTGCTTCTTTAGGATTGTAATGGATCCATTGGACATTTACCTTTTTGATGGCCATGTTCCTCAGCAACATAACTTTCCAATCAAGGATACAAAGTGGTTGTACTAGAATATCTCATTTTGGTCCCACTTTGATCAAATTCCAATGAATTATGTGGTTAGGATCAGGCACATTTTTCTTTAATAAAGACACATGAAATACATTATGCGCACACAAACAAGCAGACAATGCTAATGCATAAGCTACAGGTCCTATCCTATCCAAAATTTCAAATGGCCCACAAAATTGGGCTGCAAGCTTTGGAAAAATTCCCAATTTTAGAGAACTCTTCTTTGGATTGACTTTCAAATACACATGATCCCCCACTTTAAATTCTTTTATTGTTCTTTCTTTATCTACATAACTCTTCTACCTATCTTATGCCACTTTCAAATTCTGCTTGATTTTACCATCCGCTCTTCCATTTCCCTGAGTAGTTCTGGACCAATTATTACTCTGTCAACTGAATTGTCCCAGCTAATTGAATTATTGCACTTTCTGCCATACAAGGTGTAGGAAATATAATCCTCTGGGATTATGATTTCACCCAAATTGTAAATATCGTAGTCAGTTCAATAGAAGGAAAATGAGGAATCATAGGGACTCCAAAGGATCTCTTTGGAATTTGAAGACCAAGAGACATTTGGCCAATGTATAAATAAACATATTGATTAATGAATAAAGTGAATTTGGGAGTTATCCACTCAACAGTGGTATCAGATCCTGGATTCCTGCCATAACTCTTGTTGTTTTGAGCTATGACATTCTACCATTCTGTGCCCTGCATAGTCTGTGCCCTCCTGGATGTCAGACTGCATAGTCACTCATTCATTTTCCCTACCCTCTACCATTTGTGCTCTCCTCAACCCCTCTTTTTCTGTAGGTAGACGTTCTACCTTCCCTCTACACAGTTGCCCTGCCTGATCGCTCATCCATTATGAGAGATTCCCTTGCTCCTGGCATTTTCTCATCATAACGTTCCATTTGAGGGAGACCTCTGCATACTAGCATACTGCTTGTGCGATCTCTGTCTTCTCCATAGTGCTACAACCTACGACTATTTGAAGCTACACTCATTTTTTTATGTCTGTCAACTCTCCTACTATAGCACCCCAGTCTTGATCGTTTCTTCAGTTGTGAAAGGCATTATGTTGGAGGGCTGCTGCTTTTTAAAGATCGTGTGGAAGACTGTATCTCATTATGATGCGTGAAGACCGTTTTTAATTGTGAAGAAGTGGTACTACGATATTCAGCGTGAGAGCTCAACTTGGCGATCACGGTGGGGCATATACCTACATTTTTGCGGCCTTCTACTGGTGCTACAGTTGGAAGGTGTTGATGAATGTTATGGGAACTAGAGTTGATATTGAAGGTTGCACTCTCTCTCCATCACCGTGAGCTACTATGAAATGTGAATCCATGCCCATTGGATCCCATTCGAACGTGTGATATAAAACAAGTGTGTGAAGCCTAAGCCCGTTGAAGCTTGACCTCGGTGGAGACTGGGCTTGTTGGTGTAGAACGCGGGCCCGCAGTCTGCCTTAGAGATGTTGCAACTCCCTTTGAGAGCTGTGATCACTGTTATATTCTCCAAATTGAGAATCGTGGATTACTATGTTGTTGTGTTGAAGTGAGCTATAGTGCTACAAATATTGAAGTGTTGGGCCTTTTTTTTAATGCGTGGAGGTAAAACATTTTTATTGTAATTGTTGTTACCGTTAGAAACCCTAATTTATGAACTGGAGTTGTGTTCTTCTTGTGTTTCAATTTGGTGTGGGGTGTGAGAGAGGCTCGACCTCCACCATATATGTGCTACGACCTCAACCTCGTAGATGCCATCAAAATCGTGACCTGCAACCTCATTCAAAGGAGTTGCGCCTTTAATTTGGAGCTTGGTGACCTCAACCATTGAAGTTGCGACCACTCAACAGCCTTATGCAAGTTTTGAGTGGTATCATATCATTGTATTCATTCAATTTGTCCTATTGTAGAGTGAGTTTGATAGTGCTGCAGAATTAAGTTGATATTGCTATAGAATTTGTAAGAAGCAATTTTGTAAAGAAGGGAGCATGAATTTAAACCTACCCCTTCCCATCTTTTCCTCCAAATTCGGTTTAAAGTTGCAAGTTCAAGCTGAAGAAGATGCACTCATTGGCATCAATAGTTGGTGATTTCCTAACTGGAAAGGACACCTATCCAGAATGGTCAAGAAATATTAAAGCTATGTTCATCTACAATGACTTGTGGGACAACATATGTGAAGTAAAAACCATTCACACAGATGAAGGCACAATCTTGAGTTCTGATCCAAAACCTCCAACATCAGAGAAGAACTTGCTATCTAGTAGACCAGAGACAAGAAAGATTTAGCAATGATCACTACTACAATCAATGAAGAGGTGAGCCAACACATACTGCCTGCAAAATCCTGTTTTGAAGCATTGAAGACATTAAAAGACTTGTATGACTCACATTCTGAAATGGAGGTGATTAAATTAATGTTAAAATTTTCAATTTGGAAGTAAAGAATAATGATCATATGCTGGTTGCATCTGAGATCAGAGAAATCATGCACAAGATTCAAGTCTCTGGCATGAAACTAGACCTTCCACTTGCAGCATTTTTCAAGTCCCTCTACCCTACTAACTCCAACTATCTTGAGTCTCTTCAGGCAAGTGACAAGTTCAAAGATCTCACCTTTGACCTTCCACTTGCAACATTTTTCAAGTCCCTCTACCCTACTAACTCCAACTATCTTGAGTCTCTTTAGGCAAGTGACAAGTTCAAATATCTCACCTTTGACACCCTGGTGGAGAAGATTACAGACAGACAAAAAGCCTTTGGAAAGAACACAAGTGAGCATCCTGAAGAATCTCTTTTCTTTGCTCAAAAATAAAATAACCATTCCAAAGACCCTTCCAAGGGAGATAGCAGCAAGAGAGGATGAGGAAGAAGAAATTTCAAAGGTAGAGGGGGCAAAAACAACTCAAGCAAAAGACCAGATCTGAAGTGCAAATGACGTGGAAAGAATGGATATGAAGCAGATCAATGTTGGGCTCCTTGGGCTCCTTGGGACTCAATTAAAGGAAGACATAACCATAAAAAAGAAGACATAAATAAGAGCCAAGAGGCTAGTAAAGCCCCTGATTATGCTCATTGTATTGTTGCACATTGTAATATTGGAATTAATGAAATAACTTCGCTTCCATCCAACAAAGATTGTTGGCTGCTTGATATCGGTGAAACATCTCACACGACTTTTAGGAAAGATTGTTTTGAAGAACTGAATGACATTGTAGATGGCATGGTGTACTTTGCAGACAAATCTAGCCTCAAACCAAAAGAAATTGGCACAATCACGCTCAAGCTGCCTAGATTCCCTGATTTTATGTTAAAGAGTGTTCTCTATCTTCCAGAGTGCATAAAATCTTGATGTCCTTAGTGCAAATTTGACAGCAAAGCCATTCCATCCACATGTTCGATGGAATTATAGAGATAAGGAAGTCTTCTGACAACAAGATCATCATGATCGGATATGAATATGTAAAGTTGTTGAAGTTGAGGGGCTCTTCTGCAAGGGTTCGAAACTTTGCCTACCTCTCTCAGAATGAAGAAGGTAATCTGTCATCTAGTTTGTTATGGCATGCTAGATTTGGTCATATGAATTATACCTGTCTTTACTTGTTAAGAAAGAATGGTGTATTTGGTTTTCCCACTAGTCCTAAGCAAAATAACAAATGTGATGCATGCATACTAGGCAAACATAGTAAGCAACCATTCCAAGAGTCTAAATTCAGAGCATGTATAAAGTTATAGCTGGTTCACTCTTACTTATGTCATCCCATGCCAATTCCTTCTACAAATGGTAATAAGTACCTCATGAATTTTGTTGATGACTATACTAGAATGTGTTGGGTATACTTGTTGAGGACAAAGTCTGAAGCATTTCAAACATTCAAGAACTTTCATGCATGGATAGATAATCAAACACAAGCTCATATTGGTAAATTTCGTTCTGACAACGGTAAAGAATGCACCTCTAATGCTTTTGAAGACTATCTTTGTAAACATGGGATTACACATCAAACTTCAGTTCCCTATAATCCTCAACAAAATGGTGTGGTAGAAAGGATTAATAGAACTTTAATGAATATGGCATGCTCAATGATGTTTTTCAAGAATGTGAAACTTATGTTTTGGGGTGATGCAGTATTATGTGCAACATATTTGAGAAATAGAATTCCATCTCATGCTCTTGAAGGTAATACTCCACATGAAATGTGATTTGGCCACCTTCCTTTGGTTAGGCATCTCAGGGTTTTTGGTTCCACTTGATATGCCTTGATATCGAATGAGCAAAGAAACAAGCTTGGTGCTAGAAGTTGAAGATGCATTTTCTTGGGGTACTCAAAAAACTCCAAGGCACATCGGTTTTATGATGAGGTAAACAAGAAGTTTGTTGTTTCTAGAGATGTCATTTTTCTTGAAACTAATAAAAATGACCAGTCTGTTGAAAAACAGTTTGATCGTCTAGATAAATTTGCCCATCTAAAGACATATTATGAATTTGATAATCAAATTCTACATCTTGAAGGGGGGATCCCTATCTTGGATCAATCTATGGAATTTCCTTTTGAAGCACCAATACCCCCTTATGAATAAACTCATGAAGAAGAAGTTCCTGTCGCTTCACCTAAACATGAGACTCAACCAGATGATGTGATTGAGAGGATTGGAATATTGAACCTTAAAGAGAATGAAGCACCACCAGCTAATCAACCTGGGTCATTAAGGAAGATTCCAAAATAGGCCACAAAGACACTTGAAAGTGTCCATCTAGATGAAGTTAGAAAGACATGAACAAGAAACTCAACCAAACAAGAAGATGGAGGAGATGCATATAACTCAAGTGATGACATGGATGTCTCATTTGATTGTGAATTGAATTTATCTGCTAACTTTGAGCCAACTTTATTTGAATAGGATTCTACCTGTGATGAGTGGAAAGAAGCCATGCATAATGAGTATGATGCACTCATGAAGAATGGAACCTGAAAGTTGGTTGACCCTCCAGTTGGGACCAACCCAATTGGCAGCAAGTGGGTATACAAGAACAAATACAAATCAAATGGCTCACTTGACAAGCACAAAGCAAGGCTCGTGGAGAAAGTCTATGCACAAAAATAAGGGATTGACTACGAAGAATCATTCTCCCCCACAACAAAATGGGATACCATCTGCACCTTACTCTCTTTGGCTGCACAAAATGGATGGAAAATCCACCAAATGGATGTAAAAACAACTTTCTTGAATGAAGACTTGAAAGAAAATGTCTTCATGTCTCAGCCAGAAGGCTTTGTTGTGAAGGGACAAGAACACAAGGTATGCAAACTTGTCAAATCCTTGTATGGCACAAGCACCTTGAGCATGGTATGAAAAGCTAACCGAGCATTTTCTAAAGCTAAATTTCGAACATTATAATCTTGATGATGCAACATTGTTTGTAAAGAAAGTTGGAAGATATGTTGTGTTTCTTGTGGTATATGTATATGACCTTTTGATGACAGGGGACAATGAAAGTTATATAGCATCCATAAAGAAATATTTTTAGAAAGGATTTTAAACGATTGATCTGGTACATCTTCATTACAACCTAGGAATTGAAGTGACTCAACATCCTAAGTACATATTCATCTCTGAGAAGAATTATGTTGGAGAATTGTTGAACATACTTTGCATGACAGAATGCAACCCTCTCTCAACTCCAATGGAACAAAAGTTGAAACTCACATCAAGTGAAGGAAAAGAATTTGAGGATGAAACCAAGTACCTACAGCTTGTTGGAAGCCTTATCTACCTTACCACCACCAGACCAAATATTTGTTATGTTGTTGGCATCCTTTCGAGGTTCGTGCACAAACCTTGTGAAGGACACTGGTCTGCTGCAAAAAGAGTTATAAGATACTTGAAAGGGACTCAAGACTTTGGACTCAAGTACTCTAAGGTGTAGGACTTCAAACTCATTGGGTACTCTGATTTAGACTTCGATGGCGACGAAGAGACAAGATTGTCCACTTCTCGATACACAATGAGTCTTGGATCAACAACTATCTCATGGCGATCATGCAAACAGTCAGTTCCGACAAATTTGACAACACAGACAAAATATGTGGCTATTGCAAAAGCAATGAAAGAGATTATGGGGCTCGGGAAGGTACTTGAGTATTTGCAGGAGACATAAGAGAAATCCGCTCCACTATTGATTGACAACACTTCTACAATCAAGTTGGCCAAGATACTAGATTCCATGATCGAACCAAGCACATCAATACAAAGTACCATTTGATTCGACATCATGTAGAGGCCAAGACAGTTTATTTACGGCATTGTTCCATGAACGAGCAAATTGTAGACTGTTAATTTTTTATCTTTTAATTCAGAAATGCAATAGTACTTGAAATCAAATAAAAATCATACACAAACAATCACATTTGACACATGAATTTATCCTAAGGAAACCCCCTATGAATTGAGGGAGAAAACCCCAGCAAAACCTTCCTTAGTATATTGATAGATAGCATAATGTATTTTACATCAAGCACCCCGGGTGCTTATATCATAGCAAGAGGAAGATGGAAGAATAGAACTCAAAATAATATCCTGCACGAAGAAAAGCGTATTGCCTTCAAGAGAGAAGATAATTTGCTTAACATTGAATTACATCAATCTTGTGTAACATATATATATATATATATATATATATATATATTATTCTCATGCTTTGGCTTCCATTTTTATCCTATTACTTCAGGATGAACTCGCCCTCCATTTCGATGCTAGACCACTTAGTTAGGTGGCTAACTTAAGTGTCATAACTCAAGAGTTTTCTTTTAGTTTAACTCAAGTGTCATCATGCAAGTGTTGCAACTCAAGTGTCGTCATGCAAACACTTAATTAACTAGATCTTCTTTGTTATCACTTAGTTAATTCTTTTAACTGGAGTCTTTCTTGTTAACATCACTGAAGTGAACAATTCGAGTTCTCCTTTAATTGACTGAAGTCTTCTTTGTTAATATCACTGAAGGTTATCAGTTCGAATTCTCTCTTATTTAATTTAAGTCTTTATCATCAGTGAAGTGTGCAAATCGAATTCTCTCTTATCTCATCACATCTTATCTTTATCTCTTGTCTTATCTACATGGTACACATGTGCCAACTTAATTAATTTATCATATCAAATATACTAAGGAAATTATCCCAATGATGTGATCATCTTGTTCTACTATTGTTCCAAGTGGTCATATGCTAAAGTAATTCACTCTAGAGGTGGAAAGTCTTTATAGGAGACTTAATAGATCAACCATGGTTAGTAGTACATCACACACCATTCATGATTCAACATGCAAAGCATTACCTCAACACACGAGGCACCACCTCAACACATGAGGATCTGTCTTGACACACAAGACCTTAGCCTTGACCATAAAGACTGTACAACATCATCACTTTGACATACAAATCACTTACCTCAACACATGAGGTTTATTCATTCTCGAGTCCAACCCAAGATTCTTATCCAAGTTTCCTGAGTCCAACTTAGGATCCTTTAAGGAACTACCTCGACACACGAGGCTCAATCTTGACACACAAGATTGACTTGGATAATGACTCATGATGTTGTAACTTTAACACTCGCTCTCAGCGAGGGAGACATTCTCTGCCACACCAAGCTTGTATTGGAAGTACCTGTTATCACATTTACAGTAGCCGGGCTACCATACATTATTTTTCTGATTCCAGTACACTTTTCAGCCAGTTCCCTTGAATTTGAGATGCGAAGATGAGCATCTATTATGGATCATGTTATTATATGGACATCAATCTTGTTCCCCATGCCATGACTGAGTTTCAGGACACTCAGAGAGATGACCGATGTAGCCATTTAGACATTGATGCAGAGCAGTCAGTATTGCCCAGAGTTACAGCTGCATTTTCAGAGGACAGATGATGGTTCAGATATTGTGCATCCAGGTATATGACTCAATAGGTATATTTTGGTGTTATGGTTATATTGCTTTTATATTCATTCTCGTAGCATGTCTTAGCATTTAGTGTCATGATCTGGTGATCATATAGATATGTGGACCTGGTTGTACTTTTATATATATATATATATATTTGTCCCCACTCAGACTTAGAAGTTCACTACCTACACTCATTGGTTTTACCCTCCCTAGGGAGAATAGGGGTGATCATTCCCACCATACTTTGTCTTGTTAGTGTCGGTCTCATGATTCACCGTCTTCATCCATCCATTACCTCCCAGTTTGTTTATTACCCTGACGTACTACTTGACTAGTGGCATGGAGGACCTTCCCCCACTATAGCCTCTGTGTTGGATAAGCTTCCCTGTTTACTTGTGTCTCAGCTCTGAGTTGGTGATAGAACTTACCTTTGGTGAGTTGGATTGTAGTCCTAAATCATTCTAGTCAGTTGTCCCGATGTTTGGCACTGGTATGAACTCCCTCTAGTCACTTAAGATGTGTTGGCTAAAACTGAAAGCTCATGTACTACTTGTGGAAACTTATGTAAATTCTCCCAGGAAACTATAAATTATAGAATGTGTTTATCAACACACGTGAGTAAAACGCAAGAGCAATGAAAAGCTTAAAATACTCCTTGAAGAGTATAATGAAAAGGTCCAAAAAGCAATGGTTCTTAAACTCTATATCTAAATGATTGTTGACCTTATGTATATGAACATTCCCTGGATGCAAGCTGTAATTCGTTGTGCTTATCAGCACACCTGAGATCCGAAGGGTTATGTAGGCCAAAAAGGCCATGAAATGAAATCAATGGATCCTAATGAAACTGGATCATCTTTTATAAAAGTAGACATGGTGCCTAAGTTGAATAAGCACTCTTTGAACAACTTACCCATCTGTGAGACACTGCCATCCCCCGTGTTATCTGCTTATCCAGCATATGTTACTAGTGTGTATTCCTTTTCCATTTCCAAAGTGTCATGATGTCAAGTCGATAGTCATCCCTTGGCCTAGCCATTTTATTTTTAGCCTTCACCCTTCGCTAGCAAATTGATCACAACTATGAAGTGAGTGTGGTCTTGAAAGTCTGGTCTGAGTAATAATAATAATTAATGACTTTATATATTTGGATTTAGATCGCCAGTAATGATTAATTTTTGTTATAATTTCTATTTGAATGGATTGTAAAGCATGCTTTAACCTTTGACACCTTGCAGCAGTTTGATGTAGCTTGAGTTATATTTTGGGTCATGTTGACTTGGTCAAACCCAGTTTGACCAAAAGTCAACCACAGGACATGAGGTGGTAGACCTCAGATGATACAGAGATATGATATATGGTCTGGTACAGGTCACCATGGTGGTTCTATGTAGTGGTTTCAGGCTTATGATGATGATTTGTGCTTTTAAGCACTTTTACAGATTATTATTATTTGGTCTCTCGGATATGATGGATATTTATTTTTGACCATGCAGAGGTCTATATGGTGTATGAGTACACATCTTAGATGGATTTGGGCTCTTTGAGTCCAATGAGATAGTCTGTTTTCAATTCCCGGTAGTTACAGTGATTATTAGCCTCAGTTGGCTATCCTAGTGCAGTTTTCGCCTATTAGAGGCCCTATCAAAGCAGTGATGAGATTTGATGAGTTCACCTAGGTCGTTGTGCATGGATGGGGTGGTCCAGCCACTTGATATCACCATATTACCCCCCTCCCAGAGAGCCTGGTGGCCTCACCTTGACAGCGCAGGCACTCTAGGAAGCAATTTGGGCATGTTCACATTTCCCGAGGCAGTTAAAAAATGGTAAAAATGGCTACTGAGAGATTCAATTTGGGCTACTGAGGCAAAGGATTGGCATGGGATGACTTGTGATGATGATTGGTATGTCTTCCACACATTCTCCGGTAGTTTCAGCTTCGAGTGGGACCCACACCCATCACTTCTGGCATTTTATATGATTTTCTGGAGCCTCCAAAGGCTCACAACTTTCCCAGAGAGGCATGATTTGGTGTCTAGCTTGATTATTTTATATTTATTGTGCCATGGGGATTGACTAGGGAGGATAGATATTGCCCCCTAGACCCACCATGAGCTAGATCTTATGTTGTATCATTCACTTTTGGTGGGACCCCCTCTCCTAGGGTGATTTGGTCCATTGATATATTATATTGTTATATTGATCCATGTATTTTTATGTTGAGCTCATCTCAACCATTGATTAGATCACTTTGATCTTTTAATCTTAGCCACTCATTCAAAAAGTGGTTAGGGTTTTGGTGCCTCTCCTTCCTATATTAAAGGAGAGAGCTCCTCATTGTAAAGGGGACTTTTGGCTCTAGATTATTGGAATAGAAAAATACTATTGCATCTACTTGTTGTGTTGTGGTGAATGCTTTTGGAGTTCATTCGTTGGTTCTTCCTTTGCACTGGGTTATTGGAGATTATCTTGCTATACTTTTTGTCCATGTATTTTTCATCTACAGGTGGAGGCCAAATTGGTTCAAGGAGGACGCATTGGTATGGGAAGACTCTCCCTGCCTCTTCTTTGGGTTTCTTCATCGGTAACATGGAGTATTATTGTCTTAGGACCTTCTATTTCATGTTATCATTTGCTTTTCACTTGTATTTCCTCCATTGTTGCTCAACTGATTGAAATTGCTTTCCTTGGTTGACAGGAAGAGGAGGTCGCACGTGTGGACTAGGGCATCATCTCAAGGCAAGAGAAATCGAAGATCTCCCATTTGATCTCTGCGGGAACTTTCCTCAACAACAAGGCAACCTCATCCATCACTCAGGTATGATCTCAAGGTAAATTTCTCATTCCATGATCTATCCATTTGTCTGAGTCATTAAAACCCTCATTTTACATTTTCTCAGATCTACTTAGATCTAGTGGCCTTTTGGGTAAGATATTGAAAACCCACCTCTATAGCATCCACGACAATTTGGATCTATAGTTTGGTGTGGATTGGCTTCCATTTGACCCCTTTCCCAAGGCAACTTAGCCTCTCCAAGTGAGGTCGCACTCCTTGGTTGGGTGAGTTCTGCTAGTTCTAAGACCTGGGTAGGTGAGATCCCACTTGATTCACACTCTCCTCACCTTATAACCTACCCCTAGTGCTTCACCTTGTTGATTTTCACCTTGTGGGCCTCGTTCCTCATTTTGAGGGTTATGCCCCACTTGGGTCACTTGGTGATGCATTTTGAATCTTAGATCTACTGAGATCTATCCATTGGATGTACTTGATCTTCAAAACCCACCTTGCTTTACACCTCAACATCCCTGATCTATAGTTTGGTGGACATCCGATTCCATTTGGCCCATTTTCCAAGGCACTGATCCTTATCCAAGCCCTCACGACTTTCTTGAGTTGGTGAGTTTTCTTGGGGTTTGATCTATGTCTGGTTGCTTGCACACCTAGACATTGTCATATCCTTTCATCAAGCATAGATAGAAAGCCCTAACTGTCAGATCTTTGATTTGGGACACTTTCCCTGTTTTAAGGGGCATGTTTCCCAAGGCATTGGATTTTGACCATTTGAAACTAGCTTTGATTCCTGGAATCATACTTAATTCTTGAATCACTGTGTGTCATCTTTCACTATCATATCACACCTTTCCTAAGCCTCCATAGTGGTCCTAACTCCTCATTTCTAGGGTTCCATACCTGTCATCCTATGTACTTCATTAGATTGATTTGATCTGGTGATTGGGTTGATCTCTCCTATCGGGAGTAGATCTGGGTCTCCCCCTTGCTATCTTGGCTTTGATAGCTAAAGCGAAGAGTGCCTTGGTTGGCGTGACAACCATCCATTTAGGAACCAAGGCCCTTTTGGTTCACCACTTTAGTTGCTTGTCCCCTCTACCATCCACCTTGGATCCATCTGTAGGGGCAACTACAAGATTGGTGACAACAATACCTATACTTCATCAAGGATAGAGGTATAGTAAACATATCTGCTATCTGCTCATGAGTACCAATGTACTGAAGTCTTATGGCACCTCTCTAGACCATGTCTCTGATGTAATGGTACTTCATCTCAATGTGTTTCGATTTGTCATGAAACACAGGGTTTTTCGAGAGCTTAATGCAGCTCTGATTGTCAGAGCGAATAACATTAGTCTCAAGCTTCTCACCGAACAACCCAACAAGTAGCTTCCTAAGCCACACAACTTCTCAACATGCGATACTACCTGCAATCTACTCTGCTTCTGTAGTACTCTAGGCTATGGAGCCCTGCTTCCTACTAGACCAAGAGATCATAGTTGATCCTAAGCTAAAACAAAATTTGGATGTACTCTTTCGGTCCTGTTATCACATCCATAGTAGCCGGGCTACCATGATTGCAGATCAGTTTCCAGTATATTTTTGAGCTAGTCCTTTACCAGATGCCTGAGATCGACAATTGATGAGAAACTATTCTATGATCACTCATATTTTCAGCAGCCCCAGAGCAGACATTACAGCCTTATGCCATGATTGAGCCTCATGGCCTCAGATTTTATGATTGAGGTGGCCATTTCCTTCCATACAGAACAATGTGATAGTGCCCAGAGTTATGCAGCAACAATGTTCTAGTGATAGTGGATGATTCAGATGATAGATACAAGTATATGAGCCAACAGGTATATGGTTGTGCATTGGATATTTTTATTGTGCTCTTTTACTTATCTTAATAGCTTGACTAGGTATCTAGTAGTCATGATCTGGCGATATTATATATATGGATATGGTTATTGGTTGACTGTCTGAAATCAAACTAATCTAATTACTCGGAATAAGAATTTCTTGTTTATACTCATTGGTTTTACCCTCTTAAGTAGTATGGATGTGGTCATTCCCACCATTTATGGCTTGCTAGTTATGGAATCACCTATCACTTTCCCCATCCATCCATTCTCTTCCATATTTGGTTTTACCTTGACTTACACCTCAGCCTATGATATGGAGGACTTCCCCACTTTTGCCTCTATGTTGGATAGATTCCCCATTGTTTTGTGTCTCGACTTCGAATTGTTCGATAGAACTTACCGAAGCCTTGATCCTTCTGAGATAGGAGAACCCGTTGGTGTTGGTTCCTGAGCTTAGGTGGGTTGGATCTGAAGCCTTGACCTCTCTGGTCGGTTGCCCCCGATGTTTGGTCCTGATTGTGGATGATCCCCCTAGTTGCCTAAGTTGTGTTAGCTAAATTTGAATCAAAATGTACTATCATCATTACATGCATATGTGACTCATTATTATATCTTATATGCAAGCCCATGGTTATATTTGAAACTGTGCTTTTTAGCACAATGAAAGAGGGCTATGGAATGAAATGTAAAGCACCTTGGATAAAAGCTGCAATTAGTTGTGCTTCTAAGCACATGAAAAATCCAAAGGGTTATAAGGCCTAAAAAGCAGTGGTTAAATATATGATAAATCCAAAGATTGTTGGCCTAATTAAAATGTAATGATTAATTCCTCACGGAGCCTACGGGTTGGGATATGAGATGGAGTAAGGGATAGCTAATTCTAAGTGTTCCCTAGAACCTCAAGTTACGGTTAGTTGTGCACCCAGTCACGGTGGTTCTAGAAAATATCTTCACAGAGTTGGTTCAAGCTTGGATGTGAGTTGTAGACATTTGCTAAAGGTTGAATATACACTCCTCAAATCAACTCATTCCATTTATGAGACAACGCCATTCCTTATGCGTTTTCTGTCCAATATATGCTTAAGTGATTCTCCCTTTTTCTCTTATCCAAAGTCTCACAGTGTTGAAGATTGTAAAGTCATTCCCTTGTCATAGCCTTGCACTTTTCACCTTCACCCATTCCTAGCAAAATGGTCACGTCCATGAAATGAGTATACACTTGAGGCTCTTTCTCTTAGTAATTGATTGTTTTGATTTTGGACTTATATTTGATGTATTAATTGCTTAATCACCTGTGAAATGATACTTCATACTTTAGTCTTGCTAGTGAAATAATTAAAGGAGCATATCGTATCCATTTGCACTTGCAGCATCAGTCAGTTGAGCTTGGGTCATTATTTTGATAAGTTTTGACCAGGTCAACCTAGCTTGACCAAGTCAACCGCAAGATCCAGGATGAGTTGGACCAATGATGTCCAAGATTTATTATTTGTGGTCCTATGTTGCCCACTTGATGGTTCCATGCATCAGACACAGGTTTCATATGATGGTTTGATGGATTTTATTTTATTTTATTTTTATTTACAGACCATTATTTTTATTTGTCCAGGCATGGTTGAGCTTACATATGATTATCCAGGTGGTCACATGGTGTATGAGTACTCATATCTACTACATTTGGGACTTTTGAGTCCATTGGCACACTCAAATATCAGTTTCAGGCACTTTCGGATGAGATTACAGTCAAATTATCACTTTATTGCATAATTGCCATTATAAAATGGCATGTCAGCACATTTTGCGCTACAAAGGGAGTATGGTGTCCAAACACTTGTTATTACCATATTACCATTCTCCCAGAAATTTTGATGCAATCATATTTGTGCCTAGGGCACCAGGAAGAGAGGTACATGCATTTTATTATTTTACAGGTGATTTTATGAGGATAAAAAAATGGAATAAATGGTCATTGAGGAAGTTGATTTAGGAAATTGAGGCAAGGAATTGGCATGAGGTTTGTTCAAAGGATTTTTGTGATGCATCCCACAACTTCCGACCAGCTTGCAACATTCAGTAGGGTCCACACGCACTCTGGGCTATTATTTGGATATTTTATTGTGTTTTTGAGGGGGGCACGATTTAGTTTTATGGTCACTTTATGATGTTATATGGTCACATTATTTATTGTTGTGCCATGGGGCCATGCTAGTGAAGGATTTTATTACCTCCTAGGCCCACCATGTGCTTTTATCATGTGTCTTAGTCATTTGTCATGTGGTATGTCCCCCTAGGGCATCTTAGTGAGTGCGCCCCCCCTCTATTTGTGAGTTGATCCATGTATTGTATTTCCGGCTCATCTTAGCCGTTGATTATTATTGTTATATATTTTGATATCCACCACTCATTCAAAAAGTGGTTAGGGTTGTAGTCTATCTCATTCCTATTTAAGGAAGAAACCCCCCTCATTGTAAAAGGACTTTTGGCTCGTGGCTTTTGGAATACAGAGAAATATCTTGGAGAATTCTTGTGATCTTGGGTTAAATGCTTGGCTATGGTGATTGAAACTACTTTTCCATTGCACTGAAGGTTTTGGTAGCTATCTTGCATATTTTGTTCCACTATTTTGATTTCCAGGTGAAGAAGGCGATTTGGAGAGGGGCGCATTGGTTGGGGAGGCTCACCCTACTACCTTCTGTTAGATATTGGTTTACACAGGGAGTAATTTTATCTTTGTACCAATTATTCTCTATCTTTTAATTCTAGCTTGCATCTACCTCCATCTTTGTTTGCTAATTGAATTTTGTTCCTTGGTTTTGCAGAGAGAGGAGGATGCACTTGTGGATCTGGGCAAATCGTTAGAGCAAGAGAAAAGACCAAGCCTTCATTTGATCTTTGCGGGAGTAATCCTCGTCATACCAACATTTATTCTCATCATACAGGTACGCTCACGAGGTACGTATTTGGTTCCTTTAACTTACCCATCTATCGTTTACTTCAAAACCCTAACTCTAGAAATTTCTAAAAATTCTCTAGGGTTAGTTACTTGATTTACTGGCAAACCATTTATGGGTTTTCATTCTTAGGCCTAGCCCCAAGTGGGTTCTCAAGGGCGTCTAGCTATGAGGACTCCATCTACCCGATCCCTTAGGAACTGATCTCTCCATGCTTACATCCTCCTTGGTATGTTGGTCTTCTGAGTGGTTAATCCATCTTTTATGAGCATGTGTGTTTTGATACTGTCAAATATACCATCAAGCTGTGCTAGGAAGCCCTAAAATTGTCAGATATACTCCTTGGGACCAATTTTCCATCTTTTAAGTACATGTTTCCCAAGGCAGCTAATTTTGATCATTTACTTTAGCACCTACATCCTAGATTCACTTTTAATCTCGAGTTACTGTAATTGAACTAATTAACTTTCATATCTCATCTTCCTTAAGCCTTTATAGTAGCTCTTTTTCCTTAAATCTAGGGTTCATCACTTTTCATCATTGAATATCTCAATCTAGTGTTGGATTTGGATCTCTCTCTGTGGGAGTAGATCAGGGTCTCCCCCTTTGTTATCCATGGCTTGGATAGCAAGAAGCGAAGAGTGCATCGATTGGCATGACAACCAATCCATCTTGGGAATCAAGGCCCACTTGGGTCACGTCTTTAGTTTCCTAGCACCTCTACCGTCCTGGATAGGATCACCTTTAGGGGCAACTACAAGTTGTGTGATAACAGGTCCACAATACTATCACCCCAGTCAGATTCAACATAACCAAGTAGCATCACTCCTCCACTAGAATCATATCTAAGTCCATAAGTAATAGTACCTCGAAGGTATCTAAGCACATGCTTGGCAGCAACCCAATTTCTATGTCTTGTCTCAAACATGAATTGACTCAAGATACTCACTGCATAACATATGTCTGGTCTACTATGTATCAAATACATCAAGGAACCAATGAGTTGTCTATACATGGTAGGATCCACTAGATCCGATCCATAATCTGACTCATGTAGTTTCTTCATATTAGAAATCATTGTTGTAGACATGGATTTACAATCCATCTTACCAAACTTGTGCAACACATCAATTGTGTACTTTCCTTGAGAAAGAAAGATCTCATCTTTCCTTGTCCAAACTTCCAGACCAAGAAATTAGTGCATAAGACCTAAGTCTTTCATTTAAAACTCAGAAGTAAGCTCCCTCTTGCACCGAACTATTTGTTGTTCCTCTCCAGTAAGGAATAAGTCATCAACATAGAGAACCAAGATCAAAGGTTGGTTCTTCGCAATCTTAAAGTACAGGTTGGAATCAACTTCGCTTTTGGAGAATTTCAACATCTAAATATAGTTGTCAATCCTCGAATACCAAGACCTCGGGGCATACTTAAGCCCATATAAGGATTTCTTAAGTTTGCATACATGGGACTCCTTCCCATGAACTGCAAACCCCTCTGGTTGTTGTAAGTATATTTCTTCCTCAACTTCACCATTGAGAAAGGTATTCTTCACATCCATCTGGTGAAGTTTCCACCCTAGAACTAAAGCAAGTGAAATCATGGTTAGAATAGTAGTTTACATAGCCATAGGAGCAAATGTCTCATCATAGTCTATTCCTTCTTTATGTGAGAATCCATGAGCTGCAAATATTGCTTTATACTTTTCAATACTGCCATCAATTGCATGTTTGATTTTATAAAGGCACTAGGAAGTTACTATTGGATTCCTTTCAGGTTTAGGAACCACTTCCCACACATCATTCTTCATGATGGATTTGTATTATTCCACCATGACATCTTTCCATACTTGGTGCTTAGTGGCTTCTTCATATGAGGTGGGTTCTGAATCACTGATGTAACTCATACGAGCTACATATCCTTCATATATGTCATGTCTCTTTCTCTCTCTGGATGTGCCATATGGTGCTCCATGCTTTTCTGACTCTTGCAGAATATCTCAACACCGTGCAATCTCCTCTTAGCAGAAGGTTCATCAAGAGATATTTCTATTTGTTATACTGGATCTCCAGGATCAAGTGGATCCATAGGCTCTTATGACTTCTACATCTGAAAGGGGAGAATAAGAAATTGGATTGTCAGAGGAGTATCATGCTCCTCCATATCTGAATCACACTGAATTTCTTTGGAGTGCTTGAAGGTAGCCTCTTCATGAAATGTTACATCTTTGCTGACTTCAATGTTTCTTTATCTGGAACATAGATTCTGTAGTCTTTGGAGGATTCAGTATATCCAGCAAATGTTCCTTTCTTTCTGGATGGCTCCATATTTTTCCTCTTCTCTTTTGGTATGTGGATGTAAAAAGAACAAGTGAAAAATATTCAAGTGTCCAATATCTGGTTTTTCACCAGTGAAAACCTCTTCAGGGGTATTTTCTCCCAAGATAGCACGAGGGCTTCTATTCTGAATACAAACAATAGTGTTAGAGGCTTCTTCCCATAAGGATGTGGGAAAATCTTAATCACACATCGTGGCTTTTGCAGCCTCACCTATTGTTCTGTTTTTTTTTTCTTTCAGCAACCTCATTTTGTTGGGGATTGTAGGGTACAGTCAGTTGTATTTTTATTCCTGCATATCGACATAATTCATTGAAGTCATGGGACTCAAACTCTCCTCCATTATCAAATATCAAAGCACAAATGTGCTTTCTAGTCTGATTCTCAATTAGTTCTTTAAACTCTTAAAACTTCTTGAAAGTTTCACTCTTTGCTTTCAGAAAATAAACCCATGACTTGTGTGAGAAGTCATCTATGAAAATCACATAAAACAAGTAATCACTCAAGGAGGGTGCAGATATAGGACCACATAGATCGAAATGAATCAAGTGAAGGAGCCCCTTGGATATTTTGGTACTACTTGGAAAACTCTTCTTAATGTTCTTGCCAAAAGTGCAACCTTTACAAACACTATCAAAATCAGATTTAATCATGGGCATAATACCTTTCACCATCTTTTGCAATCCGAGTAGCACTTTGAAATGGAGATGACCAAGCATCCTACGCCAAATCTCACAAGGACTGACATATGTTATGGATCATGGCTTGCATGAGATTTCTAGGAACTTTGTAGAGACCTCCCTCTCTAAGTCCAATTACTGATGCATAGTTCAAATTTACATGCTTAGGCCATATGAGCGCTTTGTTGTCCATAAAGATAACTCTGAATCCTTTATCTTCTAGAACCGAAACATATAGGAGGCTCTTCTTCAATCTAGGAACAAACATGATTTAATTAACATGCAGTACATCTCCTGAATCCAACTGAAAAGAAGTGGATCCAACTCCTTGGATCAAATAGGTGGTATTAAGTCCAAGCTCCACCTGACATGAGAATTTATTTTCCTTTAGATCTTTGATAGCGCTCCTATATCCATTCATGTGTTTAGATGTGCCACTATCCACCATACATGCCTTAGCACTAGTGGTAATGGATCCAGATAGGGATGAGACAAGATAGTACTCCTTCCATGTCTCCTGATCATCGAAAGAATTCTTTCTTGTAGGTTCATCTTATGTAGCAGTAGAAGCATGAAACCTACCCTTGAACTTTCCTCTTTGCTTTGCACGACATTCTCTTGCAAAGTGACCCTTCTTATTGCAATTGAAGCATTTGAATTTAGACTTATCAAAGTTATTGTTGTAATCATTTTCCTTTTGATGAGAAAACTTATTGTGAGAAAAGGATTTCTTTCCTCTCTTCATCTGACCCTCAGGAGAAAGGTTCTCTTCTTTGGAGGAAACACATTTGCTTTGGATTCGCCCTTCTTCTTGTAGGCAATCATGCCACAATATTTCAAAGTTTGGTTTCACTTATCGACCATTTATCACATCCAAGAATGTCTCCCATGAAGATGGAAGGCCATCGATAGTAGTCTATATGATATCATTATCATCAACCATCACACCAATGCTCATGAGTTGATATCTCACTTGAGAGATATTTGTGACGAAGGAAGCCACAAATTCGTCCTTTTCCATCTTCATATTTCGAAGCTTGTTCTTCAATGCCCTATTTTAACTGGGCGCCTTCTTCTCATAAATATTTGTCAAAGTGTTGAAGCATTCCTTTTCAGTATTCAATGGAGTAATTACTGGCATCAAATTGTCTTTCACCGTATCATAAATTATCCTCTTTGCTTTAGCTTGATTCTTCTTGAAGTTAGTGCACCCTGCATTAATAGTAAGCTCTTCAAAAGCACTGGATACGTATCCATCCAGGTCAATCTCTTCCAGGATATTCAGAATCCTCGCCTTCCAAGTTTTGAAGTTCAAGTTCCTTCAATTTGGTCTTCCGGTCTTACTGAGATTGAAGTCATTATTCTTCAAGTACTATGCTTACTCAGGATCTAAGTAGGCTCAAGCTTGACTGCTGAACTTATCTCTTTCACATCCTGAGGTCTGATACCATGTTAATTTTTGATCTTTTAATTCAAAAATGCAATAGTACTTGAAATCAAATAACAATCATACACATAAGCAATCACATTCGGCACATGAATTTACACTGGGGAATCCCTCTATGACTTGAGGGATAAAACCCCAACAAAGCCTTCTTTAGTATATTGATAGATAGCAAAGAATTTCTTTTACATTAAGCACCACCGATGCATATATCAAAGTAAGAGAGAAGATGGAAGAATATAATTCAGAATAATATCCCGCACAAAGAAGAGCGCATTGCCTTCAAGAGAGAGGAGAATCCGCTTCACATTGAATTACATAGATCTTGTATAACACACACACACATATTCTTCTCATGATTTGGCTTCTATTTTTATCTTCTGACTTCAGGATGAACTTTCCCTCCATCTGGATGCTAGACCACTTAGTTAGGTGGCTAACTTAAGTGTCATCATGCAAGTGTCGTAACTCAAGTGTCTTCATGCGAGTGTCGCAACTCAAGTGTCGCCATGCAAACACTTAATTAACTAGATCTTCTTTGTTATCACTTAGTTAACTCTTTTAACTGAAGTCTTTCTTGTTAACATCACTGAAGTGAAAAATTCAAGTTCTCCTTTAATTGACTGAAGTCTTCTTTGTTAATATCATTGAAGGTTATCAATTCAAATTCTCTCTTATTTGATTTAAGTCTTTGTCATCACCGAAGTGTGCAAATCGAATTCTCTCTTATCTTATCACATCTTACCTGTATCTCCTGTCTTATCTGCATGGTCCACATGTGCCAAATTAATTAATTTATCATATCAAATGATGTTATAAATGCTGAATGGTCTTGACACTTGATTAAATTCTCTTATCATACTTATGTCTTGTCATATATTGAAGGAAATCTTCCTAGACAACTTTCTACTGTCATACTCATTCTCCAGGTCGACCTAAAATTTTTGTATTCTTGTTGGTGGTAAGATTGAGTGTATATACATTTCCTTGTTTCATTTCCATTACTTACTTCCGCTGTTATAAGGTGTTAAGTTTACACTAGGTTGCATATGAATGCACATTTACTTGCTATATTTAATTGATCTCTTGAGCTAGTTTGTGTCATCATTAGTGACTTACCTTTGCATATGCCTAATTAATGATTTACTGGTATCTCATTGCTATATTGAATATAAGTCTTGTTCTCTAATTGAATGACATTTAAGACATATTTGGATATTGGTTGATGATGATTGGGCAACATAGTCTTTTGATCCTATGTTGGTTACATGCTTACACACTCCCACATTTCATTGAATGATCTAAGTGAAATACATCATTGTTGGACATCATTATTATTAGCAATTGACTCCATGTAGGCACTGGTCTAACTACGAATTGCATAGCAAATATATTTTTCGTGGTTGTCTAACTGTCTTACAGGATTCCATAAGGATACTTCTCCTTGGAGGTTTCGATTTCCAAAGAAGTTAGATCGGTGACCGAGGTGACATTGGGTCACTGATCTTAGTTATGCTTGTTGGGAATTAGCCCTACTAATTTTCCTGGTAACAATTGGGTTTGAAGATATAAAGTAATATCTCCATACCACAGATCAGACATGCTGATGAGAAACAATGATTCATCTGGAAGAGAATCATTGGGCTCAAATTCTACATCGGCACGGGGAAGATCGCAGATAAGCTCGGCAAACACCAGAGACTTTTTAGACTTAGCTTTTTCGAATAGGAGATCAAATTCCTGCAATATCATGATCCAACGTGAATACTTTCCCCCAAGTACCTGGCGTGTCAAAATGTGGTACATGGGGTTTGAATCTGCGATGATGGTGGTGGTGTGAAGCAATATGTAATGTCGAAACTTTTGGACGACAATGACTACCGCGAGAGCGAGCTTCTCAACATGTGAGTAACGAGTTTCGGTGTCAACAAGACCCTTACTTAAGTAATATATCACATGTTCCTGGGCGTTGTTGTCATCAGATACCAAGACCATGGCGATCGTGGTGGCAGAAGCGATAAGATAAAGGATATAATCCTTGTAGTAATTGGGCGGTTGGAGCACAGGGGCGTGCATGATAGCATGTTTGAGACTATCGAAGGATTGTTGCGCTTGATCGTCCCAAATGAAAGGGACGTCTTTCTTGAGTAGTCTCATGTAACCCTGCGTCTTTTATGCGAAATTATAGACAAAACGCCGCAAGTAAGTTGCCTTCCCTTGCAAACTTTGAAGTTCCGTGATGTCAGTAGGAGGTGGGAGAGCGACAATGGCTTCCACCTTCAAGGGATCAATGCGGATCCCATCTTTCGAGACAATGAAACCGAGGAGGCATCCAGACTCGACGCAGAAGATACACTTGTGAGGGTTCAGGTGGATGTTATACCGCCTGCATCTGAGGAATACCACCGTCAGATGATCGATGTGGTACTGACGCTGTCGTGAATGGGCAGGGAGATCGTCCAAGTAGGGTTCCACAAAGTCCTTCACATCATGAAAGGCATATGACATGGCCTGCTGGAATGTGGCACCAATATTTTTGAGACCAAAAGGGAGCTTGAGATAAGCAAATGTCCCCCAAGGACAGATGAAACTATCTTGTGTTGATCAGCCGGGCGGATCTCAATTTGGTTGTAACTGAAAAATCCATCCATAAAAGAGAAAATGACACTTCCATCACAGTTGTCAATGATCTGGTCAATAAAGGGAGTCGGGTAATTGTCCTTAGGACAAGCCTTGTTGAGATCCCGATAATCGATGGAGACACGAATGGTACCCTGCTTTTTAGCTACAGGGACGACGTTTGAGACCCATTTGGTGAGTGGGACAGGGTAGATGAAACCAACCTTTAAGAGCTTTTCAATCTCTGCCTTGATTGCCGTAGTCTTTCAAGGGTGTACTGGTCGCAACTTTTGCTGGACTGGTTTAGTATCAGGATAGGTATGAATTGTGTGTGAAACAATAGCGGGGTCTATCCCGGGCATCTCCTTGTAGGTCCAAGCAAACACGTCTCGAAATTGCTTGAACAAGGCCACGAACGTTGTAATCTCTTCAAGGGAACACTTCTGGCCTAAACGAATATGTTCCACTACACCAGGAGTAACCGATATGTTGACCGAAATGGTAGGTTCAATGTTGGCCTAGTTGCCTTCAAAATTTGTTTGACATGTGAGTATTGGGGACTGAGGGCAAGGGTGGACATCCGGTGTAAAGATGGTGGTGATGTTATTCTCTATGTTGATGTATATGTAACTTTGGAATGTATTTCATATATGTATGTTGTATGTACTCCTATAGAGATGGTATTATTCCTCTATACGGAAGTGTCGTCATTTATATTGTAAATGTCGTAACTTATACTTGATGGGTTATTAGACCACCCTATTGGGGGTCGGCCATGTGGGTCGAAGGGTTATTAGACCACCCTATTGGGGGTCGGCCATGTGGGTCGAAGGGTTATTAGACCACCCTATTGGGGGTCGGCCCAGTCAGGATTATGTTATGTGGTTAAGTTCGAGCCTACATGATTTATGTAAAAGGCAAGTCAAGTCAAGTATAAATAGAGTGCGGGAGGCACACTATTTGATCACTCACTTCTCACTCATGCACTCAAGGAGGAGTGGCGCACTTATGGAGGAGGAGGATCTGCTGCTAGGATATGTCTATCTCTTGGTTGTATCATTTCTCTATCTATCTCTGAGGAAGTTATTGGGGTTTTTCACCTTTATGGTTTTCCCCAAGTAAATCTTTGTGTCTCTTGTGTGCTTGCATTATTGACTCCATGATTGATATGCTGTAGATATGCTGTACATGTTGTTCTCTCAGTTAAGATCCTTGATCAGATTGAAGTAAATTCTGAAAATTTAACATGGTATCATAGCTATCCTGAAAGAAGGCATGATATGGCATGTATGACACTTGTTGCACTTACGATGCTAGGGCTTGATATAGCAAAAACCAGTCATTGTAGAACTTTCGCTATAAATCCGTTTTGGCGAAGTTTTCGGATCTGAAATCTTTACAGGTCGAAGATTAAATCCCCATGTACCTTGTGTCCAAATTACAACCTCTAATTCGTTGTACTTTGTGATTTATGATCTGTACAATATAGGGTTTTTGCCTCTTCCAGATCTGAGTCAAAATCAGGTGACCTTGGGAAAAAGGTCATAACTTGGGCTAGGAAGATCCAAATGAAATTTCGTCAAAAGTGACAGGTAGTACACAGACTGTAATATCTCAGGAAAATTTTTCAAAGGCCGAAGTTGAACCAGTGACATGTGGCACGCTGTACAAGTTCGCTCTCCTGTATTATCCCATAAACAGGTCATGTTGCGACACTTGGCATAACTCTCTCTCAGAGAATCCAATTGACGTTAGACCTGTCAGGATGGAAAGATAACAGGTCAGGCTATCTCAAGAAAAAATTTTAGAGGCCAAACTTGAAAAAGTGACACGTGGCACGCCGTACAAGTTCGCTCTCCTGTATTATCCCATAAACAGGTCACGTTGCGACACTTGGCATAACTCTCTCTCAGAGAATCCAATTGAGGTCAGACCTGTCAGGATGGAAAAATGGCAGGTCGGGCTATCTCAGAAAACTTTTTCAAACCCTGTGGATCAAAAATTTTGGAGGTACACCAGAAACAATCAGGTACATATTTCTGTAAAAAACAGAATTATTTTTTAGTACCTTCATTCATGGCTTCCGGAATTTAGGGCTTCGGAGAAAGTTGGAATTTTTGTAATCAGAGACCACGGCTGGATGCTACGCATCAAAATAAAAATTTAGAGACCAAGATCAGAATTTTTGGTTGGGAAGAAGGCCGGGCTTGATCAGACCCTAGTTCGGGACTTTGATCAGAAAAGTGGAAAATTAGGGCGTCTGCAAAAATGGGAATTTTTGAAATCTGTGACCACGGCTGGAAGCTCCTCATAAAAATAGAAGCTTAGAGCTTTGAATCAAACCTTTTGATGGGGCAGAAGAGTGGGCTTCACCAAACCCCATTTCGGGGTCACGTCCAATGAATCCGGAAGTTTCAAAGGAAAATTTGAGGAGTGAAACTTTGCAGTTTTCAAATTCTGAATATACCAGCTTGATCAGCTCATCAAGGCGCATATCTCTATCCTTTCGGAAGTTTGAAATTCAAAGTTTGAATTTTTGGGGTTTCTCTGACAACCCCATATCCAGCTCCAGGTCCAGTTCTTGCAAATCAAGTGGATTGGGTTAATCCTGGAAGAAGATGGATTGATCATCTGCATAAGTGAAGAAGTTCCTGTTTCAGAGGGAGATGAGGCTAAGGCCTTACATAAGAATATTTCAAGCGATCTCGACAGGTATGACTCATCGAGGTATGTTTCGATATTTGTTCATGATTAAGTTTATGGTATGTTTGTCTTCATGTTATTACAGTTAGTACAATCTTGATTTTAGATTTGTTGTATCACCTTAACAAAATTATGAATGCATGATAGAAGACATTCATTGGTTAGGGTGTTGACACTTATGATTGTACTAATGCATTATGGTGTTGTATGGTGTTGTATGAGGTTTATGTTGTCTGCTAACATAAAAGGTACACCAAGAAAGACAAATCATGTTCTACTTCAAGAACATATGATCATGGGGACATGAAGACAAGGATTCATCCATTGTCATGGATCACATAGAAGATCTACTTTCGAGGTATGTATAACTTGTTTCTACAATGGTTAACTTATGAGACATGCAGGTTACTAGCACAAGTCACTGAAGAGAACCAGAAGACATTATGCGGGTATATTAGACATAACTAGCTAGCATGCTAATCCAGGGATCGAGAATGTATATAAGTTCAAGGACATGTAATCCAGGAAGCAAAGATCAAGAGGGAGCACACTGCAGTAGTTTCTACAAGGATGTATATATTCAGAGGGAGTTGACCACTTCTCACAATCCACATCAGAATGGAGTTGCAAAGATTCAGAGGGAGTCCACCCAACAAACAAACAAAGATAAGTATTTGAATTGTCATTACTTGCATATTTTATTGTTTAAATAATACTGTTCAATCATGTATATACTGATTTT
This sequence comes from Larix kaempferi, assembly GCA_027924585.1. NCBI lineage: Eukaryota > Viridiplantae > Streptophyta > Pinopsida > Pinales > Pinaceae > Larix > Larix kaempferi. Next base: position 5,379,808 of record BSBM01000034.1, read on the forward strand.
CCTAGAATTAGGTTGTGTATTATGCATATTACAATAGTTGCATTGATGAACAGTATACTACTAATTTGCATGGGTAAGTAGCCTATGGCACTGTACAACATTCCATTGCTACTTATCTAGAATGAAACCTCTTTGCTGACATGTTGGGAGTTGTGCACACTCTTAACAATGTTCTGGTAGAGATTGGAAGGCATCTAGAAAGTTACGGGATATGGATAAATGTTGTATTGAAGCATTGGCTAAGTTAATTGCATGACTGTATGACATATTTCTTTATGTGTAAGAAGTTGTTCTGAAAACTATGAGATGTTTTCTAATCATGCAATTTAACTTGTTGTGTAGGAAAGATCGTATGCCATCTCCTACAAAAGAAGAACTACAACATTTGTTCAGCAACAAAATTATCTATTGAAGATATTGAAGTTCCCAGGATATGGGAAGAATGCCATGATCCATCGATCATGAAGAATGATGTTTGGGATGTAGTCCCAAGACCTAAAGGGAAGTTTGTTATGACTTCCATATGGATCTATCAAGATCAAGCATGCTGCAGACGGCAGCATAGAGAAATATAAAAGTGATGAAATAGAAGATACACCAGATGGATTTCAAGACAGCTTTCTTGAATGGTGTAGTTGAAGAAGAAGTGTATGTGGAGCAGCCACCTGGTTCTGAGACACATGACAGGAAATCATATATGTGCAGAACTTGGTATGGTAGGATAGGCAGCTTTCTATCCAGTTTGGTCTTTACCAAGAGTAAAGCAGGTTCCAACCTTTACTACAAGGTTGAGGAAGGCAATCCAGTGATACTACTATGTGGATGACCTTTTTGTATCAGGAGAGGATAGATTGATTGCCAACACACAGCGGAAGCTTGCTGCCGAGTTCAAGTTGAGGAACTTGGGGATGATGCACTATTTGTTTTTGGCATGGAGGTGTGGCAAAGTGATGGAATCTTCCTTGGACAAGGGAAGTATGCAGTAGAGATCCTGAAGAGGTTCGGGATGATGGACTGCAAGGCCATGGCCACACGCATGGCATCGAATTTGAAGCTTCTATGTGATGCTTCATCTGAGCTGGTTGATGTCTCTATGTATCGTTAGATGATTGGGTCCTTGATGTACTTGACGAACACAAGACCAGACATTTGCTTTGCTGTGAACACATTGAGTCAGTTCCTGACAGATCTGAGGAGTGTTCACCTGGTTGCTTTATAGCATGTTTTGAGGTACCTGAAGGGTATAGTGGATTATGGGCTCAAGTATGAGGCAAATCAAAAGTTTAACCTGCAGGGTTATGTTGATTTAGATTGGATTGGCAATGCTGCAGATAGAAAGAACACATCTGGGTGCTAGTTCAGTATGGGATCAGGTGTGATCTCTTGGTTTAGCAGGAAGCAGTCCTGCGTAGCATTGAGTACAGCTGAGGCAGAGTATGTTGCAGCCTGTTCAGCTAGTTGTGAGGCAGTATGGCTACGGAAGCTACTGTCTGAGTTATTTGATCTCCCATTGGAGGCTACTGGTATCTTCTGTGATAACCAAAGTTGTGTGAAGCTGTCCGAGAACCCAGTGTTTCATGACAGGTCGAAACACATAGAGATCAAATATCACTATATCAGGGATATGGTGCAGAGAGGAGCTGTGAAGCTCCTGTATGTTGCGACGGACAAGCAGATTGCAGATGTGCTGACAAAGCCACTAGCCAGGGTGAAGTTCGAGTACTTCAGAGAGAGGCTTGGCATTCTTCAGATCGAGGACACTTCGAGGACGAAGTGATGGACACATTTGCTGAAGCCATTCCAAGCATGTTGGAAGAAGGATCCTTCACATGGCTGTGGATGTAGGCGCTGGATGATGAGAATCAGGATGATGTTCTGGTTTCTGCTTGGATATGATCAGTTGGATCATTTTTACGTATGTATGTATGCATCATGTTGGATGCTGGATATGATCAGTTGGATCATTTATATGTATGTACGCATCATGTTGGATGCTGGATATGATCGATTGGATCATGTGTATGTATTTTTGTATATGCATCATGTTGGATGCTTGGACCATGTATCTGTATATGTATCAGGTGGATACATTGTATGATCAGGTGGATCATGTATGGTGATATGTATCATGTATTTGTATTTGTATCAGGTGGATACATTGTATGATCAAGTGGATCATGTATGATGATATGTATCAGGTAGATACTTGGTATGCATCAGGTAGATGCATTGTATGATCAAGATGATCATGGATGACGAGCTTCAGGATGTTGCTCCAGATGACATGCAGCAGGATGTTGTAGTGATGATGATCAGGATGATCATGTGTACATCAGGATGATTTATGGTGAGTATCAGGTTGATACTCTATGACCGTGGATCAGGTTGTGTAGATGAGCATATAATTCGTTGCCCTGGGAGATTTGCAGATAGTCTTTCGAGGTTTTGCCTATGGCATGTAATTCGGTGCCCTGGGATATCTGGCAAATGCTCTTTCGAGGTTTTGCTCTGGGAGGACATATAATTCGTTGCCTTGGGAGATTTGCAGATAGTCTTATGAGGTTTTGCCTATGGCATGTAATTCGTTGCCTTGGGATATCTGGCAGATGCTCTTTCGAGGTTTTTTCCTATGGCATATAATTCGTGTCCCTGGGAGATCCGATAGGTTGGGCTGTGTGCCCGTAATCAGTCCTGGGATTCTCTTGCGAGGTTTTGCCATGACCACATGTAATTCGTGCCCTGGGAGATCCTATAGGTAGAGCTGTGTGCTCGTAACAGCCTGGGATGCTCTTGCGAGGTTTTGTGGTGACCACATGTAATTCATGCCCTGGGAGATCCTATAGGTAGAGCTGTGTGCTCGTAACAGCCTGGGATGCTCTTGAGAGGTTTTGTGGTGAGGTCACATATAATATGGCCCTGGGAGATCTGCAGATAGTCTTTCGAGGTTTTGCCTATGGCATGTAATTCGTTGCCCTGGGATATCTGGCAGATGCTCTTTCGAGGTTTTGTGACGCACGTAATAAGTCCTGAGGATTCCATAGTATGGCCAGTGATGATGAAGACCTGCAGGTGGTGGGCCTACATCCAGTATGAAAAAGGACTGGCTCTGTAGAACTTCTTATGACGAGTAGATTCAGAGATTGATTGAGATAGCAGCAGCAGTGACGATGATGATGACTCGATGACAATTATCCAGTGACGATGATCCAGAGAAAATGACTTGTGCTAGAAGACCTGTGCTGAGAAATACCTTCCTAGTTAAGAGGGAGTGTTGATGTATATGTAACTTCGAAATGTATTTCATATATGTATGTTGTATGTACTCCTATAGAGATGGTATTATTCCTCTATACGGAAGTGTCGTCATTTATATTGTAAATGTTGTAACTTATACTTGACGGGTTATTAGATCACCCTATTGGGGGTCGGCCATGTGGGTCGAAGGGTTATTAGACCACCCTATTGGGGGTTGGCCCAGTCAGCATTATGTTATGTGGTTACGTTCGAGCCTACATGATTTATGTAAAAGGCAAGTCAAGTCAAGTATAAATAGAGTGCGGGAGGCACTCTATTTGATCACTCACTTCTCACTCATGCACTCAAGGAGGAGTGGCGCACTTATGGAGGAGGAGGATCTGCTGCTAGGATGTGTCTATCTCTTGGTTGTATCATTGCTCTATCTATCTCTGAGGAAGTTATTGGGGTTTTTCACCTTCATGGTTTTCCCCAAGTAAATCTTTGTGTCTCTTGTGTGCTTGCATTATTGACTCCATGATTGATATGTTGTAGATATGCTGTACATGTTGTTCTCTCAGTTAAGATCCTTGATCAGATTGAAGTAAATTCTGAAAATTTAACACTCTACAGTATCTAATGGGGGAAGGAAAGACGATCGATGATGGAGGTCTTCCCACGGAGGGTCATCCGCACTCATGATTTCCATAATGGACTCGTCAGAATGGAAATTCTGGGGCAGAGGATCGGGTAGGGATGATGTCCGCTGTAGAGAATAGGACATGGAGGCCACAGCTAAGTGGTTCTCGGATGCTGACTGGATAGCCTCATCAGTGAGTTCAACGGGTGAAAGAGGCACGGTGTCTCCAATCAGGTGTGCAGTGGTTTCATCAGGTACAAGCCATTGATCAGTAGAGTTGGGGATAGATGAAAACCTGGAGGAGATCATGTTCACCGTGGCAACATGATTAGGGGGATCCGAGGTTGGAAAGACGCCCATAAGGGATGAGTCCTTTATGAGGCCGACCCCCATGCTCTCATATAACTGTGAAGATTGTCTAAGTAATGGAACATTATCGCCGGGATGAGTAGCAGTGTTAGGTGTACAGAAATCCAGTTGGTCGACAGTGACAATTCGGCCTTGGTGGGGGAATTGTACTATGCGGAAGACAGATGATGCAACCGCAGTCATTGCGTAAAACCAATTACGACCAAGCAGAATATTATAATCTAACGGGGCGGCGACCACTTCCACGTTAATGGTTGCGGTCTTACCCCCCAATTCGACTGCTAAGGCTTGTAACAACCCATGAGGTTGAAAGCCACGTCCGTCGAATGCTTTCAAGGTGGTGGGAGAACGATTCAACTCGGGAGAGCCAATGGCTCTCCAACACGAGATCGACATGACCGAGGTAGAGTCACCTTCGTCCAAAACGGTGCGATGGATTGTCTTCCCAGCAATGTTTGTAGTAACTTGAAATTCCAACTGATGGGAAAGCCTCGGCTTAAAGTACTCAAGCCGGAACATGATGGTATTAGAAGAATCTGGATCAATCACTCTGCTGGATCAATCACTCTGATGGCAGCGAGGAGAGTCTTGCGTTGGTTAGGGCAGTTCTGCAAGACCTCGAGCATCAACATAGCACAAGGAGCTTGTGCTAGGTCCTATACAATATTATAGTTTTGAGCTGCCTGAGCATTGGGATTGAAGAAGACTCTTCGAATTGTGCTCTTGGGCGGACGCAACACTGACTCTAAAGAGGGCTTCTCAATGGTGAGAGAAGCGTGCAGTACGGTGACGTTGGGAATGGAAGTGGAAGATTTTTCAGTATTACTTCCAACGGGTTCCTTCAGAGGGACAGAGTCATATGAACGGGAACGTGTGTTCAAGTTGACGGTCTCACTATGCATCATGAGAACATGCGCGGTGGAGGATGCCTCTCCTCGGGAAGGAGAGGTTTGTGCGATCAGCTTGTTATCACCTAAACTGTAGTTACCCCTATGGATGGATCCAGTCATGGATGGCAATAGGGAAGGGCAACTCAAAAGGTGCAACCACGATCACCTCGACCTCCAGTATATGGTTGTCACGCCAGTCGAGGCAACCTTCGCTTTATGTTATCTACCCCAGACAACAAAGGGGGAGACCCGATCTACTCCCGACGGGAGAGATCAAAACCAAGACACCAAATCAGGGTATTTCTAAGTGAAGTTAGGTGTATGGTTTATCCTAGACCTAAGGATGAAGTCACAAGCCAAGTGAGGGGTTTAATAGGTATTGCTTTGGTTCATAGTTGATGTGAGAGTGACTTGCAATGTTTGAAGGGAGATCTAGGATTAGTGTACTAGTTCAATGTTGGAAGACCCACTGCCTTGGGAACCGTGTCCACTGCAGGGTAGTTTATGGGTGAATTGGGGCTAACTAGTACAAGTGACAAGTTTGACCATGATACATGATGGCATCAAGGGTTTGGTTCACCACACTAAGGTCAAACCACAAGTTAATCCAACCATCTAGGAAAGTTGAATTGACTTGGAGAGTAACCAGTGCCTTGGGAATTGGGATAATGGAGTCAAAGTTGGGTTGACTTGTGGTTGAGGACTCCTATAGCATGAGACAAGTGGGCAATAAAGGTCTTGATGGATAAGTAGGTCTAGATCTAGGTTTAACCCAAGTGGACCACAATCCCTTAAAACAAGGAATGCTATCCCCAAGGCAAGATCTGACAAAGTGACACACTAGCCCTAGGTTTTGAATTATTCCGGTTCCAAATCTCCAAAAATCTCAAGTACCCAGTTCCTAGAAGTGAGTGAACTCACTTCTCCAAGGTGGTGCGACTTTACCCAAGGAGGCTGAAAAGGTGGGTTAGGTGGGTCAAGACAAGTCCGATGGCATCCAAACTTTAGATCCGGATAGGTTAGTCAAGTAGGAGTATGGATCTATAATTTCACGACAATCCGACGGCTAGATCTTACTAGATCTGAGTTTAAGTACACCTAATGGTCCAAAATGGGGATTAAATCCCTTAAAATGTGGAAAAGGGCCCACAAGGTGAATTTCAGAAAAGTAACAATATGGGTGTATGTTATTTGATGTGTAGATTATGGATAAAGCGAGATCTCAAACACCCACCACCTAGATCTAGGTCAACTCACAACCACTAGGAAGTGCGCCTTGCTTGGGAGAAGCTAAGTTGGCTTGGGAAGGGGATCAAACGGAAGCCAATCCTCACCATACTCTAGATCCGGGATGCCGTGGATGCTATAGAGGTGGGTTTTCAATATTATGCCCAACAACCAACTAGATCCAAGTAGATCTGAGAAAATGTAAAATGGGGGTTTTGAAATATTTAGGGTTTTAACAATTTATGAGCTATGTCAATGGATTGGATAAAGGAAAGAGAAACAAACCTGTGGATCTTACCTGGGTAACCTTGTAGATGCCTTGATGATGATGATCTATGCAAACCCAATCAATTTGAGAAGCTTTGAGGTAGTTTTCTATGCAAGTCGATTTGATCCAAGAAGCCAATGCGCCCTCTCTCCTGCACAACAAACGTCAACAATATCAGATTTGATGCATCAAGAGATAAGACTAATGCCATAGGAGAAGTAACAGAAAGATAGCATAGATCACAATGAAGCTAATGATAACCCCCTGATACAAGCGAATGCCAAGAAAGTCGATTTGAAGAAGCCTTGCAAAATCGCCCTTGTTGAAGTCGCCCTCCTGTAGACAAACAATGATTTCCAAAAAAAGATAGATCTTACCACAATTTCCAAATGCTAAGTTGCAATAGACTTTCCAATCACCATCTAAGAACACCAGATGCAAAGGAGACCACAAGAATTTCCACAAGAATATTTTTCTATACCAATAATCCCAGAGCCAAAGACCCCTTACAATGAGAAGCTCTCTCCTTTAAATAGGAAGGAGAGGCATCAAAACCCTAACCACTTTTTGAATGAGTGGCTAAGATTAAAAGATACAAATGTCTAATCAATGGTTGAGATGAGCTCAACAATAAAATACATGGATCACAAATAAAATATTATGTGAGTGGACAAAAATCGCCCTAGAAGAGGGGAATCCCACCAAATCATGATGACAAAATATCATAAGAGGCTTATGGTGGGTCCAAGGGGTAATTTTATCCCTCCTTGGTCAATCCCCATAGCACAATAACCATTAAATAATCATGAATGTACCAAATCGTGCCTCCATAGTCAAATCGTAGGCCTCAAAAAGACCTCAGAAATCCACAGAAAGTGCCATAAGTGATGGATGCGGGCCCCGATGAAGCTGAAACTATTGGAGAAGGTGTGGAAGACCCCGATCTATCATCACTGATCATCCCATGCCATAAATTTGCCTCAGTAGCCCAAATCGATTTCCTCAATAGCCATTTCTACCAATCCTGAAATGCCTCAGGAAGCGTGAAACTACCCCAAACTGCCTCCTGGAGTGCCTGCGCTGTCAAGGTGAGGGCACCAGTGTGTCCGGGAGGGGGGTAATATGGTAAAAACAAGTGGCTGGACCACCCCCTCCATTATCAGCGCCCTAGGTCAACCGGATAAAAATCACATCTGCTCTGACAGGGCCTCAAACAGACCAAAACTGCACTGGGACAGCCTACTGAGGCTCAATCATCACTGTAAGTGCCCGGAACTGAAAACAAACTGTCTCATTGGACTCAGAAGGTCCAAATCCATCCAAGATGTGTACTCATACACCATATGAGTCTCTGCATAATCAAAATAAATATCCAATATACCGGAACAGGGCCAATAATAATAATCTGTAAATGACCAAACACTGTTGTAAACCAAGAATCATCATCATAACCCTGTAGCTGCTGCATAGAATCATCATGTATGTGTACATAGAACATATATCATCTATCCATATCATCATAAGGTCCAACATCTCATGTCCCATGGTGCTCCATGGTCAAACTAGGTCTAACCAAGACCAAATATAACTCAGACCATCATCCAAGGCTGCTGCAAAGTGTCAAGGTTAATACATGCTCTACAACTTATTCAAATAACAATTATAACATAGAGTAATCATAACTGGCGATCTAAATCCAAATATATAGTGTCATTAATTATTATTATTACTCATACTAGACTTTCAAGATCATACTCAGTTCATAGTTGTGATCAATTTGCTAGTGAAGGGTGAAGGCTGAAATAATTGGCTAGGCTAAGGGATGACTTGACTGAATTGACTTTGTGACACTTTGGCAAGGGAAAGGGAATACACACCATAGTATATACTGAATGAGCAATAACACAGGGAATGGCGGTGTCTCACAAATGGATGAGTTGTTTAAAGAGGGTTTATTCACCTTCACAGATGCGCACAATCCATAATACAAATAAGGCCAGCAATTGTTTTGATATAGCATTTAAGTTCCATTGCTTTTTGGGCCTGACGTTTCCATAGCCTTGATCTATGTGTGTTTATAAACACATTGCATAGATTTACATTTATTTTAGGCTTCCTGCTGCAGGTGTGTTTTTAAGGCACTTGTTTACCTGAGCACTTCTAGGTGTGTCATGGACAGCTTGTTTACCTAGGTATTTATTTTCCAAAAGATATAACATTTTATTTTCATGGCCATTTTCATTTGGCATGCCTCTCATTCATGTGTGTTTAGAAACACATTGCATGAATGGGCTTTTCATACAAGATATAGCATTTTATTTTTCCAGATTTTGTATTCATGGCAGCACCAAAAGTTTCAGGTTTAGCCAACACAACTTTAGTGACTAGGGGGAATTCCAAGGAACTCCAACTCACCATAGGTAAGTTTTGTCACCAACTCAGAGCCGAGACACAATAAACAAGGAAGCTCATCCAATACAGAGGCTACAGTGGGGAGAAGTCCTCCATGCCACTAGTCAAGTAGTAAGTCGGGGTGATAATCTAAAAGGTAGGCCATGGATGGATGAAGACAATGAAATGATGGAGCCAAAACTAGCAAGCCAAGGTATGGTGGAATGATCACCTCTATTTTCCCTAAGGAGGGTACATACCAATGAGTATGAATAGTGAACTTCTAAGTCTGAGTAGGGACAATAAAATATATATAATAGATCAACCAGGTCCAAATATCTATATGATCGCCAGATCATGACACTAAGTGCTAAGACATGCTATAAGAATAAGTATAAAAGCAATCTAACCATAACACCATGATATACCTGCTGAGTCATATACCTGAAAGCTCGTCAACCTGTACCATCATCTGTCCATCAAAACTGCTGCTGCAACTCTGGGCACTACTGACTGCTCTATACCAATGGTATAATGGCTATATCGGTCATCTCTCTGAGTGTCCCGAGACTCAGTCATGGCATGGGGAATACAACTGCTGTCCACAATCTGATAGTGATCCAATATAGATGCTCATCTTAGCATCTCAAATGTAGGGGAACTGTCTGAATAGTGTACTGGCATCAGAAAAATAACGTATGGTAGCCCGGCTACTATAAATGTGATAACACAGCTGTTGGTTCTGAGTGGGGAAGGCATCGTGGAGAACTGCGGTAGTAGAGTTTCCTTTGAGAAACTTCTGCACTTCGTCTCGGTGGGGACATTCTTTTGAAAAAATGTCTCCACCACACAGCAAACAAGGATACTTCAACTTCCTATTTTGTTTGGTGTCTTTGGGGGTGGGCTTGGGCTCTTGTTGGTAAGAAGATTTCTTAGGCTTCCCTTTGTTTTTCTTCTTACCACTGGATTTCTGAGATGAAGCTGATTGCACAGAATTCACCTTTTTGGTGGAGGCAGGAGCAGTGGACTTGGTAGTGATGTGGCCAACCTGTGGTGGTGATGGGGAAGAACCTTGGGGGTTTGACGAGCCACTAGATTGAATAGAAGGCTGGGAGGTAAGGGAACCAATGATTCCATCGCCCCATGGTCCCTTGGGTGGTTTCGCAGGGTCATACGTAGGGTGAGGTGCGTTAGGAACAATTTCATACAATGTGCAGGATTGAGCATAGACCAAGTCTAAGTCATGGGCACAGGAAATAGCCTGTTCCTCGGTGACGACCCCTCCTATAGCTACGTCTCGAGCTATGACAGGTAAAAGTGACTTTGTAAACCAGTCAGCTAAGAGTTGGTCCAGAATATGAACCTTAATAAGACATCGTCTCCGCCGCCATTCATGGATATGATCTGAAATATGAGTGGCAGTGCTCTAGCGAAGGGAGGTCAATAAGTCCGTATCAGTCTCATAGCGGATGGGTAACTAGAAGTGGGTAAAAAACGACATAGCTAGAGAGCGGAAATCTGGGAAAGAATTGGGTGGTACTTCAATATACCACTTGGTAGCTGGGCCGATGAGAGTCCGTTGAAATAACCTAAGACGGATCGAGTTGTCCATCAAGGAGTTGGATGAACACCATAAATGGTATGTCATCACATGGTTTTTTGGATCCTCACTAGGCTTGCCATCAAATTTGGGAATATCTGATGGTAGTTTCACCGGAATAGGTGGCCAATTATGTCCGTGGAAGATGGGGTCATTAGTTAGATGAGACGGGTTGGGTAAGTCCAATGTAGCCAAAAGGGCAGTTGTTGGTTCGACTACGGGTACTGATAGTATTGGTATGGCATGTATGGACTAGTGGGACCTTCCATCGACTGGTTGTAAGGTGTCCCTGGAGGGAATTGACTGTAAGGGGGTGTGCCGCCCAGACCATATGTGGGTCCACTGCCATAATAAGGTGGTCCATTACCATAATAAGGTGGTCTGTTACCATAAGGTGGGGGTCCGCCACCACCGCCGGGAGGGGGTGGGCTGCCTCCAAATGGGGGAGGTCCGCTGCCGCCACCGAGATAGGATGGACCTCCACCGCCTCCACCGGGATAATGTAGACCTCCACCGCCTCCGTCAGGAGGAGGTGGTGTTCCAATGCCGCCGCTGGAAGGGGAAGGGCCGCCTCCTCCACCTCCACCAGGATAGGATGGTCCTCCACCACTGCGACCAGGATGGGATGGTCCTCCACCACCACCACCAGGATGGGATGGTCCTTCACCACCACCACCACCACTAGGATGGGATGGTCCTCCACCATAAGGTGGGGGTCTGCCACCATCGAGGGGGGTGGCCCTCTGCCTCTTCCTGAAGGGGGAGGGCCTCCACCTCCATCGACAGGGGGGGTGGGCCATGGTTGCCAAAGTGAGGTGGTCCTCCGCTAGAAGGTAGAGGTCTGCCTCCTCCGGAATTGTGTATGGGCTCGCCGCCTCCGATGGGAGGTGGGGGTGGACCAAACGGGGGTGGTGGGACTATAGGTGGGGGTCCATGTTGTAAAACATTTTGCTGCCCCCATAGAGTGTATGGGTTTCTGGGATAAGGTATCCCATAGAGTGCATTTACGGGATTGAGTTGTCCCGACATAGGGTTAAGATAACCTGGATAAGCTTGACTCCATGGCTATTGAATTACATTGGATGGTCCCCCAACATGGGATAATCCCGTGGTGGAAGGTCCGACAGGTAAGGAATTTCCAACGGAAGGACCAATGGGAACTCCTCCTCCAGTATTATGGTGAGGAGATGGGGGTTGCCCCCCAGCAACAACTTGCTGACCACTAATCAAAGGTTGACCCAATACGGGTTGTTTATTATCTACTACAGGAATAACATTACTTGTAAGGAAGGTAGGGGGTAAAGAGTATCCTCCCCGCGAGTTTGGGGGTGGGGGAGGAATGGGTAACGTAACCGCGGTAGTAACAGGTTTGTTGGATTGTTGTCCTTCAATAGGTTGAGTCGTTTGAGGTATATAACTGGTCTCATGTCTAGGGGGAATATGTGCAAGAGTTGAGGGTTGACCAGATTCAGAAGTGGTCATGTGTTGGGTGGATGATTCCGGCGAGTCAAAAGATGAATAACAACTTGGGATTGGTTGATAAGGAGGTAACGTCGGGTCTTCAGCCCTCCGTAAAAGACTCTGTCTTCGAAACCCCTTAGCCATAGCATGTAATCGAGTCAACTGCTCACGATAAGGTGCTAGAGGGTCGTCAGGAGTAGTCCCACTGGGTGGGGAAGCAATGGAAAAATGGGCCACTGGGTGGCTTAGAGAGGATGTCCAAAAAGCTGCAGTTGGACCAACAGGGTCGTCCTGGGGTGGATTTAACCATTCCATCGATCCAGGCTCTCCCGGTAACACGGGAGGTGTGTCTTGTGAAGTGGAAGTTTGCACCTCTTCACCCTGTGGGGGGTTGGAGGCAGGTGAATCTGGAGGGAACATATGTGCTCCAATATTCAAAGTAGGGTTTTCTACTTCAGGTGACACGACCGTGGTGCGTGGGTCCAGTCTTACCTTCGAAATTACCTCCAGGTTAAGGGGATATTCGGGTGGTAAGTTCAAACTTCTGCGAGACCGTCTCCAAAGAAAGTCAGCCAGAGTGACTGAAACATAGTTTCTCCTAGGGTAATCTAAACAAAAGAAAAGCAATCCAGAAAAACCTACACAAATTAAGGCCGAAAGCAAACTTATGTGATGGGTATGGATTCAAAAGTCTGGAACGTCACAGGATTATCAAGGCTTCGCAACTCGCTATATACCACAGGGTCCAACAGTAAAACGCGACAAGGAGGATTGGGACTGTACCCTTGCCTGAATACCCAACTACCTGGACGGCACATGCGTAGTAATCTCCCCGAGTGTTGTTCTTGGTGTATTGCTCTGCCAAGATGGCCAAATGGATAGCTCAGTTGGTTTCAGGAATCCTAATGGTGTCTCCTGATATACTCAAAGTACGCGGGATCTCAAATCCGTAGTGGTGCTGTCTAATGCACAACCGTACGACACAAGACCTTCTTATATACTACCGAGTACGTGAAACACCTTTCTATATACACCAAGTACGTGAAACACCTTTTGATATACCCCAAGTACGTGAAGTACTTGGTGGGTATGTGAAAGAGCTTCGATATACCTGGTTGGTACGTGAAAGAGCTTCGATATACCAGTTGGTACGTGGAAGACTACAATACCCCCGGAATACAGTGCTGGCAAATAACAACAGATACCACGTTTTATGACGCCGAAACACGTCTCTAACTTAACACACAAGTTGTTAGCTTTTTAGCTCGGAAGGCACTTCGCATAATTTTATCTTGTATGCGGAAGTGACCTTGCATTTACATTACCTAGGCACTTGACTTTTTTAAAGTTGTAATAAAGTGGCTCTTTTTATTAAGTGAGTTTTATGTAATGTTCCAAGTCCATTATAAAGCGATTTTTTATAAAGTGACTTTATGAAGTAAAAGTGCACATATTTCATAAAGTAAAAATACTTTATTAAAAAATTATAAGTGAATTATTTTGGAGGGAATGACTTTCATCCCTTGATCTTGTCAAATCAAGATTAGATCTTAACCATTGGATTTAGGGATTGGGAAGGTGAAAAGTCACTTTCATGTTATAAGAGCAAGCCTTGGGCAATGTGCAAAGACACAGTTTTCAAGAGAGTCTTTTTCAAGAGATTAAGCATTTGGCATTTCTAAGTTGTTTGAGAGAGAGAGAGCAGTTCTCTAGTGGCTCAAATTCCTAGGAGAGGAATTTTTCTGGAGGTGGCTCGAATCCCAAGGCAGCTCTGCTGCGTTTTTATTTCTGGCACGTTTTCGAGAAAGTTGATGAGCATAGATTTTGAGGGACTACACACAGTTTGAGATCTTTTTATTTTTATTTTATTTATTTATTTATTATTATTATTATTATTATTATTATTTTCTTTCTGCACAGTCTGTACAATCGTACGGTGGCACGGTTTTTGAGGTGTTGCGTGGGACGGATTTCAAGTTACTGCTGGGCACAAATTTCGAGGTACTGTTGGGCACTATTTTCGAGGTGCTGTACAATCATTAAATTCTACATTAAATGCTGCTGTAACTCAGTTTTTATGTTTGAAAATGCTTAATGAAAATTTCTCTTGAACTGGTTTTCCCCAGGGGGGGGTTTTCCAGGGTCTGTTTTGACGGAATATCACTGTGCATTACAATTTCAGATTGCTGTTCTATTTGTTTTTCCACTGCTTAACTATCTCAGCATAAGTGTTTCAGCTTGTTGTTCATTTTTTAAGTGTCTGCAAATTTCATTTAATTAGTGACTATATAAGTCTGAAATCTGGGTTTTTGCTGGGTGGTTCATTGGCTTTTAAAAGCCTGATTTTTAACATGGTATCATAGCTAGTGCTTTGAGATTACAGTTAATTGTTGGTGCAGCAGTGATATTGAGTTGTTGGAATTTTTTTTAACAACTTGTGCATTGGAAAAATCTATCTGCAAGGGTGTTGCAGGTGTTGGGGCAGATTGTGTTTATTCTTTTTTTTGCAGCAAAGAAGATGGCTGGTTGCATCAGATTTGAGGACCTATTGGATGGCATTTCGAACTACTTGCAATGGAAAGTCAAAATGAGTGTTATACTTAAAGAGAACAGATTGTGGGTAAATGTCAGCACCGTAGTAATTCCTCCCACTTCCGACCCTATTGCTCTTGACATTCATGAAGTAAGAGAGGCTAGAGCACATAGGGTTATTTTGGATGGTGTCAAGGACCATCTCATTCCACACTTGGCCGAAAAGAAGACAGTTCATGAGATGTGGGATACACTGAAAAACTTATATGAGGCGAAGAATGAGAACCGGAAGATGGCTCTCAAAGATAAACTGCAAGGGACCAAGATGGCCAAAGGTGAAGGTGTTGTATCCTATCTTATTCGGGTGGCACAAGTAAAAGATGAGTTGGCTGCAGTTAGGGAGGTCATCTCTGATTCTGAGTTGGTGAGGACAGCCTTGAGAGGCTTCACCAAAGACCACGAAGTCTTCGTGAAGTGTGTTGTTGGTTGTGAACACCTTCCAGATTGGAGTAGGTTGTGGGATGATTTCACTCAGGAGGAGATCCGGGAAGGGTCTCAAGGTAGTGGACAGATGGAAGTTGCTATTGAAGAAAATGTTGCTCTTACTGCAAAGGGAAAGAAGAAGTCCAATAAGGACTTGAGAAAAGTAAGATGCTTTGCTTGCAACCAGTTTGGTCATTTTGCATCTCAGTGTCCTGGAAAGAAGAAAAAGAAGAAGGATGAGGTTATTGCTGCAACTGCTGAGGTAGATGATTTTGGGGAAAGGTTTACAAAAGAATTTTCCATGTTCTCTCTGGTATCTAGTGTTGGCAGCAATGGATATGCAATGAACAGGAGTTGGTTCATTGACAGTGGAGCCTCTCGTCACATGACCAGAATGTATCATATATTCCACCACATTACTGAGACAGATTATGACCGGATGGTTGAGAGTGAAGGGGGAACAACACGTTCCGTGCAGGGATTTGGGAGAGTCAGATTCCAGATCCGATAGGATGAACTCCTTCAGTAGGATGGAGTTTTGTTTGTTCCATGGTTGAGTGTGAACTTGCTCTCTATGTCAGCCTTGGAGGATGTTGGGTATTCGACATTGTTTCGAAAGGGACATATGTACATTTTTCCTGAAAGGGAAGTTCGGGGAAATGTTCTTATATACTTAGAGGGAATGGAACTGATCAAGCCACAATTGATTGGTGATTGGTTTGATGAGTTGTACAAGTTTGTTGGACAACCCATGATGTATGATTCAGAATTGGAAGAGGAGCATGAGGCTCCTGAGGATGTAGTGGTGCCAAGATTTCGGTCTCGTTTTTCGATGGAGGAGAGGGATTCTATTCAGAGTACCGGCAGGAGACTCAGTTGGTATGAGACCAATGCTCAGGATTGGAGGATGGATTCTCCTAGTAGCTTAGGGTTCAGGGTTGTTTCCAGAAGGATGTCTTTAGATTCTAGTTCAGTGCAGGTGGTAGCATTGGCTCCATGTTCAGAGGGAGCTCCTACTGTGAACAGTGTGATGGACTCGAGGACCAGACCAGCGGATAGTGATGGCAGTGAGTACCTTCCACGCTAAAAGGGAGTGTTAGCTTTTTAGCTCGGAAGGCACTTCGCATAATTTTGTCTTGTATGCGGAAGTGACCTTACATTTACATTACCTAAGCACGTGACTTTTTCTAAGTTGTAATAAAATGGCTCTTTTTATTAAGTGAGTTTTATGTAATGTTCCAAGTCCATTATAAAGCAATTTTTTATAAAGTGACTTTATGAAGTAAAAGTGCACATATTTCATAAAGTAAAAATACTTTATTAAAAAATTTTAAGTGAATTATTTTGGAGGGAATGACTTTCATCCCTTGATCTTGCCAAATCAAGATTAGATCTTGACCGTTGGATTTAGGGATTGGGAAGGTGAAAAGTCACTTTCATGTTATAGGAGCAAGCCTAGGGCAATGTGCAAAGACACAATTTTCAAGAGATTAAGCATTTGGCATTTCTGAGTTGTTTGAGAGAGAGAGAGTAGTTCTCTAGTGGCTCAAATTCCTAGGAGAGGAATTTTTCTGGAGGTGGCTCGAATCCCAAGGCAGCTCTGCTACATTTTTATTTCTGGCACGTTTTTCGAGAAAGTTGCTAGGCACAGATCTCTAGGGACTGCACACAGTTTGAGATTTTTTTTATTTTTTATTTATTTATTTATTTATTTTCTGCACAGTCCGTACAGTCGTACGGTGGCATGATTTTCGAGGTGCTGCGTGGGACGGATTTCAAGTTACTGCTGGGCACAGTTTTCGAGGTGTTGTACAGTCATTAAATTCTGCATTAAATGCTGTTGTAACTTAGTTTTTATGTCTGAAAATGCTTAATGAAAATTTCTCTTGAACTGGTTTTCCCCCCGGGGGGGGGGGGGGGGGGTGGATTCCAGGGTCTGTTTTGACCGAATATCACTATGCATTACAATTTCAGATTGTTGTTCTATTTTTTTTTCGCTGCTTAACTATCTCAGCATAAGTGTTTCAGTTTGTTGTTCATTTTTTAAGTGACTGTAAATTTCATTTAACTAGTGACTATATAAGTCTGAAATCTGGGTTTTTGCTGGGTGGTTCATTGGCTTTTAAAAGCCTGATTTTTAACACAAGTTACTAAAGATTTTACCCTAGTTTTACCGTTAATTTTATCCGGATGGTTAGGTGAATGCATGAGGTGAGTACATAAATGTAAACATAATGCAAGCCCTAACTACATGCAAAAAATGTACTTTTTCTTTGATGAACTCTATATATGGGAGGGAGAAATCTCTTTCCAAGTGATTTTACCAAAACAACAAAATGCAACACAATCCCAAATCTACCAAATTTGACAATAAAAGTATTCTTCTCGTTTTCCGTTTTTCCAAGCAAAACACAAAAAATCAACAAGCATCACAACCAAATCTAAGCATTTTCTTTTTGTCTTTTCGAATCAAAACGAAACTAAGTGATGAAAAGAGAGAAATTTCCTATCTAGAGCACTCTAACTTTTCAAATTTCACTATGATGGCTTAAAGCATAAAAAACTAAGAATGCGTATAATTCCTTCAAGCATGGAATCACTTTGTAAAAAACTTGATCTCACTTGAATTTTCCAAGAAAATGAATGACTCATAATCCCTGAAAATTACAAATGACTAACTTTTCTCTCAAATTTTTCAAAAGACTAATGAATGATAAATTCCAATGCATGAACCAATTTTTACAACAATTTTCAAATGCACATGAAAATAGTAAAAATGATGCAGTTTTAATTTTCCAATGATATGCCAAGATTACAACTTGGTGACAATGATGCTTTTAAGCATGAATAACTGAAAAGAAAGATTATTTGCAGCGCTCTAAACACTAAAAAATTCTCAAGAAAATGACAAGCACTCATATGGACTGAAAACACTTGAATCACTCAATCAAACAATCGAATGCAAGCAAAGCTAAATAACATGCGCAAAGGAGGTTTGGGATCGAAGCCAATGGAAGGACTAGATCAGGTGGGGAGAGGAGGGGAAGCAAGGTCAAGCGGATGAAGGCGGGGGAGACCAAAGTGTCCACCACGACCGAAACTCAAACTCGTCCAAAATGGAACCCGAAACCACTCTGAAACAACCCAACAAAACCAAACATCAGCAATGCAGCATAGAAAGGGTCCTTGACTGGAAGATACAGTGCAAAGGGGGTCTGTAAGAGAAACCAAAACTCAAACAAAGGAGAGGGATGACTCAAACCCTAGGTTTGAGTGGTCGGTGCAAGCTGCAGTCAGGCACAGAGCGCCCGACGCAGATGATCCACAAGATTTTAGCATCGGCGGCACAGAAGGAAAACAGGGCTTTAGTGCCGGTGGCGCAGAACACAGAAAGAAAAAAGGCACATGAGAAAGGAGGGCGCTCTGGTTACACTGCCCAGGTGCGCCGGGCGAATTCCCAAAACAAAAATGAAAAGGATATCCAAGGATGAGCAATGAAATGGTTTAATAACTAAACCTACAGACTCAGAGAAAGCAAACAGAACCTTCAACAAGAAGATCCGATGGTGAAAGAGGCTCAGGAGGCAAAAGAAATGGCTTGCAAAGAAATCAAAGAATATGACATTCAACTTGAAAACTTAAATCAACGTACATTCCCCAGTATGGTCGCCAAATTTGTTATCAGACAATCTACCAAAAGCGGACTTAAGGCGTGATCTCTCTAGCTTAATGCAAGTCTAGAACAAATGAGACAGAATATGAAACTACTCTCCTAGATCTAGTTAGATATCGAGTAATTAAGCAATCTTACCTCAGATTTGTAGATCTTTCTCGTCGTTGTTGTTCCAAGTCCCGCGGTCGTCAGATCTGTGGCTGTAAGACTTGTCAAAACTCATAGGAACAATACAAGCAGTAAAACATGCCTAAACACTAACTAGTCTAAGTAAACAGTTGAGGAGGTGAACTATAAATATCATTAACACAATAAATTTTATGGAAAGCATTTATATTACTGTATAAAAAGTGGGAAGTACAATACAAGAGAGGATTACAACCGATGCCTCAATGTCGCAATCTCCTTCCGACAAGCCAAACCAAAGCTCCTAGAGAGAAGTAGGTGCCTCCAAGACTAGGATGTTGAACTACTGAGCTAATTTCACCAGCACAAGAGTACCATAGACTTCCTCCTCTTAGGATGGAGAGGGCTCTTGCATTTATAGGACCAAGTGGATAGAGTAGGTTGAGGATCACGGGGAGAGAGTTAAGGGATCCTTCCCAAAGGTTAAGGAACCGAAGGGCAGCTCACCTAGGAGTTAGGGATAGGGATCCACCTCATCCAACTTCTAGAATTCGCTCGAAAACTACCTTTATGCCATTAAATTGACTGCGGCGCATGTTGCATGAGGACAACCTGTGCCGACGCATGTTGCATGAGGACAACCTGTGCCAGCACACTTTGCTCAAAGACAACCTATGCTGACCTAATTAGGAGTGTGGATAAAGGCCATCAACTTGCTCTAAATGAATAGCTTGATCTTGGGACTTCAGGGAGTTAAGCACTGAGGTTACATAGGTGTAGATTTTGGGTGTAACAGTAGCTCCAGGAAATCCTCAGCTCTAAAGGAGCATAGTATTTGAAGTGGCCTCAACAAGTCTAGTTGAGATCGTTTTGGTCGTATCCCCTTTCAATGTTGTTAATCCTCACAGGGGATTACTCAATGGGGCTTAGGGTGATGCCATGATATCTCTCACACTAAGGCAATGCCTCAAGTGTCACTAGGCCTTTCAATGGACCTTCGTTAACTTGGAGTTAGGGTAACTCCATCGAGCCCTTTTTATTATGGTTCATTGTCTAGAATTGTTAGGTTGGGTAAGGGGTTACCTCACATTAGAATTCATCCAATCATTACGCACCACATGTCCATTGTCCAAATCATCACTCTACCATGTTATCAAGTGTACACCAAGCATGAAAAATCATGGTTCTTTAGCACATATATTAACCATAGAATTAATCACTTGGTTTGTTTCAAGTCTTTGAAACCTCAGTACTAGGGGATTGACAAAGTTACCACAAATCCATATTGGGGAAGGTCCATTAAAATACATAGTGATACTTGAGTCCTCACCTTAGTGATGGGGGTATCATGGCTTTACCTCCAACTCCATTGGGGTAATCTCAGTGGAGGTACAACTAGATTATAACAGGGGGCGACCATAAAAAGGTTCCCAACTATACTATTTGGGGGGAACTTCAAAGAGTCCGCACCGTTAGAGCCAAGATGTTTATGAAGCTATCCCACATCTCTGTTGGGAAGATTACTTGTGGGGCCCAACCACATTCTGATGGGGCCATTATTCTACGAAATACTATGTTGAGTTAACCTGGCACATAAAGTAGGACAACTCAAGGACATCCTAGTTGCAAAGGAAAATGGACTCCATAATGACTAAAGGGAGAAGCTACCAATGACCACGCAATGCATGACAAGGAAAAAAGGGCCTACACAGTAGCAAAGGAGCCTTGGATGGCTCTGCAACCAATGAGAAATTTCCATGTGGCGAAGTAAAAAATCCACAAAAGGTCACTTCTTAAACAAATGGGACCAATCATCCAAGAGGGTAATTATAACAACTTCTTGTGATTATTTGTGAAAATTTTAGAAATTCCTACCAATGAAAATTCATAAATTTCACCTCAACCTCGAGATTCCCTAGATCATCTATTTCCTATGAAATTTTGGCTTTAGTGAGGAATCTAAAATATAAATTATACTTGTATAGGTTTCACTTGTGTCCAATCAAATACACATGGAAACCCAAGAAAATAAACACAAAACAATTATACTTCAAATTAATAACATTTCTAGTGCTCAAGGTACGTATCGCAACATATAATTGATCTGGAAATTACTTATTTACAACATATTTATTATAGCCATAAATCTTCCCACTTAGCTTCTAAATTTTTGTCAAATCACTTAACGAAATTTTCATTGTTACATAAAACCAACATACATAACCAACACTAGATACTATTCAATCACCATAAGAAGATAAGCTAAAATTAAGATATGGAAGCACACAAAGTTTGAACAACAAAGCATACTTCATATATACATAAGTTGAAGCTACAAGTACATACCAACAATTTATTACAATTTGGTACAAGGTACTGGCCTTCAAGCTTAAAACAAACTAGGACTCTCTAATTCTCTCCAAACCCTAACTAGGGGAATCACAACAAGATAGCATCACAACAACTATCAAAGCCTAGACTTCAACTTCTACTAGCTAGGAATCATTCCCAACAAAATTTGGTCTCTCCACTAAATATCCACAACTAACATGCATCCACACTACCATGTATTCTTTGGCACCTCACTTGCTTCACACAAGTGTATAAGATAGTGTTCCACTTTCTTCTCCACATCCAACACTCCAAGTAGTCCCAATGTTTCCTATGCCACAAACCCTAGGTTTCTTGTTTCACAAGAACCATAAGAACAAGTGGTCCCTTGCTTCACTGGGGTTTCTCCGAAAACTTAATGCTACATGTATTTTTGGTAAAGACTAACCCTAACACCTTCCTTGCATCAACACAAGAACCCCAACATACTAGACAAGAGTGCAAATTACATTGAAGAAGAACCAACCCTAAAAGATATAAGTTCAATCACATCTCTAAGATAAGAATGATGTGAATGTGATATATTGAATGTAAAATAAAGATTCTCTCCTCTCTTTACATAGGATAGGTGATGGAGGCAAACAATAGTAAAGTGGACAAGGTCCACCAACAACTATCTCAAACAACCTAACTAATTACTAGATAGGTCTACATGTGAAGTGCTCCAATTCTAAGGTGGCACATGCCAATATCCAAGGTAAGCATGTCCATCAAGAAAGAGTCCTAAGGTGATCAATCCACAAGGAAATGTCTAATGCTCCTCCTCCAAAGGTCTCCAAAACTCCAACACTACTTCCTAATCCATTTGCTCCTTCAGTTCCAACACACCTCCATGAACACTCCTCAACCCAAGCATCCTCAAATCAAGCACAATCCTCCATGTAAACAACCAAGTAATCCATGATACATATGGCTTATTTCCCTCCTCCCAAATGTACCAATGCTCCTCTGATAGGTTCTACCCTCAAGCAAGCAACCATGTCATCCATGTGTGCCTCATGAAGAATGCCACCATGCAACATAGGCCACCAACATCCTAAGAAAGTGTTCCATATAAGTATCAAGTCCCATGAGTAAGTTATCTCCATTGTCTATGTCCATTAAGATACAACCAAGGGTAGGAATCACAACATGCACTTCACATCACATGAAGCACCCCCAAGCATGGTTTAAAGACTTTTGTAGTAACCCCAAAAAGCTAACATTGTTTTCATTCAAGGAAGTTGAAGGAACAACCAGAAATGATAGATAGGTAGATAGTTGGATTCCGTAACCAAATATTGGTCTTTCACCTATCAATTGACTAAGAAAGAGCTTTTAAAAGGCCATGAGATGGATAAAGAAGGGGTTTAACACTATTATATTTACTAGGTCCACGTGAAGGGAACCAAGTTGTAAAGAAAATAAAATATTTTGGATTTCCATTACAAAGAAGAATATTAATTCATTCTCCACATAAATAAAAAGAGCTAAAGCGCTTAATAAGAGTAGCAAAAGAACCATGTAGAATCATATTGGTTTGACATTCTAGAATCACAAATAGTTCATTGAGGCATTGCCAATTTAGGAATTTGTCAATGTTGCAGTAGTGAAGAAGGGGAAGGATAACCAATATGTGTGTGGAAAGGGAGAATTCATCCTAAGCATTACAACCTTTGCTAAATCCAGGTTTCCAAAGCAAACGAAGGATATAATTGATTTTGTGTCTACAATAAGAGACCAGTTATAGTTTGGATGGCAAGGATTTTTTCTAAATAAGAGGAATCCATTGTTATAATTTCTTGGTCATAATCCAAAGAAAACAAGAATCTCCATTGTACACAAGTGTTACCTAGATGCGTATCAAGAGTAGATTAAGGGTGGTACCTTTCTTTTAGCCTTAAATTACTGGCATAGTAATAATAGAGTCTGTTGAGTCTAATTTGTAATCTACTATTTCATGAGACTATAGTAGTGTTGTGTTCACCAAGAACACATGCACCCAAGTAGATATTACAGCGCACACACATTCATCCATCAATAAGACATAATGGGACTGAACATTCAACCGCTGCATTCACTCGTAGATGGTTCATTTATACATTAGAGAAGAGGTTGGAGTGGTTACACCCGCTCCAACTGCTCATTTATTAGGTGTAACGTATAGTAATCATATACATTAATATGATGACTTAGGGAAGCCTAAATGGTCCCCTCAACATCTCCCCCACCCCAAAACTCTTCTTCATCCCAAAGAGAACAAGAGTGTGCAACAACATCTCGGGCCTCTGCTCTTGTCGAAGTAGTCCTCATTTTGCATCGACCATGCATACTAGAATGCATAGGTAACTCAGCTGCAATAGCCCCCAATTGGATAGGAGGACACACATGTACAAGGTTCTACCATAACTTGTTACTCTTCATCTTTCGTCTTCAATCTGGTAGGTGCTCGTGCAGTCAGTGAGTCTTCATTACAAATCACCACCCAAGACTCACTCACTGCATGAGCATAGGTCTAGAAATTACATATCAAAGAATTATGTGATTGAAAAAACTAACAAAATACATCATTGAATTAATCTACATCCATCTTCACTACGGATCAATCAAGTGCAAACATGGAACAAATCCATGGAATTGCAAATCTTTCTCAAATGTTTGCACTCCAAAAAGGGTTTGCACTTCTACAAATTTGATCCCTTTAGTCCCTTTAATATGTAAATCAATAATATTGGCAAGGTTGGTGCTAACACTAATTAAAACAATGAACACCTGACAATGAAATGGGATGGACTAAAGGAGGGTGAATACCTTCAATTTTTTGGATCTTAATCTCAAAGAAAATTACCAAGGAGCTTACTAAAGGAGGGTGAGCACCTTCAAAGTATTTAGAGTTTGGTATCAAAGAAAAGTAACAAGGATCACAATAGCAACTAATAGTGGTTGATCATCATACAATAATGATGAAATATAGGGCACTTGAGAGCCTTATAGCAACCAAAACAACATGGAATATGAGGATTCTCAAGTTAACTATTCCTCACAAATATTCATGGTGGAGGATGTACAATTGCTTTTGTTGTCAAGATTTAATGATGGTACAAACAAGGGAATTATGTATCATGGTTGAGAAATGTCACTATTGGTGGGTTAAAAGGTGAACATGTGTGAATCAAATCAAGGATGAAATATAAGTCAATAGAAAAGGGTGGGTGGCTGCAATTTGGCATTGAATATTGGTCTACTAAAGAGTTAAAGATTAACTATGTCCTTCATTAGTGGAGTCACACTTGAGAGAAGTTCAACATGGAAGATTATCAAAGTATAAACACATGTTATGTATTTAGGTGTGGCATGCATCAAATTAGAAATCAAGTTGTGTTATGAATGCACACATATCTAGTTGTGTAATTTAAGTACTATGACTTAGTCATTATAACTCAAAATTTGGCCACTCTTAATTTTTGTCATGCTACTTAGGTACACTCTTTTGGTTCCTAACACGCATAGTAACATGGATGGAAAAAACATTCACACACTAAAAATGGAAAATGTAGACATTAAGTCATTATTTACATCATGGGGAACTTGTGCACAATTTCAAAATCAAAACCAACATTTTAATACACAATAACTCATTTGCAAAGATTAATATATTCATTCATGATTCTCGGATGTTGGAGTTGGGATGTGGCAATGTTGTATGAATTTCGATTGAAACTAATCGATTGTAGAAGAAGGATATTCTATTTATGAGTTGAATTTTGAAAACAAACATCATGTAATATATTATCATCTCAAAAGTTCTTGGTGGTCATGCATGATCTACTATGAAGTCACCAGGGTGCATAACTCTATCAGTACTCAATGTTGTTGGTACTTGTGAATTTAGAGGCATGGATTTGCTAAATGACTCATGTATAAGTGATAAACAAATTCCTTCCATATATACATGTCAAAAATGTTTAGACTATGACATTGAAGTTTTATTGTATCTATGGTGATGTTCCATGTGAATTGAAAGGCCATTATCTGGGTTAATAAAATTGAAGGAGTTTTTTCTATGAACCCACCTGCTAGTGAATTAGAGAAAATATTGATGGCATCTTTATATTTGGAAGGAGATGCTTATGATTGGTTCACTTGGTCGTCCAAAAAAACTAGTGGTTTCTTAGTTAACTAGAAAATGTTCACATAAGATCTCCTTAAGAGGTTCCACGATGATGAAGAAGATAAACCTATACCCGGTTTTCCCATTTACAACAAATGGGAATGGTGAATCAATATAGACATTAATGGGGATTTCTTGCAACTAGATTTCTTGATCTTACAGATGAGAAACTATTGAAGATGTATATTTCTAGGTTATAAAAACCCATTATCCACAGTGAACTAAGGCTATCAAGGCTCAAGAACTTGATTAAAGCTAGGAGTATGGAAAAAATGATTGAAAGGAAGTGGATTAGTCAACAAGGGGTAGTTTTCCACTCCCCAAAGAAGGCAACTAGTTACAACAATAATAAATATTCCCATTCAAAAAAGGATAAAAGGAAGGAAAACAATTGTCATTGATGTGGTAAGAATTGGATTCTAGGTCATAGATGTGAAGACATGTATTTACACTACTATAAAATAATGGATGGAAAGAAAGTATAAGTATTGAATCTAGAAAATGAAATCATTGTAGCATACAACTTAGATTTAGATAATGACGAAACACCGCAAAAGTATCTCTATCATTAATTTCTTGCATATTACCAAATAATGATGATGATGATGTGTCACACAGGGGAAATATTACTCAAAAATACAAAAAACGAGATGTGCCCACAAAATATGTCCCACCTCATCTTAGGAAGAATGATGAAATCAAGATTCCAAGAAAAGAGACACGGAAAATGACAATCCCAAACAACTAAGACACACAAATCACATCCTCAAACATTGAAGCTTAA
The DNA here is from genome assembly GCA_027924585.1 of Larix kaempferi. Taxonomy (NCBI): domain Eukaryota; kingdom Viridiplantae; phylum Streptophyta; class Pinopsida; order Pinales; family Pinaceae; genus Larix; species Larix kaempferi. The sequence continues at coordinate 5,406,027 of BSBM01000034.1, forward strand.
GGGAATTGTAAAAAATAGAAAACTAACAACCCTTATAGATTATGTTAGTACTCATAACTATATAGACATCGATGTCACTAAATAGTTAAATATTTTTGTGTACCCCACCAAGGACCTTATTGTTAAGGTTGATGATGGACATCACATCGACAACATAGGACGATGTCATAAAATACATGTTCAAATACAAAAACTAAAAATACAATCAAGATTCTATGCACTACCACTCATTGGGATGGATATGGTGCTAGGTGCAGAATGGTTGATACAATTGGGCACTTACACCACCAACCTCAAAAAACAGCTCATGGAATTTGACTTACATGGTAAAAATTATAAATTATATGGTAATGAAGGGTCCATTCCCAGGGAAGGAGAACTGGGACCTGTTATCACAGAACTTGTGGTTGTCCCTAAAATGTGATCCTATCCAGGATGGTATAGGGGACATGCAACTAAAGAGGTGACCCAAGAGGTCCTCGATTCTGAATATGGATTGGTTGTCACACCAATCGAGGCACTCTTCGCTTCTTGCTATCCAATCCCTAAATAGAAAAGGGGGAGACCCTGATCTACTCTAAGAGATAGAGATCCAAATCAATCACTAGATCAAGATATTCAATAAGGGTTCTATGGTGAAGGATGATGAGCCCTATATTTAAGGAATAGAGATACTGTAGAGGCTTAGGGAAGATGAGATATGAAATTTGATCAGTTCAATTACAGTAACTCAGAATTAAGGATGAATCTAGGATGTAGGTGCTAGAGTAAATGATCAAAATCAATGGCCCTGGGAAACGTGTACTTAGAATATAAAAAATGGTCCCAAGGAGTAGATTTGACAATTTAGGGACTTCTTAGCACAACTTGATAGTATATCTGACAGAATCACAGCACACAAGCTCGGAAAAGAGGGATTAACCACTCATAATACCAATAGATCAAGGAGGGAGCAAGCATGGAGAGACTAGTGCCTAGGGTATCAGGTAAATGGAGTCCACAGAGCTAGATGCCCTTGAGGACCCACTTGGGGCTATTCCTAAGGATGAAAACCCATAAATGGTTTGCGAGTAAACCAAGTAAATAACCCTATAGAATTTTTAGAAAATTAGGAGTTAGGTTTTGAAGTAAGTGACAGATGGGTAAGTTAAAGGAACCAAATATGTACCGTGTGAGAGTGCCTAGATGATGAGAATGAATGCCAGTATGACGAGGATTACTCCAAAAAATATCAAATGAAATCTTGGTCTCTTCTATTGCTCAAACAATTTTCCCAAGTCCATAAGTGCGCCCCTCTCTTTCTGCAAAACCAAGGAGACAAAGGTCAATCAATAAACAAAAATGAGGCTAGAGGCAAGTAAGAAGTAAAAGATAGAGAATAATTGGTACAAAGACAAAATCACTCCCTGTGTGAACCAATATATGACAAAGAGAAACAACTTGGGTCTCCCCAACCAATGCGCCCCTCTCCCAAATCGCTTTCTTCACCTGCAAATCGAAATTGTGGTACAAAAATATGTAAGGTAGCTACCAAGATCTTTCCGTGCAATGTAAAATTAGTTTCAATCACCATAGCCAAGCATTCATCTCAAGATCACAATAATTTCTCACAAAATATTTCTTTGTATTCCAATAGCTAAGAGCCAAAAGTCCCTTTAAAATGAGGGGGGTCTCTTCCTTAAATATGACTGAGAGAGACCAAAACCCTAACCACTTTTCAAATGAGTGGTGGATATCAAAATATATAACAATATAATGAAAGGCTAAGATGAGTCGGAAATACAATACATGGATCAACCCAAAAATAGAGGGGGCGCACTCACTAAAACGCCCAAGGGGGACGCACCACATGACATATGACTAAGACACATGAAAATAACACATGGTGGGGCTAAGAGGTGTATCATATCCTTCACTAGCATGACCCTGAGGCACAATTTCAAATAATATGTCAAGATAATATCATAATGTGGCCAGATGACCAAATCGTGGCCCCTTAATAACATAATAAAAACATCCAAAATGATGAATGCTAGCAAGTGTGGACCCCACTGATGCAAAAAAAGTGTTGGAAGGTATGGAAATCATCATAAAAATATCTTGGACCAATATCATGCCACTTCCTTACCCCACTAAGCCAAATCGATTTCCTCAATGAGCTATTCTACTACCAAAAAACCACCTCTAAAAGTACAAAAATGCATGTAACTCATTGCCAAGTGTCCCAGACACAAATATGACTGCACCAAACTGTCTAGAGATGGGTTAATATGGTAATAATGACTGGCTGGATCCCCGATCCCCTTAGGAGCGCTCTAGGAGAATGTGCATGCTCAATGGAAGTGTTGGACATGCCATTTCTGAATGACAAAATGAAATAAAGTGGTAATACGACCATATCATCACCTAAAAATAGCCGAAATTGGTAACCAAGTGCACCAATGGACTTAGAATTCCTAAATACGCTAGGAATGAGTACTCATACACCATGTGACCATCAAGTGATAGCTCTGTAAGCTCATCCATGCCTAGAATAATAAAATAATGGCCTGTAAATAATAATAATGATAAAAATTCATCAAACCATCATCTGAAATTGTTGTCTGAGGCATGGAACCATCTAATGGACATATATGGGCCATGAATAGTACATCTCGAAGACTGTCTGCCCAAACTCATCCTGGACCTTGTGGTTGACTTGGTCAAACTGGGTTGACCAAGTCAAAGATGATCAAAATAATGATCCAGACCATTAATAATTGTTGCTGCAAATACAAATGGTTATGATATTCTCCTTCAATTATATCAATAGCTAGACTAAAGCATAATATGATGTTTAACTGGCAAAAGCATTTCAATAATATAACAGAAATAAGTCTAAATCAAAGTGGCTAGCCACTATAAACAAGAATCTCAAGTGTATGCTCGTTTACAGACTGGAATAATTTGCTAACCATGGGTGAGGGTGGAAAAACAAAGGCTAGGCTAGGGTAAAGGCTTGACAACCTCAGCACTGCAATCTCTCAAATGAAGGAACCAGGGGAACCACCTATACATATGCTGGATAGACAATAACACGGGGGATATTGGTGTCTCACAAATTGGTAGAGTGATGAGAATGCTTCCAATAGACTCTAGACAAGCAAACTTTTAGCAATTTATTTATTTTTAATCCTTTCTCACTTGATATTTATCATTTATTTCACTTTAAATATTTTCACTATCCAGCCTCCAAAAGCAGGTGCCCTGAAAGCCTTTTGGGCTTTAGATATGACTCGGTATGACCTCCATTACCTGCCACCATCCATAGGTGCGATGGAGTGACCACCCTATTTCCCTATGGGGACAAACGACCTTACATCAAACAAGGATGAGTGCTCGTCCTTTGGCCACTAACTAGTTAATCTAGATATGCATGTCAGTGTTTAGCAAAACTATTCTTGTTGACTTAGCATTCCTTTAGATATAGCATTTAGGACTCAAATGTTCTAGTGTTTAGCAACACTGTTTGTAGGAATACTTGGTTTTGAGCACTAGAGGAGAAAAATCACTGTGAATAAAATCACATACTCTAGAGCCGAGACACAATGCAAACAAGGATTCTATCCAACATAGAGGTCTAGGTGGGGGAAGTCCTCAAGACTACTAGTTAAGGTATAAGTCGGGATGAAACCAAACTGGAAGGTAATGGATGGATGAAGAAGTGACTAGTGATGCCATGGATAGCAAAGACCCAAGAATAAGGGAATGAACAAGTATGTACTTCGTAAAGTAAGGGTATGACCAACGAGTATATACAAGAACCCCCTATTCATAGTAACTAGCCACTTCTACTCTAAACAACAAGAAATCATCATAAGATATGGCCAGTAAACAATCATCATATACCCAGTCATAAACTACCTAGATAAAAGAAAAAGCATGTCAACAACCCAAATGCATCAATCATATACCTGCTGGATCATATACCCGAGTCCCTGATCTGAACAACCTTAAACACACTGAAGCATTGCATCTGAATATAATATGGGCACTATCATCAATCTGCTCTGGATGATAGAGGAATGGCTATCTCAGTCACCGAACTAGTGTCATGGGGCTCAGTCTTGGAATGAGACTGTAAATGTACAAGAATTGGATCCACTGAATACATAAGAGTGATCATCAAAATGCTGCTCATCATCAACTGATCTCATCAAAATGTGTAAAGGATTGGCTCAAAAATATACTAGAAACTGATCTGCAATCATGGTATCCTGGCTACTATTGATGTGATAATAGGACAATGGGAAAAAAAGGAAGAGGTGCAAGCAGGCATACAACAACAAAAACAAGACATGTTAATACCCAAGAAGAATCAAGATTTTAAGTTAAATAACCACGTCAAAAGAATTCAAGGTATGATGCACATCTTGCAAAAGAATCTTGTCAATGTTCAAATTGGAATCCCAAGCAAACTTCTACAAGTAGACAAAGGCAAAGATGTTTCCACCAGGGAAGCATGGTCAGTTAGAGAGAATCCAATTTATTATGTTTTGAGGAAAAAACATTCCTTAAGGGGGTGACAATGTTATGAACATAATAATAGATACAAATGATAATACTGATAGTAGTAACTAACTTACTTAATATTATGATTGTCACTAAATGAATAGTCAAGGGACATACCTATTCACTCCTGACCAGTCAATGCTTATAAAGTATACCGTCACAAGGACAATTATACTCATCTATTCATTCATATTTTTATATTTTCAATATATTTACTATTTTATAATATTTCTGCCAATTTCAGTAGAAACATGATCTGTTTCTTACAATCTCTTTATAAGTGACTATTGGAATCCCAATCTAGAAGTAGTTTCAATGTGAACTCCCTTCATGTATTAATCAAAGTTCATAAGCTTAGTGGGCTTGTGAAAACTATGTCCTTGAAATTTACGAAGATAGGGGTTTAAATAGGTCCACACATACTCACTGCACCACCTAAACAAGCATGTACACATTTACGAGTTGTGAGCTAACCATTTTTGAATTAAAGAGGTTCACATGCTTTTTGAGGATTTTATTGCATATTGGGCACAAAAAATATAAGATAAATTACACCATCCAAGAATGGTCAATTGATGGTTTTGACCAAGTTTATAGAGGCACAAAAGGGCCATAACATGATGTGATGGGGTGCATGATGTGTATAACACATGAACTAATGATGTTTCATTGTACTACTTCTTAGATGGCACAAGTGATCAAAACTAAGGTGATAACAATTGCCTCTTGATGTATGAGGTTAGGACAAAATCATATAAATCAAATACATCATGCTTTACTCACCCAAATGTCATGAAAATGTTGGAATTTATAGCTGCAAAACCAGGATCACTAAAAGAATGAAAAAGCACAAAAAAAAAACGAGTGTGGAGCTTGTTTAACCACGATGATAAAAAACAATCATCTCCCAACCATAGACAAAGCTATTTGTCTCCCCCGAGCTCATACCTTCCAATAGAGATCGATGTACATCTAGAAAGTAGTAGCACAAACCCAAGAAAAACAAGAGAGAAACTTCTCCAAAGTGAAGAACCTCAAAAAACAGTCTCCTAGTTGCAGTAGTGAACCTTCCTTGGCTAGATAGAACTTGCTTGTTGCTATATGTTCAAATGAGGTGAGGCACCCTTCTATTTATACATTATGATGCTGGAAAACCTAATTTTCAATTGGGGCCGACTTGACTATTTAAATGGGCCCGACTTGTTATTTGTGCAACAACAAAATTAAAAATGTATTTTAATTTTATTCTTTCTTGGGTCGAACTATGAGGTGATGCCTCACACAACTACATCTACAACACTCCCTCTTAGCTAGGGAGGCATCATCAATATTATCATACTGGAACACATCTGGATATCATCATCTGTACATCACAGTTATCTCTAACCTCTCTATATCATAAGGAAGGTCTTCCAACACAATCTCAGTCCGTCAAGAAGTGTCAACAAATCAATCTTCGTGCATTATCTAAATCTAGTCCGTTGGATAACATGCATTAGCTCCACGACTCTGCCCTATCCATCGGGGATTCACTCATGTATCAACTCAACCCGGTTCATCAGGGAACATGCATGTGCACAACGTGCCTCAGCTCAACCCAGTACATCGAGGAACATGCACAAGGAAAACATGCCTCAGCTCAACCCAGTACGTCAGGGAACATGCACAAGCTCAATGAGCTCACTAGGTATACAACCACTAGTGAGTCATCAACACACCATGGGATACAACCTCACGTGGGCTCACAAGGACTACAACCTCATGTGAGACTTTCATCATGTCCGTATGGGATACAACCTCAAGGGACAATGAGCTACAATCCATAAATCTCCCAACCACGAGGGTTGCTAGGTACCAACCTAGTGACAAGTATCACAACCAAAAGGGTTGTTGGGCACCAACCCAGTGACAAGTCATTAGCATCATACATAAGTACCAGTGTGCGCCAACCTCTCCATCTCATTTGAGGATGTCTGAGAGATCTTCTCACTCTTTTCAGAGTGATAAGGATAATGCACTAAATCTCTCCATGAGAGATCTACTCACTCCTTTCGGAGTGATTGGGAGTGTGCGTTGGCCTCTCCATCCTTTTCAAGGTGTCTGATAGATCTCCTCACTCCATATCGGAGTGATCGGGAGAATGCAGTGGCCTCTCCATCCCATCTTAGGATGTGTGATAGATATCCTCACTCCATCTCATAGTGATCGAGAGAATGTGGTGGCCTCTCCATCCCATCTCAGGATGTCTGAGAGATCTCCTCACTCCATCTCGGATTGATCAGGAGAATGCATTGGTCTCTGTATCATCGTCCTTCCCTCTTAGCAAGGGATATAATCATGGAACCAATCTCCCCACTCCATCACATAGTGTGAGGGAGTAAAGTCAACCTTCCCTCTAACCGAGGGAATCAATCATGGGACTAATATCCTCACTCCCTCTCGGAGTGATCGGGAGAAGATACCTGCACACATATCAGCTAACAAAGGCATCAAGTATATTGGGGAAGACATTTTTGTCCTGCCCTATTCTAGTCATGAAATGCAAATAAACGAAATAATAACGAATCACATGACTGGATTTATGCACCTGCATGGGAGAGCATCAATAGACTAGTCTCCCCACCCTATCATAGGGTGTCTGTAAGAAGATGTGGTGCTACCATTAGACCACTCACCCTTAGCCAAGACACATGGATAATGCTTGTCAGATATTGCAATCATGTTCATCACATATCCTTCTATGTTGGAGCGTCCTGCTCCCTCTGCATTTGAGCATCCCGCTCCCTCTCTGACGCTATCCACAGGTAGGTCCATCATCCTATTACTTTGGGTGCCAAACTGAGCACCATATTTCAAAGAGTACAATTCCTTCCTAAAATGTAAGTATCCATCCTGGTGACGACCAGGTACATCAAGGATCCTCTCAACTATCTGTCTGAATTAACCAACAACGCCATCAGTGTAGCCAGGTACTCATAGTCATCATGTTGGATCTGCTCAGGATGTCAACTATGTTCTTCCTTAACCTAGGAAGATCTCATCAAGTTTCTACCATACCATCAATAGGCCAAGATCCTCATCTCAAGGACTAATTCCATCTGTCTTAATGAGGGATAGATCATCAGTATACAAAATCACGAACAAGTTATCATCGTCATCAATATGTTATGAATCCTAAGGCACAATTCTTACTGAATAGGTCACCTCCCCATAATTCAAATGAGTAACTCTCATCCTTCAGGACTGACATACTCTAATCCTTTTGTCACGACTCTAGCTGGAAACCAACTGCTTTCCATAATCACCGAACATATGAAGTATAGAGAGAGACCGACATCCGTTGGAGCCTTTTGCTCCCAAACACCAATCTCTCTATGAGATCCTCTGGGCCCGTGAGTCATGTATAAAATATATCTGGATGTATTAGGTCCTTGTTTGTCCGTTGTTGTATAGTCATGACTTCCATCTAACTTCTTTGTCTAGGAGTCGTCCTTCTAGGCCGAGAGTTATTTTCCTAGAAGCTTATTGCTTTTGATTATTCAGAAACATCAATGGGATTCATGTGTCCACCACTTGTTCATCGGAACAAGTCTCATTATCCTTCTCTTGTAGGCCATATCATATGGTCTTTTCTCTACAAGTCAAATCCTGCCAGATGGTTAGCAACATTGCATAATAAAATTTAACCAATTCATATTTCAATATAATAACAATTGTTCACAAATATGTATGCATGTTAGCTAATGCTTCGACACAACATATATATGGTAACTATATGGATGTCCGCTATCTCCCTTAGAACATACTATCAAGAATGTGTACTACTCTAAGCATGTTAGAAGGAGATATCATCCAAGATGGGTTCATAAAAGTTTGTGCAACATTACTATTATTTAAACAATCATATACATAACAAATACTATATGACCCTACTATTCATCAATAAAGGAACTAGATCACATTGCTCTATATCCTTCCTAATTCTAGGAATACAGATCTACATACAAATTATTATGGAAACATATTCAAATCCAACGGATCTAATCTACAAGAGCAATAAATCCAAATACTTATCTTTTATTGTTTTGTGGGTGGGCTCCCACTGCATCCTTGTATGAGTCATGAGAGTCCTCTAATCTTCATCTTCTTGCTGGAATCCCATCACAATTTTGGATCTTCATGATAGTCACATCATCTCAATATTGGGGAGTAATAGAAGAAGAACTCCTTTCGATGTCCTTCTGCACCTTCCTCGGAATCATCATTCCTTGGCCTCTTATGTGGATTGTCTTCATCAACATTAGCAATTGAGGCTTGGAACTTCTTCTTTTAGGTAGGAGGACCTGTTGTTGGATCGAATCCAATCGCTTTCAATCTCTTCTATCTAGTTGGTTTATACTCCCCTAAACCGGGTCGAGCACGACTTTTGGTGGTGGAAAGGGGTTATAAGAAACTAAACGAATTTCATGCCAGCTAGTAAATGAGCTTAATAATAATAATTGAGGATGAGCCATGGCAATGTATGGCATAGTGACCGTGCTTATGACATTTGAAGCACTGAATCTGTGACATATCCTTCTTCTTCTTGTGATCTGGTCTAGGGATTGATCTTTCACTTCTGTCATTTTTGTCATGGAACTTCTTTCCCTTACCTTTTCCTTTCTTGGTGTGATTTGCAATGGATTGAGTCTCTTCATGTTGAGTACCATGCAATTTGCTTCTGGTCACAAGTCTTGTCTCTTCTTGAGTGCAATCTACCCATAATTTGACAAACTTGGGAAACTTTGTTCGTCCACTGAGACTCTGAATAAATGGTTCCCAAGAAGGAGGGAGACCATTAAGGGCTGACATAACAAGTTATTTGTCTTCAATTGCTTCTCCAATAGCACTTAACTGATCTCTGAGTTCTGAGACCTTCATGAAATAGGTAGCAATTGAATTTGGCCTTGACATCTTGAAATTTGAGAGTTGTTGTCTCAGGGCAAGGGCACAGTTGATATTACGACTTTAGAACAACTTATTCAAGACTTTAAACATCTTCCTGGCTGACTTCTTCTGAGGAATTTGAGGAACCAAGTGGTCTCTTACTAAATCTACCAATATCTTTCTTGCCCTAACATCATTCTTTCCAATTTCTTCTTATGGTTCTGGAACTTTCTCATTTACAAAATTCAATAGGTCATTTTATTCAAGAATTAGAAGAACTATAGAATTCCAAGAGCTAAAGCTGGAATCCCCATCCAACCTATCCTCAACCTTCATCCCAATCATCTTGACTGCAACTAGATCAAAAACCTTAGTAGGAGCTAGGTCAATTTTGAAGTTGGGATTCTTGGAAAAATGATTCCATAGGGAGATGCGCCCTATCAAAAAGAGTTGAGAGGAGGTAAAGTGGAGCCAAATCAATGGACAGAGGGGTTAAAAATTGGAAACCTTAATTTCTGCAGAAACTGTAGCAACTGCAGAATTAGGTCGAGATTTGAAAATTTTCAGAATTGAAATTTTCTTCCACAAAATGATGTGCCTTCCCTAGGGAGAAATTCCAATGCTCTTTTCAAGCCAAACTGAGGTGGGAAGGCTTCGAAATATGAAACCCTAGTTTTCGGCAATGGCTTCTTTTAGTACTGCTCTGAAACCATGTTGGATTTTATAGCTACAAAACCAGGATCACTAAAAGAATGACAAAGCACATAACAAAATGAGCATGGAGCTCGGTTAACCACGATGATAAAAAAAAAATCATCTCCCAAACATAGACAAAGCTATTTTTCTCCCCCGAGCTCACGCCTTCCAATAGAGATCGATGTACATCCAGATAGTAGTAGCGAACCTCAAAAAACAGTCTCCTAGTTGCAGTAGCGAACCTTCCTTGGCTAGAGCGAACTTGGTTGTTGCTATATGTTCAAATGAGGTGAGGCGCCCTTCTATTTATACATTATGATGTTGGGAAAAACCTTATTTTCAATTAGGGCTGACTTGACTGTTTAACTGGGGCTGGATTGTTATTTGAGCAACAATAAAATTAAAAATGTATTTTAATTTTATTCTTTCTTGGGCTGACCTATGAGGTGATGCCTAACACAACTACATCGCCAACATAAAACACAGTGTAGAGAGAGAGAAGAGCGTCAAAGGAAAAATGACTATCCTAAAAATAGTAATGGAGACCACTTGAAAAGTAAACAACCACACCGTGAGTTTTATATATGATCTCAATGTTCATGAGGTAGGCATACCCAATCTCGTAAAGATTTCTTGACAAACTACAAAATAAGATCATGGCAATATGGATATATACCAAAATACATATGAATAATGAATACTACATCATGTTTGAACACATTCGAGGAATAATGGCACCCATAGAGGTGAACAATCACAACAATCAAAGATCATATGTAACATACGGTGCCTAAGATCTAAAAAAAGTTGTCTAGAGGGAAGCTTAAAATGGTGGTTCAAAATATCTATTGAATAGAGCTAACCAAATCCGAGGAATTGCAACTGGATTTTGATCATTATAACCAACAAGAGCCAGAACATGTAAGGATTTATTTGAAGGGATACTCCAACCCGGGGCCTCAGTAAATACTAGAAAGGGCCATACAAGTATGGTGGTCTTTAATTGGAACTAGGACACAGGAACCATTATTGCGTATGAATCTCAACCATGTAATTGTTAGGCTGAAATATTTTCGTTTAATTCCGTTGTAGTACTTGCCCAACTATTTAATTTGTCAATCCGAGGTTCATAGGCTTACGAAGCACACGCAAAATATATGCAGGATTGAAGTTGAATTAAGCTAATCTAACCCCCCTTGCTAATTGCTAATTGCTAATCTAATTCCCCCTTAAGCTGAAACACACAACTGCTAATCTAAACACACGGCTGAAAGTAAATTGCATAAAAGAAAGACAACATATGAAGAGCAACGAGACAACACATGTGAGCTCACATTAACAATAAAGATATCTTAATTTACATCACAAGAATCAATGACAAATCATGAAAGCATCAAAACTAAGATTATGAACAAAAGCTAAGAATCCCCTTCTTCATATTACAAAGTTAAAACTAACTTCTACAATCTGAGACTAATCTCCTCCTAATCTACCATTAATCTACTATCTCCAAATGAAGAGAGAGCACTCTCTTTTATACATGAATTTATTTGAGAAAAAGATAACCATCTCATAATGACAGATCCACTATTCTCTCAACCACTCTCAACTACTTTCCTATTATTACAAAATATGATCCCTTCAAATCCTCCACATGTCTCACAAATTCTCCACATGTCTCTCATACATCCTAGATAAGATATGCCAACCAAATCTCCATGATATTCTCCTTGGAATATTCTTTGAATAACTATCTCCTTGAAATGGTGGAGGAGATATTCGAGGAGTCTTTCTTTGAATTGATCCTTCCATATTCCTACACATTACAAAGCTCATCCATATTTGAGATATTAGTGAAAAACATGTTAATTTCCAATATTTAATCATAAATTCACTTATAATACTAAAATGAATAAAGTGGAAAATAATAAGATGAAACTCAAGTATATGTATGGAAATGGTATGATGAAAGGTTAATGGGATGATGAAATGTGAGGAATAGCAGAAGGTAAAGTGGACGAAAATATGACATTTCTGAGTCCCAACAGTAATGAAGAGTTAGTGTCAATAATGTGAGAAACTACCAAGTAAAGGAGAAATGATAACTTTCCTTGCCTAGTTTGAGGTTACCCATTAATAATATAATAGTGGACCAAGGTATGCAAGGCTTATTAACCAATCCCCCAGAGTAGTGTGTTGAATTTGATAGGGGGAGGTCTATCGGAGATAGAGAATGTGAGATCTCCATAGAAACCAACATGAGGTGCAACACATCATGAGGGGGAGGGCACGAGGAGGAGGGAGGAGGGGGAAGGGAGCAGCGTGGGAAGGGGGCGTAAGGAGAGAGGAGGGGGAAGGGAGGGGGCACGGGGAGGAGGGAGGAGGGGTTAAGAAAATTTCAATATTTTTTTAATTTGTTTATTATATAGTTTAGGGGGGGTTTAGATTTTAATTTTTTTTTTAATTGGTTTATTATATAGTTTGGGGGGGTTTAGATTTATTTATTTATTTTTAATTTGTTTATTATATAGTTTAGGGGGGGTTTTAATTTTTTTTTTTTAATTTTGTATTATATAGTTTAGTGGGGGGGGGCTTTAGAGTTTAGTTAAACACTTGTGGCAAAGATGTCAAAAGAGCCTCAACCTCCATTAGGAGGGGTGTTTGGAAACTGATCACTTTGGGCATCTTGCAGACATAGAAGACCCAATGGAAGAGGACATTGATGTCCCTGAGGAAAGCCAAGCTCCAGAAAATTCCAATTTCAATGAAGAATTTGGCCTACGTGATATTCTTGATTAGTTTCATGTCTTGAAGAAAATGTTAAATTTGACAATTTTTTGATAAGATATATTAGTATTGTTTTGACTTTCAGACTTTATTTTAGAAATAAAATTTCCATATATAATGTTTTCAATATGTTTTTTACAAATATATGGTATAGTTTTTCTTGAATTTATGTGAATCGTCACTTTTATGAAAATAATATGAAATAGTATTATTTTTATACAAAAAATCTCTGAAAATTCATTGAAAATGATTTTAAATGTCTTTATTTTCTGGAATTTTTTACAATTTCGTCAATAAAAATGTCTTATTTTATAGAAAAATTTGCAAAATGAATATGTTTTTCATTTTAAATTGCTTATAAATGTATGTTATTTTGTTAAATTTCTAAAAACACACTTGAAAATAGAAATTAAAAATATTTTACGACAAAGATAATTCAAAGGCCCGAAAAAATGCCTCAAAATGAAAATGTGTGATACTGGTATCGACCCTTTTTTAAACGGAGGCAAAAATAGCTACTAAAATTAGGAGAGAGAAAAATGAGAACTGTGTCGAGTTCTCGTTTCATAGTATATGTGGTTATATTTGCATGAGTTGGTGAATGATGATGTCCATGGCCTCTAGTAACACTCTTAGAGTGTCTAGATTTTTCATGAGATCATGTATTTGAACTGACCCTGTCTTCCTTTTTAGTGCATGAAACTGATCCAACCTACAATTGCCTCTGTAACAAGTTCAAACTCTGCATAAGTTGAGTATTTAACTGATTCTACTGCTCCTGAGCCCTCAACATTCTCTCATTATCAGCTTTACAACTCTGTACTTCCATCCTTAAAATTTTCATTGTTTCCACTAGCTCCATTGATTCTAAGTTGACTCTATGTCCATTAGATTCTATTTCTTCATTGCCTATATTGATATTCTGCCTTCTGACTTCTTTTCTCAAACTGCTTGAAATTTGTATCACTTCCATCTCTACTGTACAATTATGTTTGTGTGGAACTAAGTTGTAAACCTGTAAACTATAGAAACTTGCTATACAAATATATGTAATGTGTTCAAATAATAAAAAATTGTTAGACAAATTTCTTCCAAAAATTCATAACAAATTTTATGCATAAAAACAAATTCTGGAAAATTCCCCTTTTTGACAACTTTTGTCAAAAGTAAGTTGTAGGCTCCTTTTTTGTTAGATTTCTGGGAACTTAGAAAATACTGATTCATATCCAGGTTCATTGTTTTTGTTCTCCTATCGTTACTTTCTCCAATTGCCATACCCCTGTTCAATATTGGTTTCACCACTAAGAGTTGTATCTCTCTGAAAACATAGTTTCTGTCCAATTTTATCCCTTTATGTAGCTGCATCTGTTCTGAAGGACTACTTTTAGAGACCTATAGAAGAAAATTGGTAAGTAACTATAAATACTTTTAAATTGGGAATTAATAGCCCATATAATGGTGTGTACCTGTACACTTCCACTGATAAAATCTGATAGTCTCATCCAAACTTACAAAATTCTGAAATCACCAATTTTTTATTTTCTGCAATTCTTCAAGACTTGGAATTTTTACTGAAAATTGTTATCTCTCAAACTAAGCATTTCTGGAAATTCACCTCTAAGAAAAGCTGTTCATATCGATGAGTAGACAAAATGTTGAAATTAGAAAATTTTCTGGTTATGAGTTCTTGGACCACTTTTGTCTACTTCAAGTTTTCAAAAATTGACCTTTCGCACACCTAAATAGTGGATTTTGGCATTATTTACTCTCTCGGCTTCACATCCTTCTGAATTTGGCCTTAAGACTCCATAGTTATCTATGTGCCTATATCACGACTCCATTGTAACAATTTGGGCCTCAACTGAGTCTCCATCTATCCTCGGGCTACACACCTTCAAAAATAATTAAACTGAAATTTCTATGTAATATGAGTAGAATGTGTCCTTGTGCCTCAAGGGTGATACTGCAGTATCTGTTAATAGCATCGGTATGGCACATGTCTCATTAGTTTCTGATTTAATATTCTCATGTTATGGCAAAAACAAGATTTTGGCTCCAGACTTTCAAACCTTTTTAAATTTCCGCTGACATGGCATTATGTTGACGCGGTAGAGTGTTGATGTGGTGGGGCAACTATCCCTTGAGGTGTCATACAGTTCCACGTGTCAATCCATGATGTATCCATGTCACCATCCTACTTGTAAATGATTTCAGGATCAACAAAGAAGTGGTATACGAAAACAACTTTTGATAGCTTGAACTCATATAATGATGCCACACGTCCATATTGGTTTTCTTTTAGGATCATGCTCCTTAAATTAAAGTTCGAGCACCTTCACGATCCTGAACACTTAAGGGTTATCGATATTCCACCTCTAAATCTTCTCTCACGCCGACCGTCATGCATCTTCTGACAAGGACATGCCACTTCTTTCTATCCCATCATGTCACATCATTGACCCATATGCGCCCTCCAATATTGGTTGAACATCATGGCTAACATTATACTTGGCGCTTAGTAGACGGTTTGGCGGTTTTAGGATCGACACCGAAGTGGTTTGGACAAACTGCTTTTGGGATCCTGAGTGAGTTTGGTGATGACACATGTCCTCAATGGTTTTCTTTCAGGCTCGTGCTTATTAAAATAAAGTTAGAGCACTTTCATGAGCCTGAAAGGATCTGAGCCATTGATTTGATCACATGTGATCTGGGCTATTTAAACTAGCACTGTCGGTTATTTAACAGAACGTACATTTTTTGTTTTGTTTTGTTTCTCATGCATAATTTCACCCAAAAATTGACTGAAATTCATAATTTTTCACCTGTATAATTTTAAACACAGCCTATGCAGTCCCAGTTTTGCAACCTGGGATCTTATACCAAATTGTCACGAACCCAATTCCCTCGCAATGCTTATTGGGCTGTGAAACATCCAAAATTTTACCCCAAAACACCCATATTATCCAAATTCAATTTTCTATAGGTTAAATTGAGGTTTACAGTGGAATTATGAATGTATTTGAGCACTATGGTAATTTAAGAATGTATGAAAACAAATGCAAGTATAATTGTTATGAATGCAATTCCAAAAATGACAGTAATTCCATGCAATTAAGTAAAACATTCAACATAAATTACATTAAGAACAATTCCATCATTTCCGCAACAAATTCTATACATAAATGAATACTTATCTAGAAAAGTGAACTGACTGTCTGCAGACCAAGGATGTTCCACTCAGTCGTAGGCTCTGTCAAGACATATCTTACTTTGACATGCCACCCTCTAGCTAGGACTATCAATCCACGAGAAAGTGTTGGTTTCTCTGACTACAACTATCCCTCAACCAAGGAATGGGGCTCCCTTCTCTGAGCTAATAGTACCTCAGGTTTGTTACCCCTAATTCCTTTTCAGGGCTCGAGGGAGTTCCATTTTTCTACATCTGGTTCTCCGTGTGTAGTAGGGTGAGCGTGGTACGGAATGGTACAGAATGGTAGTACAGGTGACAGTGTTCTCACGTAGATAGTTCAGGTCTAGCAGCTAGAAGGGTTCTTTCTGACATCCAAGAATAATGGAATGATGGCTAGCTCTTTCTATTTATATGCATGCTTGAGGTTAGAAAAGTGACATGGAAAGGTAGACATTTTTCCCTTTTCCAAAGAGAGTTGGACGGGTGGAACCCCTGGGTTGGGCACACTTTTCCTCTTTTTGTGGAAGGATAATACCCCATATCTTATTTTTGTCCTTTAGTCTGTAACATACATGGATTTTTATATTAAAGAGTAGAAATTTACAAATTTACATATGTTGGTCACTCTGGACCATACATATCCGGCTTGTAGCCCTTTCATTAATATTTACATTTTTATACATATCGAGATAAAAAATAGGGTGTTATAGGCCGAGTTCCATTCTTTGTGGTCAAGGGCGATGTTATGGGAAGAAGGCAGCAACCAAGAGGAGGGTGCACTTCATTGCTTGACTATAAATGTGGTGGGAAGGTCGTGGCTCTTGGCTAAGAGAAGGGTAAAGGAAATATGATGTAGGAGGTAAAGAAGAGGAGGGCACACCCATGTGGAAGTAAGCTTTGGGATACTACTAAATGCTTGCTCTTGATTTATTATCATACTATAACTGCCCATAATCATTGTGGAAAATAGAAGAGGTTTCTACAGGCACTAGGAGGAGATCTGTAACTTAAAGTAGGTCGTTGTAGAAAAGGATAACTCCATCTCATCCTCTAAAATACTCCAGTTGTTCCCACAAGGAAAATATTATATTGTCATTACTCCAGATCTGAGTTATAAGGCATCTACATGCTTATAGCAGTAATACACAAGCGTTTGACAAAACACTGCTACTATTATTTACCCTGAGGAAGACATTGAGATTATTGCGGCATATATTAGTGCCAATTCGTGCTATTGTAAGGAGGTCTGTTCAGTGCATCAAAGAACATATTTATAGAAGGTTCAAGTGTATTCTACAGGAGTTGTGGCTGCCATATAAAGTGCTTATTCCTATCCATTATAGATCAATTCCAAACAACTTAAATCTACCTCAACTCATAAGGAAGTTGCTTCATTTCCATTAATGATAAATTTTGTTTTGTTTGTGACAAGTTCTAGGCATGTATCCATTCTCTTATTTGAATATTCGGATCTGTATATATTGTCTTGAAGTCTGGTTATTAGTAATGTATTCTTATTTATTGTGCAAATATAATCTTTATGGCGAATGTCACACATCTCCTCATGAACACAATCAATGCTAAACCTCATAATCAGATCTACAAGTTTTAATAACCCACAGAGTAACTATAGTAGTAAACAATGAGGTGTTTGACTTTATTCCAAGTCTGATTTGATTCATTGAAGCTACAACAATCCTTGGGTAAAGGGTGTTAATTACTCACAGTCCAGAATATTCACTTGAACATAACAATCAAATTGGATTGGTTTAAACTTACACTGGTAGTGTTGATTAAACACCTAACCAAATTATTATACTTGAGGAAAAAGATCTGTCATTTTGGATAAGGGTCTATACATCATACCACTGTAACTACAACTTTCCCTCCCAATCTTCCTCCCTTCCCGCTACCTCTCTCAAGAATCTGGTACAATGCCTTCTCCTTCCTTAATTTGTACCAAACTTTGTCGAGTCGGGCACGAAATCTTCCCAGATACAGCTGTAGACATGGCTAGCTGAATCTTGTGGCCAAGCTTGTGTGATCATTGTATGTGGTGCCAAGGGTATCAACAGTATTTCGTTGCCCAAAATGATCTACAACACCTGCAAGTACAAGAAAGAGGCCAGTGTATTTTTTATGTCATCATATGGTTTACAGTTTCTAGGACTCCATTTCCATTTCATAGAAATCCATTTCATCTTTATATGCTCTTCCACGTATGGTTATTCAGTAATGAACCAAGTTTAATTTAATATTGGACTAAGCAATTCCAGGATATGGAACTGAGGATGTATATGGGGGAGGGTATGGACCAAGCATGATGTATGGCTGGCTTCACTACCAGATACTGACTGAAATAAAGGTAAAGAAGGTCTATTCACCATAGATTAAAAATAATTAATCTGTAATACATAAGAAACATATTTGCACACAGCAATCTCAATGTCCTACTTGCAAGCTCATATATTTCTAGCCTCAGCCTTAGGACCAGAGTTCATGGTCATTACCTACTTCACATAACCTTTAATTGTTTGCTTTTGAATCTTTGTCTGGTCAAATGCTTGATGTAAGCTCACAACATGTTCTTGCATAATTCCTCCAACCTGCCAGAAACAACTGATATTTCTTAGGTCACAAACACAAACCTAACAAGAATCAACTATAAATTTTAGATATTGGTTTAAGTTTTGTGTTTTAGTGCAATGATGTTTATAAGAATTTTACTCAAATTTAAATTAACCCACATCCTCATCAAAGTTGCAAAGCAATAAAAAATCAGCCTAACTATCTGTGTTAATGGATTCCCATAAAGAAAAAAATTAACAAACTCCATTTAAATTTAAGAAAAATAATTCAGAAGTTGTCAATAAGCTCACCTTTAAAGGGCTACAACCATTTGGGTTGAAGCCTAATACAATTCATAAACTTATAGACTACTTTACTCATCGAGTACAAGGCTGCTGAGTAGGATAAAAGACAACTAAAACGCCCCACTTTTCCGGTGAATTGTTGATCAAAACTGGTTAAAATTGTTCCTGGAAATTGCTATTTCAGCAATTTTGCAATTTCAACAATTGTAATTGCATCTCCTAGACTAAGTGCACGATTTTAAAACTACCCAAATTGCCAAAATTGCGATTTAAGGACTTCAAATTGCAATTTCCCAAATTGCCAAAATTGCGATTTGAGGACTTCAAATTGCAATTTTAGCGAGAATTGCTCTGCCGGATTCCGACGGGTTGGGGGTGTTTTGGTTAGCACTTATACTATGCCCAAGGCCGCTTGTTGCTAAAGGAAATGAATGGGAAAGAGTTGTCAAGAGGGCTTCAAGGATTTCAATTTCACTCGAACTAAAATCGTTTAGAGATTCCATTTCTCTTGCGCCTTGAGAAACCTTACGGAATTGAAATGATTTTCTTTCTCAAAGCCGGAGTATCCGATGATTAACTTGTCGACGGGCTTTCCTCCTTTTATAAGGAAATCGACTGATGAATGCAGTTTTTTGTTCTAGCCAGGCTATTATGATAAGCAAAATTCGAAGTCAGTTGAATTTACGTCCCCAAGTTAGGTTTTGTTTTGTATTTTTCTTGGCTCGAGAACCTTCTCAGATATTAGGATGATATCTGAATGCTCCTTGTTTGCGATAAATACAACAGTATTTCCATAAATTTTATACATCTCAATCAAAATTTTCATCATTCACCTAAAGGAAACTAACATGTTTCCTTGCATCTATGCGTAGTAGCCCCCTATAAACAAGTTGAGCTCTCTTCTTTAGCATTTTTTCTTAGAAGGATGGGATATCTCCCACTAATTCTTGGAACTACAATTCTATGTTGTTTTTCCCGTTTATGTACATTAATGTATTACTCTAGGTCTTGGGTATTATAAAAAGAGATGCTTAGAATTAGATGTTGGTAGAAATTTTTACAGGCTCCTATAATAAATAAGCCTTCGTGGCCATGATCGTGGACAGGAGGCAAGAGAAGCAACCTTATGGTTGTTGATTAGAGAAGGCAGTAGGAAAAAAATTATGATATATAAAAGGCCTCTATGAATTCGATATTAATACCTAGCTATATAATAAAGAAGGTTTCCCTATGCTTGTTGGTTGGCTCTTCTCCATTGCACCCTCTCTACGACCTCTCTAGTTTCAAGTAGCCTACATGCCACAACACAAAATCAGGGTGCTTCAATGCCTGACCCATTTCTATTAGTTGAGTTGCAGGCCATTGCTTCGTTCATACATCAAGTCGAGCATCGCAAAAGTACACACGCCTTCAAACCATTTCCAGGTGCCATTGTGTGTGTGGGTAGATACTCACTTGTAGTGGAAATCTTGGAAAATCATACGAGCTCGAAGGGTTATGGAGTTGTATGTTCAGGTTTTCACTAGGGGAGCTTCCAAATAAAGTTGTGTCAAGCGGCTCCTTCTGTACATGCACTTTACCATCTTTTAGAATCTTCAATTAGTTTCATCAAAACTTTTCAATAAGAAAAAGATGTAACTTGTTATTTTCAGTACGAAAATCAAAGTTACATAATAAGAGCTATAAATGATCTAGACTAATCCTCAAAATAGTTCTCAGTACATACATAACATTAATACTAAAAGGATGAGTTCTAAAATATACCATATCACAATGGCTCACAAAATTCAAAAAATATTGAGCCATTACCCTATGTTCCAAAGAAAACAGAGTCAAGACAATGTGACCAAACTTATTAAAGAGCCCAAACTGAACCATGATCAACCAGGGAGTTATCAATATACTCATCAAAATAGAGTAGACCATCCATAGGTCCAATAGCTTCTTCGGATAATATGTCAGCTTCCATATTTTCTTCCCTATAAATATGTTTAAAATTTAATTGACCAAAGGAATTGATCAATTGTTCCATGTTCTTAAGCCACAGAATCAATAGCATAGCATTTATAGCCAGTTTTCCTTCCATCCAGTTTATGATAACCTGAGAATCACCATAGACTGTAATGGAAAAAATACCTCTTCTTGAAGCAAACCATAGAAGACATCTTGATGCCATGAGTTTAGCTTTCGTATTGTTCCCCTTCCCAATACTCATCTTTAGCAGAATTTTGTGGTTTTTTTAATATATAAAGCCGCTCCTGCACCACAGATTCCTTGATTTGAAGCACCATCGAAGAATCCATAAATAGTACCACTATTCAAAGAAGGAAATTTAACCAACATGCTCTTTCTTTTGGCCATTTCAACCAGATAATCATTTAGAGCCCCTAATATCATCCTGCAAGCACCAAATATAGATGGAGGAATGTTTTCAAATAAAAGAGCACTCTGAATCCCTCATAACACCCAGATCATAAATAGAGGAAGAGTCTTGTATTTCACTTTCCTTTGAAACCAATTGAAAAGACAATGATTGAAAGTGTTTCCATTCCAAGCATATGTAAAATTTAACCATACTTGTAATTTGGCCCACACTTTCTTCAGAAAGTTGCAATGGATGAACAAATGATGGTTGTCTTCTGCCTCACACTTGCAGAGTATGCAGATATTTGGACCTACGAAACCCTTCTTCAGCTAATTTGGCCACGTGAGAACTCTGTTGATAAAACAAAGCCAAAGAAAGCATTTTAATTTCAAAGTATTTTCCAAATCCATAACTTCTTATGCCACCAATACCGATCATGAAGGATCCGTTTCTTCAAAACAAAATTGTACACCTTCTTGACAGTCAAAACTCCATTCGCTTCAGGACCATCCCATATCAATTGATCATTTGAATCTGACAAGGTAATGCCAGCATATATAAGATGATCAATGTAACGATTCTAAACTAGAACCAAATGATCAGGGAGTTCTAGTTCGTGTGCCCTGAGCCAATGAGGTTTAATCAAAACTGAGCCACAATGCATCAAAACTTGAACCAACAAAACTAAACGGTATCTACACAAAGGTCCTTGGTTAACAATTGGTGGTGAGTTTTGTTATGTTTGTGGACACAAAGTCACTCAAGCACGTCACAATGCATGCAAACATCCACTTGTCATATTAGCAATAAGTCTAGATGGTGTCCGTAGAGTCATATGTCAACTTTATTAAACCATTATGTAGAGTGGATTTCCGATATGGTCCTAGTGGGTAGGTATGCACTAACTTTCATTATCTACCATAAACCATTCTCTAAAGATGACTTATTGCTTCCCAATATCGATATGCTCATCAATTAAACTATGGGCCATGAGATGTTGTCTTCATGGATGTTGTATTTAAGGTCATAATGCAACTATCATAAGGTCAACAACGTGAAATATTCCAAACTATCACTCCAAATCCTTGGATCAAAATGAATGTCAATTCATCTTCAATAAGCAACAATTAGTATAAAATGTTTCATTACCATCTATGATTAATGTTTTAGTATAAAATGTTTCAATATCATCTACATTTAATGTTTTCTTTGTACGATGGGTCTCCATCTATTTTTGTGACCATTCACTTCCTGCTATTTATATTCCCACTCGACCTATATCATCTAGGTATCCTAGAATTGTGTTAATTTATACTCAAATAAAATGATATAACTCTAAACATGGATTTGACACCATGTTAGAAGTTGTCTTGAACACTTGAGAGTCTTTAAGAGACAATGACTTCACAACTTGACTGGCTGGCAATGAGTGAGTCGATGTTGTCATTTCTCTATCTGTGTGGAGTCATAAATGATAAACATGTTCTATACATGCCCCCCATACGTACGTCATGAGTTGGATCCATTTATTTCGTTTACTAAAACAACATTGAGAAAATAATCGAATAATAACCATGCAAATGAAGGTTACTATAACGCTTCAAAAGAACTAAAATTACATTTATAATTTGTTGATAATGGGGAGTTATGCGATTACTTTCATCAATTGGATTAGGTGGATCAATATAAAACAATGGACTTTTAGGGAAATTCTACTATGTGGGCAGGTCAAAGCATCGTGTTTATCATTTTAATGCAGAGGTCAAAGCATTGTGTTTACCATTCTACTACGGAGGTTAAGCATTGTGTTTACCATTCTACTATGGAAGATCGCTTCGTGGGTCTCAAAGATAATCCTAGTTCATCTATTTGTTATTATAATTTAAATCCATCAAAGTTTCATGTGAAATGACATTGTCAAGTCACCAAAGTGCTCGATTTGCACTACTTTTATACTATGATACATTTCGAATAATAAACAACAATTTGTGCTAACAAAAATATTCATTTCATTAAGCTAGCACAAAAAATTTAAATAAAAAATCTACATGACTACTTTCCTCCATAGAATAAAATTGAAGTCTATTAAATTAAAAAAACATAATACAATATATTTATACTCCAACAATATAATGTTATTATAGGATCATGTTATTATAAACAATCAATCCAACTCAACCCAATTTATAAACAATCATGTTATTATAGGATCATTATGATTAGCCATCTTTTTGCCAAGTTATATGGGGTTATCTCAAAGAAGAAGATCAACAGATGAATAGAAAGTTAGGGATAAAGGGCAAGTCACAAAATATCTAAAATAATTAGAGCTAAAAAGAAAACCATGTTCAAAACAAATCACTAATTCCACAACTCAACTTTGCACATATAGGTTTTGTTCTTGAAACAATTATAGCTCTCGCTAATCGCCATCAACATGCATCCGCCACAATAAAAATTGTTCCATGCTATAATTAATGTTCCATACAACCTTTGAACCATTGATGTTCAATAGTTAACTTTCACATCAATTGGGTACCAAATTTTGACTTCAATGTGCAAGAATGTTCACAAGGTGACTAGCATGGTCTATTATCTTTAGTTCATATGCTCTACTATGCTCTAATGTGCTAGGGGGACAATCATTGGCACTTCTCAACTTTTGCACATTTAGATCAAGGCAATTTAGCTCACCAATTTAACATAGATTATACAAAAAAATACCATGGTCTATAAAAAACAAATACTAAAGGCAGGGACTTGCTGCTATGCAACTCCCCTTGTTGGGGATGTGATCAGACCTCCTTCCCCTTTATCACATTTATAAACCCTTATCTTGTAAATTTGATCTTCTTAGTGCAAATGGACTAATATAATATCTCATATAATATCCACGAGTATGTATGCACATATTGATCAGACCTCCTTCCCCTATATCACATTTATAAACCCTTATCTTGTAAATTTGATCTTCTTAGTGCAAATGGACTAATATAATATCTCATATAATATCCACGAGTATGTATGCACATATTTGAACTTGAGTCAACTTACCTGGTTCGAACCTTAGATGGATTGAGTTAATTTGGGTTATGGAAGCAACAATATTTATCACTCATTTCCTCACTTTTATTTTTAATAAGATAGTCAATACTCTTCCTAGTTGTTGTTCAACCTTCAAGGAAATCTATTCAAAGTGATTCTATTATTTGCTAGAGTATCGACGAGAACAACTACATTGTATTATTCTTGCATACACATTCAACATAATATGTCTTTCTTCTTAAGAGGTTCTAGGTTCAAATCCAAAGAGGGTAGGGTAGGTACACCTCCATAAACTTTAATAATCAAATCGCTATGCAAGGGGGTCACTTGTCTCATAAACAAGGGGTCTCATACACCAATTTGATGTTTGGTTTGGCCATGATCTTAAAATTAGATTATTATTATAATAATAATTACATCGGTAGATGTTTATATTTTAGAATCCAGAGTGGTATATCAGTTATGATTTTCCTAGATTGCAAGAGTCCAGATTGATTTTATGGGCGTCGTTCCAAATTCAAAATAAACAATTATAAAAAAAAGAGCATAAAAAATAACTTTTAGTTGATGCATGGATAACTCATAGCTAATGCATGGATAATGGGCAGGTCGTGGCAGACAACACGTTTAACTAGAAGAAGTCGGGTGAAAACAGGTAACTAAAACATAAACAACAGATGATTACAACTATACATAGAAAACAAGTAACTTTGTGACACTTAATTTGTAACCTATCCATATTTACCGACGACAAATTAAATGACTACCCAAATATTACAATAAATTATTAAAATTATAATACACAATAAATATGAAAAGAATATAACTCCATATATTCATTCCATTGAAAAAAACATTAAAATGCAACCAACATATTGACGAAAGGTCTTCTTGAAGACTATGATAAGTGGGAGTGTTTAAAAATAATAGCCTCAAGCTACATTTGGGAATGTTCTCATACTTCTAGAATAGATTTGGAAAAGTACAACCTATTTGAATAAAGCTCATTAGGATTGTCACATCTAATCACTTTGTTGACTTCTTGGCCACCTTCCACTTGCCCATTTCGTAAGGTGGTTTTGTGACCCACCCTTTCACTCTCTTTCAAATTCATTATAGCTTAGGTAAATCTTAAAATTATTGCCAATTTGCCATCATTGACTAGTTGGAGTTGTTAAACATCAAAAGCCCCCCATGTCTCACTCAAAATCATGTGCTAGTGAACCTAATTATCTTGTACTTCAATTTAGTTCTTGAGTGAGACTAGTCAACTCTACACCTTAATAATATTTTCTCATGAATGAATTTTTGACTTCAAATTTTGGAAAACAAGGGATCTATGTTTTCGGTGCTTGACAACTTCACCCATTACCGTATTAAGTGGCTAAATTGCCGCATAAATGTTTGGGGCTTTGTCTTCGTTCATTTCACTTGGCCTAGTTTATAATTAGGTTAACTATCATTGCATTGGATTGTGTACCTCGAAGAGTAATGAATTTCTTAAAGATATTACGCTGTAATTTTTTTATTTTACCATTAGGGGTAGGGGTTATGATGGGGAGCAGTTTATTTATTTATGTTTTGGATTTTTAGTGGGATTTCAAAATTTAGATTATGCAATTTTTATAGTTGACATATACAATTTTAAGTTTTTTTACAAATTTCCAACCACACTTTAAACAAAACAATACAAAAAATATAGTCGAAAACTTAGAATATTTAGATTATACCTTTCTACGTTTTGAATTTTTCGTAAAAAGTGGACACAAGAAATTAAAATATATATTTTAAGATTAACTATATATAAATAAGATTTTTAAGACTAAATTCTTAATTATAATGGTATGAACTTAAATACAATACTAAATAATATATGTTAATGATGAAATCTTTTTTTTTTTAATTTAATTTTTTTAATATTTTTTTAAAATTTAGAAATATGTATGATGATAATAATGATAATTAATGTATAGTTAACTTTCACTTAAACTAATTTTGATTCAAGTTATTTTAAAAAGATTAATTATAAATAATTATATTTATTTATAATAATTACGAAACATAATAATTATAAATTATTTTTTACATTATTAATTTCCAAATTAATTTTAAAGTACAATTCCCTAAATTATCATATTAATATCTTGGAAAAAGAAAAAATTAAGTGCCATTGAAAAATACATAAAACCATTAAGTATTGAAAATATTTAGTTGATCCCTAATCAATGTCAAAGTCATGCTTATAAACCATCTCTATTGCAAAATAACACCCCTACAACCTTAATCTCAATAAAGTAGTATTATAAAGTATATCTTAAGATTATTATAAACTATCTTTATTTTTATCCTTGATTTCCACTCTTACCATTGGACGATTTAGATTAGACAATCATTTCTTTTTTAAACAGGAACCATAAGAGTAAATTTATAAAAACGTTGTGCACAGTCATTCATTACAAAATGTGAGCTTCAACATGAGCTCAAAGAGATGTTGGTAAAATGCAAACAAAAATTGTTCTATATTGTTCTTATCAGATCCTTTTTTAGACTTCCTAGAGAATTTAGAAACATGGTATGAGTATACGTTTACAAACTGGCTATTTAGATATGCACAAAAAAACATAAAACAGAGAGTCATTCCTGGAGCCCATACATGCCCTGCACTTGCTGATGCATTGAAGCTTCATCCATTGGATGCGCGCCTTCGATTGGAGACTCCTGGCAATGGCTGCACTGTGTCATTTTGCCCATTTTCAGAACTTCTTCCTTGATTATGTCCACACTGCCCATAAGCTCAAACAGGTTTCTCTCAAGGTCATCAATACGAGAATCCTGGCAAGTTAATTGCTGCGAAATGTACCGTGTATCCACTGAAGTCTCCTTTATCTCCTTGAGACCTGCATACACAACGTCAAAAACCCTCCTGAGACTCATCTTGAAGTCTTCTATACTGGCTCTCAGGTAGTTCATGGCTTCCTTAATTCCTGTCATGGTACCCATTTTTTTACTTCCTCCTGCACCCTGCCCACTGCTACAGAATTCCTCACCGCTCTGGGTAAACAAGGATAAACCACTCAATCGATTCGCAATACGCTCCATCTGGAGGCATCCATAACCTGCCTCGGCCTCCTTAACAACTTCCCATCTGCTTGCCATATTGTCCGCTCATGAGAATTGGGGAGGGTCTTTGGACAAGACCGCCATTAAATGACGCTACCATATGCCTTCGGGAGGCCATGTGCCATGAGGGTGGGTACCACGCGTCCCCTCCTTCCAATGCAAAATTTTCTAATTAATGTTTGGATTCGATATGGTGGACCTTAGAATTAAATGACCATGGGTCCTAGGGAATGGGATGGTGTTTGTGGAACCCATCCCTATACACAATTTCTCCCAACCTCAGCTTGACTCCTTGATTTTCCATGTGGTCTGCAGTTCTATTGTTCTCTCACAGGATATGGAAGTAGTTTATCTCTTGGATAGAATCAAGAAGACCAATTCATTGATAGATCCTTCTGCACTAAGAGGATCCTTTGATGTATCCATTCCTCATTTTATAAATGACTTGTCTTGAGTCACCAAAGAGATGTAGCTTTCATATCTTTAACTTAGAGACAATTTCTATGCCGTAGAACGAGCCATTCAACTGCATTGTTAATATTCTCTCCTATTCCCCAAGCATATGAATTAACTATTTTTCCTCCAAGATCATAAATGACCCCGCCTCCTCTAATTAGAAAATCATTTTTAAAAGTAAAATCATATCAACTACACATATACTTTTAAAATTTGGATAATAAAAAAAAACTTTCCAAGACAAACTCTTAAAATTGACCATGATTTTATTATTTAATTCTCCCACTTAAAAATTATTATAAACTACTTTTTTTCCATCCTTGTCACTTGACTTTCACTCCACCATATATTTTTGATGAGTTTGGATAGTAAAAGAAAACTTCCCAAAAACAAACTCTTAAAATGGACCATAATTTCATTATTTAATTCTCCAACTTAAAAATTATTATAAACTATCCTTCTCCGTAAAATAAAATAAAATGCAGCCTTATCCCTTCCTTAATCATAAGCCTATTATTTAATTCTCCCATTAAAAAATTAATATAAACTATTTTTATCCTCGTACATTATTCTACTAAATTCTAGTAAACACCATCTTTATCCTCGTCAGAGTCGTCCCTCGCGACTCACACACAGGACACTCATCGAAAAGGCGGCCAGACAAAAGTAAAACCACGGGCTCAGATGACACGTCACCGGTTTGCTGTGTCGGTGGCTACCTACATCGCATGCCACCTAAACACCATCTTTATCCTCGTCAGAGTCGTCCCTCGCGACTCACACACAGGACACTCATCGAAAAGGCAGCCAGACAAAAGTAAAACCACGGGCTCAGATGACACGTCACCGGTTTGCTGTGTCGGTGGCTACCTACATCGCATGCCACCTGCGAGGCAAATCATATGAAAACGTAGCAGACAACCACTCAAACTGCAGCAAATCGTTCCGATCTCGTGAGACGTGTAATATGATGATGAAAGTTTAAAAAATTAAAGAAAAATTCAGAATTTTGTCGTCAAACAGTGGCCTCAGCCCCTTGAACTGTGATATATTTCATAGTATTTATATATCGCGCCGTGAAGCTTCCAGAATTTCGAATTCTTTAAGAGAGCTTAAATTGCAGAAGAAAACGGAATTTTTCAGTGGTTTCAGTTCCTGCCTCTTTCTCTGAAATTAGGGGCTTCGTTGAATTTGTATTGTTTCCTGTGAGGATTTGTTAGGCGTTGTCAACGTCGATAAAGTTCCAGTTTTCTTCTTCGTTTTGCCATGTTTGACTGATCTATCCTCGGCAGACGATTCAGGCGCTATTTATGTTTGGCTGGAGGCAAACATTGTGAGTTCCGTTACGAAAATTTCAATTTATTTTCTTGATGTTTAACGGGTATTGCGCCACTCAGAACGGTGCTTAGTCGGTTTACTCTTCGGAATCTGGTAAATCTTATGCCAAAGGGTTTCTCAAACTTCTGGTTTGACTTCTTATTGCTTATTTTGTGAATTATTTTTTTGTACCCGAAAATTGTTGCTGAATTTTTGTATAAATTACACTGTAGAAACCCTGAAGTAAAAAATTTAAAAAAAAACGCTGCAAATATTCTTGAATCTTTCTAGTATTTTCCGAGGACTAATTTTCTAGTTCTTTATTTTGAGATCAAAGTTGAAATTTAGTATTAATCCAAGCAATTTCAGTAGTTTTGTAATTTTCGTGTTCTTTCCATGCCTTTCCTTCGGTGTTTTCTTCTCAAAGTTAAATTTTTAGTAATTATGCATGAAATGTCATTTAGTTTTCGAGTTCTTTAAATGCATTTGGCCTTAGTGTTTATTTAATTTGACATAAAAGTTGAAATCTCATGGCGTAATGCTTATACCTCTTCATATTTCTCTGGCCAGATCTTTCGTAGATGTTATTCAAACCACAACATGATCTTACTTGGAGCAGTCGCATATTTGTTGGAGAAATATATGATAATTTTGACTAGAGTTTTCGCTCAAGCAGTGCATCAATCTCCTTTCCCGAGGCGCATGAGACAGTTGATTCTTCGTAGAATTCCTTTCTCTCGGACTCGTGTTGCCGTAAGCTTATAAATTACATAAAATGTACATGAATGCGGGGTTTTGATGAGAGATCTTGTGCTTTGGCTCTCCTCCGTCTTAATGGAGAGCAGTCACGCGCAGAAGCAGCAACCGAACCTCGAAAGGAAGTTGGGAATCTTTAGGTTGCAATTGAGACTCGAGACTATAGGTTCTGAGCAGATGACTGATCCTGGTCAGCAATTGAGCCTACAGAGAAATCTCCAGATAAGGGGCCAAAGGTTTGGAACTTTGATTTGAGTTCGATGCTTATCAATTTCTTTGCCAATGCGTGTGGGATTGATCATTTTTCTTTGCCAATGCATCATTTTCTTTGCCAATGCGTGTGGGATTGAGCATTTTAAATCTTCAAGCAAAAGTACTATATGTGAATTTAAAGATATTCTGAAATTGTTAGAACTTCCTGTTTCCAGTCAGCCACTACCCGAGTATAAATGCAAAATATATGCAATGAAACGAAAGTTATTAATGTCCACAAAGACCACAGATCCACCTTAGGATCTGTTGGATGACAAAACAATTACATCTTTCACAGATTCTCCTAAACTGCGATATATTCGGGCATTAAAATGTTAGAACTACTTGCTTTATACACTTTCACTTCCTTTTGATCTTATCCGATAAAAGCATCAACTACTCTGATTGGGTTGCACATTGAAATTATGCGAAGAGTTTTATTCAAATGTCATTATCCTATATTCAGGCTTTAAAATGTTAGAACTACTTGCTTTATACAGTTCCTTTTGATCTTATTCGATAAAAGCATCAACTACTTTGATTGGGTTGCACATTGAAATTATGCGAAGAGTTTTATTCAAATGACATTATCCAATGTTCTGATGGTTATTCTTGCCTCCCAAGAGTATCAAGATTTTGCATTCATTCTTACACTTAGCGGGACTTTGGCTTGGGGACTTCCTATATTTGACATCTAAGTCCTACCGATTGATTGCTGGTTAAATCCTAACGTTGCTTCCGATCCCTCTTCACTATGTTAAGTTTGTTGTACTTTACTGTACAGTATGCCCGCCTATTCCTTTGTCTACAATGATCTACTCTCTTTTTTCTTGAAATGATGCAATGTATATATGCTTACATTATGTACATTGTATGGTATATATGATTACGTCTTGTTACACATTGGCATTATGTACAGAGTCTTTATCAAGATGACATGTGACTTATGGGACTATTTCCTGATTGTTATTGCTGGCTCTATGATATCAAGATCTACCCAGAAAATTTTCATCTCGATGACACAGGATTTCTGATACTATTTCCTTGTCGGTATGATTGTGTACTGACATAAATCCACCTATTGATTGCTGGATTTACTTACGTCGGTCCTTTTCAAGCTGGTCCGTGCTATTTTAATGATTATATTAAGCTGGTTATGCATGTAGGATCTGTCCACCTATATACACTTGGGATATATCAAAAGGGAACTTCTATACCATTACCGGATTTTTGACTGCCTGATAGATTTTATCAACATGATATTCATTGCTAGATATCGTCCTGAGTTTGCGGTAGGGACATTTTACTTATATATTGTTGGATTTCCTATACTATTTCTTGATTGTAATTATTATTGTTGGCTGCCCGAGAGTTCTTTTAATAATATCGTCTGGATGATATTCATTCTAGAGTTTGAGAGTTCTTTTAATAATATCGTCTGGATGATATTCATTCTAGAGTTTGAGAGTTCTTTTAATAATATCGTCTGGATGATATTCATTCTAGAGTTTGCTTTTGGCACTTTTTACATATGGGATGTAAATCGCGTCTCTCTTATTTTAAAGACTATTTATTAAAATGGGATCACTCTTATTGTTAATGCCCACCCAATTTTTTAGGCTCTCTTGGTGAGGGATCACTATTTTTTAATGTCCACCCAGGTTTTTAGGCTTTCTTGTTGCTTGGGGATCATTATTTAGTATTTTTTAATGCCCACCCAGGTTTTGAACTTTGGTCTAATGATGAACCTTGGGTTCTCCTCATCATACGGTTTCAAGGACTAGACTACCGCCACTATACCAACTCCCAATTCCCCGGGTTTGAACTTGGGTCAATTTCATCATTGGGCGGTCTCAACCACTAGACCAAGTCAAAACTACCAGACCATAGTCCAACAGAGACACATTTTAACATCACTGGGCGGTCTCGGTCTCAACCAGTAGACCAAGTCTCAACATATTTTCGATTGTTTTGTTCAGAGTCTGACTGTATATATATTTTCGATTGTTTTGTTCAGATTCTGATTGGAAATCTTCAAAAAAAAATTAGATTTCGATTGTTTTGTTCAGATTCTGATGGCATATATATTTTCGATTGTTTTGTTCAGATTCTGATTGGAAATCTTCAAAAAAAATTAGACTCACATATATAGTTGTGAAAATTGTATATATGAGTGTCATAAGGATAATATATGAGTGTCATAAGGATAATATATAAGTATCATAAAGGTATTTGACTATACTGAAAATTTATACATTCAAAAATACAATTCAAATATTTTTAAATTTAAATTTTACCAAAATAAAATTACATAATTCCTCATACTATTTTAACCTACTTTTAATTCAAATATTTTTAAATTTAAATTTTACCAAAATAAAATTACATAATTCCTCATACTACTTTAACCTACTTTTAATTCAAATATTTTTAAATTTAAATTTTACCAAAATAAAATTACATAATTCCTCATACTACTTTAACCTAGCAGAGATATGTTTTAATTTGCTTGTATTAACTATTTCAAGTTGATTTACTTTTACAATTTGTCCATTTATTAATTTATAGTTATATCATTCTACTTTTAACATTTTAGCTTTAACCTAGCAGAGATATGTTTTAATTTGCTTTTATTAACTATTTCAAGTTGATTTACTTTTACAATTTGTCCATTTATTAATTTATAGTTATATCTTTACTTGTTTCACTGCTATATATTTTAGCTTTACCTGGTTGTATGGACACTTATTACATATGCTTACGTTAAATAAATTATATTTATATATAGTTTTTTTAAAAAGGTACAGTTATACAAACATTGTATAATGGGATTAAAAATAATGCATAAATGGACCGCTACATCTGGATTAAAAATTATTATAGCATTAAAAAATAAATACATAAATATATTATTATTTTTTTTAAAAAGGTGGTTCGCCGTTTGTTAGAGGGCTAGTTTACCTGGGAAAATGGTCATGCTATTCTAAAGAATTAAGGTAACACGAATTACAACCAATAGACATAAATATATTATTATTATTATTATTATCTTTAAAAATAATGTACAAAATGAAAACATTATTATCATCTTCAAAAATGGATAAATGTATTACGGCCTGAAACCGAATGGATGAATGTGTCAGGACGGAACATTTAAATTGCTTGAAAACATCAAATAATATTAGAATGAATTGCAAATTTGGAAGAGTGCCAAATGGCTTGTTTTCATATACCCTATCTAGTTTAGGAGGCCTTGATGCATTGTGAGCTTGTGCACATCACTGTTTAAAGGGAGCTTCCGGGCAACTTCTTACCTCTTTCAAAATCTCATGCTGAAGCATTGAGAAGAGATCCTTATCGTCAGCTAAATTCCAGCTATGAGTTTCTCTCAAACAAGGAAGTAGTTGTTAAGCTAAGCTAATATGTTATTCTTCTATGATTGCATTAGTGTCTCCCTCAATTATATGTATAGCGATGGCTTTCTGCTACAAAATTTTGACTGTTCATCTCCTTAGAATCATGTCATTTTTCACTCTTCATCTCCTTTGAATTATGTTGTTCAGGGGACAATGGGCCAGGCTGCCTCAGGCAGATGGAGCTCAAATCAAATGGCCGTAACGCAGTGTGTTTATGGCGCGACAGAATTACAGTACATGCACGCGCCCTTTTGCAACTTTGAAACAGCCTTCTCAAGGATATACTCATCCAAACCAAGGCCCATAAAGTGGCGGAAAGATTAATCTTATTGAGCACACACAATGTGTTCAAGTATTCAAATTTTGATGATTTTTTAATTTATATTCATCTCTGAAAATTTGTTACTACCAATCTGAAAATGCCGAGTTGAAAGTTAATCATTTATTTTGAGTTCAGATGATGCGATTCGGAGAGGTATAAAGAATTGTAATCTCACTGGTTATAATGTACACTTTGATGTCTCATAGTATTTTTTGTTCCATGGTATTTACAGGTGGTTTTGGGTGTGATGTAATCATATAAGCTTATGTTTAATAATGAGAAGGCAATGAATATGCCCACTTGTGTTCCATCTTTTTTTATCTTATAAACTTTATCATGGTATCAGAGCCCATGGCATGATCCATACCTGTTGTATTTGGGTATGCCTTTCCACATAGTGGAAGCACACACACAAGACGGGAACACATCAGCATGGAGGCGTGACGATCCTTCACAGCATTGGGCTATATGTTTTCCCAAAACACTGCAACAAATGTTTGTTTACCCAAATGTGTTGGATAGGGATTGATGGTTTGTACTATGACACGATTCAAGATCAAAACAATTTTTTTAGAACAATAATATTATAATTCCAACTAATAAAGATAATAGAGGTGATGGCAATGAAGAGTGATATGTACATGTTTTATTTCAACATTTATATTGTGGATGTGTCATTTTATAATTGTTATTTCATAATGGGCTAATTATGTTTTTTATTCATTTTATGATGTTGTGTATGAAGATTTAAGAGTCATTTACAACCATCATGTTGAAAACAAATTAAAATTTTTGGAAGGTTCTAATAAAAAATAATAATGGTCACTAGTGCGTTAGATGTGAAAAATTCATTGCATCATTTCACATGTAGGTTATGTTTTTGTTCTATAATTATTTTTCTATTGTATTCTGTTTGATTTATAAAGTGGTTGGTTACATGTGTAATTCGATAGTGGCTAATAAAGCAAGCATTGTGCAAGTGTTGTGTCTTTGAAATATAAACCTTATAATATACAAATTGTATAAACCCTATGCAATCTAACCCTTTAAATCATAATTCGTATCCATTGCAACTACCCCTACACCACTAAACACTCTAATCTAAATCGATGTGGGCTCTAACCGCCATGACCATAAGTCCCTAAATTTGAAACACTTTAACCCGTATTCAATGTTACTACTATAATTCCAATCCCCTAACTCTTATCTTTTATCACCTCTAACCCCTAACCAATATATCCTCAAAAAGTTATAATGTCTTACTCATTACCTATATAACCCTTAATTATGAAGGTGCAATCCTTGTAACCAATATGCCACTAACTCCTATATCCATTTGTATAACTAACTCTTAATCCTTACATCACATTACACCCATAACTTCGAAATTCTAAACATTAACCATTATAAACCCTAATACCTTTAACCCCTACCCCCTTATAAATGCTAAACATTGTAACTACTCACCCCTATACCATCTAACCATTATTACCTATATCATCTATGGTACTTTTAACCTATATAGCTCTTGACGCTTAAACCCTATAATCCCTTATTTCTTATTAGCCATAATCCATATAACACGTAACACCTATAACCCATAAATCATAATCTCTAACTCCTAACCTCTTTAACGCATATTCCTTATAACCATTGAACCTAATAACCACTCACACATATAAGACCTAACCCCCATAAACTTATCATCCATGA
Source organism: Larix kaempferi (assembly GCA_027924585.1). Lineage (NCBI taxonomy): Eukaryota > Viridiplantae > Streptophyta > Pinopsida > Pinales > Pinaceae > Larix > Larix kaempferi. The sequence continues at coordinate 5,441,812 of BSBM01000034.1, forward strand.
TCCATATAACCTATTTATGTCTTGAACCCTTATCCTTATAACCCTTTATTTCCATAACCCCAACATGTATAACTCATATTCTTTATAACCACTAATTGTTAACACCTAATACATATCCCCTATAATGCCTAAAGTCTAACTTCTATAAACATAGATCCTTATAACTCATAACTCCTATAAATTATCACCAATATAAACTTTCACCACTATCCCGCTAACCACTTTAACACATATACAATATAAGCACTATAAACCGTAATTCTGAGAACTGCTTATTTGAAGCATTATATTCCAAACTTTAATCCATATCACTACAAGAGAAACACACTGTAGTGGAGATTATAGTGTGTAAAATTCAAGCAAAACATATCTATGAAACAAAGACAATAGTTACTAGATATGCATGCGACAAATTGTATGTCAAAACACTAATGCAAAAGGTTTGCAGCAGCTCATGCATTATCATAGACTCGAAATATAATTACAATGTGTAACAATGGCTACAATAAGCCAAGCAATTTGAATCCTAGAGAGGGCATTCGAATTAAATGCATGAGAGTGGCTTACTTGGCAGTTAACATCACTCGGCACATCAGTTAACCACTTAACTACCATGTAACTGACTCTAACAGACTCTGAAATGGTCTAACTTAGTCTAACTGAATCCATAACTCAACTAAATGCCCAAAATTAGGGGAGGGCTCCTTTCTGACTTCAGTTAACTGAATATTAGGTGAAAATAACACCAGATGAAGTCAAACTAAGTAGGAGGGCGCCTTTCTGACTCCAGTTGGATGAATATAATAATAAATGTTGTCAGTTGGACTGAGTAGGGCACTTTAGTCATGCAAATCGCCTCAGTTGGCTCCCCAAATGATGGAGGAGGCCCCTTTAACTGATATTAATGGCCCAGTTGACTCCCCGAATGAAGGAGGAGGCCCAGTTCACTGAAACTGATGATTTGTTGATGATGTAAGCACATAATTGAGTCAAAATACTTAGGATAAGTGGAAAATTAAGCTATGGAGCCAAAATAAATGATGTGTGATTGGAAAATTATCCAACACCCCCCCTTAATATAATTTCATGCGGAGGAGTGAATAAAAATAATAAAAGGGCCCCGGTAACAAAGGCCATAGGTCACCCAGTACATAAATAATCCTAAAAATGCTCAAAAAATCTAAGTGAGGAAAAAGGGAAAACCTAGTGGGAAAGAAAACCCCCCCTCAAAGTAAACATTGAAGGATCTAATCTGTCCTCACCATAGTAGAATTCACCCCCTGTTAATTTTTCGATAATTTCATTCCATTATCATTCAGAATCTCTAAGAGAATAACATGTACAGCATATCTACAGCATATCAATAATAGACACAATAACAAGCACACAAGAGACACAGAGCTTCACGGGGGAAAACCAAGAAGGTGAAAAACCCTACAACTTCCTCAGAGATAGAATAAGCCCCAATACAAGATCACAAGGATCAAACCCAATAAGACGTCTCTAGCAGATACTCCTCCTCCTCCACATGTGCGCCACTTTCTCACTTAGCTATGCAAGCTTGAGAAGTGAGTGAATGAATAGAATGAGAGAGGCACACCCTCTATTTATACACCGACTTTACCTGCCAATAAATCACTGGGGTCGACTTCCTAATGAAGCCTAATAACCCAACCACATGACCTAACTAGGGTTGACCCCACACTGGTGGTCTAATAACCGATCAATACAAATGACGACACTTACAATGTAACTTGCGACACTTGCAAATACAAATGACGACACTTCCAATTAGAGGAATAAGACATCTCTGTTGGATATACAATAAAGTAAAAATGTAATATACAAGTGAATATCTTCCGAAATTACAAATACATCAACACTCCCTCTTAACTAGGAAGGTATTATGAACACAGGTCATCAATACATATTGGCGCAAGTCTTCAATTCTGGAGCTGGATCATCATCACTGGATCACGCAACATCATCATCATCATTGCTGCTATACTCGACATCTCAATCACTGGGCTATCTCTTAATTCTCCTTGTCATAGGAAGTTCTACAAAGCCAGCCCTTTTTCATATTGGATGTAGGCCCACCTCTTGCAGGTCTTCATCAACACTAGCCATACTGTGGAATCCTTAGGACTTATTACGTGCATCACAATGCCTCGAAAGAGTATCCCAGGATCCTTTATGTGCTGAAGCACGACCGACAAGATCTCCCAGGTCAACTTACATGTGACCCCCACCACAAAACCTCGACAGAGTATCCCAGGATCCTTTATGTGCCGAAGCATGACCGACAAGATCTCCCAGGGCAATATTACATGTGGTCACGACAAAACCTCGAAAGAGTATCCCAGGATCCTTTATGTGCCGAAGCACGACCGACAAGATCTCCCAGGGCAATATTACATGTGGTCATGGAAAAACCTCGAAAGAGCATCCCAGGACTGATTACGAGCACACAACTCAACCTATCGGATCTCCCAGGGAAATATTATATGCCATAAGACAAAACCTTGAAAGAGTATCCCAGGATCCTTTATGTGTCGCAGCACGATCGGCAAGATCTCCCAAGTCAATTTACATGTCCTCCCAGAGCAAAACCTCGAAAGAGTATCTCAGGATCCTTTATGTGCTGAAGCAAGACCGACAAGATCTCCCAGGTCAATTTACATGCTCATCTGCACAACCTGTCCACGGCCACAGAGTATCAACCTGATACTCACCATACCTCATCACATGATCATCCTGATCATCATCATAGCATCGTCCTAATGCATATCATCCAAAGTATCATCCTGATACTCATCACACACGATCATCTTGATCATCATCACTGCATCGTCCTGATGCATATCATCCAGAGTATCATCCCGATACTCATCACACATGATGATCCTGATCATCGTCACTGCATCGTCCTGATGCATATCATCCAGAGTATCATCCTGATACTCATCAAACATAATCATCCTAATCATACAAAGCATCCAACCAATGCATATACAAAGCAGGAACTGGAGCATCGTCCTGATGCTCATTACATAGCACTTACATCCACAGCCATGGAAGGATCCTCCTATCACCATGCTTGTAATGGATCCTGCAAATGTGCCCCATCACTTCTTCCTCGAAGTGTCTTCAATCTGAAGAACACCAAGCCTCTCTCTGAAGTACTCAAAATTCACTATGGCTAGTGGTTTCGTCAACACATCTGCAACCTGCTCATCCATCGCAACATATAGAAGCTTCACTGCTCCTCTCTGCACCATATCCCTGATATAGTGATATTTGATCTCAATGTGCTTCGACCTGTCATGGAACACCGAGTTCTCTGACAACTTCACACAACTCTGGTTGTCACAATAGATACAGGTAGCATCCAACGGGAGATCAAATAACTTAGATAGTAGCTTCCTCAGCCATACTGCCTCACAACTAGCCGAACAAGCTGCGACATACTCTACTTCGGCTGTACTCAGTGCTACATAGGGCTGCTTCCTGCTAAACCAAGAGATCACACCTGATCCCATACTGAAGCAACACCCAGAAGTGCTCTTCCTATCTGCAGCACTGCCTACCCAATCTGAACCAACATAACCCTCCAGGTTAAACTTTTGATTCGCATCATACTTGAGTCCATAATCAATTGTACCCTTCAGGTACCTCATAATATGCTTTACAGCAACCAGGTGAACACCTATGGGATCCGTCAGGAACTGGCTCAATGTGTTCACCGCAAAGAAAATATTTGGTCTCGTGTTCGTCAGGTACATCAAGGACCCAATCATCTGACGATACACCGTGACATCAACCGGATTAGATGAAGCATCACATAGAAGCTTCAAGTTCGATGCCATAGGTGTGGCCATGGCCTTGAAGCCCATCATCTCGAACCGCTTCAGGATCTCTACTGCATACTTCCCTTGTCCAAGGAAGATTCCATCTGCACTCTGCCACACCTCCATGCCTAGAAAGTAATGCATCATCCCCAAGTCCTTCATCTCGAACTTGGTAGCAAGCTTCCTCTTTGTATCGGCAATCAATCTATCCTCACATGTAACAAATAGATCATCCACATACAATAGTAGTATCACTGGATTGCCTTCCTCAACCTTGTAGTAAAGGTTGGAATTCGCTTTACTCTTGGTAAAGCCCAAACTAGATAGAAAGCTGTCTATCCTACCATACCAAGTCCTAGGAGCTTGCTTCAAGCCATACAAGGATTTCTTCAATTTGCACACATATGACTCCCTGTCATGTGTCTCAAACCCGAGTGGCTGCTCCACATACACTTCCTCTTCGACTACACCATTCAAGAAAGTTGTCTTGACATCCATTTGGTGTATCTTCCACTTCATCACTGCATCCAGAGCAAGTACTGTTCTGATGGAAGTGTATCTGGCTACAAGTTCAAAAGTCTCTTCATAGTCTATTCTCTCTTTCTGGGAGAAGCCACGAGCTACAAACCTCGCCTTGTATTTCTCTATGTTGCCATCTGCAACATGCTTGATCTTATAGATCCACTTGGAAGTCACAACAGACTTCCCTTCAGGTCTTGGGACCACATCCCAAACATCATTCTTCATGATCGACTGGTACTCCTCGTTCATGGCATCCTTCCATTCTTACTTTTCTGCTACTTCTTCATAACTGGAAGGTTCTTTGTTCATAATGTCACAAAGCAAGGCAACATAACTAGTATGTGATCTAGTCCTGTTCCTTTCTCTGTGTTCTTCTTCTGGAATGCCATACCTTTCTGCATCTTGGATGAGCTCTCTAATCCATGCAGGTTTCCTATTGTGAGAGTTCTTCTCACGGGGTGGATCTATAGGTTCTTGTGGATCTTCAATTTCACGATCTTCTTCTGGAATTGCTTCTTTCATAGTGGTGTCTTGAAATCTGGTTACCTTTGGTTCTTCATGGTCTTCAACAGGTGTCTTCCTCGATTTGATGTATGCTGAGTCTTCATCAAATGTTACATCCCTGCTGATGTCAATCTTCTTGAACCCTGGAAAGTATATTCTGTAAGCCTTCGAGCTTTCACTGTAACCCACAAAGATGCCCTTCTTTCTTGAAGGATCTAGCTTTGTCCTCTTTTCCTTTGGAATGTGTGTAAATACTGGACATCCAAATATTCTGAGATGACTAACTTCAGGTTTCTTACCAGAGAAAACTTCTTCTAGTGTCTTGTTGTCAAATATCTTGTAAGGTGTTATGTTCTACACATATACAGCTATCTTAGCTGCTTCTACCCATAGATGCATAGGCAAATCCTAGTCATGAAGCATTGCCTGTGCTGCTTCCATGATAGTTCTATTATTCCTTTCTGCAACTCCATTTTGTTGTGGATTGTAGGGATCAATCGACTCCCTCTTAATCTCCGAATCATTGCATAGCTTCTTGAAGTCACCTGAAGTGAATTCTCGACCATTGTCGGATCTGAAGGTCTTGATCTTCTTATCAGTTTGATTTTCTATGAAGGTTTTGAATTCCTTGAACTTATCAAATACTTCATCTTTATTCTTCAAGAAATAAACCCAAGTATTCCTAGAGAAATCATCAATGAAGGAAACATAGTATACATACCCACTCAGAGAACTGGATGACATCGGACCGCATACATCGGAGTGGATAATTTCCAAAATTCCTTTTGCTTTGCTTCCACTGCTTGGAAATGCTTTCTTTGTGTTCTTTCCTTTTGCACATCCTTTGCAAACCCCTTCATGCTTTGACTGGATTTCAGGAAGACCTTCTACTGCTTTGCTTGCAATTGGTAGTGCTCTATAGTGCATGTGTGCAAGCCTTCTGTGCCAAAGTTCACTTGGCTCCATGGACTCATGTACCATGGCATGTTCAGGTTGTCCCTTTAATTTGTATAATCCTCTCTCTTTCTCTGCAATCACTATTGCATCATCTATGGTCTTACCCTTAGGCCACATGAGTACTTGGGCATCCACAAATGCAACTCAGATGATATGGATAGGAGATTCTTCTTTATCCCAGGTACATATAGAACATCTTTCATTTTCAAAGACTTCCCCGAGTCTAGTTTGTAGAGGCTTCAGCACTTCCTTTGATAGGATATTGATAGTCATCCCCAAGTTTCACCTTATGAGGTGACTCAAGTTCAGATATATCTACAAAGGATTCTTTAAACCCAATCATGTGTTTGGAAGCCCCATTATAAATAAGCCAATCATCACATCCATGAGAGATAGTACATGTGAGAGCAGATATTAGAACATATTCATCTTCACTTGATGAGTCATCACTTTCTGCTCTAGTCTTCTTCTTGGGAGGTTGATCATCCTCAGCAACATGAGCATGATATCTCTTCTTGTTGCTCTTCTTGTTGTTGTTGAAGTTGTTGTTGTTGTTCTTTTGTTCTTAGGACATTCTGAGGAAAAGTATCCCTTCTCATTACATGTAAAACATCTTAGATCTTTCTTATCTCTCTGATGATGGTGTGGAGTTTTCTTGTGATAAGATTGCTCCCTCTTGGACTTTCCTTTCATGGTGTGTACTGTGAGAGCTTGATCTTCATTTTCTTCTCAGGCCACAAGCCTAGATTCTTCTTGTGAACATTCCTCCCACTGTTTACTAAAGGAGATCAGTTTCCTTCTTGCACATATTCCTTGGATGAAGGAGTCCCGTGACCTAGGTAGGCCATTCAATGTGGTCATTACAATTTCTCCATTCTCTACTACTTCATCCACAGCTTCAAGTTGTTCCTTGATTTGAGAGACCTTATAAAAGTAGGATTGAATGGTCTCTCCATTCTGAAGCTTTACCCCTTTCAATTGGTTCCACAGAGTCATCTTCTGATTTATGTTCTTTCCTTCAAACAACTTGGTCAAGGAGTCAAACATCTCCTTAGGTGTCTTTAGGGAAGACACATGAGGTATGAGATGGTATTTGATAGAATCAACAATGATTCTCTTAGCCTTGACCAAGCTCTTCTTGTGTAAGGCTTTAGCCTCTTCTCCCTTTGGGACAGGAACCTCTTCACTTATGTAAGTGTTCAACTCATTCTCTTCTAGGATTAACCCAATCCTATACTTCTAGGCTCGGAAGTTATCAGCTCCTTCAAGCTTATCCTCAAGCTTGGTGTGGTGAGACATCTTAAAGAGTACTTTAAATGGAAATAGAAAAGTTATTAGGTCTTACCACTTGATTTGCTGAAAATCGGATCTGGAGTTGGATTAGGGTTTGTCAGAGAAACCCTAAAAATTCAAAATATGAATTTCAAACTTCTAAAATGATAGAAAGATGCGCCTTGCTGAGCTGGTCAAGCTGGTATACTCGGAATTTGAAATCTGCAAATTTTCACCCCTCAAAATTGCTTTTGAAACATCTGGATTCACTAGACAGGACCCTGAATTAGGGTTTGATTTTCCCGAAGCTTCACCCAACCAAAAAGTTCGATCCAAAGCTCTAAACTTCTATTTTTCAAAGGAGCTTCCAGCCGTGGTCTCAGATTTCAGAAATTCCAACTTTTGCAGAAACCCTAATTTCCGAGCCAAAAACTGAAAATGCTCAGAATTGAATTCTGTCTTGACAGAAAGATGCGCCCTTGCTAGGAGAGTCAATCTAGCCTCCTGCCTTTGATAATCTGTGGAAAGAAACCCAAAAATTAAGAAGCCCTAGCTTCTGCAGCTGCATAGTGCCTTCTTCTTAGGTCAGCTCTGATACCATGTTAATTTTTCAATAATTTCATTCCATTATCATTCAGGATCTCTAAGAGAATAACATGTACAACATATCAATCATAGACACAATACCAAGCACACAAGAGACACAAATTTTCACCGGGGAAAACCAAGAAGGTGAAAAACCCCGCAACTTCCTCAGAGATAGAATAAGCCCCAATACAAGATCACAAGGATCAAACCTAATAAGATGTCTCTAACAGATACTCCTCCTCCTCCACATGTGCGCCACTTTCTCACTTAGCTATGCGAGCTTGAGAAGTGAGTGAATGAATAGAATGAGAGAGGCACACCCTCTATTTATACACTGACTTGACCTACCAATAAATCACTGGAACCGACTTCCTAATGAAGCCTAATAACCCAACCACATGACCTAACTAGGGCCAACCCCACACTGGTGGTCTAATAACCCATCAATACAAATGACGACACTTACAATGTAACTTGCGACACTTGCAAATACAAATGACAACACTTCCAATTAGATGAATAAGACATCTATGTTGGATATATAATAAAGTGCAAATGTAATATACAAGTGAATATCTTCCAAAGTTACAAATACATCAACACCCCCAACAGTGAACGGAGGTAAGAGAACTTCTTCTCAGTGAAGCTCTTGGTGAAGATGTCTGCAATTTTCTCTTATGTAGGGAAATATTGCAGTATAATGCTTTTGTCATGCATGAGCTCTCGGATGTTGTGCATGTGGATCTCAATATGCTTGGTCCTCTATCTCTGAACCAGATTTGTCGAGATCTTGATAGCACTCTGATTGTCACAAAAAATGACAGTAGAAGTGGTGCTACCAATATGAAACTCTACTAGAATACCCTGCAACCAAACTGCTTGAATGTAAGCATTGACTGCTCCTCTACTAGGCCCTATGCCAATCATGAAAACATATCCGGAAGTGAAATTTTGATCAACGCTATCACCCTCCCAATCTAAATCAGCGAATCCGACCTGGCAAGTCAAGATAGGAATCTGCAACATAGTGAATGCAAAAATGTCTCCTACCTTACACATAATGCAAGATCCGTTTGGATTCCTTCCAGTGAAGCTCATGGGGTTGCTACATGTACCTTGACACCGCACTCACGGCATAAGAAATATCAGGCCTAGAGTGTGTCAGATACAAAAGAATACCAATCAACTATTGGTAAAGTGTAGAATCACCATCCTCAATATTGATTCCCGAGAGGAGTGGGAATGGTGTCACTTTACATTCTTCCATATTGAACTTATTTAGAAGGTACAAAGCATATTTTGACTGAGAAATCATAATCCCATCAAAATTCTGAGTGATCTCGAGACCAAGAAACTGCCTCAGCAGGCCTAAATCACTCATATCAAATGCTTGGTGTAAAGCGGTTTTTATAGTGCCGATCGAAGCAAGACTGCTTCCTGTAATCAATAGGTCATCAAAATAATGTACAATGATCAGAAAATTACCTTCATGCTGTTATATATACACATTTGGATCTGATTTGCATCTCACAAAGTTTTGCGACAAAAGAAAGGAATCCATCTTTGCATACCAAGCTCTTGGGGTTTGTTTTAAAACATACAAGGATTTCCTTAATCTGCAAACAAGTGTCGGATCTGATATGTAACCTTCGGGATGCTTCATGCAAATCTCTTCCTGGATATCCCTATGAATTAATGTACTCTTCACATCCATGTGGTGCACCTCCCAATGCTTGGATGCTGAAATTGCCAAAACTAGTCGGATTGAGTCCATTTTTGCAACCGGTGCAAAAGTTTATGTGTAGTCCACGCCATGGACTTGTGAGAAACCTTTTGCCACCAAACTATATTTTCATTTGCAGTTTTAACCATCAGCAACAACCTTGGTTTGATAGACCCATTTTCATTGAACCAATTTCCTCCCAGGTCGAAGAGGAACTAGCTCCCATGTTGCATTTTTCTGAAGAGAATTGTACTCTTCATCCATGGTGGTTTGCCATATCGGATCTCGGTGGGCATGGTAGTATGATTTAAGATATAAACCAATCATCAAACAAAAAAAATTGGATAGCAATGGATCAGCATATGAAAGAGCCAAACCTTCTCTTTGAAAGTCTGCTCGGGTTCTTCTTGGATCGGCAGGATTTCCAATGTTAGAACCGACAGATGTGAAAGTCTTTTCTACCCACTTTGGCAACTGAGCGGGATCATATGGATTTGAATCCAAACCTGATATTTCATGTTCATTAATATTAGACATAATTTCAGAAATATTAGAACATAAACTTTCATTATCATCTCCCGAATCTTCTTCCGGAAGAGGAAGCAATTTGGCAGTTTCTTCCTCCACTAGTTGTAGATCATGAAGCGGTTCTTCAAATTTGACACTTCGCTCGATGAATATTATTTTGGATCTGATATACATAATTTTTTATCATTTGTATTCTCCAGCATATCCAATTAGGATGCACTCAGTACTTTTTGGTTCCAAATATCTTCTCTTCTCAATCAAAATTCTAGCCCATGCAGTGGAGCCAAAAACCCTGAGATGTGACACATCAGGCTTGTGACCAGTGTAGGATTCGAAAGGAGTTGTACCTTTGATGATGAGTTTGGAACTCTATTCTAAATTTATGTAGCAACATTCATGGACTCAGCCCAATATTAGAAGCCAAACCTTTCGACTCAAGCATACAAGTAGCCATCTCTTTCAATGCTCGGTTTTTCCTCTCCGCTACACCATTCTGCTGAGGTGTGTAGGGGATTGTGTGTTGGATTTGCATTCCATTTTCCCCACAAAGTTGTAGCAACTATTATTTGATATATTATCCTCCATTATCATATCTAAGAGCTTTGATCTTTCTCCCAGTGGCAGTCTCAATAGAAGCCTTGAAATTCTTGAACCTTTCAAGCACTTTCGATTTGTTCTTGAGAAAGTAGACCCATGTGAATCTAGATAAGTCATCAATGAATGTCAGAACATACCTTGATCCATTCATGGAGGGATTTGGTGAAGGACCACTGATATCATTGTGAATCAGCCCCAAAATACAAGAAGCTCTGCTAGCTTTGCCTCGATCGAACTTGTGCTCAGGATGTTTGCTAATGATGCAATCCTTGCATATCCCTTTTGAGGATTTGATGTTCAGAAGGCCTTCAACCATGGAATTATTTTGTAGCAGTTTCAAATATGTATAATTTAGGTGTCCAAACCTCTCATGCCATATTCGGATAACCTCATTTCGATGATTCAGAAGGGCACTTGGCTTTGAATACGATAGAAAGTGAGAAAACTCATAGGTTTTGGCAACATGATTTGCCTTGACTGTTGCAATGAGTTTTCCGGTTCTAATATTAGAAATTTTAACATAATTAGGGTTGAATACAACCTTCTTGGGAAAACCAGTGTGTGTCATCTGATACATAGAAAGCAGGTTCGAAGCTAGAGAAGGAACATAGAGAACATTTTGAAAACTACCATGTTCTAAATGAATAGTACCTTTGCTTTTCGATGAAATTTGTGAATCATCTCCCATGTGGATGGAGATGCAGTTTTTGGATTCTAATGATGAGAAGGAGTCTTTGCTAGCAACCATGCGATTCAAATCTACTAAATCTATGAGAAGAGTAGTATAATTCGAAACACTTACCATGAGTGCATGATCTCTTTCTTCATGATCATTATTGTCATTATTCCTTGCGCCATCTGGAAGAGTGATGCTGTTTTTGTCCAAGAGAAGGGCCATATGATCAATAGTTTTCTTCATGCATGAGATTTCAGGATGAAATCGCCTGCCACGGTAAGAACACTTTGTCTTCTCCTTTCCCTTTTGCTTGTCTTTTCTTGAACTTGAGGGCTCATATAACTGCTTGGTCTTCTCCTTTTGCTTGGAATGATCAAACTTGGTCTTCTCTTTCTTTTGCTTTCCTTTAACATTCGAATCCTTGGGTCATCCATCAAATAGGTCTTGATCTTTGGAGGATCTCATGGACCCCATCTGAACAAGCTTGTCATGCTCTTTTGTTAAGGACTCAATGAATGCATTCAAGGTAGGCATCTTCCAATTCGGAATGGTGAGTTTTCCCGAATGGAAAGTAGAGACAAACACTGAATAATTCGCTCCTAGATTTGAAAGGATTGAAAGGATTAATTGATCATCCTTCTTCTTGACACCACATCGTTTCAACTGAAGCACCAAATGCTTGAACTTGGTGAAAAACTCATTGATGGTTTCAAAATTATCAGCATTTAGGGAAATCAGATCATTCTCCAACTGATAATACCTCATATCATCTTGCTTGCCAAAAAGAGTAGCAAGTTGTTCCCATACTTCTTTTGGATTCTTCAATCCACTGAGATGGAAAAGAAGATCTTTCAAAATATTGAGACATAAGAAACCATAAAATTCATCAAGCTTATTGAAGACCTTGGGCTTTTCTATAGCTGCATTAGGATCTGGTTCTGTGCCCATAGTAACTTTGTAGAGTCCTTTGGAGCGCATCACTATCTCTATATCATCCTTCCACTGATGATAGTTGAAAGGAGTGAGGAGATTCTGTGAAGAAGAGTCCATCTCTGTTATAGCGAATGCAATAGGAGGTTGTGAGAAACCTGCAGTCCCAAACAAACAAACAATCTTTAGGTCGACAACCTGCACTTTTCAAGTTGCATCACACCCAGCATAGCCTATCAAGCAAGCTTGATAAGTCAGATGCACATTATCCAGGATTTATGTGGAAAAATTTCAACTTCTGGTGCAATCCTAGAATATTTTTTAGCAAACTTGCTCGGTCTTCATAAAAAAACTATGTAGAAGAGTTGCCTTGTCCTGCCATGGATCTGATACCATGTAAAATTCAAGCACAACAGATCTATGAAACAAAGAAAACAGTTACTAGAGATGCATGCGGCAAATTGTATGTCAAAACACTGATGCAAAAGGTTTGCAGCAGCTCATGCATTATCATAAACTCAGAAGATAATTACAATGTGTAACAGTGGCTACAATAAGCCAAGCAATTCAAATCTTAGAGAGGTCATTCGAATTGAATGCATGAGAGTGGCTTACTTGGCAGTTAACACCACTCGGCACATTAGTTAACCACTTAACTACCATGTAACTAACTCTAACAGACTCTGAAACTGTCTAATTGAGTCTAACTGAATCCAGAACTCAACTGAATGCCCAAAATTAGGGGGAGCGCGCCTTTCTGACTTCAGTTAACTGAATATTAGGTGAAAATAACACCAGATGAAGTCAAACTGAAAAGGAGGGCGCCCTTCTGACTCCAGTTGGCTGAATATAATAATAAATGTTGTCAGTTGGACTGAGTAGGGCACTTTAGTCATTCAAATCACCTCAGTTGGCTCCCTGAATGATGGAGGAGGCCCATTTAACTGATATTAAGGGCCCAGTTGACTCCCTGAATGAAGGAGGAGGCCCATTTCACTGAAACTGATGATGTAAGCACATAATTGAATCAAAATACTTAGGATAAGTGGAAAATTAAGTTGTGGATCCCAAATAAATGATGTGAGGTTAGAAAATGCTCCAACACAGTGAAGGTTTTTAGTGTTACAAAATTGGAAAAAATTATCAAAAAAAATTTCATTGCAACCCCTGTTTTTTGTTGCATAGGTTTTTGCAAAAGTTATAATGGATATTCACTATAACTAAAAAACCTGGGTGGCCAAAGGTTTTAGCGGATGTTTTCTTTCGATGCTCTATAATTTTATAATATGCACCAACGTGTCATGTATAAATAAAAGGCACCAATGCATACACTTAATATCAATGCACCAATGCGTATATTTTAATACAGACACACTGGTCCTTATATAATATTGTAACTGCACCGGTGCATTTTATGTATACACACTAGTGCATACATTCGACACTGTCAATGCATTCCTACATATATCTTAATGAATATAAATTGGTGCATATATTACATAGTCAATAGGTAGAATTCTAACCTCATGTTACATGACATTTTCTAATTAAAGTACATAGAGTTTGTTCAAATTTTGAGTGTCTGAGTTTCTGGAAGGGATCCAAGAACTTCCTTCAGTAGGACCCACTCAAAGAAAGACCTTGGCAACCCATATTATTATTTTTTGTCTTGTCTTTGATTTTTGTTTTGAAAGTAGACAAACATATGAAAATAGAGTACTAGTTTATATTTACTTTGTTTTCCAACAATGTTTTTGTTTCTTATATTTATTTTAATAACAATTTCAATTAATATCTTTTTGCAATTGCCTTTAAATTACAGTGTTGAATCCATTGATGTTGATACTATGAATCAAACATATGATAACTAGTGTTGTAAGAATTTTCTAATCTAGCAACAACATAGAGTCATTGGTTCAAGAAAACTTTTCATTTAATTAATTTATCATCTGAGAGATAGTGACTCAATACCTTCATCTATTCTTATACATAATGAAAGAGATAGGAGTGAAAGCCATGGTCTCAAGTGCACGAGGAATAAATAAGAATGAGTTATCAAAGTTGAGCATTTATTTTATCATAGTTTTCATTAGAATTAGTTGTTCAAATTTAACCTCTGTAATTTGCATGCAAAGTACAAATTGAAAAAACGTTTAGCAGTGATGTGTCATGTTTGCCACTTCATTAGTTCCCCTATTCTTCATTAGGTTAGGAAGCATGGTTACCACTAAAGGAGTAAGTCCAGGGAGGTCCTTTCAAGGTTATTTCACACGGGGAGCTATTTTCCCATTTCTAGCAACACAATTACTTGCACGAGGGACGATAGAAAACTCGCCCCTCACCCCTTACCTATTAGAGTGGGAGTGGAGTGCTTGAAGAGCCTGATCACACACAACACCTTATAATTTTGCAAAAACCCTAGGTTGATAATTAAAACAAAGTTAAGGGATTCAATATATATTATTTTAATTCTTGGCCCACTGATACTTTGTCCCTTTTCAATTCGATAGTATTGTATGAGACATTCAATGAAGTTATCAATGGCCAAATTTTGATTGAATTTGGGTTGCCTAACTTCAAAATAAATTTGCTCAACCCCTTATTGTTGTGGCATCCAAGTGTGTGACTCAACACAACTTCTTTGTATAGTCATAGTAGATCCAACCCCACAAAGTCCCCAAGTGTCTTTATAGAATTCACATGGGTAGTCATCCTAGCTGAGAGACTTTTCATTGACTAATTCTAAGAGGGTCACCACTAATTAATCTAATGTCAACACTTGCTCACATTCACATTGATATTTCTGAGTTAGTTTTTGAGGAGTTGCATCAATATAGGATTGCATGGACACTTTTCTTTTTTTTCATCATGCCCTGTGATTGAAAGAACACTTTAATATTTACCTGGTTAGTTATCCTCCCTTCATTAGTTATCAATCCTTGTTGGCGTTTCTTCAACATAAAGATGGTGTGGTTAGGTTCTAATTTGGGCTACCCTTTCTTTGTATATTTCTTTAACCTTTAGTGAGTGCCTTAGCTTGGCCACCCCAATTTGAAGATGCTAATTGAAAGAGCTAAGCTATAACATCCTTAACAATTGCTCAAGCTCCTACATTTCTTTGTGATTCCTTCTTTTAGTTTTTTCCATTTTCTTGTCGTAGCCCTTGAAAATTGGTAGCGACCCTTGTTATGATCTCCTCCCACCTAAGAATCCAACCTTTACACCCATGTGGATGTGGGATCAATTTCCAAACGCTCTTGATGGATTCAATAAATGACTCATGTTTCAGGGGGGGGGGTGTTTGGCATGAACCAAATTTTCCTCAACCCAGGTTTGTCAAGGCCCCAAGAGATGAAAAAAACAATCAACTGGTGATAAGACAAGTTGACTCCACCCAACACTTGTATGTGCATTCTAACCTCATGTTTAAAGAAGAAGAATATTTTCTCATATAAAATCATGTTATCAAGCCCTTTTATGACTTGATTGTTTTCCTTCTGAGAATTTGACCAAGTAAACCATAGTTTAAACAAGCCCTTGTGACAAAATTTACTAGGGTCATAAAGGCCACAAATGGATTTAAGGCTATTCTTGGCCATATTTTTCCCTTCAAGTCATATGAAGCAGGCATAAGGCCCTCCTTGTCTTCTTATGTCTCTACATTGTTGATTTCACCACATAATAGCCAATATGCCTTCAAAATATCTTCATCAAGCAAGTGCAACATAGCCACTATTTTGCCAACATCTTTCAACACATATATGTTGGCCAGGCCCAACACATTGCTTCAAAATCAATCATGACCTACACAACATGGTTTGTTGGGTTTGTACCGTGTTGAGAATGGATTTTTCCCATGTTCGTGAGATTAGGGTTGTGCCTCCACATCTACTTCATCACGGTTAATGAAAAAAAGAGTCCCAGAATATCATCCAAAGGCCACTTTAAGCAAAAACCCAATAATTTTAACTTCATGTAAATGCAAAAGATCAATCTCATAATCAAGGTTTCCTATTTTTTGAACCATGGAGTTTTTATAACGGTATGTCATCCCTCATATGCTCCATGATACTATCTTTATTAGGAGCTTTCAAGAACAAAATCCATTTTCTTCTCACCTCCATGCCCCGATAGGGCATCAAAGGGTTTGAAATATTTAACACTCTACACTTGGAGCAATAAAAAATTATTCAAACTTATATTCCTTGGATTTTGGTGGGTAACTTCACCACTTTTATTTGAAATGCATCCATCCATGGGGATGGAGACCGAGCTTGGTATTCCCCATCCCCTACATAACAATGAATTGGGAGTTGCTAACTGCATCTTTAGCCACCAACGAATTAGCAAGATTATTTTGAACTGAAATTATAGAGGGTTGACGAACAACAACAAAAAATTTTGAGCATAGGGATAAGACTGGGTCTGTTGAGTCTTACAAGGCTTCCCTTTTCTAACAAATTTAGTTCATCCATCATTTTTTTCTCATGGAAAACCTTGAGGGGCATGGCCTATTGTTCTAATTATTAGGGGTGAAAAATACTAAATCAATCTTTTATCATATGGTCAGGACTTTGGCACCTAAAGTAGGTGTCAAGGAGATTGATGTGTCACACTTACTATTGGATAAATTTACCCATATCCCTTGAATGCACACAATTCTTTTAAATCATTTGGGATATCAACCCCAATACTTTCCCTTTTCTAAGGGTGTGGGTTAAATAATGGTTCAAAGCATGGCATACAAAGTTAACAATTGGAGTGGAGATTCATTCTAGAAAAAAGAATGCTCGTATTAGGAGCCTTTGGAATTCTACCTAGACTAATAATACAACTTGGAGGCTTCTTTAGCAATAAACTCTTCATTCCATTCCACAAAAACAACAAAGGTGTCCTGACACATCCAAGGGCTATGAGATATCACTTTACAAAACTATTTTTCACCCTCAAAGGAGATTTGAAAAAATCCCTCAACCAGGATACAAATGGCCATGTAAACCCATCCATGTGATCCCTCAACCTCCTTGGCCCAAACTTCTATCACAACCTCTGATGTGTTGCTACCCACAAAATGTGGTGGTGTGTGCTTTTCTAGATTATCACAACCCAAATAATATTCACAATCTTGAATATCAACAAAAAATTCATCAAGAGGGATTTAATTATAACCTCCTATGCCACATTATGGATAAGCTTTCATGGGGCCTTGGAAGGAACTTGGCCAACTTCTGGATCGACCTCTCCTTGCATAATTGTTGAAATGGCAATTACAAGCGCTTATCCCCTTGTAATCTTATGGCATGCATGGAAATATGTTGCATCATGCCTTCACAAGCTCCACTAAACCTAAAAACAATAAATGTTATAGCAAGTAAATAACTTTAGATTGAATCTAGAGCTTTTCACAATCTAAAATCACATTTGATTTTTGATTTTTTTTTGACATTACACACTTTAATTATTTTTTCATTTTAACCTATAAGCCTTACATTACCCATCTTAGCTATACTCACAATGCACTGAGCACCTCCCTTCTCTCTGTAAATACAACACTCTTTGTCTTTGACTATGACTATCTCCTATAATGTTAACCTTTCCATAGACTTTATTTTGACCAAACCTAAGCTAGTAGAAAATTGCTAACTCAAAAGCATGCATAGTTCCCTTATGAAAAATCATCCTTATTATTATTGGTTCTCCCCCACAAAGATGCCATTTGTATTTTACATCTTATCATTGGTGAAAACATTTATATATATAAATTTTTGACTCCAAGGGGAACAAACAAAGAGAGTTTGCTTGGGGCATTGGGAGAAAGACCAACAATGGAGCGGAATGGCTCGGTCTCATCAAAGGATTGGAGATCGCTATAGAATTGGGCATCGAGAACTTGATGGTTATTGGGGACTCACTAATCATCATAAGAGAAGCCAGAAACATTGTAACCAAAAGGAAAAACCCCTCCACTAAGATGCACCATCTCCTAATCAACATTAGCAAGGAATTCAAAGACGTAGCCTATCTCCATGCTCTGAGAGGTCTAAATGGGCAAGCAAACGTCATGGACAACAAAGGAGTTGGGCTCACCTATGGTTCCCTTGATTGTGACAATGTCATCTATGAAAATGTATGGATTCCATAGCCTAAGATTTCATCATAGAACTTGGGCTCTCCACAGTTCAATAAGGGGCCTTCACAATTTTATGGTTTCAAACTATAGAACTTATGAATTTTTGTTTTTTGGAATTCCAACCAAGCCCTTAGACGACCACCTTGATCTACGCGGGATCTCCACTCAACCCAGCATTAATGGCAGTCGGTCAGATTGCCAGTTGGCCGGCATGCGAAGTCTGGGAAATAGCTTAAGACGAGACGGGATGGAATTTGCTCGCATTCAAC
Source organism: Larix kaempferi (assembly GCA_027924585.1). NCBI lineage: Eukaryota > Viridiplantae > Streptophyta > Pinopsida > Pinales > Pinaceae > Larix > Larix kaempferi. The sequence goes on from BSBM01000034.1 coordinate 5,460,359, forward strand.
TCATTCATCTCTGCGTTGGTTCATGCCATCTAAATTTCTTCTATGTCTGGAAATTGCTTGCATTCATCTCTGCGCTGGTTCTGTGTGTGAGCATGGAGCACCACATTACTAGGCATCCGCAGGAAGGGGCTGACGTTTACTTGAAATGCTTGAGATGCAGCAAGGCTATTAGAATCCCTCATGGTGCCTGCAGTTGGGAAATCCCAATGGTGGACGAAGCAATGGGCGACCCGGTGGATAAAGAGCATAACAACATCCCTGTGCTTGGCCCCTATCATAGGCAAGTCGGGTCTGGAAGATTACTAGGTCTCGAAGTAAGGCATGGTAATATGAAGAATGATGGGGGAAATGTTGAAACACATGCAGGCACTTGAGGTTCAAGTTCGCTTGGTTCGTAATGAGAATCTGGAATTCAAAAAGGTTCCGACCAGTCTCTTCTCCCTGGCACAAGCAACACACTCAGAGCTTAAGATCCAGAACAACAAGGTGGAACATCTGGAAGAGACTATGGGTCTCTGTTATCCCCACAAAGATCGCAAAACTGATGCTACGAGCAGTGAAATGGCAGACCTCGGCAGGAAGATGGACAAGCTGAAACAGTTCATGGTTCATGCTGGAAATTTCGTCGACCTCAGCTCTGATAAGAATGGGACAGCAGAATCTGAAGGCACATTCATGGACACTGGTCTCCATTAGTAGTTTGACGGTTGGCCCTTCTCTATTTTGGTTTTGAGATGCTTCTTCTTTTGTTTTTATGTTTTTTGCATAGTTCTACTGGAATATACAAGATGGGAGCACTCCATAGGCTTGGCAATATTTTAGAAAGCTCTATCCTTCAGTTTTTTGTATAAGGCAGCACTATTGCTATGTTTTATTTCTGTATTATCCTTCTCGGACAGTTTGTAAGGTGTTATAGTTTTCATAGATCTAGAAAATATCATGTCAGCTATAAGCTTGAAGAAGATGAACATGGAGTGATGGATGCCACCCTACTATGGGAGCAATCTGTCCTCTTTGCTATGTAATTTCTGTTTTTTTTATATATAATCAAAGCTACTCAACCTTTTTTGTAAAAAAAAAAAACGTTTATATATATATTCCTAATGACTTTTATTGAGCATGAAATGTTGGTTATCTACTTGATAACAACATCTCTCGCTTTCTAACGTACCATTATGCAATTATTACAATTTTATATAAAAAAACAAATTTAATATAAATATCAAATTAATTTAGATACTTTGCTATAAAATTTCATCAAAGGACGGGTAAGGAACTGGGACCAACATGAAAGCTGAGCTTATTTCTCTTTGGTGTGTATTGAAAGTGGAAAACATATTTGGGCTTGATGACCTAAAAGTCTTTGAGGATTCAAGGGTCACCATAAAATGGGCGTGTGGGGAATACAACTTAAAAGTTAATGCTCTTCTTTATTGGTGCAATAGGATCAAGACATAAATACAACTCTTCAACAATATTTTTTTTTAGCACATCTACAGACAACATAACTCTCTGGCAGATAAACTGTCAAAACAAGATCTGGAAGGAGAGGAATGGTTCATAGCGTGGGAATAATTTCAAGCTTCTCATATATGTGATATGGGAATAATGAGGTTTTTTGAATGATGTTACTGATCAAGAACAATTATCGGATGTCTTTTTTTTGGAATCATAGGTTTGGGAGTTCACATTTCCTTTTTTTGAAAAGCCAGTTTTGAGAAGGGTAAGATCTGATATGTACTTCTGCTAACAAGTCTTTTAAAGACTAGAATATCTATGTACTATTTGATTTTAATTGAATATCAATAGTATGTTTTTTTCTGCTGAAAAAAGAACAGGTAAGGAAACACAAATAATGTGGAGTCCTCGTAAAAATGCAAATACAAAACTTGAACTTATTTAGTACTTAGTAAAACCTTGGCTCCATTGGTCAAGGGGAATGTTGAGGAACAAAGATGTTAAAATCTTAAAACTTCCATCAATTTATCTAACCTGCCGATAAACAACGAGACTGACGTGGAACTTCCATCAATTTATCTAACCTACCGATAAACAACAAGACTGACGTGGAAGTTCCCTTGGAAAAAGATCAAATTATGATTATCCTATGGATTTCTTCAAGTTAAACTTGAATGGGATTAAAATTATAAACAATTTAGCATATAAATCTACAAGTACATAATGGTTTCTCCAAAATAAGGTTGCATATATGAAAAAGACAATTTTATTTTGGTTTCTCCAAAATAAGATTGAGTGGATTAAAATGACAACTTGGAGGGTGGTTCTTACTTATTGCTATATCGTAAGGTTGGTAGACTCGATATTAAAATATATAAGTTAATATTGTTGTGATTTTTTTAATAGGAATATAAGAAAGTATATGGAATGGGTATTATGAAGTGTGGTTAGTTATTTTTTGGGAACTACTTTTCAACGGATAGAGGATGTGTGGTGGATGGTGGTTGGGTGAATGAAATCCAAGGTTAGTGATCCAAAATAAACCATTATATAATTTGTCATCTATTTTGGTACTTTTTGGATGGAATAATTGGAGTTATTGGCTTGTGGGGCCAATTTTAGCGGTAAATCCTACTTTGGGGATTTAGGGTCTAGAAACTTTTGGAGCTTGTTTGAGGCTTTAAATAGGTGTTTTAGGGGTTAAAACTTTGCAATTAAACTCTCTGCCCTCTTTATGTTGTTCTACACATCAAGGACATTCCAATGACATGTAGATCTCCTTGAAATCAAAGTTCATATGTGGAAGTTATGCCTCCCACAAGTTAATATATACCATTGACGACCATGATGCTGAATGGATGTCACATCAACTTCCATTACTCACGCATATGAACTTTCAAGAAGAATCTAGAGGGTCCACAGTCTAAACCTTAATCAATATTTAAGGCATGGAAAAGTCTAACCCTAACCCTATATGACTATCAAGACTTTGTTAATTACTAGGCCATCAGGATAGGAAGGGGTTGCATTCTTATTGTATTGAGTAGTCTTTTGCAGTTGAGCATAGCATCAGGAATGGGATATTGAAGTAGAACAGAAGAAGTACAAGTTCCTGTAGTAGCCATATTGAAATGTCCCTTAAAATACCAAACAATTTTAATTTTTTTTGTCCCTTAAAAATGTATGAACCTCACTTATGCGTTCAATAATTTTGCACTTGTGGTTTAGTTGATTCTTCTTTATTGTGAAGGGTCCGCTTACTACTTAACTCAAAGCAAGGTTTTCTTCATTATTCAAAGGTAAGCCGATGCTGAATGCTCAGAATCTCAGTCTGGTTATTATTATTATTTTTAACCTATCATTGTCCCTCGTCGTTTAATTTCTTATCGCGTGTAATGCAGGTGTTGAAACGATTCTTGATTCTGGGTTCAAACGTTGGGCTTTCCTTCGATGCTTTCCTGGTAAGCAGTGTTCCTCTACCTGGTTTAGGTTCCCCTAGATTTACTAGGTAACCTCTCAATATACTGTGGGGAAGTCATGCATTTTTGTTTGTACTACTATCTCCCGATTTATCATGGTGAGGTTTCTATCTTTGTATTAGTCCTCTATTTCAAGAGGGTTTTGGTAATAAGTACCCCCTTTCAATACTTAGGATGTTGACTACAAGTCCTATAGGTGCTACGGCCCTTCAGTTTTTTGGCGTGTTCATCCAATTTTGGATTATACAATGTACCCTGGGAATTATTGACTGTGTTTTTATAGTGTTGAAGTTTCCTTCGAGCAGTGGTTGTATTCTGCACAGATAATTCTATAAGTCTTATATAAAGTTTCGTCTTCCTTATTTGATATTTTCCTAGCGTTTAATTATACTATCTCAGTCAAGTTTTAATAATCAAGCCCATATGGGCCTTGACTTATTCATCCTACTGTAGGTTTAATTCTAATGAGAGTAGGTCATGGTATCGGTTATTTAGAGAGATTGTTGTCCTGAGTTCTATGCACAGGATTTATGTCTCGAATGTCATCCTTAATTTAATCTTTAACCTGTAACTGATTTATTTATTCCAGTCTTGTTTTCTTCTAATCGGTTGTATCGTCGGTGTCCCAGTTTAGCAAATTCCTTGTTTATGATCCTCACAGTAATTATTTTGATTATATTACTTCTTGTAGCTAATTGAATGGATTATGAATTTCACAATCTTTTTCCCTTTGGTTACACTAATAGTTGAATTCTATTTACCAAATAGTTTTACTGAATGTCTCTATCGTTGCCTAAATTCGGATAATAGAGATGCATTAAACTTACCAACGTCCTAATCGAGATCTTGTGCATTCTTCCTTGTCAGTCGTCCCATTTGCTTGTTCTGTACATATACGAAGGTCGATGTAGCATTGTGTTCCTTGTACTGTTTTGAGAATTGATCGAATCCTTCAATCTCTGTATTGTTATGATTTGGTCGCAATTGTAATTGTTTAACGATCATTAGTTTGTAAAAGTAAAGAGAGTATTGATTTACCTTTCCTGTGTAATATTATAGTTTTATAGTCTGAGGTTTGGCCTCAAACCGTAATAATGGAGATAGCACTTCTGTAGTTATTTTGTAATCTATAATTCATCACTATTGAAATTATAAGGTAAATAAACAATCCTTTGGACTTATTATTATATAGTAGAAATAGAGTCCATTTGTTAATCCATTTTCATTAGAACTCTAAGGGGGAGCATCCTTAATAGGACTTGATTCACGCCACCCATCCCTTTTGCAAACTTCATTATTTCATAGGTTTAAACCTTGCCCTCATAGAAGTGGTTCCAAGGTGTTACTATATTGTATGGGTTAAATGTATGGATTTTATCCCCTTTTTCCAGATAATTTGTAATTCGGATTAATGCAAGTTATTACAAGTACTTAGTTTTGGGAAAAGCCACCAACCACACGTTTCCATTTTGGATTAATAATGTCAGAGCATTTAGTGGTTACTTGGGATTGAGCTCGAAAGTTATGTCAAGGAATGTTCATCGGGTTTTACATTATTTTGTATCTTTTCTTCGAGATGCGAAAGCTCTGCTCGAGCTCATTCGTCCCTTTATCATGAATGAACCCTTGCCACAACCGAGATTCTGGAGTGGTCTGAACCTCACTTATGCGTCAATAATTTTGCACCTGTGATTTAGTTGATTCTTCTTTACTGTGAAGGGTTCGTTTACTACTTAACTCGAAGCAGGGTTTTCTTCATTATTCAATGGTAAGCTGCTGCTAAATTCTTAGACTCTCAGTCTGGTTATTAATTTTTTTTTAACCTATTTTTTCCCTCGTCGTTTAATTTCTTATCGCATGTAATGCAGGTGTTGAAATGATTCCCGAGTCTGGGTTCGAATGTTGGGATTTCCTTCGAGGCTTTCTTGGTAAGCGGTGTTCCTCTGCCTGGTTTAGGTTCCCTATAGGTTTACTAGGTCGAATCTCGCTATACTGTGGGGAAGTCATGGGTTTTTGTTTATACTACTATCTCCCGATTTATCATGGTGAGGTTTCTATCTTTGTATTACTCCTCTATTTCAAGAGGGTTTTTGTAATAATTACCCCCTTTCAATACTTAGGTCGTTGACTACAAGTCCTATAGGTCTTACGAACCTTAGGATTTTTGACGTGTTCATCCAATTTTGGATTATACAGTGTACCTTGGGAATAATTAATTGTGTTTTTACAGTGTTGTTTCCTTCGAGCAGTGGTTGTATTTTGCACAAGATAATTGTATAACTCTTATATAAAGTTTCGTCTTCCTTATATGATATTTTGCTGGCGTTTAATTATACTATCTTAGTCGAGTTTTAATAATCAAGGCCATACGGGCCTTGACTTATTCATTCTATACTAGGTTTAATTATAATGAGAGTAGGTCATGGCGTCAGTTATTTAGAGAGATTGTTTTCCTGAGTTCTATGCACAAGATTTATGTCTCGAATTTCATCTTTAACCTATAACTGATTTATTTATTCCAATCTTGTTTTATTCTAATTGGTTGTATCGTCGATGTCCCAATTTAGCAAATTCCTTGTTTATGATCCTCACAGTAATTGTTTTGAGTATATTACTACCTGTAGATAAATGAATGCATTATGAATTTTACAATCTTTTTCCCTTCGTTTACACTAATAGTTGAATTCTGTTTACCAAATAGCTTTAATGAATGTCTCTATCGTTGCCTAAATTCGTATAATTGAGATGCATTAAACGTACCACCGTCCTAACCGAGATCCTGTGCATTCCTGCTTGTCGGTTGTCCCATTTTCTTGTTTTGTACATATACGAAGGTTGATGTAGCATTGTGTTCCTTGTATTGTTTTGAGAATTGATCGAATCCTTAAAGATCTGCGTTGTTATGATGTGGTCGCAATCGTAACTGTTTAACGATTATTAGTTTTTAAAAGTAAAGAGAGTATTGATTTACCTTTCCTGTGTAATATTATAGTTTTATAGTCTGAGGTTTGGCCTCGAGCCGTAATAATGGAGATAACAGTTCTGTAATTATTTTGTAATCTATAATTCATCACTATTGAATTTATAAGGTAAATAAACAATCCTTTGGACTTATTATTATGTAGTAGAAATAAAGTCTGGTTGTTAATCCATTTTCATTGCTATTTATTTACTGTTTAATATATATATATAGTTAGGTTTTGTTAATCCTAACTATGGACTAAGAACCTTTGCATTCGAGGAACGTCGTGACAGTTTCCTTACTCCACAGTTGGCTTAACAAAAGTTTTCTTCTCGGGGTATAATAATCCTGATATTTATATTCAAGTTTCCTTTCTAGAATTTAACCCAGGATCAACAATTTATTTCATTTCATTAAATTGTATTCGATAAAATATTCAGACTTGAAGAGAATACTATAGAACAAAATGATACCTTAACTCCTTTTTTTAAATATATCTTACCCTCTATCACAATATATTCATTTCTTAAACTACAAATCAAGGCCATTTATGCATAATAATAAATGGAATAAACTCACCAAATAAAAAAGAAGCAGTATTAGATGTAGTTTTTCCTTCTGCTGTAACAATCAAGAAACATAAATTCCTGGGTTGGCAGGTGTGGGAAGGGTCATTTTTTACCCTAGCGGAAACAGATAGGTAGAGTTTGCTTGGGGACTTGGGAAAGCAACAAACAACAACACAAAATGGCTTATGTTAATCAAAGGGCTCGAATTAGCTACTAGCCTGGGACTGAAAGAACTAGTAGTTTTTGGCGACTCTCTCCTTGTAATCAGGGAGGCTAGAAAGCTAACCTTGAGCTACAATGAACCTGCCTCTAAGCATCACCATATATTCAAGAATCTTATAATCAATTTTAGTGCCATTAAGCTCCTACACATCCTCCGAACCAACAACCATGCAGCCAATCTTATGGCTAACAAAGGGGTTCTTATTGATTATGCGTATATTGCTCTTAATGACAATGTTATTAAAAAAAGTTGGATACCCTAAGCCATAAATTAATTTTTCTTTATCCCACCACCTTTTACTTATGATCCTCACTCCTTACCCCTCCCACTTGGACTTTATTTATCATCCCCTGCGTGACGCTCCAACTCTGCCATCTCCCAATCGTTCTGACCATGCATTAATGGCACGGTGGTTTACAGCCTACCCTCCTTGACCTTGGCGTTGGGCTGGCAAGCGTTATTTAACCCTAGCCTTCTCTCAAACTCCTGCATTCTCGCACTACTCTCTCACGACTTCTGCCTGGTTAATCCAATTTCGGGCTCTCTATGTAATGGGCGATTTACCCTCTGCGTTTCTCCTAGAATCCTCTACAGATGCTACTCCTGATTCCGGTCATCTATCTCCTCATTGCCTCCTCTGCCAAATGCCATTGCCCCCTCGGTCTGTAGCTCCTTCCTCCCTCTCCCACCTGCAGAACTTCAACTCACTCTCTTTGGAAAATTCCAGAAAAGCACTCCTCTCCCACACCCTTAACCTTGCCACTGTTGAAGACAATTTTGGGATGGAAATCATTGAGGAGCAACTTCGACATCTCAGGGCCGAGAATGCAGAGATGAAGAAAGCTTTGGGAAGGATCTACACTCTGGTTCAAGCTACCATCACCAAAGTCAGAAATGGGAATACCCTGATGAATGGAAGAATTGGTACCATCTCTAAAACTCTAGATTATGCGGTTCTTAGCATCTCGAACATTGACTCCAAGACCGACGACAACAACAGGAACATCATCGATGTGGAAGGAAAAATTGACAAGCTCCGTGAAGATGTTAGTCGTTGCCTCCCAGCCACTCAGGACAACGAAGAATCGGATACTGGCAAGCAGCATGACCCCTCTGTTGAAAGTGTCCCTGGACCTCCAGCACAACGTTATGGACATCGTTGAGACTTCACAAGTCCTTGGTTTTTTGCATATTCTACTACTCCTCTCCAGTTTAATGGAAACACTTCTTTTTGCTTACATAATAGTATATAGGGTAGAATCCACTCCAGTTAATATTCTCCACAATTATGTAGTGATAGACTTTCTTTTTAGCAAGTTTATATCCTATGTAAACTCAACATGTTTTGTTTTGTAATCCTTCTACTTGGACAATTTGTAAGGAGCTATGGTCTCCATGGAATAGGACTTTTCAGAAACAGTTTCAATTTTGTAAAAGAGAAGCAAGATGACACAAACATTAGCTCTGTTAGAGAGCAGTCTTTCTCTTCTGTTTTGTAAACTCACTCTTTTTATTATAAATGACCCTTAACCGTTCTTATTAAAAAAAAACAATTAAGAAACATAAATTAATCTACATTCCTAATAAACCTCTATGAATAGAAATAATAGTATTTTTACAGAAAGAATTTAATACAATAATATTCAAATAAATATTATAAAAACATAGTAACGCGTTTCCCAAAATAATAAGAAGAATTTAATATAAAAGAAATGTAAGAATAACTTATTGATCTTAGCAAGCCAAATCAACTAGAGACTTCCACGTTCCTCCCTATCGTAGATTTCCTGAGCAATTTTGATTAATTAACCCAGTAAATCACCCCCGAGCTAGACCAAGCACATTAAGGTAGTATAATAAAGGAATCTTGTTCTCTATCTCTTGATTATCTAATGCAGAGTACCCACAAGGTATTTTACCAGTCGTGTGTAAGACCTCTTATAATGAATAACCCTTCAAGTCTTTTAATACACAGTCCATCCAAGACTACCATGATCCTTTATATCCATGGTTAGGGAGTGCTCCAGGCCTTACGACTGAACCTTCCAGTGAAGTATGGATCAATATCACCCCTTAAATTGTCCTTCTCTGCAATTCTTTTTAGGAGAGGGCTCGTTCTTTCCAATTTGGTTGCTCTTCTTTTCTTAAGGAAAAAGATGCCTCTTTTTAGTTCTTCATTCTCTTCTTATATCTTTCTTTATTATGAAAATTAGATAGGGTATTTTTTTTTTAAGTTTTTTTATTAATTCTTCTTTAATATCTTCTTTAGTATTCTTATTTTATTATTGATAGGAATATCCTCTCCCTAATGTGCTTGGTCCCTCTTGAGTGGTTGTCCCTAACTCAATTGGAATTACTAAATAAATAAAATAACATAACATTTATTAAGCATTGATGCTCCAGAGCCTTTGCAACTCAACATCAAGTTCAAACATAGATACTTTAAGTTCACATGCTTGATGCTTAAGATCCTTCAAGCTCAACATCAAGTGTATCAATGTATTAGATGCTCAAGAGCCTTCTAGCTCAACATCACACTTAGGAAAACAAAAACACTTAAGTATTTTTACATATTTCCAAAGGGGGGTCAAAACTTGGGATATTACATCACACCCCCATTAAAACAACATCGTCTCAGTGTTAACATTTGTTATTAAGAGTCATGGAACATAAAGGGATATCTTTCTTTCATGATTTCCTCCCTTTCCCATGTAGCCTCCTTAGGGTTGTAATGCTGCCACTGTATTTTCACCTGGATTATAGTCTTCTTCCGGAGCTGTATTTCCCTCCAGTCCAAAATACAAAGGGGTTTTGCCAAGAATTCCCCTTCTGGTGCTACCTGCATCAGATTCCAATCCACACCATGTTTAGGATCATAAACACACTTTTTAAGTAAAAATACATGAAAAACATTGTGTATTTTAACATGGGCTGGCAGAGCAAGTTATTAGGCCATAGGTCCTTTTCTTGCCAAAATTTCGAAAGGACCGCAATATCTGGGATCCAATTTCTTGCATGTTCCCAAATTGAGGGAACTTTTCTTTGCTTTCACTTTTAAATAGACATGCTCCCCAACCTGATATTATTTATCCCATATGTTTCTATCTGCATAACTTTTCTACCTATCCTAAGCCTCGTTTAAATGTGGTTGTACTTTTTTCACAATCTGTTCAAGTTCTTTTAATAGTTCAGGCCCCAACATCAGCCTATCCATTGGACTATCCAAAGTCACATGTGTGTGGAATTTTCTATCGTATGATTTCAAAAGGTGCCATTTTAGCAGACGTTTGATAACTATTATTGTGAGCAAATTCAACTAGGGGTATGTAATCTTCCCAACGAGTCAGGTTATGCATGACATACATCCTGAGCATGTCTTCCACAATTTGGTTTGTGCGCTAAGTTTTCCCATTTGTTTGTGGGTGGTATGCTATACTGAAATTCAATTGTGTTTAGTCCTATAAATAGATCCTTCTAGAAGCTCCCCGTGAAATTTTGTATCCTGATAAGATATGATGGCCTTTGGTATTCCATGCAATCTGAAGATTTCCTTTAGAACAATATCTGCAATATGAATCACCTTATAGGTTGATTTAACAGGGATAAAGTGTGTTGCTTTAGAGAGTTTATCCACCACATCTAAAATTGCATCATTTGGTTTCTTGCTTTTTGGCAGTTCGGTGATAAAGTCCATACTTATCACCTCCCATTTCCATTCTAGAATGGGAAATGGTTGTAATAATCCAACATGATGCTGGTGTTCAATTTTGGTCATCTTACACTCTTGACACATTGCAATGAAAAGAGCTATATCTGTTTTTTAATTTGGGCCAGAAGTAGTTTTTCAATCCTGAGTTTTTCTTTTCCAAGCACATAAAGTTTGTTTTTATACCACATTGGCCTAGTTTTGTCAATTCTGAAATTTTCCCATTGTTGTCCTAATTTGTTTTCTTGCATTTGTTTTGTGGATTTCAGCGTAATATTCATCATCTTTAGTTGATGTCCTGATTTTATCTTGTAAATTTGAACTTGTTTGGCTGACTATTACCTCATAAAGTACATGTAATTTTCGACTTAGAGCATCAATAACTCTGTTTTCTTTTCCTTTAATATGTTTGACCTCAAAATTATATTCACTGAGAAAAGCTAGCCATCTAGCTTGTCTAGTGTTCAGATTTGGTTGCTCAAAGATATATTTTAATCCTAAGTTGTCAGTCTTCAGTATAAACCTTTTTCCCATCAGGTAGTGCCACCACATTTTCAGAGCATGAATTATGGTAGCCAGTTCCAAATCATGCGTAGCATAATTTTTCTCATATTCCTTAAGTTTTCATGATTCATAAGATATGACATGGTCTTCCTGCATAAGGACCCCGCCAAGCCCTTCTTTACATGCGATTGTGCAAACTATAAATTCTTTATCCAAGTCAACTATTTTCATTATGGGTATTGTTGTCAACAGTCGCTTCAATTGCTGAAATCTATTTTCACATTTTCTTGTCCACACAAATCTCACATTCTTTTTTTATAAAGAGGTTATAGGGCAGGCTATTTTTGAAAAATATTTAATAAACTTACGATAGTATCCCGCTTTCCCATAAAAGATCGAATTTCTGATACATTTGAAGGATTTTTCCATTCCATAATAGCCTTAATCTTTTCAAGGTCTACAACTATCCCTTTTTTCTAAAATTATATGGCCTAAATATTGGGTCTGTTCCTTGTAGAAATCACAGTTACTGAACTTAGCGTATAACTGTTGTTCATGTAGCATTTGTAGGACAATCCTCAAGTGTTCATCATGTTCCTCTTTTCTTTTTGAGTAAATAAGTATATCATCGATGAATACCAATACAAATTTATCCAAATACTTACTAAAGATGTTGTTCATCATGCACATAAATGTGGTTGGTGCATTAGTTAATCCAAATTGCATCACTACGAATTCGTAATGACCATATCTAGTTCTAAATGCAATTTTATCGGTATCTTCCTCACGAATCCTTGCTTGGTGGTATTCAGACCTTAAGTCGATCTTAGAAAATATCGTGGTACCTCGTACTTGTCGAATAAATCATCTATTCTGGGCAAAAGGGATATTTGTTCTTTATTGTTAATTTGTTTCGCTCTCGGTAATCAATGGACATGCGCATCGTACCATCTTTCTTTTTGGCAAATAGAATCGGTGCACCCCGAGGGGATACACTATGCCTTATGTACCCTTTCTCAATCAATTCTTGAAGTTGTAGCTTTAACTCAATTAACTCAGGTGGGCTCATATGGTAAGGTGCCTTAGATGTTGGTATTACCCTTGGTACAAGTTCTATTGAGAAGTCAAGTTCCTGTTTAGTATGTAGACCAAGTAATTCTTCAAGGAAAACATATCTAAATTCTTTCAATATAGGAAAATCCTGTAGATCATGTTCACCTTCTACCTCATATATCTGTATGTTGACTATACACATTTTACACCCTTTTCTAATGCTTCTTTTAGCTTGTAGGGCTGAGATTTGCCTAACTGAATTCTTCTTAGGAATCCCTTGTATGGTTCTCTGTTTTCCTTGATCATCAATACAAATGAAGCTTTTTATTTAAAGAATCAAGTATGACATGATGTTTTTCTGACCATCCCATGCCAATTAATATGTCATAGGCTCCTAGGGGTAAACTATTCAGTTCTGCACTTGTTTTCATCCCATTTAGCTCCATTTAATAGTTCTGAATTATTTATGAGACCTTCCTTTTTGACCCTGTTGCTATTTGTGCCAGCCATGGTATTTTATGTTTAGCCTTATTTAATTTACACTTATCCACTATATTTGGAGAAATATAGCTACGACAGGCCCCTGGGTCTATTAATATGGAACCAACTTATGTAAAGATATTACCTCTTATTTTCACTACCGTGGATTAATGATTAACTTCACGTCCCTCTAGAGCTGCGCATATTCTTGGTGTTTTTTCCACATCTTCAATTGTCACATCCTACTGTAAATTATTTAGAATCTTCTGACCTTTTTGTGGGTATTCTCTAAATAGATGTGGGCCTTGGCATCCCCAACACTTAATAGTTGGTGGTGTAGTTTTATTTTCAACATAGGTAGTCGGTCTGTTTCTACTTTGGGTTGGTTGGTTAGACTACATTTCACTTCTTGCAAATTTTGAGAAATTTCCCACGGGTCTTTGGTAGGGTGAGGGTCTGAATCCTTTCCTCCTACTCTCTAATTTCCTTTTTCGTTGTTCTTTACTTCTTTTCAGATTTTATGTTCTATGTTGGCTATGCTCATAGCACAGTCTAACTTTAAACAAAGCATCATCAAGCATTTTTGGTGCATCAAATTTGATTTTATCTAAAAAATAAGGTGGAAGACAGCTAAAAAATTGTTGTATCTTGACTTTCTCATCCTTAATATATGGAACATAATGTAGTAATTCTAGGTATCTATTTATTAAAGCGTCCATGGTCATGGATCCCATCTCGAGTTCATGAAACTCCTTGATTTTCTTATGAAAGAAACACTTTGACATATATTTGTCCTGAAACAACCTTTTAAATACCTTCCATGAACATTTTCTTTCTTTTAGGTTCTTTGTAAATTTTAGATCCCGCCACCAACGTGTGGCTTTTCCATTCAAGTGGTAGATAGCCAATCGTGCCTTTACTTTACTGGGGTAGTTGTGTACCTTAAAATATTTATTCATCTCCAAAAGCCATTCCTCATACTTCTCCCCGAAATCTAGTTCTCCTTCAAAATTGGGGGCCTTAATTTTCTTGTATTATACTTGTAGATCATTCCTCCTATGTCTTTCCCTGCTAGGAAAAGATGATGATGACTTAGTTGTATCATCACTAGTATAACTCCTCTTTTCTATGGATGAGCTAGAATCTACGGTAGAGTTTACTTCTTCTTTTGATTTTTGTTTTCTAGCTTCTTCATGTTCGGATCTTTTTTCCCGCTTACTTGTACTATGAGCATTTTGTTGGTTGTGTTTTATCTCATATAACATATGTAATATTATGGCATTAATTTCTTGTTGTTCTTTTTTGTCCTTATATTTATCATCTTTGCAACTTTGTAGTTTATCTCTTAAGCTCTGCATAATTTTTATTAATTCAAAAGGTGTCGGGTTCCTCTGATCACTATTGTATCCAATATGTATTTCCTCCTCTTGTGGTTGAGGGAAATTAAGATGCCCTTGATGACTGGAAGTCTGATTATTACTCATGGTGATAATTCTTTTAATTATGTTGTTGTCTTGGGTTTTGTATTTGATTGGTGAGTTCCTCTTGTCAGGATAAATTCTCCCAAGACCTTTCAAATTATGTTATGTTCCTAGTTGTATTGATAGTTAGATTAAATAACCGCGATGACACTAAGTTCTGATTTCCAAGATTATTCGACAGATCTAGTTGTGCTCGTTGAGGAAGTGTCATATGTCTTTGTTTTTCTTTATCTGATGTGCAAAAGCAAATAGTTTGTTAGTTTACTTCCTCGTTACTTTCCTTACAGTAAGCCCACAGGCCTCTACGTGTTGAACCTCAACTCTGATACCAATTGAAATGTCCCTTAAGATACCAAACATTTTTTTGTTTATAAACAAAGACTATAATTATTTCCATTCTAGATATGATTGCTATCCTATACATAATTTTGGTAGTAGGAGGAAACTTGAATGCTCCAAGACTTTTGTTTTGAGCATAATATTTCTTTTATAAGGGTCCTTCAACTTGGTAAGCTAGGAGAGAATCTAAGCTAGTCACATGGAGCATTGTTTACTTAGCTTGTAGCTAAATTCACTACATTCGTGCAGGTTTTCCTTTATTGTTTATGGCTTGCATGTCTAAATGGTGACATTAGAACTCTAAGGCAGGGCATCCTTGAGAGGACTTGATTCACACCACCCATCCCTTTTGCAAACTTCATTATTGTGTAGGTTTAAACCTTACCCTCATAGATGTGGTTCCAAGGTGTTACTATATTGTATGGGTTAAATGTACGTGGATAATGTATGGATTTTATCCTCTTTTTCTAGATAATTCGTAATTCAAATTAATGCAAGTTATTACAAGTACTCAATGTTGGGAAAATCCACCAACCACACATTGTCATGTTGGATCAATATTGTTAGAGCATTTAATGGTCAATTGGGATTGAGCCCAAAAGATGTCAATGAATGTTCATAGGGTTTTAAATTCTTTTGTATATTTTCTCTGAGTTGCGAGAGCTCTGCTCGAGCTCATTCGACCCTTTATCTCGAATGAACCCTAGCCACGATCGAGCTTCTGGAGTGGTCTGAACCTCACTTATGCGTTCAATAATTTTGCACTTGTGGTTTAGTTGATTCTTCTTTACTATGAAGGGTTCATTTACTACTTAACTCAAAGCAGGGTTTTCTTCATCATTCAAAGGTAAGTCACCATTGAATGCTCAGACTCTCAGTCTGTTTTTTTTTTAACCTATTGTTGTCCCTCATCGTTTAATTTCTTGTCGCATGCAATGCAGGTGTTGAAATGATTCCCAAGTTTGGGCTCGAACGTTGGTATTTCCTTCGAGGCTTTCCTGGTAAGCGGTGTTCCTCTGCCTGGTTTAGGTTCCCTCTGGGTTTACCGGGTTGACTCTCAACGTACTCTGGGGAAGTCATGGGTTTTTGTTTGTACTACTATCTCCTGATTTATCACAATGAGGTTTATGTCTTTGTATTACTCCTTTATTTCAAGAGGGGTTTTGTAATAATTACCCCTTTCAATACTCAGGTTGTTGACTACAAGTTCTGTAGGTGCTACGGCCCTTAGGGTTTTGGTGTGTTCATCCAATTTTGGATTATATAGTGTACCTTGGGAATTATTGACTATGATTTTACAGTGCTGAAGTTTCCTTCGAGCAGTGGTTGTATTTTGCAGAAGATAATTGTATAACTCTTATATAAAGTTTCATAGTCAAGATACCCCAACCTATTAGTCAAGATAACCCTACTAGGGGCTCACTTGCAAAACAAACTAGGGACACATAAGGATTAAAGGGAGTGCCTTCCACCTATGGTCACATAACATGTGGCAAGGAAAAAAGAACCCACAAGGTATCAAAATGGTCTGTTAGATGTTTTAATAGCATATGTGAGGTTGCCATGTGGTAGATGAGACAACAAAGACACAAAAATCCTTATCTTGTGTACACTTGAGAAAGGCAATTTCTTGGTCATTTGGTTATCCCAAGGGCCAAAAATGAAAGACCATCAATCTATAATTGTTTCTTGGACACAACGTTGAACAATTTCTTGAGGTCGTTGGCCTTCCACCTACCTAAGAGGCATAAGCATAAAGGAAGGCAAATACAAAGAAAGGAGGGTTCAACTACGAATAAGTTATACTAGGTTTGATTGGAGGCTCAATTGGTGAGTAGGACATAGGAAAGTAGAAGATTGTCCACATGTTGGGTTGACGTCATATTTTGCATTGTTTGTAGAATCCATAGAGAGTGACTTAGACAAGAGCTACTTGATTGGTTTGTGGAATAGAATTGACTATAATGAGTTCAATGTTGTCATTGTAAATCCCATTTCTTTTTTTATAACTAAAGAAATTTGTAGCTGTAACTAAAGAACTTTGTAACTATACAAACCAAAGTAAGATAGCCAAATTGAAGTTGGTTTTTTCCAACTCAAGTTTCTCCATAGTATTGTTAGAATTATCTCTACATGCATGATTGCATTGTTTGATCATGCTCATACACTTCTTAAATAAACTATAGTCATTGCTCATGCACGACAAAGTATTACTGCTTTCTATTACAATCAATATTATTATACATTGAGATCCATGTTGGTGAATTATTTGGGCATAGACCTTTGACTATAGATCAACTTTCTTGTTGTTGCTCCCATTGGCATAAGGATGATTGTATATTGGGGCACATATGTTATTGTAGACCAATCCTCTCAACCAATATAAGATAGCAAGGGGGAGAATGAGTTGTCTCACCTCCTAGCCAACTCAACCTAACACACAAGTATCTCCCTACCTTTTTTAATTCCCACTCATGATTATCATGACCTCCTTAGAAAATGGTTAAATTGCCAAAGCATTGACGTTGCAAAGTATGGAAAGATTGGGTAGGCGTAGGAATGTTTGCCTACTGGCTTATATACATATGATTAATGCATCATGCAACAATTGGTAAGAAGAGTAAGCAAATATATATCTTTGGTAGACACTATGGGGCATTCAATATAATGATTCAAAGAAAGAATGAGGAGGATGATGGATTTAAATCCACATAACCACCACAAAGTGAAAATTCAAACTCCTCTTGGATTTACATAGAGTAATAAGATGAGGAAGACCATATTATGTGGGTGGATGTTGGTATGCCATTGAACATAGTTGAGAAGGTTGGTGGGGAATATAAAGACACTATCAACTACAAGTGAGACATGAATTGAGAAAAAAATGCATGATGTCATGCCAATTCTTCAAAAGTTGGCCTAACATTGGAATTGCTAGGGAAAATGGTCAAGAAAAACATAAAAAACACTAGTGAAAGAATACACGTGTTGAAGAAAAGTATGAAGATGGAAAACATGAATATAAAATGATTCTCCACACAAAATTTATGTTCACCAGGGTATCAATGCCTTAAATATTCACAATATTCAAGGAGATAAACTTGATACCAAAAATTCTAGTCAAAGATGAAGGAACTTTAATAAGTAATCATTGTCTTCTTTTAACCTCTAGGATGAAAGAAATTATGGGCAACTAACCTTCACCACCGGTCTCAAGAACAATGAGGACCAAATATGCCTCAAGCACCATGGGCATTTCATTACCTAAATACTTAGAATAATATAATAAATCATAATACACACCATGTACAACAATGTAAATGTGGAGTACAACTCCAAGGTAGTTAAGAGAGACGAGTTATACAATAACTCCTCAAAGAATAGTAGAACCTTCTCCAAATACCCTAATACATTCATACATCCAATTCATATGTTCTTCTCAATAATGACTACATGACCTCTATACCTTATATCCATGTTAATCGAGATCTTAAGCGTTGAAAGGAATCATATCCTCTAAGCTGTAATTTTTTTAACCATTTAGGATAGGTCTAGGTTGATTGCGATCTCAGTAAAACTCAATACTCAAAACTTATATAAATATGTAAAAATATAATTTCAATTATTGTTTTTATATAGATATGTATAGGTATAGATTGTAACATTATTTTACCTATCATATCTATAGTATTTCTATTTCTATTTAACTTTTCTATTTTTCTCTATAACAAATTTTATATAAACTTAACATTTTTTTAACACTATCCTGCTAGACCCCTAATCCCCACCATAGAAAGTGTTGAACCACTCCATCGAACCTCTTTATGTGAGCTCTACATATCAAATATCTCTTTCATATAATATACACATTTCATTATATGAAATGTGTATTAATAGTAAGATAAATTTATGTGTGAAAAAAAAAAAATACACATTTCATTATATTTCACTCGTATATAATATTAGTATTATTTATTTTTAATGATTTAAGCATTATCCACATATAAAATAACATCTTTATCATGTTAAATTATAAATTCAATAACTTTTATTCAATAATTAAAAATTAATCTAAAAATATAGATAAATAATTAAAATATGATAAAATAATATGAGTCCATTTTATTGACCAACAAAAATCAATTAAAAAAATAAACACTCAATTTTAATATTTATCTTTAAATAATTAACAAATTTTATAAACATAATTAAAATATAATTATAAAATAATATCAGTCCACTTTATTGACCAACAAAAATCAATTAAAAAAATAAACACTCAATTTTAATATTTATTTTTAAATAATTAAGAAATTTTATAAACATAAAGATAAAGTATTAAAATATAATTATAAAATAATATCAGTCCACTTGATTGAGCAGAAGAATCAATTATAAAACTTAAAAAAAAACTTAATTATAAATCTAATACCTTTTAACTCTATAATTAATAAAAATTACTTTAAATATAAGGATTTGAAATATTATAACAAAATGTTATTAACCCACTTTATTGACCGCCAGAAATCAATTAAAAACTAAGTAAAACAAATTCCAGGTAAAAACTCCATAAAATAATAGTACAAAGATAGTAATCCACACAGGTTCATTCCCATCAAGTAGATGTGCCCAAATGGAACGGTATCTTTACAAAAACTCCATGAAAAGCCCTCTTTTAGCTATGTCACCCATTTACGTCCTACAGGTGATTTTATTCCGAAATTCACTTACTAGACCCTGTCACATCTTCGTAGAACGCGTCTGATTAATGGGTTCATATAGCAATTTAACCAAATCTTGCTTGAGATGGTAGCCCAATAGCCTGACGGATTTTCCTCCTCGACATGATCTAAAACCCTGGATAAACCTCGAATTTTCAAAATCTTATGACTTCCTGGTTATTGAGATCGAGGTCGATGATCAGCCATAAACGAGCAACTGATCATTATACACGGCTAATTTTTAAGAGGTAGCAGAGCAGTGGGGAAACAGGATGAAGCGAAAGGCAAATATAACGGAAAGGGATGTAGCATTGCTCTTACGCAGGTATTGAAGGCTCGCTCGCCCTCTCCCTCTTTCACGTTTTTTTACTATTTGCTTCTAAATTGGGGGTCAGCACATATGTTCTGTTTCCGTCTGCAATCAGGCTTTGGGATTCCCGTGACCACCCGTTAACACTATTTGAACTAAATTCAGTTCGTCATGACTTCATCTCTTCATCACATTTATTTTGTTTGCAGATCAGCTGAAAGATATTCAATTTACTAAAGCTTAGGAGATCTTCTTCCTCCGTCTCTAGCTTTACACCTTATTTCTTTCATTTGCTGCTTTTACATTTTATTAAAACATCAGAACCACCAGAAGTCAGGCCTCCTCACAGCTTTGAAATTTAGGTCAACATGAATCTATATATATGGTCTCCTCAAACCAAATTGTAAATTGGGCCTCGAAAATAAAGAATTGACATGTTTACAGTCTTTCTAAAGCGAAACACCTTTTTTTAGAGGCAAGGACGTTGAAACTCAGTTGGTATACAACTGGTTCTAAAATATGAGAAACCTTCCGGCCTTCTATACAATCTCAAAAGTAGCATTTTTATAAAAAGCTACATCATCATAGATCATATACATCAAATGGCCTCATCATAGTATCATAGATCATTGATCCTGTTGATCTCAACACAAAGTCCCACTTACATCCTAAACTTCAAAAATATGAAAGACTCTAATCTGGAGCACATACAGTTCATATACAAAACTTTAACAAGTCTTTAAAGTGTCTGTGTTATAGTCTTCCATACTATCACTCAGCTGTGAAGCATTTTGATGACACATATACTCAAAAGCATCCAGAATAAGCTCACATGATAAGACAAATCTTCCATTCCAATATAGATCCTCTTCTCCTCACATAAAGGGGCCTGGATCATATTCAATTGGTACAAATACTGTGGAAACGTGATCCCTTTTTCTCTTTTTAACACAGCTTGTCATCAGCCAGGGCACGCCTTGATCTGAGCACAGCCACAGATTCTTTGCACTCAGCCTCCTTTACACCAGGAAGCATCCTTTCTCTGTGCCAGCCACCGAACAGCCACTTCTGTCACTGAAACATAATTTTATATATACAGTGTACTATACATAGCAGCCGATTAGCAAAGCATATTTCCTTTTCACGTTCTCTCTTGGAGGGCAATGTGCTGAACTTTCAATAGTAATATGCACTGTTTTGTTATAAATTGTTTTCTGCACAATTTATTCATTGTTTACTTCATTTCTGTTCATGCTTCCACTTCTCATTGTCTGTGAAAGTGGTTAGCTAAAATAGTTTTCTGCACAATTTATTCATTGGTTACTTCATTTCTGTTCATGCTTCCACTTCTCATTGTCTGTGAGAGTGGTTAGCTAAAATAGTCCTCATCAGGAATCAAGTCCTGCCACTGGAGTTGGTTTCCAAGAGACTTAAACATGTCCAACAGATCAAATTGGTTTAAGTGGAAGTTAATAGGATACCTTACCCTACCTCATCTAAATCAGTCCCACATGTTTAAGCTATACTCCTATTGTGCCCTGGAATCGGATCACGTCCTCCAAGACTTGAACCTGGGTCATCAGGGTGGTGAGTGTCCCCACTTGCTACTAACCCACAGTCCAATGCACATCATATTTACAGTTTGCTTTTTATGCTCTGAATCTTAGATTTCGGTTACGAGGTCCCCATGTTAGCCCTGATAGCAGGGATTCAGTCATGTTTTCTGTAGGATATATCATTGAAGCTTTCCATAGGCTTGTGCTGTCTGTTCTGCACTATTTAGGGTGTGGTTGCTTTGAGGCGATCTTCATTCTTCTTCCCAAACTGAGAGAAGTCTACATTATGCTTGTTTGTTCAGGTATAGTGCTACAACAGTGCTAGCACTCCTACATGAAGTCACGAAATGTGCCAGTGCGAAAATCGATTGGAACTCTCTCGTGAAAAATACTGCAACTGGCATTACCAACGCACGGGAATATCAGATGTTATGGCGCCATCTAGCTTATCGCGAAACACTTGCTGAGAAATATGAAGACGATGCTCAACTGTTGGTATGTTTAATGCTACAACTGTGCTGGCACTGTTGACTAGTTTGATATCTTTCACTGTGCGATGTGCGATATTATATTTCTTCTTTTGTACTTTATAGTGTATCCTGATCAATTTTTCTTGAGCAGTATGTGAATTACTTTTTTGAAATGGAATTTAATTCGTTGATATGCACACAAATTTGGTTAAGAATATGTGTTTCTTTCTTGAAGGTCATAGACTCATAGGTTCCGGAGGGGTTCAAATCCAGGGACAGGGTATGTACATCTCCATAAACTAAGTAGTCATATCACTATCACTGTGTGGAGGGGTTCCTCGTCCCACAAACAAGGGGTCTCATATAACCATTTGGTGTATAATGAAATTATTTTTATTATAATAATATTATTTAATTGGAAGTTGTCATTGACTTGAACACTGTTAACTTGTTAAGGTATAGTTGCATGGATTTGGTGAACCCTAATGTTTCATATATAAATCAACAATGACTATCAATTTCCAAAATAATGTGTTTTGATCACAAGGGAAACCAGCTCCATATGATGATTGTCTTTTCATTTCCACGATTACCTTTTTGTATTATGTAGTATCGTGTACACTGCATATGTTGTTGGGATTCAATTATTTGACAGAAAGGAAATTATTTTCCTCTTTATGTATCATTGATGGGGATAATGCGGTTGTACGATTTGCCTTATTGGTTAGTCCATATCTCAAGACAAAGCAGACAATTTAATTGTCGAGTCCTTGAGACCTTGTGTATGTTTTCAAGATCAAATGACATCTTTTAAATTAATGTTTTTAAAATTTTCTTAAGACTAGTATTAAATTACAAGCTTACTCCCTTATTCATATCCAGGCTTGTTTTTATGGTATACCTTGGCAAGGGGCAACATTTTTGCAGGAAATTATTACCTTCCAGTTTTTGTATATGATTGAGGTGCATTGTGTGATGCATTGGAAATTGTGAATTACAAGACAATGTCGACAATTTTGTCCTTTTTTTAAAAATTATACTTGTCTTCCAAATTAAATTGACATTTTTACTTTTCATTATTTATTTCGTGCACATATTTCAGGATGATGATAGTGATTTGGATTTTGAGATCGAGCCCCTTCCCGCTGTTGGTTCCGAGGCTTTATCAGAGGCTGCAGCTTGTGTAAAGGTAGATAATTTTACTTACATTTTACGTTGGTTTTTCACATTGCATTTAAATGTTTTCTTTGAGTTGCGATAAATTTTAAACCTGAAATTTGATGTCAAATTAAAGCTGAGAAGTTTATGACAGAATGTTTCAACTAAAATATAGAGTCTAGACATCATTAATAATTGAAGAATGATCAACATATCTAAACAAAAATAATTAAGCAGAATGGATGTAAGCAATGTACATAAACACCACCCGATATCAATTATCTCATACGAGTCCATAGAAGTTCATCAAAACCTTACAACATAGAAAATGTTAAAGCTTGCGACTTTCTAAATTTTACATTTTTCTGATGTTTTAAACAGGTGGCTGGTCCACTCTTATATATATTGTAGTAAGAGCAGTTTCAATTTTTGAACTAAATTGGTGATAGACTCACACTAAGACCTTGCGGAGTCATACAAATGAAGAGTGTCACACATTACTAGCTAAAGAAGCCAAGTAGGTCAAGGCCCTACTTGTTGAATAACAACAAGAAGCTGGAGATTTAGATGTTGATGACTTGATGTTAGTAGTCCAATCTCCATTGATCCTCAACTAAACTTGATGGCGAGAGATTACTCTGCCAACAACTAGGAAGCTCTGTTCACACAAAACTTCAAGATCAAAAACATATTAGTCTACACAATCCTTGATGTTAATGACAGCCAAAAGAACATGGTATTCCAAAAGTTGGTAGAGGAGGTCAAACTACCAACTTCATATCATCTTAGGCCATACCAGTTTGGATGGGTCAAGGATGCCGAGCAACCCACATTGATCACATGAAGGTGTTCAACTACCTGCCATCATGCCTTTTTGAGACATCGTGGACTGTGATGTGACTCCACTGTTGGGATATCATTACGGGCAACCCTTACCAATTTGATAGAAGAGCAGTTTATGAAGGGTATCACAAAACTTACATATTTCACAAGGATGGCAAGGTCTACATTGTGCAAGCATAACTTCTTCTTATGCTAATTTTCTTCTCTCTAGTAGGTGAACTATTAAACATGTTAATTTGAATATGTATATGATGCTTTGTATGGTCTGCCAAATCAAGGATGACAACAAAGGAAAGTATCCTCCATCTTATATTCAGGCCATCATTGACTCTTACACTGATGTTTTTTAAGGATCCAAGTGGTTCCCACCATTTCGGGGAATAAGATAAGATAGATAAGATAAGGTAATTGTACTAATGTCTAACAATGACCACAAAAGTAAGTCAATGGGACTAAAAGGGTACAACCAGTATGAGTACAATGTGGGAGTGCATACGCAACTCCTAGATAATGTTGGAATCAAAACTAAGATAAAATAAAACTAAAGAAAGATACAATCAGTGGGATGACCTCATAAACATGTATAAAACCATAACAAACGCACCATGATATAGAAAAAGAGAGAACTGAGCTGAACATGAGACTGCTGATGTCAAGAATGCCTAAGTTTGAGTCTGATTGTCAACGACAAGGGGGGCGAACGAGGCTCAATATCTGAGTCCTCTAGGACACGCGAGGTGTCTTGCTGTACGATCATGGGGGGATATAAGATCAAGAGATACTCCTAGCATCCGAGGATGAAGGAAGAAACTCTAGATAGATCTTTGATTGCTCTGCTGGGCCTGGGAAGGAATCCGATGAGTGGGATGTGCCTTGCATTGAATCTGTCGAGAACTGGAGTGTTACTGGATCCTCTGATACTCTGGGGGTGTGTGGGTTGATGTGTTGCTTGGCTCCTCCAAGCATGTCTCAAAGATATCAGTTGAACTCCCTGAGAGGGAGGTTGAGGGGGGACTCGAGGCCTCACCACCCTACTACTTGAAGTACTCTGAACCTCAGCTCGTCGCTTGTTGCTCCAATCAGATAGATCAACATGAAAGTAAGAGGTGATCATCCTGGTCGTCTCAAGGCGAGGTGGGGTATGTAGGAACTGAGATTTGTGGCCGAATATCTCTCTGATGAAGAGGACTTGGTATCTTTGGTCCTGATAACGGAAGAAAGTAGAGAGGGAACCCCCCCTGAGTCTCTGTATAGGCAGTGGTAATGTCCTTTGATCTTACAGTATATGGGTCACCTAAAGATGAGGTGCATCTCTGTCTTTGGCTCCTCTAGGTGACATATTTGGCAGATCCTGTCAGATCGTGATATATGATGGCAGGTCTCCACCCAGAGTCGATGTCATCCAACCTGGAGCTACCCCAAAGTAATCCTGTGTGCATGCATCTAATGCCTGCGTGTGTATGGGTGGCATATGATGATGCCATCATGCAACTCCAAGAAGTGCTCAAGGTCGAAGGACATCTTTGAGCCCAAGCTCGTCGGAGGTGAAGTCCAAGTGACCTAGATGTACAATTTGTATATATCCTCTCTGATGGACTCATTGAATACCTGTCTAGGTGGCAAGATATGGTTCAACACATCAATGGAGAATTTGAATGGGGGAAGGCATTGTGGGGAGGATGGTCACTGACTGGAGAAGCTGAGATGCCTCTGAGTACCAACCACGAGCTTGGCCAATGGGGTGAGCCGAGGCGATGGCCTCCGGGAAACAAAGTGCAAGATAGGGGTACCTCTCCCTCCCAGTGGCTGAATCTCTGAAGGATCTGACTTTGTGAAGGAAGGAGACTAGGTGAAATATGACGTCGAGTCGAAAGGGGTGGACACCAAACTCTGCTTGAATAATGGGCCGTGGAACGGTGTGCTTGCATCGGATGATGCGCCTAAGAAGCAAGGTCTGGACTCTCTCCATTTGGGCCCAATATGTCTGTATCAAACTTGCCCCCCCAATCTTGGAGCCATAAAGGACCGTGGGCCTTGTTACTGTTCAAACTAGCTAGCTAGGCTTGCTAGTGGAAGGCAATCACATAAGAGACTTGGACTACTGTCACCTTTGTTCAATCTCCTAACTTCTTCGGGATCCAATGTTGTCCCAAGGGGAGAGCCCTTTAATGTACCTGCCAATTAGATGCTAAATTCCTTCCAAACACCTTAAAGCATAGATCAATGCCTCTAATGGAGTCAAACACAGAGTAATAGAGAGAGTTAGGATGGTGCTTGTATAGTAGTTTTGGCAGCTTTGCAAGTCTGTTTAGGGTTAAAAAGATAGGCCGACGGTTTCAGGCCGCAAGAATTTAGGGCCACAAGAATTTAGGACCGTGAGAATTCAGGGCCGCGAGAATTTAGGGCCAAAATTTTAGGGCCGGACTTTTATGGCCGAAATTTTAGGGCTGGAATTTTAGGGCCGAGATTTTTTTAGGGTCGAGATTTTTGGGTTGAAATTTTAGGGGTGAGGAAATTTTAGGGCCAAGATTTTAGGGAGGCCCAAAAATTCAAAAAATTTAATATTTTGTTATATTTTTAGGACTTTTTGATATAAAATTGTAGACCTAAAATTTAACCTAATCCTACCATGAAAATGCACTATTTACACATGAAAATGCATGAAATTTTGAACAAAAAGGTGACAAGAGAAGGGATATGATTCTTGTCTCAATCCCAGGGCATAAGGGATGATGATCAACATCCCTACAAGAAGAGTTCCTCTAGGCTTGCAAAGTTAGGGCATCCACCAACAACCCCTAGGGTTCGTTGGGAGAGCCTAACAAATAGCAAAGTAGAGATCCAAGGCCCTTTACAAAGAATACTTCTTCAAGAGAATGTCTTCTAACCATACAAAATTGACAAAATCTTGATAATTAAGCCCTAACAACAAATAGAATGCACTAGCATAGCACCATTCAACAGAGATAGAGATATTCTTACCAGGATTCAACAAAGATGAACAAAGAAAGACCATAGATCACCTTTGTACATGAGTTCCATCCAACCATTCTAGCATCAACATGTATGCGTAAAAGAAAAACCCTAGCATTCATCCACATTTCACTTCACAAGCCAAAGAAGAGACTCTCCAAGAGGTGCGCATCACATCATAAACCCATATAACAAGAGAAAAAGAAGTATCATATTTGATCCCCAAGTCTTGTGATTTACAAATGAATTAAGATGGTCTATTTATATCCATCTTATCACAAGACTTTTAATTTATCCAAGCCTACATGTCAATTTAAAATTAAAACAAAAGTAATATTAAAATATTCTAATACATGGGTAAGTTGGGGTATTTCCCCCCATAGTTACAAAAAATTGATGAAAATAGCTAAAACTGAGCAAATGGCTCCACTTTGAAGGATGGAGTGAGCAGGGGGGGAATGTCATGCCCCATCTAACCCTGAATATGCTGAAAAACCTCAACGTCCCCCCTTAAATCATGCTTGAAGGCCTGGTAGCTAGGATGACATCATCATAGTGCTGGGCCCAAGGAGAGATGGCGTTGTGCTGAAAGGAGGCCAGGAGGGGTGCCTGGGGTGACTGGAAGAGGAGGCAAGTGCCTTTGAGTAGAGCGTTGTCACCTGAGTGGAGATCAAGAAGGGGGGTCGTGTGACCTAGTGACTTGCCCCTAGGAGCCCCAGACACCAACCTCAGGGCTACCAGCCCTAAAATGAGGCAATCTACAATGCCACTAAGCCATAGTACCCCTAAAGGAAGATTCAAGGGGTCCGACCATAACCATCCCTCAAAAGGTGCAGATAACACTCCCATCCTGGTCTTAAAGAAAAAATGACCCCTCTCCCTGGGTAGATATCTGAAAGTGAGCTGGTATTGGTACATCATAACAGGCCTGATAATTGCCTCCATGAGGTAGAGTTTGGACGAGATGTCCTGAAACTGACTGTGGAAACATTGTCTCTCGATGAGGGCCAAGGAACCGTAACCTTTTTTGAGCCGGGTTGGAGGGCCAAGGAACCATAACTTTTATTGAGCTAGGGTTGGAGGGCCAAGGAACCATAACCTTTATTGAGCCAGGGTTGGAGGCCCGATGAATGCAAAACGAGGCCCTGTGAACTGTACTCCCAGGTAAATGTATGAAATGGTGATCTCAATCTCTTCCCCTTAGAAGTGGAAATGTATGTCTACCAGGGCTTTCTTCGATGAGTTGAAGATCATAACCTTAGTTTTACTAAGGTTGTCTGTTGGCTGTGAAAGGTCACAAAAGCTAGCCAGGGAATCAATCTACTGCTGTAGGCCCTCGGGAGTGGAAGCCAACAAGATCAAGTCATCGACAAATAGGAGCAGGGGGATCAATGTCTGATGTAGAAGGCAACCATCTCCCTACTTGACGTGCTCATGGAGAAAAGACTCCAACTCATCAATGTAAATCCCGAAGAGGGTCAGAGAGAGGGGTGCCCCTGTTTTACCCCAATGGTACTTTGGATGAAGTCAGAAAGGCCATGTGTCGTTCTGAGACGGCCCAAAACTGACTCGTACAGTCTCATGATGGCTACCAAAAGGGTCTCAGTTATGCCAATGTTATGAAGCCTCTGAAATAATGCCTCCCTTGGCACTGTATCGAACGCATTCTGGAAG
Source organism: Larix kaempferi (assembly GCA_027924585.1). Taxonomy (NCBI): domain Eukaryota; kingdom Viridiplantae; phylum Streptophyta; class Pinopsida; order Pinales; family Pinaceae; genus Larix; species Larix kaempferi. The sequence goes on from BSBM01000034.1 coordinate 5,488,818, forward strand.
TCTACAAAGCAATAGTAGACTTTCAAAGAGCGATGGCCTCCTCAATAATGGCTCGAAATGTAAACATGTGATCGATCGTCTGGCATTTGGGACAGAAACCTGCTTGTCCTTTAGCCTTGAGATGTCGTCTCTCTAGCTCCTCCGACAACCACTGTTGTAAGATTGTGGCGTAAAGCTTAGAGAAGGTATGGCCCACCATGATAGTCTTGTAGTTGTTCGGATCCGAACTGCTCCCTGATTTGTGGATTGGATGAGTATTGTGTCTCGCCCAGGCAAGGGGGAAACCAGAACAAACCACATGATTAAAGAGATCAGCAATGTAGGAGGACTGAAGACACTAGATACCATGCTTCAGGAATTTGGCTTGGAGGCCTTCTTCATCCGCTGCTTTGTTGTTACTCATGGCTTTGACTGCTTTCTTGATATCCCATTCCCAGAAAAGGTGACAAGAGGAGGTAGGAGAGGGGATGCATGTTGGGGGTTGTCCGGAATGTCATAAAGGGAGGTGGTGTGGGAAAACATGGCCCGAGGGTCAAGGTCAGGTGGGATAGCGTGGTATCAAGGAAAGAGGGCACGCCAGAAAGCCTTCGGGGAGTGGCGGGCTGCACAGAGTTCATGCTTTCTTTGGGAAAGAAAAGTTCGCTTTTTACGACGAAGTACTTTATGGCATACAGCATTCTGTTGACTTGGTCTTAGATTCATCCTTACGGAATTACCCTGCATAGAAACCACACCTGTGGAATTCATAGACTGAGCGTCAGATAAATTAATTACTGGAAGATGGAAAGATCAGGCCTAGTACTGTACCCTGTGAACCTCCAACACTGATCATTCTGAGGAAGCAACACAGAGAGTGGAGAACTTGCACAGATTAAAAGGCTCTGAGCAAGATAACGATCCAGAACTGTTATCCATTTCTGAGGATTGCTGACTTGCGTGATTAACTCAATGGGGCATAATATTTGACCAAGACTGATTTAGCTTTTGGTTATCAGCAATTCTGCATGGATCTGAATGATGTGTTAGATTTTACCTGGTTTGGTTCAGAAAGTTTTATGCACAGCACCAGGGTGCACACAATCAGTCTGTACAGCAGCAGGAGGAATAGTGCATTTAATGCAGGTCTGTACAGCAATAGATATGGCAGCAGTTTAGATTACATACATGATCTATTCGTAGACAAGGTACAAATCCCAAGGCTACCTAATTTTCTTACATGAGAGCTGTTTTTTACGGGATGAGGGCACAGTGTGCTTGATGCAGTTATCTCTAGAAGGAGGTGCTTTTCTCTAGTCACTCTTATCCATATAGCTAGAGTGCACTAGGTGTTCATATTAGAGTTAGGGTTTGACACAGTCAAACCGAGTACTTTTTGCATGTGTCCAAATACACTGTATCTTCCCTTGTCTCTTATTCTATAAACGAGATGAAGGGTGCACCACTGAGTTGGTTAGCAAGTTAGAGATTTGAGCCTTTTGCACTGTGATTTATTCTTTACAATTAATAGAATACAGATGATGTTTTGAGAATTCAGATCTGTGTGTTTGCTGTTTGTAAAGCAGTATGTTTCTATAGGTTAAAGTACTCTATAACTGTTATATTAATTGGTGTTTTCAGTTTTAAGCTATCCATTATTTGGGTTACAGTCTTGAGTATAGAAGCTGTTTATCGAGGTCTGATTTTTGACAAGATATCAGACCACATTCACTGAAACCTTCTAGGAACCCATATATGGATAGTAGAGCCTCTGCCTGGAATAGGGAGTTGTTCGAATGTTTCAAGGGTGGGGTGCTTGAGATCCGTGCTTAAGAAAAGCACAATGGAATTGTGATAGGTTGTTTTAGGTTGCTGACCTGTTTCGTCTAGCAGTATGTTCCAAGAGCAACAATGTGACTACACTCAGTCTAAGATATGAATGCAGATTGGAAGGCCCTTCAAACTATGTTCCGTGGAAGTGTTGGATGCTGTTGGAGGAGCATGATCTTTGGGATTTCATGGAGACTAAGGTTGTAGAGCCTATCAATCTTGCGCAGTTTGCAGGATATAAAAGAAGATCTCCAAGATAAAGTGAATCATCATAGACTCAGTGAAGGATCACTTGATCCTTCACATGATTGGGATTCAGAGAAGACCACTGGTAAGGAGATGTTTGATGCTCTAGTCCCTCTATATCAGGATGAGAACATTAATAAAAAAATTCTTTTGAGGAATAGCTTAGAGCCACATAGATGAGCAAGATAGGTAATCGTAGCTAGTTACTTGATCAAGATTACTAAACTTTGTGATCAACTTGTAGCAGTTGGAGAAGAGGTCAAGAGTGAAGTGTTAGTACCCGTAGCCTTGAATGGGTTTCATCTTCTTGGCGACCTTTTGTTTGGGCATTTGTGCCTAAGATAAGCTTCCCACCTTTGAGAAACTATGGGATGGTTTCATCTAGGAGGAGATGAGATTGGAGACCATATTATGTTAGAGTTTGCACTTTAATTCAATTTAATTAGGATCTTTAACTGAAAGAATAACAAGCACAGCAAAACACAATAGCCACAATAATTTTCCTCGGGGAAACCATAAAGGAGAAAACCCCGCAACTTCCTCAAAGATAGATTCGTCACTAATACAACATCACAAAATGGAAAACCGAAAAATAAGAAGTCTTCTATGGCTCTCTCTCTTTCTCCTCCAGCGAACTTGTCTTCTCTCTCTTGCTTATGCGAACTTGAGTGAGTGAGTGGTGTATCCAAATGAGAGAGAAAGCTCTCTATTTATAGTATATACTTTATGTTTGGGCGTCCTTTTTCCTAATTAGGTCAGCCTCACTATCTTTGACTGGGCCGACCCGTCCTTGGGAGACTCAATAATACCTTTTACATTTATTCTTTGGGGTGCTATTGTCCCGACTTACAATGGAGGTTTTACCTCAATGACCTAGCATGACCAATCATAATAATGACATCCCCAAACGGAGGAAAAACATCTTCGTCAGAGGTACAAGTAAAATACAATAATAATATAAATATAAAATACAAATGAATATGTTTTGAAGTTACATTTACAACAACTCTCCCTCTTAACTAGGAAGGTATTCTCTCGCCACAGTCATAAACACTCTGGACACAAATTCTGGACGTCATCATCGTTGGATCATCTTCAATGCTGGAACATCATCATCAACATTGGATCATCATCATCGTTGCTGCAATAATGCTCATCTCGTTGATCATTGATTAGTGACATCTCTCGAATCTATCTGTCATAAGATGTTCTACAGAGCCGGCCTTTTTCATGCTGGATGTAGGACTAACTCTCATCTAGGTCTTCATCATCTCCACGAGCAAGCCATCAAGTAGGTATAGCCTAGGACCACACATTACATTGCCACAACAATCACCTGCGTCTCCTACTATCATCTCATCGTATCCAGATCATCTCATCATCACACACAAAGAGTAGCCCAGATGCACACCTCATGTCCAACAGACCACCTGCGTCTCCCACCCAGTGGGTATAGCTCGAGAGAACCCAAGGTGCATTACGTCACTCAATGGTCAGCCCGCATCTACCAGCATGGGAGTACAGCCTAGGAGCACCCTAGGTGCATTACGTCCCAAGGACAACCTGCGTCTTCCACCATGCGAGAACCATCCTAGGCGCACACAAAGTGTCTTTGTGACCGGTGGACCTCTCACCGTCTCCAGCATGGGAGTACAGCCAAGAGCACCCTAGGTGCATTACGTCCCAAGGACAACCCACGTCTTCCAGCCCTAGTGCATCTGCGTCTTCCGGTCCCATTACTCCCTCTTTCGAGGAACCTCGATCTGGATAACACCAAGCCTCTCTCTGAAGTATTCAAACTTCACTCTGGCTAACGGCTTGGTCAACACATTGACTATCTGCTCGTCTGTCGCCACATACTGGAGCTTCACTGCTCCTCTCTGCACCATATCCCGGATATAGTGGTACTTGATCTCAATACGCTTTGACTTGTTGTGGAACACTGGGTTCTCAGACAACTTCACGCAACTTTGGTTGTCACAGAAGATACAAGTCGCTTCGAGCTCGAGATCAAACAAATCTGTGAGTAGCTTTCGAAGCCATAATGCCTCACAACTAGCCGAACAGGCTGCAACATACTCTGCTTCAGCTGTACTCAGCGCCACGCATGATTGCTTCCTGCTAAACCAAGAGATCATACTAGATCCCATACTAAAGCAACATCCTTAAGTGCTCTTCCTATCTGTGGCAATGCCTGCCCAATCCGAATCAACATAACCATGCAGGTTAATCTTTTGATTCGCCTCATACGTGAGCCCATACTCAACTGTACCCTTCAGGTACCTTAATATATGCTTTGCAACAATCAAGTGAACATGTCTCGGATCCGTCAGGAACTGCCTCAGGGTGTTCATAGCAAAGCATATGTCTGGCCTCGTGTTTGTCAGGTACATCAACGAAGCAATCATCTACCGATACATCGTGGCATCAACTGTCTCTGATGAAGCATCACACAGTAGCTTCAAGTTTGATGCCATTGGTGTGGCCATTGCCTTGTAGTCCATCATTCTGAACTTCTTCAGAATCTCTATTGCATACTTTTCTTGACCAAGGAAGATCCCATCCGCACTCTGCCACACCTCCATGCCTAAGAAGTAATGCATCATCCCCAGGTCCTTCATCTCGAACTCTGCGGCAAGCGTCCTCTTTGCATCTGCAATGAGCTCATCCTCACCTGTTAGAAATAGGTCATCTACATATAATAGAAGTATCACCGTTTTTCTGCCTTCAACCTTGAAGTAAAGGTTGGAATCTGCTTTACTCTTGGTAAATCCTAAGCTCATCAGGAAGTTGTCCATCCTGCCATACCACGTCCTGGGTGCCTGCTTCAATCCGTACAAGGATTTCCTCAACTTGCACACATGAGTCTGTCTGTCATGTGTCTCAAATCCCAGTGGCTGCTCCATGTACACTTCCTCTTCTACTACACCATTCAAGAATGCTGTCTTGACGTCCATCTGGTGTACCTTCCATTTCATTACTGCAGCCAATGCAAGTATAGATTTGATGGAAGTGTATCTAGCTACAGGTGCAAATGTCTCCTCGTAGTCTATGCCTTCTTTCTGGGAGAAGCCACGTGCCACAAATCTTGCCTTGTATTTTTCGATGCTACCATCTGCGGCATGCTTGATCTTGTAGATCCACTTCGAAGTCACAATAGACTTCCCTTCTGGTCTCGGAACTATCTCCCAGACATCATTCTTCATAATCGATTGGTACTCCTTGATCATGGCATCCTTCCATTCTTTCTTCTCTACTGCTTCTTCGTAGTTGGAAGGTTCTTTATCAATGATGTCACATAGCAGGGCCACATAGCTGGAGTATGGTCTGTGTCTCTTGCTTTCTCCATGCATCCCATCTGGAGCGCCATACTTCTCTACATCTTGTATTGCTTCTCGTGCCCATGCTGGTCTTCTCTTGTGGGAGTTCTTCTCACGAGGTGGTTCTACAAGTTCTTGTGGTTCTGCCATGTCGCGGTCTTCATGATCTTCTGGAATCGCTTCTTCCATTGCTATGTCTCTGACTTTGGTTACTTCAGGTTCTTCAATTTCTTCGATAGGTAGTTTCCTTGATTTGATATATGCTAAGTCTTCGTCGAAGGTTACATCTCTGCTGATGTCGATCTTCTTGAATCCTGGGAAGTATATTCGGTAGGCTTTTGAAGTGTCGCTGTATCCCACGAATATTCCCTTCTTCCTGAAGGATCTAGCTTGGTTCTCTTTTCCTTCGGGATGTGTATGTACACTGGGAAGCCAAATATCTTGAGATGGCTGATTTCTGGTTTGTCACCTGAGAAAGCTTCTTCGGGAGTCTTGTTGCTTAATAATCGGTGAGGTGTACGGTTTTGTACATACACAACTGTCCTCGCTGCTTCTGCCCATAAGTGCATCGAAAGATCCTGGTCATGTAGCATTGCTTTTGCTACTTCCATTATCGTTCTGTTCTTTCGTTTCGCAACGCCATTCTGTTGAGGATTGTAGGGAGTGCTCAACTCCCTCTTAGTCCCAGATTCTCTGCAAAGATCCTTGAATTCTTCCGAAGTGAATTCTCCGCCATTATCCGATCGTAGGGTCTTGATCTTTTTCTCAGTGTGATTCTCGACCAAGGCTTTGAATTCCTTGAACTTGCTAAATACCTCATCTTTAGTTTTCAAGAAATAAATCCAAGTTTTATGGGAAAAGTCATCTATAAAAGAAACATAATATACATACCCGCTTAATGAGCTGGATGACATGGGACCGCATACATATGAGTGGATTATCTTCAATATTCCTTTTGATTTGCTTTCACTGCTGGGAAATGCCTTCTTCACATTCTTTCCTTGCGCACATCCCTTGCAAATGCCTTCATGTCTTGTTTGGATTTCTGGAAGTCCTGAAACTGCTTTGCTTGCAATAGCTAGTGCTCTATAGTGCACATGTGCAAGCCTTCTATGCCATAGTTCACTTGGTTCCATGGAGTCATGAACCAATGCTTGTTTAGGTTGTCCCTTCAACTTGTACAAGCCTCCCTCTTGCTCTCCAATTACTGTTGCATCATCTATTGTCTTTCCTTTTGGTCACATTAGAACTTGGCCATCCACAAATGCAACCCTCATTCCCCTGACATCTAGTGCTGAGATGGAGAGAAGATTCTTCTTTAATCCTGGAACATATAGAACATCTTTCATCTTCAAAGATTTGCCGGAGTCTAGCTTGTAGGAAGCTTCTCCACTTCCTTTTATGGGGAATTGATAATCATCCCCAAGTTTTACCTTGTGAGGTGACTCATTCTCAAATAGATTGACGAATGATTCTTTGTATCCTATCATGTGCTTGGATGCTCCACTATCTACAAGCCAATCATTGCTCCCATGTGTGACAGTGCTCGTGAGTGCTGAGATTAAGACATACACTTCATCACTTGAAGAATCGTCTCTTTCTTCTCTGGTTCTTTTCCTTGCTGGTTCATCATCTTCAGCGGTTTGAGCATGATGTCTCTTCTTGTTAGTCTTCTTGTTGGAGGAACCTTTGTTTCTGGGACAATTTCTGGAGTAGTGTCCCTTCTCATCACATGTATAACATCTAACAATGGATAGATCTCTTTTGGATCTCCTTTGTTGTCAGTGATGGTGGTCCTCCCTCTTGTTGTGATTTCTTCTAGTGTGAACTGTGAGAGCTTGATCATCATTTGCTCCCATCTTCTCTTCTTGTGCCACTAGTCGAGCTTCTTCTTGGGTGCATTCTTCCCATAGTCTGTTGAAAGTGATCAACTTCTTTCTGGTACAAATTCCTTGAATGAATGAGTCCCATGATCTTGGGAGACCATTCAAGGTGGTCATAACAATCTCTCCTTTTTCTACCTTTTCTTCAACTGCTTCAAGTTGTTCCTTGATTTGAGAGACCCTTGTGAAGTAGGATTGCATGGTATCTGAGTTTAGGATCTTCACATTCTTGAGCTGGTTCCTTAATGTCATCTTTTGATTGATGTTCTTCCCTTCGAATAACTTCGTCAAAGCATCGAACATCTCCTTGGGTGTCTTCAAGGATGACACATGGGGGATGAGATGATCTTTAATGGAGTCTGCAATAATTCTCTTGGCCTTGACCAAGTTCTTCTTGTGGATAGCCTTTGCTTCATCTCCCTCTGGTGTTGGAACCTCCTCATTAACATATTTTTCCAAATCATTTTCTTCAAGGACACGAGCAATCCTATACTTCCATGCTCGGAAGTTGTAAGCTCCCTCAAGCTTATCCTCAAGCTTGGTGTGGTGAGTCATTTTGAAATGAGAACCTCAAATGGAAATAACAGAGATTTAGGTCTTACCAATTTGAGATGCCCAACTTGGTTTTGTAGCTGGCTGGCCTAGGGTTTGTTAGAGAAACCCTAATTTTCCAAAGTTAGAATTTTGAACTTATGATTGGACAGGAAGATGCGCCTCCTCAAGGCGAGTTGTCCAATGTACTCCTTTTTCCAAATTGATGGAGGAAAACCCCAAAAGCTTGATGTCCTAGTTTTCTCTCGGCACCAGTGTCTGGGTCAAAAATGAAAATTCTCCAAATTCGATTCTGCTTCCTCCAAAAGATGCGCCCTCTTAGGGCGAGTTAGCCTAGCCCTCTTTTTCAGATTATCTGTGGAGAGAAGACTTTGAACTAGGAAGCCCTAGTTTCCCGCTGCTGCACAATGTCTTCTTTTCAGGTTAGCTCTGATACCATGTTAGAGTTTGCACTTTAGTTCCATTTAATTAGGATCTTTAACTGAAAGAATAACAAACACAACAAAACATAATAGACACAATAATTTCCTCAGGGAAACCATAAAGGAGAAAACCCCGCAACTTCCTCAAAGATAGATTCGTCACTAATACAATATCACAAAATGGAAAACCCAAAAATTAGAAGTCTTCTGTAGCTCTCTCTCTTTCTCCTCCAGTGAACTTGTCTTCTCTCTCTTGCTTATGAGAACTTGAGTGAGTGAGTGGTGTATCCAAATGAGAGAGCAAGCTCTCTATTTATACTTTATGTTTGGGTGTCCTTTTTCCTAATTAGGTCGGCCTCACTATCTTTGACTGGGCCGACCTGTCCTTGAGAGACTCAATAATACCTTTTACATTTATTCTTTGGGGTGCTATTGCCTCGACTTACAATGGAGGTTTTACTTCAATGACCTAGCATGACCAATCATAATAATGACATCCCCAAACGGAGGAAAAACATCTCTGTCGGAGGTACAAGTAAAATACAATAATAATATAAATATAAAATAGAAATGAATATCTTCCGAAGTTACATTTACAACAACATATTGGGTATAGAGGAGGAAGAAAAAAATCTAGCCCTCAGTAGTAGGATGAAGAAGGGCAACAAGAAAGAAGTACTTGAGAAGGGTTAGAAAGAAAAGAATGAGGATCCGGGTTCCTGGCTTCAGGGCATTTAGGGCTTAAGCCACATTAAGTGTTTCAAGTGTTAGAAGCTTGGCCACTATGCTTCTCAGTGGCTTGAGAAGAAGAAGGGGAAGGGAAAACTACAACAACAAAAGCAATTTGCAAGGGGTGCAATATCCTTTGTTGGAGTGGATGAGCTTTCATCCAAGTTTGGGACAACCTTTTCTATGGTCTCAAGCCTTTCATCTAACACTATATTTGGTGTTGGATGATATGTGCATAGTGGAGCATCTAGACATATGACCTTCAAGAAGAAGGCCTTTAGTAGACTTAAGGAGTAGGAAGCATGCATACATGCTAAGCTTTGTGATGATGTCATGTATCTTTTAGCAGGAATGGGACCTGTTATCACATATATAGTAGCCGGGCTACCATACATTTTTTGTCAGATTCCAGTACACTATTCAGCCAGTTCCCTTGCATTGAGATGCTGAGATGAGCATCTATTGTGGATCACCATCATATTTTGGACAACAGCTTTATTCCCCATGCTATAACTAAGTCTCAGGACATTCAGAGAGATGGCCGATGTAGCTATTTAGCCATTTGTACAGAGCAGTCAGTAGTGCCCAGAGTTACAGCAATAGTTTCAGAGGACAGTTTGATGGTTTAGATGATGATCTTTCAGGTATATGACTCAGCAGGTATATTATGGTGTTGTGGTTATATCGCTTTTATTTCCATTTTCTTAGCATGTCTTGGCATTTAGTATCATGATCTGGCGATCATATAGATATGTGGACCTGGTTATACTTATATATATATCATATGTGTCCCTACTCAGACGTAGAAGTTCTTGGCCTATACTCATTGGTTTTACTCTCCTTAGGGAGAATAGAGGTGATCATTCCCACGATACTTTGGCTTGCTAGTGTTGGTTTCATTATTCACTGTCTTCATCCATCCATGACTTACCCAGTTTGTTCATTCCCTTGACTTACTACTTGACTAGTGGCATGGAGGATTTTCCCCCACTGTAGCCTCTGTATTGGATAAGCTTCCTTGTTTATTGTGTCTCGGCTCTGAGTTGGTGACAAAACTTACCTATGGTAAGTTGGATTTCCTTGAGAAGTCCCCCTAGTCACTAAAGATGTTGTTGGCTAAACCCGAAACTTTTAGTGCTGCCATGAATACAAAATATGGAAATGAAATGTTATATCTTGTATGAAAAAGCCCATTCATGCAATGTGTTTCTAAACACACATGAATGAAAGTTAAGTCAAATGAAAATGGCTATGAAATATCAAATGTTATATATTTTGTGAAATGTAAATACCTAGGTAAATAGGCTGTCTGTGACACACCTAGAAGTGCTTAGGTAAACAAGTGCCTTAAAAACACACCTGCAGCAAGAAGCCTAAATAAATGTAAATCTATGCAATGTGTTTGTAAACGCACATAGATCAAAGGCTATGGAAACTCTAGGCCCAAAAAGCAATGGAACTTAAACTCTATATCAAAAAGATTGCTGGCCTCATTTGTATTATGGATTGTGTGCATCTGTGTAAGGTGAATAAACACTCTTTGAACAACTTATCCATTTGTGAGACACTACCATTCCCTGTGTTGTTGCTTGTCCACTATATGCTATGGTGTGTATTCCCTTTTCCATTTCCAAAGTGTCACAATGTTAAGTTAGTAAGTCATCCTTTGACCTAACCAATTGTTTCTTAGCCTTCACCCTTCACTAGCAAATTGATCACAACTATGAAGTGAGTATGACCTTGAAAGTCTTGTCTGAGTAATTAATAATAATTAATGACATTATATTTGGATTTAGATCGCCAGTAATGATTGCTATTTGTTATAATTGCTATGTGAATGGATTGTAAAGCATGTTTTAACCCTTGACACCTTGCAACAGCCTGATGGCAGTTTGAGTCATATTTTGGTCATGTTGACTTGGTCAAACCTCAGTTTGACCAAAAGTCAACCACAAGACATGAGGTGGCAGACCTCAGATGTTACAGATAGATGATATATGGTCTGATACAGGTCACCATGGTGGGCTTATGCAGTGGTTTCAGGCTTATGATGATGATTTGTGCTTTTCAGCACTTTTACAGATTATTACTATTTGGTCTGTCGGATATGATGAGTATTTATTTTGGACCATGCAGAGGTTTATATAGTGTATGAGTACACATCTTAGATGGATTTGGACCTTCTAAGTCCAATGAGACAGTATGTTTTCAGTTTCAGGTAGTTACAGTGATGATTGAGCCTCAGTTGGCTATCCTAGTGCAGTTTTGGTTTGTCGGAGGCCCTGTCAGAGCAGTGATGAGATTTACTTGGTTCACCTAGGGCGCTGTGCATGGAGGGGGTGGTCCAGCCACTTGTTATTACCATATTACCCCCCTCCCAGACTCATTGGTGAGCTCACCTTGACAGCGCAGGCACTCCAGGAGGCAGTTTGGGTAGTTTCACATTTCCCAAGGCAGTCCAGAAATGGTAAAAATGGCTACAGAGGAATTCGATTTGGGCTACTGAGGCAAGGTTATGGCATGGGATGATTAGTGGTGATGAGTGGGATGTTTTCCACACCTTCTCTAGCAGTTTCAGCTTCATCGAGACCCACATCCATCAGTTATGGCACTTTTTGATGATTTCTGGAGCCTCCTAAGGCTCACGACTTTCCCAGAGAGGCACGATTTGGTGTCTAGAGCATTTATTCTTGGATATTGTGCCATGGGGATTGACCAAGGGTGTTAGAAATTACCCCTTGGACCCACCATGAGCTATATTTTATGTTTTGTCATCATGATTTGGTGGGATCCCCTCTCCTAGGGCGATTTTGTCCACTTATTGTTATATTTTATTAGTGATCCATGTATTGTATTGCTGAGCTCATCTCAACCATTGATTAGATCTTTTGATCTTTTAATCTTTTAATCTTCGCCACTCATTTAAAAAGTGGTTAGATTGTGGACTCACTCCATCCTATTTAAAGGAGAGAGCTCATTGTAAAGGGGTCTTTGGCTCTTGGAATCTTGATATAGAAAAACTTTCTTGTGGAAATTCTTGTGGTCTCCTTTGCATCTGGTGTTCTTAGATGGTGATTGGAAAGTCTATTGCATCCTAGCATTTGGGTATTTGTGGTAAGATCTATTTTTTTTGGAAACTTTTGTCTTGTCTACAGAAGGGCGACTTCACTTGGGTGTTTTTGCAAGGCTTCTTCAACTCGCTCCACTTGGCATTCACTTGTATCAGGGGTTTATCATTAGTATCATTGTGATCTATGCTATCGTTCTATTATTTCTCTCGTGGCATTAGTCCTATCTCTTGTTCGCAGTAAATCTGATATTGTTGACGTTTATTGTGCAGGAGAGAGGGCGCATTGGCTTCCTTGGGCAATTTGACTTCATAGAAAACTACCTCAAATCGCTCCAAATTGATTGGGTTTGCATAGATCATCATCATCAAGGCATCTACAAGGTTATCCAAGTAAGATCCACAGGTTTGTTCTTCTTGTCTTGGCTCCAATCCATTGACATAGCTACTTCATTAATAAAACCCTTAATTTACAAACCCTGATTTTACATTTTCTCAGATCTAGTAAGATCCACTTGGTGTTTGGGTATAAAATTTAAAACCCACCTCTACAGTATCCACGACAATTCGGATCTGTAGTTTGGTGTGATTTGGCCTTTATCCGACCCCTTTCCCAAGGCAAAACAGTCTCTCCAAGGGAGGTCGCACTTCCTAGGAGGGGCTAGTTTGCAAGGATCTAACACCTGGGTAGGTGAGATCCCGCTTGATCCATCATCTCCATAATTGATAACCTACCCCTAGTGTGTCACTTTAGTGATTTTCACCTTGTGGGCCCCATTCCTCATTTTGAGGGTTGAGCCCCACTTGGGTCACTTTGTGGCACATTTCAATCTCAGATCTACTGAGATCTAGCCATTGGATGATCTTAATCTTTTAGATCCACCTACCTCAACACCTCAACATTCTAGATCTACAATTTGGTGGACATCCGACTCCATTTGGCCCAATTCCCAAGGCACTAATCTTCTTCAAGTCAATTCAACTTTCCTAGATTGTTGAGTTGTCTCGTGGCTTGATCTTTGTCTTGTTGCTTGAAACACCTTGAAACTGTCATATCCTTTCATCAAGCATAGCTAGAAAGTCCTAACTATCAGATCTTTGATTTGGGACACTTTCCCTGTTTTGAGGGTCACGTTTCCCAAGGCATTTGATTTTGATCATTTGAAACTAGCTTTGAATCCTGGAATCATACCTAATCATTGAGTCACTGTGTGTTATATATCATTGTCATACTAGACCTTTTCCAAGCCTCCACAGTGATCTTAATTCCTTATTTCTAGGGTTCCATACCTGTCACCTTACGTACCTCATTAGATTGATTTGATTTGGTGATTGGGTTGATCTCTCTTGTCGGGAGTAGATCTGGGTCTCCCCCTTGCTATCTTGGCTTTGATAGCTAAAGCGAAGAGTGCCTTGGTTGGCGTGACAACCATTCATTTGGGAACCTAGGCCCTCTTGGTTCACCACTTTAGTTGTCTATCCCCTCTATCGTCCACATTGGATCCACCTATAGGGGCAACTACAAGATTGGTGATAACGGGACCCATCTCATATTAGATGCCTTCAGGTGATGTTCTTGAGCTTAGTGGTGTTTTATATGTACTTGGTTTGACTAAGAATCTACTTCCAATTTTAGTGTTGACATGCTTGGTATGCATTGTTGAGTTTGATGGTCAACAAGTCATCATTCGATGGAGATGATTGAATCTTGGTTGAGTTTTGGCTAGAGGTATTTGAGAGGGTGGTATGCACAGGTTTTTGGCGGATCTAGTGAGAGCCCTAATGCATGATATTGGCAACTTGTGTGAACATTGGCACAAGAGGTTGGGTCACTTACACTATGAAGTGTTGCTAATCTTAAAGGACATGGTGGATTGTCGGATTTCAAGATCTAGAAGACAAGGGTATGCAAAGGTTGTGCACTTGGCAAGCATGCCAAGACTGCCTTCCCATGCAGTGACCTTATGTCGAGAGATATTCTTGACCTAATACATTCAAATGTATGTGGACCCATGATCTCAACTTCACTTCTAGAGAACATTTTTTATGTGTCATTTATTGATGATTCCTCTTGGAAGGCCTGGATTTATTTCGTGAAGACCAAGGATGAGGTCTTTGGGAAGTTTCAAGAACTTAAAGCTCCTATGGAGATATTAGAGAGGGTGGCTTGTATAGGGTGTTTGTAGATGTAGTGAGAGCCCTAGTGCATTACAATGACAACTTGTGCGAGCTTTGGCACAAGAGGTTGGTGGAGTTGCACTATGGAGCATTGCTGTTCTTGAAGGACATGGTGTAGGGATTGCTGGATTTTACAATTAAGAAGACAAGGCTATGCACTCGACAAGCATGCCATGACTACTTTCCCAAGCAGTGACCATAGGTCAAGAGAGATTCTTGACCTAATGCATTCAATCGTATGTGGACCCATGACCTTAATGTCATTATTAGGAAACATTTATTATGTGTCATTTATTGTTGAGTCCTCTTAAAAGCACTAGATTTACTTCATGAAGGCCAATGATGAGGCCTTTGGGAAGTTTCAAGAGTTTAAAGGTCTTGTACAAAATTCAACAGATAAGAGGGTTAAAGTGTAGAGATAATATAATGGAGGAGATATATCACCAAGGAGTTTAACACTTTTTTAGAGAAGCAGGTATCAAGAGGGAGTTAATAGTGCCTTACAACCCCCAACATAATGGGGTTGTAGAAAAGAAGAATAGGTCTGTCATAGAGATTGCCATTGCAATGATCCATGACCTAGATCTATGGTCATCTACCCACGTGTCTTTGGGTAGAAGCATGTTGCACAACAATCTACATTTTAATAGGTGTCCTCACAAGATATTGAAGGACAAGACACTAGAGGAAGCTTTTACTAGTAAGGAACCATGAGTACCACATTTTTGTGTTTTTGGTTGTCCTGTATATACTATATATTCATATTCTTGAGGAGAAAAGAACTAAGTTGGAACCTTCAAGTCTGAAGGGTATTTTTATGGGATACAATGAGACTTATAAATCTTACAAAGTCTACATTCCATCCTAGTTGAAGATAGTTGTAAGTGGATATGTTAAGTTTGACGAGGATGCGGGGTTCTCTAAGTCTCAAGAGCCTCCAACAAAGCTTGAGGAGGTTGAGAACCTTTTTGCCCCAAAAGTTGATCCACAAATTCCAGGCAAATCAGAGTTGGATCGATTAGTTTGTAGAACAAGTACAAAGACAACTTTACCACCTAGTCCAACTAGGAGGTCTTTGCAGCAGGTAGAGGAGCAAGTTGGTGCTCCAAAAACTCTTTTTTGAGTAAGCCATTCTCCTAAGAATTTTCGTAGTTATGTTGCATTAATGTCTTCCATTATTGATGCAAAGCCTTCTAGTTATGAGGAGACAATAGGTGAGCAGGTATGGCAAGATGCCATGGTGGAAAGTACAACTCCATCATGAAGAATGATGTGTGGCAGAGATTGTGCCTAGACCAAAGGGGAAATTAGTGGTTAATGTCAGTATAATGAAGTGCAAGGCTTGCATTGTAGCTAGTGGATTTTCTCAGAGGGAGGGAGTTGACTATGAGGAGACCTTTGCTTTAGTTGCTAGATATAATTTTATTTGGACTATAATGTATTTAGCATCATTTTTTGGTAGGCAATTATATTAGATGGATGTGAAGACAACCTTTCTGAATGGTGTGATTAAGGAAGAGGTATGCATTAATCAATTGAGAGGCTTTGGGGTGCATGGGTAAGATACCCATGTGTGCAGGTTGAAGAAAACCCTTTATGCATGCTTGGTACTCTAGGATCAATGAGTACTTCTTAGGTTTGGGCTTCACCAAAATTTCTGTAGATCCCAATCTTTATTAGTTATTTGATAGATATGATCCGCTTGTTTTGGTCCTATATGTAGATGACCTGATACTTATAGGGAGTTCTAAGAAGATCACAACAAGGTGCAAGGCAGAGTTCGAACGCGAGTTTGAGATGAAGGACAATGGATTGATGCATTATTTCTTGGGTCTAAATGTGTGGCAAAGTCTAGGTGAGGTGTTCCTTGGACAGGGTATGTATGCAGTTGAGATTAATGAAGAGATTTAAGATGATGCACTGTAAGCCCTTAGCTACTCCCATGGCACTTGAAGTTGCACGCTTATTTGGATTTAAATTTAGTAGATCCTTAAATGTATAATAATAATTTTATTAATGTAAAAAAAATGACCACAAAAGTAGGTTAATGGGACTGTGTGGTACCATGATGTCAATACAAAGTGGGAGCACCAAGGCGACTCCTATAAAAAACAAGAGGTAAGAGTCTAACCTAAAAATAAAAAAGAGCTAACTCCAAAGATGAAGAGTTGATCCAGAAGAGAGATGTGCAAAGAGAGTCGATACAACAAAAAAATGTACAAGGGGAGTGGATTTGGAATCTGTGATACAAAAATGGTGAACATGTCATGCTGCACTGGAAGTATCTTTTCTAACATGCGAGGCTGAATGAAGAAATCTTAAAATAGTCCTCTGTTTGAAGGAAGAACTAGAAGAGGAGCTAAAATGGGTAGTCTGTTGCCGCATGGAGTGGGGAGCCGACTACTGTGATTTGGATGAAGTCGTTTGACTGCTGGGATGGGGTCGAGACTAGCCACGTTGCTAGTGTCGGGCTGAAGTGGAGGTGGTCCTCCGCGTCCTTATTGATTTGCGGTCAGAAGTAGTGCTGTCCTCTGTCGATCTCTTGGTGCTCCTAGAGGAAGGGAGCACTGGAAAGAAGGAAGTGATTTGCTGAGTGGAGGTTGGTCCTAATTGTGAATACCATTGGAGGATGAGGGAGCAAAGCCGGAGGGCCTCTTGTAAGTATAAGACCAAACATCTATGCTCAACATATCTGAAGAAACTAGTCAAAGTTTGAAGCTACGTGAGAAGGTCCCTAAAAACACAATGGAACCATCCACGAATCTCGCAGTAAATAGGGCACTAAAAGATGAAGTGCTCCTAGGTCTCAACCTCTCGAGGATGACATACCTGTTAGATCTTGTCAGATCGATCGATTAGGTGATCTGCCTCCACTATGAGAAGATGAGAACCCACTCTGAACTGGCCCAAAGGAATACAAAGAGCATGTGCCCGATGATGGAGTGTGTAATGGGTTGAACAATGAGATTGTCACTCAGATCCATGAAATGTGCAGCATAGAAAGCCATCTTTGGACATAATTCGGGGCTGTAAAATGAAATGAGGACCTATGAACAATTGATTGGATCTTTGATGTATTTGGTTAATACCCGACTTGATATATGTTTTACAATGCATACTTTGGGCTAGTATAGGGTTGAGTCGATGTAGATTCACTGGGTAGCTACAAAACATATGCTTCGTTACTTGAAGGGCACAACACATTTTGATTTGAGGTATGCAGGAGATTGTGAGTTGATTTTACATAGGTTTGTTGATTATGAATGGGTAGGCGATGTTGGTGACATAAAGAGTACTTTAGGTTGTTGCTTTAGTTTAGGTTTAGGATTAATATATTGGTTCAGTAGGAAGCAATTATTGTTAGAGATAATGGTATCTCAGGATGTCCTCCATGTTCAGATGCCTAGCATGGAGCTGCATTTTTAGTATAGGCATCAGGATAGGGTAGAGGGTGAGATGCACTCTACTAGGTGGGATGAATCCAGTGGTGGATGCATGCCGACTTTTTAGGATGATTTGCCTCATGCATGCAAGATTTTTAATTAAAAAGCATGCAAAAGCGGGATTTTTGCATGCACTCACTTTAGGGTTTCAGAAACCCTAATCGACCAGTGAGTTATCATAAGGAGGCAGGAGGTCACCGAAAAGGTCACTCAACAGTTTCTTCAGAGAGAGGAGATTGAGAGTGAGGGCGACTTGAGCATGCAGAGTGGGCGACTTCCTGAGGAGAGGGGGCGCATCTGCAGAGAGAGACAGTGAGGGGATCTGAGAGGGATTGGTCCTTACTTGATCGGAGGCTTCAATCAACCACTACAGTGTGCAGTGAGAGCATCTGTGTAGAGTTAGCTCAGAGACTGAGCTTGGGAGACTTTCCAGAGGAGAGGGGCGCACTTCCTAAGGAGAGGAAGACGTGTTTGACAAGAGAGTTGTTCTTCTCAAGGCTAGGTGGGCCGAGAGTACCATGAGTAATCTTCTTCAGTGATTGGAGAAGATTTGAGCTGATCTCATCTGAGTTGATTGAGATCCCAGGAGGGCAACTTTACAGTAGAGGAGAGAGGGCGCATTTCCCATGCAGAGGGGGTGCATTCTACACTGAGAGGTTGCAGTCTTTCTTCATTGATAGAGAAGATCATGGCAAGAGTGTTAGAGAGGTGGTACTACATTTAGAGATTGGCAGAGACAGTATTTTAGAGATTCGGATCAGAGCAGACAGCAGGGGCAAATTACCCAAGAGCAGCAGTAGCTACTGCATGCAGGTCTAGGGTTTACTACCCATCAGGTTCTGTTGTATCTTCTGAACTTCTATCTGTAATTATTCTCTCTATTATATGCTCTGGGAGAGAATAATTACACCATATGCTCTCTTATATGCTTAGGCCTTCAGGCAAGGAGAGGATGCGAGAACACCAGAATCTCTAGTTTATACAACCTGTAAAAACATCTCAACTCGACAAGAAAAACCTTCAGCAGCACAAGTTTTATGAAGAAACCAATGAATCACAAATTGCATTTATTCATAAAATCTAAAACTAACTAAAGAAAAAAGTTATTATTCCTAAGTACTGGAAAGGAATGCATAAAGTAAATGCTCACTTTGAGGAGCTTATTTTCCTACTCTAAGCATGGTACAAAGTAAAATGCTAAGTAAAGTGATAAATCGAATGTAACCACCTTCACATTTCATCAATATAACATATTTTTGCCTTATCTTTGGTTACCAGCCAAAGCAAGGACACATTTATTAGAAAGTGCAAACCTGCATGGATATTCTGGATGGATATTCTGGATGGGAGATTATAAGCATGTAATAGATCTTTGAAGTGCTTCCCCAAACGGTAAGTCCTCTCGCAGGCTTCTTCTATCCATGACTGGATAGGACTGAGAAAAACCTCTGAATGATGAGGCAGATGAACTACTTCATCATATTGATCTAATGGGATCTTCTGATGATAACTTCTTGAAAAAGCATAAGCCCCAAGTTGCTCCAAGTCATAAGGAACCCCTGTATGTGAAAATGATGTTTGAGACTGCTTTTCAAATAGTTGTATCTGATTTGATTCTTCATTGCACTGCTTCTTCAAGTCTTCATTGTTGATGCTCATGCATGGCTTATACTGATCATGTAAAAAGATTTCATGCTCCTTTTCCATGCAAAGATATCCCAAGGTCTTAAGGTCCATGCTTTCTGTGAAAACCTCATAAATGGGTTTTTCAATAAAACTACCAAGAGACTTTGGCTCAAATTTCCTTTCCTCAGATATGTCATATATAGGATTTTCAATTATACTCTCAAAAGATTCATGTGCATCATTCTCTTCTTCAGACATGGCATAGATGGGGTTCTCCATTAATGCCCATTTATCATCATCATCTATGTCAATCATGAGGGACTCTTCATCACTTATATCATGATCCAGGCTATATCTGTCTTCTTCATGCTCATAATCCTCCTCTTCAGAAAAAAGGTCATAAGGAAGGTCATTATACAGATTGCAAACTTCTTCATGAATTTCAATATGGGCTTTTGTAATGTTTTCTTTTGGAGGTGGATTAATAGTACAAATGTGCTCATCATCACTGAAATAGTCTTAAAAAAATTCCCACTCTTCAGCATTTTCTGTTGAGGTAACATGAGGAGGATCTTCAATGAATGGTTCCTCATGCTGTTCTTCAATGGGATCAAAACATGTCTCTAAAAATGGAATGTCATACATCATGTTGATATTGGATAGCTCAAGCTCTTCCATATGAAATTCTTTTGAAGGAAAGAAGTGAGCAAGAGTGCTTCTAATGAATGATTCAATATGATATCCACCATGATGCATTATCTTAAAAATATTCTAAAGAAGCCAATGAGGGAAGTGATAGATTTATCAAGAAGGCCCTCATAAAACCATCTTGAGGCATCCCCTTGGAAAGAAAAAGAAAAAATATGTATCATATGATCTTTAGGGTGTATGTTAAATTCGCTCATTCGTGAAAGGAACATCACAATATGGAACTTGCTGAGTGTTCCCCATCATGACCATAACAAATAGGAAGGGAATAAGATGTCTTTTCACCCTCAAACTTATTAGGAAAGCCAAGAATTCTGAAGTAATCAATGGGCGGACATGCAAGGGAGATCCGAGTATCAGTTTCTCCTCTTAATATCCATGTCGAAACAAATCAATGACCTCGGTTCAACCATGAGCTTTTAAAATTTTCTGTATTGCATGGGCTCATCTACACATAGTAAGTCTCAACAATATATATGAGATACAAGGGTTTTATCCCTCAATGGAGTCGCCATGTGAGAATAAAAAATATACTTTCAAAATACTCACAAAAATTTCTATTTTTTGCTTTTCTTTGAATTTTTTATAAAAAAGGAAAAAAGGTTAGTGGAGTCGCCAGATGAAAAATAAAAGATCTACTCTAAACATTCATCAAACAAAGCGAAAACAAAAAAGGAGAAAACAAAAGTCGAATTTTAGGAATAAAAAGATTTATCCCCAGCAATGGCGCCAAAAGATGTTGCCGCCGAATTCGCACCTCCGGGGATTAGTGCAACATAAATCTTCAAGCTGCTCGTTGCGTCCTTGGGGGCAAGTCTCGAGTCAGGTGCTGTTACATGATCCTGACTCCTCCGTTTACGCTAACTCCTAACGAAGCCAAGAGGGGTAGTCCCTAGTAAAGAGTTGCTAAGGCTCTTATTAATTATTAGTTTGTGATGGGATTGTTTTTTAGGAGTTTAGATAAATTGATTTAAACAAGCTACTGCAAATATATGAGACTTAGTTCCAACAGCATAAAGACAAATATGACATTCATAGTATAAATGACTGAAAGCAAAGTGATGATAGCATAAATTGTACCCGTGCCAAATGGAGTCACAAAAGAAATGCTGCTGAAAGATCGTAAATGTTTTGTAGTGGAGTCTTGGTCAGTTTTAGTTATTATGGATGAGTGGATTAGAGGGGAAGGGGATTCCGGATATACCCAAAAGTACTTGGGAATATGTCCGGATTTCAACTAATGTGGCTTTGCACAAGGGCGTGTGGGATAGATGGAGTCACGGGGGTGTGTCCAACACTACACCAATCGAGGGTGTAGCCAGATGGGGCGCCGCGGTCACTTTCTAGTTGTTCCCGCTTCCTTCGCAAAATTTGCCCACAAATAGTGAAGTTCGAGAATGCTGGATTTTCGTTATGTTTTCAAGGGATTGATTTTATTAATGGCGAGTTTTTATTAAATGTGAAATGTATTTTAATGCAACAAAACCCCTTTCTAGATATCCCAAAGCTCAGGCAAGCCTGCGATGGGTAGAGCATACGCAGAGGTTTGTGTGAAATGTTTGTTCCAGTTTAAGATTGTAAATGCAAAAAGGAAAATGTGAGACGAATTACTATGGAAAAGAGTATGTTTTCCCCAATCGAGTGAGCTCTCTTGGGAAGTTTGGTAGAGCAATGCTGGGTTAGTATCAAGTTTAGCAAATGAAATGAAGAATGAAAGCAAATAAACTTGATTGAAATTTATTATACAAAAGAAAAACTACTCTAAGAACTCTGTTGTGTAAAGCAAATAAAAGCAACAACCCAAACGAAAGCGACACAGGCCTTCCCCAAATGGAGAAAGAGGGGTGTGGGAGCTTGAAGCCCACTTGCTCTTTATTAATCTTTATTACAAATGAGAATGGTGGCTGCCTTTGGTCCTTACAGATCTGGATCCAAAGGCTTACAGGTTTTATGAGTAAGATAAGATCAAGAATGGCGCTCCGGGAGGTCTTTGAAAAGCTTAGATCTTTGATTTTCCAGCAACACTTCTCCTTGTCCTGTCAATAAAAGACAAAAACCAGCCACCTATTATGCACCAAATGTGCTAAATACAACGTTAAAAGCACAAAATATTTAAGTACTTTAAAGAAGGAAGTGATGCATGAGTACTTAAATAAAAACTAGATCTATTGAAAGAATAATGCTGTACAATTCTAGATCTAGAAACATGCTGAAACATATTAGCCTTTATATATTCTTTTAAAAAAGAAAACTAACTAATTAAGCATGTGAGTAATCGTAACCAAGAAAGATTTAATTAAGAGTTGAAGGAGAGAGAGATAGAAAGAATGCTGGAAGCATGGGAATGTTGGGCCATGGAGTCTGCTTTGGTGGAACACCGAGGGACTATCTCCTCAATAAGACCTTGAAGATAAGGAGGATGCAAACTAGCTCAACCCCTTCTCCAAGTGAGATGACCTGCAACTTAGAAGTCCTTGCAGAAATAGATGGTTAAAACATAGGTGTTGCCGAGAAAAGAAACTTAGAAAGCATGCAATTAAACTTAAAATACATGCACCTCCAAGAGATCTAAAACAAGAAAACTGTGAGAGCATAAATCAAACTAGAATAATCTCTTACCCTACGGGGAGGGAGCTCCCCTTCAAGGCCCACCGTTAACCAACAGAAAGCAAAGAAAAATAATACAGATTATACCTCATAAGCACTTGACAATCAACATCCACACATGAAAAGCATTCCACCATAGATCTTGCCTCAAAAGCCTTCTTTATTCCAAATGGTAAACAATACAATACAAGCAAGAGCATTCCTTCGGTCTTTTGACCATGACCAAATGAGAGCCCAATGCCTCATTTAAATAGCAAATGGAGAACGAGGGGGGCACACTGACCAAAGGTTTGAAGAGGGGTGCATCACTAAATCAAAGGAGTGACTTATGCCTGTTGCCAACTAAGTTGCACTTGGTTGGATTATCAAGCGAGCGGGCAAAGTGGAACATGACACATGTTCAATTTTGGTGATTTGATGTCCAGCTTGCCTTTTTTTTTTTAAGGCCCCCGTTTTTATCTTTTCTTTTCACATGTCCATGGCCCTGCGGGGTTTGTAACAAAACGTGCTAGCATGGTGTTTGTAAAAGACTCGGTTCCTTAGGACTTTTTGGCCAAGTCAGGTATTCCAAGGAGTTTTTTCACCTATTTATTATGTTTCGCATCACTGCATTGCATAATTAATTGGTTTTTCTCCTGCTCCTCCAAAGCTGGAATGCCTGGGGAGGCTGACGGGCCTTAGGGAATTATTAGAGTCTATGGGTCAATGTATATGAACATGCTAGGCGTTAATTTTGAGTCATATGGACATGTCTAAGTCCCCCTAGGTGTTTTTTTTAATTTTCGACAAGTTTTTATTTTTCCGTAAATTGGGCCATTTTTTAATGGTTCAATTAAAAAATTTGTAATTGGCCTATCTGGGGCGTCTGGAGGTATTTTTTGCCTTAGGGGTGCTCGTTTTCTAACTCAGAGCACCCCCTAAACCCCTAAACCCACTTTTCCTAATGTTTGGATGCTTCTACCTTGGTCAAAATCAAAAAAATCAAAAAATCCCAAAAAAGTCATAAAAAATCAAAAAAGTGAAAAAATGACTTAAAAAATTAATTATTTTTGGGAGTTATGACAACTCAGTTTTGGATCAGCATCATATGTGGAATGTTTTGGGCTGATTTTGGAAGGTTTTGGGCAGCCCCAAACAAGGAGATAATAGTGCCCATTGAGGAGGGGCGCATTCACTCAAGGAGGGGTGCACTTGCTATTGTGGGCAGCCCATAAACTAAGGGAGGAGCAGCACTATTTGTGCTGATATGTTAGCACGTTTTGGGCTGCATATTGGGCAGCTAGAATAGGGGATGGCAGCCCCATTTCCCTCCACCATCTATGCCACCACTCTTCCACCCATTTTGGCAAGTGCGCCCTCCCTCCTTAGCCATTTTCTCTATAAATTGAAGCATGCTCTCCATTGTTCACTAGTGAGACTTGGAGCAGCTAACTTATGATTGTAATAGTTTTATCATTTTGAATAATAGAAGACTTTGGAGGTCAACTTGTGGTGTCTTGGTTACATGTGGATGAAGTATCTTGATCTTTTCTCCAAGGTGACTTGTGCATAAGTCTTATTTTTCAAGGATGTGGTTTGCTCATCTATGAGATAAGTTGTTTGTCAAATTTGTTTATTTGTAGCAGCTTAGTTTCTTATGAGTATATATATCTACACTTAATCTTTGTTTGGTGAGATTTGTGATGTGCAGGTGTCTTCTTGAGTTGGGCAAAAAGTAGGATCTTGTTTGTTTCCACTTTTTACTAACAATTATTTGCAGATATAGTCCCTTCAAACATCACTGAACCATCTTCAAGGCTTCTATTTTCAACAAGGATTTGTTCCATCTCTCTCTCTCTCATTTATAAAATTCAAATTTTCTGATTTACTAGTACTTTCTTTACAAAAAAACTAGTCTAAAGTTGTCGAAATCTTTCAAATTTTTTCTAAAGAAGTATTAGATCTGATTGTAAAGTGTTATCTGGCTGCCATAGAGCTGATAATTTGCAGCCATTAAAGGGCTAGCAAAGATCCCAAGTAGACAAGCTCCATAGCTTGTTTTACTTGGTTATTTTGTCATTTTTTACTTAGTTTTTTAACTTAGAAAATTTTGGGTTTCTTAGGAGGTGTTCCAAAGACACTCTTAAAGTGTTTTTGGGCATCTTGTTCTAATTATTGCTTGCTGGTTTGCAGCAGAAGATGAGCAGGTAGGAGGAAGTGCTGGCAAAATTTCGAGCATCCAGGCGATCCGGAACACATATTTCCATATTTTTCAAAACCGGGCATATTTTTCTATAATTTTGTAAGCTACCAAGTCACATTAAGTAGACTTGGGGCACTTCTCCGTTATCATTGTAAACATTTTAAAAGAGAGCAAGTGGGCTAGCCAGCGCCCATACCCCATCCCCCCAGGGGTGGCCTGTGTCGTCTCATTTTCATGGCGTGAATGTTAGAGTAGTTTTATTTCTTGTTTTTTGGCATTAAATAAAATCAATTAGGATTAAAATAAAACTTGTTGGTCCGTTTCACTAGCGGGCCACAAGGTCACTCACAACCTAGCTTTTCACATTTTTTTTTACAATTTCATAACGCCCCCCTTGCTTTCCCGAAGTAGGGTTGTGTATGAGGGCTTGCCCGAAATGCATGCCTGAAAAGAGACTCTTGGGGTTATAAGAGATAAAATTTGGATTCTTAAATTTTTTATAAAATATACCAAGGTCTTCTCCCGTATGCTCTGTGGCCAACTTGCAGCTTAGTCTGATCCAGTTGGTACACACCAGAAAGGAGTTGATGACTAGTAATAGGACTTAACATCACCCCAATAAAAAAACCCTTTGTGAAAATCCGGCACAACTCGCAATTTGTTGTCGTGGGCAAATTTCCCAGAAGGCTTGGGATAAAACTGGATAGCGACCTCTTGGAAACCGTTAGGCTTGCCCTCGTTGGTATAGCATCTGAACACCTCCTCGAGACTCCGATCCAGCCTAAAGCCTGAGAGGGAAGCCACACTTCAAATTTCCGGACATGTTCCCTCGTACCTTGTGTATATCGGGAACCCACATGCCTTAATAAAAAAGATCACCATCACATTAAATTTTAAAATAAACCAAGAACACTCCACAACATTTACTTTTCTGTTTATGCATTTGTTATTTGACTCCATAGCAAGGCACTGGTCCTGATGCAAATTTCATTTTATTGTTGACTAGTATGCAAGTGAATGATGATTATTTTTAAATGGGAGTAAATGATAAATGATGTTTTTATTTGAAAAGGTATATGTTATCTGTCTTGGTTGCAAAAATATTTTTTCTAACTCCTAGATTAGAGGCTTTAGTTTCTTTTATTTTTAGGGTCTACCCCCCTTGGCTTCGCTAGGAAAGCCTAGACGGAGGAGTCGAGTCCCAAGTGACAGCACTTGACTCTGACTTGCCCCCAAGGCCACACCAGCAGCTTGAAGACTTCTGCTGCGTTTTCCCAGGTGTGGAACCAGGCGGCAACATTTTGGCGCCGTTGCCGGGGATAAGTCTTTCTATTCCCGGAATACGACTTTTGAGTTTTCCTTTTTGTTTTCGCTTTGTTTGATGTATGTAGTGAATTTTTTAAATTGACTAAGAACATCTGGCGACTCCACTGTCAACAAATCTACCAAGGCGTTTTACAAGAAGGAATCCTCAGAACTTGCTTCAGTTCTTTCCTGAGCCTGAAAAGGTCTATCATAGAAGGAAAAGCAAGTTATCTTCTCGAAAAACCCTTGAGGATCTTGGTTCTCAGTCAATTTCTGATATTCACCTTTTATTCACAGAAAATAATTTGAATAATCTTATTTTTGAAATGGCTGAGTTTGGTCCTTATGATTTTACTGCTATAGTTGGTTACCCTCATGATATCCCTGAAAAAGCCATTGATAAGTTACCATCTTTTCAAGGAAATAATGCTATTAGTGCTAAATCCCATATAACTCGTTTTTGCCATTGTTTTGACAAGTGGTGCTTGGGTGCCAAGCATGAAGATGTAAAAATGAAGTTGTTTGCTTTATCTTTGGAAGAAAATGCTTATGAATGGTTTAACAAGTTGGAAGCTGACAAGTACAAGACCTACAAAGAAATTGAAACTGCTTTCTTGGCCAAATGGGGGGACATCAAAGAAGACCGCTACCTTCTAGCTGCCTTGACCAATACTAAGAAAAATGAAAATGAGACAATGGAAGAATTCAACAACAAATTCAATGAAATTGTGGGTAGACTTCATGCTGATATCAAGCCACCTGATAATTCCATCCTCATTTACTACATGGAAGCTTTTAGTGGGGAGTTGAAATATCAATTAGCTGATAAAGAACCTACTGATCTAAAGAAGGCCATGGAATTGGCCGAGAAGATTGATAAGAACATGTTAAATTGTGGCAAGTCTCATCTTCCTGGTTTCACAAGGGCAAATGTTCCTATGAAGCAAAGCGAGAGTAAAGATAAAACCATTAGCACTGAAATCAAGGATCCTTCAAAGGAACCTTTGAAAGAAATTGCCCAACTCTTGAAAGAAGCTGTTTCAAATCAAGCCTCCAACATGACTGCCATACAGAACAGGTTGATCTCCATTGAAAGATCTCAAAACCACCAGGTCTCAAATCAGTATGTGCCTAAGCCCCAATATGCTCCTAGGCCTCAGTATCAGAGAAAAGTTCCATTCCAAGATCAGAGGACCCCAAATCCTTTGGAAACTGTAAATACTCTTTCAGAAGAAATTCCTCCCTTTTGTAGGGCATGTGATAGTTTCCATGAAGAGTCTACTTGTGCTATATTTAAATGGTCAATGGAACAGAATCCGTCAGAAGCCAGTAGCAGTGTCAGATTAGCAAGCGAGCCTGAGAACCAGCCTGAATATATCAATATTGTGGGTCAAACTCACCCTGTCTCTAAAGAAACTTGGGAACAAGCTAGATGTTACAGCCAGGACTTGAAAGATAAAGCTACCCTTAGATTTGGTGAGATTCCTCCACCAGAGAAGATTCTTGAGATGTCAAAGTTCAAAGGCCTAACATATCAAAGAAAGAACCATGTTGGGACCTCAAACTCAAATCAGAATATCCCTAAGGTAACACCTTCTTCCAACTCTGAAAGTCTTCATGTCGATTTGGCTCAATGGTTATCTTCTGCAAAGATTCCTGTTCTTGTTACTGACCTTATCAAAATCCCAAGCTTGAAAGAAAATCTTATGAAAGTGATAGATCATCCTCAACATGAAAAGGGCAAGGCTCCTATGGATTCAGAGATAGTTAATCTTAACCAGACTAGAGAAGAACCTAGCCATAAAGATGACCCGATTATTTTGCATAGTGTGGATCCTCACAAGGAAGACCACCCTCCCTTCTATGTCTCCTTGCTTGTCAATAATATGCTTGTGCACAATTGCATGTTGGACTCTGGTGCTTCTTCAAATGTTATGACCAAAAGGGTTATGGATCAATTGGGTTTAAAGACAACTAGACCCTATCACAATGTGTGTGCCATGGATTCAAGGGAAGTTGATACTATTGGTATAATTATAAATCTACCTGTTAGGTTGGCCAAGTATCCTGATGTCCATTTAACCATGGATGTCGTAGTAATTGATGTACCAGACAATTGGGGAATGCTTTTATCTAGAAAGTGGGCTGCATCTTTAGGGGGAGACATAAGGATGGATTGGTCATATGCTACTATCCCTGCATCGGAACATACAACTGTTAAGTTATACAATGAACAAGCTAGAAAACTCCATGTTGAAGACCCACAAAATCTGGCTAATGAATTTGTGCATCAAACGGACAACTTTGGAAACTATTCTATCTGTTCAAATTTCATAGCACCTTTTAAAGAAGCATCCAAAGATGAAAAGAAGGATGGGATATGGAGGATGAGTTTTGATGGGGCATCTTCAGGATATGGAAAAGGAGCTGGAATTGTCATAACTTCTCCTTCTAAACAAACCTTCAAATTTGCTTTCAGACTTGAGTTTGATGCATCAAATAATGTGGCCGAGTATGAAGCCCTTTTGCAAGGGTTAGAAATTGCCAAAGATATGGGGATTAAGATTTTATCTATTAAAGGTGATTCTGACTTAGTGGTTTCCCAAGTTAAAAATGTATTTGCTTGCAAAAGTCGAAGGTTGAAACAGTATAGGAATGCTGTCTGGGATACTATGGAGTGGTTTGATGCTTTAAATATCGTGGCAATTCCTAGAGAAGAAAACATTGAGGCAGATGAACTAGCTGTGGCAGCTTCTACACTTCAACCAACTGAGGAAATATTAAAGGGGAATGGAAAATTTGAAATCAACTTTAGACCTTTAATCCCTGACAACATAGATCATTAGCAAGTGTTTGATAGTGACAAGCAAATTCTCAACTTCATCCATAATCTTCAAGAATTTTCTGATTGTAAAATCACCTATAAGGAAGAAGGGAAAGAGTATCCAGAAGAAGAGGACCAACCTAGGAACAAAATTCCCAAGGGAATCACCCGGTTAGAGCAACTTTTTGACAGACAAGATGGCCATAAAAGAAAAAAGGGTTCAATAAAACCAGGGGAGTATATTGAAGTAAACATAGGAACTGAAAAGGAACCAAAGATGATAAAAATTGGAAAGGGAATATCTCAAGAAGAAAGAAAAGCCTTGATTGACTTGATCTATGAATATAGGGATATATTTGCTTTCAGCTATGATGAACTTAAGGCTTATCGTGATGATATTTTTCAACATACAATCCCTTTTAAACCAGGTATCAAGCCTTTTCGCCAAAAGCTGAGACGAATAAACCCCAAGTTGGCTCCTATGGTTTACAAAGAACTCCAAAAGATGTTGGCAGCAGGCATCATTACTCCAACAAGACATTCTTCTTGGTGTTCTAACTTGGTGGTGGTTAGAAAAAAGAATGGGGATATCAGGTTGTGTATTGATTTTAGAAACTTGAACTGGGCATGCCTAAAAGATAACTATCCTTTGCCAAGCATGGACACTTTACTTCAGAAGGTGACTGGATCAGGCTTGATGTCTTTTCTTGATGGGTTTTCGGGATATAACCAAGTGCTAGTCAACAAAGAGGATCAACATAAAACTACTTTTACCACACCTTGGGGCACTTTCATGTACCTTAGAATGCCTTTTGGTCTTACTAATGCTGGTGCTACCTTTCAACGTGCTATGGATGTTGCTTTTAATGGATTGATTGGTAAAATTATTGAAATATATCAGGATGATTTAACAGTATATAGTAGGGAAAGATCAGATCATGTTGGCCATCTTAGAAAAGTTTTTGAGAGATGCAGAAAGTATGGCATATCTTTAAATCCAGCTAAATCTGTGCTTTGTGTTGATGAGGGCAAACTGTTAGGGCATGTTATCACTAAGGATGGTGTAAAAATTGATCCTGAAAGAGTTGAGGCCATTAAAAGGGTTCCTATCCCCACCAATGTCAAAGCTCTCCAATCCTTCAATGGCCAGATTAATTTCATTAGAAGATTTATTCCAAATCTAGCTGAGCTAATGAAACCTTTACAACTCTTACTTAAAAAAGATGCTAAGTTTGAATGGAGTAAGCAAGGAAGAGAAGCTTTTGCAGGTATCAAGGATGCCATATCTAAAGCCCCTGTGTTGATAAGCCCTAATTATTCAAAAGAATTCCAAATCTTTTCCTTTGCCTCAGAGCATACTATTGCCGGAGTCTTACTTCAGAAGAATGACCAAGGCCAAGAACAACCCATAGCATTCTTTAGTAAAGCTTTACAAAATTCAGAGCTTAAATATACTATAATGGAGAAACAAGCTTATGCCCTTGTTAAGTCTTTGAAACATTTCAGGATATATATTGGGTATTCCAAGGTTGTGGGTTATGTTCCTCATACTGCTGTTAAAGATATATTAGCTCAACAGGATTGCCTTGGTATAAGGGGAAAATGGGTGTCCAAAATACAAGAGTATGACTTGGAGATAAAACCTACCAAGTTAATCAAAGGTCAAGGTCTTGCACGCATGATGACAGAAAGTAATGAGCAAGCTGTAGGAATGATTTGTCAAAATAATGAGTCAGCACCTATCATATCTGAAGAGCTTCAAAGATTAAGTCAAACTCAATGGTATTCCGACATTATCTACCTTCTTAACAATTTTACTTGTCCTGAACATCTTGTTGGTCACAAAAGAAGGTCTCTAAGGCTTAAAGCCACTAAGTATTGCATAACTCAAAATGGATTAGGTTGGAGAAATCCTGATGGCTTAGTTCTTAGATGTGTTGATGAACCAGATTCCAAAAAACTTCTGGTTGAGTTTCATAATGGATTTTGTGGTGGGCATTATGCAGCAGACACCACAGCCCACAAGATCCTTAGATCAGGTTACTATTGGCCCACTTTATTTGCTGATGTGCACAAGTTTGTCAGATCTTGTCCCCAATGTCAGTTGTTCACTGGGAAACAGAAATTGGCAACTTTACCTCTTGAGCCAGTAGTTGTTCAAGCCCCTTTCCAACAATGGGGTCTTGATTTTATCGGTCAGTTTAAGGAAAACTCAAGCAATGGATATACCTGGATCCTAACTGCCACCGATTATTTCACTAAGTGGGTGGAAGCAATCCCTACTAAGTATGCCACTGATAAAGTAGTTATGGATTTTCTTGAAAATCATATTATAACTAGATTTGGGGTGCCATCCAAGATAACAACTGACAATGGTCCTAGTTTTAGTTCCATGGCCTTTTCGGCTTTCTGCTTCAAGTATGGTATAATCCTTTCCCACTCATCCAACTATTATCCCCAAGGAAATGGATTGGCTGAATCAACCAACAAGACCTTAATGAACATTTTAAAGAAAACTGTGGGTGATAACAAAAGGTCTTGGGATTCTAAGATAAAATTTGCTATATGGGCCGACAGAATAACACAGAAACGTGCTACTGGGAAAACCCCTTTTCAGTTGGTTTATGGTTTGGAAGTTTCTGTTCCCATTCATATTCAGTTGCCAGTGTATCAGATGTTGCATGATTATGAGTCAAATGATGATGGTATGCAGAACAGAATTGAGCAAATTATGAAATTAGATGAGACTAGAAGAAAGGCTTTAGACCAAAGTATCAGAAATCAGGACAGGGTTAAAAGAACTTTCGACAGGTCAGCCAAGCCAAAAGATTTTCAGCCAGGGGATTGGGTTCTTCTATGGGACAAGCGAAGGGATAAGCCAGGAAAGCATGGAAAGTTTGATAGCCTATGGTTGGGACCATATATTATATCTGAACCAGCAGGGGTTAATTCTTTCTTCCTTTGCACTATGGATGGAGAAAGGTTGACTCTCCCAGTCAATGGGCAACATCTCAAGCTGTTTTTCAAAGAAGATTTCCTAATGCCCACGGGGGCAGATTGATAGCAGGGCCATCTCTAAACCTTTGCCTTGCATTTTTGTACATTATGTTTTGTATATTATTGATGTATATTAGTTTCATTTACTTACCTTAGTTTTGCTTTGAAATAAACGTTGCAACTTATGTTTCATTTGGCAAAAATATGGGACTGATGCATTTTAATTTTGTGGCAGGAACCAGAGATTCTTGGATTCTCGCATACTCTATTTGATTGAATCAGATCGAGCACACGTCCCGCAGTTGGAGCCAGATGTTGCCAACTAAGTTGCACTTGGTTGGATTATCAAGCGAGCGGGCAAAGTGGAACATGACACATGTTCAATTTTGGTGATTTGATGTCCAGCTTGCCTTTTTTTTTTTAAGGCCCCCGTTTTTATCTTTTCTTTTCACATGTCCATGGCCCTGCGGGGTTTGTAACAAAACGTGCTAGCATGGTGTTTGTAAAAGACTCGGTTCCTTAGGACTTTTTGGCCAAGTCAGGTATTCCAAGGAGTTTTTTCACCTATTTATTATGTTTCGCATCACTGCATTGCATAATTAATTGGTTTTTCTCCTGCTCCTCCAAAGCTGGAATGCCTGGGGAGGCTGACGGGCCTTAGGGAATTATTAGAGTCTATGGGTCAATGTATATGAACATGCTAGGCGTTAATTTTGAGTCATATGGACATGTCTAAGTCCCCCTAGGTGTTTTTTTTAATTTTCGACAAGTTTTTATTTTTCCGTAAATTGGGCCATTTTTTAATGGTTCAATTAAAAAATTTGTAATTGGCCTATCTGGGGCGTCTGGAGGTATTTTTTGCCTTAGGGGTGCTCGTTTTCTAACTCAGAGCACCCCCTAAACCCCTAAACCCACTTTTCCTAATGTTTGGATGCTTCTACCTTGGTCAAAATCAAAAAAATCAAAAAATCCCCAAAAAGTCATAAAAAATCAAAAAAGTGAAAAAATGACTTAAAAAATTAATTATTTTTGGGAGTTATGACAACTCAGTTTTGGATCAGCATCATATGTGGAATGTTTTGGGCTGATTTTGGAAGGTTTTGGGCAGCCCCAAACAAGGAGATAATAGTGCCCATTGAGGAGGGGCGCATTCACTCAAGGAGGGGCGCACTTGCTATTGTGGGCAGCCCATAAACTAAGGGAGGAGCAGCACTATTTGTGCTGATATGTTAGCACGTTTTGGGCTGCATATTGGGCAGCTAGAATAGGGGATGGCAGCCCCATTTCCCTCCACCATCTATGCCACCACTCTTCCACCCATTTTGGCAAGTGCGCCCTCCCTCCTTAGCCATTTTCTCTATAAATTGAAGCATGCTCTCCATTGTTCACTAGTGAGACTTGGAGCAGCTAACTTATGATTGTAATAGTTTTATCATTTTGAATAATAGAAGACTTTGGAGGTCAACTTGTGGTGTCTTGGTTACATGTGGATGAAGTATCTTGATCTTTTCTCCAAGGTGACTTGTGCATAAGTCTTATTTTTCAAGGATGTGGTTTGCTCATCTATGAGATAAGTTGTTTGTCAAATTTGTTTATTTGTAGCAGCTTAGTTTCTTATGAGTATATATATCTACACTTAATCTTTGTTTGGTGAGATTTGTGATGTGCAGGTGTCTTCTTGAGTTGGGCAAAAAGTAGGATCTTGTTTGTTTCCACTTTTTACTAACAATTATTTGCAGATATAGTCCCTTCAAACATCACTGAACCATCTTCAAGGCTTCTATTTTCAACAAGGATTTGTTCCATCTCTCTCTCTCTCATTTATAAAATTCAAATTTTCTGATTTACTAGTACTTTCTTTACAAAAAAACTAGTCTAAAGTTGTCGAAATCTTTCAAATTTTTTCTAAAGAAGTATTAGATCTGATTGTAAAGTGTTATCTGGCTGCCATAGAGCTGATAATTTGCAGCCATTAAAGGGCTAGCAAAGATCCCAAGTAGACAAGCTCCATAGCTTGTTTTACTTGGTTATTTTGTCATTTTTTACTTAGTTTTTTAACTTAGAAAATTTTGGGTTTCTTAGGAGGTGTTCCAAAGACACTCTTAAAGTGTTTTTGGGCATCTTGTTCTAATTATTGCTTGCTGGTTTGCAGCAGAAGATGAGCAGGTAGGAGGAAGTGCTGGCAAAATTTCGAGCATCCAGGCGATCCGGAACACATATTTCCATATTTTTCAAAACCGGGCATATTTTTCTATAATTTTGTAAGCTACCAAGTCACATTAAGTAGACTTGGGGCACTTCTCCGTTATCATTGTAAACATTTTAAAAGAGAGCAAGTGGGCTAGCCAGCGCCCATACCCCATCCCCCCAGGGGTGGCCTGTGTCGTCTCATTTTCATGGCGTGAATGTTAGAGTAGTTTTATTTCTTGTTTTTTGGCATTAAATAAAATCAATTAGGATTAAAATAAAACTTGTTGGTCCGTTTCACTAGCGGGCCACAAGGTCACTCACAACCTAGCTTTTCACATTTTTTTTTACAATTTCATAACGCCCCCCTTGCTTTCCCGAAGTAGGGTTGTGTATGAGGGCTTGCCCGAAATGCATGCCTGAAAAGAGACTCTTGGGGTTATAAGAGATAAAATTTGGATTCTTAAAATTTTTATAAAATATACCAAGGTCTTCTCCCGTATGCTCTGTGGCCAACTTGCAGCTTAGTCTGATCCAGTTGGTACACACCAGAAAGGAGTTGATGACTAGTAATAGGACTTAACATCACCCCAATAAAAAAACCCTTTGTGAAAATCCGGCACAACTCGCAATTTGTTGTCGTGGGCAAATTTCCCAGAAGGCTTGGGATAAAACTGGATAGCGACCTCTTGGAAACCGTTAGGCTTGCCCTCGTTGGTATAGCATCTGAACACCTCCTCGAGACTCCGATCCAGCCTAAAGCCTGAGAGGGAAGCCACACTTCAAATTTCCGGACATGTTCCCTCGTACCTTGTGTATATCGGGAACCCACATGCCTTAATAAAAAAGATCACCATCACATTAAATTTTAAAATAAACCAAGAACACTCCACAACATTTACTTTTCTGTTTATGCATTTGTTATTTGACTCCATAGCAAGGCACTGGTCCTGATGCAAATTTCATTTTATTGTTGACTAGTATGCAAGTGAATGATGATTATTTTTAAATGGGAGTAAATGATAAATGATGTTTTTATTTGAAAAGGTATATGTTATCTGTCTTGGTTGCAAAAATATTTTTTCTAACTCCTAGATTAGAGGCTTTAGTTTCTTTTATTTTTAGGGTCTACCCCCCTTGGCTTCGCTAGGAAAGCCTAGACGGAGGAGTCGAGTCCCAAGTGACAGCACTTGACTCTGACTTGCCCCCAAGGCCACACCAGCAGCTTGAAGACTTCTGCTGCGTTTTCCCAGGTGTGGAACCAGGCGGCAACATAGTCAGATGTTGCCAACTAAGTTGCACTTGGTTGGATTATCAAGCGAGCGGGCAAAGTGGAACATGACACATGTTCAATTTTGGTGATTTGATGTCCAGCTTGCCTTTTTTTTTTTAAGGCCCCCGTTTTTATCTTTTCTTTTCACATGTCCATGGCCCTGCGGGGTTTGTAACAAAACGTGCTAGCATGGTGTTTGTAAAAGACTCGGTTCCTTAGGACTTTTTGGCCAAGTCAGGTATTCCAAGGAGTTTTTTCACCTATTTATTATGTTTCGCATCACTGCATTGCATAATTAATTGGTTTTTCTCCTGCTCCTCCAAAGCTGGAATGCCTGGGGAGGCTGACGGGCCTTAGGGAATTATTAGAGTCTATGGGTCAATGTATATGAACATGCTAGGCGTTAATTTTGAGTCATATGGACATGTCTAAGTCCCCCTAGGTGTTTTTTTTAATTTTCGACAAGTTTTTATTTTTCCGTAAATTGGGCCATTTTTTAATGGTTCAATTAAAAAATTTGTAATTGGCCTATCTGGGGCGTCTGGAGGTATTTTTTGCCTTAGGGGTGCTCGTTTTCTAACTCAGAGCACCCCCTAAACCCCTAAACCCACTTTTCCTAATGTTTGGATGCTTCTACCTTGGTCAAAATCAAAAAAATCAAAAAATCCCAAAAAAGTCATAAAAAATCAAAAAAGTGAAAAAATGACTTAAAAAATTAATTATTTTTGGGAGTTATGACAACTCAGTTTTGGATCAGCATCATATGTGGAATGTTTTGGGCTGATTTTGGAAGGTTTTGGGCAGCCCCAAACAAGGAGATAATAGTGCCCATTGAGGAGGGGCGCATTCACTCAAGGAGGGGCGCACTTGCTATTGTGGGCAGCCCATAAACTAAGGGAGGAGCAGCACTATTTGTGCTGATATGTTAGCACGTTTTGGGCTGCATATTGGGCAGCTAGAATAGGGGATGGCAGCCCCATTTCCCTCCACCATCTATGCCACCACTCTTCCACCCATTTTGGCAAGTGCGCCCTCCCTCCTTAGCCATTTTCTCTATAAATTGAAGCATGCTCTCCATTGTTCACTAGTGAGACTTGGAGCAGCTAACTTATGATTGTAATAGTTTTATCATTTTGAATAATAGAAGACTTTGGAGGTCAACTTGTGGTGTCTTGGTTACATGTGGATGAAGTATCTTGATCTTTTCTCCAAGGTGACTTGTGCATAAGTCTTATTTTTCAAGGATGTGGTTTGCTCATCTATGAGATAAGTTGTTTGTCAAATTTGTTTATTTGTAGCAGCTTAGTTTCTTATGAGTATATATATCTACACTTAATCTTTGTTTGGTGAGATTTGTGATGTGCAGGTGTCTTCTTGAGTTGGGCAAAAAGTAGGATCTTGTTTGTTTCCACTTTTTACTAACAATTATTTGCAGATATAGTCCCTTCAAACATCACTGAACCATCTTCAAGGCTTCTATTTTCAACAAGGATTTGTTCCATCTCTCTCTCTCTCATTTATAAAATTCAAATTTTCTGATTTACTAGTACTTTCTTTACAAAAAAACTAGTCTAAAGTTGTCGAAATCTTTCAAATTTTTTCTAAAGAAGTATTAGATCTGATTGTAAAGTGTTATCTGGCTGCCATAGAGCTGATAATTTGCAGCCATTAAAGGGCTAGCAAAGATCCCAAGTAGACAAGCTCCATAGCTTGTTTTACTTGGTTATTTTGTCATTTTTTACTTAGTTTTTTAACTTAGAAAATTTTGGGTTTCTTAGGAGGTGTTCCAAAGACACTCTTAAAGTGTTTTTGGGCATCTTGTTCTAATTATTGCTTGCTGGTTTGCAGCAGAAGATGAGCAGGTAGGAGGAAGTGCTGGCAAAATTTCGAGCATCCAGGCGATCCGGAACACATATTTCCATATTTTTCAAAACCGGGCATATTTTTCTATAATTTTGTAAGCTACCAAGTCACATTAAGTAGACTTGGGGCACTTCTCCGTTATCATTGTAAACATTTTAAAAGAGAGCAAGTGGGCTAGCCAGCGCCCATACCCCATCCCCCCAGGGGTGGCCTGTGTCGTCTCATTTTCATGGCGTGAATGTTAGAGTAGTTTTATTTCTTGTTTTTTGGCATTAAATAAAATCAATTAGGATTAAAATAAAACTTGTTGGTCCGTTTCACTAGCGGGCCACAAGGTCACTCACAACCTAGCTTTTCACATTTTTTTTTACAATTTCATAACGCCCCCCTTGCTTTCCCGAAGTAGGGTTGTGTATGAGGGCTTGCCCGAAATGCATGCCTGAAAAGAGACTCTTGGGGTTATAAGAGATAAAATTTGGATTCTTAAAATTTTTATAAAATATACCAAGGTCTTCTCCCGTATGCTCTGTGGCCAACTTGCAGCTTAGTCTGATCCAGTTGGTACACACCAGAAAGGAGTTGATGACTAGTAATAGGACTTAACATCACCCCAATAAAAAAACCCTTTGTGAAAATCCGGCACAACTCGCAATTTGTTGTCGTGGGCAAATTTCCCAGAAGGCTTGGGATAAAACTGGATAGCGACCTCTTGGAAACCGTTAGGCTTGCCCTCGTTGGTATAGCATCTGAACACCTCCTCGAGACTCCGATCCAGCCTAAAGCCTGAGAGGGAAGCCACACTTCAAATTTCCGGACATGTTCCCTCGTACCTTGTGTATATCGGGAACCCACATGCCTTAATAAAAAAGATCACCATCACATTAAATTTTAAAATAAACCAAGAACACTCCACAACATTTACTTTTCTGTTTATGCATTTGTTATTTGACTCCATAGCAAGGCACTGGTCCTGATGCAAATTTCATTTTATTGTTGACTAGTATGCAAGTGAATGATGATTATTTTTAAATGGGAGTAAATGATAAATGATGTTTTTATTTGAAAAGGTATATGTTATCTGTCTTGGTTGCAAAAATATTTTTTCTAACTCCTAGATTAGAGGCTTTAGTTTCTTTTATTTTTAGGGTCTACCCCCCTTGGCTTCGCTAGGAAAGCCTAGACGGAGGAGTCGAGTCCCAAGTGACAGCACTTGACTCTGACTTGCCCCCAAGGCCACACCAGCAGCTTGAAGACTTCTGCTGCGTTTTCCCAGGTGTGGAACCAGGCGGCAACATAGTCAGATGTTGCCAACTAAGTTGCACTTGGTTGGATTATCAAGCGAGCGGGCAAAGTGGAACATGACACATGTTCAATTTTGGTGATTTGATGTCCAGCTTGCCTTTTTTTTTTTAAGGCCCCCGTTTTTATCTTTTCTTTTCACATGTCCATGGCCCTGCGGGGTTTGTAACAAAACGTGCTAGCATGGTGTTTGTAAAAGACTCGGTTCCTTAGGACTTTTTGGCCAAGTCAGGTATTCCAAGGAGTTTTTTCACCTATTTATTATGTTTCGCATCACTGCATTGCATAATTAATTGGTTTTTCTCCTGCTCCTCCAAAGCTGGAATGCCTGGGGAGGCTGACGGGCCTTAGGGAATTATTAGAGTCTATGGGTCAATGTATATGAACATGCTAGGCGTTAATTTTGAGTCATATGGACATGTCTAAGTCCCCCTAGGTGTTTTTTTTAATTTTCGACAAGTTTTTATTTTTCCGTAAATTGGGCCATTTTTTAATGGTTCAATTAAAAAATTTGTAATTGGCCTATCTGGGGCGTCTGGAGGTATTTTTTGCCTTAGGGGTGCTCGTTTTCTAACTCAGAGCACCCCCTAAACCCCTAAACCCACTTTTCCTAATGTTTGGATGCTTCTACCTTGGTCAAAATCAAAAAAATCAAAAAATCCCAAAAAAGTCATAAAAAATCAAAAAAGTGAAAAAATGACTTAAAAAATTAATTATTTTTGGGAGTTATGACAACTCAGTTTTGGATCAGCATCATATGTGGAATGTTTTGGGCTGATTTTGGAAGGTTTTGGGCAGCCCCAAACAAGGAGATAATAGTGCCCATTGAGGAGGGGCGCATTCACTCAAGGAGGGGCGCACTTGCTATTGTGGGCAGCCCATAAACTAAGGGAGGAGCAGCACTATTTGTGCTGATATGTTAGCACGTTTTGGGCTGCATATTGGGCAGCTAGAATAGGGGATGGCAGCCCCATTTCCCTCCACCATCTATGCCACCACTCTTCCACCCATTTTGGCAAGTGCGCCCTCCCTCCTTAGCCATTTTCTCTATAAATTGAAGCATGCTCTCCATTGTTCACTAGTGAGACTTGGAGCAGCTAACTTATGATTGTAATAGTTTTATCATTTTGAATAATAGAAGACTTTGGAGGTCAACTTGTGGTGTCTTGGTTACATGTGGATGAAGTATCTTGATCTTTTCTCCAAGGTGACTTGTGCATAAGTCTTATTTTTCAAGGATGTGGTTTGCTCATCTATGAGATAAGTTGTTTGTCAAATTTGTTTATTTGTAGCAGCTTAGTTTCTTATGAGTATATATATCTACACTTAATCTTTGTTTGGTGAGATTTGTGATGTGCAGGTGTCTTCTTGAGTTGGGCAAAAAGTAGGATCTTGTTTGTTTCCACTTTTTACTAACAATTATTTGCAGATATAGTCCCTTCAAACATCACTGAACCATCTTCAAGGCTTCTATTTTCAACAAGGATTTGTTCCATCTCTCTCTCTCTCATTTATAAAATTCAAATTTTCTGATTTACTAGTACTTTCTTTACAAAAAAACTAGTCTAAAGTTGTCGAAATCTTTCAAATTTTTTCTAAAGAAGTATTAGATCTGATTGTAAAGTGTTATCTGGCTGCCATAGAGCTGATAATTTGCAGCCATTAAAGGGCTAGCAAAGATCCCAAGTAGACAAGCTCCATAGCTTGTTTTACTTGGTTATTTTGTCATTTTTTACTTAGTTTTTTAACTTAGAAAATTTTGGGTTTCTTAGGAGGTGTTCCAAAGACACTCTTAAAGTGTTTTTGGGCATCTTGTTCTAATTATTGCTTGCTGGTTTGCAGCAGAAGATGAGCAGGTAGGAGGAAGTGCTGGCAAAATTTCGAGCATCCAGGCGATCCGGAACACATATTTCCATATTTTTCAAAACCGGGCATATTTTTCTATAATTTTGTAAGCTACCAAGTCACATTAAGTAGACTTGGGGCACTTCTCCGTTATCATTGTAAACATTTTAAAAGAGAGCAAGTGGGCTAGCCAGCGCCCATACCCCATCCCCCCAGGGGTGGCCTGTGTCGTCTCATTTTCATGGCGTGAATGTTAGAGTAGTTTTATTTCTTGTTTTTTGGCATTAAATAAAATCAATTAGGATTAAAATAAAACTTGTTGGTCCGTTTCACTAGCGGGCCACAAGGTCACTCACAACCTAGCTTTTCACATTTTTTTTTACAATTTCATAACGCCCCCCTTGCTTTCCCGAAGTAGGGTTGTGTATGAGGGCTTGCCCGAAATGCATGCCTGAAAAGAGACTCTTGGGGTTATAAGAGATAAAATTTGGATTCTTAAAATTTTTATAAAATATACCAAGGTCTTCTCCCGTATGCTCTGTGGCCAACTTGCAGCTTAGTCTGATCCAGTTGGTACACACCAGAAAGGAGTTGATGACTAGTAATAGGACTTAACATCACCCCAATAAAAAAACCCTTTGTGAAAATCCGGCACAACTCGCAATTTGTTGTCGTGGGCAAATTTCCCAGAAGGCTTGGGATAAAACTGGATAGCGACCTCTTGGAAACCGTTAGGCTTGCCCTCGTTGGTATAGCATCTGAACACCTCCTCGAGACTCCGATCCAGCCTAAAGCCTGAGAGGGAAGCCACACTTCAAATTTCCGGACATGTTCCCTCGTACCTTGTGTATATCGGGAACCCACATGCCTTAATAAAAAAGATCACCATCACATTAAATTTTAAAATAAACCAAGAACACTCCACAACATTTACTTTTCTGTTTATGCATTTGTTATTTGACTCCATAGCAAGGCACTGGTCCTGATGCAAATTTCATTTTATTGTTGACTAGTATGCAAGTGAATGATGATTATTTTTAAATGGGAGTAAATGATAAATGATGTTTTTATTTGAAAAGGTATATGTTATCTGTCTTGGTTGCAAAAATATTTTTTCTAACTCCTAGATTAGAGGCTTTAGTTTCTTTTATTTTTAGGGTCTACCCCCCTTGGCTTCGCTAGGAAAGCCTAGACGGAGGAGTCGAGTCCCAAGTGACAGCACTTGACTCTGACTTGCCCCCAAGGCCACACCAGCAGCTTGAAGACTTCTGCTGCGTTTTCCCAGGTGTGGAACCAGGCGGCAACATAGTCAGATGTTGCCAACTAAGTTGCACTTGGTTGGATTATCAAGCGAGCGGGCAAAGTGGAACATGACACATGTTCAATTTTGGTGATTTGATGTCCAGCTTGCCTTTTTTTTTTTAAGGCCCCCGTTTTTATCTTTTCTTTTCACATGTCCATGGCCCTGCGGGGTTTGTAACAAAACGTGCTAGCATGGTGTTTGTAAAAGACTCGGTTCCTTAGGACTTTTTGGCCAAGTCAGGTATTCCAAGGAGTTTTTTCACCTATTTATTATGTTTCGCATCACTGCATTGCATAATTAATTGGTTTTTCTCCTGCTCCTCCAAAGCTGGAATGCCTGGGGAGGCTGACGGGCCTTAGGGAATTATTAGAGTCTATGGGTCAATGTATATGAACATGCTAGGCGTTAATTTTGAGTCATATGGACATGTCTAAGTCCCCCTAGGTGTTTTTTTTAATTTTCGACAAGTTTTTATTTTTCCGTAAATTGGGCCATTTTTTAATGGTTCAATTAAAAAATTTGTAATTGGCCTATCTGGGGCGTCTGGAGGTATTTTTTGCCTTAGGGGTGCTCGTTTTCTAACTCAGAGCACCCCCTAAACCCCTAAACCCACTTTTCCTAATGTTTGGATGCTTCTACCTTGGTCAAAATCAAAAAAATCAAAAAATCCCAAAAAAGTCATAAAAAATCAAAAAAGTGAAAAAATGACTTAAAAAATTAATTATTTTTGGGAGTTATGACAACTCAGTTTTGGATCAGCATCATATGTGGAATGTTTTGGGCTGATTTTGGAAGGTTTTGGGCAGCCCCAAACAAGGAGATAATAGTGCCCATTGAGGAGGGGCGCATTCACTCAAGGAGGGGCGCACTTGCTATTGTGGGCAGCCCATAAACTAAGGGAGGAGCAGCACTATTTGTGCTGATATGTTAGCACGTTTTGGGCTGCATATTGGGCAGCTAGAATAGGGGATGGCAGCCCCATTTCCCTCCACCATCTATGCCACCACTCTTCCACCCATTTTGGCAAGTGCGCCCTCCCTCCTTAGCCATTTTCTCTATAAATTGAAGCATGCTCTCCATTGTTCACTAGTGAGACTTGGAGCAGCTAACTTATGATTGTAATAGTTTTATCATTTTGAATAATAGAAGACTTTGGAGGTCAACTTGTGGTGTCTTGGTTACATGTGGATGAAGTATCTTGATCTTTTCTCCAAGGTGACTTGTGCATAAGTCTTATTTTTCAAGGATGTGGTTTGCTCATCTATGAGATAAGTTGTTTGTCAAATTTGTTTATTTGTAGCAGCTTAGTTTCTTATGAGTATATATATCTACACTTAATCTTTGTTTGGTGAGATTTGTGATGTGCAGGTGTCTTCTTGAGTTGGGCAAAAAGTAGGATCTTGTTTGTTTCCACTTTTTACTAACAATTATTTGCAGATATAGTCCCTTCAAACATCACTGAACCATCTTCAAGGCTTCTATTTTCAACAAGGATTTGTTCCATCTCTCTCTCTCTCATTTATAAAATTCAAATTTTCTGATTTACTAGTACTTTCTTTACAAAAAAACTAGTCTAAAGTTGTCGAAATCTTTCAAATTTTTTCTAAAGAAGTATTAGATCTGATTGTAAAGTGTTATCTGGCTGCCATAGAGCTGATAATTTGCAGCCATTAAAGGGCTAGCAAAGATCCCAAGTAGACAAGCTCCATAGCTTGTTTTACTTGGTTATTTTGTCATTTTTTACTTAGTTTTTTAACTTAGAAAATTTTGGGTTTCTTAGGAGGTGTTCCAAAGACACTCTTAAAGTGTTTTTGGGCATCTTGTTCTAATTATTGCTTGCTGGTTTGCAGCAGAAGATGAGCAGGTAGGAGGAAGTGCTGGCAAAATTTCGAGCATCCAGGCGATCCGGAACACATATTTCCATATTTTTCAAAACCGGGCATATTTTTCTATAATTTTGTAAGCTACCAAGTCACATTAAGTAGACTTGGGGCACTTCTCCGTTATCATTGTAAACATTTTAAAAGAGAGCAAGTGGGCTAGCCAGCGCCCATACCCCATCCCCCCAGGGGTGGCCTGTGTCGTCTCATTTTCATGGCGTGAATGTTAGAGTAGTTTTATTTCTTGTTTTTTGGCATTAAATAAAATCAATTAGGATTAAAATAAAACTTGTTGGTCCGTTTCACTAGCGGGCCACAAGGTCACTCACAACCTAGCTTTTCACATTTTTTTTTACAATTTCATAACGCCCCCCTTGCTTTCCCGAAGTAGGGTTGTGTATGAGGGCTTGCCCGAAATGCATGCCTGAAAAGAGACTCTTGGGGTTATAAGAGATAAAATTTGGATTCTTAAAATTTTTATAAAATATACCAAGGTCTTCTCCCGTATGCTCTGTGGCCAACTTGCAGCTTAGTCTGAT
Organism: Larix kaempferi; assembly: GCA_027924585.1. NCBI lineage: Eukaryota > Viridiplantae > Streptophyta > Pinopsida > Pinales > Pinaceae > Larix > Larix kaempferi. Next base: position 5,532,902 of record BSBM01000034.1, read on the forward strand.
CCAGTTGGTACACACCAGAAAGGAGTTGATGACTAGTAATAGGACTTAACATCACCCCAATAAAAAAACCCTTTGTGAAAATCCGGCACAACTCGCAATTTGTTGTCGTGGGCAAATTTCCCAGAAGGCTTGGGATAAAACTGGATAGCGACCTCTTGGAAACCGTTAGGCTTGCCCTCGTTGGTATAGCATCTGAACACCTCCTCGAGACTCCGATCCAGCCTAAAGCCTGAGAGGGAAGCCACACTTCAAATTTCCGGACATGTTCCCTCGTACCTTGTGTATATCGGGAACCCACATGCCTTAATAAAAAAGATCACCATCACATTAAATTTTAAAATAAACCAAGAACACTCCACAACATTTACTTTTCTGTTTATGCATTTGTTATTTGACTCCATAGCAAGGCACTGGTCCTGATGCAAATTTCATTTTATTGTTGACTAGTATGCAAGTGAATGATGATTATTTTTAAATGGGAGTAAATGATAAATGATGTTTTTATTTGAAAAGGTATATGTTATCTGTCTTGGTTGCAAAAATATTTTTTCTAACTCCTAGATTAGAGGCTTTAGTTTCTTTTATTTTTAGGGTCTACCCCCCTTGGCTTCGCTAGGAAAGCCTAGACGGAGGAGTCGAGTCCCAAGTGACAGCACTTGACTCTGACTTGCCCCCAAGGCCACACCAGTAGCTTGAAGACTTCTGCTGCGTTTTCCCAGGTGTGGAACCAGGCGGCAACATAGTCAGATGTTGCCAACTAAGTTGCACTTGGTTGGATTATCAAGCGAGCGGGCAAAGTGGAACATGACACATGTTCAATTTTGGTGATTTGATGTCCAGCTTGCCTTTTTTTTTTTAAGGCCCCCGTTTTTATCTTTTCTTTTCACATGTCCATGGCCCTGCGGGGTTTGTAACAAAACGTGCTAGCATGGTGTTTGTAAAAGACTCGGTTCCTTAGGACTTTTTGGCCAAGTCAGGTATTCCAAGGAGTTTTTTCACCTATTTATTATGTTTCGCATCACTGCATTGCATAATTAATTGGTTTTTCTCCTGCTCCTCCAAAGCTGGAATGCCTGGGGAGGCTGACGGGCCTTAGGGAATTATTAGAGTCTATGGGTCAATGTATATGAACATGCTAGGCGTTAATTTTGAGTCATATGGACATGTCTAAGTCCCCCTAGGTGTTTTTTTTAATTTTCGACAAGTTTTTATTTTTCCGTAAATTGGGCCATTTTTTAATGGTTCAATTAAAAAATTTGTAATTGGCCTATCTGGGGCGTCTGGAGGTATTTTTTGCCTTAGGGGTGCTCGTTTTCTAACTCAGAGCACCCCCTAAACCCCTAAACCCACTTTTCCTAATGTTTGGATGCTTCTACCTTGGTCAAAATCAAAAAAATCAAAAAATCCCAAAAAAGTCATAAAAAATCAAAAAAGTGAAAAAATGACTTAAAAAATTAATTATTTTTGGGAGTTATGACAACTCAGTTTTGGATCAGCATCATATGTGGAATGTTTTGGGCTGATTTTGGAAGGTTTTGGGCAGCCCCAAACAAGGAGATAATAGTGCCCATTGAGGAGGGGCGCATTCACTCAAGGAGGGGCGCACTTGCTATTGTGGGCAGCCCATAAACTAAGGGAGGAGCAGCACTATTTGTGCTGATATGTTAGCACGTTTTGGGCTGCATATTGGGCAGCTAGAATAGGGGATGGCAGCCCCATTTCCCTCCACCATCTATGCCACCACTCTTCCACCCATTTTGGCAAGTGCGCCCTCCCTCCTTAGCCATTTTCTCTATAAATTGAAGCATGCTCTCCATTGTTCACTAGTGAGACTTGGAGCAGCTAACTTATGATTGTAATAGTTTTATCATTTTGAATAATAGAAGACTTTGGAGGTCAACTTGTGGTGTCTTGGTTACATGTGGATGAAGTATCTTGATCTTTTCTCCAAGGTGACTTGTGCATAAGTCTTATTTTTCAAGGATGTGGTTTGCTCATCTATGAGATAAGTTGTTTGTCAAATTTGTTTATTTGTAGCAGCTTAGTTTCTTATGAGTATATATATCTACACTTAATCTTTGTTTGGTGAGATTTGTGATGTGCAGGTGTCTTCTTGAGTTGGGCAAAAAGTAGGATCTTGTTTGTTTCCACTTTTTACTAACAATTATTTGCAGATATAGTCCCTTCAAACATCACTGAACCATCTTCAAGGCTTCTATTTTCAACAAGGATTTGTTCCATCTCTCTCTCTCTCATTTATAAAATTCAAATTTTCTGATTTACTAGTACTTTCTTTACAAAAAAACTAGTCTAAAGTTGTCGAAATCTTTCAAATTTTTTCTAAAGAAGTATTAGATCTGATTGTAAAGTGTTATCTGGCTGCCATAGAGCTGATAATTTGCAGCCATTAAAGGGCTAGCAAAGATCCCAAGTAGACAAGCTCCATAGCTTGTTTTACTTGGTTATTTTGTCATTTTTTACTTAGTTTTTTAACTTAGAAAATTTTGGGTTTCTTAGGAGGTGTTCCAAAGACACTCTTAAAGTGTTTTTGGGCATCTTGTTCTAATTATTGCTTGCTGGTTTGCAGCAGAAGATGAGCAGGTAGGAGGAAGTGCTGGCAAAATTTCGAGCATCCAGGCGATCCGGAACACATATTTCCATATTTTTCAAAACCGGGCATATTTTTCTATAATTTTGTAAGCTACCAAGTCACATTAAGTAGACTTGGGGCACTTCTCCGTTATCATTGTAAACATTTTAAAAGAGAGCAAGTGGGCTAGCCAGCGCCCATACCCCATCCCCCCAGGGGTGGCCTGTGTCGTCTCATTTTCATGGCGTGAATGTTAGAGTAGTTTTATTTCTTGTTTTTTGGCATTAAATAAAATCAATTAGGATTAAAATAAAACTTGTTGGTCCGTTTCACTAGCGGGCCACAAGGTCACTCACAACCTAGCTTTTCACATTTTTTTTTACAATTTCATAACGCCCCCCTTGCTTTCCCGAAGTAGGGTTGTGTATGAGGGCTTGCCCGAAATGCATGCCTGAAAAGAGACTCTTGGGGTTATAAGAGATAAAATTTGGATTCTTAAAATTTTTATAAAATATACCAAGGTCTTCTCCCGTATGCTCTGTGGCCAACTTGCAGCTTAGTCTGATCCAGTTGGTACACACCAGAAAGGAGTTGATGACTAGTAATAGGACTTAACATCACCCCAATAAAAAAACCCTTTGTGAAAATCCGACACAACTCGCAATTTGTTGTCGTGGGCAAATTTCCCAGAAGGCTTGGGATAAAACTGGATAGCGACCTCTTGGAAACCGTTAGGCTTGCCCTCGTTGGTATAGCATCTGAACACCTCCTCGAGACTCCGATCCAGCCTAAAGCCTGAGAGGGAAGCCACACTTCAAATTTCCGGACATGTTCCCTCGTACCTTGTGTATATCGGGAACCCACATGCCTTAATAAAAAAGATCACCATCACATTAAATTTTAAAATAAACCAAGAACACTCCACAACATTTACTTTTCTGTTTATGCATTTGTTATTTGACTCCATAGCAAGGCACTGGTCCTGATGCAAATTTCATTTTATTGTTGACTAGTATGCAAGTGAATGATGATTATTTTTAAATGGGAGTAAATGATAAATGATGTTTTTATTTGAAAAGGTATATGTTATCTGTCTTGGTTGCAAAAATATTTTTTCTAACTCCTAGATTAGAGGCTTTAGTTTCTTTTATTTTTAGGGTCTACCCCCCTTGGCTTCGCTAGGAAAGCCTAGACGGAGGAGTCGAGTCCCAAGTGACAGCACTTGACTCTGACTTGCCCCCAAGGCCACACCAGCAGCTTGAAGACTTCTGCTGCGTTTTCCCAGGTGTGGAACCAGGCGGCAACATAGTCAGATGTTGCCAACTAAGTTGCACTTGGTTGGATTATCAAGCGAGCGGGCAAAGTGGAACATGACACATGTTCAATTTTGGTGATTTGATGTCCAGCTTGCCTTTTTTTTTTTAAGGCCCCCGTTTTTATCTTTTCTTTTCACATGTCCATGGCCCTGCGGGGTTTGTAACAAAACGTGCTAGCATGGTGTTTGTAAAAGACTCGGTTCCTTAGGACTTTTTGGCCAAGTCAGGTATTCCAAGGAGTTTTTTCACCTATTTATTATGTTTCGCATCACTGCATTGCATAATTAATTGGTTTTTCTCCTGCTCCTCCAAAGCTGGAATGCCTGGGGAGGCTGACGGGCCTTAGGGAATTATTAGAGTCTATGGGTCAATGTATATGAACATGCTAGGCGTTAATTTTGAGTCATATGGACATGTCTAAGTCCCCCTAGGTGTTTTTTTTAATTTTCGACAAGTTTTTATTTTTCCGTAAATTGGGCCATTTTTTAATGGTTCAATTAAAAAATTTGTAATTGGCCTATCTGGGGCGTCTGGAGGTATTTTTTGCCTTAGGGGTGCTCGTTTTCTAACTCAGAGCACCCCCTAAACCCCTAAACCCACTTTTCCTAATGTTTGGATGCTTCTACCTTGGTCAAAATCAAAAAAATCAAAAAATCCCAAAAAAGTCATAAAAAATCAAAAAAGTGAAAAAATGACTTAAAAAATTAATTATTTTTGGGAGTTATGACAACTCAGTTTTGGATCAGCATCATATGTGGAATGTTTTGGGCTGATTTTGGAAGGTTTTGGGCAGCCCCAAACAAGGAGATAATAGTGCCCATTGAGGAGGGGCGCATTCACTCAAGGAGGGGCGCACTTGCTATTGTGGGCAGCCCATAAACTAAGGGAGGAGCAGCACTATTTGTGCTGATATGTTAGCACGTTTTGGGCTGCATATTGGGCAGCTAGAATAGGGGATGGCAGCCCCATTTCCCTCCACCATCTATGCCACCACTCTTCCACCCATTTTGGCAAGTGCGCCCTCCCTCCTTAGCCATTTTCTCTATAAATTGAAGCATGCTCTCCATTGTTCACTAGTGAGACTTGGAGCAGCTAACTTATGATTGTAATAGTTTTATCATTTTGAATAATAGAAGACTTTGGAGGTCAACTTGTGGTGTCTTGGTTACATGTGGATGAAGTATCTTGATCTTTTCTCCAAGGTGACTTGTGCATAAGTCTTATTTTTCAAGGATGTGGTTTGCTCATCTATGAGATAAGTTGTTTGTCAAATTTGTTTATTTGTAGCAGCTTAGTTTCTTATGAGTATATATATCTACACTTAATCTTTGTTTGGTGAGATTTGTGATGTGCAGGTGTCTTCTTGAGTTGGGCAAAAAGTAGGATCTTGTTTGTTTCCACTTTTTACTAACAATTATTTGCAGATATAGTCCCTTCAAACATCACTGAACCATCTTCAAGGCTTCTATTTTCAACAAGGATTTGTTCCATCTCTCTCTCTCTCATTTATAAAATTCAAATTTTCTGATTTACTAGTACTTTCTTTACAAAAAAACTAGTCTAAAGTTGTCGAAATCTTTCAAATTTTTTCTAAAGAAGTATTAGATCTGATTGTAAAGTGTTATCTGGCTGCCATAGAGCTGATAATTTGCAGCCATTAAAGGGCTAGCAAAGATCCCAAGTAGACAAGCTCCATAGCTTGTTTTACTTGGTTATTTTGTCATTTTTTACTTAGTTTTTTAACTTAGAAAATTTTGGGTTTCTTAGGAGGTGTTCCAAAGACACTCTTAAAGTGTTTTTGGGCATCTTGTTCTAATTATTGCTTGCTGGTTTGCAGCAGAAGATGAGCAGGTAGGAGGAAGTGCTGGCAAAATTTCGAGCATCCAGGCGATCCGGAACACATATTTCCATATTTTTCAAAACCGGGCATATTTTTCTATAATTTTGTAAGCTACCAAGTCACATTAAGTAGACTTGGGGCACTTCTCCGTTATCATTGTAAACATTTTAAAAGAGAGCAAGTGGGCTAGCCAGCGCCCATACCCCATCCCCCCAGGGGTGGCCTGTGTCGTCTCATTTTCATGGCGTGAATGTTAGAGTAGTTTTATTTCTTGTTTTTTGGCATTAAATAAAATCAATTAGGATTAAAATAAAACTTGTTGGTCCGTTTCACTAGCGGGCCACAAGGTCACTCACAACCTAGCTTTTCACATTTTTTTTTACAATTTCATAACGCCCCCCTTGCTTTCCCGAAGTAGGGTTGTGTATGAGGGCTTGCCCGAAATGCATGCCTGAAAAGAGACTCTTGGGGTTATAAGAGATAAAATTTGGATTCTTAAAATTTTTATAAAATATACCAAGGTCTTCTCCCGTATGCTCTGTGGCCAACTTGCAGCTTAGTCTGATCCAGTTGGTACACACCAGAAAGGAGTTGATGACTAGTAATAGGACTTAACATCACCCCAATAAAAAAACCCTTTGTGAAAATCCGGCACAACTCGCAATTTGTTGTCGTGGGCAAATTTCCCAGAAGGCTTGGGATAAAACTGGATAGCGACCTCTTGGAAACCGTTAGGCTTGCCCTCGTTGGTATAGCATCTGAACACCTCCTCGAGACTCCGATCCAGCCTAAAGCCTGAGAGGGAAGCCACACTTCAAATTTCCGGACATGTTCCCTCGTACCTTGTGTATATCGGGAACCCACATGCCTTAATAAAAAAGATCACCATCACATTAAATTTTAAAATAAACCAAGAACACTCCACAACATTTACTTTTCTGTTTATGCATTTGTTATTTGACTCCATAGCAAGGCACTGGTCCTGATGCAAATTTCATTTTATTGTTGACTAGTATGCAAGTGAATGATGATTATTTTTAAATGGGAGTAAATGATAAATGATGTTTTTATTTGAAAAGGTATATGTTATCTGTCTTGGTTGCAAAAATATTTTTTCTAACTCCTAGATTAGAGGCTTTAGTTTCTTTTATTTTTAGGGTCTACCCCCCTTGGCTTCGCTAGGAAAGCCTAGACGGAGGAGTCGAGTCCCAAGTGACAGCACTTGACTCTGACTTGCCCCCAAGGCCACACCAGCAGCTTGAAGACTTCTGCTGCGTTTTCCCAGGTGTGGAACCAGGCGGCAACATAGTCAGATGTTGCCAACTAAGTTGCACTTGGTTGGATTATCAAGCGAGCGGGCAAAGTGGAACATGACACATGTTCAATTTTGGTGATTTGATGTCCAGCTTGCCTTTTTTTTTTTAAGGCCCCCGTTTTTATCTTTTCTTTTCACATGTCCATGGCCCTGCGGGGTTTGTAACAAAACGTGCTAGCATGGTGTTTGTAAAAGACTCGGTTCCTTAGGACTTTTTGGCCAAGTCAGGTATTCCAAGGAGTTTTTTCACCTATTTATTATGTTTCGCATCACTGCATTGCATAATTAATTGGTTTTTCTCCTGCTCCTCCAAAGCTGGAATGCCTGGGGAGGCTGACGGGCCTTAGGGAATTATTAGAGTCTATGGGTCAATGTATATGAACATGCTAGGCGTTAATTTTGAGTCATATGGACATGTCTAAGTCCCCCTAGGTGTTTTTTTTAATTTTCGACAAGTTTTTATTTTTCCGTAAATTGGGCCATTTTTTAATGGTTCAATTAAAAAATTTGTAATTGGCCTATCTGGGGCGTCTGGAGGTATTTTTTGCCTTAGGGGTGCTCGTTTTCTAACTCAGAGCACCCCCTAAACCCCTAAACCCACTTTTCCTAATGTTTGGATGCTTCTACCTTGGTCAAAATCAAAAAAATCAAAAAATCCCAAAAAAGTCATAAAAAATCAAAAAAGTGAAAAAATGACTTAAAAAATTAATTATTTTTGGGAGTTATGACAACTCAGTTTTGGATCAGCATCATATGTGGAATGTTTTGGGCTGATTTTGGAAGGTTTTGGGCAGCCCCAAACAAGGAGATAATAGTGCCCATTGAGGAGGGGCGCATTCACTCAAGGAGGGGCGCACTTGCTATTGTGGGCAGCCCATAAACTAAGGGAGGAGCAGCACTATTTGTGCTGATATGTTAGCACGTTTTGGGCTGCATATTGGGCAGCTAGAATAGGGGATGGCAGCCCCATTTCCCTCCACCATCTATGCCACCACTCTTCCACCCATTTTGGCAAGTGCGCCCTCCCTCCTTAGCCATTTTCTCTATAAATTGAAGCATGCTCTCCATTGTTCACTAGTGAGACTTGGAGCAGCTAACTTATGATTGTAATAGTTTTATCATTTTGAATAATAGAAGACTTTGGAGGTCAACTTGTGGTGTCTTGGTTACATGTGGATGAAGTATCTTGATCTTTTCTCCAAGGTGACTTGTGCATAAGTCTTATTTTTCAAGGATGTGGTTTGCTCATCTATGAGATAAGTTGTTTGTCAAATTTGTTTATTTGTAGCAGCTTAGTTTCTTATGAGTATATATATCTACACTTAATCTTTGTTTGGTGAGATTTGTGATGTGCAGGTGTCTTCTTGAGTTGGGCAAAAAGTAGGATCTTGTTTGTTTCCACTTTTTACTAACAATTATTTGCAGATATAGTCCCTTCAAACATCACTGAACCATCTTCAAGGCTTCTATTTTCAACAAGGATTTGTTCCATCTCTCTCTCTCTCATTTATAAAATTCAAATTTTCTGATTTACTAGTACTTTCTTTACAAAAAAACTAGTCTAAAGTTGTCGAAATCTTTCAAATTTTTTCTAAAGAAGTATTAGATCTGATTGTAAAGTGTTATCTGGCTGCCATAGAGCTGATAATTTGCAGCCATTAAAGGGCTAGCAAAGATCCCAAGTAGACAAGCTCCATAGCTTGTTTTACTTGGTTATTTTGTCATTTTTTACTTAGTTTTTTAACTTAGAAAATTTTGGGTTTCTTAGGAGGTGTTCCAAAGACACTCTTAAAGTGTTTTTGGGCATCTTGTTCTAATTATTGCTTGCTGGTTTGCAGCAGAAGATGAGCAGGTAGGAGGAAGTGCTGGCAAAATTTCGAGCATCCAGGCGATCCGGAACACATATTTCCATATTTTTCAAAACCGGGCATATTTTTCTATAATTTTGTAAGCTACCAAGTCACATTAAGTAGACTTGGGGCACTTCTCCGTTATCATTGTAAACATTTTAAAAGAGAGCAAGTGGGCTAGCCAGCGCCCATACCCCATCCCCCCAGGGGTGGCCTGTGTCGTCTCATTTTCATGGCGTGAATGTTAGAGTAGTTTTATTTCTTGTTTTTTGGCATTAAATAAAATCAATTAGGATTAAAATAAAACTTGTTGGTCCGTTTCACTAGCGGGCCACAAGGTCACTCACAACCTAGCTTTTCACATTTTTTTTTACAATTTCATAACGCCCCCCTTGCTTTCCCGAAGTAGGGTTGTGTATGAGGGCTTGCCCGAAATGCATGCCTGAAAAGAGACTCTTGGGGTTATAAGAGATAAAATTTGGATTCTTAAAATTTTTATAAAATATACCAAGGTCTTCTCCCGTATGCTCTGTGGCCAACTTGCAGCTTAGTCTGATCCAGTTGGTACACACCAGAAAGGAGTTGATGACTAGTAATAGGACTTAACATCACCCCAATAAAAAAACCCTTTGTGAAAATCCGGCACAACTCGCAATTTGTTGTCGTGGGCAAATTTCCCAGAAGGCTTGGGATAAAACTGGATAGCGACCTCTTGGAAACCGTTAGGCTTGCCCTCGTTGGTATAGCATCTGAACACCTCCTCGAGACTCCGATCCAGCCTAAAGCCTGAGAGGGAAGCCACACTTCAAATTTCCGGACATGTTCCCTCGTACCTTGTGTATATCGGGAACCCACATGCCTTAATAAAAAAGATCACCATCACATTAAATTTTAAAATAAACCAAGAACACTCCACAACATTTACTTTTCTGTTTATGCATTTGTTATTTGACTCCATAGCAAGGCACTGGTCCTGATGCAAATTTCATTTTATTGTTGACTAGTATGCAAGTGAATGATGATTATTTTTAAATGGGAGTAAATGATAAATGATGTTTTTATTTGAAAAGGTATATGTTATCTGTCTTGGTTGCAAAAATATTTTTTCTAACTCCTAGATTAGAGGCTTTAGTTTCTTTTATTTTTAGGGTCTACCCCCCTTGGCTTCGCTAGGAAAGCCTAGACGGAGGAGTCGAGTCCCAAGTGACAGCACTTGACTCTGACTTGCCCCCAAGGCCACACCAGCAGCTTGAAGACTTCTGCTGCGTTTTCCCAGGTGTGGAACCAGGCGGCAACATAGTCAGATGTTGCCAACTAAGTTGCACTTGGTTGGATTATCAAGCGAGCGGGCAAAGTGGAACATGACACATGTTCAATTTTGGTGATTTGATGTCCAGCTTGCCTTTTTTTTTTTAAGGCCCCCGTTTTTATCTTTTCTTTTCACATGTCCATGGCCCTGCGGGGTTTGTAACAAAACGTGCTAGCATGGTGTTTGTAAAAGACTCGGTTCCTTAGGACTTTTTGGCCAAGTCAGGTATTCCAAGGAGTTTTTTCACCTATTTATTATGTTTCGCATCACTGCATTGCATAATTAATTGGTTTTTCTCCTGCTCCTCCAAAGCTGGAATGCCTGGGGAGGCTGACGGGCCTTAGGGAATTATTAGAGTCTATGGGTCAATGTATATGAACATGCTAGGCGTTAATTTTGAGTCATATGGACATGTCTAAGTCCCCCTAGGTGTTTTTTTTAATTTTCGACAAGTTTTTATTTTTCCGTAAATTGGGCCATTTTTTAATGGTTCAATTAAAAAATTTGTAATTGGCCTATCTGGGGCGTCTGGAGGTATTTTTTGCCTTAGGGGTGCTCGTTTTCTAACTCAGAGCACCCCCTAAACCCCTAAACCCACTTTTCCTAATGTTTGGATGCTTCTACCTTGGTCAAAATCAAAAAAATCAAAAAATCCCAAAAAAGTCATAAAAAATCAAAAAAGTGAAAAAATGACTTAAAAAATTAATTATTTTTGGGAGTTATGACAACTCAGTTTTGGATCAGCATCATATGTGGAATGTTTTGGGCTGATTTTGGAAGGTTTTGGGCAGCCCCAAACAAGGAGATAATAGTGCCCATTGAGGAGGGGCGCATTCACTCAAGGAGGGGCGCACTTGCTATTGTGGGCAGCCCATAAACTAAGGGAGGAGCAGCACTATTTGTGCTGATATGTTAGCACGTTTTGGGCTGCATATTGGGCAGCTAGAATAGGGGATGGCAGCCCCATTTCCCTCCACCATCTATGCCACCACTCTTCCACCCATTTTGGCAAGTGCGCCCTCCCTCCTTAGCCATTTTCTCTATAAATTGAAGCATGCTCTCCATTGTTCACTAGTGAGACTTGGAGCAGCTAACTTATGATTGTAATAGTTTTATCATTTTGAATAATAGAAGACTTTGGAGGTCAACTTGTGGTGTCTTGGTTACATGTGGATGAAGTATCTTGATCTTTTCTCCAAGGTGACTTGTGCATAAGTCTTATTTTTCAAGGATGTGGTTTGCTCATCTATGAGATAAGTTGTTTGTCAAATTTGTTTATTTGTAGCAGCTTAGTTTCTTATGAGTATATATATCTACACTTAATCTTTGTTTGGTGAGATTTGTGATGTGCAGGTGTCTTCTTGAGTTGGGCAAAAAGTAGGATCTTGTTTGTTTCCACTTTTTACTAACAATTATTTGCAGATATAGTCCCTTCAAACATCACTGAACCATCTTCAAGGCTTCTATTTTCAACAAGGATTTGTTCCATCTCTCTCTCTCTCATTTATAAAATTCAAATTTTCTGATTTACTAGTACTTTCTTTACAAAAAAACTAGTCTAAAGTTGTCGAAATCTTTCAAATTTTTTCTAAAGAAGTATTAGATCTGATTGTAAAGTGTTATCTGGCTGCCATAGAGCTGATAATTTGCAGCCATTAAAGGGCTAGCAAAGATCCCAAGTAGACAAGCTCCATAGCTTGTTTTACTTGGTTATTTTGTCATTTTTTACTTAGTTTTTTAACTTAGAAAATTTTGGGTTTCTTAGGAGGTGTTCCAAAGACACTCTTAAAGTGTTTTTGGGCATCTTGTTCTAATTATTGCTTGCTGGTTTGCAGCAGAAGATGAGCAGGTAGGAGGAAGTGCTGGCAAAATTTCGAGCATCCAGGCGATCCGGAACACATATTTCCATATTTTTCAAAACCGGGCATATTTTTCTATAATTTTGTAAGCTACCAAGTCACATTAAGTAGACTTGGGGCACTTCTCCGTTATCATTGTAAACATTTTAAAAGAGAGCAAGTGGGCTAGCCAGCGCCCATACCCCATCCCCCCAGGGGTGGCCTGTGTCGTCTCATTTTCATGGCGTGAATGTTAGAGTAGTTTTATTTCTTGTTTTTTGGCATTAAATAAAATCAATTAGGATTAAAATAAAACTTGTTGGTCCGTTTCACTAGCGGGCCACAAGGTCACTCACAACCTAGCTTTTCACATTTTTTTTTACAATTTCATAACGCCCCCCTTGCTTTCCCGAAGTAGGGTTGTGTATGAGGGCTTGCCCGAAATGCATGCCTGAAAAGAGACTCTTGGGGTTATAAGAGATAAAATTTGGATTCTTAAAATTTTTATAAAATATACCAAGGTCTTCTCCCGTATGCTCTGTGGCCAACTTGCAGCTTAGTCTGATCCAGTTGGTACACACCAGAAAGGAGTTGATGACTAGTAATAGGACTTAACATCACCCCAATAAAAAAACCCTTTGTGAAAATCCGGCACAACTCGCAATTTGTTGTCGTGGGCAAATTTCCCAGAAGGCTTGGGATAAAACTGGATAGCGACCTCTTGGAAACCGTTAGGCTTGCCCTCGTTGGTATAGCATCTGAACACCTCCTCGAGACTCCGATCCAGCCTAAAGCCTGAGAGGGAAGCCACACTTCAAATTTCCGGACATGTTCCCTCGTACCTTGTGTATATCGGGAACCCACATGCCTTAATAAAAAAGATCACCATCACATTAAATTTTAAAATAAACCAAGAACACTCCACAACATTTACTTTTCTGTTTATGCATTTGTTATTTGACTCCATAGCAAGGCACTGGTCCTGATGCAAATTTCATTTTATTGTTGACTAGTATGCAAGTGAATGATGATTATTTTTAAATGGGAGTAAATGATAAATGATGTTTTTATTTGAAAAGGTATATGTTATCTGTCTTGGTTGCAAAAATATTTTTTCTAACTCCTAGATTAGAGGCTTTAGTTTCTTTTATTTTTAGGGTCTACCCCCCTTGGCTTCGCTAGGAAAGCCTAGACGGAGGAGTCGAGTCCCAAGTGACAGCACTTGACTCTGACTTGCCCCCAAGGCCACACCAGCAGCTTGAAGACTTCTGCTGCGTTTTCCCAGGTGTGGAACCAGGCGGCAACAATGCCTAAATCAATGGCTTGATTGGTGGGAATATGAGTGAGGTGGCTGCCACATAAGGAGGGCGCTCCCACTCAAGCATTGGAAACTCCTCCAAGCCACAAAAATCTGCCACATAACCCACACGTGAGTTCTATGAAGGATGGTGCAACTCCAAACTCAAAGTGAGTTGCTACCTTCCAAATCAATTCCCAATCCAACGCTTTAATCAAGGAATGAAGTCACCCTCCATAAGAGACAAGATTGCCACCTCATCCAACATGTTTAAACATGTCCTCTTTATTTTTGATTTTGTCATTTTGTGTCATTTTTGGCATTTTCTTAATCATTTTGTGTCATTTTTGACATTTTTTTGTCATTTTGTTGCCTCTTTAAGAAAAAATGCTTTAAGTGATGATTTAATCACTCGAAACATAAGAAAAGTTGGTTTTGGGGTAAAGGGTATGCTCTGAGTGTGAAAACGAGCATGCCCACGCCAAATTCCGCCTCCAGACCATACTTTTATTACAATTTGAAATTTCCCATTTAAACTATTAAAAAATAGCCTAAGTTTTGCGGGAAAAATTATTTTGCTCAGAAATTAAAAAAAACCTAAGGGGGACCTAGGGCAATGTTCATAATGACTCAAATAGTGTCTAGCATGTTTATATACATTGAGCCATAGACTTTAATAGCCTCCTAAGGTCCGAACACCCAATTAACCATTCTAGCTTTGGAGGAGCGAGTGAAAAACTCGAAAATTATACACAACTTATTTAGCAGTGCATAATTAACAAGGGAAAAAACACCCTGGAATAGCTAATTCAATGTCTAAGTCCTAGGAAAGCCAAGTATGTTACATTATTGACCATGCTAGTACACTTATTACAACATCCCCGAGGGATATGACCGTGCAATTTTTTTTGAAAAAGGGCCAAAATTTGACCTGATGGATCTCAGAACACTGATGATGAACAATTTGATTGTTCAATTCTTCGACGGTTTACTTGGAATCCACAAAGTGCAATTTTAGTGGATAACATCTGGCTCCAATTGCGAGACGTGTGCTCTATTAGGCCTTCAGGCAAGGAGAGGATGCGAGAACACCATGCATGCTTTATATGTGCCTCAAAACTAGAAGGCTCATCCAACCTCCCATTGGAATGTACAAGTGCCACTGGATCAACATATAACCTGTAATGCCACCCTCTGTCATCCGTTTAGCTAGTCTTTGGATTAGCTAGACTGCAATCACTGATGGTGCATTGATGTCCCTCAAAAGCAACTATCCACTGTACATTTGTCATACAAGACATGGAAAGAAAATGTTGAATAATGATCTATCATATGTCTCAAAGCTCCATTGTTCACAAACCATCCAACATTCGACACAATGTTAGAGGAAAAGCAAGAGACCAAAGCCATATCTATCTCGGAAGATCTACAATATGAAGAAGATCCTCCATCTATCATAGGTAAAAAACAAACTAGCATTTATTGGAACAAATCAGCCACCTATCACAGGTCCTTTGAAGTATCTCACCCGTTGAAAATAAAGCCATGCCAATCAATAATCAAATAAATTTGCCACCTATCACTAACAATCACTGGAACAACCACTATCATAGGTCATCCTAGGTATCACACTAGTTGAAAATACATCCATAACAACCATCAATGTAAAAGATCCATCATCTCTCATCATGAGAGAAACCCATCAAGTATTCAAAACATATCCTAGGTACAAGTGCTCATCTCAAGCACAAATCGTCAATGAATGAAGAAGACAAACCCCTTTCTCGGGTCTAAGTGCTTCTCCTAGTAACCTAGGGTTTCCCACCCAATGACCTCAACTAGGTCAAGTGCCTGTCCCAGGTGAACTCCAACTGAAATACAAAGTCCCTCTTACTCAAGAATGAGCTCAACTATAACAAGCTTTGATACATGTTGGAAATTCTGTGTTTTTTGGTTTAATATAAAATAGAAAATCCACCTCTAAAACCTGGAGGTTTCTTGGATCTTAACCTGAGAATTTTCAGCACCTCTAAATCCTGGAGGTTTCTTGGATCGTAGCCTTGGAATTTCCAGCCTTAGGATTGTTGTAAATTAAAGGATGAAACAACAACAGAAAGATCACAATAATTCACTTCTAACAACCCTAAAGTTCATGACAATTCAAGGAGAAAATATACGGAATAATGAGATAAGTTCCAGTCCCTTCTGTTACCAACTATTTTGTACAATAGTTGAACTTCCATTGAGCCGCCAGTGTCTGAACATGATCCATGTTCATATCCAGAGTATCAGAGGTTCAATTTTCAGACTTAGCCATTTTTGGCTAGCCATTTTTATTTTTTCTGTTGAAATGACCATGCCCCATGGGGTTTTTGTAATAAAGTGTGCTAGTAGGGGTTTTGAGTGGCTCGGTTCCCTAAGACTTGAATGTCAACTAAGGGATTCCAGGCAGTTTTTTCACTTGTCGATTATGCTTTTCCTTTAGCCGAGTAATAGTCGATGAGTTTTTCTCCTGCTTCCTCCAAAGCTGGAATGCCCGATTTTGACAGTTAGGCCTTGGGGGGTTATTAGAGTCCAACAGTTGAATATGAACCTACTAGACACTATGAGTCTGTTATATGGTCATTTCCTAGGTCCCTAGGTGGTTTAAAACGTTGTCCGAAATTTTTTTACTGGACGCGTTGGATACTTTCTATTTTTATTATTTTATTATTAAAATTTTCAATTATTTTAATTGAAAAATTTCAATTTTAATAATTAAGTGGTTTGGGGGTGGATTTAAAAGATTGAAGGCTCAATTCCTAAGCCAAAAATCCCAGTTAAACCTCAAACCCACTTATCCTAAGTTTCAGACATTTATTTGGCCTCATAATTAATATTTTCTCAAAAAAAATTAATAAATGAGAAATATTAATTAAAATATTCAGAAAATAATATTTTTGAGAAAAGTCAAATCTCTCAAAAAAAGGCCAAATTGAATAAAATAAAGGTCAAAATGACATGGCATGAGGCATTGAAGATGATTCCAATCATCAACTACCAAATCCAATCAACAATCGGAGCATTAGAAGAGATCCTCTCTTGGGATTTGTGCCCTCTCTCCAAGGAGGGCGACTTTGCTTGTGTGGCAACTGATGGTTGGTTAGGAGATGATCCCAATGTGAAGGGCGCCTTTCCTAGGTGGAGCCTTGTCACCCTTTTTCAACTACCAAGAGCTCAGTTAACTCATACATTATGGCTTGGTGGTCTCTTCTCATTGGCTCATGCATTTGACTTGGCTCTCTTTATGCCAATTCGACTTAGGGTTTTAGGTTTCTCTTTTTGTATATATACAGAGGCCTTGCTGCATTACTTAGATGGATGGTTTATGCAAGAGCACTCTGGGAAAATCTGTAATATCTTTTGCTTTCATATTGGAATAAAGATTAGACTTCGGAGGTCCATGAGTTTTCTTCATTGGTGGTGAATTTCATCTCTTGTTGAGGTGATACCTTTCTAAGAATCTAAACCCTTCTTTCAATTTGCAAGTTCTTTGATCAATTGCTAGCTTAGGAAGGCTATCATTCTAGCACGCAAGAGTAATCATTTGTAGTTTTCAATTTGATTATTTATGCAAAGTTTATCAAGATCTAAATGAACACGAAGTAGTCAGTTATACCATTGTTGATCTAATCTTGATTTTCCTAGCATACTAGTTTTATTGATCTCGCTTGTGCTTTGAGTTGTTTGTGTTTCCATTAGGTATTGCCAAAGTGAAGAAGGGTTTGAGCTCAGCTGCATCTATCCCATGCTTCATCATCAAGATTTTTCTTTAACACTTTTGTGCTTACAGGATCTACAAGTGCTCAAACTCTCATCCAAAGAAAAGTTAAGGAGAGATCTTACTATCATCTCATCAAAAAGACAAACTACTTCAAACTCCTTGGTTACTACAAAACGGATCTCCAAATCTAAAGGTTTTTATCTCTTTGATTTGTTTTTTAAATAGTGCATTTGTTTTAAAAGTTCATATTTCTAAATCTTGCACTTTTGTTGGCTAAGTAGATCAAAGATTCACACTTTGATCTACTTTTGGGTCTAGATCTATTTTCATAAAGCCTAAATTATTAAGATCTAGGATCTACTTTCGATTTCAAACTTGTAGATCCACTTTCTTTTCTACTTTTTTCCAACTTTGCTTATTTTCCACTTTTCTTCCTTCTTGGCTTGCAATCCTCATAGGTCCATTTCCACTTGTTTATCTTTGATTTTCTCATCAGGAAGAGTGCCAAAAAACATTTAGGAAAGTGCCCAAAACACTTAGTTTTTCTTCCCTAAAATTTTCATTTTTAATTTGCATTGGAAAGCGTGCCCTTTTTTGGTCATTTAGTCCACTGTTTTCTGCTATTTTCCATGATTTTACAATTCTGGAAATTAGCTTAAAACAGTAAAAATTTTACCAAAAACTTTTTTACAATTTTTTTTCAAATTTTCAATTTTTTCTTGATTTCCGTGTCCATCTAAGCTTGCTGTTTTTTCACTGTTTTCTGCTGATTTTCAGTTCTGGAAATTAGCCTAAAACTGTAAAAAAATTTCAATTTTTTTAAATTTTTTTTTTTCAATTTTTTCTAAGTTTTTCTCAAAAAAGTGCCATTTTTTGCCTATTTTTGACTGTTGTTTTTTACTGATTTTTATTTAATTACAGATCTGGAATTTGGATTGAAAATAAAAAAAATTCTCCAAATATTTTTTTCCTGAATTTTTTTCTAAAAATTTCTCGAAAAGCTTGCAAAATTTCATTGAAAAGAGTGCCTTTTCCAATCATTTTCAAGTGCTGACTTTGTTACTTAAATTCACCGTTTTTTGTCACTTTTCTCTTTTTTTGGCATTCCTCTCTTAGATCCATTCATCTTTTTACCTTTTGATCTTTTTACTTGAGTTTGACTTTGTTTGACCATCTTTGGTCTTTTGCATCTTCTCTTTGAGTTTTTGCCTCTTTCACATCATAAGTCAAGTCTTGGTTTATTCTAATAGTTTAACTAGCCTTTGTTGAGAGTTCTTGTCCACAGGTGAACAAGAAGACAAAACCACAAGGAAAAAGCCCAAAGGCTAGCAAACAAACCAAACAAGCAAAACCATCTTTTGATAAGTTATAAAAAACAAAAAAGATTGTAAAAAGTTGAATAAAAGCAGTGGGATAACGACTCCCACACCCCTACTTCCCCCATTTGGGGGAAGCTTGTATTGCCCATTGTCTACATTTCGCATTGTCTTTGCTTTATACCTGCAAGTAGATTAGTCTTTCATTGCTAGATTAGCTTCATGTTTTATAAATTGCTAGATTAGTTTTCATGCTTTGATATGCTCTAGATTAGTCAATATCATTTTGCTAGTCTTGTTTCCATACTTAGTAATTTTTATATAAACTGTTGAAAATCATAAATCTCTTGAATCTCACTCAACAGTGGATCAAGAGTGCTCTCTGTCGGAGAGTTGCTTTTGCTTTGTTTTTGACTAACTCCCTTGCTTTCCCGAGTACGATCTTTGACTTGAAAGAGACTCTTGGGTAGTTTAGATTTTACTTTCTGTTATTTATTTTCGTGCATCATAAATCTCTTGAATCTCGCCATAAGGCAGATCAAGAGTGCTCTCCATCGGAGAGTTTCTACAAAGGTTCTCGTTTTCAAAACATTTCCCTAAAATTGGAATTTATCATTTCTATGCTGCGTATGCTCTACCCTACCTTGGGATACATAGAAATAGTATAGACTATTTAATTTCTCACATTTAATCCAATTTTAACCATAATAAAATTTACACCCCCATAACCAACGAAAATCCGACGTTGATCGCAATACTCGAAAGTGGGCAAATTTTGCCTGGGACACTGGATAATGTACTTTGACCTTGGGGGCACCGTTAGACTACATCCTTGTTTGGTGTAGTGTTGAACACGCTTTCAGGGCTTGGGCATCCAACATGTTTTTGTACGGAGCCACTTAGAGTATTTTCCAGACATATCTCTTGTACCTTGCGTATATATTGGAGATTTTCCTTAGCCATAATAATCAAGATCATTATAAAATTTACAATAAAATTTACCAAGAACAATTGCAAAACAATTCTCAAGCACACTTGAACTCTTGTATCAAGCAACCCAAGCACTCAAGACATTTGACTCCATAAGGCACTCGTCCTTGACATCATTTATTTGCTTATTATCTATCTGAAGCATTTGTCTTGTTTTCCATATTCATATATTATATTGTGGATGTCTTATGTTTAATTTATCAAGTGGTTGTGCATCTTAATCTTTTGCAAGTGTATCTTTGGATTATATAAATTGTTATTGTAAATAAAAAAACTCCTAAACAACACCCATCCGCATCATACCATCCAAAAACATTTAAAACACAAGAGCCTTAGTAACTCTTTGTAGGGTCTACCCCCCTTGGCTTCGTTAGGAGTTAGCCTAAACGGAGGAGTCGGGATCAGGTGACAGCACCTAACTTTTTGCTTGCCCCCAAGGCCACACCTTTCCCACTTGGGAAACAACTTTCGAAATATTTTTGTTGACGGTGTGCATTACGGCGGGCAACACCTTCTAGGGCAACTTATCAGCCAATAACCATATCAGAAAATGTACTTTTACAACAGTAAAATCAACCCCTTCTATCTGTTAGATTTTCACAATTTAATTCAATATGATCTACTATCTTATTTGAGAGAATAATGTGCACAACAATTCAAACACAAGAGACAAGAGACACAAAGAGTTTCATCGGGGAAACCATAAAGGAGAAAACCCCGCAACTTCCTCAGAGATAGAATGAGCAACAATACAAAACCCCAAAATTAGAAATGGTCTCTAGCAACTTCTCTCTTCTTCACTTGTGCGAACTCCTCCTCTCTCTCACTAATGCGCAAATGAGTGAGTGAATGAATGACCAAATAGAGAGGAGCACCCTCTCTATTTATACTTTACCTTTCACTTAGTCTTAACCCCAAACAGGTCGGCCCCTAAGTGTAACTGACTGGGCCGACTTCTCTAGGAGAGTCTAATAACCCATGATGACTCAACTCCGGGGTCTAATGCCCCGCCATATAATGGAGGGTTAACCTCACTAATTTTACATGACTCAAGTACAATTATGACTCTCCCGATGGGAGGAATAAACATTTCCGTTGGAGGTACAATAATAAAATACAAATACAATATAAAATATACAAGTGAATATCTTTTGAAGTTACAATTACATTAACACTCCCTCTCAACTAGGAAAGTATTCTCTTGACACAGTCATCAACACAAGTCTTCGTCATTGGATCATCATCGTCACTGCTGCTGCTATCTCGACCATCAATCTCCAATCTACTCGTCATAGGAAGTTCTACAGAGCCAGCCCTTTTTCATGTTGGATGTAGGCATAGCCTCCATGTAGGTCTTCATCATCTCTACGAGCAAGCCATCAAGTAGGTACATCTCAGGACTTATTATATGCCTTTTCAAAATCTGCAAGATCTCCCAGGACTGATTATATGCCTCTGCAAAACCTGAAGGAGCATCCTAGGACTGATTATATGCCTCTGCAAAACCTGTGTACCCTATTGTCACCTCATCATCTTCAGATCATCTCATCGTCTTCAGATCATCTCATCGTCACACGGAGCACAGCCCAAATGCACATCACAATGTCTCCAGTATGGGAGGACTTTCCTACCACCATACGAGACCCAGTCTATCAACATGTGAGGACTTTCCTACCAGCATGTGAGACACAACACTTACATCAACCGACATGGGAGGACTTTCCTATTACCATTCGGGAAAGGCTCCGACACTTATGTCAACGGCCATGGGAGGACTTTCCTACCACCATGTCGGATTGGCCCCAACCCTTACATCTACACCATGGGAGGACTTTCCTACCACCATGTGAGAATGGCTCAGCCCTTACATCTACACCATAGGAGGATTTTCCTACCACTATGTGAGAATGGCCCATGTGCATCTGCGCCTTCCGGACTCATCACTTCCCCTTGGAAGGAACCTCGATCTGAAGTACACCAAGCTTCTCTCTGAAGTACTCGAACTTCACTCTGGCTAGCGGCTTGTTCAACACATCGGCTATCTGCTAGTCTCTCGCAACATACTGGAGCTTCACTGCTCCTCTCTGCACCATATCCCTGATATAGTGATACTTGATCTCGATGTGCTTCGACTTGTCATGGAAGACTGGGTTCTTAGACAACTTTACACAACTCTGGTTGTCGCAATATATACAAGTCGCATCCAACTGGAGATCAAACAAATCAGACAGTAGCTTCCTCAGCCATACTGCCTCACAACTAGCCGAACAAGCTGCGACATACTCTGCTTCGGCTGTACTCTTTGCTATGCAGGACTGCTTCCTGCTAAACCAAGAGATCACACCTGATCCCATACTGCAGCAGCACCCCGAAGTGCTATTCCTATTAATGGCACTGCCTGCCCACTCCAAATCAACATAACCCTCCAGGTTAATCTTCTGATTCACATCATACTTGAGCCCATAATCCACCGTACCCTTCAGGTACCTCAGAATATGCTTTGCAGCAATCAAGTGAACATGTCTCGGATCCGTCAAGAATTGGCTCAATGTGTTCACAGCAAAGCAAATATCTGGTCTCGTATTTGTCAGGTGCATCAAGGATCCAATCATCTAACGATTCATCGTGGCATCGACCGACTCTGATGAAGAATTACTCAATAGCTTTAGGTTCGATGCCATAGGTGTGGTCATGGCCTTGCAGTCCATCATCCCGAACCTCTTCAGGATCTCTACTGCATACTTCCCTTGTCCAAGGAAGATTCCATCCGCACTCTGCCACACCTCCATGCCTAGAAAATAGTGCATCATACCCAAGTCCATCTCGAACTTGGCAACAAGCTTCCTCTTCGTTTCAGCAATCAACCCATCCTCACCTGTCACAAATAGGTCATCTACATAAAGTAGGAGTATCACTGGGTTTCCTTCCTCAACCTTGTAGTAAAGGTTGGAATCCGCTTTACTCTTGGTAAAGTCCAAACTAGTCAGGAAGCTATCAATCCTGTCGCACCACGTTCTCGGTGCCTGTTTTAATCCATACAAGGCTTTCTTCAATTTGCACACATGAGTCTCCCTGTCATGTGTCTCAAATCTGAGTGGTTGCTCCACATACAATTCCTCCTCTACTACACCATTCAAGAACACTGTCTTGACATCCATCTGGTGTACTTTCCACTTCATCACTGCAGCCAGAGCAAGTACTGATCTGCTGGAAGTGTATCTGGATATAGGTGCAATTGTTTCCTCATAGTCTATCCCTTCCTTCTGGGAGAAGCCACGTGCCACAAATCTTGCCTTGTGTTTCTCTATGCTGCCATCTGCAGCATGCTTGATCTTGTAGATACATTTGGAAGTCACAACAGACTTCCCTACTGGTCTCAGGACCACATCCCAGACATCATTCTTCATGATCGACTGGTACTCCTCGATCATGGCATCCTTCCATTCTTTCTTCTCAGCTGCTACCTCATAGTTGGAATGTTCTTTGTCAATGATGTCACACAGCAGGGCTACATAGCTGGAGTATGCCCTCGGTCTCTTGCTTTCTTTGTGCATTCCTTTTGGAGCGCCATATCTCTCTGCATCTTGAATTGCCTCTTCTACCCATGCTGGTGTCCTCTTGTGAGAATTCTTCTCACGTGGTGGATCTACAGGTTCATGTGGGTCTTCCATCTTGCGTTCTCCATGATCTTCTGGATTTACTTCATTCATTGTTGTATCTCGGATCCTGGGAGCTTCTGGTTCTTCGATGTCTTTGTTGAAATATTGTAACTTCAAAGTATTCTATTTGTATTTATTCGAAGATGTTTTATTCCTCCGTCGGGATTCCATTATTATATTTGATTATGTAAAGTTATTGAGGTAAATCCTCTCTTGTAAGTCGGGGCAATAGATCCCCTTGAGTCATTTTGTAATGGGATGTTTAAGTCCCTTAGAGAGGTCGGCCTAGTCAGCATTGGGTTAATTAGTTAGTGGCCGACCTAGCTGGGTAAAATGTCAAGTGAGAGATAAAGTATAAATAGAGGTGTTGTGTCTCTCATTTGAACACACACTCACTTGTGAATTGCGCATAGGAGAGAGAGAGAGATATCTGCAAAGGAGAAGGAGCCCTTGCTTTGGGGATTTTGTATTTGCACTTTTGATCATCTATATTGAGGGAGTTTTGCTGGGTTTTCTACCCCATGAGGGTTTCCCAGGATAAATTTGTGTCTATCTTGTGATTGTGTTTCTTTCAGTGATCCTTATTATGCTCTTGTTGTGATTTTTATGCTAAACTTAACAGTCTTCAACATGTAGCTTTTTGATGTATGTTGAGTCTTCGTCGCTTGTTCTTCGAAACAAGTCTCTCTTGTAGGTGATGGTATATGATCTTTCCTACAAGTCAAGTTGAATTGCATGATTAGAAACATCTCATAGTTTTCAGAACAAATTCTTACGCATAAAGACATAGGTCATACATCATGCAATTATCTTAGCAAATGCTTCAATACAACACTTATCCATATCCCGTAACTTTCTAAATGCCTTCCATCTCTACCAGAACATTGTTAAGAGTGTGCACTACTCCCAACATGTCAGCAAAGAGGTTTCAATCTAGATAAGTAGCAATGGAGTGTTGTACAGTACCATAGGCCACTTACCTATTACTTGCATATTAGTAGTATCTTGTTCATTAATGCAACTTTTCTAACATGCATAATATACATCCTAAATCTAGGAACATAAGTATGTACATGACTGAATAACATCATTTAAGTAATCATATATACAACAAATGACAATTCAAATACTTATCTTTGTTTGGTTGTTGGGTGGACTCCCTCTCAATCTTTGCTTCCTTGCAGGAACTACTGGAGTGTGCTCCCTCTTGATCTTTGCTTCCTTGCAGGAACTACTGGAGTCTCTGATAGTGTGCACCTTAACCAATGCTGCAAATGGATGAGAGGTTCTTCCATAGATTATTGGTCTTTATTTGTTTTCCAGTGTCCAACTCCGCAGAAGCTTCTTCTACTCCTTTCATGTAATATTGAAAGTCATCTCTAGCTTCACCTTATGAGGTGGAACCTTCTAAA
Source organism: Larix kaempferi (assembly GCA_027924585.1). NCBI lineage: Eukaryota > Viridiplantae > Streptophyta > Pinopsida > Pinales > Pinaceae > Larix > Larix kaempferi. Next base: position 5,557,397 of record BSBM01000034.1, read on the forward strand.
TAAACCCTTCTAGCTGGTTACCTTCATTACAATACATATTCTTCATCACTTGAAGAATCTTCACCGTCTTCTCTGGTTCTCTTCCTTGGAGGTTCATCATCCTCTGTAGTGTGAGCATGATGTCTTTTCTTGTTGTTCTTCTTCTTGTGGGAGCTGTTTTTGTTCCTGGGACAATCTCTAGAATAGTGTCCCTTCTCATCACAAGTATAACATCGAATGTGAGAAAGATCTCTCCTGGATCCTCCAAGGTTCTCCCTCTGATTCTGGTGGTGTTGTTTACCCTTCTTGTGATGAGGATGCTCCCTCTTGTTGTTGTACTTCCTGGTGTGTGTTGTGAGAGCCTGGTCTTCATTATCTTTTCTTCTCGAGATGCAATTCGAGCTTCTTCCTGTGATGGAGGAATCCCATGACCTAGGAAGACCATTCAAGGTGGTCATCACTATCTCTCCATTCTCTATATCTTCTCCCACAACTTCAAGTTGTTCTTTTATCCGAGAAACCCTTGGAATGTAGGATTGCATGGTCTCTGCACATTGTATCTTGACATTCTTCAATTGGTTCCTCAATGTCATCTTCCTATTTATATTCCTCCCTTCAAATAAGGTGGTCAAGGCATCAAACATCTCTTTAGGTGTCTTCAGAGATGACACATGTAGTATGAGATGGTCCTTGATAGAATCTGCAATGATTCTCTTAGCCTTAACCAGGTTCTTCTTGTGTAGGGCTTTAGCCTCATCTCCCTTTGGAACTGGAACCTCTTCATTCACATAGGTGTCCAATTCATTCTCTTCAAGGATTAGTGTAATCCTATACTTCCATGCTCGGAAGTTACCAGCCCCTTCAAGCTTATCCTCAATATTGGTGTGCAGAGACATATTTAATGAGAACCTCAAATGGAAATACAAAATATTTATATCTTACCAATCTGAGATGCTCGGGCTAGATTTTGAGCTTGTTGACCTAGGGTTTGTCAAAGAAACCCTAATTTTCCAAAGTTGGAATTTGGAACTTTTGGTTGGATAGATAGATGTGCCTCCTCAAGGCAAGTTGTCCAATGTACTCACTTCCCTAAATTTGTGAACATAAACCCAAAGTATCTGATGCCCTAGTTTTCCTCCGGCAGCAATGACGTGCCGAAAAATGAAAATTCTCGGAATTGAATTCTGCTTTCATGGGAAGATTCTCCTAGATGAGGCGAGTATGTTGGTGCACTTGGATTTTGAAATTTCCAAAAATTGACCCCTCAAAAGTGACTTGCAAATTTCGGACCTGCAGTTTTTGGTCCTTTCTGGTTTTCTGGTCCAAAGTCAAATTAGGGTTTGACTTTCCCGGAGTTTCACCCAACCAAAAAGTTCGATCTTGGTCTCTAAATTTCGATTTTGAGGAGGAGAACAATCCTATGCTGGAAGCACTCCAAAATTCCACTTCTGTGAAAAGCCCTAATTTCCTGCAGCAGTGACAGGCCAAAAAATGAAAATGCTCAGAATCCAATTCTAGTTCGACAGAAAGATGTGCCTTCCTTAACCTAGCCTCCTTTTGCTGATGATTTGTGGAGAGAAACCCAAAAAATTAAGAAGCCCTAGCTTCTACAACTACACAGTGTCTTCTTCTCAGGTCAACTCTGATACCATGTTAGATTTTCACAATTTAATTCAATATGATCTAGGATCTTATCTGAGAGAATAACATGCACATGAATTCAAACAAAAGAGACAAGAGACACAAAGAGTTTCATTGGGGAAACCATAAAGGAGAAAACCCCGTAACTTCCTCAAAGATAGAATGAGCAACAATACAAAACCCCAAAAGTAGAAATGGTGTCCAACAACTTCTCTCTTCTTCACTTGTGCGAACTCCTCCTCTCTCTCACTAATGTGCAAATGAGTGAGTGAATGAATGACCAAATAGAGAGGAGCACCCTCTCTATTTATACTTTACGTTTCACTTAGCCTTAACCCCAAACAGGTCGGCCCCTAAGTGTAACTGACTGGGCAGACTTCTCTAGTAGAGTCTAATAACCCATGATGACTCAACTCTGGGGTTTAATGCCCCGTCATACAATGGAGGGTTAGCCTCACTGACTTTACATGACTCAAGTACAATTATGACTCCCGATCGGAGGAATAAACATCTCTGTCGGAGGTACAATAATAAAATACAATACATTATAAAATATACAAGTGAATATCTTCCGAAGTTACAATTACATTAACACTATCCTTCATTAGATGTTAATACACTTAACAATTTGCGTCTTTACTTATGTTAAATTGGCAAGACATAAATGGCTGTAAATAACAATGCATAAAGAACATATATAGTTGAAATTCAAATTTGAAAATTGCACAAGATATGGATGGTTGAAAATTTCATATATAAGCTCAAGATGAAGTACACGTACATACCATAGCCTTCTCTCAAGGCTAGTATAGAAAACTCCAACCATCTAAAAATCCCTAGCTAAGGTAAATCATAAAATCCTAGCTCAATCAAGAAGATACAAGAGCAAGAATCCCTCCAACACAACCTCCAAGGCAAGACCTCCTCCTCCTCTCTTCCTTGCTTCTCTACATAGCGGTCTTCTACTTTCCCTCAGCCTCATCTCAATTTGTTGTTCATAATGATTTAGATGGTGACCAATACCTGGATTTGTATTCTAGCATCACCCAATACCAGAGCCCATCATGTCCCTCCCCACGATCTCTCTGAGGTCATGTTCTATGTTCAGGAGATTGCTCTAGCTTTAGTGGGGCTTCATCGGTTATCAGAAGATGTTTTGGGACCTTTTACATAGTATGGAAGATACCTCTTGCAACTTGGAGAATCCCATGAGCTTTTAGTTCTTAATGGCCTTCCTTGCTTCCCGAAAACTCCCATTCTTTACTTGTGACCCTTATGATGGAGGTGCGAGTTGTGTTGGACTATGTCCTTTCTAGTCAAGAGTTACCCCCCTTTATCCATCACCTCTTGGTAATTCCCATTCCTTTAGTTGCATGCTCTTCTTTCCTTTTCCCTTTTGATAGACACCCATCCACTCTCGACCCCTCCCCCTTCGGGCCCACCTCAGACGACTATCCTCTTTGCCGAGGGGGATCTTGGATAGTCGTCCTCTCTTTCTTTCATAAATGGTTGAATGGATGTTTATTGGTGGATCCTTCTCTGTTTCACTAGGTTGTGTTCCACTAAGCTTTTGGATATGACATGATTCTAGGACCGGTTCAGGAGTTTTCTCTTGGCCAATAACATCGAAAAATTCCTCTACTTGGCATCTAACAGAAGGCACCTTCATTAACTCAGTGACAGGGATATTACACATTATCTTGCTTAACTCTTTCTTCATATCAATCTTAAGATCATAATCATCCATAGCAAGATCCTCTTCTTCCTTATTATCTTCATCAATCCTTTTATGTTTATCAAGGAAAGAAGGTTGGGGAGTACTTCCTCGTTTATAAATCTGATACTTGGGTTGCTCTTTAGGTTTTGGGAGCTCTATGGCACAACATGAGGAACTAGGTTCTTCAACTATGTCTTCTTCTTGCTCCCAAGGCTCTTCTTCTAACAGAATTCTTCCAAAGTCTTCATCATAAGACGAGTCATTTATAAAGTTGATGTTTTCTGGTTGGTCATCATGGTCAATGGTGTCAGAGGGTTCTTCTTCTTTTTCATCACACCAATTGACTTCCTTCTTCTCAGAGTTTTCTGGATACTCAGGTCGTCGCCTATCCCTATCCCCATCAGGCCTCCTATTATTATTCCAGTAAGGTTTAGGGCCATAAGGATTTCTATGTCTCTCAGGGTCATTGAAACTTGCCACATTCTTTGTCAGGACAATTAATTGCTTCATCATTTCTTGCATGACGTCTAAAGTGTCCTTTGATTCCTTTGGCACACTCACAGGTTCCTTTGGTTTTCGAGGTCTAGGGTCAAATTTGGAAGTGGATGGGGTAAATTGATCGAAAGAGTTTTGTTTCCCCATGGATGCTACATTTTGTTCAGCCATCTTAGCATTTAATTGAGCGGTCTTTAAGTCATTTGGGTTTTTATCCTTTAGCTGATAACCAACCCATCCCTCAAAGGCATTCAAGTAGTGAATAACAACTGCTTGGTCTTTTGGTCTAATTTCTTCGGGGATAACAGCTACAGTCTTGTCGAATCTTATGTTAAACTCATGGACTGTTTCATTTTCTCTTTTCTTAATGTAAAAAAGTTGATATAAGAGAAATTTCCCATCTAACTTTCGGGACCACTTGCTATTTAGCTTGTTGACAAAGTTGTCATACCCATCAATGGATGAGGCAGGCAGTCTGTCAAACCACTTCCTAACATCTCCTTCTAAAGATGCTAGGAGACCCCTCATGAACACATCTTCTTCATATGCTCCATATGCTTCCATGTGTTCCCATACTTTATCAATATGGTCTTCAATTGATATAGCAGATACTCCATCAAATCGGGGAACCTTTTCAAAATACTTTTCAGGCATGTCATGGGGTGCACCCTGGATTTGGGAAAAGTCTAAAGGAGATGGTTTTGCCTTTCTTCCAAAAATCCTAGGATTCTGTGGAGGAGGAACATTCTGGTTTCCAGAGTTTGTTCCAGCCATCGGATTCGGTAAGTTTGTGTTTAAGCTTGAACTAGGAGATGAGGGAGGAACCAAATTAATCAAAGGGGATCCTGAAGCTCTGTTTGGAGAATCGTTAACCAATTTCCAAAAGAAGTTAGATGATTGTGCTTTGGGATCTCTTTTACGATATGTAATTGGGGTTCCTTCAACTTGATCCAAGTTTGCTTTTCTTCTCGTGTTATAAGGATGTGAATGAGCTCGCTCCTCAGCGGAGTCACGGTTGGGAGTCGCCAGGTAGATTTAAACTCTTCTACCAAGATATGTGTCATTGTATATGCAGGAGAGTGAATAATAACTACTAGTTCGTCCAAGGTAAGCCCTATGCCTTTCAATACCCAAAATGTTAGGCAAGAAGAACGGGAGGGCTTTAAGAAAAGTATGTCGAACCAAGGTAAGCTATTGCCTCCCCGGCAACGGTGCCAAAATGTTATCACCTAAACTGCAGCTACCCCTATGGATGTGTCCACTCATGGATGGCAATAGGGAAGGGCAACTCAAAAGGTGCAACCACGATCACCTCGACCTCCAATAGATGGTTGTCACGCCAGTTGAGGCAACCTTCACTTTATGTTATCTAGCCCAGACAACAAAGGGGGAGACCCGATCTACTCCCGACAGGAGAGATCAAAACCAAGACACCAAATCAAGTTAATTCTAAGTGAAGTAAGGTGTATGGTTTATCCTAGACCTTAGGATGAAGTCACAAGACAAGTGAGGGGTTTAATGAGTATAGCTTTGGTTCATTATTGATGTGAGAGTGACTTATGATTTGTGAAATAGGATCCAGGATTAAAGTACTAGTTCAATGTGAGAAAATCCACCGCCTTGGGAACCGTGTCCAATGCAGGGTAGTTTAAGGGTTGAATTGGGGCTAACTAGTACAAGTGGCAAGCTTGATCATGATACATGATGACATCAAAGGGTTTAGTTCACCACACAAAGGTCAAACCACAAGTAATCCAACAATCTAGGAAAGTCGAATTGACTTGGAGAGAAACCAGTGCCTTGGGAATTGGGATAATGGAGTCAAAGTAAGGTTAACTTGTGGTTAAGGACTCCTATTGCACGAGACAAGTGGGCAATTAAAGTCTTGATGGATGAATAGGTCTAGATCTAGGTTTGACCTAAGTGGACCACAATCCCTTAAAACAAAGAATGCTATCCCCAAGGCAAGATTTGATGAAGTGACACACTAGACTTAGGTTTTGAATAATGCCCGTTCCAAATCCACAAAAATCCTAAGTACCCACGTCCTAGAAGTGGACCAACTCCCCTCTCCAAGGTGGCGCGACTTTACCTAAGGAGGCTAAAAAGGGTGATAAATGGATTAAGGCAAGTCCAATGGCATCCAAACTTTAGATCCAAGTAGTTTAAGCAAGTGAGAGTATGGATCTATAATTTCATGGCAATCCAATGGCTAGATCTTACTAGATCTGAGTTTGAAGATACCAAGTGGTCCAAAATGGGGATTAAATCCCTTGAAATGTGGAATAGGGTCCACAGGGTAGAAATCAGAAAAGTGATAATCTGGGGATAGGTTATTGGATGTGTAGATCATGAAACAAGCGGGATCTCAACTACCCATCAACTAGATCTAGGTCAACTCACCCTCACCAAGAAGTGCGCCCTTGCTTGGAGAAGCTAGGTTGGATTGGGAAGAGGGTCAAATGGAAGCCAATCCTCACCAAACTATAGATCCGGGATGCCGTGGATGCTATAGAGGTGGGTTTTCAATATTATACCCAACAACCCACTAGATCTAAGTAGATCTGAGAAAATGTAACAATGAGGGTTTGAAGAAATAAGGGTTTTATCAATTTATGAGCTATGCCAATGGATTGGATCAAGATAAGAAAAACAAACCTGTGGATCTTACCTGGGTAACCTTGTAGATGCCTTGATGATGATGATCTATGCAAACCCGATCAATTTGAGAAGCTTTGAGGTAGTTTTCTATGCAATCGATTTAGTCCAAGAAGCCAATGCGCCCTCTCTCCTGCACAACAAACGTCAACAATATTAGATTTGATGCAATCAAGATATAAGACTAATGCCACAAGAGAAGTAACAGAAAGATAACATAGATCACAATGATACTAATGATAACCCCCTGATACAAGCAAATGCCAAGAAAGTCGATTTGAAGAAGCCTTGCAAAATCGCCCTTGTTGAAGTCGCCCTCCTGTAGACAAGACAATGATTTCCAAAAAAGATAGATCTTACCACAAATTCCAAATGCTAGGGTTGCAATAGACTTTCCAATCAGCATCTAAGAACACCAGATGCAAAGGAGACCACAAGAATTTCCACAAGAAAGTTTTTCTATACCAATAATCCAAGAGCCAAAGACCCCTTACAATGAGAAGCTCTCTCCTTCAAATAGGAAGGAGAGGCATCAAAATCCTAACCACTTTTTGAATGAGTGGCTAAGATTAAAAGATACAAATGTCTAATCAATGGTTGAGATGAGCTCAACAATAAAATACATGGATCACTAATAAAATATAATATAAGTGGACAAAATCGCCCTAGAAGAGGGGAATCCCACCAAATCATGATGACAAAATATAATAGGAAGCTTATTGTGGGTCCAAGGGGTAATTTTAGCCACCCTTGGTTAATCCCCATAGCACAATAATAATAAAATGGTCATCAATATACCAAATCGTGCCTCTATGGTCAAATCGTAGGCCTCAAAAGACCTCAGAAATCATCAGAAAGTGCCTTAAGTGATGGATGCGGGCCCCGATGAAGCTGAAACTGCTGGAGGAGGTGCGAAAGACATCAATCCATCATCATTGATCATCCCATGCCAAGACATTGCCTCAGTAGCCCAAATCGAATTCATCAATAGCCATTTCTACCAATCCTGAAATGCCTCTGGAAGCGTTAAACTACCCCAAACTGCCTCTTGGAGTGCCTGCGCTGTCAAGGTGAGGGCACCCGTGTGTCCGGGAGGGGGGTAATATGGTAAAAACAAGTGGCTGGACCACCCCCTCCAAGCACAGCGCCCTAGGTCAACCGGATAAAAACCACATCTGCTTTGACAGTGTCTCCGACAGACCAAAACTGCACTGGGATAGCCTACTGAGGCTCAATCATCACTGTAAGTGCCCGGAACTGAAAACAAACTGTCTCATTAGACTCAGAAGGTCCAAATCCATCCAAGATGTGTACTCATACACCATATGAGTCTCTGCATGATCAAAATATATATCCAATATACCGGAACAGGTCAAATAATAATAATTTGTAAATGATCAAATACTGCTGTAAACCATGAATCACCATCATAACCTTGTAGCGGCTGCATAGAATCATCATATACATGTACATAGACCATATATCATCAATCCATATCATCACAAGGTCCAACCATCTCATGTCCTATGGTTGTCCTTGGTCAAACTAGGTTTGACCAAGTCAACATGACCAAATATAACTCAGACCATCATTAGAAGCTGCTGCAAAGTGTCAAAGGTTAATGCATGCTCTACAACTTATTCAAATAACAATTATAACACAAAGTAATCATTACTGGCGATCTAAATCCAAATATATAATGTCATTAATTATTATTATTACTCAGACTAGACTTTCAAGATCATACTCACTTCATAGTTGTGATCAATTTGCTAGTGAAGGGTGAAGGCTAAAATAACTGGCTAGGCTAAGGGATGACTTGACTGACTTAACTTTGTGACACTTTGGCAAAGAGAAAGGGAATACACACCATAGTATAAAGTAATCATTACTGGCGATCTAAATCCAAATATATAATGTCATTAATTATTATTATTACTCAGACTAGACTTTCAAGATCATACTCACTTCATAGTTGTGATCAATTTGCTAGTGAAGGGTGAAGGCTAAAATAACTGGCTAGGCTAAGGGATGACTTGACTGACTTAACTTTGTGACACTTTGGCAAAGAGAAAGGGAATACACACCATAGTATATACTAAATGAGCAACAACACAGGGAATGGCGATGTCTCACAAATGGATGAGTTGTTCAAAGAGGGTTTATTCACCTTTAACAGATGCGCACAATCCATAATACAAATGAGTCCAGCAATAATTTAGATATAGCATTTAAGTTCCATTGCTTTTTGGGCCTGAAGTTTCCATAGCCTTGTTCTATGTGTGTTTATAAACACATTGCATAGATTTATATTTATTTAGGCTTTCTGCTGCAGGTGTGTTTTTAAGGCACTTGTTTACCTGAGCACTTCTAGGTGTGTCACGGACAGCTTGTTTACCTAGGTATTTACATTTCCAAAAGATATAACATTTTATTTTCATGGCCATTTTCATTTGGCATGGCTTTCATTCATGTGTGTTTAGAAACACATTGCATGAATGGGCTTTTCATACAAGATATAGCATTTAATTTTTTCCATATTTTGTATTCATGGTAGCACTAAAAGTTTCGGGATTAGCCAACACAACTTTAGTGACTAGGGGGAATTCATAAGGAACTCCAACTCACCATAGGTAAGTTTTGTCACCAACTCAGAGCTGAGACACAATAAATAGGGAAGCTCATCCAGTACAGAGGCTACAGTGGGGAAAAGATCATCCATGTCACTAGTCAAGTAGCAAGTTAGGGTGATAAACTAAAAGGTAGGCAATGGATGGATGAAGACAATGAATAATGGAGCCAACACTAGCAAGCCAAGGTATGGTGGAATGATCACCTCTATTCTCCCTAAGGAGGGTAAAACCAATGAGTATGAATAGTGAACTTCTAAGTCTGAGTAGGGACAATATAATATATATAATATGATCAACCAGGTCCACATATCTATATGATCGCCAGATCATGACACTAGGTGCTAAGACATGCTATAAGAATAAATATAAAAGCAATAAAACCATAACACAATGATATACTTGCTGAGTCATATACCTGAATGTTCGTCACTTGTACCATCATTTGTCCTTTGATACCGCTGCTGTAACTCTGGGCACTACTGACTGCTCTGTACCAATGGTATAATGGCTATGTCGGTCATCTCTCTGAGTGTCCTGAGACTTAGTCATGGCATGGGGAATACAACTGCAGTCCAAAATCTGATAGTGATCCAATATCGATGCTCATCTCAGCATCTCCAATGTAAGGGAACTGGCTGAATAGTGTACTGGCATCAGAAAAATAATGTATGGTAGCCCGACTACTATATATGTGATAACAGGACTGTCACTTGGCTGTTTTGTTCAACCATGTGGTCTGTACTGGCTTTTTGGAACCTTGGTTACATCATATTATTCACTCGATCCACAAATCGGGACGTAGTGGAGACCCCAATACCTATAGAATGATCATGGTTGGTCACACTTTCTCAAAACTCTATGCTACAGTCCTCCACTTGCAACTTTTTGAGGAGCTTGAGCGGAGACATCTTAGAGCTAGATGGATTTAGATCCGCACACTAGACCATTGACCACATTCTATTGCTTTGGGCCATCATCAAGGAGGCACAACATCGCTCTTGAAAGTTTATTGTTGCTTTGTAGACTTTCAAAAAGCTTTTGACTCCGTTCCCCAAGAGGCGTTGTTTCAGAGGCTCAAAGAGTTTGGCATTTTCGAGACCCTTTTGATTGCCATCGTGCGATTATATGAGTTAGTTTTTGGTCATCTCTCCACAACACACATGGTATCTGATTTCATCAAGAGCACCATTGGAGTCCAACAAGGATGTCCCTTATCACCTACATTATTTGGGATCTACATTGATGAGATGGAGTCTTTCCTACAAGAGCACATTCAAGAAGGAGACGAGTTCCTTCTTCACCAGGTCTTGATCTCCATCCTGCTCTTTGTTGATGATGTGGTACTTTTGGCCTCATCTGCGGAGGGGTTGCATACGGGCTTCGCTAACTTGGTGAAGGGGCGGGACTGGTACTTGTACTTGGCCTATTGCTCCTTGAAGTCCATTGCCTTGGCTAACCCCTCAGGGTGCACGCAATGTTGTTATGCGGGGGTCTTAGATCTATTGGATTCTGTCGGCATCACAATGGATTGACTTCCTCCGTTTTGTACTCCCTGGACGCACCTGGTCGTCTTTTACCTACCAGGCATGAATTGAACTAGATCACTCGAGAGGATATCTTTAGGTAGTTTGTGTAAGTCACTTGGATCAACCCTCAAGGTGGGTTATGTCCAAAGATGGCCTTTTATGCAGAGCACTTCATGGATCTGAGGGATGGTCTCATTGTTCAACCCCATTACACACTCCATCATTGGGCACATGCTCTTCGTATTCCTTTAGGCTAGTTTAGAGTGGGTTCTCATCATCTCTGGGTGGGAGATAGATCACTAGACCAACCAATCAGACAAGATATGCCAAGTTTTGCACCTTTGAGAGGTTGAGACCAAGGAGCACTTCATTTTTTGTTGTCCTGTTTACTAAGAGATTCGAGCATGATACATTGCTTTTTTAGGGAGCTTTTCCCTAGGGAGCTCCAAACTCTAACCAGTTTCTTTAGGTATCCTAACTAGAGATGCTTGGCCCTTTACTTGTAGGAGGCCTTCTAGCTTCGCTCCCTCATCCTCCAGTCATGATCACATTTTGGACCAGCCTCACCTCAGCGGGTCATTTCTTTTTGGTGCTCCCTTCTTCTAAGGGCGCCAAGACAGACAAATGACATACTTGTTTTCGACTCCAGATTAGTTTGGATGCGGATGACCATCTCCACCTTTGCCAGACCTTAGTGGCATAAACAGTCTCGACCCCATACCAACAACCTAACGATTTCTTCCAAGTCACAACAGCAAGACCCCCACCTCAGGCAACAACGAATTACCTAGTCTAGCTCCTCTTCCACCTTGTCCTCTAGGCAAAGCTATATTTTGAGTTTCCTTCATTTGGCCTCGGATGTTACGAAAGATTGTTCCAACGAACCATGATAGAGTTACGCCTCTTGTATCACAAATATTAGATCCATTTTCTTTGTACATTTCTTCCTAGATTGGCTCTCCATCTTTGGAGTTCACCTTATGGTTTTTAGGTTAGATTCATCCTTTTCTTTATGCATCTTGCTTTTATAGGAGCTTCCTTAGCACTCCCACTTTGTATTGACATCATGGTACCAAACAATCCCATTGACTTACTTTTGTGGTCATTTGTTGGACATTAAAAAAATGATCTTATCTATCTTCTTCTTCACCAATCCACCCTAGGGTTTTATCAAAAAACCCTAATTTCCAATCTCCAAGGATTAAACCCTAACCATAGAACTCCAAGATGCTCCAAGAAACTCTAAGAAGACCGAGAAACCCTAATGCCTCAAGAGAAGTGAATACCTAAGAGAGAGAAGGAAGAGTAATCATCACCAACATCTCCTCTACAAGAGAAAACCCTAGTCACAAAAGCCAACTCCAAATGAAGATGTCTCCCCTAGACTTCATAACTCCACGTAGGGTTCATGAGGAAAACCTAGCAACTTCTCCCAAGAAACAAATTACAATGAAATGAGTACAAAAAATGATATGAATGGAAAGACTCTCTCCTTCCTCTTTATATGAGTGGTATGGGAGGCCAATGGAAAGACTCTCTCCTTCCTCTTCTCTTTGCTTGGAGATGCTACTTCTTGGTCGAGTTGGTGTTTTGGGATGGAGAAGACTCACTTCTCCTTGTTGGATGATCATGCTTGATGGTTTATGGTTTGGTGCTCCTCTTACATTGTGTGCCTTTGATTGATGGATCACCCTCTTGATACATATTTGATGGTTATGTTATTTTGTATGGTGTTGCATTTGTATACTTGTTCATGTAGGGAGTACTAGACTTTGTTCACGTATGATGGTTCTAGCCCCCTAAGGGGTTGGATATTGTTGATATGAGTAGTGGCTTCATATTATTCTTGGAGCATCCTAGTTATTGTGCATGATGGTGGTATGATATGATATCTAGTTGCTGATTGGAAAATAATTCAGCTATAAAACAACACCTTTATGTTAGATTAATGAGTGGCGAATCAAAATCTCCAAGACTAGTTTCCACATTATAATTTCCAGCAAACACTTTAATGTTAAATTCATCAAATAAGTTCCTTTTACCTTAGGTACACAATTAAATGACAAAGTTATCAAACTAGATTTTTCATCTAAGTAGGTTGAAGATATCAGATAGTCCTTTCTACTTTATAGCCTACTTCAAAGTAGTTGATGGTGACAAACTGGTTCATTCATTTTGCAATGTCTCCCGACTCCATTAGCCCTTAGATTGACAGGTTCTGGTCACATCATCCCATTTCCTCGTTCCCTTCTTCTTCCTTCCTTTCTTTCCCATATCCCTCTCCTTTCATATACTACAACTACTTTGTTATTTCAAGGCTTACTCTTCATTTTCACCTTGAGCCCCCACTCCATAGCCTTGATGATCCTACCTTAGGGAAACCCCCCTTGTGTTGGAGAAGAGCCAACCTAAGGGGTTGGATATTGTTGATATGAGTAGTGGCTTCATATTATTCTTGGAGCATCCTAGTTATTGTGCATGATGGTGGTATGATATGATATCTAGTTGCTGATTGGAAAATAATTCAGCTATAAAACTACACCTTTATGTTAGATTGATGAGTGGCGAATCAAAATCTCCAAGACTAGTTTCCACATTATAATTTCCAGCAAACACTTTAATGTTAAATTCATCAAATAAGTTCCTTTTACCTTAGGTACACAATTAAATGATGAAGTTATCAAACTAGATTTTTCATCTAAGTAGGTTGAAGATATCAGATAGTCCTTTCTACTTTATAGCCTACTTCAAAGTAGTTGATGGTGACAAACTGGTTCATTCATTTTGCAATGTCTCCCGACTCCATTAGCCCTTAGATTGACAGGTTCTGGTCACATCATCCCATTTCCTTGTTCCCTTCTTCTTCCTTCCTTTCTTTCCCATATCCCTCTCCTTTCATATACTGCAACTACTTTGTTCTATCAAGGCTTACTCTTCATTTTCACCTCGAGCCCCCACTCCATAGCCTTGATGATCCTACCTTAGGGAAACCCCCCTTGTGTTGGAGAAGAGCCAACCTAAAGTGTGGGGAAGAGCTGCTGAGGCGACAGCAGGCAGCCTTCTCTAGTTACACTCGGGACTTTACACTTTGTGGGTGCTAGATTTTGTTGTAACAGGGCGTTCTCCTAGCAAGTGCTTCCTCCATGGGGCCCCAGTGAAGGGCATCCACCAAACTGTCAAGAGATCTCCAACACCTAAGGGTAGAACACCAATCCAACACCATCTTGAGGTCAAGCAACCACTGAGCAAGCTATCTCTTTGTGCATATCCATCATGGGCCAATCCATGTCTCATGTCACAATCCATCTCGGAACATCCAGGGGCTGAACATACACCATGTACCCTAAATCTCATGAAGTATCCTGAAACATGGTGTAAACACTTTAGGAGACAGGAGATGTAGGCGCTTTGACTTTCTTCTTAGGGAGCGGCCTTTTGCTCATATTGAAGAAGGTTGAGCAATATATAATATATATAGTTCATACTTCATACTTCATGTCTGTAAATTTCTTGTACTTCTGATGTTTGCAGCCTCAAACCATAATCTTTCTTCACAATGTTAAGAACAATGGGAGCATTCTCTGATTTTTGATGTTGATTTGCAAACAATTGTCACTTTGAAGCTGTGCACAACGAATAGAGTTATCTGTAACCATGGGTGGTAATGTGGATTAAATGACCTACTTTTGCGTAGCAACATGCAAATATAATGAATTTATTGTTCAATTGTTGCTTTAATTGCTGGAATATAGGTCTATTATTTGTACAATAGAAGACTCTTACATTATTATTAAATGGGAGTGATATGTTAATATTCCATATCATTCTAGATTTAGTCTTATTGTTGACAAGGATACAATTACAAATATTTAGCTACAGTGTACACATCTAACTTTAAAGGTGCTTTGCATTCTGTGGCACTCCTTAATAGGGCACCATAGGCTATCAATGCAGCATTAGGGAAAAAAATATGATAACAGTAATACGAATGGAATGAGTTTGAATATGACAAGGACTTGTTCTTGAGGGACGAAACACAAGTACAAGAGAGCAAATAGGTTATAGCATTAGCCATGGATGTATGCCTACTTATTCACTAGAGTTATGTGACGATAAAGCACAATATTGTCTGTATGGTGGTCTGTTTGTTAGTGTTTACTGCCTCTTTGTCACATGCAAATGTATAAAAAAACTTATGAAATAGAATAAGAAAATTCCTTTTTCTAACTGAATATTTAAAAGCATTCTGCAAAGTAAATCTGAAAATTACATGTTCTTCTGAATTATTTGTACTAATATTAATCATGTCTATCCTTACAGGAGTCTCCTGTAAACTATAGAGCCTTTCTAGTGCTTTGTGAGATACATGTTAGAATCTCTGAAGGATTTTTTGCAGTTTAAAAATTTCATTTAGTGAGAGTTGTTAAGCAAGCTTAAGAGCCAATCGTCTCAGAAAATGGGTTTTAATCCTTTCACTTTTTTACACCTTACATTCTCACTTATGTTGGCCACTTACATGTTTACTAAATCCAACAGAAAGTGGGTACCTTGCTGAAGACCCTGGTTTAACCATTTGGATAAGGATCCATAGCCATGACTACCAGGTTCAATGTTGTTCTGTACCCTATCATATTTGGCTACACATGTTAACCTCACATGCTGAGGAAGCGCAATTTGTATATTAGACTTAATCAATAGCTGGTTTAAGAATGTGCCAATATTGGCATATTTGGTGCAGTTTAGGATGCCTAGTAACGATACTGCTAACTATGAACATGTATAGCATTTGTCTTCAAATCTTCAGACCTATTCACATTCTTGACATTATATTATGATGTTCAGTCCATTGTAAAGTTGATTTACTTCGGCTTATGGCACATTGGGCTTATAATTAGATTTTTTTTTTTTTTTTGGCAACCAAGGGCCATTTCTAATGGACCCTATATTTTCAAATAAGTTATATTAAATAATTTCTGATGGATTAAACTAGAATAGGTAACTGTAAAATCCTTAAAGTAGATCGTGAGGCATTTTAAGGATTGCAAAGAAAAAAATGGATTTTATTTCAAATTTTACTGACCAACTTTGGGAAATTTCTGGATAGAATCCTGTGTCAAATGCATGGTTACTCAGATAAACCTTATCTTAAATTAACAAGCAGCAGGGACTTGCCCTAAGTCCTGGATATTTTTAACAGCTTCTGTTATTTGTTGGTAATGTCTCTTCAATGGAAGCATGGCATTTGGTAAATATTAAGGAAAATTATAACAAAATATTGGTTTTAACAGTCATTCTTGACACCGAGGATATTATATTCTTCCTAAGAAGCTGTTCTGTTCAGGTCTTAGCAACATCTGGCACGCCAAATAATGCTGGTCTCCCAAGCCATTCTACTCTGGAAGCTCCTTTGACAATTAACATCCCTAGCAACACTAAAATTTCAGATGTCGAGCTGAACAATCAGCAATCAACAATTTCAACACAAGGAATGAATATTACTGTACCAGTTTCCATCCAAAAGCAACCTACAGTATCTTCCTCCGAAGGTATTGATGGAAATGTGTCAGCTAATTCTGCTCAGCCAGTGAGAAAGAAGAGAAAATTATGGACTACAGAGGAGGACAAGGAACTAATTGCTGCTGTCCAGAAGTGTGGGGAAGGGAACTGGTCAAGTATTCTAAAAGGAGCATTCAAGCATGATCGAACAGCTTCTCAGTTGTCACAGGTTATACACTTTCTGGTTATATATTATAAATAGCTTTTTCTCTTAGCTTGAGGAATACGAATTTTATCTGCTTGTCCTGTTTAGTTCTTCTAGATTTATTTACAAATATTGTGCAATGAATCAGATTCAAGCTTATTTAGGAAGTTTGATTCCCTTTATTTACCTGATATTTTTCAAGGAATTTTCTTAACAGTGGTTTTTGACAAGTTTGTTTTCCTTTCTTTTCCCACAAATATGCTAAAAACTAAAGCCAATAACAGGTGAGCCACTATATGATGTGGCAGACAGAGTGAGGAATGACAGTTTCTTGAAGTTATTCAGGTAGTATCATAACTCAAAGAAATCTTCATGTTAGACTTGGTCTTTTACCTCATGTAATGCCAACTTTTGAAAGGTAGAGACAGCACTTACAACTCCTTCCAAAACAAACTTACAGTGCAAGTTACAAAAAGATCAAATAACCAAACTTCGTATGCGATACCATGGGCCAACATGATGGCTTAAAATGAGTGAGTTGCAATATCTGAGTAGCACTGTCTTCCAGTGAATGTTTCCTTTAACCGATGAAGATAATTTATGCTGAAGTGTTTCCCAACACTGACGGGGGAAGGAATATTCCCAAAAGATGTGCTTAGGGTTTCAAGTTTTCTGCAATAAAGACTCTTGTAATCTGTGAGTCTACTTTTGGCAAGTCTGGATTTCATAGGCAACCCTTGGTATATCACTATTAAAGGTGCATTCTTGAGTTACTTGAATGGATCTCCGACACTTGCAGACCTCTTTGAACAACAAAGACCAACCAAATCCTTTTTTCAAAATCTGATACAATCAGTCCACTCACACTCAGCAGACATATATGTATAATTTTTTCTTTTTTTTTTAATCCAAGGAAAAAATCATAACTTTATATTCCAGGAAGAAAAAAGTTACATTCAAAAAATGCTGGAGCACTGCTACCATAGAATCTTATGGTCCAGCACATGCCTATCCACTTTCATCCAGATCAAACTTGATCTTATATATATAAGAATGGCCTAAATTACATCCAAATTTAAGGAAAGTTTTCAGATAAACAGAACTATTTATAGGTCCTCAGGTAAATCAGAGCAATTAACAGTCCATAATAAAACAATCAAGAAAAAAGGGTAGAATTATCCTAGGGAAACAGATGTCCCCTCCATCCAGAGTCTGAAAGTGCTCTTAACCCACTCTATAACCAACTTCAAATCCCCAAAGACTTGGAGCTTTCCCACATTCTTCTTCATAGCCAGTTTTAAAAGGAGTTTTAGCGCATGTAGCTCTTCCCAGTTGTTGCTGCCCATTCCCAAGTTTTCCTTAAATGAGAAACTGCAGTTAGAAGAGAGAAACAGAATGCCTCCAGTGAAGAAATTTGATAAAAAAATCACAAAAACTTTTATTGGACTTTTATCAAACACTTTGACTGCAATCTTGGCTTATGGCTTATCTGAGTTATTATTCATGTAACCCTTTGTTGATGTAATTGTAACTTTGGAAGATATTCACTTGTATTTTATATTGTTATTATTATTGTTTTTTATTTGTACCTCCGACGGAGATGTTTATTCCTCCGGTTGGAGATGTCATTATTACATTTGGTCATGTAAAGTCATTGAGGTAAATCCTCCATTGTAAGTTGGGGCATTAGATCCGCCTAGAGTCAGTGGTATTAGGGTTATTGAGTCCCCTAGAGAAGTCGGCCCAGCCAGTTTAGTTGGGGCTGACCTAGCAAGTGAAAAAGGTCAAGTGAAAGTAAAGTATAAATAGAGAGCAAGGCTCTCTCATTTGAACACACACTCACACACTCAAGTTCGCATAAGTGAGAGAGAGAGAACAAGTTCACATAGGAGAAAGAGAGAGGAGCTGCAAAAGACCATCTTTGTTTTGGGGTTTTACTTTTGTGATAATGTATTGGTGACAATTCTATCTCTGAGGAAGTTGCGAGGTTTTCTCCTTTATGGTTTCCCCGAGGAAAATCTTTGTGTCTCTTGTGTTATGCTGTGCATGTTATTCTTTCAGTTAAGATCCTAGATAATATTGATTAAAAGTAGAAAAACTAACATGGTATCAGAGCTAACCTGAAAAGAAGACATTGTGGAGTTGCGGAAGCTAGGGCTTCTAAGTTTTGGGTCTTCTCTCCACAGATCATCAAGAAAAGGAGGCTAGGCTAACTCGCCCTAGGAGGGCGCATCTTTCTGTCGAAGCAGAATTTGATTATGAGAATTTTCATTTTTTGGCCCGTCACTGCTGCCGGAGGAAAACTAGGGCATCAACATTTTTGGGTTTCTGTTCTCAAATTTGGGGAAGTGAGTACATTGGACAACTCGCCTTGAGGAGGGGCATCTATTTGTCCAATCAGAAGTGCCAAATTCCAAGTTTGGAAAATTAGGGTTTCTCTGACAAATCCTAGTCCATCCAACTCCAGAACCAGTTTGGGCATCTGAAAGTGGTAAGACCTAAAAGATTTTCTATTTCCATTTGAAGTTCTCATTAAAGATGTCTCACCACACCAAGCATAGAAGTATAGGATTGCCCTTGTCCTTGAAGAGAATGAATTGGACAAGTATGTAAATGAAGAAGTTCTAGCACCAGAGGGAGATGAGGCTAAAGCCTTACATAAGAAGAACTTGGTAAAGGCCAAGAGAATCATTGCAGATTCCATTAAGGATCATCTCATCCCACATGTGTCATCTTTGAAGACACCTAAGGAGATGTTTGATGCTTTGAAAAAGCTATTTGAAGGGAAGAACATAAATCGGAAGATGACCTTGAGGAACGAGTTGAAGAATGTGAAGATTCAAAATGCAGAGACCATGTGGTCCTACTTTACAAGGGTCTCTCAAATCAAGGGGCAACTTGAATCTGTTGGATAAAAGGTAGAAGAAGGAGAGATTGTGATGACCACTTTGAATGGTCTCCCAAGATCATGGGACTCATTCATTCAAGGGATATGTGCCAGGAAGAAGCTAATCACATTCAGTAGGCTATGGGAAGAGTGCTCACAAGAAGAAGCTTGACTTGTGGTTCGAGAAGAGAAGATGGGAGCAAATGATGACCAAGCTCTCACAATTGACACTAGAAGGAATAATAACAAGAGGGAGCACCATCATCACAGTAAGAGGGAGAAACACCACCACTAAAGTCAGAGGGAGAACTTTAGAAGATCTAGGAGAGATCTATCTAACATTAGATGCTACGCTTGTGATGAGAAGGGACACTACTCCAGAAATTGTCCCAAAAATAGAGGATCCAACAAGAAGAACAACAAGAAAGACACCATGCTCACACCGTAGAAGATGATGAACCTCCAAGGAAGAGAGCCAGAGAAGAAAGTGATGAATCTTCAAGTGATGAAGAGTATGTTCTGATCTCAGCACTCACTGGCACTGTGACACATGGAAGTAATGATTGGCTTGTAGATAGTGGGGCTTCTAAGCATATGACAGGATATAAAGAATCCTTCATAAATCTATCTGAGCATGAGTCACCTCACAAGGTGAAACTTGGGGATGATTACCAATACCCCATAAAAGAAAGTGGAGAAGCTTCATAGAAGCTAGACTCTGGCAAGTCTCTGAAGATGAAGGATGTCTTATATGTTCTAGGACTCAAGAAGAATCTTTTTTCCATATCAACACTAGATGCTAAAGGTACGAGGGTTGCATTTGTTGATGGCCAAGTCCTAATGTGGCCAAAGGGAAAGACTATAGATGATGCAATTGTAATTGGAGAGCAAGAGGGAGGTTTGTACAAATTGAAGGGCCAACCTGAACAAGCCATGGTCCATGACTCCATGGAGCCAAGTGAATTATGGCATAGAAGGCTTGCACATGTGCACTATAGAGCACTACCCATTGCAAGCAAAGCAGTTGAAGGACTCCAGAAATCCAGTCGAAGCATGAAGGGGTTTGCAAAGGATGTGCGAAGGGAAAGAACGTGAAGAAGACATTTCCAAGTAGCGAAAGTAATATTGGAGATTATCCACTCCGATGTATGCGGTCCCATGTCTTCCAGTTCATTGAGTGGGTATGTATATTATGTTTCATTTATTGATGACTTTTCCTATAAAACTTGGATATACTTTTTGAAAAGTAAAGATGAGGTATTCAACAATTTCAAGGAATTCAAAGCCTTGATCGAGAACCACACTGAGAAAAGGATCATGACATTTCGATCAGATAATGGCGGAGAATTCTCCTCGAAAGATTTCAAGAACCTATGCAGAGAACCTGGGATTAAGAGGGAGTTGACCACTCCATACAATCCACAACAGAATGGCGTTGCAGAAAGGAAGAATAGAAAAATAATGGAAGCAGTAAGAGCAATGCTTCATGACCAGGATCTTCCGATGTATTTATGGGCAGAAGCTGCGAGGACAACGGTGTATGTACAGAACCGTACTCATCGAGTACTAGACAACAAGACCCCAAAAGAAGTGTTCTACGGTGAGAAACCAAAAGTCAGCCATCTCAGTATATTTGGTTGCCTAGCGTACATACACATTCCGAAGGAGAAGAGGACGAAGCTAGATCCTTCAGGAAAGAAGGGTATATTCGTAGGATACAGTGAAAACTCGAAGGCGTACCAAATATATTTCCCAGGATTCAAGAAGATCGATATCAGCAGAGACGTGACATTTGACGAAGACTCAACCTACAACAAATCCAGAAAGTTACGTCTTGAAGACACTAAAGAACTAGAAGTTCTCAGGATCAGAGATGCAGTAATGGAAGAAGCGATTCCAGAAGATAATGAAGATCGCGAGATGGAAGAACGACAAGAACCTGTAGATCCACTTCGTGAGAAGAACTCCCACCAGAGGAAACCGACATGGGTACGAGAGGCAATACAAGATGCAGAGAGGTATGACGCTCCAGAGGGGATGCACAGAGAAAGCAAGAGACCTAGGCCATACTCTAGCTATCTAGCCCTGTTGCGCGACATCATTGACAAAGAACCTTCCAACTATGAGGAAGCAGCAGAGAAGAAAGAATGGAAGGATGCCTATTAAGATTATATGCTACCATAGACTAGATTGCAAATTCATTATTATTCAATACATTATTCACAATAGCAGCATAATCATGATCTCTGAAAGATACACAATCACAAAGCACAAAACAATATACCCTGGGAAACCCTCAAGGGGAAGAAAACCCAGCAAGAACTTCCTCAATATAGATGATCAAGTACAATGCCCCAAAAATATGTCTCACAAATAAGAGAGACAAAAAGACCAAACTCTGGACTCAAGCCACTCCTCCTTCGCAGATATCTCTCTCTCTCCACTAATGCGAATTGCACAAGTGAGTGAATGAATAAATGAAGGAGTCTCTCCTTCTATTTATACATTACTTTTGACCTAACCTTTAACTCAGCTAGGTCGGCCCTAGTAATCCTAACTGGGCCGAATTCTCTAGAGAGACTCAATTACCACTTATATTACATTTACTTGGGTGCTAACGACCCAACTTACAATGGAGGGTTAACCTCATGACCTTTACATGACCAAATGTAATAATGACATCCCCAACAAAGGTAAAACATCCCCGACAGAGTTACAATAATAAAGTACAAGTAGAATATACTTCGAAGTTACTTTAAATTAACACCCCCCCCTTATCAAGAAGGGTATTCTACTGACAACAATATCTACATGTGTAACTCTACACAACATCATCGGAGAAAGGAGGGCATCATCATCAACATTGATACATCTATAAATCATTGGAAGTTCTTCAACATCTCATCTTCAGCACTGGAGCATCCTCATCTTCAACACTGGAACATCAACATCTTCAGCACTGGAGCATCTTCATCTTCAGCACTGGAACATCACCTGCAGCACTGGAGCATCCTCATCTTCAGTACTGGAACATCATCTACAGCACTGGAGCATCCTGGCACCTCATCTTCTGCAACACTGGAGCATCCTCATCTACAATACTAGAATATCATCAGGAGCATCACCTGCAGTACACATATGATCCTTCCTTTCAGAACTAGGGATCATGGACAATCCTTCCTTTCGGAACCAGGGATTTAGTCCAACACTAGATCAACATTTAAGACTATCCTTCCTTTCAGAATTCGGGATCTCTGTCTAGGGATGATCAATCCTTACCACAATCATTTAAGACTATCTCAGTCTAGGGATGATTAGACCTAACACAATCATTTAAGACTATCTCAGTCTAGGGATGATCGAACTCAACACAATCACTTAAGACTATCTCTGTCTAGGGATGATCGGACCCAACGCAATCATTTAAGACATCTTTGTCTAGGGACGATAGATCCCAACACAATTATTTAAGACATCTTTGTCTAGGGACAATCGAACCCAACACAATTATTTAAGACATCTCTGTGTAGGGACAATCGAACCCAACACAATTATTTAAGACATCTCTATCTAGGGACAATTGAACCCAACACAATTATTTAAGACATCTCTGTGTAGGGACAATCGAACCCAACACAATTATTTAAGACATCTCTATCTAGGGACAATTGAACCCAACACAATTATTTAAGACATCTCTGTGTAGGGACAATCGAACCCAACACAATTATTTAAGACATCTCTTG
The DNA here is from genome assembly GCA_027924585.1 of Larix kaempferi. NCBI lineage: Eukaryota > Viridiplantae > Streptophyta > Pinopsida > Pinales > Pinaceae > Larix > Larix kaempferi. Next base: position 5,580,380 of record BSBM01000034.1, read on the forward strand.
TCTAGGGACAATCGAACCCTCCACAATTCGGGGTCAACATTTAAGACAATCTCTGTCTAGGGATGATCAATCCCACTGCACCACAGTATCATCAGCACTACTCCCCCTTTCGAGGGAAGTCCTTTCGGACTATACCAAGCTTGTCACGGAAGTGCTCAAACTTCACTCGAGACAGAGGCTTAGTCAACTTGCTCATCCGTGCTCACGTACTGGAGCTTTATAGCCCCCCTCTGCACCATATCACGAATGAAGAAATACCGTATTTCTATGTGTTTTGACCTCTCATGGAACACAGGGTTCTCTGTTATTTTTTTTATACAACTCTAGTTATCACATAGAATCACTGTGGTATCCAACTCCAGATCAAACAGACCTGATAACGACTTTCGAAGCCATATGGCTTCACAACTCGCAGAACAAACTGCACTATACTCTACCTCTGCAGTGCTAAGAGCCACATTGGATTGCTTCCTGCTTAGCCATGAGATCATGGCTGACCCTAGACTGTAAAATCCACTTGAAGTGCTCTTCCTGTCCGAGACACTTCCAACCCAATCGAAATCTGTATAACCATACAGTCTGAACTCATGGTCTCGAGTATAATTGAGACCATAGTCTATTGTACCTTTTAGGTACCTCATCACATGATTTGCAACTACAATGTGTACCCGTCTAGGCTCAACCAGATACTGACTCAAGGTGTTCACAGCAAAGCATATATCTAGCCTCGTATTCGTCAGATACATCAGCGATCCAATAATCTGTCTGTATAGAGTCACATCCACTAATTCTGACGAAGTATCAGAGAATAACTTCAAGTTGGTATCCATGGGCATGTCCATGGCTTTGCACTCCAACATATCAAATATTTTCAAGATTTCCACTACATACTTCCCTTGGTTAAGGAAGATTCTCTCTGGGCTCTACCATACCTCGAGAACTAGAAAATAATGCATTAAGCCAAGGTCTTTCATCTCGAATTCTGCAACGAGCTTCTCTTTGCACTCTGAGATTCTCTTCTCATTACCTGTCAGGAACAAGTCATCCACATATAGCAATAATATGACTGGTTCATCATCCATAACCTTGAAGTAAAGGTTAGGATCAGCTTTACTGTTAGTAAAGCCCAAGCTTGTTAGAAAACTGTCAATCCTTCCATACCAAGCTCTTGGAGATTGCTTTAACCCATACAGAGCCTTCTTCAATTTGCAGACATGCGTCTCTTTGTTTTCAACCTCAAAACCTTGTGGCTGTTCTATGTACACTTCCTCCTCAATAAGACCATTCAGGAAAGTTGTTTTCACATCCATCTGGTGTAACTTCCACTTCATTGTGGCTGCCAGTGCCATGATGGTTCTAATTGAAGTGTACCTTGCTACAGGAGCAAATGTTTCCTCATAATTGATTCCTTCCTTTTGAGAGAATCCTCGAGCCACAAACCTAGCTTTGTATTTCTCAATACTTCCATCCGCAACATGTTTTATCTTGTATATCCATTTGGAAGATAGCACACTTTTACCTTCTGGTTTGGGAACTATGTCCCATACATCATTCTTCATTATTGATTGGTATTCTTCCGTCATAGCTTCTACCCATTCTTTCTTTTGAATGGCCTCTTCGAAGCAGGTAGGTTCTTTATCTACAAGATCACACATCAAAGCCACATAACTGGAAAATGGCTTTGGTCTCTTGCTTTCTCTTGTGGAGCCTTTTGGAGCTCCATACTTCTCAGTATCTTGAATAATTTCACGAGCCCAAGCTGATTTTCTCTTGCGAGAAATATAGTCATGGATGGAGGTTCTTGGGGCTCCAACATATCATGATCTTCCAAGGTCTCATCATCGTGAGAGGGTGCAACCTCTGCAACTCTAGGAGGTACATCTTCTTCATATACTTCGATCACACCATGAGTCTGGCTATCTCGTCATAGTCGACTTCCTCTACTTGATTTCACAAGTCTTGTTTATATTTGAACCATTGTCACTTGTTCTACGGAACAAGTCTCATCATTCTTCATTTGTAGGTGATCGTTGTACGATACTTCCTACAAGTCAAATTCAATAGCATGGTTAGAAACATCTCATAGTTTCCAAAAACATATGCATAAAGCATAAGTCACATTGTCATAATGCTATCAATAACACAACATTTATTCATACCCCACATTCATATGGTAACTTTCTAGATGCCTTTCATCTCTACTAGGACATTATTAAGAGTGTGCACTTCTCCCAATATGTCAACAAAGAGGTTTTACTCTAGATAAGTAGCAATGGAATGTTGTATAGCACCATAGGCTACTTAGCCATCACATGCATATCAATGCAAACATGCATAACACACATCCTAAATAAATGTGTACACAACTGAACACTATCATTTAAACGATTTGATAGAAATGACAATTCAAATACTTATCTTTGTTTGTTTGGTAGGATCTCTTTTGATCCTAGTCTCCTTGCAGGGATTATTGAAATGTCTGATGGTGAGCTCTACTTCATCATCAGAGTACCTGAACCAATCTTATACGTTGCTTTTCCTATTCTCCTAGTGAAGCTTTCTGAGGGGAGTCTTTTTCTTCAAGATTGGAGAGAGTGCTTTGAAGCACCACTATTACAAGACATATTCTTCGATGTCTTCCTTTAGTAACTTCTTGGGAGGTTCTTCTTCTTCATCTTTGGCAAAATGAGCATGATGTCTTTTATTGCTCTTCTTCTTGTAATCTTCTTTTCTGTCTTTTCTTTCTAGACAATATTTCGCAAGTTGTCGCATCTTATCATAACGGAAACATAGAAAAGAAGAGTAGTCTCTTCGCTTGTAGTTTTCCTTCTTATACTTTTGAAACTTCTTTGGAGGATGGAACTCCTTATGATTTTCCTTTTTGAAATGAGGTTTTCCTTTTCCTCTCTTTGTATGGGTAGCTAGAGCTTGATCATCATCCCTGAGTAGTGCTTTTCGATTTGCTACGCTAGCTTCCTCCTGGACACATTCTTCCCATATAACTTCGAATAGTAGACTTTCCTTTCTTGCACACATGGTCTGGATAAAGGAGTCCCAAGGTCTAGTAAGGCCATTGAGAGCAGTCATTACCAACTCATCTTCGTCAAGGGTGTCTCCAATAGCTTCTAGTTGTTCCTTGAATTAGGAAACCCTTGTAAAGTATTCTTGAATGGATTCTCCCTGGCTCATCTTTGTGTTCTTGAGTTGAGCTCTCAAATTCATCTTCCGATTTATGATTTTCCCTTCATACATTCTGGTTAGGGCATCAAACATCTCTTTTGGAGTCTTCTTAGAGGAATCAAGTGATCTTTAATGGAGTCTGCTATGATCCTCATAGCCCTAATCATATCCTTCTTCTGCTTCTCCTTAGCTTCAACTTCTTCGGGTTCAGGTACAACTTCTTTAACAAACTTGGTAAGGTCATTCTCTTCTAGAATATGACCAATCCTATGCCTTCCAACTTGTCATCAAGCTTGGTGCTTGGTGCCATCGCAACCCGGGGAGCAGAAAATAATAAAAAATCAAAATTTCTCAAAATGAAAAACTAAACTCACCAAAAGATGCGCTTGACTGAGGCGAGTATGTTGGTGTACTTGGATTTTGAAAATTCCAAAATTCACCCTTCAAAATTGACTTACGAATTTCGGATCTGTAGTTTTCTGGCTTTTTCTGGTTTTCTGGTCCGAAGTCAAACTAGGGTTTGACTTTTTGGGAGTTTTACCCACTCAAAAATTTCGATCTTGGTACCAAAATTTCGCTCTTGGAGAGGCACACTTCCCTATGCCAATAACACTAAAAAATTCCACTTCTGTGAAAAGCCCTAATTTTTCACTTCCGGAGAGAGAGAGAGAGAGAGAGAGAGAGAGAGAGAGAGAATGAGAGAGAGAGAGAGAGAGAGAGAGAGTTTTACCTTGTGAAAGTTGCTCTTTTCAGGCTAGCTCTGATACCATGTTAAGATTAAATGCTACCATAGACTAGATTACAAATTCATTAGCATTCAATACATTATTCACAATAGCAGCATAATCAAGATCTCTGAAAGAAACACAATCACAAATTACAAAACAATATACCCTGGGAAACCCTCAAGGGGAAGAAAACCCAACAAGAACTTCCTCAATATAGATGATCAAGTACAATGCCCCAAAAATATGTCTCACAAATAAGAGAGACAAAAAGACCAAACTCTGGACTCAAGCCACTCCTTCTCCTTCGCAGATATCTCTCTCTCTCCACTAATGTGAATTGCACAAGTGAGTGAATGAATAAATGAAGGAGTCTCTCCTTCTATTTATACATTACTTTTGACCTAACCTTTAACTCAGCTAGGTCGGCCCCAATAATCCTAACTGGGCCGACTTCTCTAGAGGGACTCAATTACCACTTATATTACATTTACTTGGGTGCTAATGACCCGACTTACAATGGAGGGTTAACGTCATGACCTTTACATGACCAAATGTAATAATGACATCCCCGACGGAGGTAAAACATCCCCGACGGAGTTACAATAATAAAGTACAAGTAGAATATACTTTGAAGTTACATTAAATTAACAATGCCATGATCGAGGAGTACCAATCGATTATGAAGAATGATGTCTGGGAGGTAGTTCCGAGACCAGAAGATAAGTTTGTTTTGACTTCGAAGTGGATCTACAAGATCAAGCATGCTACAAATGGCAACATTGAGAAACGCAAGGCGAGGTTTGTGGCACGTGGCTTCTCCCAGAAGGAAGGCATAGATTATGAGGAGACATTTGCACTTGTAGCCAGATACACTTCCGTCATATCTGTATTTGCATTGGCTGCAGTAATGAAATGGAAGGTACACCAAATGGATGTCAAGACAACGTTCTTGAATGGTGTAGTAGAAGAGGAAGTGTACGTGGAGCAGCCACTCGGAGTTGAGACACATGACAGGCAGACTCATGTGTGTAAATTGAAGAAGGCCTTGTACAGATTGAAGCAGGCACCCATGACGTGGTATGTTAGGATGGATAGTTTTCTGATGAGCTTAGGATTTACCAAGAGTAAAGCAGATTCCAACCTTTACTACAAGGTTGAAGTGGGAAATCCAGTGATACTTCTACTCTATGTAGATGACCTATTTGTAATAGAGGAGGATGGGCTCATTGCAGATACGAAGAGGAAGCTTGCCGCAGAGTTCGAGATGAAGGACCTGGGTATGATGCATTATTTCTTAGGCATGGAGGTGTGGCAGAGTTCAGATGGAATCTTCCTTGGACAAGGGAAGTATGCAGTGGAGATTCTGAAGAGGTTTAGAATGATGGACTGCAAGGCTATGGCCACACCCATGGCATCGAACCCATGGCATCGAACTTGAAGCTACTATGTGATGCGTAATTAGAGTCAGTTGATGCCACGATGTATCGTCAGATTATAGGTTCATTGATGTACTTGACGAACACGAGATCAGACATATGCTTTGCTGTACAGTGTAAACACATTGAGCCAGTTCCCAACGGATCCAAGACATGTTCACTTGATTGTTGCAAAGCATATATTGAGGTACCTGAAGGGTACAGTTGATTATTGGCTCAAGTATGACGCGAATCAGAAGATTAACCTGCAGGGTTATGTTGATTCGGATTGGGTAGGCAGTGCCGTAGATAGGAAGAGCACTTCGAGATGCTGCTTCAGTATGGGATCCGATATGATCTTCTGGTTTAGCAGGAAGCAGTCGTGCGTGGCACTGAGTACAGCCGAAGCAGAGTATGTTGCAGCTTGTCGTTAGTTGTTAAAATACAAATGAATATCTTCCGAAGTTACAATTACATCAACAATAAAGTCATTGAGTTAAATCCTCCATCGTAAGTTGGGGCATTAGACCCCCCTAATGTCAGTTGTATTAGTGTTATTGAGTCCCCTTGCTGAAGATAGATGCACAATGCAGAAGTTTAGGGCCAAGCCCAAGGAAAAACCCTCACACTTCATGAGGGAAAACCCATAGAGAAATTTTATTATAGAACACTATGTCATTTACAGCAGAGATAACCAATAGACAATTTGAAAATACATTGGAAACTGTGCCAAGCAAAACATAAAATAAATGCCAACAATATGTTGCTATACGGCCCTCTAGTACGATTGTCCTCCACTGCAAAACTCGCCTTGAAAACTGTGCCACTGCTGCCCTCGAATTCTGTCTAAAACTCTGGAAAAACTACAGAAAGAACACCTCAAACTCTGCAAAAGACAGTCTTCAAATATGGGCGTAATAAATGCTGTGTACGGTCATAAGTACAATCCGTACAGTATGGATTTCCTCTTTTTCAGTGCTGGAACAGTCTTCTCTTCGATTTGTGTGCCTGAGGATGATTTCAAATCTCTTCTTCTGACTAAAAATGCCTTTCATTAGTGCTCCATCTCTCTCATGTGCGAGAGGCTTCTTCCTTCTCATGTATGAGTCTCTTTCTCTCTTCCTTGATCTCTTCATATCTTACAGTGTGTTATTTCTCATTCACTAGACTTGTATTTATGCTTTGTTTTCTCAAAAACCCTAACTCAAAAACCTAACTAACTTTCCATACAATGGTTAAGATGATTTTTGATCTAATGGCTTATATTTAATGCTCCTTTATTAATTATATCTCATAATTAATAATACATTAAATATTTTTGAGACAACTTAAAGTACATTATATTGAAGTACTTTATTAAAAAAGTCACTTTATAATTATAACAAGCCTAGTGAACACAACATTTTGTCCCCCCCCATGGTAAAGACAAAAACATGGGAAAATGTCATTCTTGATTACAATTTTCAAGACTCCCTCTTAATTAGGGAGTTCCCAACACTATCATCTTGACCACTGTCAAGAACTTCCACAACTCTGGAAGCTGATGTCGGAAGACAACTTGAAATCTTGGATCCTGCTCATCCTTTCTATGCTGGTTGAGTCTTCTGCCAGTGTTGCTCTCCTCATCTAAAGGTATCATCTGTGCATCTGCTTCATTTTCAGATTCAGATAGCCATCCAGCTGAACCTAGAAGTATCACCTCTCCATGCAGAAAATAAAGTTTATCTCTTCTATTCCCAAGTAGAATTGTGGTATCATCTGATTTCTCTATTCGGTAGAGAAACACATGCCGCTTCTTGATCAAAAGTCCATACCCATCATCCTCCAATGATGACACAGAAAGTCTGCTGACTTTCATACCTGGAACAAATAATATCCTGTCTACTTCAAGAATCTCTCCAAAACCTAGTTGGAATCTCATAGTTCCAACTCCTCTTATTTCTACTTGAGGACTTCCAATGCTCGTTTCAACAAAACATCCTGGGGCTATTTCTTCTATCCTCTGAAAAACTCCATATTTCCCAATCATATGGTAGTTGATCCACTATCCACTATCAACATGACATGTAAATCTACTGAGATGCCTACACTAGTCTGTACTGAAACTAAGGAAAATTCCTTTTCAAATTGGGAACCAAAATCTCCCATTTCTGCTGATGGTGCTCCCTCTTTTTCTTCATTCCCCTTCCTCTTGGGACATTGACTAGCATAATGGCCATATTTGTTGTAGTTAAAGCATTGAACCTTGCTGAGGCCTTTCTCCTTTTTCTTCCATTTTCCCTTGCCTTTAGTTGCAAGAGTAACATTGTCTTCACTACTCCGAGTGCTATTCTGGAATGTCCCCTCCCGAGACTCTTCTTGAACAAAGTCATCCCATAACCTTGTCCAATCTGGAAGTTTCTCTCTAGCAACTACTCCTTGCACAAATGTGTGCCACTTTGCAGTGAAACCATTAAGAGCATATATGACTAGCTCGTCATCTTCCACTTTCTCACCAGCAGCACCTAGTTCATCTCTAACTTGGATAATTTTTGTGAGATAAGTGGTTATTGTATCAACATTAATCATCTTTGTGTTCCTTAGTTTTTCTCTAAGAACCATCTTTCTATTCTGGTTCTTACTTTGATAAAGAGTACATAAAGCATTCCAAATCTCAAAAGCATGTGACTTACATGTGATGTGGGATATCACATGATCTTTAATGGAGTCCAAAAAGATTCTTTGTGCCTTGATATCTTTCTTCTCAAAGGCATTCTTCTAAGCAACATCTGAGGGAACTGTGATGGTGTTAAAAGCACTTACAATATCCCATAGCTGCAACTCTTTGAACAACACGGTTATGCGTTCTTTCCAAGGGCTGAAATTATCAGACCCATCCAGTATGTCTTCATACCTTAACCCTACTGAGGCCATGACTCTTGTACTGATAAACACATGCAAGGCCCTTCTGCTCTAGGTTCTACAAAAACAAACTGTCTTCAGCAACTGGGCTCTGATACCCTGAAGAAATTTGATAAAAAATCACAAAAAAATTTATTGGACTTTTATCAAACACTTTGAATGCAATCTTGGCGTATCGTTTATCTGAGTTATTATCAATGTTGTCAGACTCGGACTCGGCAAAGACTCGGCTGGCTTGGGACTTGGCCGACTCGGCGACTAAGATAAGACTCGGATAAGACTCAGAAAATACTCGGCAAATAGAAAAAAACTCAAAATATAGTAAATTTTGTGCACAAAATAATATACTAATGACATTTCTAATCCATATAAGTTATAAAACCCCATTGTATGTAGAAATTCATTGTATCATCTCATAAAATATGATAATACAACATTTGACGCTCCATATTTATATGCAAAATAGTGAACCGAAAGATGATTCCTTTAACAAATTGACATATAGTACCAAGTTCAACTACATAACTCAAAACATAAGTAGAAAATCAAAATGACAATGTCTTCAAGCTCAATCTCAAGTCTCATACATGACTACGAGAAGTAGAATGCCTAGAATAGGGCCTAGAGGAGCTAGTGCCAACACCGCTAGACCAAAGACACAATTGTGATGTAGGTGTGTTGGGTGTTCCCATTTCAAAAAATGGAAACACTAGAGGGATCCTCAGTCTCCTCATCAAGCCAACTCAAATCATCGTCGGGAGATTTATACAGAAAGTACTGGTGCATGTAACTAAAATTGCATAGAGTGCAATCCATATCTATCCCAAAATACATAAACAAAGAGGCTCTAAATCGCCTCTAGAGTCCAAAAAACTTCAAAACTTCATGCTATAACAAATATCTATATATCATCAAAACCATTGCCTTATATTAGGATCTTATTCGTCAATAGCGCACCATGTTCTCCCCACTTCTAGGTTTTAGCCCTTGCCTCTATCTTGAGTCTGAAAGTTGATCGTCCAAGGACATTAGTTGACACCCTACAATTTTGATGAAACCTCCTAATCCAAGCATTAAAAAAGGTAGAAAAAGCTTTGAGTGCCTAATAAGTAATTTTGCTTGAGTGAAGGGTACAGGTCATGACAAACGAGTTAAACAATTAACACCACCAACATCGAGGTACATAGAGGGGTTGATGTGCTTGATTAAATGCCAATCCCCTACCACCATACATGATAGAATCCAGTGGAAACATTGCAATCCTGAAAACCCTTAATATTGTTAAGTCTGTTGAATTTTGATGGGATCTAAAATTCTACTTTTTGCATATGAAGTCCGATGAGGTTGGAACCACTCTCAAACATCCTAAAACAATTAATGGTAATGTTAAAAATTTAAGTAAAATTTACTTAAGAATTTAACATTACCATCTCTAGCAAGTTTTCCTTTTACTTTAAGAATTTAACATTACCATCTCTAGTGAGTTTTAGAAAATGAAAGATAAGGAGAATACCACTTTTACTTTAAGAATTTAACATTACCATCTCTAGCGAGTTAGGCGAGTCTCTAGCGAGTTTAGTGAGTCTCTGGCGAGTTTGGCTGAGTCTGGCGAGTGGCGAGTTTGCTAGCCGAGTCTCTGTCGAGTACTTGTCTCGCAGCAGACTCGTGTAGACTCATTAGACTCGGCAAGTCTTTGGCGAGTTTGATAACACTGGTTATTATTCATGTAACCCTTTACAATGAATTTACTAACAACTGAAACATAAACACAATGCACTCAGTTCAATAATCTAGCTGAAGATAGATGAACAACGTAGAAGTTTAGGGGAAAGACCCTCACACTTCATGAGGGAAAACCTAGAGAGAAATTTTATTATAGAACACTATGTTATTTACAACAGAGATATCAACCATTAGACAATATGAAAATACATTGGAAATTGTGCCAAGCAAAATAGAAAATAAATACCAACAATATGCTGCTGTACGACCCTTTTGCAAGGAGGCAAGAATTGAGATGGAGTTGACTGTTTCATAAAACCCACAACAGAATGGGGTTACGGAGTGGAAGAATTGATCCATCATAGGTGTTGAAGAATGTAAGTTCGACATATATTCTTATTTGTATCATTTGTATTGTACTTCCTTAGGGAATTATTAATGTAATATTTGATCATGGAAAAGTCATTAAAAGAGTCAATGTAAACCCTAACAGTTAGGTCGGCCTAGAAGAATCTAGAAAAGAATATTTTATTGTTAACTGGACAAGTTGGCCCTGTTAGGAGAGTCAAGTCGGCCTTGTTAGTGAAAAAGGTCAAGTCACTGATTAGTATAAATAGGAGGCTCGCCCTCCTCATTTGGTCACCTCACTCATTCATAAAGTTCGCATGAGTAGAGAGATAGAGTCAAGAAGAGTAGCTGCTTTTGGAGACTTCTTGTTTTGTGTTATTGCATGAGGATTACTATTGTACTTTCTGACGAATCTATATTGAAGAAGTTTGTTGGGTTTTTCTGCCCCACGAGGGTTTTCCCAGGATAAATTATTGTGTACTATTGTCTATGCTGTGCTTGTTTATCTTTCAGTTATCCTTTATGTTACTTCTTTTAATAATCTAACATGGTATCGGAGCTAGCCTGAAAGAAAACATTGTGCAGTTGCTACTGCCAGAAGTGAAAACTAGGGTCTCTTTCTGGAAACTTTCCTCTACAGTTTGGTTGAAAAAGAGGGTCAAGGCAACTCGCCCTAGAAGGGCACAACTTTCTGTGGAAGCATAATTCATATCGGAGAACTTTCATTTTTGGGCCCACCACTATAGCTCGGAAAACTAGGGCATCAATTTTTTGGAAGTTTTGTCCATAGATTCGGAGAAAAAGTACCTTTTCCCAACTCGCCTTGGGGAGGAGCATCTTTTCCTCCACTCAATTTTTCATGATCCCGAAGTTGAAAAATTAGGGTTTCTCTGACAAACCCTAGGACCTCCTGAAACCAGATCTCAAAAAATCAGTACTTGGTTGGAGCATCTCATTTGGTAAGTTTCACTATCTCTATTTCCATTTGAGGTTCTCATTTATCAAGTTGATCAAGTTTTCATAAGCAACTTTTTCATTTGAGGTTGTAGGCTCTTTGTCTTTGGATTCAGGAACTTTTGAAGGGATTGAAGATCTAGAATAACTTTGGATGTTTGATTCTCCTGAAGATTGCATGTTCTTCTCAATTTTTACAGCCAAATTCTGAGCTTGAAGCAATGTGGTGGGTTCCTTGTCTCTTATCTGATACTGTATTTTGCCACTCAATGCTTCAATGTAAAAATCCAATAAAGAAGCTGCAGGAGGTGCATAAGTAACAGGGATGGAATTTAACAATTCTGTGAACTTATCATTGAATTCATCCATGGTTTCGGTATCTAATTTCTTCATGTTAGTCAAAGATGCCACTAGATGTCTAGGTTCCTTTTTGTTGCCAAATTTGTCGAGGAAAGTAGTCCTGAAAGCTACTATGGTGGCAAAAGAGTTGTTTGGCAAATTGTCATACCAGTTTCCAACTTTACCATCTAGAGATAGAGCAAAAAGGGTCATGTATACATCTTCATGTTTGTCAGTGCCCTTGACATAGGAACCACAATCTCTGGAAAAGTTTTCGATGTGTTGCTCATCAGAGGTAGAGGCATCAGTGCCATTGAAAATCAGAAGTTTATCAATAGCCTTCTCAGGAACTTCATGAGGTTGACCTGCTATCTGAGTGAAGTTGAGTTGAGTAAAAAACTGACCCATTGTGGAAAAGAAACAATTATTATTTTCAAAATTTTCTAAGTTTTCTTGAAATAAAAGATGGATGTCTAAAATAGACTCAGATCCAAGTCCTTCAAGGATCCTACGAGAAGCAAGCTTGTTTAGTCTTTTCCTATAAACCTTTTTAGGATCAAGGATAAAACTAAGCAAGCCTTCAGAATTTCTTTTAGTTGAATACCTTGAGGTGTTAACTGACAGTGGAGTCTCCAGGTGGATTCAAGTCTAATTTCAGAGAGTGATTTGACTAAAAATCTACCAAAAAGGGAAACTAAAAAAGGGCAGTGGAGTCGCCAGATAGATTCAGAATCTATCAAAAAGGTAAAACAAACTAGAAAAAATTAAGTTCATCTAGGAACAAAAAGATTTGTTCCCTGACAACAGCGCCAAAGATGTTGTCTGCCAAGATGCACACCAGCAGCAAAAATCTTCTGAAAGTTGTTCCCTCACTACAAGTGGGGAAGGTGTGGCCTTGGGGGCAAGCAATGAGCCAGGTACTGTCACCTGAATCCCAGCTCCTCCGTTTAGGCTAACTCCTAATGAAGCCAAAGGGGGTAGTCCCTACAAAGAGTTTAACGATGGCTCAATGTGTTTTTCAATGTTTTTAATGTGTGGTGATGCGGATGGGTGTTGTTTAGGAGTTTTTTGAATAATGAAAGACACAATGATACTTTGGATAAGACACAAGATAAATGAACAATCCACGTTGCAATTTAAGATACGAGATACACTAATTCACAACCACTTTAAGAAATCCTTAGGTACAAGTCACTCATATATGGAAATTAACACATGGTACTCCAAATAGATAATAAGCAAAATAAAATATGTGATCAAGGACCAATGCCTTATGGAGTCAAAAAATGCTTGAGTGCTTGGGTTGCTTGATACAAGTGTTCGAGAGGTAAGTTCGTGAGATCGTTTTGCAAATTATCTTGGTTTATTGAAAGTTTTAATGGTCTTGATTATTAGGATAAGATCAACAAGGTAAGCAAAGAGACCGGAAATACTTTAAGTTCGTGAGATCGTTTTGCAAATTATCTTGGTTTATTGAAAGTTTTAATGGTCTTGATTATTAGGATAAGATCAACAAGGTAAGCAAAGAGACCGGAAATACTTTCAGTGGCTATTCACGGTGATCTGATGGACCGTCCAGTTATCAAGAGGATAATTGTCCATTGTTTAAACCACCCTCGAAGTCTGAACAACAGCAACCTGGCTCCACCTCCCAGAATAGCACTTTAAGTATTTATTGAAAGGCAACATCGGTTCGTTGGTTGTGGGGTCAAAATTTTATTATGTTGTAGAAGTTTATCAGATCTAACACCTTTCTGAGTACTAGCCCAACCCTTTCAGGTTGGCAGAGCCTACGGATGTTAGACAACAACCAAGATAAATTATTATGGGAGTGTGAGTTGAAATATATTATTGTTGTTTAAGCACACAGTTCAGCTCTCCGATAGAGAGTGCTCTTGACTTTGTCTTATGACAAGGTTCAAGAGACTTATTTAATCTAATATGCCTAAAGCAAGGGAAAATACAAACTAGAATGCTCTCCGACAGAGAGTGCTCTTGACTTGGATTACTGCAAGTTCAAGAGACTTTGTTTGTTTATTAGAATAGAGGCAGCTTGCAATAAAAAAGGGTGCACTTTCTGAAGTAAAACAATTTATAAAGATGATAACAGAAGTACGCTTTCTAAGGCTAAGATTAACCAACTAATCTAAGAAATAAACAACAAGTGGGGTCAACCTCCGAACAAGGTGACCACTAGAACCACCAGTCCTTGAGAACTTCCAGCTAGTTGAATTTCGACAAGGAGTCTAATGGGGATAGAGAAGCCGCCACAAAATAATGTGGCCCTCAGGATGAAATCCCAAGGTTGCTAACTCAAGTCAGCTTGGAAGAGAATTTAATCTAAGTACATAAATTGAACTTTAATCTAGATGACTTGAAGTAAAAATAATCTAAGCATGCATGAAACAAACTTACCCAAATGGGGAAGGAGAAAAGATGTGTGGGAGGCCTTATCCCACCTAGCCCTTTTATTAACAGAATTACAATTGCCTTGGGAATCTAACCCTTGCAAGGTCTTTTATGAAAGGTAAGATAACTATGGAAAAACAATACAAGATAGAGCTCTTAGGAGCTTTTACAAAAGGAGAATGTGATCTTCTTGTTTTGGATCATCCTTATGGTTTGCTTGATATTTTCTTAGGGTAAAGACCTTCTTGTTTATCAAAACCACTTGACTTTCTTCTTCTTTGAAACACCTACACAAATTCAAATCATCTAACAAGGCACCCTTTAGCATTAAAGAAAACAATAATAAAATTTGAAACTAGCTAAGTCCTAGATCTAAATCTATATGCAAGATCCTAAATGCAAACTTCGAAACACATTCAAGTGAGATCTAAACTAAAGATGCCTAAATGTTTAACTTTTTCAAATGCAAGCTTTTAAGACTTTTCAATGAGATCTAAGCTAGAAATTTAAACAAACAAATGTAATATCTAGAGCCTAATTATTTAAAACATAAATCTAAGTACGAACTACCTTCAATGCTAACCAAAATTATGTTTTGCTTTTTCTTTGTGTTTGTGCTTTTGCAAATGGACGAGAGGAAGTGGCTGCCCAAGAAGTGGAAGATGGGACAGCCAATGACAAGAGGACGGGACAGCCGATGGCAATAGGATAGTAGCAGTGAAAGAGAAGGGAAAAAGGGGGCAGCTAGCGCACACTTTTCAAGACTGTTTTTGGGGACTTTTGGGAGGCTAAAACAGTGAGCAAAGATGAGATAAAGGCAGCCAATGAAGTGGGAGATGGGACAGTCCAAGAATAGTCACTTAATGGGCAGCGGACAGTCACTTATTTGGCAGCCAAAGGGCAAATGTAAAACGATAAGGGAATGAAGACGAAGGACGAATGGAAGAGAGGAGCTAAGGGCTAGCGAATCAAGGTAAAGAAGTCAAGGAGAAGCAGTGATAGCTTGAAGAGGTAAGCTTAGGGTAACCAAGATGATAGAAACAAGTTGTTGATGGAGGAAGAAGCAAGTCTCTTCTTTTGTGTTTCTTCTCTTGAGATGAGAAGAGCTTTGGAAACCTGCAAAAGAAATTGATTAGGTACTAAAAGCCACTGATGAGCAAAGATTAGCTTGATCTCCAAGCCATTCTCCACCTTGAATGAATCCTGCAAAACCCTCACAATCAAACAAGCAAAACCGAACAATATACTTCTAATATGTTAGGACATAGATTGAATAATGTAATGCTTGAAATAAAGGATGAGGTGAGAGAGATATCACCAAGACAATGTGAAAGACAACCCCAAATACTCTTGCATGGACCTCCAAAGTCACTTCTTTATTCAAAAATTCAAACAAATATTACACTGAGAATTTGGCAGAGTATTCATGCTCAAAATCTCCATGAGAAACAAGAGCATAGGAGCTCTCTTTATACAAAACTAGAGCACCAAAAACCTAGATCGAACTTTGGCATGCATGAGAGAGCCAAGCCATGCGAATGAGCAATCGATGGAGAGGATCACGTGAAGCTTGGAGAGATTGGCGTGATTGCAAACTTGGAGCATGGAGGTAGGCGTGATTGGGGAGGTGGCGGCTCTTTCTTTTGAAACCAACGCCCACCCAATTGAAAGCTCGCCCACCAACTAAATGATTGGAACCATCAAGCACGAGTCCATCCACGTGAAGGCTCACGTCACTCTTCCTTAAACCATTCAAATGCGTTTCCAAACTTTAATTAGCATATGATTTTAATCTTATATACGGTAGCTTACCACACCATGAAGCACTTGCCCACCACTTGAATGAGCCATGCGTATGGAGGAGCCCACGCTCACCCA
This sequence comes from Larix kaempferi, assembly GCA_027924585.1. Lineage (NCBI taxonomy): Eukaryota > Viridiplantae > Streptophyta > Pinopsida > Pinales > Pinaceae > Larix > Larix kaempferi. Next base: position 5,596,254 of record BSBM01000034.1, read on the forward strand.
TGCTCACGTCATCCTCACTTAAAACAATTCGTATTTCCCAAAGTTGAACTTTATAACATGTGTTTTGACCTTTGATGTAGTCGTACACCCCATGCAAACCATCTTCAACTTTTAAAAATCAATTTTATAATCAATTTTGTCCTTTTTTGATTTTGTCCTTCAGTGCAATTTTTCATCTTTTAGCAATCAAATGCCAAAATGATGCTTTTTTAGCCAAAACTACTCCTGGGGTGACGCAACTGCCTGGAATCTGAAGAATGAAGATGCTAAGGTGAAGAGGATGCTCTGATTGTCAAAATGAGCCTCCCCACGCCAAATTCTGCCTCCGGATGAGGTTTTTATCATTTCTTGAAATTTTTTAATTAAACCATTAAAAAATGGTCTAATTTATGGAAAAAATTATTTTTTTCGGAATGGAACGAAAATCCTAGACACAAGACTCTAATAACCACCTTAGGTTTTGACCACCATGGGAAATACTCCAGCTTTGGAGGTTTGAGTGAAAAACTTAGGAATTATACGCCATTGATGAGTAGCGCATAATTCCTAAGGAAAAAACACTCTAGAGTATCCCCCAAATGGCCAAACCTATGGATAGCCGAGTCTTTTATAAAAGGACCTCGTTTAAACCAACTTTTTACATTTTCCCATGGGGGTATGAACATGCAGTTATTACAAATGGGGCAAAATTGCCCTAAAAATGTCTTCTGAACTTCTGAACATTGACGATGAACATGAATCATGTTCATGGAACTGGCAGCTCATAAGAAATTCAGCTATTGTACAAAATAGCTGATAACAAGGCATTCATTTCATCATTGTGATCTTAAGAGATTTGGAGAGGAAGAGAGGAGAGGAGAAAAGAGAGAAACCTAGGGTTTGAAGAGATTTCATCCTAGAGAGAAAGAGATTGAAAAGTGGTTCGATTCTTGAGGAGGAGGCCACGAGTTCCAAGAAACAGGGCATGAATTTCAAGAAGGCTGTACAGGCATTTATTGCTGTTTGTACCAGCACAGAAATCGAGAAGGCACCGATTTCGAGGCTGAAAGCTGGCACGATTTTCGAGGCAGTGGTACAGAAATTAATGCTGTCCGTACAGCATCCGTACAGGCAGATTCTGACACAGATTTCGAGGCAGAGAATTAGCACAGAAATCGAGGAAGAAAATCAGTCCGTACTGTTCACACGTGTGAGCCATACAACATGTTTTTCGAGGAGGCTGTACAACTCTGTTTTCTAGAATTCCGTACAGCAGTTTTGTCAGTGGGATGCGAGATGAATTAAAGGAAATAAGTACTGCTGTAATTTTTTATAATTAGTCTCTGAAAAGAATAAAGTTTCTCTCTCTAAACAGGTTTTCCCTTCAGGGTTTTTCCTGAGCCTATTTGGTTAAAATTCTAAGTCTTAAAATTTTATGCGTGTCTGTCATAAATTTTCTGAGTTTGAAAAAGTGAAGAAATTCCATGTGTTTCATGAAAAATTAAATTTTTATGCATTGAAGCTAATATGCAGTCATGGGTTTGGGCATCAAAACTCTATGTGAAAAATCAAACTTGAAACCGGGTTGGGGTTCCAAAAATTTTCAGGCTACGCCTGGGCTATTCATCGCTAGCCAAATCAGCATGACCCCATGAGTGAACGTATCGTCCTCCCTTGGTCAAATTAGCATGACCAATCTGGGAGAATATCTGCCCGATGCTGGTAACTGTAGAAACATCAACATGAGGAGGTTGGCACACTTCCCTAGGGAACAATCATGTGGAGTTGCTTGAGCATTGAGTATTTTATTGTTGTTGACTCCTTTGCACAAGTTCTAAGAGTTGTAACTACCTTGGAGCTTATTTATTTAATTATCAAGGTGGTTACAAATTGGAGAAAGGGCCCATGAGGACATTTGCTAATTGCTATATTGGGAGGTTAGGCTAGGCCTTTCTTATGGAGCGTTCCATCTAGTTGGCGTCTTGCACATTTATCCATGGAGTTGGTTGGAGTACCTTACATTGGGATTCAAACATGTGACTGTTTGCCTACTTAACTATGCACATTGTGGACTGCATACTATTTTGAGATGGTGGTTTTGGAGCATTCTCCTAGGGGAGAATATTTTATTATTTCTTCACTCATGCATCTTGGAGGAGTTTTCTATGTGGACCATTGAACACATTTTTCTATGTAAGGGAGTATTTTATTATATTTCGCATGCATGCATGCATCTTTGAGGGTGCACTTGTCGTGGACATTTTAGCATGTTGACTTGTCAACCACCCTGTTTATGGAGCCTTATCTTGCACATTTCTTGATATTTTTAGATGGGGCGAACTCTCTTGGAGAGAGTGGACATCTTTTCACTTGTCAAACTTGAAGAGATAAGACCTAACTAACTCCGATATTTTATCATTTCTTTGACTTGTCATGGAGTTAGTTAGCAAATAATGTATTTTATTGTAAGAGAGACTTAGCTTACTCTATATAAAGGAGCTTTCTCTCCATGTCAATGGGTAATTGGTAATTGGGTGATTGAGGATTTGGAGTAGAAGTGGGAACTAATAGAGTAGGAGATAGAGCTTGGAGATGATGGATGTAGAGCTCTCTTGTATATCAGCCTTGAAGATTAATGAAGCATTGAGGTATTGATCCACTTTGTTGTATGTTCTTGTTATGCTCTTCAATTGTTGTTTATATGATGTAGAATCTTCTTGTTATCATACTTACTTGAGGGCTTAATAATGAACCCAGTATTTAGTTAGGAATAAGCAATGTGAGGAGGTTCCCCCTCATGTTTATTTGCTGTTTTATTTCTGCACTTGTTTCCCATCCTTCTTTCAACCAAGTTGCAGATTTTGGAAGCACATTTCAGCCATAGAAAAGCACCTTTGCATTTGTATTGATGAGTGGCACCCCTATGTTAGTTTTTACACAATTCTAGCTTTATAATTAATTGCAGATAATAAACAGGATCACTAAAAGAATAACCAAGCGCAGAAACAATAGACACAAAGTTTTATCCTGGGATACCCAACAGGGAGAAAACCCAGCAACCTTCGTATAGAAATAATCAGTTCGAGAACAGAGTACAGATACAATAGAGAGAAAGAGAAACTTCTCTAAGTGTAGATGCCCCAAAATTACTTCTCCTAGCTGCTGCTGCAAACTTCTCTATCTCCTTGAGTGAACTTGCTTGAAATGAATGAATGACCAAATGAGAGGTTTGATCTCTCTATTTCCGGACTTTCCTTAAGTGGGCTGACCTGTTTTGGGGCAGTTTACCCACTGGGCCGACTTGTCTCGAGGAATACAAAAATAACATTGAATAATTCTTTTCTTTGTGTGATTTCACCCCGAGGTTTACATTGATTTTTTCAAGGGTTTTACATGATCAAATACATCAATATCTTCTCCCGTAGGAGGTACAATAACAAGATAATAAAATACAATAAGAATAACTTCCGAAGTTGCATTATTTCCAACACCGTAGCCCTCCAAGACTTGATTCTATAGCTTATTTTCAGCAAATACATAGGGGTAAAAATGCATCAAACTAGTTCCTTTTTACCTTAATTACACACCTTTATGATGAATATCTCAAACAGTTCCTTCATCCATTAGATGGTTGGATGTGGCACACTATTCTTTTCTGCCATGTTGCCTACATCAAAGTGGTTGATTGTGACACACTAGTTCCTTCATTTATTCAATGTTTCATGACTCCATTAGTCCAATGAGTTGATAGGCACTACATAAGCATTAACTTGTGTCTATCATTCAGCAATGGATATGCTACTTCATAGACTAATTCAAATTTGGTGACAATGATATTTGGAAAAAACTTGCTAATAAAATTTGTCATTTAGTTCGACAAAGAATTAAGTGAATTTGGTTATAACTACATATATCCAAAGAAGAAACAAATACAAATATGCTTTATAACTTCAAATTTGATCAAAACATCTGTCAAATCAAATGTCAAGACTGAAAACATGTAACTTAAAACCTGATATATTGTTCAAAAACATGTTATATATATGTTTTTTTGACAAGTTTAACAAAAAAACAAATGTTAACTATTTCTATACGATTTATAAAAAAATTGTCTGGCTGATTCGATGGGCATTAAAATCGCCAGTGCTTTATTTGGCAAATTTCAGGACTTTTTTTAATCTCGAAAAAAATCACCATTTTTGGTGACAAAGATGGTAGATTATTCTCACTTATTTTGCTGGTAGATAAGATAAGATAAGATAATTATATTAATGTCCAACTAATGACCAACTAATACTCCCTTGCCGATTTGGTGTACTGTCATATGAATATGAAGATGCTTTGGCATATTGCGTGTATTGAATTTTCAAAAGAAGGTTTTGTACTGACTCAAATAATGATATTCTGGGGACTTCTTGATTCATAATGTCATATATCCTGTATTAACCTAGACCATTTTGGAAAACATATAGCATCTGTGGTTTGTTCTATATTTAACCAAATGGTTCATCAACGGCATTTTCAGAGTTCTGCCAGTGTTGTGAGTTTTATTTGACTGGTAACTGTGGGATAAGGTTTGAGGCTAGCCTTGAATATTTTGCCTGCATATTTAACCTGGCTTTTATTATTTCCAATATGTTTTTACTTGAGCAGGGTGGCTTCTTGTTTCTTCACAATTAGCACCCCCTGTATTGGTGCTTAATGAGTTGCATTTTATTAAGGTTGTTTGCAGTACTCCCTCTCACATTTTATGCTACATTTCCTATTTTTTTCAGAGATGGTCTCTCATCAGAAAACGCCAGGGTGTTTCAAATCAAGGCAACCTTGGAAACTCAAGCACGTTATCTGCAACTTTAGATGCAACACAGTCCATAGCTCAAGCAGTTCCTGTAGCTATTAGTACAATGGCAGGTGTCGCTGTAACTACAACTGCTGGTACTGTTGAGTTCTGTAGTTTTTGGATCTTGTGACTTTTATGTGTCTGCTTTCTGTATTTTAGAATCTTTCATGCATATTAGTGAGAAATACTGAATGGTACTTTTAGGTTTAATTTTTAATGAAATGAAAGTACCATATTCATGTCCTGCAGTTACTGCAAATTCTGCTGGAGCAACAGCTGCGATGACATCATGCAGTTCATTGGTACAGCCCATGACTTTAACTGGAATGGGTACCTCTTTCACTCAATCAACTGCTGGAACAGTATCAGATAACTCTGCATCTCAGTTGCATCAAGCTCAGCATGTCCATGACCAAGGGATTGTTCGTGGGAGTACTAGTTCTTCAAATGTCAGTGCCACACTTCCCTCCTCCACAAAATCTAGACATACAACCAAAAAGCATGCAACAAAAACTGCAGCATCTTTTCCTTCCATGAGTTCTGGTCCTGGAAGATGTGGGAATACTCCAGCCAGTCGACCTGGTACAAGTGAAGCATTAAGCCGTGGAAGCATAAAGACATTGAGCGGTCCTCATCCAATGGTACAAGCAGCTGCAGTTGCAGCTGGAGCACGAATTGCTCCTGCATCAGCTGCTGCTTCTTTATTTAAAGCTGCACAATCTGGAAATGCGGTTCATATTGGACATGGAGGAGTCTCATTGGTGAAATCCGTACATGCCACTCAAGCAGGAAGTATTGGTGGTGGTAGTACAAGGGCTTCAAATGTGCATTATATTAGAAGTGGTTCAGTTTTATCACCACCGGTTTCTTCAGGCACAGTGTCAAGTGTCCAAAGATTACCTGCTACCCAAGTAAAGATTCATACAGGGAGAGCTGCCACAGCTGGTCAAACAGTACCCCATGTGTTTAGAACCAACTTGCCGCCATCTACTTTGCCAGCAACTCAAGCTTTAGGAAGCAGTAGTGCTTCTCAGTCACAAGCCTTAAACCAGACAAATCAAGGAAACTGTTGTCCATCAATCAGTGCTCTTGGTCAAACTAGTAGAGTAAAATTGAAGTCTCAAGCTGCCCCCTTTGTTTCAGAGGCATCAACTGTCCAAAGTCAAACAGCTGCACATTCAAAATCCGTGGCAATCGACTCTAGCTTTTCTGTTCCCTCAGCACCCGTTGCAGCAGTCAATGCTGGGCAAGCTTCTACTGAGAAGGCTCCATCAAGATTACCCAATGCATCTATTTTGCCCCTGGCTGTTGAGATCAGTAGTGGAGCATCCAATTCATTATGTGCATCCAAATCTGTTTCATGTCCAGTGATTGGTCCTTGTGAGTTAACAGATGTCCCCACTAATTTAACTTCCATCTCAGGTTTTTCTGATAATATTATTATGAATGAAGGTGCAAAAGTGCAAGAGGGTAAAATTAGTGGGATGGAAAAAAATCATTCCCTGATCACCATAAATAAAAGTTGCCAACATGGGGCATGCTCTGAAAGGAATGCATTTAGTGAAAACGAAGTTGGCATTGAATGTTCAACTGTCGAAACCAATACTGAGGTACATTGTGAGAATAATATTGAAATAAGTGTAGAAACCACAAGTATGCCGAGATCACCAGCCGCTGCTCCCCAGCAAAATGTGTCGATTTTAGCCCAAAATGATTTTTCCAATGACACTTCATTTCACATTGAAAAGTAAATCGACCTGCACATTCTTATTTTCTATGAATATGCAAATCTCTTCTTTTTGGACAGGACAAAGCACTTGTGAGCGGATTGAGTTAAATCATGGATTTTCTGACATCTGTGGCTCTAGAGAATTTTATTTATTCTATATTTGCATATTAGTGCACAGGTGCAGGATGTAAAAATATGAGTTGCAGTGGGCTTATTTGTGAACTTGTTCTTATTAGTTAATCTGATTAGTTAGGAATAAGCTCCAGTGCACAGTTCAAGGTTTTAAACTATAAGGCAGCTTAAAAGGTACTTGCATGCTTATTCACTTTAAGGTTTCTCCCTTGATGAGATCTTTATATAGTATCATATATAATTAGTCTGTTACTTGCATTATTGAATCAGTCTTAATTTTGGTGGATCTTATGTCTAAAAATAGGATCCAAGGTATACAAAGTTTCCCCAATTTCCACAAGATCCACCCATGGCATCACGGCCTATGTTTTCTATATCCAACCGATGCTACATGGCAATGGTCATAACCTGTGAACAACTTACAACTTACAAGTAATAGAAAACTTGTCTGATTTATTTCCATTGTTAAATTGAAGATCTAGAATATTAATGTTGTGTCTTAGTGAGATAGAAACTAATATGCCCATCTGCTTTGAGCAGACTATCAGTTCTATAAGACTGAAGGCTGTTGAGATAGAACATAAATGCAATGTAAGAACGGGAAAAGGGAAGGGATAGAAATGTTGAATGGCAATGTTGGGAGTTAGATGGGTGGCAAATAACAGGGACTGACATTTACATATACAACGTATTGCAAACAAGTACCTTGTGTCTGCATTGGTGGCTGAAAGGAGTGAAGGCCAGTGCAGTGGTTGAGAACTTCTGCTTCCTAATTTCAAATAATGAGCATGTCTTAAAGAGCTAAAACATTACAGAGAGGAAAGCCAATATGTTGAAATGGGTCGCTTTAACTTGGGTGTGGAATGGGAAGGGTCAAACAACACATAGAGGGCACATATTGGTTATTCCAACAGAATTGTCAGGAACCATACAGAGACATATTCAAGAAAGTAGAAGATGATAGAGCTATCAGTTGATATACTATGCATAATGCATATTTTTCTGGAAAAGCCATAAAGCTAATAAACTATTGCTAGCTGCACATTAGCAAATTGTCTGGCAACAAAGATTCAAAGATACTGGATAAGCCCTTGTTTTTGCTACTTGCATGTTTTTCATATTGTTTTTATTTAGAATGTTTAGTGTTCCTTGTCTAGTTTGTCCATATAACAAGGGCATTCTTCCAGGCACCATGGACCTTTGGGTTTTGCAACCATGCATATGATTGCAGTTTACCAGTTTCTGTTTCTTGGGTCAATGTGATAGTCGATTCTTTGCTGCATCCTAGGCAACTGAAATGCTTTGAATTGAAGCTTTTGCAAGTAAAGTACTGATATGGTGCTCAAGCACAATATAATCTTGAGTTGATGACAGTGTTGAGTGGAATTTTGTTTGTAAGCTTGCTAAAAATGTCATGGCGAATTTTCTTCTATAGTTGCAGAGGGACTTGTTCCCATTGCTGGGGAAGCCTTTCCTTGAGTTGCCACATACCAGGAATCTTTGGAATGGATAGGGAACATTCCCTTTAGGCAGGAAGTTTCTTGTCAGTTTCCGGCAAAAAAGGGAGCATTCCAGAAACTTCAGTGTTCTCACTGCCTGCTGGCCCCCAACAGGCACTGAAACAGGTCTATTTTGTCACCAAATCAGCCAAGAGTGGGCCCCTATGAGGCCAACTTATCTAATTAACCTCGACATCAGTATAAAACAACAAAACAAATGAACAATACCCTAACCCTAAGCTTACAAATACAAAAAAACCCCTCATCTTTTCATGTATGCATCATGTATCATATAAGTTGTTATTTTGAAGTTATTTTAATTTTTCTGTACAGGATTTTGTTCTTTTTACAATGGCTGTGGAGGAGAGGGTTGCAAACAAACCCTTGATGCAGCATGTGACAAGTCACAAGTGTCAGTGTGTGACCAGAGTCTATACAGGACATGGTGGTTATGAGGGGTATTTGTGCAATCTTTGAGGCCATTGTTTTAGCAGTAACTACACTAGGGTAGTTCATCATCTTTTGGGCTAACCCGAGCATGCAGTTGTGCACCAGAGAAATGAAATCAAGCTCTTTAGACATACCTTGAGGCAAAAAATCGTAACAAAAATTTAGATCGCTGAGTATATATTATTGGCATTTTGCCAGTCTGGGCTATATACTATTTTGGGCATTTTTTATTTCAGTTCACCTTGTTATTTATGGAATCATGAATGGTCATTAGTATGTATCACGTGCCATGTTTAACTTTTAAAATTCCATTGAGTTTTTTGTTTTGTTTTGAAAATTTGAACATTTTATGGATTTTCAGAATTTTATAAAATCCTTTTACTATTGCTTGATAATTTAGGGGGAACTTCTAGCACTTCTTGTAACCTGTATTCCCCGTTCCAGAAACAAGTGCAACACAATTTAAAAAAAATCATGTATTAGGGCTATGGCGGATGGTACTATGGGTAAACAGAGATATATCCCTCTTTTATGTAGTAGGGCTACAATGCACCTACTAGTTGTTTTGCAGCCTCAGAGGATGTCTTTGGCTTTATATATATAGGAAAGCTTTTGATATTAGAATTTAGAGCAGGGAATAGGTGGTCTCAGGGTTCCATGAGGGATACCTCATTGTTGGTCCAACCTTGGAGACCATTTCTGCACTGGATATTGTCTTGCAAGTGTTACAGGTAACTTTATTCTCTCAACAACGTGCAATGAGAAGACACATGACATCATTATAAGAGAAAAATCACTTGCTGTGGTAGAGATATAATCGAAGAATCAGATATACCTTCTATCAAGTAGTACACTGAACTGATGTCAATTATAGTCTTTTGTTGTCAGGCACTTGATATCAGACCTCTTTTTAGAGTACTGTCATGGATTCATTCTGTGTTATTGTCAGAGGGGTACAACTCATGGATTCATTATGCGTTATTGTCAGAGGGGCACACCTCTATTTGCTGACAACTTTACTGGTAACAGTATCGACATATTATATTGTTTGTTGTCAAGCCTCTTGGCTTGGCTTTATGTTATTGTATTATATTGTTTGTTGTCAAGCCTCTTGGCTTGGCTTTATGTTATTGTATCGACCTTTCAAATAATTAGGCAAGCCTAGGCTATAGATGTTCGAGTCTCTCCACAAGTGTATCGCCTATCTTCCTTTTTTATGGTCCTGTCAACTGGTCTTGGCCGTTTATGAATATAACATGATCTGTGACTCTTACTACTGTTGTCTTGCTTGGTTTATGTGATGTTAACTTGTTATTTTCTTTGGAGGGCACCTCGATAACAACTCCCATCAATTGCAGCCTTGTGTCAAATATGATCACCGTTTATTTATTACATTATCTTTAAAGCAAAATTAACAAAATGAAAGTAACAATGTGCAAAATCCTTTCCTACTACTAATGGCTAGAATAATAGCCTTGGGGTGTTGGGACAATTTTTGGCCTTCACAGTGAGTGAGGAAGGTGTCTTGCTCTATTTGGAAAAGGTCCTGGGTTAATTAATCCAAGGTCCCCGATTAATTAATCCAAGGAGCTATGTTTTATACTATTTGATAGTTTTTCTTCTTCAAATGTGAACATTTATAAAAATTAGTATCTTACTAATAAATCTGATTGGTACTAATCTGTCAACTACCTCTTGCTTGATGGTAAGCTGGGATAAATCCAACAAGGAGCGCTGTTTTCTAATCTCATGGACACCTCTTGTTTGCCAAGTACATATTGAAAATTGAAAAAGTGATAGCTGATGCTGGGTCATCTGTCAAAACTCCGCCAGCCTAGAATCGTTGGTTGTATGATTAGTGCCTAGTGGTGTCAAGCTGTTAAATAACTAAAAAATTGCTTGATATATTCAATGCCAATACATATCATTGGTGCTGTCATTTGTCAATACATATGATTGGTGCTTACATTTGTGTACACATTGGTGCTTAAATTTTTGTACACATTGGTGCATATAGATTGGACATGTTTTAAATTTGGGATCAAATGAAACATTTTTTACATTGGTTGTAAGCTTATGTCTTTGCCCTGTGGTTAAAACATAGAATGAACAAGATTTGAGTGAGTATTCCTCATAAGTCTAGGGCGTCATTTTGATCACTCTACACAAAATTGGCAAATAGAGATGCGAAGGCCCAAAGAGAAAGTAGCTTGTAAATGGTTGTTGATGCATATACGCTTACGTACTACTACTTACATGTGCCAAGTAACTAAGGCCCTTTGGGGCTTGCAAGCCCTTACCAATTAAGAAAAAAAACAATTAGAAGAGGCAAGGAATTCCCTAGATTTGCGACTATTTTGTCAAAAGATATTGCTGACATAATTGTATTTACTCTAAGATGACAAACATAAGTGACAATCTCTGAAATCTAGCTGTAGAAAGCAAGTTGTAGCCACAAAGCCTATTAATTTCATATGAGAATTGTTAAAACAAAATTTAATCAACAACTAAATCATTTGTAAAAAACTTCTACAATACATTGTCTTACCCTCCATATGCTTTGTAGTGTTCCTTACCCGATTGCCATAGAGAAGGGGTTCTTTCTTCTATGTAAAGGCCGAGTTTGGGCTTATTTTATGTAAAAGTGTTGGTCCTATGTGTTAAATTTCATACATTCATAGCATAAAACATAAATGCATAACCAAGATTACTAGAAGCAAGACAAAGCACAAAATAACAACACAGAGTTTGACCAGGGAAACCCAAATGGGAGAAAACCCAGCAACCTTCGTAGAGAGATGATAATCTCGAGATCAGAGTACAAATAAGAAAAGAGAAAGAATGTGAAAGTGTCTTTCATAAGTAGATGCCCCAAATAAGCTTCCTCCTTCAAGTGATGTGAAATCAGCCTCCTCCAAGTGATGCGCACTTGCTAAGTGAGTGGATGAGTGATAATGAGGTGCACTAGCCTCCTATTTATACAAGTGCAAAACTGGAAAATTCCCTAACTGGGCCGACTTCACCTGGGGGCAATAAATAATTTAATTTTAATATTTTTATTTGTTTCTTTTGCACCCCAAGGCTTACATTGATTCTTTCATGTGGTTACATAAATAATTACATCCAATTCATCTTCCTTAGGAGGTACAAACAAGTACAATGAAGGTACAATAAAATATAATGAATAATATCTTCCAAAGTTGTACAAAATCCAACACTCCCTCTCAACGAGGAAGGTATTCTTCGGTCTTCATCTGCATCACGATCATCTGGGTTTCATCTTGTACTCTACACTGTCTCCATCATCTCTATGCATACTGAAGGTTGTCCATACAGTCTCAGTGTATCGTCTTCACCAGTCCTTTGGTGAGTCCAGGAGAATCACTCGATCTTGGATCCAGGAGAATCACTCAATCCTGGATATCTGAGATTATCGGCTGTACCATCTGTGCTATACAATTTGCTACCTGTTTGTCTCATCTACCAATGGGGTCCTCCCATACCTGGCTGAGATCTCAGACGAGCAAAAGGGCACGACCATCTATTGACTGTCTGACTCTTCTGCCTATGGGATTTCTCCCATGTTTGGTTGAGTACCTGGACTATAGAGGCACCTGTGCAACTACACGACCAATTGCTGACTGTCCTACTCATCTGCCTATGGGATTTCTCCCATATCTGGTTGAGTAACCGGACTGCAGAGGCACCAATGTGAACTCGACCAGCTGTTGACTGTCCTATTCATTTGCCTATGGGATTTCTCCCATATCTGTCTGAGTAACTGGACTGCAGAAGGCACCAGGGAAAAGCAGGACAAGCATCTCCATGTCATCTTTCCCTCTCAAGGAGGGATACGTTCTCTTCGACTCCAAGTCTTCCGTGGAAGTATTCGAACTTCACCCTGGGAAGAGCCTTGGTGAGAACATCTGCAGTCTGGTCGTCTGTCGGCACGTACTGTAACTCGACTGCACCTTTCTGCACCATATCACGAATGAAGTGATATCGAATCTTGATATGCTTTGACTTGTCGTGAAATACAGGATTCATTGACACCTGCACACAACTCTGGTTATCATAGTGAATCAGGATCGGCTCTGGAATCTGGCCGAACAATCCCGCTAGGAGTTTACAAAGCCAAATTGCTTCTTGAGCTGCTGTGCTAGCAGCCATGTACTCAGCCTCTGCAGTACTGAGTGCTACCGAGTTCTGCTTCCTACTGCACCAGGAAATAACTGCAGAACCCAAACTGAAGCAACATCCATAAGTACTCTTCCGATCAACAACACATCCGTCCCAATCTGAGTCTGTAAACCCCTGCAATATCAGGTCACCATCTGAAGCATACTTCAATCCATATCCCACAGTGCCACGTAAGTATCTGAGCACATGTTTTGCAGCAATCCAGTGAATCTGCCTCGGTTCGCACATGAACATACTAAGGGCATTCACAACAAAACATATATCTGGTTTGGTGTTGGTCAGATACATCAATGACTCAATCAACTGGCGATAAATGGTGGGATCGAACAGATCATAATTTGAAGTAGAATCTCTCAACTTCTTCCAATTCGCATCCATCGGAGTAGCCATGGACTTGCAGTCCAACATCCCGAATCTCTTCAATATATCAATGGTGTATTTTCCTTGTCCTAGGAAAATCTCTTTCTGCCTCTGCCATACTTCTAATCCCAAGAAGTAATGCATCAATCCAAGATCTTTCATTTCAAACTCAGAGGCGAGATTCTTCTTACAACATACAATGAGTTTCTCATTTCTTGTGAGAAACAAGTCATCAACGTATAATACCAAAATTAGTGGCTCATCATCTACAACCTTGTAGTAAAGGTTGGGGTTTGCATCACTCTTGGAAAATCCCAAGCTCACCAGGAATCCGTCTATTCATCCATACCAAGCACGGGGTGCTTGCTTGAGTCCATATCATTCATTTTTCAGTCTGCATACATGAGACTCCTTTCCTTGGACAATAAACCCATCTGGCTATTTGATGTAAACTTCTTCCTCAATAACACCATTGAGAAAGGCTGTCTTCACATCCATCTGATGCGACTTCCATCCCATTGCTGTAGCAATCGCGATAATGGATCTGATGGAAGTATATCGGGCCGCATGAGCAAAAGTCTCATCATAATTGACTCCTTCTTTCTGAGAGAATCCTCTGGCTACAAATTTGGCCTTGTATTTCTCAAAATTGCCATCTGCTCCATGCTTGATCTTGTGTAGCCATTTAGAAGTCACTACTAACTTCTCCTCAGGTCTCGACACAACTTCCCACACATCATTCTTCATGATGGATTGATATTCTTCCATCATGGCATCCTTCCAAACTTGATGTTTGGATGTTTCTTCGTAAGTGGTGGGTTCTGAATCAATAATGTTGCTCATCAGTGCCACATAGCTAGAGAACCTCTGAGGTCTTTTGCTTTCTCTAAAAGTGCCATGTGGAGCATCATGCCCCTCTGCATCCTGTAGTGTCTGCTGTGCCCATCTAGGTCTTTTTCTACCTGCCACATCTCTGGGGATATCAACTGGATCAATGGGATTGATAGGTTCATCCTTTTCTGTTGACTCCCTCTGAACTGGAGGGGGAGATGATCTCATTTCCTATGGTTCTAGCATTTCTTCATCATCGATCTCCAAATCTGATCCTCTGCCTTTCCTGACAGCGATATCTTCTTCAAAGGTCACATCCCTACTGACTTCAATCTGTCTGGATCCTGGAATGTAAATTCTGTAAGCCTTTGAAGACTCACTGTATCCCACAAAGGTTCCCTTCTTGCCTGAAGGTTCTAACTTTGATCTTTTCTCTTTGGGCACATGTATGTAGACTGGACAACCAAAGATCCGGAGATGGCCCACTTCTGGTTTCATATCTGTGAATGCTTCTTCCAGAGTCATGTTCTTCAATATCTTATGTGGACATTTATTCTGTACATATACATTGGTTCTAGATGTTTCTGCCCACAAGAACATTTGAAGACTCTGGTTATGTATCATAGCTTTGGCTGCCTCCACAATTGTACGATTTTTTCTTTATTGCAACCCCATTTTGTTGAGGGTTGTAGGGAACTTTGAGCTCCCTCTTAATTCCTTCTTCATTGCAGAAATCATTGAATTCTGTAGAGGTATATTCTCCACCATTATCGGATCTCAAAATCTTGATCCTCTTTCCTGACAGATTCTCAACTTGTGCTTTAAACTCTTTGAACTTGCTGAGCACTTCCTCGGATTCTTTTGACTTGAGAAAGTATATCCAAGTCTTCCGTGAGTAATCATCAATAAATGTGATATAGTAATGATAACCACCTAATGACGCAACTGTCATGGGCCCGCATAAGTCAGAGTGTACTAGATCCAAAATTTCTTTGGATCTACTCTCACTATCTGGAAATGATTTCTTGACATTCTTACCAAGAGCACATCCTATACATGTTCCATCATGGTCTACTTGGAGCCTTGGCAAACCTGTCACAATATTATTCAGAACTGGGAGAGCTCGATAGTTCAGATGAGCTAACCTTCTGTGCCATAACTCGCCCATACTTGCAGCATCATGTATTAGGGCTTGGACTGGTGAGGTGTTTAGTCTATACAAGCTCTTTTCTCTTATGCCAATAACTTTGGCTGTGCTCATGCTTGAGTTCTTGTGCCAAGCAAGGACTTTCCCTCCTAAGAAAGCTACTTTATATCCCTTGTCCTCCAAGGCTGAGATGGAGACAAGATTTCTTTTCATACCAGGTACTTAGAGTACATCACTTAGGAGTAATGTATCATTTGATTCTAATTGAAGGGTGGTGGCTCCAGACACCTTCACCATGTAATTTGCATCATTTCCAAGTACAACACGGAGATGTGAATCTTTCTCAACTAATTCTGAAAGATTCTCTCTATAACCCGTCATGTGCCTAGATGCACCACTATCTATGAGCCAAGTGTCACTAGTGGTAGGAATAGTACCTGATAGTGCTGATATGAATAGAAATTATGTGTGATCTTCATTCTTTTGCTTCTTGTGATGATGATCTTCTTCTACATCAGCAGTGGATGCTTCATGCTTTCTTTTGATTTGACTTCGACAACTACTGGCATAATGTCCATACTTTCTGCACCTATAGCATTGAACTTGAGATACATCCTTCTTCTTCTTTTGTTCTTGGCGGGGACTTGATCTCCTTTCTTGGTGCTTGTGTTTATGGAACTTCTTTCCTTTTCCCTTACCATTCTTGGCATGGGAAACAAATGCTTGAGTCTCTTCAGGTTGAGTGCCATGGAGTCTTTGACGTGTTGCAATCCTGGTCTCCTCCTGAGAGCAATCTGCCCAAAGCTTGTCAAACTTTGGTAGTTTGGATCTACCACTTATGCTTTGTATAAAGGACTCCCATGATGGTGGAAGACCATTTAAAGTGTGGAGGACAAGCTCCTTATCACCAATAGGATCTCCACTGGTGCTGAGCTTGTCTCTGAGTTCTGCGATCCTCATAAAGTATGAGGCAATGGATTCTGACTTTGCTATCTTCATATTTGAGAGCTGGTTTCTCAAAGTCACGGATACATTTAGGCTAGTGTGTTCAAACAACTTTATAATGGTCTTGAACATTTTCCTAGCATTCTTCTTTCCTGAGATTTGAGGAACCAAATGGTCTCTCACTGAATCCATAAGAATCCTTCTTGCTTTAGCATCATTCTTCCTCCATCGAGATTTATCTTCTTTAGCTTCTGGTTCAGGGACCTTCTCATTTACATATAGCAAGAGATCATTTTCTTCTAGGAGTAGAAGAACCCTAGACTTCCAGGAGATAAAGTTGGAGGCTCCTTCCAAACGATCTTCAACCTTCATCCTAATCATCTTGATTGCAGATCTGGTTCAGAAACCCTAGCAGGAGCTAGGTCAAAAATGAAAGTTAATAATTTGAAAAACTAAACCCACAGATAAATTCGCCTTGCCAAGGAGAGTTGAATAGAGGGTGGGCTGGTCCAAATCTGTGGAGAGAGATGAGTTAAAATTGAAATCCTAATTTTGCTGCAGCCACAGAGTTAGGTCAACAATTGAAAGTTCTCAGAATTGAATTCCGTTTTCACCAATAGACGCGCCTTGACAAAAACGAAATTCCTATAGCTTCTTTTCTCCAAAATGATGGTTGGAGACTTCACAAGATGAAACCCTAGTTCCGGCAGGGTTCCTACAAGCGGCTTCGGCAATGGCTTCTTCTAGAATGGCTCTGATACCATGTTAAATTTCATACATTCATGGCATAAAACATAAATGCATAACCAAGATCACTAGAAGCAAGACAAAGCACAAAACAACAACACAAAGTTTGACCAGGGAAACCCAAATGGGAGAAAACCCAACAACCTTCGTAGAGAGTTGATAATCCCGAGATCAAAATACAAATAAGAAAAGAGAAAGAATGTGAAAGTGTCTTTCACAAGTAGATGTCCCAAATAAGCTTCCTCCTTCAAGTGATGCGAAATCAGCCTCCTCCAAGTGATGCGCACTTGCTAAGTGAGTGAATGAGTGATAATGAGGTGCACTAGCCTCCTATTTATACAAGTGCAAAACTGGAAAATTCCCTAACTGGGCTGACTTCACCTGGGGGCAATAAATAATTTAATTTGTTTCTTTTGCACCCCAAGGCTTACATTGATTCTTTCATGTGGTTACATAAATAATTACATCCAGTTCATCTCCCTTAGAAGGTACAAACAAGTACAATGAAGGTACAATAAAATATAATGAATAATATCTTTCGAAGTTGTACAAAATCCAACACTATGGGGCTCTAGACCCATGGTTTGGTCATGGTCCTCTTGGTTTTCATTCCAGGGAGTGTTGGCTTAGTGGCACAATTGATTGCCTCCTGATGTGGCGGAGGTCCCCCATCGTGTAGGGCATTTACGACCAAAGTGGGTGTTCGGTGCTTCTTGTGATGATGCTATTGGGACACATGGTTTAGGTGCTTCCATCCACACTTGTTTTTTTATGCTTTCTAGAGGTGATTGCGTGTGTAAGGGTTGTCATACCCGTCTTAGCACACCTCATTATGACCACTTGGACTTATTTCTCTTATGTATTGACCCTCCTCTTGGCCCAAACATGTCGAACTGATGAAGATGCCATGCCACCTAAATGAGTGTGTTGAGGGAAAAACACAATGTTGGGGTTAGATGGGGCATGCCACCCTCTTTCCATGCTCAACGTTTCATCAAAGTTGCAACAATTCATCATATTTTATCATTATTTTATGTTGTATGAGGTTTAGTCCTCGACTTGTGGGTGTCAATGCTAAAAAAACTCATTGAAAACGTATTTTGAGTTATTTTAGACATTTTAAGTTGGTCGGCTTATAAAGGAGGTTAAGTTGGCCTAAGTCACATATAAAGAAGGCAACTCCTCATTTTAATTCAAGATTACATGATCAAATAAAGTCATTTTACTTTTTCTTCTTGTCTACTTGGGATATTGGTGCGCACCTATCTTCCTGGCATCTTAAAGCTCCAATTAGGTATTTTCTTGGCGTTTGAAGGTTGATACTTAATCTTGCAAGGCTTGTTTAAGGAAATGTATTTTTAGGAGGTTACTATTTTCTCTCTTTTTTCTTCAGTTATGGTAAGATCTCTGGTTCTCTTTCTCTTGCACCGTCAGAGACATCCAAGGTAAGAGTTAATTAGAGATTTTTTATGCATAAAAACTTTGTATTGTAAGTGAGACATACCTCCCTGGAGGGTTTCTCTTGTTAGGCCTTTGGCACCTCTCTTTGCCCTAATTAGGTCAATACCAACACAACCCTAGAGGTTTCTTGTTGTGCCCTAATTCATCAAAATTAGATTGCCAATCCTTGAGAGGAACACCAATCACGATCCCTTAGTGGCCTTGAAGGAAAAAGACCGAAGTCTTTATTTCTCTCATCTTCACTTGGATTTTTTTATTATCAAATTTCTATACTATATATTGTTAAAAATACCAAAAAATCCTAAAAATTATATATTTGCAAAAATTCAAAAAATATTTATTGTGCCATAGATTACTTTAATTGTGACTTTCTAAAGTATTTTATTGCAACAATAAATTTCAGATTTAGATTAGATATTGAAAAAATTCAAAAAAAAAATAATTGCAAAAAAATCAACTTTTGGCCCTAAAAATGCCCTAAAGGAGGTGCAGTCATCATATGGTTAGGTGACTAAAATCCTAAGAGATTGTTTTAGATATGTTTATTGAGTTATTGCAGGTTCATTTCAAAGGAGAACTCAAACACTAGGGGTTTGAGGAAGTTTGGGTCAAGTCCAAGTTTACCTGGAAGGACCCTAGGGGATTTGAGGCCAAAGAATTTTCTGATTTGCTTTGATTGCGAAGTTGCTAACTTGTAGTTTAAATCAATTCTAAATCAGATCTTTCATCCACCAAAACAAGTGCGCCATAGGGGGGATAGGTGTGCCCCTCATTGGTGGTTGTCGAAGGTCAATTTCATGTAATTCTGACGGTTGGTTTGAGAGATATCTCCAATTTTCTATTGCTGGGTTTTACCACAGGAAATTGCAACAACGAATTACATATTCATAAGTGTTCATAGCCTTCAAAACTTAAAGGTTTATAGTAGACTTATTTCATTGACTCCAGTAGGCACTTATCTACTAACAATTGAAAGGTATTGTAGGGGTAAAAGTAGTTTCTATTGTCTATTACAAGTCTATCCTTACCGTGTTTCGGGGAGGCTCCTGTGGCCCAAGGAGTAGGGTCTAAAGATGAGGGAGGTTACATCGAGGTGACAGTGTGTGTACTTCCTTAAATAGTTGTTGATCATAGCGCCAAATCCACATATTGCGATTGGGTCCATGTACCTTACTTGGGTCCACATACTTGAATTGGGTCCACTTATCTTCAATCGTGGGAATATTAGTTTTTGAGGTAACCGACTGTACGGAAATTTGGTTAAGTGGAGATCGTATGAATGATTGTGCAACATAGTATGAGTTGTACTATTGAATCCAAGTTCTACAATTAGTTTAAAAAGCAAATTGTACACTAGCGAAACCAATTTGTACAATGGTGACTAATTAAAATTGTATGCCGATGAAATTCAAATGAAAAATGGTTGACAACTTAAACAAAAAAAACGTATGATAGACTTAATATGGTAGTGGCCTCAATTCCTAATTATGCTTTAATGTTTCTCTAGATAATCTTGTGATGCAAGAGAATAACATACTTAGTGGAGTAGACAAAGGTGCTTTCCGTCTCTGGTACCATATTACAAAAACCTAAAAACCCCAATACATACAAGGGATACACAAATGGCACAAGATGATATTATGAATAATTGTTACACCTATTACAATGGAGTTCACTTCATTATATACTAATGTTCACATAGTAAGTTATTTTCACTTATGAATATGGGATAAATCACTTTAACATAAAGTAAACATTAGCTCGACCTTAAGTCATAAAATGACTATATTACATAGTAAACATTATATTCGAACTATATTATAAAGTTTATTATAAATTTAATTGTATTGATTATATAAATATTTTTGATAAAAAGTTAAAAGACACAAGTAGCTTTTGTAGAAAAAGTACTTGCTCATGTTAAGTAATTAATTGAAACAATTTATATGCTCTTTACTATTAAGGACTACGTGATTTTAATCTTTGGGTTGATTTTTGAAGACGAGGCTTTATATTTAGATGTTAATTTTATTCATACTTATTGATATATTATTTGATATGAGTGAACTCATTTGAAATATGAATGTCACGGTTAGAAGCCCACTTGGGCAAATGGAAAAAATGGCTTAAACACACAACCAAATACATCATGAATCACCAACACAAAGACAATTGAGTAAGCATGAAGCATATTATGCTTTCTCATTATCCAAATATACATATATATACAATGAGAAACAACCCTTGGGTTCCAAATTCCCAAGAGGTCTCTAGGACTCCTCCATGACTTTTCATATTCACCTAACTCTTACTTTTCATTTTACATGAATATACCTAACCCTAAGGATTAGGTTCCAACAAATCCCCCCTTAATCCGAAGGGGTGTATATGAGTCCAAGAAATGAGAGCTGAATACAAGGCTTGACAATCCGACTATGCCAAACAAGTTAGCAGAAGCTCACTTTTCCTGCTAAGTACAAGTGCTCTCTGAAATGGTGGTTTTGGCTAACCACCAACCAAAGGGGGATAGCAGAAGCTCATGTCTTCTACTAAGTGGGTGGTTTAAAGTTGACCACAAATTCTCGATCTCAGCAGCTCTAAAATCATGAACCATGAAGGTGGTTTAAGGATGACCACAAACTCTAGAACTTGGCTTAAAAGCTCAGAGGTTCCTGGAACATTCCGAAAGGCTAGCAGACGTTGTCTGTCTTCTACTAAGTGAGTGGTTTAAAGCTGACCACAAACTTTGGAACTTGGCTTGAAGGATCATAGGTTCTTGGTGGAACATTCCGAAAGGTTAGTAGAATCTGACCATGCAATATTTTACTAAATGGATAGTCATGGCTCTAGCTCTCGCTACAACTCTGAGTGTAGCAGGATCAAGGCTCTGGATCTGATTCCAGCTCACTTGTTCCGGCTCGCTTGTTCTTGCTCGCTTGTTTCTGACTATTCATCACCCCCCCTGTCAGGAACAATGTGAGGAGAAGAAGATGTCTCAACTGCAAGATGTGTCAATACTCGTGAATGAACTCCCTGGTATGACTTATAAATATTCTTGGCTGTTGATGACCATTGCCAAGAAGCGATCCACCCATAGTGAATCTTCTCTCTTGCAGGTTTCTTTAGAGTGAAGCATCTATCTGAAGAATGTGTGTGCTTTTCACAATGCTTACAAGGGTGAAGATCAAAACACTGATCCTTCATGTGGCCAACTCGATCACAGTGTTGGCATCTCTAACTCTGAATTGATGTGGATGAGGATGGACTTTCGTTGAGGAATCCAACACTTTGAGACTGGATAGGCTTGGAGAAATCAGGAATGTGAACTGTCACTTCCTTGTCGTATCCAAGGCCGGTTCTGTGCTTGTTGTGGATGATTTCTTCCCATAGTTTAATGATGGGCTTGGAAGGAACAAGTAGAACCTCTGCATGCATGTGTTCATCTTCATTTTATTTTGATTTTGATTCTGAAGGTGCATCAATCTGTGCAAATTACAGAACTGGATCATAAAGAGTATTATTCTGAACATGTATTTCTTGTTGAACTTTGGTTGTCATTGATGTCAACTAATGTCAAAGAGGATGTCAACTAATTCAGTTTGAGTCATTGATGTCAACTGATGTCAAAGTGGATACATCATTCCTATGACAGCTTAAAGATGTATCTGGAAGCCACTTTGAAGAAGTATATGCGCAAGATGGTGAAGGACATGGATGCTAGTGTGAAGAAGTATATCTAGAAGTTGCATTCAGTCTGAAGATGTGTGTCCAAAGATACATCATGCATGATCAGTATGAAGAAGCACATAAGGAAGGTACATCATGCAGATCCAATTCAAAGAAGCACATAAGCCTAATGTATCCTACTATGTCATGTTGTACCAGAGCAGAAGTCAAGTCCACCAAGTCATACTCACTCAAGGTAGCAGCAAAAGAATTGGATGGACAAAGGTACATGTGCACAAGTAGCCAAGAAGTTGGTTAAGCAAAGACACAAGTGTGCAAGCATGTTGAAAGAAGACTCGGGAATGCGCAAGCATTGATTGGTCAAAGATCGGGAGTGCGCATGCTATAAGAAACAACCTATGGTCGGACAATCTGAAAGCGTGCAAGCTTTTCCACTCAGAAGATGCTTTCAGTTAGAAGAACGCACACAAGTTCCTAGAAGTGTACAACAGTTGAAGTCTATCTATGAGAAAATGTCACAGCCAATGGTACAACAGGTATGTAAGTCCCACACATGATGATACAAAAGGGTTGAAGTCCCACCAAGTAGAAGCTAGTTTATGCACAGATTCCGCAAAGCATTAATACATTAAGTGCGTAATACCCATAAGGTATGGTACGACAAGGGTCAAAGACTCACCAAGTTGAAGAGCACAAGACCCACAAAGGATGACACATCAACAGTGCATATGATGACATATGGAAAAAGCACAATCCGTGAAGTATGGAAGAAGGGATGACACAACCAACTTGTCGACATACAATCCGTGCATGACATGTATAAATAGAGATGCAAGTTGGAGATTTGATGTAAGCTCGATGGCGAGATTGTAGAGATTCAATTGGAAAATACAGATTTATATTTGGGGCATCAAGGGCTCGAGGACAGAACATCATGATCTAGCGAGGAGCCAAGTGTGCACATACATAAGAATGATACAATTGATGGTGCGCAGAATGATGCTGTAGATCTGTGGCGATTGCGCAAACATCGAAAGACATAAACACAAAAGTTTGCACAATTGCGTGAAGATTGAATGATAGAATTGCATACATCACACAGACAGTCACATATGTTGTAAGTAAGGAAGAAGCACATAAATAGAACTGAAGTATATCAGATGATGCGCAGATGTTTAGTTAATGCACGAAGACTGAAATGAAGTGTGTGAAGTTGAGAAGTCCATTTGATGTGCAATCACAGAGCAACAATAGGATCCAGTAAGTGCATCATGATGAGGATGATATGAGACAAGTGCGTTAAACCGAAAGGACAACTCAGTTGATGCATGGTATGCCACAAATTGTCTAAAAGATTGTGGCACTTATATAGAATGGACCCATTAGTTAGTGCGAAGTTCCATCTGTTACTGATGCTTTATCTCAGAGTGACAAACTATCAATTGAAAGCACAGTATCAGTTAGTGAGTGTAGTTGCACAGTAGCAGATCAACAGAGCATATCTTGGCGCAAATTGCAGAATTAACAAGCACACAATACGTGAAGTAAGACATCAACATAAGTGTAGAATTGAGAGGAATGAGAAGTCAAGTGATGTATGCAGCACAATGACAGTGATGTATGCACACGAAGATAGTGCACAACAGAATTAATATCAAAAGATCAGAAGTGTGTGTGGGTTAGAAGTTCGGTAAGTCATAATTACATCTTGAATATCTGGGCGGTAGGACGGGGCAAGGAAAAAGGGGGTTGCAGCCTCCTTCCAGTTGGTGCTGGAGAAACACAGGGAGTTGAAGCTTCCTTCAGGTAGGTGCATCCTTCCAGTTGGTGCTTCCTTGAATGTATTATTTTCATTACAAAAAAGCATTTCGTGGTTTTCTCCTATTTGGGTTTCCACGTCAAAATTCCTGTGTTCTATGTTCTTTGTCTTGGTGCATATATGGCTGAATGATTTTGTTTATATTGGGTGCATAACTAATCATCAAGATTAAGTTAAGACTAATATGTTAAAGAAGGTAAAAACTGCTGATAACTGTGCTAATACTGATTCACCCCCCCTCTCAGTATTAAATTGATTCCAACATTTCTTCTTGTTGAAGCTACAACTCAAGTTGTAGGAACTCAAGAGTGTCTTGTGACTTTTGCACATAATTCCGAATGTGAGTGAAAATAGTCTTGTCGACAATGACAATGTATTCAATAGAGGAAAACAATAGTGTTCAGTAACTCTACAAGGCCATTTAATCTTGCCATGAGATTAGAAAGACTCACTCAAATGGAGAAGGGATTCTTGCAATTCTGCCCTTTTACAAACAAGACTCAAACTTAAAAAGAATGAAGGGTGTCGGTCTCATCCGAGAATGCACCGCACCCAGGTACAATTCAACTCACATAAGACAATTTTAAGTACAAAAAGGATTGTTTGCAGGCTACAATTCTGAAAAAAATCACTGGTTTGCTTGAGTTGATGATGCCTTGTGGTGATGTCTAGGCCACTAAAATACATAGGTCTCTGTACACAAATATGCTACCAGTTGCTGCAGTCTTCAAGCTTTACAAACCAATATACTGCAATAAGGTGATATGGAATCTGTAGTGTAGCACTCTCCACAAAGATTACACGACATTCTATAATAGAATTCAATACAGTCTTTGTACAGGTAATGTGTAGGTCTAAGTCCGTGCACCAATTTACAATAAGATATTCTCTGAGTGAAGGCTTGCAGACATATTTTTATCGAGTCAAGCACGATTCCCCATCATTTGTGCACTCTCTGGTAGATAGACCCCAAAAAATGTTGCAGCTGTAGGAGCGACTACATGGCAAGCTTCTTCGTAGGATTCACAGATACTCGCTCACCATAAAAGACATGGCCAAAAGAGGTTGGAGATGGCTCAATAGGCAGAAATGGCTTTGTGCTAGTGAACAAGTGGCTCAACACAATGGAGAGTGCTCGGCGACCAGATTTAAGCATAGGGATATCCACAATCTTTCCTTCAAGCAAATTTGACACAAAAATGGTTTTGGAATCAAACTGCAAAGTGTTGCTTAACCTAAATGGATGGGTATTTGAATGAAATTGAAAGTCCCTGCCCAATTTAAATAAAGCTTCAAGAGAATCTAGAAGTGTTAGTAGAATGAAACCATAGCTCTATGATCTTGCTCCACTTACTGTATCGATGTAGCAGAGGAGAGGAGAGGAGAGGCAGCCTCTCAACAATAGATTTAATGTACTGCTCCCTACAATAGATCAATACTCCAATGCAAGAAAAGGGATGGACACAATTACTCCAACAATGCAAACAATAGAAATACTTCAATAATTTTACTAGTCACGCAACCGATTTAACAACTCCAAGGAATCCCATGCAACTTCAACGCGGTCATCAATCAATTGTAGCAACTCTTCAGGAAGATTGGAGAATTCAATTAGGTTAACTCCCACAATCACACAACACTTCTTAATTGGTTCAAGGCACAGAGATAAACTTGGCAACAATTTCAGCTCTAATGCTCAATGCTTCAATTCATGCAGACTCCAACACTCAAGAAGTAATACAACATTGGTATTGAATTTTCAACCTCTTCGATGGCCACATTCTACATTCATAGTCTACCTAGAAGAAATGAATATACCTATCTTATCTGCATGCGGAGTGGAGTATGTGGTT
The DNA here is from genome assembly GCA_027924585.1 of Larix kaempferi. Lineage (NCBI taxonomy): Eukaryota > Viridiplantae > Streptophyta > Pinopsida > Pinales > Pinaceae > Larix > Larix kaempferi. The sequence continues at coordinate 5,621,933 of BSBM01000034.1, forward strand.
TGTATGGTATATTGTTGCCAATCCTGATGGTGTAGCAGAAAAATATGATGACCACTGCTTGAGATTTCAGGACTTCAGTGTGTTGGAAAGATTAACATAGAAGAATATAGGCTTCTTCATACAAAATATCACAATAGTGCAGATTACGATGGCAAATAATAAGATGGGGAGATGAGCAACATGATCAATGACTCTTCGTTGTACTCAATGTGCAAGCTCTCCTTTCGCTTTTATAAACAACATCTTGCCTCTAAATAACTTTTCTTCTAAATTGAATCTGAACCTTGGTTGCAGTATTTTAATTAGCTATTCCTAGGTGTGTTCCAGATCCTTCCCAATCTTCATAGCCGGAGGAAAATGCGTTGATATTTTCAAAGGCAAATGCTTAGATGGTCTTTACTGTTGGAATTAATTTCCAACCTATCTCATTTACTGCTGCGAATCTGTCCGGCAGATGTGTATTAAGTGTATTCAAGCCTAATGGATAGCAAGTTATTACTCCCACTTGAAATATTAAATGTTTGCTTCGACGTGTCTGGATGATATGTATAGCGCTCCCTCCCATATATTGTAGTGCATTAAGGAGCAGCTGAGCTGTTGGGCTCATGGATCCAAGAGATATTATGAAATCCACTTTGTAAATGGAGTGCATTTCCGGCATGTGCCAAGCGCTATGATTTCAGTGATCGATAAGTGTGTTTGTATAAATATCATTTTGATGTCTAATGAAACGTGTGAGGTTTTCTGGGTAGTTTGGCCCTGTCTTATTCCGTCAATGGCTGCTATGTAGTGTTGAGTCTTAATACTGTTTTGGGTCTTTGTCTTTCCACAGTCCACTGTGCCCCCCATCCTTCAATTGGTATCAGAGCCTGAGCTTTGTCTGTCCATGTTGTTTGTTGCTAGCGTCCCAACAAGAATCCTCCCTTGCCGCTGAGTGAACTTATATTTGTAAAGAATGGAATGTGCAAAGGTTGGGAAGGTTTAAGGTCAAATGCTTGCGTGCTAATAGCAGCTAGAAAGCTCGTCCCTCTCAGCCATTTTGTTGAGTGTTCTAGGTGAAGAGGTCGCGCAAGAGGATCCTCACCACTGTTTTTTTTGGAGGTCACGCTACAACAGAAGTTGTTGGCTTGAAGGAAACCCTTCGTGGGTGTTGAAGAGAGGAGTGAAGCCCCATGCTTCTTTTGCCGTAGGGTTGAGCCGTTGTGTCAGTGATAATTCCCCAGGAAGGAAAGGGCGCACTGGTGAAGAGTGTAAGAGCCCACGAGCTTGGACCATTTCCAAATCCTCCGGTGTGCAGAAAATTTACAGAGTCGAAGCTCATCATCCACTGCAGCTTGGTGTTGTGACCTCGTGTTCTGATCTCGTGTTCGGGACATTTATTTTTGGTTGAGTTATTGGGCGGACTGTGGTGTTGGAGACCACTGAATGGTGTGAATAGTTGGTGCCTTTGCTGCAGAGAAATTCTGCTATGAGTCACGAGCTCTCAGTATTATCTATTCGCAAGTTAATGAGTTGTAGCCCATTACAGAAGAGGAAGCACTCGTGCTTTAGTGGAGAGCTGCCGGTGGAAGAAGTTGACACTAAGTGAAGTTGTAGTGTTTTGGTGACTGCTCTTCTTGCAGCCGGCGGAGAGAAATTCTGCTTGAGATCATGACTAAAAGAGGAAATGAGCTGTAGCTTGGAGTAGATGTTAAAATCCACAAAAGTGGAAAATGGATGTTCCCATAGTTCAGTGGTTGAACAACGTTCATGTGTGTATCCCATGTGCCTGTGTGAGTGGTCGTGGATGAAGCTTTTGAAGGATGTAGCCTAGAGGTGAGCAGAAGCTCGACAAAGTAATTTGACAGCCATAGCTGTGTAGCTGTGTGTCAATAGGACTTGGGTAAAACTGGATGAGCTCCATATACAAGTGTAAGGGAGAGCATTGACTCTGGAACCCGGCAAGTGTGCATGTTGTCTGTAAGTGGAAAGTCGAACATAGACGCAGAGTTGAAGTTTGGCACTGGTCTTGTGAAGGATCAGTGTTGAAGTCGTCAGTCTTCAGTCTTCAATAGATTGAAGGTGGTGTGCTTCCATGTTTTTAATGGTCGAGCAAAGTGAAGCAGAGTGCTCCCATAGTTAAATGGTTGAGCAATCTAGTAAATCCCGCTTACTCTTGTGGATGAAAATTGTGAAGGATGAAGCCTGGAGTTGAACTTTGAGTTTAGCAGAAGCTCAGAAGTATTTGCACTGTAGCTGCATTTGATGCCGAAGATTGTGCATTCATATTCCTGTCACCTGTTAATGGTTATGCTCTTAGGGTGTAGTGGTTGAGCTGGTTGTAAGAAGTCACTGTGATTGAATTGACTGATTTTTGGGCATCTTCTGAAGAAAGCCCAGGTGTTCCTGCACTGGCCGAGTTTTGCCGTGTAGAAGAAAAGGGTTGTTGCCCGTGTTTAAAGAAATTGAGACTAGTTGAGCAAAAGCTCAGTATTTCAAGAAGAGTACCAGAAGTTGGAGGAGCTGAAGCAAAAACAGTGTCTTTTTTATGCAGAATTGAAGCTTATTGCGGATTGGCTTGAAAATTCAAGGAATCCAGTTGAAAAGGTGTTATGGGTCAACAAAGACGTCTTAAACAGATTAGAAGAATGAATAGAAGGGCAGAAGCAGTTTATTTTGTTGAAATTTATGGTAATGGTTCTGCTGTAGCAGAGCCAAGGATTGAAGAAATCTATGATGAACTGCCCATTCTAGTTTTCTCAGGTAAGGTTTTTGAATTTTGGGTTATTAAAATGAAAACTCTATTTCGTGCTGAAGGTGTGTTGAGTGTAGTTGAAAATGGATTCAAGGAACCCCCAAACCAGGCAGCCTATGAGGTTTTGCCCCAATGTCAAAAGGTTGAGCTCATGGAAAATAGGAGAAATTATGTTGTAGCACTGTTCCTCATTCGACAAGGCTTGAATGAGAGAATTTTACCCATGATTGCTAATGCAACCAGTGCTAAAGAAGCCTGGGAATGCTTGAGAAGAGAATTCGATGTAAGGGGGAGCAACATAAATCAACAGCAAGTTGAGGTTCAGACTATTGAAGAATTAATAGAAAATTCTGCAGTAGTAGTTGAAGTCAGTCAATCCATTGGTGAATCTCACTATGTTGATATACCCAACATACGTGTGGACGAAGATACTAAGTCTGAAGTTGATAATGAACAACAACTCATGCAAGATCTGCCCGAGAAATCTGAAGTTACAACGCAGAATGTGAATGTTTCAAAGTCTATAAAGGAGGATGGTATTACAGCTTTAACAAAGAGTGCCATGAATTTACCTAGAAGTAATTGTAATCCCAGTCCAGACTTTGAGGATGAGGACATAGTATGTACACAATTGAGTACAGGAAAAAAGCATGAAACTAGTTCAAGGAATTTTGATGATGAATTCCCACCAAACACAGTTGAGAAGAAATCAAAGGACTTGCAAAGCAATGCAGATGATACTAAGAAATATGATATAGAGAAACAGGTCAAACCTAGAAGAAAAATGTCATCCAAGCATGCTATTTTGGATTATGAGCAAGAAGCTTCTGCTAAAGATGTGAATGGTGAAACTCAAATTACTGAGCACAATCCTCTTCTAAAAAGTGAATGTATCACTACAGAGGAAACACAAGGGGTTTCAATTGCATTGAAGGAAAATGGACAGCGAAAGGATCCCAAGAATGTATCTGTCAAATATGCAGATAGCTCAACTCATATGGATGGGAATCAGCCTTGTAATATCTCAGGAAAGAAGAAAAGCAAACGGTCAAGGAATGATTTATTGAGGCTTGGTAATCCTGAAAGAATTACCAAAGAGCGGGTACCAAAAGATGATCTAGTTATTAAATCAGGAAAATTTGACGTAGACGAAAGCACACTAGATGCCAGAAAGGAAAAAAGAACACATACTTCAGATGAGAATGGAGGAATTGCATATTTGAGTACAGAGAATCTAGAAAAGAACGCTATCATGGATCCAAAAGCAAGAGGAATAGCACCTATAATCAAGAAGGAGGCTTACTCTGACAGTGATATGTGAATGGAGAATAGAAATAATGAGAAATTTGAAGTTACAGATTGTGGAAATGATGCACCATGTGAATCAAAGGTTGAAATGGGATTGAAAAATGTGCCAGAAAGCACGAATGTAGTTGTTTTTGCTAACAATATATGTATATTTCAAGATGAATGCAGTGAAGCTAAAGACTCTACAGGTAAAAATGTTGAAGACGATGATAATAGTAGCCCTTTACATGCTACGAGACTTTTTGAATTTGAAATTGAAAGAGGGCCGAGACTTTTTGAATATGAAATTGAAGAAGGGCCGATTTATGATGATGAATTTTTGGGTGAAGTTGAAAAGATTGCACTTGAAAATGAAATGAAATTAATTTTTAATATGATTAACGGTGAAGAAGGTTCACTTTTTGCAGAATGCAATGAAGATGGAAACGATGTAGATGTTTTTGATGAAGTGAAATTTAGGATTGCAGCTGAGGCAGTACATGAAGACAATTCAGAAGTAAAAATCTCAGAATCTGCAGAAGCTGATGAAGAATTATGTACAGATGATGAAACTCTTGAAAATATGATTGAAGAAATGTTTAAAATGGGTATAAAGTTGAAATCAACAGAAAGACTGTTGAATGGGGAAGAAGAAAATGTAAATAAAGATGATATGAGTTTAATTGTAGCAAAAATAATTAAAGAAATTGAAGCTGAAATGAATGGTTATGATGAGAATGGAAGCGCTAATGCTATAAATGATGAAGGAAATGTACATATTGGGCAGACGAAAATTGAAGAACAATTTGAGAATGAAACACTTGCAAAATGGAGTCCTAAACAGATCAGGCACTACTATCAGTTGATTGCATGGCAGCAACCTGTTCAATGTAAGATGGATATGTTACAGCTTAAAAGTTTTGAGTACAATTGGAAGAAAGCCATTGAAAACTTTGATGATGCTGATGGAAGAATGAGACCATAGGATGTTGAAGATAGCAGATTTGAAGAATCAAAGAAAACAATGAAGCTAAAGAAGAAAGTGAAAATAAAGAAGCCAAAGCACAACTGGTTCAAGGTTCGAAGTCAATGAAAATGGAAAAGGTGTTAACAGGTTTAAGTTTTATGATATGTGTTTTTTGAACAATTGTGAATGCTTGTAACCCTAGCCGAGACTGAGACCAACAGGCATGTCTTTCAATCATATTTTGAAATATGTGTTTTATATGTCTGTAAGTATGCTTATATATCATGTTTTTGTTGTGGTTGAAAATTAAGGGGAAGTGTTGGAATTAATTTCCAACCTATCTCATTTACTGCTGCGAATCTGTCCGGCAGATGTGTATTCAGTGTATTCAAGCCCGATGGACAGCAAGTTATTACTCCCACCTGAAATATTAAATGTTTGCTTCCACGTGTCTGGATGATATGTATAGCGCTCCCTCCCATACATTGTAGTGCATTAAGGAGCAGCTGAGCTGTTGGGCTTATGGATCCAAGAGATATTATGAAATCCACTTTGTAAATGGAGTGCATTTCCAGCATGTGCCAAGCGCTATGATTTCGGTGATCGATAAGTGTGTTTGTATAAATATCATTTTGATGTCTAATGAAACGTCTGAGGTTTTCTGGCAGTTTGGCCCTGTCTTATTCCGTCAATGGCTGCTATGTAGTGTTGAGTCTTAATACTGTTTTGCGGTGTATATTTCTGTTTTGGGTCTTTTGGGTCTTTGTCTTTCCACAGTCCGCTGCGCCCCCCATCCTTCATTTACAAAATATGCTTACAAATCAGTACTTCTACAAAACTTATCCAATTTTCATTATCAGAAACCATAAACATCAAAGTTGGTATATCCACTTACATGTATCCTTTACCCTAGCGAAGCAAGTGTCCTTTATAAAATGCAATCCAACATTCAATTCAAATGGTCTCTTCCTTGGCAGCGACTTTTTACAATCTGATAGTGGTTGCGATATCCTCCCGAGCAGTCTTCCAACAACATTGGCTCCTTCCAACTTCGCATATGTGAGAAACGCGACTGTTCAGCTTCACTCCTTCTCTAGTCCTTTCCAACAGCTCCCTTTCGGACTGTTTTCATTTAAACGTTTAAAATGAAACCTTAACTTGTGTGCTTCATCTCTTCTTCACCTGCAACCAAACTCCTACTTCAGCGTTGCGCTGGACGAGGGTCGATTCAGAGGGCGATATGACTCCACGGGCTCGACTTTAGAAAATTGCAGAGATGCACTCCAAAAAGAAATGCAAATAGTCTGTGCGTAGGCTTAGAGTTTCTGGAGGAGCACTTCAATGCTTTTTCACGCCAGCAGTACACGCTCATATCCCACAACTGTCATCATCACATGCATTCAACGTGCAAGTAATTTATGAAAACACAGAAGCAGTCTGTGTTTGCATAGAGCTCACGATACAATGGAGTATAGTAGCACCACGAGGGAGTCGCACATAAGATCGTTCAAACTTCAACGTAAAGGAAAATCTTGGTCATTGCTTAAACACACACAGGTCGCAGCCGCAGGTAGCCTGAGGGAAAGAGCCCACGCACCAGTAGACAGCTCCAGGCAGTCAAAACGGAGAGGACATTTATTGAATGTCTCTACGCAACATACAATATTGAGACGCAACAATAACAGTCACCATGCCCCACTTCAGAGACGTGAAATGAAACAGAACACATGCAGAGGGCATTCTTATTCTGGGTTCATCATCCAATTCTCGACGGTAGCTGTAGAGCTACTTCCAACGCTCAAGTTATCAATAGCAGCAATACAATTCCAACGTTCTTCCATCAAACCAGTCCACGATGCATTCAGGCTTCATTCACGAGCAACTCCAGGCAAGTGAAGAGGTATTCAATTGTAGAGATATGAGATAGGCGTGCGAGGAGAAGGACATAGGGTTTACCCACTATCTCAAATGCATATCTCTCTACCACCATAATTGAACCAAATAGTCCCCAAGTCCAAGTCGCAGGAGGTTGATGCAATGGATGTTGGTGCAGGTCGCAGGCTGGAGTAGAGGTCTCGACCACAAGTAATGGCACGCACAACTCATGAGAGGTCACGGTGAAGATGGATGAGACGTAGTTTTCAAAAGATCAAAAAGGTCAGGAGACAGGAGCAAGGGATCCTTCTGGAGCAGGCAATACTAGCACAGGCCATGAATCATTGAGCTCTAATACCCCTGTTAGAAGCCCACCTAGGAAAATGGAGAAACTTGCTTAAACACACAGCCAAATACACCAAGAATCACCAACACAAAGAGATAACTCGTAGGCATGAAGCACATTATGCTTTCTCATTATCCAAAGCACATTATGCTTTCTCATTATCCAAATATATGTTATCCATATATGTTATCCAAATATACATTAGAAACAACTCTTGGATTCCAAATTCCCAAGATGTCTCTTGCACTCCATGACTTTTCATGTTCACTTGATTCTTACTTTTCATTTTAAGTGAATATACTTAACCCTGATTCTTATTTTTCATTTTACGTGAATATACCTAACCTTAAGGATTAGGTTCCAACCGTCAATCAATATAACTACACTAAGGATTAGGTTCCAACACTCACTCAATATACGTAACTACTCATTCAATATACGTAACTCTAAGGATTAGGTTCCAACCGTCAATCAATATACCTACCCCTAAGGATTAGGTTCCAACACTCACTCAATATACCTAACCCTAAGGATTAGGTTCCAACATTCACTCAGATAGATATTGCAAAATCACTCATATAGATATTGCAAAGTATTTTAATTTTAATACTGTATTAATTAAACAAATATTTCAATAAAAAGGTGTAGCAATAAAGTAACTCTTTTAGAAATATTTTCCATATTTATGGGAGTGTTAGATAAAATAAATAATGTTTGTATTATGAGTGAAGAGGAGCTGCGTTAATATGCATTTTATGTGTGTTTGGATGCTATTTTTCTCTATATGAGAATGGTAATAATGTAAAGACTAACTAGGATGTTGGTCAAATTGGGTATATGCATAAGAGTAGGATAAAATCTAGATGTTTTCTATTTTTCTTCTTGCAAAAATAATGAGAGACAGTTGTATACTAACATAAATTTGACCAAATTTATTTTTGTTTGATGAAATTGCAAATATGATATTCATAGATTCCATATTGTAGATGCAATAAAGCTTTTTGAGTTTGTTGAATTGACGATTTATTTAATCATAGTATACAATTTCACTGGATTTTGTGTTCAATTAAAACAAAGATTGGTTATTGGATTCTAGTGAGAATGAATTGGAAAAGGGACAAAAGGTTGGCCCTTTATCTCTTGCCTATATCTATATCTTTTGATGATGAGAAATGTATTCATCCATTAAAAACGTGAATACATCAATATATTGCGTCATTTCACCTTTGTTTATGATGTCCTTTGTATGAGGAATACATCAATATATGGTGCCATTTCACCTTTGTTTACTAATGTCCTTTGTATGAGCTTGTCAAGCAATGGGCATGCAATTGCATTCATTACTATAATTTTATGGTGAGATTAAAAATTTAAAATAATATTTAAAACAATATATAAATATCATGTAATCATATTTTTTTCTAAGAAAAATCTTATAGGGAAACCCAAGGGATGCTTCCCCACATACGTGGATGACATCACTAGTAAACTGGTTGGTATAGACAAGTGCACTTCACCTATGATATTTGAATTGAGGACTTGACACAACTTGTCAAATGCTCAATAACATCGATGACAATCTGTTGAACTAACCCTTGTTTTTAGTATATCTATCTATCTATCTTAGATATGCTAATTGTTTCCATTACAACTACTAGTTCCATGTCCATTACTAATGTGACCTCAATGACCACCATCACCTCCATGACCACTACCATTATGGCCTCAACGACCACAACCATTATGAATACCACCACCACGTCCACTATGAACCTTATTTCTATCACACCACCACCATTGTGACCACTACCATTGCCATGACCATGACCACTATTGCCATCACCACCGCGACCCACCACAATGAACACCTTGATCACCATGACAAAACAAAATACCATTGCGAGCACCTTAACGACCACCAATATCGCCATGAGGTGCACCATGACCATGACCAACTCAATCACGGTGACAAATACCTCTACCACAATGAACATCCCCACGCCACCACCATTATCACTACCATTTCCATAACCACCTTCACCACTACTACTACCACAACTCACTGCATCATCACTAATACCACCGCTATCGACACAACCACCACCATGACATGATTGATAGCATTGTAGTAACATCCACCACCACCATAATCACAACCTCAACCACATTGACAACCACCATGATTAGTATCATCGATACAAACACCATCATGACACAACCAATTCCATCATAGTAACCATCACCACAACCCCAACCAAAATGACAACCATCGTGACCAATAGATAAAATATGAACGTATTGCACACATAATGATCAATGAAGCCACACACAAAGCATTCCATTGATGGGCATTTTTTTTCCTTGGAAAAAAATCATAATTTCATGACTTAAAAAAAGGAGTACAAAATTCCATTTTTTAGATGGTTTTTGGAAAAGCATATTTCCTCTACTTCCATCATTCATGCTAATATCATAAGTACACAACTTGAAATTTTTGTCTCTTGTCTCAAGTAATTACATTCAACATCCTAGAATATTCAAAAAACATATCTAAGGAAAGGCATATTCTCAGAGAAAAGATACAAAGAAAAATATAAGCCCATAGTTCCTTTGCTACTCCATCATCCCCAAATCTTGTTGATATTGAAAATCATGAAAAGGTGGGTGTTATTACTCAGAGAAATCCCCTGCCCGAGATTTTGAAATGAACCAATTCCCAAATTGCATCTAAATTCCTGTTTTTGAAAGAACGTCAACATCCACATTCCTTCCCCTGTATATATGTTGTAAGGAAAGGAAAGTAAATATGTTTATGAATCCTTTTATATCCTCCACCAGAGCATGGATATAGATATTGTTACATTGTTGTTCATCCTTTTTCCATTTAATTACATTTAGGGAATCACCAAAGACCCGTAAGCTAGTTATTCCTTTTTCTTCTGCAAGCATCAAAACCAGTTTTAGTGCCATCAACTCCACATGGTTGTTGGATCCTCCCCCCAAACATACGGGCCTAAACCTCAGCTAATGGAACTCGTCCAAGTGAATCATTCCTCCTTCACAGGTGGGTGTCTCCCCTTGTGAAGCCCCATCAAAATAAGCCCAAGGAACTTCTTTATCAATACCTTCCTCCACCACCTACCTCCTAGATTCCTGATTTGTTCCCTGTGGAAAGAAACTTAGAATGCTTAGACTTTTCAGAGAACAAAGCATAGGAGTGTAATATTTATCCTAAAAAATATAATGGTTTCTTTCCAACGATACACCCAAAACTATTATTATAGGGAGATCTTTATACTCTTTGGTTTATCTGTTGATTGACTAGTTCCTTAATCCTTCTTCAATAGTTAACCCCCTCTAAGCATTTTTAAGATTGATCAAAGCTTCAATTTCTAACCAAACGTGTCTGGAATATTCACACTCCATTATTAGATGACTATTTGCTTCTTCACTCCTTAAGCATAGAGTGCATCTTCCTTGAGCTTCCCTATTCTACTTTTGCAAATTGTCCTACGTTAGTGCTTTGTTGTTTAGAAGACACCACACAATTTTTTTTTTCTTTCAATGGACACTTCATCCTCCACAAGGATCACAACCACCACCTTATCTCTCCACTCCCCTCTTCAAAACTACAAAATCTATAACCCGGTTTGGGGGAATAAGAACCTGTAGGTGAGAGAGACCATACTTGTTCATCCTGTTTGTCCTTGAGCTTGACATGACTTGTTTTTAGACATAAAACCACTCTTTCGCGTAGATTTGCATAATTCCCTTCAAAACCAAGCCCCTCAACTGAATACCATCCATGTCCCCAATTGGTTGTGGTGGCCAAATCTGCCACTTGTGACAACATAAAAACACCTATGTCTTGTAGTGATTGTACCATATGTACCAGATGTAAATGATTCCTACCACTCCCCACCCATGCATATTCTCCTATTCTCAACATAGTCCCCTCTCCTACCTTCCAAAACAAGGCTTCCCCAATCAACGTAAAATCCTTTATCACCGATTTCCAGATCACCGAGACATTGTGTCTATTCTTGTTCTCCCTCCTAATCCAACCATCAATTGTTTTTGGATAAATATATTTTTCCTTGACCACTTGACTCCAAATCCCCTTCCCTTTAATAATCCTCCAGACCACCTTTACTGCCGAAGTTGTGGAGAATAAGAATTTTATTTTCAATCCCCATCCACCCATGAGTTTTGGCCAAGCTATCTTGTCCCATCTGGCCCATTGAATCACCTTTTTCTCTGTAATATCTCGCTTTCTCCATTAGGGTTTCTGTAACAAAAAGTACAAACTGTGTACCCGCTAACGACAAGGAGCTCCTGGCAAGAGCTCCGCAGGTAAAACTTTGTAAGTATGATTATGTTTTCCTAAGTGTTAAGTGAATTTGTAGACTTATGAGACTGAAAGCTTGATGCAATGAAATGTTTGGGGCATGGAATCCACTAGGGGGAGAGGGTGAATGGCTTGATAGCCATGTTTTTTGATGACAGTGGTCATCCTAATGTCATGAGCACTTAAGGTGAACTGAGATGTTCACCAAGCAAACACTTAAGTTTAAAAGTATGTTAATAATTAGTTGTAGATAAGGACGCCGGAGAAATTTCTAATCGCCGGAAAGCAGTAATACTCTACCTTGACCTAACTATTTGCATGGAGCTGACCCATATTGAGTACCATTAGGTAAAAATAAGAAGTTAGCCTAAACAACATTAGTACATTGGCCCCGACAAAATATTTTGTTAAAAGTTCCTAAGCGGAAAATGATTAATATTACTAATTATAAATTAGGAATAAAATATAAAAATGAGTTATTATTACTACGAAAACACATTGGTAATTATAGATAAATATTTAAATGATTATTGCAAATAAGATAAATAAAATGAGCAAGATTAAAGAAGGACTGGTTGTCCTTAATTAAAAGTAAATACTTTAAAAGCTATAAAAACTTATCAACAAAAGAAGAAAAGGGGGTTCTTCTTCTTTTACTTCGTCTTCGAAGCAAAGGAAGAGAGGAAAGATAAATAAAATCCGATAAAAGAAAAGAGTGCATTAACCTGATGCTCTAGTGGATTCGTGCCCAGCTCGGGGGTGGTCTCTCGACGGGAAAACCTACGTCAGACAAAGATCAATTTGGATAGGAGAAACGTTGAAGTCAAACTTTCAGTTGCCCATTCTAACTTTTGAAGATAAGTGTTTTCTCTTATTATCTTCAAGTAAGATATTCTGTCTTATTATGTGCGTCTAGGTAATTTGAAGTTTAGTTACTTGTTTGTTTAATTAATTGTTTTAATAAAAGTTTAATTATTTGTTGAAAATTAAAGTTTAGTGTTCGTTTAAGTGAAAGTTTAAATTTTTTTGTTTAATTTAAGGTTTAGCTGTTGGTTATTTATGTGCCAAAGTGGATTTCTTTTTTTAAATTCTTATTATTGCATAAAGTTCACCCAAGAGTTCTGCTGTGTTTATTTTACCCGGAAAATCAATATTTGTTATAAGAAACCAAGATTGTTATTAAATGATACAAATTGGGCTATCCAGAATTGCTAATTAATATTTTTACCTTCTTATTTTAGATACATAAATTATTTATGTGTTTCCGTTGTATTCAATAGTTCCGCACTTGATGAGCTCTGCTCTATACACGCCCTGTCTGCTCTATACACGCGAAGGCAAACGATCTCTGTGTTATGCCCGGAAAAAACCACGGTGGATGCGCTAGCTCTGTTTTCTTTTTTTGATATGTTTCCATACTCCACAGCTCTTAACGCTCCTAAACAATATTTCTGACCAGCACAAGGATATGGAACCACGCATATTTTAGCGTGGGTGACATGCAGCAATTCTCCCGGAATAGAGATACACTCCTCCGGAATAGAGAAACACTCCTATACTATAGAGACCACAATACCATGACATATATCAGCAATCATAACATGAACATTTGATGTAGATTTGATGTTAGGATCGAAAATCCACCATTGAGAGATAAATGTCCATCTTCAGATTTATCATTTGATAGATTTACTATTTGATTAGATTGAGTTTTATTTTTTCTCACGAAAAAAAACATATTATTGTTATTCAATTAATTGAATCAAATAGTACATAAGATCATTAGAGTTTTGCAAAACAGCTCGAAGAATCATTAAAAATGATTTTCAGCATCCCCAAGTACAAAGTATACTTGAAACATTTCCATGAAACCAAAAATAGTGCCAAAAATCACTAATCCAGAAAATATAGAGAACCAGAGTCTATTACTTCATTATCATAGACTTCTTTCCAAAACAAATAGCCCTCCTCACCCTCCAATGCTTGCTTAGACAATAAGTCGGCCTGTGTGTTGTGTTCACGATAAATATGATCCAAGGAATAAGAACTGAAAGTACTAAATTCCTGCTGAATTCTATTGCACCAGTAAACCAAATTTATTACCTTCAGATCATATTCACCCCTTGCCCATTTTATGGTTACCCTCGAATCGCCAAAGATTTTTACCTTTGCCAATCCAAAACAGTTTGCATACCAAGAAGATCTAGTGCATAGATATAGGTATTATACTATATTAAAGAAAAGTGAAAATGCAATAAAGCGATATGTTAGGCATATACATTATGGTGACCATTGTACAAATATAAAGGCTTCTGGAATACGAAATTAAAATGAGAGGCTCCAATAAATGAACAAATTATATTCTTATATTATATTTGGTGAGTTAATCCTTCACCCTTTAAAGCGTAATAGCTTCAAGGGTAAAAATACATAATGCATGTAAGGTGGGCTAAGTATAATTAGTAGAATGAAGATGTTGCAAGGAAATGTAAGTATCCCTCTTAAATAGTTATAAGTGGGAGTTAGTGTAAATAAAACTAAGAGGAGGTAGATAACTCATAGGGGAGGTTATTTGATTATAATATGTATATTAAAAGATGCAAAATATTATTGCCTTTAATGTCCATATTTTGTAAAGGGGAAAATAACTCAAAGATGATTATGTGGATATTAAATAGCAAATAAAATTACTAGTTGAGTTGTTACATAAGGAAACAAGAAGAACGTCAACAACTTCTCAGTGCCGAAATTTGATCTAAGAGAGCATCAAAGAAGTTATTTTGCGATTGGAATTAAATTATGTCCAACACGTAAGTTACGACGTTACAGAGACCCTTGAGAAAAAAATAAAAATTTAGGGTGTAGTTTGAGGGACATTACATTCTCACCCGAAGCCTCCTAAATAAATCTAATACTAATCTTTCCGAGCTTCTCAAGGACCCCCTTAGTAATCCAAGACAATGACATCCAATAAACTGGAATGGCCTCTAGGACCGATTTTACCAAGATCAATCTTCCTCCCCTCGAGAGCCACCTAAAACTCTAGCTAGATAGTCTTTTTCCAATTTGAAATTAACTAGGTCGAATATGTCCTCAAATAGTTGTTTGGTTTAGATAAAACCCTAACTACTTAAGAGATCCCGCATAAATATAATTTCATCCTCCTCAACCCCATAGAACAAAATTAATGATTTTGATTCATATATCAACATTCCTATCACAGAGAAGTACACATCTAAAATATTTTTCAATTTAACCAAATACCTCTTGTATCCTTCGTAGAAAATAAATCTATCGTCCACAAATAATAGATTATATAGAAAAAAGCGATCTCCTAATTGAATTCCATTTAAAGGCCCTGCGCTCTTTTCTTCAATCAAATATCTATTCAATCCTTTTGCCACGATGAGAAATAGCAACGAGGACAGAGAACATCCCTGTCAAAGGCCTTTTCCCACTATAAAGAAACCAGATGTAGTCTCATTGATGGGTACTAAGAAAGAAACAAAGGTGATGCAACTCATCACCCACTTTATAGAAGACACATCAACAAAATTAAGATTGCAAAAAAAGTCAAAAGTACACACATCAATACTAGAAAAACCTACTAAAATCATATAACATTCTCTTCACACAAAGTTACAATACACAACCTACAACCTTGACACTTTATTTTTTCCATAAATAGGTGGTGGAGATTTATCCTCACACATGCCTCTCACAACATCAAGACCTCATTGATATCAATATGAAAATGTCTTAGTGGTATGAACAAACATTATATTCAAGGGTATCTATAACTTTTACAACAATATCTAAATATTTTAAATGGTTCATGGATAAAAATTATCTAGAAGAGTAGCATAATGCTATGGAAAATTTGTTGACCATAATACATTTAATGCACACCTAATCGAACTAATATCCTAACAATGACTACTATGAACACCACCACCCACAACCCATTATCTCATCATAACCACAATGACCACCACCACCATATAAACACAAGTTTTTCTATGAACACCACCACCCACAACCCATTATCTCATCATAACCACAATGACCACCACCACCATATAAACACAAGTTTTTCATTGTTGATAGAGGATTGTAGAGTTTAGTTACGTTCAATTTTTTCCACAATGTGAAGTAATGACATCCTTGTTATAAATTTAATGCAATGATACTATGTAGGATATGCTCGTGTAACTCACCATGTGATTTCCTCGTCCGACAAACTTTATATGTAACTATTGTTAACGGACTTTTTGAAAGAAATGATTGACACTAAAATTACATGCCCAACAATTGATTGTTTGGTTTTGAAGGTATTTTCTTCAAATCAATGCATCTAATAGCCTTTACAACCTAGACGTATTTTATACAATGAAGATCTACATTATTGAAAAGAACTTTGAGTTAGAGTTAGAGTTTACAATTGTGTTTAAAACATGGATATGAATTTGTTTGGATATACCTTGTAATCCCGTCCAAGTGATCACCTCCCTTCCCTGTCTATTAATTTGTCTTAATAAAGATTATATAATAGACTCTATAATGAGACCTTTTGGTTACATTTAAATTTGTTGTTTTTGACTTGAACATCTGCAACTTAACTTTAAACCTATCATTTGCATAATTTCTTTTATACTTACTTTTTGTATACTAATTTTGTCCACCTAACTTTGGTCCCTTTGTCAAATATTGTGTGATCACTAGTTAACGGTAAGTTTTTCGAACTACTTGAAAGATCTACATTCAGGAGAGTGTTATTCTCCTGAAGATGGACGCAGAGTTGGTGTCCGAAACATATATAGAGACAAAAATCTCTCACATAGATTTCCAACCATTAGAAAAAAGATCTACATTATTAGTTTCATTTGTCTTCAAGCTTTCAACTCTTCCCAACCTTGGCCCTTTATTGTCTTTCCCCATTATGATTGAACAACCATTTTGGCTTAGCATATTTGTTACTTTAATCCCCCCCCAAAACATAAATAAATTTAATTTGTAGTGATACCTCTATGCAATTCTCTTTTTACCCATAGTTTCAATAGCCTTGGACATTTCCATTATATGTGCCATTGCGACATACAAGAAATTCGCCAGTTCCTTCGTGTTAGAAAAAATATAAAAAATAGAAGAAAACAAAAATAACAATAGAACACAAGATTTACGTGGAAACCCTACCGTGCACAAGTAAAACTATGGGGCAATGACAACTTTGATCTTTTATTACTTGACAAAAAAGTTACAATGCTTTCTTCTCTTTTGTGATACAATGCCAGGGGTCACTTCCCTTTCGTATAGTACATATGAGGGTTTCCGAAGGAATTGAAATATACTAGAAGGCTCTAGAAATTTTTCCCTTGGGGGATTTGTCCCTACACCCTCGGGAAGGGGGGCCTAGGTGACCCCCTCGGTGACCCTCCTAATGCACCCGATGCATACAAATCACGCAAGGCGATAGTCATGTACCACTATACAAGAAAAATGTCAAAGATATGGATATTGATTACCCATCCTAACACTCCATAGGAAAGAAGACATAATTAATGGGAATTAAACCTCAATATTCTTTGTCTCCACCAAGGAACATGGGATTGAGCATCAGTAGTTATCACAAAATGCCATAATCATGTACCTCCTATTCTAGTAGAGGGAATACATTTAGGTTTTAGAAGAAAAATCTGCAGACATAGAAGCTATGGTTCTTACCCTCAACAAAGGAACAACCTCTACTACTTCTAAAATGATTGCTTAAGTGGATCCCACCCACATGAATACAAAGATGAAGAAACAATCCACTAGCTTGGAGAAGAAAATAACAAAGATAAGCAGAGATCTATTCTATCTAATCAAGCCTAGTACGATGCTCTACAAGTGCTTTTTTCCTTAGTACAATGTAACTTCTCATGTTTTGGAAATGCTATCTAGTACTGGGAGTTTTCTACAAGCTATATCCCACTAGTAAGCATGTTTTAGTTTGTAAAGCCACTAGTATTATAGTTATACTTTTGCAACTATCACAGAGCATCACTTGATAAGTGTACTCAATATTTCATATTAATTCGTTGACTAGTTAGGTTGCAACATTTTTTAATAGAAACTTAAACAATTACTATTTTTTTTAAGAAAAAAAGAAAAGAAAAAACATACTTGCATTAGCCTCTTTTCTTCTTAAAGAGTATTATGAGGTTTTGGTGGATTTAAGGTTTGGTATTTTTAAAGTATTTAAAGTTTTACTATGTATACTTACTAGCAATTTCCACTTAATTAATCAAACCTATGATATTTTACAAGGTTAAATTAATATTCTAATGAGTATAGTAAAAATAGATAGATTTAGCCCTGAGGGGTAGCTCAGTTGGTTGTATCTTCCAGGAACAAGACAAGACAAGGTCGAGGTCCAGGGTTCAATTCTCTGGGTCTTTTAGGGTTAGGGATCGAAGTATTTTCGACAGGGGTGAGGCCCTTTTGGGTGCCCCCCCTTGGCTTGTATCCTGGATGTAGCAAGCTCTAGGGCCGTGAACCACTTTGAAAAAAAAAGTAAAAATAGATTCCTCTTGATATTTGCATATTACTTTGCATCCAACTATTCATCTTATCATGACTATTTGTCCTCATGCTTCTTGACAATCATCTCAAATGTTATAGAATGTCTTCATACTTCTTGAAAATATTTTAGTGTGGTGATTGTCTATGTACATGTCCTCTTGTTTCAAGCCACTAATCCTTAGTTAAAATTTTCATTATTCTTTAAATTTTCTATATCCATTCACTCTTGGCTCTTGTATTGTTACCATCATTCCTAGCTAAAGTTTGTTAGTTTCTCGTGTTTTGTTCTAATAAACCTCTTGTTAATTTCTAATATAAATTTTAACATATTAATGTTAGACTAGTGTCTTATATACTTTTGAAGATATTCAATAAAAAGTAGAATATGGGAAACTATGTAATGGATTCATTTGTTTCAATAAACCTTTATTGAGCATAAAAGCTCAAGATATATAGATTATACTGATTTTGGTCTTCTTTTCATAAGTAATACATCCATGATAGGCCACAGAGCGTTTCATCCTATAAAGAGTCCCATTTCAAGATTGACATTGCAAATCTCACATATTGTGTACATTAACTTGTCCTTTTCCTATCTCCCTTTTTATACTGGAGGGTTTGATTCAAATGGTTTATCAAAAAAGTATGCTAGTTTTTCCTTAAAAATCGTTCATTGATTTTTTTACGAACACCTGGAATTACTATAAATTATTGGAAGCTTGTTTTTATTTTATATTATTTGAATGTGTGATAAATGAATATGAAAATTACTCTTATTAAAAAACAATATTATTTATTAAAATAATTTCTAATCATTATTAATCTATGCTTATATCTTAATTTTGATTTAAAAAGTTATGTATGGCATTACAAATCAAACTATTAGTTGTGAAACTATGTAACATCGTAAAAGTGACAGGACAATATCCAGGATATCCAAAATTAGTATAACAACTTATTAATTGAAATTGTTATCTACAAATCATATATAATCGGGTCCTTGTAAACTATTCACACATCCAGTAATTATGAATTCATGAATTGAAGAAAACATTTTGAAAGTGGATTTTTCCTCTCCATTGTATAGGTTTTACCACTATATATTCAATGATGATATTTTATGTGGTGCAGAAATTCGTAAATTCATAAAGTGTGTTATAACTTGAATTCGGATAATGGTCTCACAATAAGAAACATAGGGTTGTCCCTATAGATATAGGTCCAAAATAATAGGTAAATATTATATGTTGTTCAATGATGATATTTTATGCAATGTAGAAATTGGTAAAGTGTGCTCAAACTTGAATTAGGTTGATGGTTTTAAAATAAGAAACACATGGTTTCTCATATAATTATCGGTAAATATTATGTGTTGGTAAGTTTTTATTTCAATTCTTTAGGTTGAGCTTTCTTTAGTTTTTTTTTAAATTATAATTAGGTGTCTATAACTTTGTTTTTAATTTTTTTAAGATATCAAGTATATTCTTAATTAGACTTTATATCATATCTTATTTTTAGTGTATTAGTTATGGTTAGGTTAACTGGGTGATAGGTTACATCATGTTCACTTTATCTCTTATTTATAATAAAAGAGATGCATTTGTATAAGTATATGATCTTGTCTTGTGCAATGGATATATTATAAAAGGAGTTTGTCTAATCAAAGAGACTTGTTATTCATTGAATTTTTATCATTATCAAGGCTTGGATTTACTCTTCTTTCTATTTCTATGCTATTTGGGGAATTTGGTCCATAATTTTTGGTATCATAACAATTTTTGCTATAATTGTTTTTGGATGACAAAAGTTTTAGGTTCCTTAGGAGACATAGAGAAGTAATTGTGGTAAAAACATGGTCTTGGTTCACTATAAGTTTGGAGTTAGAGTTAGTGAACATTAGGGTTTCTGACTAGTCCAAAAACTAGTATCAAACAATTGTTTTGGGTAAAATTGATGTGTTTCAAACTTGCGAGCTCCAAATTGAGTGTCACCTATGGCATCATAAATAAGGACCTTAGTATTTTTGGTAATAATTTTAGAACCATAAAATGAAAATTAGATAGGTGGAAGGTTGTATTAGTTTGCTTTCCTAAAAGGGACAAAACCAACAAGTTTTAGGAAAGCTATTGTAACTTTCTCTTGGGACATCAAAATCTAGTAAAACCTATGAAATTGGAGAGAATACATACTGGGCTACTATAGGACAAAAATTGAAACTCATACGGGATGAAATTTTAGAGAAAATTTAGGAGAAAGGTCGGCTAGCAAAAAAACCTACACACTAGGGATTTTAAAGGTATGCCAACTTGAAATTTGCATAACTTTTGATTGGAGGATCTATTTTGGGCGACCTAAAAGGTGACAAAGAGAAAAAAGAGGAGAATTATAGGTAAACATTATTTTGGGTTCAAATGAAAAAGGTCCTACAAAAAATTCTACATCAATTAAGCCTCCAGAGAGTTCAACAATGTCTCAAAAAGAAAATGAAGACTTACATAACCAACTATCCAATTTAGAGAACACATTTAATGAATTAAATGATAGTTCAACAAAAAAAAGGTGGATTTGGCACATGCACAAAGTGAAATAAAAATTCAATTGCAAAATATGGATCAACATATAGAAATGATGGAACAAAATATGGCTAGTCTCATAAAAATACTAGATGAAAGGCTAAAAAAAAGTGATAATGTGACCCAAATAACTCAAAGAAATAAATATAGTATTAAAGTGGAAAACCTTCCATCAATAAAAATATTATAGGATGATTTAACTCAAATATTGTATCTAATAAGGGATGGGGTCTTAATGGCATTCACTTCCCAAAGGTTGAATTAAGAAAATATGATGGAACATATGAGTTTACATGGGTGAACCAAATATTAAGGATGATAAGAAAATGATTTCCTTAGTGACTTTGTATTTTGAGACAAAGTCGTATCAATAGTATCAATGAGTACTTAAAAGGAAGTCACCTTCTTATCATTATACTTGGGGTCTATTTACAAGATACCTAGAAGCACAATATGGTAATGTTTGTGAACATGACTACTTTAGTCAGTTGAAAAGCCTCAAACTCATTGGAGATGTGGAAGATTATAATTTATAATTTCAGATATCGGCCACTAGGCTGGATAACACAAATGACCAATATCTATTGGAAGCTTACATGGGTCGATTAAAATAAGACATTAAACATGAGCTTCATGTTTGATATTTTCATATAATCATGGAATACATCCACATAGAATTGAGGCATGGATCACTTGTAGTGGTATTGAATTTATGAGTTGAAATAGAATAAACAAATTGAGACACCTTAGTGCAAGAATATTGTACTATACCATATTAGTCCTAAAACATAGTAGAACACTACGTTGTTGAGCCTATAACTAGTGTAAAGGAGTACATTTATATTCATATGGAGGAATATAAATGTTTATTGACATGTAATTATCGCTTTCCCCCCATATTTGACTAATAGGTTCTTTTAGTGGTCAAGGTAGTCAAATCACTTCCACGCTTTTCGTAATTTTGTTGCATCAATTGCAACACCAAAGCATTATTTTTCAAGTTCACTGAGATGTTGTACTTGTCACTTTTACCTCCACCTCCACCAATAGGAACACCATTTATAGCTATGAATTGTCACTACATTGTGCAAAACTCTTAGGAAAAATATAAGCATAGTGGTCAATCTTCCAAAAATTCAAGAACCTGATGTTTCTCATGTCCTTCTTACCCTAATTTGTTCTCATGGGATTTCCAATTTATTCTCATAGTTGATACTGAAAGTAGTCATATTACTACTCTTAGAACATAATATTAGAAAAAACATATAAACAAACCAAACCAAATTTTCACATGTACAAAAGGGTTTTTGAAGCATGATTTATGGTAGATTCATCCTTGAAATCTCCTGACAACTCCTTAAGAGACTACGCAATTTTTTGCATGAGTAGGTCAAGTAGTGAAACTCCTAAACCTTGGGACCATGGGTAGTGTGCCCATGCTGAACATACCCAATCACATATGCAAGAGCTTAGTGAAATCAATTTTGATGCCATATTTGTTTTTTATGCTCTAATGACAGATTCACCAAGTGTCCCTGAAAGGCTTTAGGATGCAACCTGCAAACCACCATAAAATGATGACCATGGCTCAGATTGATGAACCATCATATCTATTGGGCTCATGAAAATGCATTCCATCTAGGGGAACCTCTCTCCAGTAGATCCATCTCTCGATACTTGATGTGCAGTGATATCAAGAACTAGGGTTTTGCTCAGTAAGAGACTATGCACTTTTGAAATGATTAGGTAAACTATTGAAACTTATCGACATTGGGACCATGGGTAGTGTGCCCATTTATAACATGCCCAAAAACACATGCAGGATCTTACGAAACTCAATTCTAATGCTGAGTGCCCATGTATAAAAGGCTTAAGGAGGCGACCTGCAACTCACCATAAAATGATGACTATGGATCCTATCAATGAACCATTGAATCCGTTGGGCTCATGATGAATCTAGTGGAACTTATTTCCCATGGTTCCATCGCTCAGTGCTTGTCTTGTGTAGTGATCTAAGGAACTAGGGTTTTTCTCATTAAGAGACAATGCAATTTTGGCATGATTAGGTCAGCTACTGAAACTCCTCGACCTTGGGACTGTGTATAGTGTGATCATGTTGAACATGGTCAAACACATGTACAAGATATTATGTAACTCAATTCTGATTCCTAGTTGGGTTTTTATGCCCTAACGACAAATTCACCAAGTGTCCCTGAAAGGATTTAGGAGGCGACCTGCAACTTTCCATAAAATGATGACCGCGGAAGATCAACGAATCACCAAATCCATTGGGATCATGAAAATGAATTCCAGGTAGGGGAACCTCTCTCCCATGGTTCCATCGCCTGGTTCTCATCTTGTGCAATGACCCAAAGAACTAGGGGTTTGCTTATTAAGAGACATGCATTTTTGGCATGATTAGGTCAACTGCTAAAACTCCTCGACCTTGGGACCGTGAATAGCATGACCACATAAAACATGCCAAAAAAACATGTAGGAGCTTACGCAAATCAGTTTCAATTCTCAGTTGGGTTTTTATGCCCTAATGACAGATTCACTAAGGGTCCATGAAAGGCTTTAGGAGGCGACACACAACTTTCCATAAGAACCATTGAATCCATTGGGATCGTGAAAATGTATTCCAGATAGGGACACCTCTCTCCCATGGGCCCATCGCTCAGTTCTCATCTTGTGTAGTGATCTAAGGAACTAGGGTTTTTTCCATTAAGAGACTATGCACTTTTGGCATGATTAAGTCAACTACTGAAACTCCTTGACCTTTGGACCGTGGGTAGTGTGACCATGTCTAACATGCAAAAAAACACATCTAGGATATTACAAAACTCAATTCCGATGCTTAATTGGGATTTTATGCCCTAATGACATATTCACCAAGTGTACCTAAAAGGATTTAAAGGATGACTTGCAACTCGCCATAAAATGATGACCGTGGCTCAGATTGATGAACGGTTGACTATGTTGGGTTCATGGAAATGCATTCCAGCTAGGGAACCTCTCTCCCATGGTTCCATCACCTGGTTATCATCTTGTGAAGTGATCTTAGGAAGTAGGGTTTTTCTCATTAAGAGACAATGCACTTTTGGCATGATTAGAATAACTACTAAAAATCCTTGAACTTGGGATTGTGGGTAGTGTTACCATGTTGAACATGGACAAACACAGATGTAAGATATCATGGAACTCAATTCTGATGCTTGGTTTGGTTTTTATGCCCTAATGACAGAATAACCAAGTGTCCATGAAAGGATTACAGAGGCGACCTACAACTCACCATAAAATTATGACCATGGTTCGGATTGACGAACCTCCAACTCTGTTGGGATCATGGCAATGCATTCCAGGTAGGGGAACTTCTCTTAGTGCTTGACTTGTGCAATGATATCAAGAACTAGGGTTTTGCTCAGCAAGAGATTGTGCCCTTTTGGCATGATTAGGTCAAGTACTGAAACTCCTTGACCTTGGGATTATGGGTAGTGTTCCCATGTTGAACATGCCCAAACACACATTCAATAGCTTACATAACTCATTTTTTATGCTCTGTTCCATTTTTATGCCTAATGACATAATCACCAAGTGTCCTTGTAAGGATTAAGGAGGCGACTTGCAACTTGCCATAAAATGACGATCGTGTCTCATATCAATGATTCATCAACTTTGTTGGGATTGTGACAACAAATTCCATCTAGGGGAACCTCTCTCCTATTGTTCCATCGCTTGATGTTCATCTTGTGCAGTGATATTAGGAGCTAGGCTTTTGCTCAGTAAGAGACTATGCACTTTTGACATGATTAGGTGAAGTATTGAAACTCCTCGTCCTTGGGACCGTGAGGTCTTGTTCAATGATATGAGAAAATAGGGTCTTTCTTAGTTGCTCTTGAATAGAGAAATTTCTAGGGTTACCCTCATGTGACATGATGTTTAACAAAAATTATGAAGATGCTTCTCAAGGTGCTTGTCACATATTTTGTTTACCCTTTTTAACTAAATAAAAGTTCATATTCTGTGTTGTCTTGTGTATGGAATGACATGTGTTTGAATTTTCTTATTTAACGTAAGGCATCGTAGGGAATTAATTATTTATTGGATCTTAGAGTTCATTTATATTTTTATTTGGTACTTGATTGACATAATCCTCAAGTAGGCACCTTTTGGTAAATCTAGGTGCTAGAAATTTGACACTAGATTGGAGACCATGCTAGCGATGAAACCCTTATTCCATCCTTGGTTACATGTGTTCCCTATTAAGTGATATATGTTAAGTATGTGGTCTACGTATGTTGTCAATGGCATTAATGGTTCTTAAAAACTCCCTAGAGTTGGTTCACTTACTTGGTGCATCATCAAAGTTAAGGATTTTCATTGGCACTATTGTTGATGTTCATTGGAACCAAAATGCATTGTTGTACTTAACACAAAATTTCCTTGGCATTAGTGCTACTAAAACACTTGTTTTTGGAAACTCATGCTTAATAAAAAATTGAGCATTGAACCTTGTCATACACTTTGGATACAAATTAAATCAACCCCCCCCCAAATTGGCCAACAATAGTTCCCATTATGTGTCCTCCCTTATGTATGGTGCGATTAAGAAAATCCACATTGAAAATTGGATGCAAATACTAAAAAAGTACTATGTCCAACTTAAATGCATTGTCACCAATTTTTTTGAAAATGATGTAAGGCCCATAAGGGAGATTGATAATCTTACAAAGAGGGTCTATGGGGCCTTGATATTAACTTGATTCATGTTGGTCCTCTTGGGATGACCTGGGTTTGGAGAAGTTATTTGTAGACACAACAAAACCCCCTTTCACTGGCCCTTTCGGCATCAACCTGTAAACAGGCTGAAGTCTCACCCGAAGCGAAGTATGGGGAGTTACAAAATCAGGTTTCTGCAAACACGATGATGTGCATATGTGGTTAACGACCTCGCAACATGTCCCTTTATTAACATATACTTAACAAGACAATATAAACATATGACTTCGCACTTCGCAATTACCAACAACCTATATAACTACGCTGACTTGCTGATGTATTTATCCTTATAACTACGCATCCATCATACTTAGTGTTACTTTGCAACATTCATACACATGTGTTCCACTCACTTAACATATGATTTCCATTCACATACACATGAAAGCAAATACATAAACATAAAATAACATGAATTCAAAACATTCCATAAACTCATACATAATGCATAGATTTACGTGGTTCACCCCCAAGTGGGAGCTACGCCCACAAGAACTATTCTTATATTACTTGGAAGGGTAACAGTTCCAGTCTGCGCACTCAGCTGCAGACTCTTCTCTACAATCATATCCCTACACACTCAGTTGTAGAGTCTGTTTTGTCTCAGTCTATATCTACAATCAAAACACAACAATACTTGGTTGTCAGAACAAGTGACCAACCAACCCACCAACCCTTCCTTATAAAAAATTACCCTTATATATAGATGTGCCCGAAAGTTACAT
The DNA here is from genome assembly GCA_027924585.1 of Larix kaempferi. NCBI lineage: Eukaryota > Viridiplantae > Streptophyta > Pinopsida > Pinales > Pinaceae > Larix > Larix kaempferi. The sequence goes on from BSBM01000034.1 coordinate 5,648,128, forward strand.
ATTACAATAACTATGGGCCAACCCCCATAGTACCCAAAACCCAAAAAACCCATGGTTCTCTTGTAGAACACGCTTAGCTTTAACTTCACTGTCCCTTTGGTGTCGCTTCTTCTGACTCTGACGCTTCTATGACATGAGCAGTTCCGACTCTATAGTGGCGTGTCCTTTACACCACTCCACTTCTTTACTTTCTTCTCCTGTAGTAGTCAGGTCTCCGCTCGACCTTTAACTGCTTCAAGCACCTATGGATGTCCTTAGTACTTCGTCTTTACTAAGGAAAAATGTTCTTTCCCGTCGACTGTACTTCTCTCCATACCCTCTACCTGGGATTTGCGGAGTCGCTTGTCTCCAAAACTGATCAATGTCAGGATTTGCCTAACTGTACTTTACGTCCAAAACTTCCTTTACTTGGGATGCGCCCAATAGACCCCTAAAAATTACTTGTGGCTCATCCCCGAGCCACTTACACCGGGATTCCTTGGTTTCGCAGTAGTTGGTGTGTTCATCTTCGCCGCAAACTATTGATATGTTGCGGTCACCTTCGCAACAACCTCCTCAGTCTCTTGCTCGTATTCTCTTAGCGTGTCAAGTAACATCGCGGATATTGTTTCTTTCATTTGGTCCTTTACTGTGCTCTCTGTCGTGCGAAGCTCTTGCAGCTTCATCTCGATCTCCTCAGCGAGTGCCAATGCCTCTTCTTCCATAGGTTGCAACTTTGCTGAAGTTTCAAATTCCTTCGCTCTTAATGCCTTTAACTCTTTCTGAAGCTCCTTTGTCTCGACGAACTTCTGTATTCTTTTCCTTGGCGGAAAATCCTTCATATCCGTGTTCATTGTGTCGAGGTCCTTCTGCTTCGTTTGGACTTCATCTTGAATTTTCTGTAAGTCTGGGTCTTCTTGCAGTGTGGCTCATGACTTAGTCACTTCTTCTACCAAATCTTGACACCTCACAACTTCTATGGAGATGTTCTCTATTGAAGTCTTCAGTTCTTCAGCCCTTGCTTCTTTTACTTCTGGCGGCGTGCTAGGTTGTTTCCTATACTCTAAGTCAGTAATATTTTCTTTGTAACCAATCTCAATATATTCCATTTTTGCTTTGAGATTGTCTACTGCAACACCAATATTAACAATGGTCGCTTCTACCTCAGGTTCTTCTTAGAAGTCTAGGATCTTCGAACAGACTTTCGTGACAGCCTTCTTCAATTTATTATGCTTCTCATGAACATTTTCTAGCTCATTGGTCTTCGCTTTGCATTCATTCCCCAACTCTTTATAACTTTCTTCTAGCTTGAGATGCTGGTTATAAGAGATCATATCTCTATCTTTAATTTATTTTACAACTTGCAGATGTATATCATGTAGGCCTTCAATGGGAAACATTCCCACATTAATAGCCAAGTGTGCGAGCTGCTTCACACCTTCAGTGGTTTCATCAGATGGGAATATCACGTTCATTGGATCTATGTAGACTAATCGAGGCCGCATTGTTAGTGAAAACGCTTTTATTTTTCTTTGGCTTTACTCCTCTGATCTGTCTTCAGAGTTTGATTCCCTTATTAGATATCTCTGGAATTTCTCTACTCTTGCCATCATACTTTTTAGTTCTACGATGCTATCGACCATGCTTGCTTGGAGTTTCTCTTATTTACTGTCTTTTATTGCGAGCGTCTCTAGAATATGCTCGTGGACTCTGGCTGCAATGCATTCATATTCATCATCATGCAAATTCGCATTGAGCAGAGTCTTACTTGCTTTCTGCTTCTTTCTTTTTGATCCCTCAGGAATAGTTGTGTCGGGGTTCTTCCCTTTTTCTCATGTTGGAAAATCAACAGATTGTTGATGTTCTTGTTCTTTATCTTTCTCTTCTTATTTCTCTTGGGTGTCACTTTCATTGGCGCTTTCCTCAGATGTCGTGATCAATGACTCTGACGCATCAATTTTCCATTCGGGCGTCCAATCTTCAATGATGAGGTCAATCTTCTAAGCATCTAGCTGATATTGACCCTCATACCAATCTGGGTTTGCTGGTTCTCTAGGCTATATGAAGATAAAGTGGAGGCCCGCTTTGAATCGCATATTTTGGATATATGTTGTTGTTATTCCCTTAGGAATACGTGAAGTGCGCTTGATTACTTCTCATAGCTTCTCATAAAATGTGTACAACTGCACATTGTTCACTCTTTGTCTTTCTGGCCTTGAATTGCTCCACATGTTCACATATTTAGGCCCACGACAGTCTCCAGCGAACACCATACACTTTTTTGGTACTTTGGGTCTTCAATCCCACGAATGCGATTAGGACTATCAACCAGCTATAGTGAAACTGATAGCCGTTGTCTTGCGCTTCCGCCACATCGTCCAGGAATTCATCCAAAAGGTAACTTGCCCAATTGAATTGTAGTCCATCCTTAGCCTTAGCAGCTAAGGAGATCACAACGGCCAACACTTCTGTCGGTCTGCATTTTCTTAGTACTTTTACTGTGAGCAGTTGTACAATGAACTGCGTGTCATTAATTTGATTTTCCTGATAGCCACGGGTTCTTTTTACCAAGCCGAATTCGCTCTTCATCCTCCTTACTAGTTCTTTGTCTTTATTCTTGCCTAGGAATTCTGTTGCAGGGTTAGTGCCTCGTTTAATTAAGTGCGTAATTCTGTAGATATGGTCAATTTTGATATCAATCTTGCGGTCTAGCCACAAGTATCCATGGTGCGTGCATGAAAACAATGTACGCACAATTGCCGTAAGCTCTGGAATTCGGTCAAAATGCGGAAATATTTGTAAATTCAACGACCATGAGGATTGCAATGGTGCAATCCAGTCCCGCGCTTGAATTGTTGTCTGCTTACTAGCTTCATCATAGTGTCTACACATCTATTGGTTCGACTGAAATTGTAGATATTTGGTTGAGTGCAGCAAATCGTGATCTGCGAACTTGCATTTAGGAATATTTCCTAGCAAATTCTCCTTCTCCCAAACATGAGTTGACATTGGCGACAACGGGATCTCATACTAGAAATTCTTCTTTAATATCACCACCAGTGCATCATCTCTTCGCAGAGGGATGTACTCGGGTATCAGCAGAATTGGCCTCTCGCGAGGTCTCTCTGGAGGATATTCTTTCATAACTTTTGCAGGCTTCTGTTTCTCTTTCTCTGTGGATTTTTTCTTATCCTTTTGTTTCGGTTCTGTTGCATGCCGCGGTGAGGCTCTATAGGTCCCACCTTTCTCTGGAGCTGTTTTCTTTACATGAGTCTTCATAACTCCTTCTATACCAGACTGTTGGAACTCCCTTAATATCTCCTGTAGGATTTCTTGCTCAAACATAAACTGTTGGGATGCTCTGTTCTTAACTGGTAAAAACTCAGAAGTTACTCGCAGTAAAAATTAAAAGTCACGGTAAAACCAGTAGCTATGTGATCCTTGCTATTTATAGCCACAGCTTCACTAAGTCCCGCCCAAAAACATATAAGTTAACATTAAATGCTATGTACGTTGGAAAAATATTGCTTAGATCTTGGTCCTTTCCTTTCATTAAATGTGTCTTCAATGGACAAATATGCCTTAAAGCAAAAAAATCCAGTTTCCCAAAAGTACTACATAATAGCTAGTTTCTGAACAGAACTATAACGACTAGTTTTCTCTAGCTTCACTGACTGTTAGGTGAGTGCTGAGGCTCACTTCGCATTTATCTTCTTTTGATTGAACTTCGCAACACTACCCCTTTCCTTTAATTAAACCGCGCAACTTGAATTGCTATGTGTGCTTTGCAGCACATCTTCAGATCTTATAAACTTCACATTATAACAAAAAAGTTGTGTTCAAAATCTCTTCTCTGCTTTACTGTCCAATTTCAACTGCACTTGACACTTAAACACTATTGCGTTATTTAAATTCTGCATGTAGGAGTAGGGCCATCCTTGTAAGGCTTTAATCTACTCCCATTGACAAGTCCTTGTAAGTCTTCTCCAAGTAATGTGGCTAATTGAACTGCACCACCATTAGTAACATGTTTGACAATGTATGGTCCTAACCAATGCATTCTGAATTTTCCAGGAAATTTCATAAATTTTCTATCATAAAGGAGGACAAGGTATCCTACCTGGAATAACTTGTTCTTGATGTGTCTATCATGCCATACTTTTTCTCTATCTTTCTATACTTGTTAGTGAAATCCTGCAATAAAGTGGTCTTCCTCCAATCCAATTAACGGTAATAGTCTTTCATCCATTGTATCAGCATCAACCATGTCTGTAAATGCTGCAATTCTCAAGCTTGGTACTATGTATTCCATGGGAATGACAACTTCCTGTCCATATGCTAATCTGAAAGGTGTATGTCCTGTCAAATTTTTACAAACTGTCCTATATTCCACAATATTGCTAGTATTCTGAGATCCCAATCATCCCTGTTTGTATTGCATACCTTGGTTAATGCATTCTCCAACACTTTATTAAAGGCTTCTATAGTGCCATTAGCTTGTGGATGATATGGTGTACTCTTCTGATGGTAAATCTGAAATTCTTCTGTTAGGGATTCAATAGTTTTGTTCAAGAAATGGATTCCTTGATAACTCATTAGAATCTTTGGACATCCAAACCTTGTCAATATGTTCTAAAAAATGAACCGCGTTGTTATAACTGTGCTACAGTCCTTTAATGGTTTTGCTTCTACCCTCTGGTTAGATAATCTGTGGTTGTAATAATGTATCTCGAGTCGGTTCTATTTCCTGGTGGGTTAATAGTTCCCACAAATTCAATAGCCCATTTATCAAAGGCTTGCAATGTCAATTGTGGCATAAATGGAATCTCATCTCTACGAGATGGTTTTCCTGTTCTCTGGCATACATCGCAATTCCTACAGTGTTCCTTTGAATCTTTATGTATAGTAGGCCACCACAGTCCCGTTCTTAAAATTTTCCGTGTAGTATATTTCACTACGTAGTGTCCTCCAGATACTCCTAAATGTGCTTCAACAAGTATGATAGTTCTCTCATGTTATAGTACACATCTACGCAATACTTCATCTGGTCCCAATTTGTATAATTGTCCTGTAATCAGGGTAAAATCAGCTGATCTTACCACTAGCTGTTTCTTCTGTTGTGTAGTAAGTTTTGTGGGTGCTAACCCTGTATTCAAAAATAATACAATGTATCTGAAATGGTCATCTGCTATGTGAATAACAAACAACTACGCTTCTGGTATATTATCCTCCAAATTATTAGGTTCTTCTCCTGACTCGATTCTTGAAAGATGATCAGGTCCTGCGTTCAATCTTCCTGGCTTCACTATGATCTCAAAATCATATTCCTGAAAAATTAAGAGCCATCTACATTTTCTTCCCACTAACACTGGCTTATTAACCAAGTACTTCAAAGCTGAATGGTTAGTGAACATGCAAAAGTGCGAACCTAGCAAATAATGTGTGAATTTCTGCAATGCATACACCATAGCTAATCCTTCACTTTCTGTTGTGGTATAATTATTTTCTGTTGAAGATAGCTTTCTCCTTGAAAATGTGATTGGATGGTTGATGCCTCCATCACCTGGTTGTGCTAGTACAATTCCAAGTGCTATAGATGAAGCATCTACGTGTACATGAAATGGATTATTCCAGTAAGGAAAGACTAAAATATGCTCTGTAACCATATTTTGTTTTAGTGTATCTAATCCTCTTTGACAATATTCAATCCAGTTTTACTTTGCTTCTTTTTTCAATAGTTTCTCCATAGGCACAGCTATTTGCGCATATCCTTTAATGAATTTTCTATAGTATCCTGTGTGTCCCAATGTAGTGTGTAGCTGCTTAACTGAATTAGGCACTAGGAGGTTTATTATGATCGCTATCTGCGTTGGATCAACCATCAATCCTTGTTTACATACTATGTGTCCTAATAAAATACAATAAGGAACACAAAAGACACACTTCTTCAAGTTCAAGGAAATATGATACTGTCTACACTTTTTTAACATCATTCTTAAATTCACTTGATGGTTCTTCAAAAGACCAAATACTGCCCAGTCATCAAAGTAAACTTCTAAGAATTTATGAATATAATCCTTAAATGCAGCTACAACCACTCTTGAAAACCCTACTAGTTGAGTCGGCCTAGAAGAATCCAAAACAAACATGAAAATAATATTATATTGTATCTTAGCCAAGTCGGCCCAGTTAAGGAAGACAAGTAATCCCAGTTAGGTAAAAAGGTCAGTTTGTGACTAGTATAAATAGAGTGGTGCCTAGCTCATTTGGTACATCACTCACTCAAGCAAGTCTGCATGAGTAGAGAGTGAAAGACAAGTTCCCTTGGGAGAAAGAGTAGTTGCTTTAAATACATCTTATTCTTGGGGTTCTTATTATTGACATTGTACTTGCTAACAAATCTATATTGAAGAAGTTGCTGGGCTTTCTTCCCTTTAAGGGTTTCCTAGAGGAAATTTTTTGTGTCTCTTTTGTTTGTTGTGCTTGTCTATATTTCAGTTATCCTAATGCATATGGTTATTGTGTTATATTGCTAACTGATTAAATATCTAACATAACCATCTATATAGTATTAAAATTCTAACACTTTTAACGTGCACACACTTTTAGTGAGTGCGCGTGCTGCTCTGTATATTAAAATTGGGCTGAGGCCCATTTCTATTCCATTCTACCCGAGTTATCCTGTGCACAAGTGTCCAAAAAATCCATCCTACCATGTACACACATCGAATCCACTATCAATATCTCCAAATTATCATCCAGGTAGGATTTTGATCCATAATTTGCAATCTTTTTTGTTTTTCAATGATTTAAAAAAAATCACCATTCTAAAAATTCCAAAAAATTCAACCAATATTGAAATAAATTCATTTTTTTTAATTGCAGTTCATCTCTTCTCCATCACAATGGTAGAAAACCAAGATTCAACCCCCCAAACAAACAACCCATCCACAAAAATCCCCGAATTAAATATTAACCCCGAGGAGAACACCACTACAGAAGCCCAAATAAACCAACATTTACACAAGTTAAGAACCTTGGTTCAAGAGCTTAGAACCATTAGGGAACCATCAAGACTCTCCTTAGCCAGATCCCGATGACCAACATCATTGGCTTAGTTGACAATGCTCACGGTCAATTGGTGAGCATAACCAAGTATAGGGATAAGATGAAAGCGTATTATTCCACTGGTCTTAGTAGAGACCAAATCAAAGACTTGAGTATCTCAAAATAGACTCTAGTTATTTATTTCATTAACCCCAAGACCAACCTACCCCCTAATCCACACAAAAGGAACCATTGCATGGATTGGTGTACATATGAGACATGGAGACAAAATTGGATGAGTCGATGGTTTATGGTTTTCGACAAACCTCCTTGCAACAATAGGGAGGTTCCACTTTATTTTAGTCGGAAACTATATGCATAGTTCGTGTTGGGTCTACATGTCAACTACTTTGACATTAGTGAGTTTCAGGGGGTTGGTCTTTGATCTTCCTAGGATTGACCCACCGTCAGGCATAACCCAATGAGAGGGCCACTTGCACCTAGGCGTACGTCTAACCACCCCCACAGACACCTCAATTATTGGATCGCCTAGCCGAGACTGCCACTTCCATATCACAGCTGTTACTCATATTGTATTACGTCATAGTACATTTGTGGCATCATCTAGGCATGACACATCAGAGCAGCATGGAGAACCATCAGGTGTAGGTCCTTCAGGCCCCAGATAGTGGGGCAAAGGATCCTTTTGACAGTCGAGGATTACCCCATCAATGCACTCATTGCGGCCATACTTTCCATGGCCCTACGAAGGACCTGGACGAGATACTTTTATGTCTGAGGTTAGTACATGATTTTTAAATGGTTGATTACATTTTTAAATGTACATTTTACAATCATTAGAATAACATTGATTAGTGTATTTAATGTGTAATTGATGTTTTTGGCATGTGTAGTTGTTTCAAGATGAAACGACAAAATCAAGGTGGGAGTACATTACTGCTCCCGACCTTGATTCTACCATGGCGGGAATGGAAAATATTGCAACACCTCACATAAATATATCTAAAAGAGTGTCTGGTTGTAGGATTTAGAAACTGAGTTAGTTGAAATTGTCAGATTTTATATGAGAAATCAATATTAATGTTGTTGTGTTTCCACATGTGCATGCAGAGGAGATTGAGCACATGTGTCCACCTGTGTTGAGCAGATCACTTGTCATGCAGGTAACTTGTGTGAAATTAATTATATATTTGACATGAAATTCATTTTTTTTGTATGGTTAATTTACATGTTTTTTCTTCTAATGAAATGTATTTCATATGTTTATGTAGGTTCCATCTCCCACCATACGATCACCATACACACACATCCCTGTGTATATTCCACATAGTTTAGTTTTTCCACATTTCATGTCGAGTCATGTGACTGGGAACTCTTCCACTGTGATCAGAATTCCCATATCCCCTCATAGGCTTCTCCCACCTATTGTACAACCATTGGGGCTATATCACACCCACACCCATCCACTCATGTGTTTCCCTCACCTGTCCCACATTTAAATCCATCAGCTCCATCCATTTCCCATACATATACTCCCGCCCATTTACCTACATCATCCCCCACTCCCCTACCTACATCAGCCCCCTCTACCACTGTTTCCTTAGAGCAAGTTGTTCATCCCAGTGCTCCACTTCCTAGTCAGGAAGGGAAATCTCCCGCATCACCTCCGATATTCATGATGATATTTATAAGTTCTTTAAAATATTATAAAGCATGAATGGATTTCATAAAATAATGCATTTTGGTATTATGCATTAATTATTTTTCTAATTGTTGTAGCGAGAACTAGGTTTTTTGAACCCAAAATCTGACGGCATAGATGTTCGATTTTCGACATCATGCTGTCGACCATCCGACAAGCACCATCTTTTTTTTAACGTCGGTGTAACTTCGATGAATATCCGACATTAAAATGCCCTATCGGATTTCCGACATTCTCCTGTCGGATATCCGCCAACTTCTCTTTTACCATATCTGTTGGATATCTGACATCTTGTAGTCGGATCTCCGACAACTACTCTTTTACCATACCCGTCGGATATCCGACATGTATCACATTATAAGAGGTCGGATATCTGACAATGACTCTTTCACCATATCCTTCGGGTATCCGACATCCTGCAGTCGAATATCCGACAACTACTATTTTACCATACATGTCGGATATCTGACATGTATCACATTATAAGAGGTTGGATATCCGACAAACTATCCATCCAATATCCGACGTCGTTGACATCAAATACCAATGCCTTTAGCCGTCGGTGGTATAGAAAAGGCGTCGGATTCTTTGTAAGGGTAAGTCAGATATCCAACATCCTTTGCATTGTTAAAAGTCAGATATCCGATGCCTTTAGCCGTTGGTGGTATGGCAAAGGCGTCAGATTGTTTGGGAGTGACGGTTGGATATCCGACAAAGGTTTTGTATTTAATAAAAAAACAAAAAACTTCCATTTTATGGTTTTTTCAGGTCAATACACTTGTATAGACTTATGCTTAAGGGTGGAGAGGGGGGATTGTTATCAATTTAACTCTAATCATTAGCTCATTTATCTCTATATTCTTCAAGTGTTATGAATTGACCCTCTAAAGCTCATTTATCTCTATATTTTTTTAAATGGTACATTGAATATGGATCGTATAATACAAACATGAATTTTCTGTTTGCAATATGTTATATCCTATCATCCTTTTGGATCTTAATTGTAATATTTGTGTTGTGTCTAGTTGTATTTATAATTTTGGTCTTGATGTTTATGAAGCATTCCTATTAAAATGTTGCTTGGTTGTTTTGCTTGTGCTTCACTCATTAAGATTTTGTGTATTTTGTTGTCAAGGTCATGTTTTCATTTATAGATACTAAGTGGTTCTAGTGTTTGAAATTGAGAGCAAGCCTTTGGCTAGTGTAGGTAATAGGTTCTTGGTTTAGAAGGTATGACTATTTTTGGTTATGGACACTCCAATGGGAAGGTGTGACCTTTGTAATTCAAAGGTGAATGCTTCACCTATGCAATGGTTTTATTTTTTTTCATCTATGAATATCTAATATTTATGGCCACAATTAACAACTAGCATACCAAGTATGGCATTTAACACAAGGTGATTTTTTTTCTAATCATGCTATTGATGTAAGAAGCATTATTGCTTGTCCCTAAAACAACCCTATTAATATAATATGTGTCTAGACATTGAAGCTACATATTTATGTCTTGAAAAGAAATATTAAGTAAAAGAGGAGGATATTGTCCTTTATGGTCAATCAGTAGGAAATGTTCCAACTATGAATTGGGAAACATGACTTCCTTGGTTAAGAATTGGAGTTTTGCATAGTGCAATACTATTTGATGTTTTCTTATTTACCCGATTAAGAACACGTATTATTTTGATATGCACAAGGTATAATACTAGTAGGTTATTATTTTCAAGTAGTATGTGATAGTAAATCAATCATCATATAAACAAGGTTGAAAGGATGAGTTAAACTGTATGGTGGAAACTACAAAATATTTGTAAGATGCTACTAATTGCAAATGACATTGTGTTCTCCTTGACCTAAAATACAACTACATACTTTTTTCTTTACCAGTTAAAACTAAGCACATATAAAAAGAACAAATTCCAAACTCACTAATATTCCATTTTTTCCTTCATGATCACTTGGATGAGCCTCATAATCCACATCTAGAAGACCATCAAGAAAACCAAATTTATAATATATAATCATGATACACAATCTTCCAATTAAAAATTAACACTGTTATGTTGTAATATATCACCGTGGGTAGCCAGTATGGTCTCCTTATTATGCAAACAAAAGGAAGAAGGTAAAATATATAATAAAAAAAAGTTTTTATAGCATACTAATAGACTAGATAATAATACAAATCAATAAAGAAATAATCTTATCATTAAATATTACCTTAATGTTTGTCTCTTTCTTCCACATTTCTATGTACCCTTAAAAAAGGACCTCGATGAAGTCCCTATAGCAATATCACACGATATACAACAAAACAATTACTAAAGTGGATCAAATGCATAAGATATTTCCTTGACTCATTAAAATGAAAATGTCTCCATTTCTATCCCAATACCTATGAAAAGGAAAATGATAAACACTGTTATCAACCATTATGGAAATATCACACTTAGAGTCACTGCAACAGTAATACCCATCATTAACATGGGTTGGAAAAAAAGTGCAAGATCATGGCCAATAATTGGCACATCTCTTGTTGGATGCCTAACCCTTAATTAGTTGACCCTTAAGTTGTACCACACTAATGAAGTTGATGCTCCCATGATCATGATTGCAATAGGAAATGAACAACTACACAATTTCAACAAAAGTGACACCTACACTATATGATTGTATTAAATATAGTTTTATAAATTATTACATTTTGGACCTCAATGAAGTCCCTATCGCAATATCACATGATATACAACAAAACAATTAGTAAAGTGGATCGAATGCATAAGATATTTCCTTGACTCATTAAAATGAAAATGTCTCCATTTCTATCCCAATACCTATGAAAAGGAAAATGATAAACATTGTTATCAACCATTATGGAAATATCACACTTAGAGTCACTGCAGCAGTAATACCCATCATTAACATGGGTTGGAAAAAAAGTGCAAGATCATGGTCAATAATTGGCACATCTCTTGTTGGATGCCTAACCCTTAATTAGTTGACCCTTAAGTTGTACCACACTGACGAAGTTGATGCTCCCATGATCATGACTGCAATAGGAAATGAACAACTACACAAATTCAACAAAAGTGACACCTACACTATATGATTGTATTAATATAGTTTTATAAATTATTACATTTTCTTCTCAAACTAGTGTTAACTTTATAATATTCATCTTATAATATTTCATACTGGAAACAAAAATCAAAACAAAATTCACATAGTAATAAGTTTCAAAATTCATTTTTCTATAATGAACAACAAATTCAAGGTACCTAAATAATCGATATAGTAAATTGGGTCCCTCCTAAGAATGACTGGATCAAGTTGAGTTTCTATGGGGTAGTTAGAGGCCATTTGGGTTTGGTAAGAGCTGGAGGTGTCCTAAGAAATCAATAGGGTAGAGTTATCTATGTCTACTTCAACTTCATTTGAAGGGAGACTAAAAAACAAGTTGAGGCACAAGCCTTAACTAAACTTATTTGGTTATACCTTAAGAATGGTTTCCATGTTTCAGAAGTTGAAGGGATTTTTAACTTTACATTCTTCTATGTGAATCTTTTGGAAGTGATTGGTTCACCAGTAATAAGATATCCTAGATCGATCAATCTAAGGTCACGATGATCATTTTCCTCCTAGGCATTAAGCGAACCATTGTTGAATTAGATGAATGAGCGAACCCTCCAAATGGTGCCTAAGACTCCTCCAACATCAAATAGGGTCTTCCAAATAGAAATAAACCCTCTTCAAATTAATTCCTTGCAAATATACGACTTCCCTGAAACATATTTGGGAAATTGCGTCATTGTTCTCATGCTACTTTGATGCCAAAAATTCAAAGTGAACAGGTTATGGGGCATAAAAATACCCAAAAGTACCCTTTATTATTGTTAAGATTTCAAGACATGCTTAGGATTTCTACTATATTAGGTCCATCTCATGCACAAAGGATAAATTAGTTGTTGTTCCTTGTTGTTGTTCATGTCCATATTGTGGAGAAATTGTTGTTTGAAACTACTTGGAGGTCAAAGCAAGGATGAATCATGCCCAAGTTTTCCCAAACTGTCCCCAGAATTGTCCCAGGTTTGATAATTAGGCCACCTACTACTGCTTCCACCCACAAACCTCCCAAATTGGCAATCAACTCCCCCAATGCTTAGCATTGATTAAAGAGAATTTGGAAAAAGGTGTGACCAATGGGATGATACTATGAATTTTTAAGTTCATGGTGATAGGATAATACAATCCCTTGAACTTTATCAAGGGATGTCATACAATGAGTCTACTACAAATTCCATGGAGAAGTATGTTATGGATCATGTTTATAATTTGACAATTGAAAAAATAACATATTAACTAATCCTACTGCTGATGGGTTAGTAAATTTCAAGATCATCCATTCCTTTGATATTGATTCTGAATAATCATTAAATGAGTAGTGGAAAAAGAGACGAGATATATTCTCTATTGCAGGAAGATTGGACATAATGGAGAGGATGCAAATGATCTAGAGGATTTTAGACATATCTCATTCAAATATTCTCAAGGAGATTCCAAGGAAATTAAAAAGAAGGGTAAGGATATTGGTTCCAGTGCATCATTTACTCAGCCTTTGAAGTTGCAGAAACTCGAAATTGATTATGAGGAGCAGTCAAACATCACAAGAAGCTCCAAGAAATTGTCAAAATTTAGATGACACGCGAGTGTGTTGTAGAAAGGCAACACCGTAGCCATTCATTGAGCTCCTTTATGTTTCGAGAATAATTTAATATTCTCTACTAAACAGGGCCAACCACGTGAAGGTGGAAGCTCTTATGGCCCCTCCCCCCCCTCACATCACTCTCAATTCTCCATACCCAATGCATGTACTTGAAAACAAAAATTACGTGCAAATTCATGCATATTTCATCATAAACAAACATCTACCATTCATTCAATAAAGGCTAACATCCATTAAACCATTGTTTCATTCAGTCAACACATTCATTCAATAAAAGATAACATTCAATAAACCATTCATTCATTCAGTGAACACATTCATTCAATAAAAGCTAATATTCAATAAAGGTAATAGTTTACTACACTGAATCATTAAACCATTAAACCATTCATTAAACTATTCATTCATTCATTGGGCCAAAAATCATGCTTGACATTATATTATCAAAAATAATTATTCAATATTTCTTCAGTCACTAGTTCTTTCTAATTTTTTTTCTCTTTACAAAATCAACAAGAAGCTCATCTTCTGGAACTTGTCCTCCAATTCTTGGTGCTTCGTCAGCTTGTCGTGATGTCTGCCCCGTAGAGTGCTCGCGATGTGGATTTTGCGGCAAGGGGTTCGGATTTGCTGCAATAATGTGAAAATGTTTCATCGATATATTTTGTTATTATAATGACAAGTATTTAATTTAAAAAAAAACATTACAAAGGTGTTTTTTTACCTATTGTGGCCACATCATGTTCTTCATATTCCTGTCTAGGCTCAACCTGTACAGTGTGACCCTCTACATGATCTGCAGTTGAAATATGGAGAAGTACAATTAATGTTCACCATCTGCAATGCTATATATAAAATTGTAGCATATGAATAAATTCATTACCAGGATTTGAAGCATGATCTTCGATTTGTTGTTGTCCCTCCTCGACATTAAGGGGATCATTGCTTTCCTACTCAAAACATAGTCAATAGTTTATGTCAATTATTTATAACAAATAGATTGCACAAGTAATAAATATTCATTAAACTATATAGATTTTATATACCTGTGCACTAGATGGATCAGTACCAGAAGACTTTGTTTTCCTAGCCTAATATTTTTCGGCGTTCAACAACAGCTCCAAAGCCGTTTTGGAAGCCAAGCTTCAAGTCTTCCTCAGTGGGCACTTCTTTGAATCTACCGGCCTGCATATTTGCATAACGTTGTTAATTTACATTTTGTGGTGCAATAAATGAAAAACAATTTGTAATTTATTATTTGGATGCATTATTGGTTTTTCGAAACTTGCAATTCGTGTCGCCAAATTCGAATAACCACCAGGCCCAAGCTTGTGCTGACCAATTTTTTCCAGTCTTGCCTTTGTGGCCTTTGATGTGTCTGACAACCTATGCAAGTGTTGAAATACGTTAGATGTTCCAAATTCGATATAACAATCAATAATAATAAGGTTTAGAATTACATTGTGGAAAGTATTGCATACCTCCCTGTGCCTGGTGTTAGCTTTCCTTCTTTTCTCAAAGCCCTCTCCTTTCCACTCTCTTGCTGGAATCATCGGAGGGTGCTCATACCTAGGGTTCCTTTCTAGGTGAACCCTATATTGGTCTTCGACAATCTTCATATGTTGTCCAACCTTTTTCAGGACCCGGCTCGATCGAAGGTCTCGTTGCCAAACAGGCTAACCAACCGATTAGTGAGCTCATCTTTTAATTTTTTCGTTTGTCTATCCGACCTTGTGCGGATGGTGGGCCCAGATATATCCAAGGAAAAATCATTTAGATGTTTATAAAAAACATCATTTCCTGTAAAATGATCATGCCATGATCATAATTAGTTGAAAAAAAATGTTTTATCGATATATTACAATCAAATTATAAACACTAACTTGATCAACGTATAATTACCTGTGATCTTCTCTATCTTTATTGGAACAAGATCTTCGTCCACCAAAAATGTTGTCTCGATTGTTCCCGTGCTAGTGACATGAGAATATCCAAGAAATGCAACTTCGGCAATGTCAATACTAGGAGGCTCGGTGTCGACCCCTTCTTCTGGACGATTTGGTGTGCGTCAGTCACTAGCGGTCGGTGCACTCACAGCTGGCATCTGGGGTGTTGCGGAACGTGTTTCCGACTGTTCAGTCGACAACAATGGCGAATGTGTTGATGCACGTGGAGTCATTTTCTCATGATGTGACGTCTCTCCACGAGCATCACTGGGGCCAACACCGCCTTGACTACTAGTGTGTGGTGCCAGAAAATCCTGTAAATACAAACCACATTTTATAAGTTTGTTGATGTATATGTAACTTCGGAATGTATTTCACATATATGTATATTGTATTCCTATAGAGATGTTATTATTCCTCTATATGGAAGTGTCGTCATTTATATTGTAAGTGTCGTAACTTATACTTGATGGGTTATTAGACCACCTTGTTGGGGTCGGCCCTGTATAAGTCATGTGGGTCAAAGGGTTATTAGACCACCCTATTGGGGGTCAGCCATGTGGGTCAAAGGGTTATTAGACCACCCTAGTGGGGGTAGGCCCAGTCAGCATTATGTTAAGTGCTTAAGTTGAGACCGACCTAGTTGAGTAAAGTTCAAGTCAAGTTAGTGTATAAATAGAGAGTGTCTCTCTCATTTTATACATTCTATTCTCTCATTCACACTTTGGAGAGTGGTGCACTTGTGGAGGAGGAGGCTCTGCTTCTAGGAGAAGACTATCTCTTGTATTCTGGTTGTATCATTGCTCTATCAATCTCTGAGGAAGTTATTGGGGTTTTTCACCTTTATGGTTTTCCCCAAGTAAACTATGTGTCTCTTGTGTGCTTACATTATTGTGTCCATGATTGATATGCTGTAGATTTGCTGTACATGTTGTTCTCTCAGTTAAGATCCTAGATCAGATTGAAGTAAATTCTAAAAATTTAACATGGTATCAGAGCTAGCCTGAAAGAAGGCATGATATGGCATGTATGACACTTGTTGCACTTACGATGCTAGGGCTTGATATAGCAAAAACCAGTCATCGTAGCACTTTCGTTATAAATCCATTTTGGCGAATTTTTCAGGTCTGCAACTTTTACAGGTCAAAGATACGATCCCCATGTACCTTGTGTCCAAAGGAAAACCTCTAATTCGTTGTACTTTGTGATTTATGATCTGTACAATATAGGGTTTCTGCCTCTTCCAGATCTGAGTCAAAAACAAGTGACCTTGGAAAAAAGGTTATAACTTGGGCTAGGAAGCTCCAAATGAAATTTTGTAAATAGTGACAGGTAGTACACAGACTGTACTATCTCAGAAAAAAATTTCAGAGGCCGCAGTTGAACCAGTGACACGTGGCACGCCGTATAATTTCGCTCTCTTGTTTTATCCCATAAACAGGTCACGTTATGACACTTGGCATAAATCTCTCTCAAAGAATCCAATTGAGGTCATACCTATCGGGATTGAAAGATGACAGGTCGGGCTATCGCAAGAAAAATTTTCAGACCCTGTGGATTGAAAATTGCGGAGTTACACCAGAAACAATCAGGTACATATTTCTGTCAAAACAGAATTATTTTTGAGCACCTTCATTCATGGCTTCCAGAATTTAGGGTTTCGGATAAAGTTGGAATTTTTGTAATCGGAGACCACGGCTGAATGCTATTCATCAAAATCGAAATTTAGAAACCAAGATCAGAATTTTTGGTTGGGAAGAAGGCCGGGCTTGATTAGACCCTAGTTCAGGACTTTGATCAGAAAAGTGGAAAATTAGGGCTTCTGCAAAAATGAGAATTTTTGAAATCTGTGACCACGGCTGGAAGCTCCTCATAAAAATAGAAGCTTAGAGCTTTGGATCAAACCTTTTGATTGGGCAGAAGAGTGGGCTTCATCAAACCCCAGTTCGGGGTCACGTCCAGTGAATCCAGAAGTTTCAAAGGCAAAATTGAGGAGTGAAACTTTGCAGTTTTCAAATTCTGAATATACCAGCTTGATTAGCTCATCAAGGCGCATATTTCTATCCTTTCGGAAGTTTGAAATTCAAAGTTCGAATTTTGGGGGTTTCTCTGACAAACCCTATTACAGCTCCAGATCCAGTTCCTGCAAATCAAGTGGATTGCGTTAATCCTAGAAGAGGATGGATTGGTCACCTGCATAAGTGAAGAAGTTCCTGTTTCAGAGGGAGATGAGGCTAAGGCCTTCCATAAGAAGATTACAAGAAATATTGACAGGTATGTCTTACAGGTATGTTTCGAATTCTGTTCATAGTTAAGTTTATGATATGTTTGTATTCATATCATTACAGTACAATCTTGATTAATTACTAGACTTGTCATATTACCTTAATATAAGATATTCATTGATTAAGGTTTTGACACTTATGATTGTACTAATGCATTGTGATTTTGTATGAGGTTTATGTTGTTCGCTAACATGAAAGGTACACCAAGAAAGACAAATCATGTTCTAGTTCAAGAACATATGATCATGATGACATGAAGACAAAGATTCATCCATTGTCATGGATCACTTATAAAATCTACTTACGAGGTATGTATAACTTGGTTCTACAATGGATAACTTATGAGACATGCAGGTTACTAGCACAAGTCATTCAAGAGAACCAGAAGACATTATGCGGGTATGTTAGACATAACTAGCTAGCATGCTAATCCAGGTATGTTTTTCCTATATCAAGCTAGAATCCTACCTTGTGTTTGGATTTTATACTGTTGTGTTGTTGATAATGATTATTCATGAAGTCATAGGTTTGAATAGTCATGGTTGTATGCATATTATGTTTCTTACCATAATTGATGATATGACTAACCAGAAGAATCATGAAGGTATAGGTTTGAGTAATCACAGGTTTTATGCATATTATATCTCTTATCTTGATTAATGATTTAACTAACCAAAAGAGTCCTATGATCAAATAAGAATATGCATGAGTAAAAGAAGACTTCCCTGAAACCTTCAATACTAATGTTTATTATCTGTGTTTGAAATGATCCTGACTATACATGCTTTAGATTATTGGGTTTTGATAATATTAAGATTATACTAATGAATTTTTTATTATGTATGAGACCTAGAGGATAACACAATGATGATACTAACAAGCATGCATAGGGATCGAGAATGAATATAAGTTCAAGGACAGGTAATCTAGGAAGCAAAGATCAAGAGGGAGCACACTCCAGTAGTTTCTGCAAGGATGCAGATATTCAAATGGAGTTGACAACTTCTCATAATCCACATTAGAATGGAGTTGCAGAAAAGAAGCAAAGACTGAGAGGGAGTCAACCCAACAATCAAACAAAGATAAGTATTTGAATTGTCATTTCTTACATAGTTGTTTGCTTAAATACTGTTATTCAATGATGTATATGCTTATGTTCCTAGAATTAGGTTGTGTATTATGCATATTAGAATAGTTACATTGATGAACAGTATACTACTAATATACATGGGTAAGTGGCCTATAGCACTGTACAACATTCCATTGCTACTTATCTAGAATGAAACCTCTTTGCTAACATGTTAGGAGTTGTGCACACTCTTAACAATGTTCTTGTAGAGATTGGAAGGAATCTAGAAAGTTACGGAATATGGATAAATGTTGTATTGAAGCATTGGCTAAGATAATTGTATGACATATTTCTTTATGTGTAAGAATTTGTTCTGAAAACTATGAGATGTTTTCTAATCATGCAATTTAACTTGTTGTGTAGGAAAGATCATATACCATCACCTACAAAAAGAAGGACTACAACATTTGTTCAGCAACAAAGTTATCTATTGAAAATATTTAAGATATTGAAGTTCCCAGGATCTGGGAAGAATGCCATGATCGAGGAGTACCAGTCGATCACGAAGATGTTTGGGATGCAGTCCCAAGACCTGACGGGGAGTCTCTAGTGACTTCCAAGAGAAGATACAATATCAAGCATGCTACAGGTGGTAGCATAGAGACTTTTGCTCCTGTAGCCAGATACACTTCCATTAGATCCGTACTTGCTCTGGCTGCAATGATGAAGTGGAAGATACACCAGATGGATTTCAAAACAGCCTTCTTGAATGGTGTATTTGAAGAAGAAGTATATGTGGAGAAGCCACTTGGTTCTGAGACACATGACAGGGAGTCATATATGTGCAGAACTTGGTATGGTAGGATAGACAGCTTTCTATCCAGTTTGGGCTTTACCAAGAATAAAGCGGATTCCAACCTTTACTACAAGGTTAAGGAAGGCAATCTAGTGATACTACTATGTGGATGACCTGTTTGTAACAGGTGAGGATAGATTGATTGCCGACACACATCAGAAGCTTGCTGCCGAGTTAGAGATGAAGAACTTGGGGATGATGCACTATTTGTTTTTGGCATGGAGGTGTGGCAGAGTGCAGATGGAATCTTCCTTGGACAAGGGAAGTATGCAGTAGAGATCCTGAAGAGGTTCAGGATGATGGACTGCAAGGCTATGGCCACACCTATGGCATCGAACCTGAAGCTTATGTGTGATGCTTCATCTGAGCGTTTGATATCAGTATGTATCGTCAGATGATTGGGTCCTTGATGTACCTGACGAACATGAGACCAGATATTTGCTTTGCGGTGAACACATTTAGCCAGTTCCTAACGGATCCAAGGAGTGTTCACCTGGTTGTTGTAAAGCATATTTTGAGGGGTACAGTTGATTATGGGCTCAAGTATGATGCGAATCAAAAGTTTAACCTGCAATGTTATGTTGATTCAGATTGAGCAGGCAGTGCTGCAAATAGGGATCAGGTGTGATCTCTTGGGTTAGCAGCAAGCAGTCCTGCGTAGCACTGAGTATAGTTGAGGCAGAGTATGTTGCAGCCTATTCAGCTAGTTGTGAGGTAGTATGGCTACGGAATCTACTGTCTAAGTTATTTGATCTCCCATTGGATGCTATTGGTATCTTTTGTGATAACCAGAGTTGTGTGAAGCTGTCTGAGAACCCACTGTTTCATGACAGGTCGAAACACATAGAGATCAAATATCACTATATCAGGGATATGGTGCAGAGAGGAGCTGTGAAGCTCCTATACATTGCAATGGACGAACAGATTGCAGATGTGCTGATGAAACCACTGGCCAGAGTGAAGTTCGAGTACTTTAGAGAGAGGCTTGGTGTTCTTCGGATTGATGACACTTCGAGGAAGAAGTGATGGAAACATTTGCAGAGGCCATTCCAAGCATGTTGGAAGGAGGATCCTTCACATGGCTGTGGATGTAAGCACTGGATGATGAGCATCAGGACGATGCTCTAGTTACTACTCTGTATATGTATATGCATCATGTTGGATGCTTGTTATGATCAGTTGGATCATTTATGTATGTATGCATCATGTTGGATGTTGGATATGATCAGTTGGATCATTTGTATGTATTTTGTATATGCATCATGTTGGATGCTTAGACCATGTATATGTATATGTATCAGGTGGATACATTGTATGATTAGGTAGATCATGTATGTTGATATGTATCATGTATGATCAGGTGGATCATGTATCTGTATATGTATCAGGTGGATACATTGTATGATCAGGTAGATCATGTTTTTTGATATGTATCATGTATGATCAGGTGGATCATGTATTTGTATTTGTATCAGGTGGATACATTGTATGATCAGGTGGATCATGTATGATGATATGTATCAGATAGATACTTGGTATTCATCAGGTAGATGCATGATAGGATCAGGATGATCATGGATGACGAGCTTCAGGATGTTGCTCCAGATGACTTGCAGAAGGATGTTGCAGTGATGATGATCAGGATGATCATGTATACATCAGGATGATGTATGGTGAGTATTAGGTTGATACTCTATGGCTGTGGATCAGGTTGTGCAGATGAGCATATAATTTGGCCCTGGGAGATTTGCAGATAATCTTTTGAGGTTTTGCCTATGGCATATAATTTGGCCCTGGGATATCTGGCAAATGCTCTTTCGAGGTTTTGCTCTGGGAGGACATATAATTTGGCCCTGGGATATTTGCAGATAGTCTTTTAAGGTTTTTCCTATGGCATATAATCTGGCCCTGGGATATCTGGCAGATGCTCTTTCGAGGTTTTGTCCTATGGCATATAATATGTCCCTGGGAGATCTGATAGGTTGGGCTGTGTGCCCGTAATAAGTCCTGGGATGCTCTTGCGAGGTTTTGCCATGACCACATATAATCTGTCCTTGGGAGATCCTATAGGTAGAGTTGTGTGCTCGTAACAGCCTGGGATGCTCTTGCGAGGTTTTGTGGTGACCACATATAATTTGTCCCTGGGAGATCCTATAGGTAGAGCTGTGTGCTCGTAACAACCTGGGATGCTCTTGCGAGGTTTTGTGGTGAGGTCACATATAATATGGCCCTGGGAGATCCTATAGGTAGAGTCGTGTGCTCGTAACAGCCTGGGATGCTCTTTCGAGGTTTTGTGACGCACATAATAAGTCCTGACGATTCCACAGTATGGCCAGTGATGACGAAGACCTGCAGGTGGTGGGCCTACATCCAGTATGAAAAAGGACTGGCTCTGTAGAACTTCTTATGACAAGTAGATTTAGAGATTGATTGAGATAGCAGCAGCAGTGACGATGATGATGACTCGATGACGATTATCGAGTGACGATGATCCAAAGAAGAAGACTTGTGCTAGAAGACTTGTGTCGAGAAATACCTTCCTAGTTAAGAGGGAGTGTTGATGTATATGTAACTTCGGAATGTATTTTACATATATGTATATTGTATTCCTATAGAGATGTTATTATTCCTCTATACGGAAGTGTCGTCATTTATATTGTAAGTGTCGTAACTTATACTTGATGGGTTATTAGACCACCTTGTTGGGGTCGGCCCTGTATAAGTCATGTGGGTCAAAGGGTTATTAGACCACCCTATTGGGGTTCGGCCATGTGGGTCAAAGGGTTATTAGAACACCCTAGTGGGGGTCAGCCCAGTCAGCATTATGTTAAGTGGTTAAGTTGAGGTCGACCTAGTTGAGTAAAGGTCAAGTCAAGTTAGTGTATAAATAGAGAGTGTCTCTCTCATTTTATACATTCTATTATCTCACTCACACTTTGGAGAGTGGCGCACTTGTGGAGGAGGAGGCTCTGCTGCTAGGAAAATACTATCTCTTATATTTTGGTTGTATCATTGCTCTATCAATCTCTGAGGAAGTTATTGGGGTTTTTCACCTTTATGGTTTTCCTCAAGTAAACTCCGTGTCTCTTGTGTGCTTGCATTATTGTGTCCATGATTGATATGCTGTAGATTTCTTGTACATGTTGTTCTCTCAGTTAAGATCCTAGATCAGATTGAAGTAAATTCTGAAAATTTAACAAAGTTCACTATCATAAAAAAGTCAAAATTATAAAGTTATAAATGAATTTATATTATGATTCAAGATTCCGCAACTTACATTCAGGGCTTGAGATCTCTTATTCAACACTTCAATCTGTTGTAGGTACAACAAATCCCATGTTTTCATTAAAACATGGGAGCCCCAAGTTTTCATTTACTAAGGTATTGTTTAAGTTCTTTGTTCACTTTGGGGTTTTCATTATGCTTATCATGATTTTTATGTCTTTGTCATGATTTGATTCAGTTAATGATTTTCCGTTTGAAAATTCATTCATTTTGTGTGTTTTTTGTGAGTTGCGGAAAGCAGTAATTTCCCCAAAAGTTTGTCCTTTCCGCAACCTGCAATCCGCAATGCGGATTGCGGATGTGGAAATAATTTTCAATAATTGTGGTTTTTTCGTTTCCGCAACCCGCAACCCACAATTGCAGATTGCGGGAAGAGTTTCAAAATAAATTTGCACTTTGTGTTTCCGCAACCCACAACCCCCAATTGTGGATTGTGGAAAGTGTTTGAGGAATAAATCTGCGTTTTGATTTTCCACAACCCACAACCCGCAATTGTGGATTGCGGAATGCAGAAATATCATTATTTTAAATTTTGTCGTTTGCATTTTCGCAACCTGCAATTGCAGATTGCAGAAACTTTTGGTTTGTTTATTTTTAGAGTTGTGTCTCAGCAACCCACAACCCGCATTGCAGATTGTGGAAAGAATGTACATATTTGCAAAAATAAAGTTCCGCAAATCTCCTTCTGCATCCCGCACGTTAGATCTTAGCCGTTGATTTTGTTATCATATGGTCCGGATTTCATCCGACAAAATTGCTAAATATGTTCAATTTTCTATTTTCTTTTACCATCTTTCTGTTCGGATATCCACATCATCTTTTTCAGGATCTTGCATGCAATTAGGGTTTGCATGCAAATTCTAGGGTTTGCATGCATCCCAGTCACCAAGTTGATGCCTCCAACACCTTAGCCACCTTATTCTAGCACCTGGGAGCCATTTACTTCAAAGTTTTAGCCCTCCTACTCTGGAAGGCACCCACTTCTCACCTACTGCCAGAGAAGGGTGCACTTCTTCACCTACCACTGCAGTTACACTTCAGTTACACTCAGTTAGCTCCGATTCTCCCTGATTTGAGGCTAGTTTCACTCCCGACTGACTGTTTCACTTCCGTTGGACCTCCAGATTAACTAGATGACTTGTTCTGACTTCAGTTAGCCTCCCATGCACCCCCCACTGAGCCTCCTTCCCTTAATTAGTGATACACACTTCAGTTACACTTGTTACACTCAGTTAGACTCAGATTGACACCTAGATGACTAGTTCTTGTGCATTGATGACCACCACCGATTGATGATGAGGACTCCTAGTTGGAGTCAAGCTACTCCATTCAGTGATTCGAATGACCTCCTTAGGCAATTCGAATTGCTCAGTCATTGTGACAGTATTGTATTGCAATCATTCACCCTTATTGGGATATTGAGCACTGCTGCATGTTTTGCACAGTTTTGCACCATATTTTCTATGTTCATTTGTTGTGATTGATTTACTTGTTCATTAGATCTGCTGTGACTAATTTTACATGGTATCAAAGCCATTGCAGGGACAAGATCTCTTTTCTACAGGTTTTTTTTTACAAGAAGATTTGAGAGAATTGCTCAAAAATTGCAAAAAGTTTGGCATGAAATATCTCAAGGGCATTCGCTCCTGTGCATGCAAAGCTTGAAAATACTTCCAATACCACTCCAGAAGCTTGAGTTTCCACATAATTCCTGGATCTGATACATTGGACCCATTCAACATTGTTTGATCTGCAATCCCAGGTGTGATGCAACTCTAAAAGGGTGGATTGTTCGACCTCATTGTTCTTGGTTTTATTGTGATTTGCAGGTTATTGTCTCCATCTTTTGCATTCACTACACTGTGCATGTAAGCTCCTCTACATCAGTGTGCACTCGCTCCTAGCAATGGAATACTCTTCTTCAAATCCTATCCTCACCCCATTCAATTATTTTGATTGGAAAGATGATATGGAGATCATATTACGTTCAAAAGGTTACTACCGAGTCACTCTTGGTCTTGAATTGGAGCCAAACAATCTGTCAGATAGAACCAAACACTACAACAAGCTTGATGAAGCTTATGGTCTTCTTTGTCTCTCCATCTCCAAAGATCTTCACTTCCATCTGAGCGGATTGAAGACTCCAAAAGCTATATGGGAGCAACTTGAAACACTATTTGGAAAGCAGGATGAGCTTAGGGCTTTTCAATTAGAGAATGAATTGATTTCCCTTAGTCCTGAGAATTTCGAGACCATTAATGAATTCTTCACAAAATTCAAGAACCTGAACTTGCAGTTGAAGAACAGTGGAGTTATCAAAGAGGATAAACAATTGATCCTTTCCATTCTCAGCAAGCTTGGTAAATATTATTCGGTATTTGTCTCTACTTTCAATTCCGGTCGGCTAACTACCCCGAATTGGAAGATGCCTACCTTGAATGCCTTCATTGAGTCCGTCACAAAAGAGCATGACAAGTTGATTCAAATGGGGTCCATAAGCTCCAAATATTCAGCCCTATATGTTCAAGGACCCAAGATATCGAATGGAAAAGGAAAGCAAAAGAAGGAGAAGCCCAAATTCGAGCCTCACAAGCAAAAAGAGAAAGGCAAACAGACGGATACACCATCCAGTTCAAAGTTCAAGCAAAAGGGCAAAGAAGGTAACCAAAAATCTAAATGTACCTATTGTAACCGTGGCTTTCATCCCGAAAGTTCATGTATGAAGAAGACTATAGATCAAATGGCCCTCCTTTTGGAAAAGAACAACATAACTCTTCCTGACGGTGCAAGGAAGAAGGATAAGAATGATGATCATGAAAGAGGACAAGCACTCATGGCAACGGTTTCGAAGCCCACTACTCTCTTGATAGATTCGGGTGCATCGAATCATATGGATGCAAATATTGATTCTTTTTCTTCATTCGATCCAAATAGCTCCATCCCCATCCATTTGGGAGATGACTCAAAAATTTCTTCAAAGGGAAAAGGTACGATTCATGTAGATCATGGAAACTTTCAGAATGTTCTCTATGTGCCTTCCTTGGCTTCAAATCTTCTTTCTGTGTATCAAATGACACACACTGGTGAACCGAAGCAAGTTACATTCAGCCCTAATACAGTTGAAATTTCTGATATCAAAAGTGGAAGACTCGTTGCAGTCGGAAAGGCAAACCACAATGCAAAATGTTATGAGTTTTCACACTTTATTCCGCTTGCAAAGCCCACTGCTCTTCGCACACATGGTAATGAGGTTAGTAGGCTTTGGCATGAAATATTTGGACATCTTAATTATAAATATTTGCTGTTGCTATCAAACAAATCCATGGTAGATGGTCTTAAACAACTCCGTTCCTCAAAGGGAATATGCACTGGTTGCATCATTGGGAAGCACCCTGAGCACAGATTCGACCGCGGCAAAGCTAGCAGAGCTTCTACAGTTTTAGGGTTGATACATTCTGATATCAGTGGTCCGCTGCCCCATATGTCATTAAATGGTTCAAGGTATGTTTTGACATTTATTGATGATTTTTCCCACTTTACATGGGTATTTTTTCTCAAAAACAAGTCAGAAGTGCTTGGAAAATTCAAGGATTTTAAGGATTCTATTGAGACCGCCACTGAGAGCAAGATCAAAGATCTTAGATCTAATAATGGTGGAGAATAAATTAAGTCCGAGTTGCTGCAACTTTATGCCCAAAGCGGAATTCAGATCCAACATACAGTTCCCTACACACCCCAGCAGAACGGTGTAGCGGAAAGGAAAAATCGGTCACTGAAAGAGATGGCTACATGCATGATTGAATCAAAAGGTTTGGCTGCAAATATTTGGGCTGAAGCAATCAATGTTGCTGCATACATATAGAACCATGTTCCACATTCATCCGTGAAAGGTATGACTCCTTTCGAAGCATTCTTTGGTCACAAACCGGATGTGTCAAATTTGATAGTTTTTGGCTCTACTGCATGGGCTAGAATTCCTTCCAAGAAGAGACGAGCTTTGGATCCACAAAGTATCGAGTGCATACTTATAGGATATGGGGAAGAATCAAAATCATATAAACTCATGGATATCAGATCCAAAAAGATATTCATAGAGAGCAGTGTGCAATTTGAAGAACCGCTTCAAGAATTGCAACTAGTCGAGGAAGAGACTGCCGATTCACCGCCTTCACCAGAAGAAGATCCGTGCAGCGATAATGAAGGTATGAGTTTTGATATTTATGATATTGTAGCAGAATATGATGATCATGACATATCAGGTTTGGAATCCGACCATTATGACCCTCCTCAGTTACCAAAGTGGGCCCAAAACACTCTTCAATCTGCTGGTTCGAACCTTGGAAATCCTGCTGATTCGAGACGAACAAGAGCAGACTTTCAAAGAGAAGGTATGGCTCTTTCTATTTCAGATCCATTAATTCCTGAGATTTGTTATTTGATGGCTGGTTAAAATCCCACATCATACTATTCTGCCCACCGAGATCCGAGATGGCAAAGTGCCATGGATGAAGAGTACGGTTCTCTTCAAAAGAACAACACATGGGAGCTAGTTTATCTTCCACCTGGAAGAAAATTAGTGAAGTGTAAATGGGTCTACCGCACGAAAGTTGCTGCTGATGGCTCTATCAGCAAATACAAATCAAGGTTGGTGGCAAAAGTTTTCTCCCAAGTCCAAGGAGTGGACTACACTGAGACTTTTGCACCGGTTGCAAAGATGGATTCCATCCGCCTTGTTTTGGCTATTTCTGCATCCAAGCACTGGGAAGTGCACCACATGGATGTGAAGAGTGCATTTCTACATGGAGACCTTGCTGAAGAGGTATATATGCAGCAGCCAGAGGGATATACATCAAATCCATCATTAGTTTGCAGATTGAAGAAATCTTTGTACGGGTTAAAACAGGCCCCAAGAGCTTGGTACGCAAAGATGGACTCCTTCCTTCTTTCTCAGAATTTCCAAAGATGCAAATCTGATCCGAATGTGTATCTTCAGCGAGTTAAAGGTAATTTTTTGGTTATTTTACTTTATGTTGATTATCTTCTCATTATTGGTAGCACTCTTACTTCAATAAACAAGCTAAAAACTGCCTTAAATCTAGCTTTTGACATGAGCAATTTGGGCTTGCTGAGTCACTTTTTGGGCTTGGAGATAGCTCAAAATTTTGATGGGATCATTATATCTCAGCAAAAATATGCTTCCGACCTATTATTGAAGTTTAATATGGCTGAATGTAAGGCAGCCCCATTCCCATTCCTCTCAAGAATCAGTCTTGAGGAGGGAGATTCTACACCGCTTGCAGATTGCAGTATGTATCGACAGTTGATTGGTTCACTACTTTATTTGACAAACTCAAGGCTTGATATTTCATATGCCGTGAGTGCCGTGTCAAGATATATGCAGCAGCCACATGAGCTTCATTGGCGAGCAGCCAAGCGGATCTTGCAATATGTGCAAGGTACGATACAGTTTGGCATACATTATGCTGCAGATTCTGAGCTTGATTTCATTGGTTTTACTGATTCAGATTGGTCAGGTGATAGCATTGATCGGAAGTCCACTTCCGGTTATGTTTTCATGATTGGTCATGGTGCTATTTGCTGGTCCAGCAAAAAGCAAGCAGCCATTGCACTTTCTTCAGCAAAGGCAGAGTATCGAGGGGCAGTCAATGCCTGCATTCAGGCAGTTTGGTTGCAGGCTATTCTTTCCGAGTTTGGTTTTGGTGGCACTACTTCGACTGTCCTATTATGTGACAATCAAAGTGCTATCAAGATCTCCACAGATCCAGTTCAGTGGCAGAGGACCAAACACATTGAGATTCATATGCATTACATTCGACAGCTGGTGCATGATCGCACTATCATTCTGCAATATTGCCCTACTGATGAGAAAATTGTAGACATCTTCACCAAGAGCTTCACCGAGAAGAAGTTCTCTTACCTCCGTTCACTGTTGGGGGTGAGTTCCATCATGGTGGAGACAGATTGATTCATTATTATGCCTTACCTTGAGGGGGGGGCTTTCTTCCCACTGGGTTTTCCCTCTTTCCTCACTTAGTTTATTTTCAACATTTTTTGGATTATTGTATTGGGGTGACCTTTGGTCTTAGTTACCAGGGCCCCACATTATTTTTTTGCACATCATAGTCTAGCTTGAGGGGGGGGTGTTCGGATATCCACATCATCTTTTTCAGGATCTTGCATGCAATTAGGGTTTGCATGCAAATTCTAGGGTTTGCATGCATCCCAGTCACCAAGTTGATGCCTCTAACACCTTAGCCACCTTATTCTAGCACCTGGGAGCCATTTACTTCAGAGTTTTAGCCCTCCTAGTCTGGAAGGCGCCCACTTCTCACCTACTTCCAGAGAAGGGCACACTTCTTCACCTACCACTGCAGTTCCACTTCAGTTACACTCAGTTAGCTCCGATTCTCCCTAATTTGAGGCTAGTTTAACTCCCGACTGACTGTTTCACTTTCGTTGGACCTCCAAATTGACTAGATGACTTGTTCTGACTTCAGTTAGCCTCCCATGCTCCCCCCACTGAGCCTCCTTCCCTTAATCAGTGCTACACACTTCAGTTACACTTGTTACACTCAGTTAGACTTAGATTGACACCTGGATGACTGGTTCTTGTGCATTGATGACCACCACCAATTGATGGTGAGGACTCCTAGTTGGAGTCAAGCTACTCCATTCA
Source organism: Larix kaempferi (assembly GCA_027924585.1). NCBI lineage: Eukaryota > Viridiplantae > Streptophyta > Pinopsida > Pinales > Pinaceae > Larix > Larix kaempferi. The sequence continues at coordinate 5,677,735 of BSBM01000034.1, forward strand.
GTGATTCGAATGACCTCCTTAGGCAATTCGAATTGCTCAGTCATTGTGACAGTATTGTATTGTAATCATTCACCCTTATTGGGATATTGAGCACTGCTGCATGTTTTGCACAGTTTTGCACCATATTTTCTATGTTCATCTACTGTGATTGATTTACTTGTTCATTAGATCTGCTGTGACTAATTTTACACTTTCAATTTCAAGAATTACCTGCGTCAAGGATTTTTACTACGAGTTTTTACCAGAGCTATTTTTCTGCTATTCTCATCAGTACAGGTCGGTTTTCTATCCTTTCTTATTGGTTGTTTATGGTTTTTCTCCATTTTCAAACTGTTTTTAATTGGTTTTAATTTATTTTACTAGAATTACCAGTTTTCACCATGTCAAGAGTTACCCGTTTCAAAACAACCCAGAAGGACCTGTTAAAGAAAGACCCCAACTTTGGCATCCTCGCCGATACCAGTGACAGAGTCTCAGAAACCTATTAGATAGAATGGTCAAATTTTTTTGCCATTTTTTATAACAACGACCTGTAGGAAATCCAAGATAACCAGTCTGTCTATGACAAAATTAGGGATTCTCAATTACACGCCATAACAGCTAGACCTGCCCTTCTCCCTTACACAAATGCAGTCAAGTGGATAATATATCATGCAAACCCTAAAGACCGTTCCTTTAACAATAGTGGAGGTTCCTTATTGGACACTTTTCGCCCTGAAGTTTTCATTAGAGCTTATGCCCTTAAGCCGGCTACCCAACTTCTTAATGTCGCTTTCCTGGATTCTGTTAAGACCAGGTTTAACTTCGACGAGATGATAAAGTCATGGATGAATAACCCAACCAACTTTATACCCATAGCTGATAATGCAAACCCTATCTCATGGTTCAAGGAACCCTATTCTCTCCTAGCAGCCATGCTTTGTAGGCTGTACGGTCTACCCAACTGTTCTATCTTCAAAGCCGAATGGGCACCTCTGGCCCACCACATCCTCACAACTGGGGAGTCATTCAATTGGGATTCAATTCTATCAATGGAGTTAAAGACAACAATTGAGCGGTATCAGAAAACAATGGCTTCAAGGAAGCCTCCTTTCTTTTATTCAACCTATGTTATTGATGTGTTCTGATCAGAATTTCAGTACCCTTTCATGGGATGGAATTGGACCTCGTCAGCTCCTCCACTTCACATATATTGTTCAACATTGTCGAAAAACAACTACGTGCCTCTGCTATATGATATCTGTGATCACTTCTTTGGAACTATTTATCACCAGATATTCAGGGAAGATGCACCTGCCTTCTCTCCTAATACAAAAAATCTCATCCCCACAATCGGTGATTGGTATGTGGGAGAATATTTCTCCTATATCATAGTTTGGGGAAGTAGCACAGTGAATTTGCTGCCAAGGATAGTCCCATAAAAACTGTTGCTTGGAGAAATAGCCTTCCAAACTGTTACAGATGGGGTATTCCTCAAGCTAACTGGACCTAAAAGAAAGGGATGGCCTAAATTCCCTTTGAACCTTGGGCCTCTGGTTATTCCAACCTCATCATATGCTGCAGTATTGGGAAAGAGGATTGTGTCATTAAATTTGGGATAAGCCCCCAAACGGATGCATGATCCTAAGGCATTCTTGGCTGCCCACTTTGCCCAAGAACACATGATGACCACCTATGCCCATGAGGATACTCCTGACGACTCTATTTACCAGGAAGTAAATCTCTTTTCTGAAGTCCTGGTTAGGAATAAAACCAAAGAGGAACAAAGTTTTATTCTTCAATACCAATAGGAGCTAAAGACTAAGGTTTTGAGTTACAGGAAAATGGAATTACGACTCGAAGAGCAAACAAGAAAGGACATAGAAAAGAAAGAAGCACAAAAGGAAAGTGCTCCATTTATGTTAACATATCCAGATGAAGGAAAAGGTAAATGCCTCATTGAAAATGCTCCAAAATTGAAACCTGCCGCAGAATTGAAAATGTTGATTCAAACGCCTGAACAACTAAAGAGGCAATTGGAACAAATGACTTTGGTACTTGATACTCAAGTGGTTGCTACAAATAACCCAGCCAAAAGATAGAAAATTCAGATCTCTACCTCTCAGATTCCTATGTTGAACATTGAAGACAATGATGCAGAAGATGAAAGACTTCCTCCCGTGCTTGTTGTGCAAGAGATAATTGAAGGTTCCCAGGAAGTTGCTGATTTTCTTGACAGCATAGTGGTGGATGATCCCATTTCAGATGACCATTTTTCTGAAGTCACCACCACTGTTTATGCATTAACTTCTACACCCCCACTCTCTTTTGTTGAGCTTCCTTCCACCTCATCTTTTGAGGCTACACTACCACCATCCACCATATCTCAATTATTTGCTGCACTAACCTCCATCACTACTTCACCTTCAACCTTGCCAATTCCACCTGTCACTTTACCACCAATAGTAATTGAGATGCAGTTTCCAACTGTTTCTCTACAACCATCACTTACCGTTTCCTCAACTTCCCTCACTAATTTTTCCACATTGTTTACTTCTCCTCCTTCTCCACCTTCAGTTTTTGCTGCCATTGCCCCTTTGATTGCCCCTTTGATATCATCATGTCTATCCCTAATTCCACTGTTACCCAAACAACTCCATTGGTTGCAACAGGTAACATTGTCACATCTGCAACTGAGTTGACAACTGATCCTAAAGATGATGTTGTAGTTCCCCTTGGGGAATACTTTTACAGAAGGTTAACAAAAGCAGTGGTAAGAAGAGGTAACAAGAGAAGCAGTGATCAACTACGCTGCAAGCAGCTATCCCCAATCAAATAATTTGGGCAAAACAGTCTGCTGACATTCAACAGGAAGCATTGGACATTGCTACAGCAATGGGAGCATTTGTTGGAGCCAATTATGATCCAGTGACTTCGCTGAATAAAGAGATTGACATCAAGAAAGGGGAGTTGAAGAAGCTTTAGGAGCGTCTGATCAAAGTTAATGAAGAACATGAATATCAGATTCATGAATTGAGAAATCAGTATGAAAATCAGCTCAAGGATTTGCAGGAGTAGAACACTTCTCTTCAGGTTCAGTTGCAGGATGCTGAAGTCCTGACATTGCAAATGTGGAGAAGATAGTTGTGTTGGAACAACAGTTGAAAGATGCAACTGCCAATGCAACCACCTCTTCTTTCTCCAGGTTTTATCAGGAAGAGTTCAGGGACATGGCTAATAAAGTAAATGAGGAGCATTGCAAACTCTTAGTTGAGTTATTTAGTTCCCTGAATGAAATTCAAGAAACTCATAATGCTTTTGAGCGAATGTCTGTTATTCTTGAGTAACCCATTGACAAAAGGAAACAAGCTTCCAAAGATGTTGATGGCATTGTTGATTGGAAAAGGTATATCAAAGACAAACCAGAGGACATCCTAGTTTTGGATAGCTTCAAGTTCAGGAGAATCAGAACATCTTTTAATGCTTGGAAAAATACTTCTGACATAGTTGAAGAAACGATCAAGAAGGAACAAGCAATTTGTGGAAGGAGATGGTATGCTGCCGATAGTATCATGGTTAAGCTAGAGTTTCCTAATATGGATCTTATTGAGAAGGATTTTCCACCGAAGCTGATGATTAAACAGATTGATAGTAGATGTGAGCAGGTCAAAGCACAGATTCAGCTGCTCGAGCACATAGGAATATCAGAAGTTGACAAATTCATCAAGCAACCTGTCAGCCAGGAAGGAAAGATCCATATTTTTCTGCGCACTTGGCATAAGTTATCCAAGAATGAGATGGAGTGCTTTACGTGTGATGCCCAGTTGGGACTTAAGTTGGCTAATTATCTAGATGTGGATGAGCTGTTAGAAGTTTGGACCAATTGGCAAGGAGCCCTTGGTTATTCTTAGATTAGTTTGATTTTTGTAATCTCTGTTTTATGGGAAGTTTACCCTTTGTATCTATTTTGTAATTATTATTTAAAGGGTAGAGATCTCATAGGGGAGGGGGGAGAAAATCATCAAAAGAGGACTGGAGATACTCTGATTCATAATAGATTGTAATTTTTTGTAGCCTTGAAGAAATACAATTAGTTTTCTCTTGATATCTCTTTTGTTAATTTATCAAATTTGTTTGATGGGTTTTGATTTTCACTTCAGCTTATGAAAGTACACAGTTTTAATTTTGCAACCATAATTTATGCATTGATCTGCAGTCCAGATATATCTTGGCTTATGATTTGTGTCTTTATGTTTTAAGTGAATTTATTTATTTAAAACATTTATCTATTCTGTAAATGATTAACAAACATTATTAAGTTAATGCCAATATTTCAATTAGCATTTCATATACAGGATAATCTTGCATGTGCTTCAATCCTTAAGATACTATCATTTGATTTTCATTTTATGGTTGTATCTTAAGCTAATAAGTAAATATCCACTTCACATTTCTGTCACAATGGTGAGAATACTTATTAAAATTTAGATCAAGTTATACTGCACATTAAAACACATCTCTTTAATTTATATCTAACTTAGTTTAGATTTCCTTTAAAGCAATCTTACTTATAGAGATAGAACACTTCGATCTTCCCTCATAGGAAGTCATATCCTTTCAGGATCAACCCATTTAAGTGCCAACGAAGGCCTAATATCCGTGGGAGTTAACTATACCAAACAGTCTGGGGATAGAACTGCTCTTGCACAGAGTTTTTTGAATCCATTTAGATTGGGTTTTCACCCTCTGTTGCTAGCCTTGGAAAACATTCCAGCAACCTACATACCCGAGGCTTCAACAAATGGCTCTAGAAGGAGGTCCAAGAGCAAGATATGCCTAAACAAAACACTAATAGACCTCCTCCAGCAAGATCATCGGTTGTTACCCGTAGCCACATGCAGGCATCAACATCTGCAGAACAACCAGTGCCAGTTCCAACCGCGATTCTTGCTACCGTTGTTATAGAGAAGGAAACTAGAAGGGCCGAAATTGTTTTTATATCACCCACTAGGGGTCTCCTCACACTTGAACAATTATTGAAAGGTTCTTCTGATAGCGTTGCTAGATTACAACGAGGATCGAAGAAGAGCGTAATCTCAGACTAGCAACAATTCAACATCATCAGATCAACGATCCGCAAACTAATAATCAAGATAATCAACATTCAGGTGACCAAAATACTGAACACCACAATTCATGTCGTCGCCATCTGTCCCCTGATTTTAACCTTGATTCATTATTCGAAGAAACATAACAAGATCAACGCAACGTTACAACAGGTGGACCACCACCAACACCTCCTTCATCATCATCCTCATATGAAGAGTCATCAGACAATGAGTCATTTTCCAGTTCATCTTCAGAGTATATACCTATGGAAAAAGGTGGAAACAGACCCTAGCTGGACCAGGATGATGTATCTATTATTGGAGAACAACACAAACTCCCTAAGAACCTTGAAAAGTGGCTCCCTAAGTTTAATCTCAATGACAAATCACCTGCACTGGACCATATTAAAAATTTCATGCAAGCCATCAGACTTATGAATGTTATACATGAAGATGTAGTTTGTATATTGTTCCCTTACATCTTCGAGGGAAAAACATCCACTTGGTACTTTTCCCTAGAAGCTAGATCTATCTCTTCCTGGGATGAATTTGAAAAAATGTTTATCCAGAAATTTGGGGATGAAAAAACTCCAGAGGACTTGGTCATAGATTTGTCTTCAATGAAAATTAGGGGCAAGGAAAGAGTTAAAGATTATAACTAAATATTTTCATACCTAAAGAATAGAATCCCTGCCAATGTTCTTCCTGCTGAAGAACTGTTGGTGGCATATTATGTCAAAGGTTTACTCGTTCCCATTGCTATGTGGGTCAAAATGGCACGCAAAGATAACTTGCAGGAGGATTTTGCTGAGTCCATCCAGGTTGAAAAAGATATATTCTGCTTGAAAGATAACCCTGATGCTTCATCTGAACAACCTTCTACCTCTTGCAAGAAACAAGATAATCCTCCAAAACCCACTGTGCAGAACAAGGACAATTTTGAAATGAACAAAATTAAAAAATTCCTTCAAAATATTTCTAAAGAAATGGTAGACTTAAAAAAGACCAACATAGAAAACTAGAATAATAACAGGGGATTCAATAGACCACCTTTTAGAAGACCTTATCAACCCCCACAGAACCAAGTCCCACCTATCTTGATGACGGATTAAACTCTGAAGAAATTCTTTCAATTTTTAAAGCTTTGGTTTCGGAATCCCATAAATCTCCTGATCATCCTGATGAAAACCCACAAGAGAATCAAGATACTGAACCACCAGACGAAGTAGAGGATCAATGTAATGTCCCTTGTTAGGAGTTTTATCAATATGGCAATTTTTTCCTTTTTTCCCTAGTTAGACCTTTGACTAGTTTTGATCTCTAGGTCCCAAATTTGCCCCAAATGATCCCAAATATTCTGAGAAGGTATATGAATAATATTAGAACATAAATATGTGTTTCAGGTATGCCTTTGGACCTTTAAAATACTTCTGCAAATCCTCTTTCAATTCTAGTCAATGTAGGTAACTTTACTAGTGATTTCCCTTTGACTAGTATTGGTCTCTAGGTCTCAAATTGACTCCAAATCCCTTCAAATCTTCAAGGAAGGTGTATGAATGATATTAGTACTTGAATATGATGTTTAGGGATGACATATGGCCACCAAAAGACCTCTGCAAACTCTCTTAAGATTCTGTACCAAGTATGCAATTTTACTAGTAATTTGGGGTTCAAATCCCCTTGAGGTAAGTACTGAAAATGGCTTCCCAAATGCCTCCAAACCCACTCAAATTTATGAACAGAGGTATGTAATATTTTAAGTATGTTATTAAGATCGTATATTCACCATTAATGGTTTATTACAACTGTTCTCACCCTCTCCCATTCAACTGCAAAAATCCCCAATTCGACCCTTGGGGAAATGGCACTATTTCACCTCCCAATACAACTAAACTGAGTAAAAATGCTTCAAATGCTCAAGTACAGTACATGAAACTTGTAGAAGACATCCATGGCAGTATATTGATCACAAATATATCATAGAATCATCCATTCATTCGAAATCATCAGCATTACATTGATTCACAACAAGGTAGTGGGGAAATGACATTGTTCTTTCATTAAAATTGAGATTTATACATTTCTACTTGGAATTTCAACCTGAAACTTTCTGGAGATGAAGAAAAGAGTATTTAATTCATATTACAAAATAAATGGGGCATTAAAAGCTCCCCCAAAGAGTACAATAGCTCACCAAAAACGCCCTCCCTCAAGGATCAAGAATATGCTATCAAAAACGGAAATGGTTGAAGGAGTGAGCTGCAATAGAAGAAACCATGAGCTTCCCTGTAGCTTACACCTGCAAATAAATACTCCATTAAATCTCCAAATGAAAGGTCTGAATGGCCTTTCCAATTACCAACTTGGATGGGAATCTTTCACCCTCGAAATTGGCTAAGGCAAGAAACTAGTCATCCACTAGCTCTCCCTCTACACAAATGCAATTCCAAATTCTACAAATGATCAAAAGCTGGTTTCATTCTTTGTTATTGACATTTATAAAGTTCTAATGTCCTCCATGGGTCGAATTCCTTCCAAGAGACTCATGCCAACTCAAGTTGGGAAGAGATTCCAAAGAACGCCACTTGTACAACAATTCCTAGTTTCCCACTTCCACCAAATCACATGTGGAAGCATCTTCGCTGCCCTAACACCCTTGAGCGCCCTCTTGGAGTCTATTTTTAGCCCTGACATGTCATATATGTCATATGTCAGCCTTCAGGTCTGATTTGTGTCATAGGTGTCATAGCATCTTCATCATTGTTGTCATAGAGCTAGGGAATCTAGCCCAAGTGTCTCACTAACTCCAAATTGCCTCTTCCTCTTCCATGGGAGTTACTCTTCCTCTATATTTCGACCTTGGATGAGTCATGCCATGAATAATACCTTTTGGACTCCCCCAAGTATGTTACCATTCACCTTGAATTCGAATTGGTGAGAGAATGATGCCAAGTGTAGTGGGGAAATCTAGCCATATGTGGGTCCCACTTCCTCCATGTGTCTTCATGATCAAATGCCAATTTGATTTTCACTTGTATATATTTATTTAGATCCTTTATTAAATATTTATGCCTCTAATGTTCAAACATCATTTATTATCCCCATTATTCCAAATCCCAAAGCTTCCACCCCAAACCTAGGAAACTAGTAATTTTCCTCCTTGGCAATTATTTGACCTTTAACATCAATTTTACAAACTCTAATGAATATGGCCAATGTGATTAGGCCATTGTGACCCAATTCCAAATTTGGGACATGAAAAATCCTCCCTTCCCAATATTGCTTGTCCTCAAGCAATTTCAAACATGGGTGTTGAAGAACCTGCTTCCTGTATAATTCTTTGAAGTTGCCATTGAATTGTCCAACCTTGAGTCTTTGAGTTTCCTTGAAGATTTTAGAGAGGAACCACCATGCTTGCTGCTGCACTACTCTGATAAAATTCACTTTATTAAGTGGGAAATCCGTCTCCCATACTGCTTGTTTCCCCCCCCAAAAAAAAAATTCAAACCAATGAGACAAAAATTATTCCAGGGTCCCATTGCTTGTATTGCACCCCAACAATTAAAAGTGCTCTCCAACCCATACCACCAGATAAGAGGATTCCTGGATCCCATTTTCTTGTATGCATTCTTCCAAGTATCATAAGTACAAAATATATATCATCAAAGTACATAACAACATAATGAAAATGTACATCAAGAAGATGCTTCATCAAAGAATCATAAAAGTGTTTATACCTCCAAGTAAGTAGACCACCATTTGCTAGGTGCATACAATCTTCAAGTGACCAATCAAATCTGCTCCAATGACATAGGTGAGGATCCCATGTCCGATAGTGCTGCTCCAAAAGAATGTGATATGCATCAAAATATTCAGCCATGCATTCTTTCATCCAAGAAGTGAATGAAGAATCTCCACTAAAATCTGAACCAAATAATGAGCAGGAAAAACAAGGAGACTTCAAAGGACTCAAAGAAGTCTCATCCATACATCCATGAGGATATGTATCATCATAAGGTAAAGCAATATGCTGCTGCAATTCTAAATAATGAGGTGCTTTATTCATGTCATCATCAAAAGGAGAGGTAGGAGTTTCATACCCCTCATGTGGCACCACTAGAAAAAAAACCTTTCACCCAATTTTCATCCCAAAGTGATGTGGCTGGAAAAGAAGTGTGGAGTGAGGAATTATGAACCAACTTTAATTCTTTACAACTCTTACCCATTGAAATATTTAATCCATCTTCTCCATAATTGGCTGGTCCAACTATTGCGAGATCATGTACCTCTTCCAAGGCTTTGCAACTCTCTCCATGAGGCAACTCATAATCCCTTTGAACAAGGACAAGTGCTTGTCCTTCTTATTGTTTTAGTGTAGCATCTTCAAGAACCTGCATATCAACATGTACCTCATGTTCCACAATTACATTAGGTTCCTCTTTTGTGAAATAAATTATTTCATCCTTTTCCTTGAAAAGAGAACCATTGCTCATTATTTTTTCCGAGTTGCTTCCAAGTTCACTAAGCAACAATTTGAACTCTTGAAAGTATTGCCTCCACTGGTCTTCAAAGGATGGTTTAATTAATTTTCTAAAGTCCTCATTCTCCTCTAAGGTTCCTTTCTCATCCTTACTCATGGTGACCAATGAATGCACTTCTTCTCCTACTTCTTCCCTTTCACCAAAGTACATCCAGTTTCAGTTTCTAAGGGTGGTGGATTATTTTTTTGAATCCTGATCTTCATTAATGTTCTACCACATCAGGTGCCAAGACCATGCTTTGATACCACTGTAATGTCCCTTGTTAGGAGTTTTATCAATATGGCAATTTTTCACTTTTTTCCCTAGTTAGACCTTTGACTAGTTTTGATCTCTAGGTCCCAAATTTGCCCCAAATGATCCCAAATCTTCTGAGAAGGTATATGAATGATATTAGAACATAAATATGTGTTTCAGGTATGCCTTTGGACCTTTAAAATACTTCTGCAAATCCTCTTTCAATTCTGGTCAATGTAGGTAACTTTATTAGTGATTTCCCTTTGACTAGTATTGGTCTCTAGGTCTCAAATTGACTCCAAATCCCTTCAAATCTTCAATGAAGGTGTATGAATGATATTAGTACTTGAATATGATTTTTAGGGATGACATATGGCCACCAAAATACCTCTGCAAACTCTCTTAAGATTCTGGACCAAGTATGCAATTTTACTAGTAATTTAGGGTTCAAATCTCCCTGAGGTAAGTACTGAAAATGGCTTCCCAAATGCCTCCAAACCCACTCAAATTTATGAACAGAGGTATGTAATATGTTAAGTATGTTATTAAGGTCTTATATGCACAATTAATGGTTTATTACAACTGTTCTCACCCTCTCCCATTCAACTGCAAAAATCCCCAATTCGACCCTTGGGGAAATGGCACTATTTCACCTCCCAATACAACTAAACTGAGTAAAAATGCTTCAAATGCTCAAATACAGTACATGAAACTTGTAGAAGACATCCATGGCAGTATATTGATCACAAATATATCATAGAATCATCCATTCATTCGAAATCATCAGCATTACATTGATTCACAACAAGGTAGTGGGGAAATGACACTGTTCTTTCATTAAAATTGAGATTTATACATTTCTACTTGGAATTTAGACCTGAAACTTTCTGGAGATGAAGAAAAGAGTATTTAATTCATATTACAAAATAAATGGGGCATTAAAATCTCCCCCAAAGAGTACAATAGCTCACCAAAAACGCCCTCCCTCAAGGATCAAGAATATGCTATCAAAAACGGAAATGGTTGAAGGAGTGAGCTGCAATAGAAGAAACCATGAGCTTCCCTGTAGCTTACACCTGCAAATAAATACTCCATTAAATCTCCAAATGAAAGGTCTGAATGGCCTTTCCAATTACCAACTTGGATGGGAATCTTTCACCCTCGAAATTGGCTAAGGCAAGAAACTAGTCATCCACTAGCTCTCCCTCTACACAAATGCAATTCCAAATTCTACAAATGATCAAAAGCTGGTTTCATTCTTTGTTATTGACATTTATAAAGTTCTAATGTCCTCCATGGGTCGAATTCCTTCCAAGAGACTCATGCCAACTCAAGTTGGGAAGAGATTCCAAAGAACGCCACTTGTACAACAATTCCTAGTTTCCCACTTCCACCAAATCACATGTGGAAGCATCTTCGCTGCCCTAACACCCTTGAGCGCCCTCTTGGAGTCTATTTTTAGCCCTGACATGTCATATATGTCATATGTCATCCTTCAGGTCTGATTTGTGTCATAGGTGTCATAGCATCTTCATCATTGTTGTCATAGAGCTAGGGAATCTAGCCCAAGTGTCTCACTAACTCCAAATTGCCTCTTCCTCTTCCATGGGAGTTACTCTTCCTCTATATTTCGACCTTGGATGAGTCATGCCATGAATAATACCTTTTGGACTCCCCCAAGTATGTTACCATTCACCTTGAATTCGAATTGGTGAGAGAATGATGCCAAGTGTAGTGGGGAAATCTAGCCATATGTGGGTCCCACTTCCTCCATGTGTCTTCATGATCAAATGCCACTTTGATTTTCACTTGTATATATTTATTTAGATACTTTATTAAATATTTATGCCACTCTGATGTTCAAACATCATTTATTATCCCCATTATTCCAAATCCCAAAGCTTCCACCCCAAACCTAGGAAACTAGTAATTTTCCTCGGCAATTATTTGACCTTTAACATCAATTTTACAAACTCTAATGAATATGGCCAATGTGATTAGGCCATTGTGACCCAATTCCAAATTTGGGACATGACAATCAACAGATAAACACGATCAGTTACTTTTCAGAACTCCCCATGGCTGAGGAGGAAGATGAGCCTGAGGTTGTTTTCAATGTCCAACATCCTTATAATACAAGGAGCAAAGGACAACCCACATAGGAAGCTTCCACTTCAATGTCCACCCCAAACAAAAATAAAACAACAACACAAAAAGAAACTGTCATTCCTGAAATAGAGTACAGTTTGATTGAGGACTTGAAAAGAGTGAAAGCCAACATATCTCTTTTTGAACTTCTGAAAATCCCTTCCATGAGAGACAGTCTTCCCAAAAGCATGATTGTTAACAAACCTAGGGAGACTCAAAACAACAATCTAGAGACATACTCTAAACCTGGAAACCAGAAACCAGGTAGTAAGAAAACACCTCCTTTCCTGTTTACTTTTGAATTTTTCAATAAGAATGTCCATAATTGTATGATAGACTCAGGGGCTTCATCTAATGTGATGCCTCTATCTATCTTCAAAAAGTTGAATGCCTCTTGGGAGCCCTGCCCTACTCAAATTGTTCAGCTTGATCAATCCAAAGTTAGGGTAGTGGGAGAACTGAAGAATGCTCAGTTAACACTGTCTACTGACCCCACTTATGGCTTCCTTATAATGGAAGACCAAATAGAATCAAAATCAACATAGAACCCTACATGAAACAAACTGTTACTGATTTAAACGATTCTAGTGAGCCCACTGCATATGTTAGCTCACATGTGGAACACTACACTTTCGATACATTCTTTGGGGATCTACCTACAGATTTGTCACCCACTGAGAATGCTCAAAACCAATCCCAAATTGTCAATCTTACCTCTGTCCCATTCTCAGGTTCTGTTGTACATAATGTATACAATGTAAATACTAATTTTAGGATAGATTCGAATGCATGGACTCTGTTTTTTGATGGCTCTAGATCTAAAGATGGAGCTGGTGCAGGATGTGTCTTAATTGACCCAAAAGGGACCAAAATAATGATTTCTTGCATACTTGAATTTGAGTGCACCAACAACATCGTTGAGTATGAGGCCTTGGTTCAAGGACTCAGGAAAGCAATTGAGATGGGCGCTCAGGTAATTGAATGTTATGGAGATTCTGAGATTATAGTAAAACATGTGAGAAAAAAAATCCATTGTTTATCTCCTCTTTTGATTAACTATCAGAAACTGGTAAGGGACTTAACTAATTCTTTTTTTGCATTCAATATTAAGTCAGTCCCTAGGTCCCATAATTTTGATGCAGATCTGTTGGCTAACACTGCATCAAGGTTGATTCCTCCAGAAGGTTTGTCTCCTAACACTTTTTCTATTGAGCTAATGTACAAACCTTCGATTCTTGACAATGTAACTAATTGGAAGGTATTTGATGATGACCAACAAATCTTAGATTTTCTCACAGCTCAGGACACTTTTCAGGATGTGGCAATAGATGAAGTTGAGCATGAGAAGTCTTTATCTGATCCTAGCTACCCTTCCAATATGATCCCTAAGTCAGTTATCAACTTGGAAAAGTATTATGATCTCCAAGATAAGTTCAAGCATAAGACAAACTGTAAAAACCAAAGCTCATCCCTCAATTACGAGCCTGCCAACCTGGGAACTGAACAAAACCCCCAGTTAATCAATCTAGGGGTTGACTGATGTCCTGACGAGCAGAAGGCTTTCATTAAACTGTGCAAAGAGTTCAAAGATGTGTTCGCCTGGACATATGATGAACTCAAAACCTTTGATACCAATGTCATGCATCATAACATACCTACGGAAACCTGATGTTAAAACATACCAGCAGAAGTTGAGAAAAATGCATCCTAGCCTAGAACCATCTATCAAAAAGGAGCTTGAGAAACTGCTGGCAGCAAGAATTGTTTTTCTTGTCAGACATACACAGTGGATTGCAAACTTGGTACCTGTTCGGAAGAAGAATGGGGAAATCAGACTGTGTTGATTTCAAGAACCTAAACAAAGCTTATGTAAAAGACAATTACCCTATTCCCCCCATGGAACAAATTTTACAAAACTTTGCTAGTGCTAAGCTGTTCTCTCTTCTTGATGGCTTCTTAGGATATAACCAAGTCCTAGTTGCTACCGCTGATCAATTGAAAACAACTTTCAGAACCCCTTGGGGAACCTTTTCCTACAGGCGAATGCCTTTTGGAATAATAAATGCAGGTGCCACTTTCCAAAGAGCTATGGACATAGCTTTCAGGGGATTAATGCATAATTCTGTTGTTTTTTATTTAGATGACATCATGATTTATTCTAAGAAGAGGCATGAACATTTGTCTGGTCTTAAATAGGTGTTCGAGCGTTGCAGGAGATACAGAATTTCATTGAATCCAAAGAAATCAATCTTTGCTGTCAGTGAAGGTAAGCTGTTAGGTTTTATTGTTTCAAAGCATGTCATGATCATTGATCCTGAGCACACAGAAGCTATTGCAAAGATCGGACTACCCAGTTCATGAAAAGCCATGCAATCGTTTTTAGGTAAGATCAATTTCGTTAGAAGATTTGTTCCAAATTTTGCACAAATTGTCAAACCATTGCAACAATTGATTAAAAAGGATTCCCAATATAAGTGGTCTGATGAACAAAGAAATTCCTTTGTTGAAATTTGGAAGGCCATTGCAGAAGCCCCCACTCTGATGTCTCCATACTTCACCAAAGATTTTATCTTATACACTTTTGCCACTGATTTTTCCTATGTAGTTGTTCTTACACAGAAACATCCAGATGATGTTGAGATCCCAATCTCATTCACGAGCTCCATGTTCAAAGGGGCCGAACTAAACTATTCCCTGATTGATTGGGATCTCAATCTCATTGGGATTTTAGACCATATTTATTGAAATCTCGGACTAAGGTTATTGTTCCCTATGCATCTATCAGGAACGTTCTGATCCAGAAGGAGCTGGGTGAAAAACGCGCTCACTGGATGACAACTTTACAAGAGTGTGACCTTGATATCAGACCATCAAAAATTGTGAAAGGCCAAGGCTTGTGCTTGCTCACTGCTCAATCCAATGAGTGGGAGCAAGAGGAAAGCACATCAACAAGTTCTGTAAATGTCATTACAACTCAAACATCCGAATGGTATGATGACATCAAGTTTTTCTTAACCCATGGGTTTGCTCCTGAAACTCTTGATTTTAAGAAACGTAGAGCTTTAAGGTTAAAAGCTACACCATATCAATTTATTGATGGTGTACTATTTATGAAAAATTACGATGGTGTTTTTCTTAGATGTTTGGAGAGAGCTGAAACTGATAATATTCTATTGGAATTTCATGCAAGGCCTGTGGGAGGACACTTATCAGGAGAAACTACTGCCCATAAGATCCTAAGAGCAGGCTACTACTGGCCAACTTTATTCAAGGATGCTTATGCTTATGTCAGAAAATGTGAAGCATGTCAGAAGTGTGCTGGAAAGGGTAAGAAGCCTGCATTTCCCCTCCATCCAATTACAGTCCAGTTTCCATTTCAACAATGGGGTTTGGATTTTTTTGGACCTATTAACCCTGCCTCCTCCTTACAACACAAGTACATCTTGACAGCCACGAACTACTTTACCAAATGGGTAGAGGCAGTTCCTCTCAGACAAGCCAACACAAACCAAGTGATATCCTTCCTTGAAATCCAAATAGTCACTAGGTTTGGTGCACCCGAGTTCTTAGTGTTTGACAATGCTTCTTATTTCTCCTCAATCGATCTTACATAGTATGCCCTTGAAAAAGGGATAAAACTGAAATATTCTGCCAATTACTATCCGCAAGGGAATGGACTAGCAGAGTCTTCCAACAAAAACATAATTAACATATTAAAAAAGACAGTAGCCACCCACCATAAATATTGGCATACCCAACTATACAATGTTCTTTGGGTAGGCCGTTTCACCCCGAAAGCAGCCATTGGAAACTCCCCTTACTGTTTGGTTTACGGTAAGGAGGCCATCTTACCATCCAACCTTATGATTCCTTCATTACAGCTAGCACATTCAAAACAAGAAGATGATTATTCCCCACTCCAGCAAAGGATTGATACGTTACTCAAGCTGGAAGAAGATAGGGAAAATCCAAGAACAAGCTGTATTAACACTAACAACTAGTAAAGAGATGGTTTGATGAGAAGTCCTCATCCGATAGGGAGTTTGCAATGGGAGATTTGGTGTTAAAGTGGGACAAACAACACAAAGACAAAAATGACTACACCAAATTTCAGCGCTTATGGCTAGGACCATTTATTATTACAAAAAAGCTTGGTCCTAGTACTGTTCAGTTGGCTTACCTGTACATAAGTGTGGTTTGTTTTCTTTTCTTTCTTTGTTTTGTTGATTTTTCTTTTACACTTTGGTTTTATTTTGAATAATGTACACACATTAGGCAGAGGTTGTTGATCAGTGTGTCTCAGATCATACAGTCTGAAGTTTTGAGGTAGCAGTGTTAGTTTTATTTTACTCATCCTATATCTGAAAATGTTTTTCATGAAATCAAACAACCAATTTTTGCAGAGCTTTAATTGATACCTTCCCACCTCAATCACTATCTTTATAGATGTTTCATTTGGTTAATTGAAGTTATGGAAGTGATTAGGCTTTCTCGCCTTATGTTTCATTAGCTATTGGCAACATATCTTTATAGCCTGGTCAACCTTTATCTACTCTAGATCCCATTATGATCACCTTGAATATAATTCACTTTAATAATTGTAGATTACAAGATGGGGGGTCTTATCACAAGCCAGCCCATTATGTTCATGGATGTTTAGTGGAATGAAATCTCCACATCTGGTCACCAAGCTAGGGAGATGAATTTCAACTACTGCTGGAAGGTGGAAGATCCTATCACAGGTCGGTCCATTCATGATCTACAAAACATTAGTGAGTAACACTACTAGCATATGGTCACCAAGCCATGGTAGTGTCTTGTAATTTACACACCAATAAATTTTGTTTTCATTTTTATAAGACAGTTTGTTGTATATGAGGATAGGGTCTTATTACAAGCCATCCCTACCATGATCATGAATTTGATTTTGGACTGGAATTATCATTTTTTGGTTACCAAGCCATGGTAATTGCTTTCAGTTTCAAAAGCTGAAAGACAAGGAGTGTCCTTACCGAGCTAGCTTGTTCAGTTTACAGATCAAGTTTGTGAATGACATTGTCGAAATATGATCACCAAGTCAGGGAAATGGCCTTGTGTCAACAAAGGATTATGTGCATATTTTCAATCTGTCTTCAAAAGAAAGAGAAAAGTGAATATATAAAAAAAAAAAGAAAAAGAAAAAGAAATGTATATATTTTGAGTAATGCATCTGTACATAAATAAATAATTAATAAAGTCAAGGTGATTCATGATTTGGTAACCCAGAATGGCTCTAAGTTTGTTCTAAAGCTCATCATAAATTGCCCTCCTATGATTGCATAATGGTAAAGGGTTCGTGTTTACTTCTAGGTTGTCTTATCAGATAAACATCATCATTAATTGGTTTTGGATGGGAATATATCAATCATATGATTAACTATGTTGTTTGGTTGTGTTTTTGTGAAAGCATTTTGTAAATTGTAGGTTGAAACATCAGTTTGCTGATCTATCTTCCTTATAACTAAAGATTTCATTCACAGAGATAACTGCTTCGCCCCAGCCAGTCGCCATTTGTTGTAGATACAACAAATCCCATGTTTTCATTAAAACATGGGAGTCCCAAGTTTTCATTTACTAAGGTATTGTTTAAGTTCCTTGTTTGCTTTGGGGTTTTCATTATGCTTATCATGCTTTCTATGTCTTTGTCATGATTTGATTTAGTTAATGATTTTCCCCAAAAGTTTGTCCTTTCCGCAACCCGCAATCCGCAACCCGCAATGCGGATTGCGAAAGCTTGGTTTTTGGATTTGAAACTTTTTCTTTCCGCAACCCGCAATCTGCAATCCGCAATCCGCAATTGCGGAAATAATTTTCAATAATTGTGGTTTTTCGCTTCCGCAACCCGCAATTGGGGATTGCACGAAGAGTTTCAAAATAAATTTGCACTTTGTGTTTCCACAACCCGCAACCCACAATTGCGGATTGCAGATTGCGGAAAGTGTTTGAGGAATAATCTGCGTTTTTCTTTTCCGCAACCCGCAATTGCGGAATGCGGAAATATGATTATTTTAAATTTTGTCATTTGCGTTTCCGCAACCTGCAATTGCCAACTCAAGTTGGGAAGAGATTCCAATGTGTGCCACTTGTCCAACAATTCCTAGTCTCCATCTTCCCTCAATTCGAATGGGGAAGCTTCTTGGCTTCCATAACTTCCTTATGCACCCTCTTGGGGGCTATTTTTAGCCCTGGCATGTCATATATGTCATATGTCAGCAATCAAGTCTGAACTTTGTTATAGGTGTCATAGAATCTTCATCATTGTTGTCATAGGCGTTAGGGAATCTAGCTCCAAGTGTCACAATTCTTCTAAGATGCCTCTTCCTCTTACATGTGAGTTATTCTTCCACTCCAATTCAACCTTACATGACTCATGTCATGAATAATACTTCTTAAACTCCCCCAAATATGTTACCGTTCATCTTGAACTCGAATTGGTGAGAGAACCATGCCAAGTGTAGTGGGAAATCTTGCCACATGTGGGTCCCACAACCTCTTATTTGCCCTTATGATCCAATGCCACCTTATTTTCTTTGTAATATTATTTAATTGACCCATTTAATGTGAATTTGTAAGTCTAAAGTCATTTTGGGTCTTGTAGCTCCTTTACTCCAACTTTTAATGCTTCCACCCCCAACCTAGGGAACTAGTAATTTTCCTCCATGATAGTTCATTTGGATGGGAATATTACAAACTTTGAATTGAGAATTTTCTCTTAATGTGATCCACCTTGTCCATTTGGATCTAATTTTACATTATTACTAACTTAGACATCATGCTTGGTAATTATTTGATCCTTATCATCAATCTGACAGACTATCATGAATATGGCCAAGTGGTTTTGGCCATTGTGACCCAATGCAAATTTTGGGACATGACAGGATACCATGAGATGATAATCTAAACAAAATCAAGATGGGCTTTAAGACTAATGATGGGTTACAACTCAGGATATCAAAATGAGGCAAAACGAAATATTCTGCAATGTCTCTCTAGAGATTTTGTTCGTGGGACAAGCTACATCAATACAATAGAAGGAGGTAATACACAAATTGGGCACACATAAATGGATTAGGATTTTACCTTGGTTTTGGTAAATTTGCAACAAATATAACAGTATGGGGCAAGTGATCATGGAGTTATTAAAAAACTAGGGCTCTAATACTAATTGATATGCTTGGGATAACTCCAATGCTTGGATGATATTATTAACGAGAATCTTAGATAAATACAAGAAGCTATGACCTTTGATTTTCACATCCAAGAGGTTTGTTCCTACTCTCAATGAATTCATATTTTGTAATAATGATATTTACAAGTAATTGTAATCACTAGGTTTAGGTTTCTAACATGACCATAGACAATGTGATGCATATTATGCATATTTGATTTGTTTAATTCATTGAAATTCAATTGCTTTTAATAAATAACTATGTTGCACCCTTCTTTTCAATTAGAGCACCTAACGATGCAGCCTTCTTATCAATTCTATTCCAAATGGCATAGTGGATCTTGGGAAACTACTAGATGATATTTAAATTGTTTCAAATACACATCGTACTTTTCATTTTTATTTAAATGATGTAATCTCTTTCAAAATTATTAAGGTTCAACTTAATATGTACAATTTGTTCCCCTAACACACGACCTTTAGATCAACCTTGGGAAAATAATATCTCCTATCCTACCATCACGTCCATGAGAAGCTCACATATATTGGTTGCACTAAATTATAGTGAGCTTGTTCTCCCACCTAAGAGTTATTAAAGGTGTAGATAGCTTTGCACTCACTTGGCACTTTTATTTCTATATGAAAAACATTGGGCCTGTGATTCATTTATTTGTTGACATTGTTGACATCATATGTAGGAGGAAATCTTTGATAAATGAGAAATAATAAAATACAAGTCTCTAAAAATGTTGTGCTTTCATTATTTAATTTAAGGTAGCAACAAGCTTAAAGTGCACTCACTTGGCACTTTTATTTCTATATAACAAAACATTGGGCCTGCGATTCATTTCATTTATTTGTTGACATCATGTGTAGGAGGAAATGTTTGATAAATGAGGAAAAAAATATTTGATAAATAAGAAATAATAAAATACAAAGTCTCTAAAAACAATGTGCTTTCATTATTTAATTTTAATGTAGCAGCAAGCTTAAAGTGCAATTGTTCAAGGACTCAACTTTAGCACTCTATGATCAATGCCTAGCAGAGTACAATAAGTTTACATATAATAACAAGGTACCACAATATTTTGGCAAAAATATATATGCAAAGTTTAGAGAAAACATGATCCATGATTATACCAGTGTCCCATCTTAAGTTTACCAACTTTTCCATAGGATGAACTTGGAGCCATCTAATCTACCAAAGGGAGATGATAGGGGTAGGGTCATTGTGGTCAGCTCTCAAGTGAAGATTTGTAGAAACGAAGGTTGATCGAGACAATCTAGAAGAATCAACTTATGATGATATTACAACAAAAGTTGATCAAGAGGACATTCTAGAAAGATGATCCTAATAACAAAGTATTTAGGATTTAAAGTGAAAATTGATGAGTTTTGAATTTCTAGAGGCAAAAAAGATATATGCAAATTTCAGAGAAAACATGATCCCCGTTACAACATCCCACCTAAATTTACCAACTTTTCCGTAGGATGACTTTCATTGAATGAACTTGTTACAACATCCCACCTAAATTCACCAACTTTTCCATTGGATGAACTTGAAGCCATTTAATCTACCAAAGTGGGGTGACAAGGGTAGGACCATTGTGCTCAAGCACTCAAGTGAATATTTATAGTTTCTAAAAGAATAGACCTATAGTGATATTGCAATAAAAGTTGATCAAGAGAACATTCTAGAAAAATAAACTTACGATGATCCTAACGACAAACTTTTTACTATTTAAATTGAGATTGATGAGTTTTGGATTCCTAGGGTCGTGTATGATTAAGTATCTCAAAACTTTTATTTTATACATAAAAACTTATAATTTAGGTATCTCAATGTTGTTTTTCCTATTTGCACCATACCATTACATCTAGAAACCGACACACTTGCATATAATATCTCCAACTGTTTGTATTTTATTTGTGCAATTTTTGTTAAATTAACTTTTGAATATTTCGTGTTTTTAATTTTTGCGGGTCGACTCCACGTTTTGTCGCAGAGTACGAGTCACGACTTTGAACCAAAAGTTTCGCCGAGTCTGGTTTGATTCTAAATTCTGTAACTTTGCTTCAAACCACATGACACAATAAACTATTGTCTATCAGTATCTTACATATGCAAAGATCCTTAATTGTAGAAACAGCCTGAGATACGACCTTAGATACAGACAGGTCCTGGAACCGGCAAAACTAAATCTCACCCCTGCAACTATAGGATCTTAAACTTTAACTGGAGGGGGACGAGGGGTCTACTGGGGGGGTAAACTAGATATCCTGCCCTTCCTGCTTACTTCACCTTGGCCTCTGTTCCTCCCGCCTTTGCCTTCGCCCGCTCTGTTCCAGGTAGTGCTTTTGCTGGAAAATCCGCTCCATCGAAAGGCTTTTGAACAATGGCTAGGTTGCCACCGCCTTGATGACTAGCTCCGAACCCCACCTTACCGTCCGTGTGGGATGCTACCTTTTCCCTAGCTGCTACTGGGAACTCCGCCATGTCTATCAGTATCTTACATAAGCAAAAATCAATATCCGAATACTAGTGTGGAACAGGCATACAAAGCTCCATGCAGAATGAGTATGCTGGAGTTACTAGAATTGAAGATGCAATTGCAAGAGTCGCTATAGAGATAATATATCTGACCAGGTGTTTTACTATGGGGAACACCAGTACTTCTTTGTTAAGAAGAAAGGTCAAACTCTGTGTTTATAGATTACATACAACTCAAGAAAGCAACCATCAAGAATTGACACCCACTACACCAAAGATGATTTTTTTGATCAAATGAGAGGGACAGTATCCCTAGCATTGAATGCTGATAAAATAACTGCCTGTATGTATAGTTGACGGGGTTTAGAAAACTGTGAATATTATTATCAATATTTTACGAAGGAACAACCTGAATTTCAGTTCCCAGGTAATATGGTCGATTTCCATGTATCTAGGCACATTTACTAGCATCTATAATAACATCAATTCTAAACATCACAACAACATTGATTAAAATATGTTAGGAACTATTGCTTGTTTAAATAAACTGCAAAGACACTATTTATCATGGATGCCAGAAATCAATTTCCAAAATTTCCCTGCAGTTTTAAATGGCAATAATGACCTATTAGAGCAAGAAAAATCTCTGGCATATCCATTAAGTTTCAGGCTTAATTGCAAAAGTTCATAAAAGTTGCTAGTTGACTTTTGGCAAAAGATATTGCATCCTTGTCCAAAATAACAACATACAGCAACAGGTCCTGCCCATGAATATACTCCTCCACATGAATATAGTCCGGCACAAGGAGATTATACAAAGATATTGGGATACTTTATTCATCTGTTTGAAAAGATCTTGACAAAATGAAAAAAAAATAGCTCAATTTCTGAGATCCCAAATTGCATAGTAATTTCTCTCATTAAAGATCTCTTGATGACTATAGAAGACTTGTCATAAAAACACAATTTCCTTGGCCCACAAGAACATGATCACAAGGGATGAAAATGTTCGATAATTTTAATCAATCCACATATACAATGCCTACAAAATTGCACCTCCTATTCAAGATACAAAATAAAAAGTATTAGATGTACTACTGCTGACCAGCAACTATCTCTTGTCTTCTGATTTTGTCATGAAGCTTAACAGAACTCCTGTACCAAGTATCGTGGCTACAAATCCCAAGGAAATCTCCGTCGGTGTATGATAACCTAAGGAAATCAGAGACAGCAAAATTATCCAAAAATAGTTAGTGATACTTCTGAAAAGAGCATAACATAAAAACATATTATTCTGATGCACTGAATTCTCCACTAGGTTCATATTAAGGTTATATGAAAACTATGCCCACACTTAAAAGTTTACATCAATAGCAAATTTAATATGCAGGGATGCAAAACCACTAGAAGTTGCATATCAAAAAATGGATGATTCTCCAAGTTAGCTGCTAATGATGTGACACTCACCAAAGAAATCTGCAACCATTTTGCAGCCAATGAAACCTAAAACCGCACCAACAGCAGGCTGCATGGATTTGAGAATGGGAGACAAGACATTATGATACAAAACCAAAAGAGATTATTCTGATTTCAGATTTCAGTTTTTTTATGACTGCACCCACAAGCAAAAGAAAGTAGATTGATTTGAAAAGAACTTTTGAAAGTTCTAAAAACAAAGCATATCACGATGACCAAACAATGAATAGCAGCTATGTTACCTCAATGGAAAAATGACTTCCTGGAAATGGTACAGGTTTCAAAAAACAATATCAAAATTTCAGGAAACAGAGATGACACAACTATGTGCATGTGCATGCATGTAATTTTTTGATATTCATAAATATTAAAGACATTTTTTACTGTAGAAAAGCTGCTATTGTTTTGAAGTATTCTTAACTATTCTCTTTTTTATCTCGGTTTCTATTGTTGGGTCCACACATGCTTGTTCTTCAAAAATAAAATTTAGAAAGAAATATTATTATAGTATGGAAATAGGATTTCCATACTGAAATCTGTGAGAAACATTTCCCAGATTTTCCATACATGAAGCATTGCAAAATATTTCTAAGGCATTTCCTATGAGTTGCCAAGCAAGGGATAAGCACCAGGGAGTATATGCACATATCCCAATGATAGCAGTAAAGGGATAAGAACCAGGGAGTATATGCACATATCCCAATGTTGGCAGTATATGCATAGATATACACCATTGGACCTCTGTGCATACACATCCCACAGTGCATATCTATTGCATATACTCCCATCATTGGGATATACACAAAAATTGCGTGATGTTTATCCCTTTCAAGAGTTCCCATACTGTTTCCTCTACTGAAATGAGCAGTAAGTCGGACATTTTTCTGATCTGTATCCCAGATCCATGGATGAAATCTTATTTCTGCCAATGCTCAAAAGAAGGCAGGCCAACCCCAATATTACAACCACTCCATCAATGCCGCATGACAGGCATATGCTAAATCAGAACCACATTGGCAAGTACAAAGAGACCATCAGCACCACATGGACCTGTTAACCCCCAGTTGTGCTTGTACCACTGGAGGGTTAATGTCCAGCGAGATTCCATCTGGCCGGTTACATTGTACATTGATCCAGATATACACATTGATCAGAGTTCTTTCCAGAGCCAGCAGAGTTTGAGACCTATTTTTAGCAGTTGCCTTTTCCAGGAAACCAAGATGAAGGGGGCCCACGGGCCACAAGACATTGATATTCATACATTCATGCTTCTTGTAAGAAAGTAAGTCCAGTGAAACTGTTTTCACTTTTCACTTTTCTGCTTTTTTGCAAGAAGTAAGATTGATGGACTTTCCTTCAAAATAAGTCTCTCCCGCTTTTTTCTTTTTGCTTTTCTGGGAAAAACTATTTTTTGGCAGGTACAGGTTATATCCTGGTTCCCAGCAAGCAGTGATGGTGTGGTCCAAGGTCTAGGTGGTGAAAGAGTGATGAGTTGAGCAATTTTGATCAGGTGGATAGTTATTCCAATGTGACAAGTGGTAATTTGTTGGAAGGCTTCCATTTGCACGAGGTTATAAAATTGCCTTCTGCCCAAACCCCAAAATTGCTTTCCAAAACCCTAATTTGAATTGGCAGGTTTAGTGGTCATTCTTACCAAGCTTGACTTTCCATTGATTCCATATGTTAAATTTGACCACTCCAAAACCTAGTTTGACCTCTTGGGTATATTTGGGATTTTTCATGGTTTGTTAAAAGCCTAAAAGCTTAATTTTAACATTGGAATATTATCCTTGCATGCAAAGAAAAGGTAAAAGGTATAAAGCTGCTACTATTAAAAGGAAAGCAAAAAAAGTATCCTAAAACAGCAACAAAAGTTGAACAACAAAAGAAACATTTCAAAACAAAAAAAGGAGATCATGCCTAGTTTGCATGTTGAGCTTTTGCCTTAAAGAGCTTTTGCCTTAAAGAGCTTTCTTTCCTCTTTCTCAAGCAACTAGGACGAATTGAGGTTCTATATATTCATATTTGAGAAGGAGAGGAAGGGTTGATATTATTTTCTCTAGACAATTTGTAGCAGTGGACAACTCCTAACTCTTCCATCCTCAAGTCCTTAGACCGCTACCTCCATTGCAAGAAAGGAGATCCATGGTAGTCTATCACCTATGACTCACTATGATGCAATCAATCTCTTGGGTAATATGTGATTTGGTATGATTATGCTTTGTTCTAGCTCTTTGAACGTATTGGTTATCATTAATTAAGTTGTTTGCAACGTTATGGTAGTTTATGGTGCACTTATTTTGAATTTTCTTCACTTAAGGTGCACATTCACTTCACTCATTTCCTTTAATTCGTTGTCGCAATCATCTTTGGGATTTGATCCCAACCATTCCAAATTATTATTTAAACTTAACCTCGCTCTTGACAGTTTGTGGACAACCCAAGGGGGAGTCTTTTGCGTGCTAATAATCTTGGACATTGTGTAGATTTATTGGATTAGATGACAACATACACCATTTAAGGACACCTGCTGAGATTGGAAAAGCACCAATCCTAATAGAGAGGGATCTAACAATGACAAGGCTAGATTGCCTATAATTATTAGGCTTTCGGTGCAAATTGCATAATAATAAATTGATGCCATTCCCAAGGACTTCATCAATCCTTGAAAATCTAAATGGCATCGTTGAGATTTTCTTTATTTGATTTATATGTTTTATTTCACCAAGCGACTCGATTATTTTAGGTTATATCAAGCTAGACAACCTAAGAAGATCTCGACCCACACAAGGCACAGTTCCAGGCATTAACAAACCTAAATATCTATTTCAGAACACAAGGGTAGAAGACACGAGTCTTCGTTGGCGACTCCATTTGTGAATGGATCATGATTGATCATGGATGTTGAGTACCTATTGAGTAGAGTGTATCTCACCCTCTACTCCATACCGATGCCTATACTGCTGGTGTACCTCCATGCAAGACATCTGAATAATGGAGGACATCCTGAGATACCATGATCTCTAACACTCCCTCTTATCGAGGGAAGTCCAACCACTGATGCATGGATCCAACAAGTCCCCTGCTACTGACACTGGCCTAATTGTCCTGCCTGTCATTGTTGCCCTCTGACTTGTAGTACCCTGATCTGTTGAAAGTTAGCTCTGAAGGTCCTCCCATATTTTTGGTGTGGGCGTGATGAGGAGGACCAGAAAAGTTGTCCTTTATGTATTTACGTAACAAAGTGACATTTATGTAAATAAAGTCAATGTGATTTTATACTTTAGAAAAGTGGGTCACACTTAAATGATGTATTTAATAATTAAAGTTTTTAATTATTAAAAAGTGAGTTATAATGTGAACCATTGATTTTGTAATTAATTCTCAACCCTAGATTAGGTAGTTGAAGAAGTTAGTTGCCAAAGACAAAGTATAAAAACAAAGTGAGAGGGACATTTGATTCACTCACCATCAATAGAGGAAGAGAAGAAGATTGAAGATCAAGAAGAGGTCCCTAGTAGAGAAAGGGCACAATTTCCCAAGAGACAGAGCAACACGCTTCCCAAGATAGCCATAAAGAGATTTGTACAGCATTCTGTCAGATCCGTACAGCAGCACGTGTGGGCACAATTTCCAAGGCGACCGTTGGTGCATTTATTGCAGACTGACAAAACCGTACAATAGTCTTTTCTAGCACGTGTGGGCACAGATTTCAAGGAAGAAAAGTGTGCAGGTCGTACAGTTTATACAGCACGTGTGGCTAGCCGTACAACTCAGACCATATAGTACTTTTCTGGTAGAGATTTCGAGGTAGTGTTTGTTGATGTTCTGTTTTGTGAAATTCCTGTCAGTAAGGTTTTAAAAGGAAACATAAATTTATTGTAAGAAGTTTCTGAGTTTTTACTCTTCTTAAAGAAAGATTTTCTTCTAGGGTTTTCCCCAAGCAGTGGGGTTTTTCCCGGTCTTTGACATAAAATCATTGTGTTCATGTGCTTAAAGATTGTTTCAGTATTGGCAGAATTTTTTGAAGTACATTTCAGAAGTGTGGTTTTACTTTCAAGAATTCAAGTTAAAACCCTAGATTCTGTAAGTGTTTGACAGAATGTGTAAATGAGCAAATAATTTTTTTTTAAGTCAAATTTCTTCGTGATCAAACTCCATAAATGTGGCTCTGGAAGAATCCCCCTGATCAACCACTGACTCTGTCACTGAACTCTGATTCAGACTCCCTCTGAATCTCTACTGTAACCAATCTCTCAAATTGCCATCAAGCGGATCTACTGCCCTGTAAGTGATCTCCCTTTGTCTCTGAGTTGACTCAACTCTCTCCTGAGCTAGGTCCATCTCAATCATCTCATACCAACTCAGTCTCCGGCTGGTACCTGTATGAGCATCATGCTCATCCATCTGATAAGAGTCCAAGGGCTCAATTCCCTGTGTCTCATCAACACCATGAGCATCTCGCTCATCCATCGGATAAAAAGAATCACTCCTCCGATCCTCATCATCATGGTGAGCATTTCGCTCATCCATCTACTGAAAGGAGTCACGCCTCCTAGCACCATCCCTGTTGTGAGCATCTCACTAACTATGCCCCTTCGACTCTGAAGAGGATGCACTCAGCCAACCTGATGTGCCAGATGTGGGTTGTCCCCGAACCAAGTACTCACTGTCGATCATGTGACCCATCAAGATTGGATCAACTCCCTCTAGATAAGTGAATATCAGATCCCTCTGGAACACCACTGAGTAACCGGCAGCACCCAAAGCTGCCACTGAGAGTATACTCCCTCTCAGTCCTGGAATGAACAACACTCCTGATACCTCCAGGAGCTCTCCAAGGTCAAGTAGAAAACGAATTCTACCCACTCCTGTGACCAAGTGATCAATCCCATGCACATCTCGAATCATCTGCATAGGTGTGTGCTCAAGAACAAGGAATGCTTCTGGCATCCTAGTCATGTGACTGCACTGCATGCAGTCAACCCTCCATCTCTCATCAACCTGGTTCTCTGGCTGACTACTATCAACCTGGTTCTATGGCTGGTTCTCCAACTTCTTAGAACTGTTAGATCTTACCTCTATTATCACAGCTCTGAACCCTACACTTCAGATCTGGTAGATCTAGTCTCCCTTTCCACAGATCTAAGTGTGATTGCTCTCCCTGACCCTTACCAAGGCTCTGATACCATGTTAATTTTATCCAGAGATCACTACTCCCTCTGGATAGCCCTGAGATCTCAAGCGGTTTGAGTCTCTATAAACCAATAATACAATAAAGACTTAAGATTCAAACACTATAGATATCTTAACACTTTGACAATGAAAGCACAACAATCACACAACACCGAATGTACCCTGGAAACCCCAAACGGGGAAAACCAACTATCTGTGGGGCTTTCTTCTATCTCGATCTGAGAGCAAAGTAAGAGGAATACAAGTACATACAATGTTACCTCAGAAGGAACAACCGGACCTGATAGGGTCAAAACCCTAGATCTTGATTGTAACGTCCCCGAACCTCCCTTGTGGCTTTCAGAGGCCACCGAAGATCTGTCATTACTTTTTTTTCTTCTTCTTTTACTTCCAAAACTACACACAACCGCAAGGGACTCAGATCCGCAATCCACCATTGCGATCCGCAATTCGCAATCTGCATTCTACGTTCTGCAGTTGCGATCCGCAATCCACAGTTGCGATCTGCAATCCGCAATTGTGATCCGCAATCTGCAATCCACAGTTGCGATCCGCAAACCGCAATCCGCAATTCGCAATTCGCCTTCCGCAATCCGCATTGTGCGACTCGAAAATGCGGAGTTGCAATTTACCGTGCCAAACGGTCTTCCGCAATCCGCATTGCAGATGCGGGAATGCGGAAATCCATTCCTTTCTGCCAAACGACCATCCGCAATCCGCATTGCGGGTGTGGAAATGCGGAAATCTAACTTTTCCGCCAAATGACCTTCCTTAATCCGCAATCCGCATTGCGGGTGCGGAAATGCGGAAATCTAACTTCTCCGCCAAACGTCCTTCTGTAATCCGCAATCCGCATTGCGGATGCGGAAAGGGTCATGCTCAGACCCCTTCTCCACCAAGTTTCCAAAGCAACTTTCAAGGGTCATAACTTTCTCATCCTAGGTCCAAATGAGGCAAGATCGGTACCGTTGGAAAGCTCTTGGGGAGCTCTATCCAATGGTACAACCCCCTTCCCAATTGAGGTATATAAACTCCTCATTTTCTCCTCTGAAGTTTTGTCTATAAACCTCTAAGATGCCTTCCATCCTTCAACAGGTCTCTACCTGTCCCCTGCCATAACCCCATCTTTCCTCTGACTCACAGAGAGGGTTAAGAATACCACAGGCCATGTAACCATTTCCATGGTTAAGTGAGGTTAAGCAGTCCATTATAAGGGTACGCATCTCATAACAAAACACATATAATAAATGAAGTTAGGCTAACCATACATCTAACACATGTAGAATTAACAATGCATTAAACTCATGCGACTAAGTGAAGCATTCAACCAGTTCTCAGCCTTTCGCTCAGGCTTACGCCTGGTCTACCTATTATTCACATTCATATAGCCTTCATTCAATAGCTTAAGCAAAAAAGCATAATAATAACACATGAAATAACATCATTCGTTCCACATAACACTTAACACTTATCTTTGTATCTTGAAGTGAGAGCAATGTTCAACCCAACCTTAGGTCTCTGTCCAGCCTATACTCTTTCAGTTGAGAGACCACCCCCGAGTTGGGCTATGTATCCACTAAGGAGGGCTAGGTAGGCTCTCTAACAGTCAAGATCCACTTCAATGCTAAGCCAACCTATAGCTGGGTCTATCAAGCAATCCTAGAAACATATTCATGCTAAGCCACCCTGCAGTTGGGTTTATCAAGCATACTTGTGCTAAGCCAACCTGTAGTTGGTTTTATCAAGCATACAGGGTAACAGGGAGGATATTGCTAATCCAGTGAGCTCAACCACAAAGCTACAAACGTCTCAATCACTTAGTAAAGATGGCACCCACATTATTCACCTCACCCAACACAAGGAAGGCCCTCTTCTCTGCTACACAATCCCTTAAGGCCCCTTCCCTTCCAATGCTATTCAGGGTAGGCATAAAAAGGTCCAACTACTAGTTCTCTGAGATTATGGCCTTCACTGGGTTTATCAAGCATTCCAACCCTAAACCCTATCTTTTACATCTGCTAAACAAACTGGTTCATCACGGGGTTGTGGACTAAGCTTTGTCCCGCAACTCGACTCTCTGCTCGTGGATTTCAAGCTTCACACAACTTCTCCATTCATGCCATGTCGTTTGGATCCGAAGGAGTCTGGATCACTCGCGCATAGCAAGAACAGGTTTCCTATTCCCTCCTCTGCACATCGCAGCACTTCCCTTTCCCGATGAACAAAAAATGAATGAACCCCCAAAAGAGTGAACAACTGAATGAACAACCCCAAAAGAGTGAAAAACCGAATGAACCACCCCTCCCTCGATCTCCGTGCCGTATTTTTATCTTTTGTGAATATCTTCCGCCGGCTTTCCTTCTCCACGTTTTGTAACCGAATCCGTACCCATACAGGGAATCAAATCGGTTACTCCTGCCCAAGTGGCAGCATGGGTCACCATCCCACAACCCCCTCACCTCTCCCTAGTGGATACCTTCGCCCCCTTCTCATTAGCTACCTCACTCAGCCAGTTTTGGGTATTTCATTGCAATATTAAACATTTACATTAATTACAAAATTTCATGGCCTAATAGCATAGTTTCACTGTCAAATACTTTCCTATGAAAGCAAACCTTAAGCATCCACTAGTGGGGCCTTGGCCTTGAGCTCCAAACTAAGGTCGACACACATTGCACAAACACAATATTTACATTGAGGCCAACAATTACTAAGGCGGGGTAGGGGTATTACATTCATGCAACAATTGATGCATGCACAGAGGAAATGTGCCCTAGCTGTCAACTAGATCTGGATCTTTCTGCAAGTAACTCTATCTATACTGCCTCTCTCACTGCACTGCTTTGATCTACTCTGCTACGGAAGAAGGCCAACTGCTAGATCGAATGAATGCGCCCTTCCTCTGCATGGAAAAGTGCTTGTACGGAATCAGATCTCAACAGATCTGAGCTCTGATCATCACAATCCTTCCTCAAACACTGAGGCAAGGATACTCCGAAAGTCTCAGTTGCTCAATCGATCAATCGAATCCAGAACGAGCTCCTCTCTCCTCTAGTAATGCACCCCTCTCTCCTCTGGAAGTCACCCTCTCTCAATCTATGCAGAAACCACTCTGATGAACTCTCTCAGTCCACAGAACTGGGCACCAAGTGCCTCTGATTAAGTGGTGTCTGATACAACTCAGATCAACCCACTCTCCCTTTTGCAGAAGCTCCTCTCTCTCTCAGAAAGTCGCCCTCTGCATGCACAATGCGCCCTCCTCACTCTTGACTGATCTCTCTCTGATGAGCCAACTGAGTAACCTCATCCGGGGACCTCCTCCCTCTATATATAATCTCACTGATCAATTAGGTTGACCAAAAACCTAACATATGTGCATGCATAAAGTCACTTTTGCATGCATCTTTTAATTAATAACTGTACATGCAAATCTCATGCATGCATGAGGCAAAATACCCCGGAAGGTCTGCATGCATCTGCCAATAGATTCATGCCATTGAGTAGAGTGTATCTCACCCTCTACTCCATACTGATGCCTATATTGCTGGTGTACCTCCATGCAAGGCTTCTGAATCATGGAGGACATCCTGAGATACCATAATCTCTAACATCATGCACTCCATTTGCATAACTGATGCACCCCTCTTTGCATGACTCATGCAACCCCCCTTTCTTGACCTAAAAGCTATTTGAAACCTATAAAAGGAGAGAGGGTGCATCTTGTAATGATCAGATTTTCTTCAGTCGAAGCTCTCTCTCTCTCACGTTTTCTCTTCTCTTCTAACTTCTATATTTTTGTGCAGGGAATATCATTGTATCGGTTCTGTGTCCATCTCTTTGGTGAAATCAACCTTTTCATTTATGCAAAATAAAGCTCTGTTATGCTTGTATCCAACTCTCAGGGTTTGATGGTATTTTGATGTGTTTTCTGTGCAATAATTTAGAAGTTCTTAGCCTTTTATCTGGGTGAAATCTACCATTTAGAAGCGCCTTCTATTTCTCATTTTCCATTTTTACTGAGCTGGTTTTAAAGAGATCTCGCACCACTATCAACAAATTTTTAAACAATTTCTTTGGTGGCATTTATTTGTGTGCAAAGACTGAATAAGCACCGCTGTTATAATATTTAGTTCGCTGATTTTTATGGTACAACAGCATGAAATGACTTTGAAACAAAGGTTCAACTATATTTTTGGGATTTATATAATCTTGCTGAATTAGAAGCTAGTAACCCTCAAACCCCTTCTGAGCACCCAGAAGGTCAGATTGCAGATACTAATCGGATAAATAATATTGCTTAGATAAACATGGCTGAAGAGTCCACTGACGTTACATCATAGATCTGAGTTGTTTTGCATACTATATATAAATTACATTCATCTTACATGCATATTTTATCATTTTGGGCATTCACAACAGCGAACAATTGTTGTTTTTCAATTCATTTCCAGTCATCTTTTGTTGTCCTAACACGTATTTTGTAGATCAGTAGCTTACAGGTAGCATAGGGACATTAAGGGACCCCCCTGAGTGTGATTCACACTTCGAACGGAGAGGAGTGTTAATAGTGAGACATTGGATAACACCCTTAAAAGTTGCATGCAATTTTCTGGCAGATTTTATTATCTTACTTGGGTTTTACAGGGTACATTTTGCGTGTTAACAGGTTCCCAATGTGAGCTTCTCTTTTGAAACCTAATTGTATTGACATTATTATTCTTCGGAATATAGGTCAATTGCTTTTGTTGGTGTTGATATATTGATTGGCTAAAGAATCGACTCTTCTTATTTGGATGTCGATAAGCTAGACTTGTAACCTAATCTTTCTTTATCATGCTTGTAGGGACTTCTTGTTTCACGTTTGGTAGTATGTCTTCTTTGCATACTTGTGTTGCTTTGCTAATCATTAAATGTTTTCCTATGTCTGTCCTTCAACATTTGACGATATCTCTACTTTAATTGGATCATTCATTGTCTCTTTGTCAACTAGTGGTTCTTTGTTGACATGTGGATCTAACATTGGTTGTGTTTCCTTTTCATCCTTCAACTTCTTGATTTGTGCAAGCAAACTTTGATTATGCTTCCTTAGATGAAAAAGTTCATCAATTTCTAGTTTGACGAATTTATTTTTAGGTTTCTCATTCTCTGGCTTCACATCCTTTAACCTTTTGATTTGTTCAAGCAACTTCCGATTAAGGTTCCTTGGACTAAAACCACCTTCATCTTTTTTTGATAATTTCTTTTCAAGATCTTGATTTTTTTGTTCCAACATCTAAATGCATTGCTTCTATCCTTTGACTTTATGATTTTTGCAAGTGGTTTCTAATTATGATATTTTAGGTGAGAAATTTCTTCATCTCTTTCAAGTTTCAATGATAAACTTGTCGCATTCTTTTTGTAGATCCTGTAATTTTTGTATTGACTTCCGGCTATCTTGAAGGATCACTTTTGATACATCCTTTCGTTCTTTTGATGAGGGCACTTTTGAGCATGGCTTCATTGTAACGTCTTGCAATGTTATTTTCTTCTTCTTATAGGACAATGTCAAAAACCTTTTCTCCATGTTTAAGATGAAAGTACCTAGTGTCTCTCCCCAAGGCGAACCTAGAATTATATCAATGTCTTTATAAAACATGGATGCGACATTGAATTTGGAAATGAAGATATAATCATTATTTTTCAATAATAGATCACTTATTTCATATTGTTTTTTGTTTCTGAATTGCAATGTTTTGTTTATGCTCATCTCAGGAATCAATAACTAATTCGCCATGTCAACATTGATGTGATTCATCTTGTCGCTTGGACAAATAGCAATGTCAACAACTTTTCCTTGAATAGTCCCTTTGATTTTTAATAATGTCACACAAGGGTTTCCAAGACCTTCATAAGTAAACATCCCTTCGTTCTAAAATCCATTTTTATATCCCCTTTTTCTTCTTTCTAAGTTTAAATACCCTTAATATATCTTGTAATAATAAGGCTTTATGAGTACTTCAAACCTTATTCCAATGTAATTTGCACTACAAGAAATGATTTCTCTTTATGGCTTTTTATTATTCACTTATAACTTAGCACTTATTTAAAGTGTACCCTTTATTTTTCTTTGGAAAATAAATACTTAGTAGTTGAAACCACTTTATCACTTTCATATATATTTTTAATAGTTTTAATGCCTTCGGCAAACCTTTCCATGGGCACCCTTTTGACAAAGAGAGTACTCTTCCCTAGCTTGACTTTAGAATGAAAATACGTTCCAACAAGAAAAAAGTAATTTGTCAACTCTTAATGTAATCCACCTGTTATCACACAACTTGTAGTTGTCCCTAATGGTATCCCATCCGGGATGGTAGAGGAGATGGACAACTAAAGAGGTGACCCAAGAGATGCCACGGTTCCCAATGCAACCTGGGAGTCACGTCAACTGAGGCACTCTTCACTTTAGATCAAGATGAATCAAGACCAAGGGGGAGACCCTATAGCCAATCAAAGATGATTGGACCAAAGCAAAGGTTTCTAGGGAAGTGTGAAAGATGAGTTACGGAAACCAATGCAAGGTTAGGTGGACCTAGAAGTCAAAGTATGGTTGAAAGAGGCTTAATGGGTGACTTCAGTTTCAACCAATGAATGATTTAGGCCACCTAATGAGACACAAGGACAAGATCTAGTACCATGAAATACACAAGTGGGACCCACTTCGTTGGGATATGGGAATGGCACAAATGGGATCCACAAGGTGAAGTTAAGAGTGCAAATGGTACTAAGGGGTATGTAACGAGTAGATCTATGGATCTAAGTTGAAATTAGAGATACCCACATATGGGATCTAGGAGTTGACACAACTCCCAAGGAGTGCGAATTGCCCTAGGTGGACTAGTGCCTTGATGGATGGGTTAATGGAGTCAAAAGAGATGTCAACTTGTAGATCGGGACACCTAGGATGCAAATCAAGTGGGCTATTCAAGATGTAATGGTTGGATCATGGTAGATCTAATATGTCACTAAGTGACCCAAGTGGACAACTTTCCCCAAAACAAGGAATGCTACCCCCAAGGCAAAACTTCACAAAGTGAGATACTAGGTAGGGGTTTCAAGGTATGCTCTTTTCAAATCAAGCGGGATCACAACTACCCATGTCCTAGAAGTGGGCAAACCCAAATACCCAAGGAGTGTGACTTTGTCCAAGGAGGGTTAAAAGCATGGCAAGGTGTGTCAAATCAAGTCCAATGGCCACCAAATTGTAGATCCAAGTAGTTTAGGCAAGTATCAATGTGGATCTTAAAAATCAAGGGCATCCAATGGCTAGATCTCCATAGATTTGAGATTGAAAATGCATCACCAAATTGACCCAAGTGGGGCACAACCCTCAAAATGAGGAATGGGGCCCACAAGGCAAAAATCAACAAGGTGAAGCACTAGGTGTAGGTTATCAAGTGAGGAGAGTGTGAATCAAGTGGGATCTCACCTACCCATGTGTTAGATCTAACCCAACTAGCTTCTCCCAAGGGGTGCGATTTCCACTCACCACCAAACTATAGATCCGAATCGCCGTGGATACTATAGAGGTGGGTTTTCAATATCTTTTCAAAAGCAAGGCTAGATCCAAGTAGATCTAAGAAAAACAAAAATGAGGGGGTTAACTTTTAAGGGTTTGTGACCAATGAAGAAGAATGGATGGATATAGGCACATACCTTGTAGATCTTACCTCAATTGCTTATGGCCACCTTGCAAATTGATAGCATTCGCCTATGTGTATATTCAAGAGTGAAATCCAAGAGCTCCAAGCCAAAACATCCTCCTCCAAGATTGTCAAATCGTCCTCCTCCTACAAGACAAGATCAAGTGAAACAAGCCAAGTAAGATGATAATGAAAATGATGGAAAGATGTAATAGAAAGCATCAACTATGTCACAAAGATACAATAATGATACTCCCTTTCACCAAGATCAACCCAAGAGAGAATATGTGGATCCCTCCAACAATAACCCTCAAGAAATCGTCTTCCTCTCCACCAATTCGGCCTCCCTACAAGAAAACAAGATGTAGCTCCAAAACCCACAATGATACATAGAAGAGATACTGTATACTCAAGATGCAAAAGAATCTACAAGCCAAGAGAAATATGCTCCACAAAGAGATGTTCTATTCCAATATTCCAGAGTTCCAAAGGTGAGCTATACAATAGGGGGTCTCCTCCTTATATAGGATAATAAAGACCAAAACCCTAGATCTCAAAACCACTTTACAAAACATATAGATGAGTGGTTGAGATTAAAAGATCTCATAACATAATCAATGGCTAAGATGAGCCTAAAAATATAACACATGGATCACTCAATAAAATGATGACATCATATCCCCATGGCACAATAAAATAATATAATATGTCCAAAATAAATACAAATGATCAAATCTGTCCTCAAAATCTGTGAGAGACAAGCAGTAAATGGCCTCTTGTGGCCTCTGTGGACCCACCCAACTGATGAAAACTGGCTAGAAGATAGGGGGTTCACCCTGGAAGACCTCTGTGAAAACCAAGTGCCAAAACCTTGCCTCAATTGCCCAAATCGAATTCCTCAGTGACCCTTTTATCCCATTTCTGGACTACCTCGGTAACTGTGAAAGTGCTGAAACTGCCTCCTAGGGCACCTACGCTGTCAAACTGAGCCTACCAGGCTCTCCAGAAGGGGGTGTAAATGGTAATATCAAGTGGCTGAACCACCCCCTCCTCATACAGCGCCCTAGGTGAACTGGCCTCTCAGGGCCCCTGCTGCTCAGGCTGGGAAATCAACCCCAAATCTGGTCAACAAGTGAAAAACTGCATCTATCACTGTCAGAAGTGCCTGGAACTGAATGATAAGTGTCTCATTGGATCCAGAAGACCCGAATCTACTAAGAATGTGTACTCACACACCATGGGTTGCCCTGATGGGCTCACTGTAGGGTCCACTATATATGGACAGTGCATAATCTGATGATCTGAAGTAATAATAAGGCCTGTTGAACCGCATCAATCACCATCTGAATCAGATATCCATCATATAGTATCATCATCAAGAGTATGTGGGACCATCAATCATCATCAATAAGCATAAGTGGCCCACATCATCACGGATCCCAAGAAAATGACCATAGTCAAACTGGGTTTGGCTAGGTCAATATACAACCAAGGAATAATCATATCAATAGACTAAGACATATCCCTCTAATCATACTCACAGCTTAACTTAAAGTATAACATCATTTAGTGGCATTAATCATGTTAGTATATTCCATTGTTATTTATAATTACTTGCACAATAGCTTAAATGACAAACTCACCCATTGGACATGGTCTAACTGCTAGCTAAGGCTGAAGGCTAGGAACAAGGCTGGGCAAAGGGGGTGACTTGTCTAAACTCAACTAAAAGACACTTTGGACTGGGAAAAGGGGGAAGCTACAAACTCTGTGTTGGACAAATAAAACATGGGGAATGGCTGTGCCTCACAAATGGGTAAGTTGCTTAGAGAGTGCTTATTCAACTTAGGAATCATGTCTACTTTTATAAAAGATGATCCAGTTTCATTAGGATCCATTGATTTCATTTCATGGCCTTTTTGGCCTACATAACCCTTCGGATCTTAGGTGTGCTGATAAGCACAATTAGTTGCAACTTGCATCCAGGGCATGTTTATACATATACATAAGGTCATCAATTGTTTAGATATAGCGTTTAAGAACCATTACTTTTTGGACCTGTTATCACACCATAGTAGCAGAGCTACTATTCTTGCTTAGCAGATATCTGCACATTCTAGAGCTTCCATTATTCAGAGCATGGCTATGATGATTGTATATTTTGTGATCACTCATGATCAGAGCAGTATATTATGCAGAATTATGTTAGACCTTGTGTTAAGGCTGAGCCTTGAGAGTTCAGATTTGATGACCGATGTGACCCTTTATCCCATACAGTTTCAGTTCAGTGCTTAGAGACGTATTGCAGCAGTGTTTCAGATGGTATATGATGATTATTACTGTGATGATGTTGTATGATCTATGGATATGTTATCACCAACTGTGGATTATTATCTTGTATATTTAGTCATGTTCACAGCATCTGCTTGGTATATTACTCCTGATGTGGCAAACTGTTTAAAATGAACTGTAAATCATAAAATGGACAATTGCTTGCACAGTTAGGTCATTTAACAAAACCCACTGGTTTTTCACCTTACATAGATATGGTCTTTCCTGACACTAGTTGTCTGCTAGTGTAGGCTCCATATTCACTTGACTCCATCCATACATGACTTTCCTATTTGACTTTAAACCTTGACATGTCTTATTTGACTTTCTGATACTGAGGACTTCCCCATTTTTCTACCTCTATGTTTGGACCGCATCCTTGTATGTTCAGTGTCTCGGCTCTAAGTTGTTGACAAAACTTGCCTTTGGTGAGTTGGATTGTAGGCCTAAATCATTCTGGTCGGTTGTCCCGATGTTTGGCATTGGCTCGAACTCCCCCTAGTCACTTGAGATGTTGTTGGCTAAAACTGAAAGCTCATGTTCTACTTATGGAAACTTATAAATTCGCCCATGGAAACTAAAAAGGGCAAGAGCGATGAACAGCTAAAAATACTCCTCGAAGTGTATAAGAAAGGTCCAAAAAAAAGCAGTGGTTCTTAAAAGCTATATTTAAACAATTGCTGACCTTATATGTATTTAAAAAAAAAAACATGCCCTGGATGCAAACTGCAACTAGTTGTGCTTATCAGCACACCTGAGATCCGAAGGGTTATGTAGGCCAAAAAGGCCATGAAATGAAATTGAATGATCCTAATGAACCTAGATCAACTTGATGTAGACATGATGCCTAAGTTGAATAAGCAGTCTCTGAACAACTTATCCATTTGTGAGGCACAGCCATCCCCCGTGTTATTTTGTCCAGCATGGAGTTTGTAGCTTTCCCCCTTCTCCCAGTCCAAAGTATTTTTGAGTTACGTTAGACAAGTCAACCCCTTGGCCCAACCTTGTTCCTAGCCTTCATCCTTCACTAGCAGTTTGACCATGTCCAATGGGTGAGTTTGTCATTTGAACTATTGTGCAAGTAATTTTATATAACAAAGGAATATAATAACCAGATTAATGCCACTGAATGGATGTTATACTTTGAGCTTGGCTATGAGAAAGATTAGAGAAGCACGTCTTAGTCTACTGATGTGATTTATCCTTGGTTGTATATTATTGGGATCAGTGATGATGTGGGCCATATATATATACCTATGGATGATGATTGATGGTCCCACATACTTGATGATGATATCATATGATAGACATATGATGCAGATGATGATTGATGCAGTTCAGTAGATTTATTTATTACTTCAGATCAGCAAATTATGCATTGTCCATATATGGTGGACCCTATAGCTGGCCCAATAGGGCAACCCATGGTGTATGAGTATACATTCCTAGTGGATTTGGGTCTTCTGGATCCAATCAGACACTTATCTTTCAATTCCGGGCACTTCTGACAGTGATTGATGTAGTTTTACACTTGTTGACCAGATTTGGGCCTGATTTCCTAGCCTGAGCAGCAGGGGCCATGAGAGGCTAGTTCACCTAGGGCGCTGTAAGAGGAGGGGGTGGTCTAGCCACTTGTTTTTACCATTTACCCCCCCTTCTGGAGAGCCTGGTGGGCTCAGTTGGACAACGCAGATGCCCTGGGAGGCAGTTTTGGCACTTTCACAATTACCGAGGTAGTTAAAAAATGGGATAAAGTGGTCACTGAGGAATTCGATTTGGGCAATTGAGGCAAGGTTTTGGCATTTGGTTTTCACAGAGGTCTTCCAGGGTGGTCCCACTATCTTCTAGCCAGTTTTCACCATGTGGGTAGGCCCACATCGATCACAGGAGGTCTTTTACTGCTTGTCTGTCACAGATTTTGAGGACAGATTTGATCATTTATATTATCTTGGACATATTTTATTATTTTATTGTGCCTTGGGGATGAGCTAGTAAGGATTGATGCCTCCTAGCCCCACCATGTGCTTATCTTGTCATGTCCTAGTCATTATGAGGTATATTTTTGTACTTTTACCCCTCTAGTGGATGACGTCATCCTACCTTTGTACCATTTAGTTAGGACGTCATCATTTTATTGGGTGATCCATGTGATGTATTGTTATGATTTATTATTAGCCGTAGATTAGATCTTTTGATCTTTTAATCTTAGCCACTTATGTAAAAAGTGGTTAGGATTGTACTTTCTCCCCATCCTATTTAAGGAGGGAGCCTCTCATTGTAAAATCATCTAGAGATTTTTGGCTCTTGGCTCTTGGAATAAAATTTCTATCTTTTGGAGTACATGCTTGGATTGGAGTGGATGTTGGTTGTTTTGATTGTAAATGCTTTTGTCCATTGCACTGGAGGATCTATTGTAGTTATCTTGCATATTTGCCATATCTTTTACAAGTGGAGAAGACTTCTTCAACAAGTGCGAATTGGTGGGGAGGCTTGCCCTTCAAGCTTGGAGGAGGACGTTTTGGGTTAAATAGGGAGTGGTTTTGTCTTTGCACCAACTATTCTTTGCTTATCTCTTTCTTGCTTGTATCTACCCTCAACATGTTAAATTGATTGATGCTTTGCTCCTTGGTTTTGACAGGTTAGAGGGACTCATATGTGGCTTGGAAAAATTGATTTCGCAAGAGGGCTTCAAAAATTGTCCATTTGATCTTTGGAAAAAGTAATCCTCGTCTCAACTAGCATTCATCTCTTCATCCATGTATGCTCCAAAGGTATGATCTTCTTCTTCCTTGAATCATCCATAATTTCTAGATCATAAAAACCCTAATTGATAAAACCCTCATTTTTGGTTTTTCTTAGATCTACTTAGATCTAGCCTTGCTTTTGAAGAGATTTTAAAAACCCACCTCTATAGCATCCACCCCTAGTGGGATCTATAGTTTGGTGGTGATTGGGTAAAATTTGACATACTTTTCAAGGCAATAAAGCCCTCTTGAACTAAATCGCACTTCCTTGGAGAGGCATGTTTGGTTAGATCTAGCACATGGGTAGGTGAGATCCCACTTGATTTGCAATCTACACACTTGATAACCTACCCCCAG
Organism: Larix kaempferi; assembly: GCA_027924585.1. Lineage (NCBI taxonomy): Eukaryota > Viridiplantae > Streptophyta > Pinopsida > Pinales > Pinaceae > Larix > Larix kaempferi. The sequence goes on from BSBM01000034.1 coordinate 5,719,226, forward strand.
ACTTTTACTTTGGTGATTTCTACCTTGTGGGCATCATTCCACGTTTTAAGGGATTAAAACCCCCTTTTGAATTTCTTGGCATCTTAAAACTCAAATCTAGCAAGATCTAACCCTTGGATTGGCTTGATTTTCTAGATCCACATAGATCGGTGCATAAGCTACTTGGATCTACAGTTTGGTGGCCATTGGACTTGATTTGGTCCACTTAATCCACCTTTTAGCCCTCCTTGAGCAAGGTCGCACTCCCTTGGGTGAGTGAGTTTGCCCACTTTGAGGAAGTGGGTGGTTGAGATTTTTGTAGATTTGGAACGGCCATACCTTGAAACCTAGGTCTAGAGTATCATTTTGTGACGATCTGCCTTGGGGGTAGCATTCCTTGTTTCAAGGGATTGTGGTCCACTTAGGGTCATTTCATGAAAACCTAGATCTAGCAAGATCCAACCATTCTATCTCAATTAGCCCACTTGACTTGACCTCTAGGTGTCCCAATCTACACTTTGACATACCTTTTGACTCCATTAGCCCATCCAACAAGGCACTAGTCTTCCTCAAAGCAAGTCGCACTCCTTGGGAATTGTGTCAAACCTTAGATCCAATACATGGGTACTCCTAAAATCAACTTAGATCCATAGATCTACTCATTACATATCCTCTAGTGCCAATTGCATCCCTTAGCTTCAACTTGTGGGTCCACTTCAAGCCATTTCACATATCCCAAGAAAGTAGGATCCACTTGTGTAGCATATGATACTATACCTTATCATTATACCTAATTATGTGGCCTAAATCATACATTGGTTGAAACACTAACAATCTCCCAAACCACCTTCAACCATACTTTAACTTCTAGGTCCACTCAACCTTGCATTGGTTTCCGTAACTCTTCATTTACTTATCCTTAGGAACCTTTGTTTGGGTCCAATCAACTGTGATTGGTTATAGGGTCTCCCCCTAGGTCTTGTTTCACCTTGACCTAAAGCGAAGAGTGCCTCGGTTGACGTGACTCCCACCTTGCATTGGGAACCGTGGCATCTCTTGGGTCACCTCTTTAGTTGCCTATCTCCTCTACCGTCCCGGATAAGATACTGCTAGGGGCAACTACAAGTTGTGTGATAACATTTTTGGCGCCGCTGCCGGGGAGGTAGAGGCCTACCTTGGTTCAACACACCTTTGTGTCTCCTTTTCTCCCTGTATTTCAAACGACATACATCTTGGTAGTAGAGCTTAAAAATCTACCTAGCGACTCCGAATCGTGACTCCGCTGAGGAGCGAGCTCATAGTCATCCTTACAACACTCGAAGTAAATCAAATTCAAATCAACTAGAAGGAACCCCACTCACCTATCACAAAAGAGATCCTAAAGCCCAATCATCTAATTTCTTTTGGAAACTTGTTAACGTTGATTCTCCAAACCGTGTCTTGGGATCCCCTTTGTTCAATTCGGTTCCTCCTTCATCTCCTAATCATAACTCTATTTTGGCTCTAGTCAATCCAATGGCTGGGCAAAGTCAATCTAACTCCGGGAACAACCACCAAAACAATCCTCCTGTTGCTCGTGCTTTTGGAAACAAGGCTAGGGCCTCTCCCTTAGACTTTTCTCAGATCTTGGGTGCTCCCCATAACATGCCCGACAAGTACTTTGAAAAGATCCCAAAATTCAATGGGAACTGTGCCACCTCCATTGAGGACCACATAGAAAATGTCTGGGCTCACATGGAAGCTTATGGGGCTGAGGAAGAAGATGTGTTTATGAGGGGTCTCTTTGCATCCTTGGAGGGTGATGCTCGCAAATGGTTTGACCGCTTGCCTGCATCATCAATCAATGGATATGATGTATTCACCGATAAACTTAAGCAAGAGTGGTCAGTCAAGTTAGATGGGCGCTTCCTTTTACACCAACTTTTTGACATCAAAAAGAAGGAGAATGAGTCTGTCCATGAGTTTAACCAACGTTTTGATAAGACTGTTGCCAACATCCCAAGTAACATAAGGCCCCTTGATCAAGCCATTTTGATTCATTACCTCAATGCATATGAAGGTTACCTGGGTTACCATCTAAAAGACAAAGACCCTAGTAGTTTGAAGATAGCACAAGATAATGCTAAGAAAGCTGAGGCAAACGCTGCTTCCATGGGAAAACAAAATTTCTTTGATCTGGGCCTAAGTTTAAGAAGAATAAGGAACCTAGCAAAGATCCCAATGAAATGATGGAGAGCATGCATGAAATGATGAAGAATTTAACTCGCCTGACTAGGGATCTAGCTAAGAGCAAAGAGATGGATAGATATAGGCAGCCCTATGGCCCTAAACCCTATTGGAATCAACAAAAGAAGCCTAATGAAGGTGATAGAAGAAAACCTGTGAACCAAGCTTCACCTGAACCTCCTATCATAAACTGGTCTGAAGAGCAAAAGTTGGAAGATCCTAAGTATACCATCCATGGTGATGACACTCCGGATTCTCCAAAGAACATTAATTGGGTTGATGACTTAAAACTTGACAAGGACTTCGGAAGGATTTTGATTGATCATGAAGAAGAGCCCATAGAAGAACCCAACCCTGGTTGTCCCATCTATGCTACTGAGCAAGTTAGTAGTAATAGTCAAGTTCCCCCTAAAACCTATCAACGAAGAAAGGATGACCAAAAGCCCATACCTTTTAGTGAAAAGAGAAGCAATGAGCTGCCTAGTCCAGTGAGTGAGCCATTCCCTCTGCCTGAGTATGACTTTGATATCAACATCGAGAGAGAGTTGGACAAAGTTATGCATAACATTCCACTCACTAAGTTGATGAATATACCATCAATAAAGGAGCAAGTGGTAGAGTTTTTCGAGAGTATCCCTGAGACTGCCACAAGTAGTGGTGAAGGTTCATCTTTTCAAAACCCGGGTACCCAGTGCTATGGTTGATGAAGAGGATGACCCTCCCATTAACATCCAAACTGCCCTATATGAGAGAAAGAATGGTGGTCACCAACCATTTTATCTTACACTTCGAATTGGTGATACCCTTCTTCATAATTGTATGTTGGATTCTGGTACCTCTATGAATGTGATGCCTTTGCAAGTCATGGAAGCCATGGGATTAAAAATAACTAGGCCTTATGGGAACGTTTGTGGGATTGACTCTAAACCAGTTAAAGTCTTTGGTTTGATTAAAAACTTGAGAGCTGACTTGTTTTCATGCCCCGACATCTCCATGCTAATGGATATAGTAGTTATAGATCTCCCTCCAACCTATGGTATGCTCCTTTGTAGGAAGTGGTCCGCTAGGCTAGGGGGACATCTTCAGATGGATTTATCATATGCTACTTGTTATCACACCATAGTAGCAGGGCTACTATTCTTGTACAGCAGATATCTGCACATTCCAGAGCTTCCTTTATTCCAGAGCATGGCTATATATTTTGGATCACTCATGATCAGAGCAGTACATTATTCAGATTTTATGACCTTGTGTCCAGGCTGAGCCTTGAGAGTTCAGATTTGATGACTGATGTGACCACTTATCCCATTACAGTTTCAGTTCAGTGCCTAGAGATATATTGCAGCAGTGTTTCAGATGATGCATGATGATGATTATTATGATGATGTTGTATGATCTGTGGATATGTTCTCACTGACTGTGGATTATTATCTTGTTGATTTATTCATGATCATGGCATGTGCTTGGTATATTATTCCTGATGTGGCAAACTATTTAAAATGAACTGTAAATCATAAAATGGACAATTGCTTGCACTTTTAGGTCATTTAACAAAATTCACTGGTATTTCACCTTACATAGACATGGTCTTTCCCGACACTGGTTGTCTGCTAGTGTAGGCTCCATATTCACTTGTCTCCATCCATACATGACCTTCCTGTTTGACTTTAAACCCTGACTTGCCTCATTTGACTTTCTGATACCGAGGACTTCCCCCATTTTTCTACCTCTGTGTTTGGACCGCATCCCTGTTTATTCAGTGTCTCGGCTCTGAGTTGGTGACAGAACTTGCCTTTGGTAAGTTGGATTGTAGGCCTAAATCATTCTGGTCGGTTGTCCCGATGTTTGGCATTGGCTCGAACTCCCCCTAGTCACTTGAGATGTTGTTGGCTAAAACTGAAAGCTCATGTTCTACCTATGGAAACTAAAAAAAATTCGCCCATGGAAACAAAAAAAAAAAGGGCAAGAGCAATGAAAAGCTAAAAATACTCCTCGAAGAGTATAAGAAAGGTCCAAAAAGCAATGGTTCTTAAAAGTTATATCTAAACAATTGCTGACCTTATAAATGTGTGAAAAACATGCCCTGGATGCAAGCTGCAACTAGTTGTGCTTCTCAGCACATCTGAAATCCGAAGGGTTATGTAGGCCAAAAAGGCCATGGAATAAAATTGAATGATCCTAATGAACTTGGATCAACTTGATGTAGACATGATGCCTAAGTTGAATAAACACTCTCTAAACAACTTATCCATTTGTGAGGCACAGCCATTCCCCGTGTTATTTTTGTCCAACGCAGAGTTTGTAGCTTCCCCCTTCTCCCAGTCCAAAGTATTTTTGAGTTAAGTTAGACAAGTCAAACCCTTGGCCCAACCTTGCTCCTAGCCTTCATCCTTCACTAGCAGTCTGACCATGTCCAATGGGTGAGTTTGTCATTTGAACTATTGTGCAAGTAATTTATTATAACAACGGAATATGTTAACTCGATTAATGCCACTGAATGGAATTTATACTTTGAGCTTAGCTATGGGAATGATTAGAGAAACATTGTCTTAGTCTACTGATGAGATTTATCCTTGATTATATATTCTTGGGATCCGTGGTGATGTAGACCACGTATGGATGATTATTGATGATGATTTATGGTCCCACATGTTTGATGATGATATCATATGATGGACATATGATGCAGATGATGTTTGATCCAGTTCAGCAGGTTTATTATTATTTCAGATCAGCAGATTATACATTGTCCATATATGATGGACCCTACAGCTAGCCCATTAGGGAAACCCAGAGTGTATGAGTACTCATTCCTAGTGGATTTGGGTCTTCTGGATCCATTGAGACACTTATCTTTCAGTTCCGGGCACTTCTGGCAGTGATTGATGCAGTTTTACACTTGTTGACCAGATTTGGGGCTGATTTCCCAGCCTGAGCAGCAGGGGCCCCGAGAGGCCAGTTCACCTAGGGCGCTGATGATGGAGGGGGTGGTCCAGCCACTTGTTATTACCATTTATCCCCCCTCCCGGAGAGCCTGGTGGGCTCAGATGGACAGCGCTAGCACCCTAGGAGGCAGTTTTGGCACTTTCACAGTTCCCGAGGCAGTTAAAAAAATGGGATAAAGTGGTCACTAAGGAAATCGATTTGGGCAATTGAGGCAAGGTTTTGGCATTTGGTTTTCACAGAGCTCTTCCAGGGTGGCATCACTACCTTCCAGCCAGTTTTCACCATGTGGGTATGCCCGGATTGATCACAGGAGGACATTTACTGCTTGACTGTCATGGTTTCTGAGGACAGTTTTGGTCATTTTTATTATATTGGACATATTTTATTATTTTATTGTGCCTTGGGGTGAGCTAGTAAGGATTGATGCCTCCTAGCCCCACCATGTGCTTATTTTATTATGTCCTAGTCATCATGAGGTGGATTATTGTACTTTTTACCCCTCTAGTGGGATGACGTCACCCTCCATTGTACCATTTAGTGAGGGCGCTTTTGTTATTTTGAGTGATCCATGTGATATATTGTTATGGGTCATCTTAGCCATTGATTGTATGATGAGATCTTATAATCTCAACCACTCATTTGATGTAGTATTATGAAGTGGTATAGGGTTTTGGTCTTTATTATCCTATATAAGGAGGAGACCCCCCATTGTAAAGCTCACCTTTGGAGCTCTGGAATATTGGAATAGAAGATTTTTTGTGGAGCACATCTCTCTTGCATTGTGGATTCTCTTGCATATTGAATATACAGTATCTCTTCTATGTATCATTGTGGATTTTGGTGCTTTTGCTAACCTTTTGACAGGAAAGTCGAATTGGAGAGAGGAGGGCGACTTCATGAGGGTTATTGTTGGAGGGATCCACATATTCTCTCTTGGGTTGATCTTGTGACAGGGAGTATCATTATTGTATCTTCGTGACATAGTTGATGCTTTCTATTACATCTTTCTACCATTTTCATAATCATCTTGCTTGACTTGTTTCTTTGATCTTGTCTTGTAGGAGGAGGACGATTTGGCTATCTTGGAGAAGGGCGATTTGGTTGGAGCACTTGGATCTCACTCTTGAATATACACATAGGAGAATGCTATCAACTTGCAAGGTGGCCATAAGCAATTGAGGTAAGATCTACAAGGTATGTGCCTCTTTCATCCATTCTATCTTCATTGGTCATAAAACCCTAATTAAATCAAAACCCCAATTTTGGTATTTCTTAGATCTACTTAGATCTAGCCTTGCAATTGAAAAGATATTTAAAACCCACCTCTATAGGATCCACCCCTAGTTGGATCTATAGTTTGGTGGTGATTGGCTAAAAATTGACACACTTTTCAATGCAAAAAGCCTTCTTGAACCTAAATCGATTTTCCTAAGAGAAGCTTGTTGGGTTAGATCTAGCACATGGGTAGGTGAGATCCCACTTGATTTGGCATCTAGACATTTGATAACCTATACCCATATCTTTACTTTGGTGAAAACTACCTTGTGGACATCTCTCCATGTTTTGAGGGGTTGAAACCCCCTTTTGACCTTCTTGGCATCTTAAAACTTAGATCTACTAAGATCTAGCCATTGGATTCACTTGAAACTTTGAAGGAACATAGATCGGGGTACTAACATCCCGGATCTACATTTTGGCGGCCATTGGACTTGATTTGGTCCATTAAAACCCATTTTTGGACCCTCCTTGAGCAAGTCGCACCCCGTTGATTTTTTGAGTTGGTCCACTTCTAGGAAGTGGGTGTTGGAGATTCTCGTGGATTTGGAATGCCCATGCCTTGAAACCTAGGTCTACACTGTCCTTTCATCAAGATCCGCCTTGGGGATTGCATTCCTTGTTTTAAGGGATTGTGGTCCACTTTTGGTCATCATTTAAAAACCTAGATCTACTAAGATCCAACCATTGAATCTCATTCAACCCACTTGACTTGGCTTCTAGGTGTCCCGATCTACAATTTGACATACTTTTTGACCCCATTAGCCCACTTAACAAGGCACTAGTCCATCACCAAGCAAGTCGCACTCCTTGGGATTGGTGTCAAATCCTAGATCTAGCACATGGGTATCCTTAAAATCAACTTCAACTCATAGATCTAGCCTACATATAACCTAAAGTACCTACCCCACACCTAACTTCACCTTGTGGGCCTACCTAGAAACACTTCACACTTCCCAAGAAAACTAGACCCACTTGTGTAAACACATGGTACTATACCTAGTCATCATACCCCATGATGTGGCCTAAACCATACATAGGTTGAAACATTAATAATCTCTTACACCTCCCTCAACCATACCTTAACCCTTAGGTCCACTTAGCCTTGCATTGGTTTTCGTAACTCATTACTTACCTATCCTTAGAAACCTTTGTTTGGGTCCAATCAACTGTGATTGGGGTATAGGGTCTCCCCCTTGGTCTAGTTACACCTTGACCTAAAGCGAAGAGTGCCTCGGTTGACGTGACTCCCACCTGCATTGGGAACCGTGGCATCTCTTGGGTCACCTCTTTAGTTGCCTAGCTCCTCTACCGTCCCGGATGGGATACCTCTAGGGGCAACTACAAGTTGTGTGATAACACTACTATCCCCAACTCTGATGGGTGTTTGGTTAGGGTGTACCGGGAGCCATTTTATGATGGACATCTTGAGAATTATGAGGATGGTGTGACGAACACTTTTGGTGAGGGTGAGTTATTACCTGAAGGTATCTTCATGGTCATGGGTGGCCATGATGATGATCCTAGTCCAGAAAGGGAAAGAGCTATTGCTGTTAGAGAAGAAAACCTTGAGTCACTTCGGGGTGAAATGTCGGAAGAACTTAGGACTTCGAACCAGCCTAGTAGTATAGGGCCACACATTGAACAACTTGAGCCCACTACTCAGCTAAACACTTCTGAGGATAACTTTGATCGAATTAGAAGGGGTGAGTATATACCTAGGACAGTACATGAGTGGTTTTTCCTGGTTGACCTTAACACAGAAAGAGGAAGACAAGGCTTACCTCACATCACTCCTTGGACAAATAACAATGAAGGAACACACCTTCCCTCATCCGAGGGGAATGATGAAGAACCAGTCGATTATCACTTTTCTGATGTTCTGGATCATCTGTCCCATTTGTCCTTGGAGGATGTGTTTTTGAGGCAAGTAAATGACAACTCCATGAGTTGGCAAGAACATGCCTTAATCCATGATACCCCTAGGGAGGATTCTTCTTTGAACAATCTAGCCATTTTTCAAGAAGAACCCGCTCAGCCAAGTTTGCTTCCACCTTACCCTAGTTTCCTTTTGCCCAGTGAATTACCCATTGGTGAAGAGAATATGGACTCCACAAACCCATTCCATACTCCTATTTCTTCACCAACACCTTTGGATATAAGAGCTCAGAGTATGCCTAGCATGGTTCCTAGTCATATGTCCCTTCCTAATGACCATCTGGCATCTTTAGAAAATATGACCATTCCTATCCCATCTGGAGAGGGTAGTAGCAGAAATATTGAAAATCAAAACCTACCACCCATAGCCCATGCTGAAAGTGATGAGGATGTTGATAAAGACTTTTGGAATATGGGGGAAACTCCAAAGTATATCATTCACCCACAAGTAGAAAGTCCTCCTAGGAAAATAGTAAGAGAAGTCTTGATTGGTAGTGTAGCTGTACCTTTAGATGGTGGATCTCCCAGATTTGATGCAATTCCTCCTAATAGGAATTCAAGCATAGTTACACCTCAACCTCGATGCAATTCCGATATCTAACCTATTCTTGAACGTGTTATTGAAGCCATCCCTCATTCTGTAAATCACCGAAGGTTCGAAATTGGTGATAAGGTCGTAATGCCTAATGATTTATTTTATATACGATCCAGGGGAGCAGGTGACTTTTGGGTTGGACCGCTCACCGTTGAGCGCTGCATGGGTGATATGTGTTTTCTCACCACTGGGACGGGCCAACGTATCTTACTCCCTATCAACCAGAGGGAGTTAAGGGATAATCATCCCTGATCTTCCTTGCTATGCCTTGCCTTACCTGTCTAGAGTAGGTAGCTTATGAATAAGCTCACTTGAGCAGTAGGATTTGTGTGATTTTTCTTTTTCTGTGTGATGAGTATTGCCCCTTTTTCTTTTCTGCTTGGAGTGTCTGCTTGTTTTTCTGTTTGATTGAGTTGAGCCTTGCTCCTTCCTAAGCTTGTCTCTTTTCCTGCATGCAATTAAGAATTTTAATTTCCTGTTATATGTCTGGCTGCCAGTGCAAGTTGAGATTGCCTGTTTGAAAAAGTTCCCTTTTCCTCCTACACAGTAATAAAAATAATGAATGATGAATAAATGACATATGCCATGTTAGTTTAAATTTTTTTTTTACACATTATAGTTTATGCTTTAGATTAGATTTCAGTTTCAGTTTTATTTTATATTTTTCCCATACATGCTCCATGAGGTATTCGAGTGTTTGTGAGCACAGGAACAGGTGCAAAATAAAAGCTGAAAGCAAGGATGGTGCAGTGCTGGATTGAGGATTGATGCAGAGCAGATCGAGACCAGAGATTCTGAGGTTCTCAAGCGCTCTCTCCCATTAGAGCACTTGTCCCAGCTGGAGCCAGATGTTATCACACCATAGTAGCAGGGCTACTATTCTTGCTTAGCAAATATATGCACATTACAGAGCTTCCATTATTCAGAGCATGGCTATGACGATTGTATATTTTGTGATCACTCATGATCAAAGCAGTATATTATGCAAACTTATGTTAGACCTTGTGTCAAGGCTGAGCCTTAAGAGTTCAGATTTGATGACCGATGTGACCCTTTATCCCATACAGTTTCAGTTCAGTGCTTAGAGACGTATTGCAGCAATGTTTCAGATGGTATATGATGATTATTACTATGATGATGTTGTATGATCTATGGATATGTTATCACCGATTGTGGATTATTATCTTGTTGATTTAGTCATGTTCACAGCATCTGCTTGGTATATTATTCCTGATGTGGCAAACTGTTTAAAATGAACTGTAAATCATAAAATGGACAATTGCTTGCACAGTTAGGTCATTTAACAAAACCCACTGGTTTTCCACCTTACATAGATATGGTCTTTCCTGACACCAGTTGTCTGCTAGTGTAGGCTCCATATTCACTTGACTCCATCCATACATGACTTTCCTATTTGACTTTAAACCTTGACATGTCTTATTTGACTTTCTGATATTGAGGACTTCCCCATTTTTCTACCTCTATGTTTGGACCGCATCCCTGTATGTTCAGTGTCTCGGATCTAATTTGGTGACAAAACTTGCCTTTGGTGAGTTGGATTGTAGGCCTAAATCATTCTGGTCGGTTGTCCCGATGTTTGGCATTGGCTCGAACTCCCCCTAGTCACTTGAGATGTTGTTGGCTAAAACTGAAAGCTCATGTTCTACTTATGGAAACTTATAAATTCGCCCATGGAAACTAAAAAGGGCAAGAGCGATGAACAGCTAAAAATACTCCTCAAAGAGTATAAGAAAGGTCCAAAAAAAAGCAATGGTTCTTAAAAGCTGTATTTAAACAATTGATGACCTTATATGTATTTAAAAAAAAAACATGCCCTGGATGCAAGCTGCAACTAGTTGTGCTTATCAGCACACCTGAGATCCGAAGGGTTATGTAGGCCAAAAAGGCCATGAAATGAAATTGAATGATCCTAATGAACCTGGATCAACTTGATGTAGACATGATGCCTAAGTTGAATAAGCACTCTCTGAACAACTTATCCATTTGTGAGGCACAACCATCCCCCGTGGTATTTTGTCCAACATAGAGTTTGTAGCTTTCCCCCTTCTCCCAGTCCAAAGTATTTTTGAGTTAAGTTAGACAAGTCAACCCCTTGGCCCAACCTTGTTCCTAGCCTTCATCCTTCACTAGCAGTTTGACCATGTCCAATGGGTGAGTTTGTCATTTGAACTATTGTGCAAGTAATTTTATATAACAAAGGAATATAATAACTAGATTAATGCCACTGAATGGATGTTATACTTTGAGCTTGGCTGTGAGAATGACTAGAGAAGCATGTCTTAGTCTACTGATGTGATTTATCCTTGGTTGTATATTATTGGGATCAGTGATGATGTGGGCCATATATATATACCTATGGATGATGATTGATGGTCCCACATACTTAATAATGATATCATATGATGGACATATGATGCAGATGATGATTGATGTAGTTCAGTAGATTTATTTATTACTTCAGATCAGCAGATTATGCATTGTCCATATATGGTGGACCCTACAGCTGGCCCAATAGGGCAACCCATGGTGTATGAGTACACATTCCTAGTGGATTTGGGTCTTCTGGATCCAATCAGACACTTATCTTTCAGTTCCGGGCACTTCTGACAGTGATTGATGTAGTTTTACACTTGTTGACCAGATTTGGGCCTAATTTCCCAGCCTGAGCAGCAGGGGCCATGAGAGGCCAGTTCACCTAGGGCACTGTATGAGGAGGGGGTGGTCCAGCCACTTGTTTTTACCATTTACCCTCCCTTCTGGAGAGCCCGGTGGGCTCAGTTGGACAGCGCAGATTCCCTGGGAGGCAGTTTTGGCACTTTCACAGTTACCGAGGCAGTTAAAAAATGGGATAAAGTGGTCACTGAGGAATTTGATTTGGGCAATTGAGGCAAGGTTTTGGCATTTGGTTTTCACAGAGGTCTTCCAGGGTGGTCCCACTATCTTCCAGCCAGTTTTCACCATGTGGGTAGGCCCACATCGATCACAGGAGGTCTTTTACTGCTTGCTTGTCACAGATTTTGAGGACAGATTTGATCATTTATATTATCTTGGACATATTTTATTATTTTATTGTGCCTTGGGGATGAGCTAGTAAGGATTGATGCCTCCTAGCCCCACCATGTGCTTATCTTGTCATGTCCTAGTCATTATGAGGTGGATTTTTGTACTTTTACCCCTCTAGTGGATGACGTCATCCTACCTTTGTACCATTTAGTTAGGACGTCATCATTTTATTGGGTGATCCATGTGATGTATTGTTATGATTTATTTTTAGCCGTAGATTAGATCTTTTGATCTTTTAATCTTAGCCACTCATGTAAAAAGTGGTTAGGATTGTACTTTCTCCCCATCCTATTTAAGGAGGGAGCCTCTCATTGTAAAATCATCTAGAGATTTTTGGCTCTTGGCTCTTGGAATAAAATTTCTATCTTTTGGAGTACATGCTTGGATTGGAGTGGATGTTGGTTGTTTCGATTGTAAATGCTTTTGTCCATTGCACTGGAGGATCTATTGTAGCTATCTTGCATATTTGCTATATCTTTTTACAGGTGGAGAAGACTTCTTCAACAAGTGCGAATTGGTGGGGAGGCTTGCCCTTCAAGCTTGGAGGAGGACGTTTTGGGTTAAACAGGGAGTGGTTTTGTCTTTGCACCAACTATTCTTTGCTTATCTCTTTCTTGCTTGTATCTACCCTCAACATGTTAAACTGATTGATGCTTTGCTCCTTGGTTTTGACAGGTTAGAGGGACTTCTTATCACATATATAGTAGCCGGGCTACCATACATTATTTTTCTGATGCCAGTACACTATTCAGTCAGTTCCCCTACATTTGAGATGCTGAGATGAGCATCTATATTGGATCACTACCAGATTGTGGACAACAATTGTATTCCCCATGCCATGACTGAGTCTCAGGACACTCAGAGAGATGACCGATGTAGCCATTATACCATTGGTACAGAGCAATCAGTAGTGCCCAGAGTTACAGCAGCAGTTTCAGAGGACAGATGATGGTACAGGTTGATGAGCAGTCAAGTATATGACTCAGCAGGTATATCATTGTGTCATGGTTATATTGCTTTTATATTTATTCTTATAGCATGTCTTAGCACTTAGTGTCATGATCTGGCGATCATATAGATATGTGGACCTGGTTGATCTTATTATATATTATATTGTCCCTACTCAGACTTAGAAGTTCACTATTCATACTCATTGGTATGTACCCTCCTTAGGGAGAATAGAGGTGATCATTCCACCATACCTTGGCTTGCTAGTGTTGGCTCCATCATTTCATTGCCTTCATCTATCCATGGCTTACCTTTTAGTTTATCACCCTAACTTACTACTTCACTAGTGACATGGAGGATCTTTTCCCCACTGTAGCCTCTGTATTGAATGAGCGTCCCTGTTTATTGTGTCTCAGCTCTGAGTTGGTGACAAAACTTACCTATGGTGAGTTGGAGTTCCTTGTGAATTCCCCCTAGTCACTAAAGTTGTGTTGGCTAAACCTGAAACTTTTAGTGCTGTCATGAATACAAAATCTGGAAAAATGAAATGCTATATCTTGTATGAAAAGCCCATCCATGCAATGTGTTTCTAAACACACATGAATGAAAGGCATGCCAAATGAAAATGGCTATGAAAATAAAATGTTATATCTTTTGGAAAATAAATACCTAGGTAAACAAGCTGTCCATGACACACCTAGAAGTGCTCAGGTAAACAAGTGCCTTAAAAACACACCTGCAGCAGAAAGCCTAAAATAAATGTAAATCTATGCAATGTGTTTGTAAACACACATAGATCAAGGCTATGGAAACTTCAGGCCCAAAAAGCAATGGAACTTAAAAGCTATATCTAAACAATTGCTGGCCTTATTTGTATTATGGATTGTGCGCATCTGTGAAGGTGAATAAACCCTCTTTAAACAACTCATCCATTTGTGAGACACCGCCATTCCCTGTGTTATTGCTCATTCAGTATATACTATGGTGTGTATTCCCTTTCCCTTGCTAAAGTGTCACAAAGTCAAGTCAGTCAAGTCATCCCTTAGCCTAGCCAATTAATTTAGCCTTCACCCATCACTAGCAAATTGATCATAGCTATGAAGTGAGTATGATTTTGAAAGTCTAGTCTGAGTAATAATAATAATTAACGACATTATATGTTTGGATTTAGATCGCCAGAAGTGACTACTTTGTGTTATAATTGCTATTTGAATAAGTTGTAGAGCATGCATTAACCTTGACACCTTGCAGCAGCTTCCGATGATGATCTGAGTTATATTTGGTCTTGGTTAGACCCAGTTTGACCATGGAGGACCATGGGACATGAGATGTTGGACCTTATGATGATATGGATAGATGATATATGGTCTATGTATACATACAGGATGATTCTATGCAGCAGCTACAGGGTTATGATGATGATTCTTGGTTTACAGCAATGTTTGGGCATTTACAGATTATTATTATTGGCCCTGTTCCGGTACATTGGATATTTATTTTGATCATGCAGAGATTCATATGGTGTATGAGTACACATCTCGGATAGATTTTGACCTTCTGAGTCCAATGGGACAATTTGTTTTCAGTTCCGAGCACTTACAGTGATGATTGAGCCTCAGTAGGCTGTCCCAGTGCAGTTTTGGTCTGTCGGAGGCCCTGTCAGAGCAGATGTGATTTTTATCCGGTTGACCTAGGGCGCTAATGATTGAGGGGGTGGTCCAGCCACTTGTTTTTACCATATTACCCCCCTCCCGGACACACTGGTGCCCTCACCTTGACAGCGCAGGCACTCCAGGAGGTTGTTTGGGGCAGTTTCACGCTTCCTGAGGCATTCCAGGATTGGTAGAAATGGCTATTGAGGAAATCGATTTGGGCTACAGAGGCAAAGTTATGGCATGGGATGATCAGGGATGATAGATCGGGGTCCTCCACACCTTCTCCAGCAGTTTCAGCTTCATCGGGGCCCGCATCCATCACTTATGGCACTTTCTGTGGATTTCTGAGGTCTTTTTGAGGCCTACGATTTGACTATGGAGGCACGATTTGGTACATTGATGATTATTTTATATTTATTGTGCTATGGGGATTGACCAAGGAGGGATAATATTAACCCTTGGACCCACCATAAGCCTCCTATGATATTATGTCATCATGATTTGGTGGGATTCCCCTCTTATAGGGCGATTTTGTCCACTTACATAATATTTTATTTGTGATCCATGTATTTTATTGTTAAGCTCATCTCAAGCATTGATGAGACATTTGTATCTTTTAATCTTAGCCACTCATTCAAAAAGTGGTTAGGGTTTTGGTGCCTCTCCTTCCTATTTAAAGGAGAGAGCCTCTCATTGTAAGGGGTCTTTGGCTCTTGGATTATTGGTATAGAAAAATATTCTTGTGGTCTCCTTTGCATCTGGTGTTCTTAGATGGTGATTGGAAAGTCTATTGCAACCTAGCATTTGGAAATTGTGGTAAGATCTATCTTTTTTTTGGAAATCATTGTTTGTCTACAGGAGGGCGACTTCAACAAGGGCGATTTTGCAAGGCTTCTTCAAATCGACTTTCTTGGCATTCGCTTGTATCAGGGGGTTATCATTAGCTTCATTGTGATCTATGCTATCTTTCTGTTACTTCTCTTGTGGCATTAGTCTTATCTCTTGATGCATCAAATCTGATATTGTTGACGTTTGTTGTGCAGGAGAGAGGGCGCATTGGCTTCTTGGATCAAATCGACTTGCATAGAAACTACCTCAAAGCTTCTCAAATTGATCGGGTTTGCATAGATCATCATCATCAAGGCATCTACAAGGTTACCCAGGTAAGATCCACGGGTTTGTTTCTCTTTCCTTTATCCAATCCATTGACATAGCTCATAAATTGTTAAAACCCTAAATATCTTAAAACCCCCATTTTACATTTTCTCAGATTTACTTAGATCTAGTGGGTTGTTGGGCATAATATTGAAAACCCACCTCTATAGCATCCACGGCATCCCGGATCTATAGTTTGGTGAGGATTGGCTTCCGTTTGATCCCCTTCCCAAGCCAACTTAGCTTCTCCCAAGCAAGGCGCACTTCCTGGTGGTTGTGAGTTGACCTAGATCTAGGTGGTGGGTGTTTGAGATCCCGCTTGATCCATAATCTACACATCAAATAACATACACCCAAATTGTTACTTTTCTGAATTTCACCTTGTGGGCCCTATTCCACATTTTAAGGGATTTAATCCCCATTTTGGACCATTAGGTGTACTTAAACTCAGATCTAGTAAGATCTAGCCGTTGGATTACCGTGAAATTATAGATCCATACTCCTACTTAACTAACCTACCCGGATCTAAAGTTTGGATGTCATCGGATTAGTCTTGACCCCATTTACCCCGCTTTTAGGCCTCCTTGGGTAAAGTCGCACCACCTTGGAGAAGTGAGTTTGTCCACTTCTAGGACATGGGTACTTGAGATTCTTGTAGATTTGGAACCGGAATAATTCAAAACCTAGGTCTAGAGTATCACTTTGTCAAATCTTGCCTTGGGGACAGCATTCCTTGTTTTAAGGGGTTGTGGTCCACTTGGGTCAAACTTAGATCTAGAAACATTCATCCATCAAGACCTCTATTGCCCACTTGTTCCATGTACTAGGAGTCCTAAACCACAAGTCAACCCTACTTTGACTCCACTTCCCAATTCCCAAGGCACTGGTTTCTCTCCAAGTTAATTCAACTCTCCTAGATTGTTGGACTGACTTATGTTTTGACTTTTGCATGGTGAACTAAACCCTTGAAGCTATCATGTATCATGGTCAAGCTTGTCATCTGTACTAGTTAGCCCCAATTGAATCCCTAAAACTACCCTGCATTGGACACGGTTCCCAAGGCAATGGATTTTCCAACATTGAACTAGTACTCTAACCCTAGATCTCATTTCAAACATTTTAAGTCACTCTCACATCAACTATGGACCAAAGCTATACTACTTGAACCCTTCACTTGGCTTGTGACTTCATCCTAAGGTCTAGGATAAACCATACACCTTACTTCACTCAGAAACAGCTTGATTTGGTGTCTTGGTTTTGATCTCTCCTGTCGGGAGTAGATCAGGTCTCCCCCTTTGTTGTTTGGGCTAGATAACATAAAGCGAAGGTTGCCTCGATTGGCGTGACAACCATATATTGGAGGTCGATGTGATCGTGGTTGCACCTTTTGAGTTGCCCTTCCCTATTGCCATCCATGACTGGATACATCCATAGGGGTAACTACAGTTTAGGTGATAACAGGACTCATATGTGGCTTGGAAAAATCGATTTGGCAAGAGGGCTTCAAAAATTCTCTATTTGATCTTTGGCAAAAGTAATCCTCGTCTCAACTAGCATTCATCTCTTCATCCAGGTATGCTCCAAAGGTATGATCTTCTTCTTCCTTGAATCATCCATAATTTCTAGATCATAAAAACCCTCATTTTTGGTTTTTCTTAGATCTACTTAGATCTAGCCTTGCTTTTGAAGAGATTTTAAAAACCCACCTCTATAGCATCCACCCCTAGTGGGATCTATAGTTTGGTGGTGATTGGGTAAAATTTGACATACTTTTCAAGGCAATAAAGCCCTCTTGAACTAAATCGCACTTCCTTGGAGAGGCATGTTTGGTTAGATCTAGCACATGGGTAGGTGAGATCCCACTTGATTTGCAATCTACACACTTGATAACCTACCCCCAGAGTTTTACTTTGGTGATTTCTACCTTGTGGGCATCATTCCACGTTTTAAGGGATTAAAACCCCCTTTTGAATTTCTTGGCATCTTAAAACTCAGATCTAGCAAGATCTAACCCTTGGATTGGCTTGATTTTCTAGATCCACATAGATCGGTGCATAAGCTACTTGGATCTACAGTTTGGTGGCCATTGGACTTGATTTGGTCCACTTAATCCACCTTTTAGCCCTCCTTGAGCAAGGTCGCACTCCCTTGGGTGTGTGAGTTTGCCCACTTTGAGGAAGTGGGTGGTTGAGATTTTTGTGTATTTGGAACGACCATACCTTGAAACATAGATCGGTGCATAAGCTACTTGGATCTACAGTTTGGTGGCCATTGGACTTGATTTGGTCCACTTAATCCACCTTTTAGCCCTCCTTGAGCAAGGTCGCACTCCCTTGGGTGTGTGAGTTTGCCCACTTTGAGGAAGTGGGTGGTTGAGATTTTTGTGTATTTGGAACGACCATACCTTGAAACCTAGGTCTAGAGTATCATTTTGTGACGATCTGCCTTGGGGGTAGCATTCCTTGTTTCAAGGGATTGTGGTCCACTTAGGGTCATTTCATGAAAACCTAGATCTAGCAAGATCCAACCATTCTATCTCAATTAGCCCACTTGACTTGACCTCTAGGTGTCCCGATCTACACTTTGACATACCTTTTGACTCCATTAGCCCATCCAACAAGGCACTAGTCTTCCTCAAAGCAAGTCGCACTCCTTGGGAATTGTGTCAAACCTTAGATCCGGTACATGGGTACTCATAAAATCAACTTAGATCCATAGATCTACTCATTACATATCCTCTAGTGCCAATTGCATCCCTTAGCTTCACCTTGTGGATCCACTTCAAGCCATTTCACATATCCCAAGAAAGTAGGATCCACTTGTGTAGCATATGATACTATACCTTAGCATTATACCTAATTATGTGGCCTAAATCATACATTGGTTGAAACACTAACAATATCCCAAACCACCTTCAACCATACTTTAACTTCTAGGTCCACTCAACCTTGCATTGGTTTCCGTAACTCTTCATTTACTTATCCTTAGGAACCTTTGTTTGGGTCCAATCAACTGTGATTGGTTATAGGGTCTCCCCCTTGGTTTTGTTTCACCTTGACCTAAAGCGAAGAGTGCCTCGGTTGACGTGACTCCCACCTTGCATTGGGAATCGTGGCATCTCTTGGGTCACCTCTTTAGTTGCCTATCTCCTCTACCGTCCCGGATGGGATACCGCTAGGGGCAACTACAAGTTGTGTGATAACAGGACCTTTCTTATACTCTTCGAGGAGTATTTTTAGCAGTTCATCGCTCTTGCCCTTTTTAGTTTCCATGGGCGAATCTATATAAATTTCCATAAGTAGTACATGAGCTTTCCGTTTTAGCCAACATCTCAAGTGACAAGGGGGAGTTCGAGCCAATGCCAAACATCGAGACAACCAACCAGAATGATTTAGGCCTACAATCCAACTTACCAAAGGCAAGTTTTGTCACCAACTCAGAGCCGAGACACCAAACAGACAAGGATGTGGTCCAAACACAGAGGTAGAAAAAGGGGAAGTCCTCAGTATCAGAAAGTCAAACAAGACAAGTCAAGGGTAAAGCCAAAATAGGAAAGTCATGGATGGATGGAGTCAAGTGATCATGGAGCCTAAGCTAGCAGACAGGTAATGTCAAGAAAGACCATATCTATGCAAGGTGCTGAACCAGTGAGTTTTGTCAAACAACCTAAATGTGCAAGTAAATGTTCATTTTATAATTTATCATTGAGATAGTTCATTTTAAGTTTTATAAAGTTTGCCACATCATGAATTATATACCAAGCTAATGCTGTGAACATGACTAAAGCAACAAGATAATAATCCACAGTCAATGATTAAATATCCATAGGTCATACAACATCATCACAAGAATAATCATCATATATCATCTGAAACACTGCTGCAATACATCTCTAGGCACTGAACTGAAACTGTATGGAATAAAGGGTCACATCGGTCATCAAATCTGAACTCTCAAGGCTCAGCCTTGATACAAGGTCTAACATAAGTCTGAATAATACACTACTCTGATCATGAGTGATCTCAGAATAATAAACTCATCATAGCCAAGCTCTGAATAATCTAAGCTCTGGAATGTGCAAATATCTGCTAAGCAAGAATAGTAGCCCTGCTATTATGGTGTGATAACACCACCTTTAGGCTTTTTTAACCTTAGATTATTATTTGGTTGGTGATTATTCCTCCAAGCATTATGACCTTGCTAATGGTGGGAACCGTTCGACTTTTATGAGTACTTTGAACCTCATTCCAATGTAATTTGCACTACAAGAAATTATTTCACTTTATAGCTTTGTATTATTCACTTATAAAGTAGCACTTATTTGAAGTCTACCCTTTATTTTTCTT
The DNA here is from genome assembly GCA_027924585.1 of Larix kaempferi. Lineage (NCBI taxonomy): Eukaryota > Viridiplantae > Streptophyta > Pinopsida > Pinales > Pinaceae > Larix > Larix kaempferi. The sequence goes on from BSBM01000034.1 coordinate 5,739,373, forward strand.
TGGAAAATAAATGGTCAGTATTTGAAACTACTTTATCACTTATATATATATATATATATATATATGTCTAATAGTTTTAATGCCTTATGCAAACCTTTCCACGGGCACCCTTTTGACAAAGAGAGTACTCTTCCCTAGCTTGACTTAGAATTGACTTAGAATGAAAATATGTTCGAACAAGAAAAATGTAATTTGTCGACTCTTAATGTAATCCACCTTTAGGCCTTTTTTAAGCTTAGATCTACGCTATTGGGAGCGGGCAGTGAGAAGCGGGAGCGAAGCGAAAAGCGAAATTTTCAAAAGCTTTTGGGGTGTAGAATGTTGAATTAGTTACAGAAAGCATAAAAACATTGATTAATGATAATCATTAAACTATATAACAATGAACGTCAATCATCTAATAGTTATAACCTATAACTTATAGCCTAAGTAATATGACACTTCAAAAGAGGGCTCGTGTCGCGTATTCCATGTGTCGGACACGAGACGTGCCTAATACGTGTTTGACACGAAAATTTACGTGTCCAAAAATCGTGACACTATCTGGCACGTGTCACACACGTGCCATGATCGTGTCATGATTTCTGGACACATGTCCTGTCAAAAGTTCACTCCTGCGGGTTAAAACATGGGCTTTCTTCTTTTCGGGGCCCTTCTTTGTTGACGATTTAAGAGAGCGGTCGTTCCCATGGAGAATAGAGCTCGTGGTTGCAGAGATTGTGACTGTTTCCGACTCGTGGTTGCTTGCTGATAGCTTGCCAGTGGAGTGGAGAAGTGAGGTTGTGAGGTCGTGAGGGTGTACCATGTAACTGCCCATTTGTTGAAGCCACGCAGCAGCTACAACAGTTGTTGTAGCAACAAATAGCTCGTGAGTCGGGGCAAAAGCACATTAGGGCAGAGCCCTGTGAATAGAGCAGTCTATGGAAGAGGCACGTGAATAGAGCACAGTGCACACGCAACAACTACACCCGCGGCCCTATGTAGCAGCAACGAACAAACATTTGAGAACAATACATTTTGATTTTGATGGTTTAATATGAAATATGCAGTTTATGGTTCAAACTCAAAGTTCATGATTCAATGTTATTGTTCATTGTTCATTGATAATTTTATTATTGATTCATCATTGTCAAATTTCAATTGAATGATATTATGATTCAGATTGATGTATAGACTTTTAGTTTTTTTTAAATGTGGACCTTAATGTAGTTTTTTAATATATATATATATAACGTGTCCCCCATGTCCTGTTTTTGGGGTCGCCGTGTCTCGTGTCGAATACTCGTATTTTCGTGTCTTCCGTGTCCCGTGTCCTCGTGTCATGTGACTTATCTTATAGCATTGTCATCAAATGATCAACCATAACATCAACCATTTTTAATATATTTTATTTGTCATGACTCATCAAACTCATAACTCTTATAATAGTATAACCAAACAATAACAGAGAACATCAAATGATCAACCATGAAATGAAACGATTCATGAAGCACATATTCATTAGTAATTACCAAACAATTATAATATGCTATTATGAGGTCAATAGTGCAAAGTTGCAAGCAATGAACTTCAAAGGTAGGTTCAGCTTCAAACATCAAACTTAAATTGTGATATAATGTTTTCAAAATAGACCATAAGAAATATTAAAGAGTCAATAGTTAAAATTTGCAAGGTACTGAAAAACTAGAAAAAGACAAGTACTAATATTTCCTCTTTCCACGGGAAACTTCTAATTCCTTTTTTCTTGATCTATGAGCACTGCCAGTAGGAGTCTCCTCATCCTGAGTAGGCAGAAGTGGTCGTGAACCACGTCCAACAGCTACACAACCCCCATGCAACGATGGAGGTTGTGAAGCTAGAGGAATACGTGATACATCTGGGACTGGAACACTGCTATTGGAGGGGGGTGGCATCTCTATTGCTACTACTGCTACATGGTCACCATCATCATCGCCCAAACGTTCAACCTCCAAGAGCTCTTAAGTCACGGCTCCATCCTCCAAATTGTTGTCCCAAGTGATATATGTTCTATCGTGTTTAGCTCGCTCACAATAATGAGACAACAACCTCAATTTCATCTACAACCTCATAAAAGAAATACTCTTTCTGAAGTTCATCTACAATCTCATCAAGTTTTGTCTTCTTTGTGGTGAATGCTCATCAACATTTTCTATTGATGCATGCTACTTTTCCTTTCTTTTCTTTTGAGGGCACTGAAAAGCATAGTGACCAAATTTATTACAACTGAAGCACTTAACTTTTGAAAGATCCTTCTTCTTTTGTTCTTGAACTGGGGCTGATCCTCTACCTGTATTTTTCTTCACAAAATTTCTTCTTCCTTTTCCTTTTCTTGCATGAGCTGCAAGAGCTTGATTTTCTTCATTTTGAGATCTCTGCAAATTGTTCTTGGACAATGCTCAAGAGGAATCAAGTCTAATTGATTTTGAGGATCTCACAGACCCAACAAAGGAATTAGATCCACCTCAAAGTCCATTTTTCGTCCAGAATCATGAGTCTGACAGGCATAAGTTTGGGATTCATTCAATATTTTTTTATGCCATCAAGCCATTCTATCTTTGTAGGAAAGTATCACGGGAAATATCACCTAGCTATTTATGCATCATTGTTTAAATTACATAACATCAACTACTTAGAATATTATGTTCACATCATGCATAGACCTTTAACTATAGACAATGTTAAGCATTGGTAGGTCTTTGAGGATAATAAGTCAATAAATCATTTCATGCTTATTATGGATGAATTTGTAGGGATATAAATAGATGTCGACTTTAAGGAAGATGATTCACAATTATATCCATGAAAAAATGTTGTCCAACCAATCATTTAGATAAAGACTAATGTTCACCCTAGATGTCTAGTACCCCTCGAGAGATGTTTGATCTTAGTGATACACCTATGCAATCTTCCATACAACATGAGAGGTATGAATTAGAATATGTTAATATTGGAACTAAGGCTAAGGCAATGCATGTAAAATGTTTAATTCCTTATCATCCCAAGAAAAACAGCTTATGTTGATATTTTTAAAGAATTCAAGGTTTTGTTTGCCTGAATATATGAGGATTTGAAGAGTTACGATACCTCAATAGTCCAACATAAGATTTGATTAAAAATATATAGCAAGCCTTTTATACAAAATAAAATGCAAGAAAATCCTCTTTTAGGACCTCTAATTCAAAGAGAACTCAAAAATATCTTGGATGGTCAGATAGTTTTCCATGCTAGATATTCTAATTAGGTTGCCAATATTGTCCATGTAAGAAACAATAATGGGAAGATTACATTATATTTGGATTTTAGGAACCCCAATATGGATTCATAAAAGATAATTACCCATTACTTAAAATGGAGCAAATGCTTCAACGACTTAGAAATAATTTGTATGTTGGATGTCTATTTTGTGTACAACTAAGCTTTGTTGGTAGCAGATGACAAGTTGAAAACTTGATTTACAACTCCATTGGTCAGTCACATCACGTACATTAGGATTCCTTTTGAATAGATTCAAATGTAGCAAATACTTTCCATAGAAAAATGCATGATGTGTACATTGATGCTAAAGATAAAATTATTATTTTTTATTTCAATTTGACATAAATGTGTTTTCTAGGAAGTGAAGAGAGGATATATTTCACTTGAGGACAATTCTAAAAGGTTTAAAAAAATTGGCATTTCCCTAAACCTTAAGAGTTCATTCTTTAGGATGGTAGAAGGTAAGTATTTGGATCATATCATTTCCAGAAAATGAGTCAAGATTTATCCTAAGAGGGCTGAAGCTATCAAATATATCTCTTTGCTTTAACACAAGAAAGCAATTGAATCCTTCTTTGTGAAAATAAATTTTCTCAGAAGATTTATTGCTTGCTTTTCAAAACTTACCAAAGAAATAACAACCGTTGAAGAAATAAATCAACAATAATTGGACCAAAGAAGTGAGATACTTTTGGTGAAATTAAGGTGGCCCAGGAGATACTTGGCTCTTATTATCCTTGACTACACTAAAGAGTGTACTATTTTTTTCATTTTCCTCAGAGCATATAATTGCTATTGTTTTGTTTCTAGAAGAATGCTCAAGGCTTTGAGAGACTCATTAGCTTTCAATAAATCTATGAGATGTTGACTCGAAGTACAATAGCATGGAAAAGTAGGCATATGCAATGGTAAAGGATCTAAAGGATTTCAAGAAATACATTTTGAATTCTTCTTTAATTTCTTTTAATGTACCTGTTATCACATATATAGTAGCCGGGCTACCATACATTATTTTTCTGATGCCAGTACACTATTCAGCCAGTTCCCTTGCATTTGAGACGCCGAGATGAGCATTTATATTGGATCACTGTCAGATTGTGGACAGCAGTTATATTCCCCATGCCATGACTGAGTTTCAGGACACTCAGAGAGATGCCCGATATAGCCATTATGCCATTGGTACAGAGCAGACAGTAGTGCCCAGAGTTACAGCAGCAGTCTCAGAGGACAGATGATGGTACAGGTTGATGAGCTTTCAGGTATATGACTCAGCAGGTATATCATGGTATTATGGTTAGATTGCTTTTATACTTATTCTTATAGCATGTCTTAGCACTTAGTGTCATGATCTGGCGATCATATAGATATTTGGACCTGGTTGACCTATTATATATATATTACTGTCCCTACTCAGACTTAGAAGTTCACTATTCATACTCATTGGTACATACCCTCCTTAGGGAGAATAGAGGTGATCATTACACCATACTATGGCTTGCTAGTGTTGGCTTCATCTTTTCATTGTCTTCATCCATCCGTGGCCTACCTTTTAGATTATTACCCTGATTTGCTACTTGACTAGTGACATGGAGGACCTTTCCCCACTGTAGCCTCTGTATTGGATGAGCTTCCCTGTTTATTGTGTCTCGGCTCTGAGTTGGTGACAAAACTTACCTATGGTGAGTTGGAGTTCCTTGAGAGTTCCCCCTAGTCACTAAAGTTGTGTTGGCTAAACCTGAAACTTTTAGTGCTGCCATCAATACAAAATCTGGAAAAATCAAATGCTATATCTTGTATATGAAAGAAATGCCAAATGAAAATGGCCATGAAAAATAAAATGTTATATCTTTTGGAAAAATAAATACCTAGGTAAACAAGTTGTCCATGACACACCTAGAAGTGCTCAGGTAAACAAGTGCCTTAAAAACACACCTGCAGCAGGAAGCCTAAAAATAAATGTAAATCTATGCAATGTGTTTGTAAACACACATAGATCAAGGCTATGGAAACCTCAGGCCCAAAAAGCAATGGAACTTAAATGTTATATCTAAACAATTGCTGGCCTTGTTTGTATTATGGATTGTGCGCATCTGTGAAGGTGAATAAACCCTCTTTAAACAACTCATCCATTTGTGAGACACCGCCATTCCCTGTGTTATTGCTCATTCAGTATATACTATGGTGTGTATTCCCTTTCCCTTGCCAAAGTGTCACAAAGTCAAGTTAGTCAAGTCATCCCTTAGCCTAGCCATTTATTTCAGCCTTCACCCTTCACTAGCAAATTGATCACAACTATGAAGTGAGTATGGTCCTGAAAGTCTAGTCTGAGTAATAATAATAACTAACGACACTATATATTTGGATTTAGATCGCCAGTCATGATTACTCTGTGTTTAGAAGCTATTTGAATAAATTGTAAAGCATGTATTAACCTTGACACCTTGCAGCAGCTATGGATGATAGTCTGAGTTGTATTTGGTCTTGGTTAGACCTAGTTTGACCATGGAGGACCATGGGACATGAGATGTTGGACCTTATGATGATATGGATAGATGATATATGGTCCATGTACACATACAGGATGATTCTATGCAGCAGCTACAGGGTTATGATGATGATTCTTGGGATACAGCAGTGTTTGGTCATTTACAGATCATTATTATTGGCCTTGTTCCGATACATTGGATATTTATTTTGATCATGCAGAGATTCATATGGTGTATGAGTACACATCTTGGATGGATTTGGACCTTCTGAGTCCAATGGGACAGTTTGTTTTCAGTTCCGGACACTTACAGTGATGATTTGGCCTCAGTAGGCTGTCCTAGTGCAGTTTTGGTCTTTTGGAGGCCCTGTCGGAGCAGAGATGACTTTTATCCGGTTGACCTAGGGCGCTGATGATGGAGGGGGTGGTCCAGCCACTTGTTTTTACCATATTACCCCCCTCCCGGACACATTGGTGCCCTCACCTTGACAGCGCCATCACTCCAGGAGGCTGTTTGGGCAGTTTCACGCTTCCCGAGGCATTTCAGGATTGGTAGAAATGGCTATTGAGGAAATCGATTTGGGCTACTGAGGCAAAGTTATGGCATGGGATGATCCGTGATGATAGATCGGGACCTTCCACACCTCCTCCTGCAGTTTCAGCTTCATCGGGGCACGCATCCATCACTTATGGCACTTTCTGTGGATTTTTGGGGTCTTTTGAGGACCACGACTTCACCTTGGAGGCACGATTTGGTACTTTCATGATTATTTATTGGTTATTGTGCCATGGGGATTGACCAAGGAGGGATAAAATTACCCCTTGGACCCACCATGAGCCTCTTATGATATTTTGTCATCATGATTTGGTGGGATTCCCCTCTCCTAGGGCGACTTTGTCCACTTATGTTATATTTTATGTGTGATCCATGTATTATATTGTTGAGCTCATCTCAACCATTGATTAGACATTTGTATCTTTTAATCTTAGCCACTCATTCAAAAAGTGGTTAGGGTTTTGGTGCCTCTCCTTCCTATTTAAAGGAGAGAGCCTCTCATTGTAAAGGGTCTTTGGCTCTTGGATTATTGGTATAGAAAAATATTCTTGTGGAAATTCTTGTGGTCTCCTTTGCATCTGGTGTTCTTAGATGGTGATTGGAAAGTCTATTGCAACCTAGCATTTGGAAATTGTGGTAAGATCTATCTTTTGGAAATCATTGTTTGTCTACAGGAGGGCGACTTCAACAAGGGCGATTTTGCAAGGCTTCTTCAAATCGACTTTCTTGGCATTCGCTTGTATCAGGGGGTTATCATTAGTATCATTGTGATCTATGCTATCTTTCTGTTACTTCTTTTGTGGCATTAGTCTTATCTCTTGATGCATCAAATCTGATATTGTTGACGTTTGTTGTGCAGGAGAGAGGGCGCATTGGCTTCTTGGACTAAATCGATTTGCATAGAGACTACCTCAAAGCTTCCAAATTGATCGGGATTGCATAGATCATCATCATCAAGGCATCTACAAGGTTATCCAGGTAAGATCCACAGGTTTGTTTCTCTTTCCTTTATCCAATCCATTGACATAACTCATAAATTGTTAAAACCCTAAATATTTCAAAACCCCCATTTTACATTTTGTCAGATCTACTTAGATCTAGTGGGTTGTTGGGCGTGATATTGAAAACCCACCTCTATAGCATCCACGGCATCCCGGATCTATAGTTTGGTGTGGATTGGCTTCCATTTGACCCCTCTCCCAAGCCAACTTAGCTTCTCCCAAGGAAGGCGCACTTCACCATTTGAGCAAGTTGACCTAGATCTGGTTGATGGGTGTTTGAGATTTCACTTGATTTGACATCTACACATCAAATAACATACACCCAGGTTGTCCCTTTCTTGAAATTCACCTTGTGGGTCCCATTCCACATTTCAAGGGATTTAATCCCCATTTTGGACCACTTGGAACACTTAAACTCAGATCTACAAAGATCTAACCGGTGGATTGCCACGAAATTATAGATCCATATCCCTACTTGACTGATCTACCCGGATCTAAAGTTTGGATGCCATCCGACATGATTTGACCCACCTAAACCCCGATTGAAGCCTCCTTAGGGAAAGTCGCACCACCTTGGAGAAGTGAGTTCACTCACTTCGAGGAACTGGGTACTTGAGATTTTTGCAGATCCGGAATCAGAATAATTCAAAACCTAGGTCTAGACTGTCACTTTGTCAATTCTTGCCTTGGGGACTGCATTCCTTGTTTTAAGGGATTGTGGTCCACTTGGGTCAAACCTAGATCTAGACACATTTAACCATCAAGACCTATACTGTCCACTTATCTCATGTTGTAGGAGTCCTAACCATAAGTCAACCCCACTTTGACTCCACTTCCCAATTCCCAAGGCACTGGTTTTTCTACAAGGTAATTCAACTTTCCTAGATTGTTGGATTGACTTGTGGTTTGACTTTTGCATGGTGAACTATACCTTTGAAGACATCATGAACTATGGTCAATCTTGTCTCATGTACTAGTTAGCCCCAATACAACCTTTAACTACCCTGCATTGGACACGGTACCCAAGGCAGGGAATCTTTTGACATTGACCTAGTACACTAGCCCTAGATCTCACTTTAAACATTGCAAGTCATTTTCACTTCAACTATGAACCAAAGCTATACCTATTAAACCCCTCACTTGGCTTGTGACTTCATCCTTAGGTCTAGGATAAACCATACACCTAACTTCAACTAGAAATACCCTGATTTGGTGTCTTGGTTTTGATCTCTCCTGTCGGGAGTAGATCGGGTCTCCCCCTTTGTTGTCTGGGCTAGATAACATAAAGCGAAGGTTGCCTCGACTGGCGTGACAACCATACATATTGGAGGTCGAGGTGATCGTGGTTGCACCTTTCAAGTTGCCCTTCCCTATTGCCATCCATGACTGGATCCTTCCATAGGGGTAACTACAGTTTAGGTGATAACAGTACCTCATCACTCTATTAAGGAAATTTTCTGCCAGTAAGATTAATATGGGAGAAGATGAAGCTAGATTGTTAATATCCAAGGATTTAATTTGACTATAAAACCAAACAAGTTAATAAAGGGACAAGGCTTGGCCAAGTTCATGGATGGTTCCAATTTCTAGGTAACTGTTGGGTTGAATATATTGATAACTAGATTTCAAGATCATGCTTAGAGAGGGGTAGATCATGTTGAATCTACATTTTTCATTATTTTGTAATTGCTTATGTAGCTTATCACTATATTAAAGAACTTTTGTGTTGACAAGATTCAGATTGGAGAAGTTGAGGAAGGTGGATCTAAAAGATCCAAGAATTTGATTTGACCATTACAGGGGCAACACTTTATCAAGCTCATGGTTGATTCTAATTTGTAGGTTGTCACTTTAAATATATTCTTATTTGATACAAGAATTGAGTCCCTTGCTTTGGGAACCTACAAAAAGCACATAGGTTGACTGTGTCAAATCCTAACCCTATTCCTATCTAGAATAGAAAGTTCATCCTATTGCCCGCCGAATGTGCACACCAGTAGCAGAAATCTTTCGAAAGATGTTTCCCAAGTGGGAAAGGTGTGGCCTTGGGGGCAAGCAAAGAGTCAGGTGCTATCACCTGATCCCAACTCCTCCATTTAGGCAAACTCCTAATGAAGCCAAGGGGGGTAGACCCTACAAAGAGTTTCTAAGGCTCTTGATTTTAAAGTGTTTTAATGGTATGTGAGGCGGATGGGTGTTGTTTAGGTGTTTTTTAAAGATTTACAATAACAAATTATAGATTCCAAAGATATATTTGCAAAATGGTAAGATACACAAGCACTTGATAAATTAGCAATTCAAATGTGAAGCATCCATAGCATAATATGATTTAATAAGTAAAGCAAATTGCTCCAGATAGATAATAAGCAAATAAATGATGTGTTTGAAGGACCAGTGCCTTATGGAGTCAATGTCTTTGAGTGCTTGGGATGCTGAATACAAGTGTCCGTGTGTTTGAGATCGTTTTGCAAGTGTTCTTTGTAAATTTTGAATGGTGAAGTGTTCGGTACTGGAAATGTGTCCGGAAAATACTCTAAGTGGCTCCGTACAAGGACATGTTGGCTGCCAAAGTCTCAAGAGCGTGTTCAACACTACACCAACTAGGGATGTAGCCTAACGGTGCCCCCAAGATCTAAGTACAGTGATCCAGCGTCCCCAGGCAAAATTTGCCCACCTTCAAGTATTGACGATCAACGCCGGATTTTCGTTGGTTTTGCGGGAGAGTGTTTTATTATGGTTGAAATTGGATTAAATGTGAGAAATTAAGAAGTCTATATTGTTTATGAGAATCCCAGGAATGGGTAGAGCATACGCAGTATAGAAAATAATAAATTCCAATTTTATTTAGTGTGATGAACAAGAACCATTGTAGAAACTCTCCGACAGAGAGCACTCTTGATCCGCCTTATGGCGAGATTCAAGAGATTTATGAGATGTAAAAATATTGAAAATGAAATGCTTGAAATAAACCCAAGAGTCTCTTTCAGGTCTTACGACCGTACTCGGGAAAGCAAAGGGGCTAGCAATAAAACTAAAACAGAAAATGAACCCTCCGACAGAGAGCACTCTTGATCCACTTTTCAGTGAGATTCAAGAGATTTTGGTATTTTAACAGTTTATATCAAAATGACGAGTATTGAAACAAGACTAAACTAGGAATATATCAAAATCGAAACTAATCTAACTTACTCTAACAGTTTATTGTGCAGGTATAAAGCAAAGTAAAATGCGAAAATTAGACAGTGGGCGATACAGGCTTCCCCCAAATGGGGGAAGTGGGGTTGTGGGAGCCGTTATCCCACTTGCTCTTATTTGACTTTTTACAATATTTTTTGGTATTTATTCTTCACTTGAAAGAACAATAGGATGGGGGAATGAAGAAATTGGGAAGTGTTTTTCAAGGAGTTGGCTTGCTTGGTTGCTTGGTTTTGCTACTAGCCTTTGGGCTCTTTACTTGTTTTATCTTCTTGTTCACATGTGGATAAGAGCTCTTAACAAAGACTAGTTAAGGTGTTAGAGAAAACCAAAAAATGACTTATCTAGAAAAGAGCCAGTAAACAAGGTGAGATTTTGGAATGCAAGCTTAGTGTGAAAAATGGGAATTTGATTTGACTTTAGTTTTTTGAGAAGTGAAAATTAAATCAAAGTACAAATTAGACTAAAATTGGAAACTAAGCTAGTAAAGGAAATGGAGAGATTGAAGAAGACAAAGAAGAGAAGAAAAATCAAAGAGAAAAATGAAGAAAAGAGACCAAAAATGGTGAAGAGAAAGTCAACCCAAAGAGGCAAGTCAAAAGAGAAAAAATGAATGGGAAAGAAAGAGATGCCAAAAGGAAAAAAGTGACGAAAAACAGAGATAGAAGACCAAAAATCAGCAAACTAAAAGGGCTGGAAATTGCACGCTTTTCAAGGCAATTTATGCACGTTTTTCAAGACAAATTTTTGGAAATTTGTTGTACTTTCTTGGACTGTTTTAGTAAACTTTCCAGATCTATAAATTAATGAAAATCAGCAGAAAACAGTGAGCTTTTAAGGATGGAAATGGGCACGCTTTTCAAGGAAAAAATGTGCACGTTTCCCAAGGCAAAATTTAGGCAAAAAGTGGACTGTTTTTGGCGATTTTTGAGACTGTTTTGAACAAATCAGAATGCTGAAAACAGTGAGCTAATGGGGCAGCCAACAATACACAAAACAAGGCAAGGTTTGGGCACGCTTTCCAAGGCAAGCTTTTAGCACTTTTTTAAGGTATTTTTGGGTACTTTTCTCAAGGTGTTTTGGGCACTTTTTAGATGTTTTTGGCACTCTTATTAAGCTGAAAAAGACAAACAATCAAGGATGAAGATGGAAAATGAAATATACAAGCCCCAAAAAGTAGAAGGAAATGGAAAACTAGACAAGTGGAAAAATGGATCTACAAAATTTGAGAAAGTAAAACAAGATACTAGATCTTTGTGATTTAGGCTTACGAAAAGTAGATCTAGACCAATGAAGTAGATCAAAGCTATAAAACTTTGATCTACTTAGCCAAAGAAGTGCAAATTTAAAATAATAATGAACTTTGGAAAAAATGCACTCTTTACAAAAAGCGAAAAACAAGGGAGATAAGAACCTTTGAAAATGAGATTCGCTTGTAGTAACCAAGAGAGATTTGAATTTGTCTTTTGATGGTGGACATGAGAAGAAGCCAAGCACTTTTTAGATCGTTGGATCAAGAAGACCCTATGTAGATGCCATTGAGCATTCATGGACAATGATCCCGTTGAGGCTTTGAAGAAGAGGGAGATGCAAACTAGCTCATCCCTTACTCCAAGAGATAACCTGAAAATTATAGCCACACACTTAACAAAAGAGCTTCGATCTAGTATATTAGTATAAAGAAAATCCAAAGAGCATGTATTGAATCCAACTAAAGCATGCTACTTTAAAATCTTTTAAATACCCAACATAGACAAATAACTTGAAGCCTACAAATATTTGTCCTATGTGCTTGATAACAAGCCCTCTAAGCTAGATCCAAAATCAAATAGATAAGCATGCATAAACTTGAAATATATTACCTCAACAAGTCACCACTAACCATGCATGCACCAAGTGGACCTCCAAAGTCTCAATCTTATTCAATGTTGCACAAAAGGCAAAAATATTACACTATAATCTTAGCAGAGGTTTCTTGCACAAAAGATCCACCAAATGGTGAAGCAAGACCCTGCTTATATACAGTGTTCCACGGGGACGTGTCCCGCAGGGTCGGGGACGCGTTTCTGCATTTCCCCGCATCCTGGGGACGACGAAACTCCATGCGAAACGTTTCGGGATGTTTCGCTTTGTGCGAAACTCGGCGAAACTCCATGCGAAACGTTTCGTTCTGTGGTGAAACTCATTTCTCCATGATGAAACTTGGAGGGGGCTTCCTGGCGTCCCACACAAAACTCCAAAACTCTGGCGAACCTTCTGGGCGTCCAGGACGAAACTCCAAATCTCCAACGAACCTTCTAGGTGTCTGGATAATCATATATAATCATGATGAATCATGTAATGTGTTTGCATTATTAATTTATCAAATTCTAAATTACATTGCATGATTGCACAATGATGAATGTAGTATTTAGTAATTTACTAATTTCCATGGGATGAATTGTTATTGTTGGGATTTATATTTTTCATATTTTTTATATTTTTAGAATTTTTATGACCCCGGCGTCCCCTTGTGCCCCCCGAATTTTCCTAAAATTTGGGGGTGGTCTCCATGCGTCCCGAATGTGCGTCTCCCCGCTCCCGCGTCCCGCCATCCCGGAACCTTGGGGGAACATTGCTTATATACAAAAAGAAGAGACCAAATCCCTAAATCGAATTGGCTTGAGGAGAGAGAGCCAAGCCCATTGATCTGAGTGCTAACTGAAGTCTGGAAGCTAGAATGAGGGTGAGGTGGCCTCCACCTAGGCAAGGAGCCCACCCCCATGCATTGGAAACAACACCAAACCAACAGCTGACTGCCATCTCACCCAAGTCACCCTCCTCGAAGAGAAGGCGCAAATCCCAAGACAAGGATGTCTGCAGTGCTCCGATGTTGATCTGAAATCAGGTGGGTGTGATTGGAATCATCATAAATGCTCTATGCCATGTCAATTGGCTCTTTACTTTATTCAATTTGGATTATTTTGGAGAGTTTTTTACTTATCTCCAAAATAATAATTTCTGATTATTTTAATTAAATATTCCTCATTTATTGATTTTGAGGAAATATTTAATTAAAAGGCCAAATAAATGTCTGAAACTTAGGATAAGTGGGTTTAGGGGTTAACTGGAGACTTTGGCTTAGAAAATGATCACTTATTTGCCAAAATCCACCCCCAAACCACTTAATTATTACATTTCAAAAATTTTCAATTAAACCATAGTGTAAATGGTTTAATTAATTGAAAATTTTAATTATTAAAATAATAAAAAATAAAAATCCAACACGTCCGGTAAAAAAAATTCGGACGAATTTTTTAAACCACGTAGGGACCTAGGAAATGACCATAGAACATACCAATAGTGTCTAGTAGGTTCATATTTTATAGTTGGGCTCTAATAACCCCCCAAGGCCTAACCATCAAATTCGGGCATTCCAGCTTTGGAGGTTGTAGGAGAAAAACTCATCGATTATTACCTGGCTAAAGGCAAAGCATAATCGACGAGTGAAAAAACTCCTTGGAATACCTTAGTTGACTGCCAAGTCTTAGGGAACCGAGCCACTCAGACCCCCATACTAGCACACTTTATTACAAAACCCCATGGGGCATGGTCATTTCAGGACAAAAAATAAAAGTCTAGCCAAAAATTGGCTAAGTCTGAACACAATGAACCTCCGAACACTGGAAACGAACATGAATCATGTTCAATAACTGGAGGCTCGATAGAAGTTCAACTATTGTACAAAATAGTTGGTAACACAGCCCAAATGAGTTAATTTCTTAGAATACAACACCCACTAGTAGATAATGCATGAACGAAAGCAAACATCTCATCCCTAGGGATCTGCATCCTGTTCTAAATTTGGTAAAGCCTCTTAACTCATGTGCTCCTAATTAAGCATTGGTACTTAACTAAAGATATAAAAGCAACTTTCTAATTTTGGAAATAACTAAAACTGGAAACTAAGGTTGGCGTATTCATGCACCCTCTACCAGTGTCTACTTTTGCTGCATGCCTTCCAAGACACTCTTTCTGCTGCTCCTTCACTCCCCTATCCTCTCCAATGCACACAAGAATCGAGGCAAGGAATCTGAGTTGCGCTATGTATGATGCACTAACTGTACTGCTGTAGAATCTGTTCATCGTGCTGTGCCATACATAAGACTCTCTCTCACTCCGAGTGCATCCTCTTCTTGATCCAAGCAATCTCGATTCACAATGGTGCGCCAACTCTCTAGCCAAGCAATTGTTGCTCAACATGTTACAGGCTACAGCGAAATGGAGAACAACTTGGAGCAACAAGGTAAACTAACAAGTTGGAGGGTTCAAAGAGCCTGAGTCATAGGGAAGGATAGTGGCCATTACAATGGAGAGTGCTATGTTGACAGAATCTCGTATATTAAATGCGAAAAATTCCATAGATTGGAAGCCCAAGAAATTTGAAATTTAAAGACCTATGAGAGATAATCACAGGACAAGAAGCTAGACCTCCTGATCATGCTCAGTGTTGTCCGCCGAGATGCACACCAGCAGCATAAATCTTTCGAAAGTTGTCTCCTCACTACAAGTGGGAGAAGTGTGGCCTTGGGGGCAAGCAATAAGCTAGGTACTGTCACCTAAATCTCAGCTCCTCTGTTTAGGCTAACTCCTAACGAAGCCAAGGGGGGTAGTCCCTACAAAGAGTTTACTATGGCTCTTATGTTTAAAGTGTTTTTGGGTGTTTGAGTGATGCAGATGGGTGTTGTTTAGGAGTTTTGAAATGATGAGATCACAGTTTTACTTAAATGAAACACAAGATAAAGCAATCCACGTTGCAAATTACAAATCACAATGATTTAAGATGAACAGAATATGAAGACTTGGAAATTTAAATAGCATCCACAATATGAACTTTAAGCAAATGACAAGGACATATGGTCCAGCCTTAAAATATGAGAGTGTGAAGAGACCAGTGCCTTATGGAGTCAAAAAATGTGCTTGGGATGTTGAAATACAAGTCTCAATAGAAATGTTCGTGAGATCGTTTTGCAAATTATCTTGGTAAATTTAAAGTTTTAGTGGTCTTGATTATTAGAGCTAACAAAGCAAGCATAAAGCATCCAACCAGAAAAGTATACCTTCAATGGCTTCCCCTCTGATGGTATGATAAATCGTCCAGTTATCAAGGGGTAGGTGTCTCAAGACTTAACCACCCCGAAGTCTGAACAACGGCACTTTGGCCCCACCAGGTTTAGGAACTTTGCCCACTACCTGAGTATTTCTCGAATGATCAACGCCGGTTCGTTGGTTGTGGGGAAAATTTTTATTAAGTTATCGCTTTTGAGATTAACAGATCCAACACCTTTCTGAGTACTAGTCCAACCTTTTCAGGTTGGCAGAGCATACGAGTGTTGGATAGCAACGAAGATAAATTATTAAATGGGAGTGTGAGTTGGAATGTTTTTAAGATTATTAGAACACACGGTTCAACTGTCCGACAGAGAGCGCTCTTGACTCTGTCTTAAGACCAAAGTTCAAAAGACTTAGTTAATCTATATGCCTAATGCAAGGAAAATGCAAAACTACTATGCTCTCCGACAGAGAATGCTCTTGACTTGGGTTACTGCAAGTTCAAGAGACTTTGTTTCTTTGTTTAAAATAGAATCAGTTTGTAATCCAGAACACGTGTGAAGCTCAAAAATGATTGAAAAAAGAGACAACTTGAACTAGCAATTTAAGATTTATTTGCAAAATTGAAACTAACTAGCAATTAGTATTCTACTTGCAAAATTTGAAACTAACTAGCAATTAGTATTCTACTTTGCAAAAATGAAAGAACTAATCTAAGTACAAAAAATAAGATCTAAGCTAAGAACTTGAAGTAAAACTAAGCTAAGCATGCACAAGACACTCTTCCCCAAATGGGGAAGAAGAACTAAAGTGTGGGAGGCCTTATCCCACTTAGCCTTTTTATTAATGAGTTACAATTGAGGGATTGAATCCCTTGAAATGAAGAGCAACTATAAATGAAACTAAAACCCTTTTGGGGGTTTGTACAAAGGAGAATGACTGTATTCTTGTCTTTTTTGGTTCAAATCCTCCTCTTCTTTGGGTAATCTCCAAGCGGTTTTGGTCCAATATTTCTTCTTGCTTCTCTTTTCAATAACTTTCTCTTCTCAAAACTTGTAACAAACAAAAAGTTCAAGGAACTCATGCACCCATTAGCATTAGAAAAATAAAACAAATTTTGAAACTAGCTAAGTCTAAGCTTGCAAAATGAGATCCAAAGTGCAAAATGGTATGAGATTCAACTTTGAATTATTAAAAATGTGAAAACAGACCAGCAAACAAGCAAATGCCTAAAATGCTAGGAAAGAGATCTGAAAAATGAAGTATTTTTGTTATGCAATTTTTATCTTTTAAATGATAGATCTAAAATGCAAAGAAATAAACTAAATGCAAAGCCTAGAATGAGAAATGCAAGATCTTACCAAATGAAATGCAAACTACTAATAAAAATGTAAATAAAAATGCAACTAGAATGAAACTAGATGCAAGATCTAATTATGAGATGTAAATTGACAAAACAGAAATAACTAGATCCTAAGTAAATGCAAAATGCAAAGTATGCAAACAATGCCTAACTACTACTAACTCTTTAATCAAATCTAAAACAACTAACTAACGCTAACTTTTAACAAGTTTTTGTTTTGCTTTTTTGATGTGTTTAGGGCAGCAATGAAGAGGAACGAAAGGAGGAAGTGTAGCTAGCAAAGAGGAGGGGGAAAAGGAAGCTAGAGGAGGTGGACGAGAGCAAGAGAGTGAGGGCAAAAATGAGAGCAAAGAGCTGCCTAAAAGGTGAAGAGAGGCCCAAAAAAAATGAGAGGGAAGTAAGCTAAAGAATGAGGTGGGATGAAGCTAGGGAAAAGAGGGATCTAGGGCAAGAAAACGAGAGCTAGGAAGGGAAGAAAAGAGAGGGTGGACGAAGCTAGGAATGAGGAAGAAAACGAAAGGTAAGGATGATGATGGCTTAGCAGACGAGGACTAGCAAACCAAGGCAAGGAAACAATGAGAAAAAGGAGAAAGCTTGAGGAGGTAAGCCTTAGATCTAGGTAACCAAGTTTAAAGAGAAAGTTTTGATGGATGGATCTTAGAGCAACTTCTCAAGGTCGAGCTTGAACCACTGATCTAACTTTCGGAAAGCCCTGAAATGCAAAACTTGTTAGAAAAATGCTTGTGAAGAGGAGAAAGATGCATCCGATCTCAAGCTCCACTTCACTTCTATAGATCTGCACAATACATATAACTCACAACAATACTTGATCAAACTTAGTATGTCAAATAAGATGGGACAAGAAGATGCATAAATATTACCGACTACAGTTTGCACTTCTAAATCACATAATATCTAACATCAATGAACAATTTGTACCTTCAAATGTTCATCCTATGGTCTTAAGAAAGACTTCTAAGCAAAAGAATGACCAAATATAATAGCACAATATCACCTTATCATGTATAACCAATCCTCATGAACAAGTAGGGCACTCCATGTAGACCTCCAAAGTCGTTATTTTATTCCAAAATAGCAATTACTATGAGCTGTTACAAAATTGCCAAAGTAATGATACACAAAAATTCCATGTGAAGAGAGCTCAAAGAGCCTCTACTTATACAAAAAACAAAGCCTAGTCTACCCTAATTCGAATTGGATATGAATGGAGCCAATAGCACTAAACACCAACTCGAATTGCCATCAAATCTCAATCGTCATTAAATCAAGCCAAGCCTTGGAGTGCTTAACTCCCTCATAACTCGAATTGTGTTGAGTTAGGGTGGGGAGGTGGCCTCAACCTAGGCAAGGCGCCCCCCATCCCATTCTTGGAAGTATCACCATCAAATGAACCTTTGCCATGTGGCAAACTCGAGCTCCAATAGAGGTTGACGTGAGCTCCTTTGTGAGGGCGTGAATGCCACATATGGGAGACAAGTTTGAGTTACAATCAATACAACATGTGTGTAATGGAAGCCAAGCTTTTGTGATTGCATAACTTAAGGAGGGCGCCTACCATAGGCATAAATGCAACCAACCAATCCATTCAACAATTGACACATCACCAAATCGAGTTTTGCATGGATGAGGGCGAATTAGCTTGGAGTTGATCACATGTGCTGACTGTATACTTGACTGAGTGATGACTGAGATGATTGGGGATCATGAATGATTTTTGCCTTAAGGTTGGAGCCTTCAATCACTGAATTCGGATCCCAGATGACTGACATATTAAAAATTGAAATTTTTCCATTTAAACTATGGAAAAATTTATTAAAATTTAAAAATAATTAAAAACCCAAAACCGGAGGACCCGGTAAAAAAATTTCGAAAATTTTTCTGAGGGTCCTAGTGACTTAGGATATGACCAAAACCTATTCTAATAGTGTCTAGTAGGCTTATATACATTAGTTGGACTCTAACAACCCCCCATGGCTAAAATTTCCAAAATCGGGCATCCCAGCTTTGGAGGAAGCAGGAGAAAACCTCATCGATTATAGCTCGGCTATAGGCAAAGTATAATTGACAAGGGAAGAAACTCCCTAGAATACCTTAGTTGCTTAACCAAGTCATGGGGGACCGAGCCACTCAAAATCCTACTAGCACACTTTATTACAAACCCCGTGGGGCCATGGTCATATCGACTGAAAAACAAAACTGACTAGCCAAAACCGGCTAGGAACAAAATGATGGATCATCTGATACACTGGAACACAAACACTTATGGTGCTTGTCAAAATGGCGGCTCTTCAGATAATCCAACTATGGTACAAAATTGTTGGTAACACTCAGCAGAAGAGTTTTGATGATAGGAATTACGAAGGACTAATGTTGATCATGCTGTCAACAGAAAATGACATCATACCCCAAGTGCAGGAAGTAGAAGATGCATTTGAAGCATGGAAGAAGTTGCAGACACTTTATGAGGATTCTAACAAGAAAAGAATCATGTCTTACAAAAATTGTATGGTTTGACATTGCAGGAAGGTGGATTGGTGTCAGTAGTTGGCAAGAAACTGGAAGAAAAACAATTCACATCAATTCTGCTTAATAGTTTTCCTAGGTCTTTTGAGAATACTGCCGAAACACTTACTATGCTACAGGAGATTAGAACTTTGAGGAAATTGAACAAGGTGGCAAACATTATGATGAAGAGGGAAATGAAGAAAAAGATTTGGTCAGAAAATTCAGAGTCAAGGAACAAAAACCAAACAAGGAAAGATCTTTACCAAGAATTAATAATTATAAGCCAAAAAGAAGAGAGGAAAAGCAATGAAGAACAAAAGCAGGTGCGAAATTCTAATTTGTCCAAAAATAAATCAATTGTTTAAGCTGTGGCATACAAAAAATTATTTATGGTAACATTGATAAAGGAAACGAAAAGTAAGATGATTTTCTGTTTGTATCCTCACACGGTGATGGAAAGAGTCCAGAAACAACCAGAGAGAAACTTTGATCGGAGAAGACAACTCACTCACCCCTAGTCAGTATGTTGGCATGCCGCATCCAATATGAATTGCAGCATTGTTCTCTCTTTGGAAAATGTGCTGTAAGCATATATTTGATGGTTCTATTAGTTATGCCTCTGTTTTCCAAATATTATGGCTCGATGAGGTATGTACCCAAATCAAAACCAAAGGCTACTTGCTTCTCCAAGATGCTTAAAATGTTTCCATGTCTGCATATCTGGGCCATACTGCAGCACTGGCTGCAATAAAGTAATTGATTTTCTATTTGTACATATTGGTTTTTGAATAACATGAACATTTTCTCAAACAAAGGTATATGGCCACACATGTATATACTTTATTAATTGACTAATTAGCTAATTTTCATCATCTTGTACTTTATATTTACAAGTGATGGAGAACTCTAAGCTGTCAAGTTCTCCTCTACTATGTGTACTTCCTCATTATATCTTGATTATCATCAAGCATCTGTGAGTAAGCTTTTCACCTATGCTAAGGTTGGTTGTAATATGATTGTCAACAGCTTGCTAGCCACAGCAAAGTATTGGTTTGCCACTAGCCAAAGTCAAACTTTATCTTTCCATATACACATCTATCTTAGAAGCAACCCATCTTGAAGCCTAGGAATGGAACCAAGGGTGCCAGAAGCAATCCAAAAGCTCCAGATACTGCAACTGCTAATATCTCAACCATGAAAATGTAGTTTTGCCACACCTGTTCCATTTGTGGAATTGTTGCATCCCACACCCAACTTGCAGCTGCAACTTGGTAACATAGACTACTAGTAACTAAAATATCTTTTAATATCTCAAAAATCCTGTTTCGAAATTCCTTCTAAGAAACAGCACATGCATGCTTGTTCTTAATTACTCTCAATGGTAAAAATCCCAGAAAATTGAATTTATCTCAAATGCTATGTCAACTTACATGATTAACTATGACTAATGTTTCCTCTCAGTGTGAACATCATGGGAAAATAAATTACAATATACTAAAATGTATAGAAATCAAGGAAATAGGTAAAGTGATGGAAAAATATGAAAGTCATGCAACCACAGTAGGCAAGGCTCTAAATTGATCTAAATTGTAAACTTTTACAAAGCATCTTTGTGTGTAAAACCAACTTGAGATCACCTGAAGGTACTCCAGTTCAGACAAGCTTCCAGAAATCAAGGTATATAGTGATCGCAAACCTGTAAAGAAAAGAGGAAAGAAATTTTCACATCAATAGATAAACAAAAGCTAGGAATGGAACAAGTTGCAGCTAGCAGGTAGACCATCAAGAAGCAATTAAAAAAGATTATATCTAAGATTCTAAAATTTATAACATCCACAGACAAAAACTATGAGATTGAAGGGTCCCCAAGGCTACAAATGTTAGTCATATATCCGAATACATATTAAAAAGATAAGTGCATTACAACTAATGCCCAAATCAACATTGTCTTACTCTCCAAAATATCACAGCTCAAAAATGAGCTCCAGATGTCACATGTCCCCTGGGTAACACAGTCAAAAACATTATTTGTATGGAAGTAGTCCGACTTGAGCATTAAAAACTCCCAATCTCTTGTAGTCTCTAATTTATTTTTGTGATTTAGTTGTATCAAATACAGGAAATATTTTCTTAGTATACTTTTAAATATTTTTAATTTACTGCAAAATCAGCAAGCATCCTGTGACCCCCCCTATTTGCATGGCTGGTCACTTGGAGCTTTTCTGGGCTGACCTGGGTTAAATCCTAAGTTTTCTGAGCATAAGTATGGACAGAAGCAGCAGACCTTAGCTTATGAACAGATATGGACACATGAATAGCGCTAATCTCCAATGCTGGGCGGTAAAACAACAAAGAATCAGCAATCTGGGCAGTTTTGAGGAGATTCTGGGCATGAATATGAACAAAACAAGCAGCAAATCATGGTGACTCTCAATTCTGGGCACATAGTAGACAAGTACAGCAATGAGAAGAGAATTCTGGGCATGTTTAGGCCTGTTCTGGGCACTTGAATCAGCAGCTCCAGCCATGTATCTGCATTCTGGGCATAATCTAGGCTTTGTTGGGCATGTTTCAGCCCACAAACAGCCCTATTCTCAGTGTAGTCATGAAATATCAGATCTATGCACAAGCAGCGACCTCAAGCCTCATTACTGAGCCCTTAAACAGCAGCATTAATCTGCTGCCCTATGATATCCCATAACAGTCCTATGATATCCCATAACAGTCCTAAATCAGTGATTTTCTCAGCAAGATCATGGTTTTCCTGCTGGTTCAGATGAAGAAATGATTCAATCAGTAGAGTAATGACATATTCCAGATATTAAAGCAGTAAGCTAAGAATATGAGCAGATCAATGGGCCTTTGAAGTTCTTACATCATTTGTATGGACATGGAAAATTCACTTCTTTGTTGATCAAGACCAAAGTATTCAGAAACGAACATCCTAGGAAAGATGTATATATCCAGACAGTATTTCAGAAAATCTAAGTTGAACAGAGACAAAGGACGGGAACTTTGACTCATTGTACTAATTAGAATTTACTAATTTAGGATGTATCCAGATCAGATTACTCTGGCATTTCCATGTGTGTGGGACTCCTTAAAAGACTCCCTTGTTTATTATAGCTTGATATTTACTGAAATGTTAGATCTGGCTTTGCTTTGACTTCTATAGATGGTTTTCTCAAAAGCTAAAGATTCTTGCCTACAGTAATGTGCTTCTAAGCTGCAATTTCAGCAATAAGACTTCAGAGCATCCACTTGTAACTGAAATCGACTGTAGTCATTTTGCTCCACTTCATACTTACAGAAATATCAGGGATAGAAATAAAATGTAAATTTATAGTAAGTAGAACTGCCATATACAGGCCAATGTGAAATACAAATACTTCTGGCTGATAGATTTGAACAATGAAGCATGCTTAAAAGGTGTATTACCAAGAATAGCGAACATATTTGAAGAGAAAACTATGAATGTGTCTCTTGTGACACCAAAAACTGCTGGTATTGAATCTACCTGGAACATACATCAAGTTTTGAACTGTCAGATTCAATTTCTACATGAAGAGCCCTGATAATAGAAGCCATAAACTGATAAAAACGCCACCATGCCATTACTGGCAACTCTATTTAACTGTAAAAACAACCAGTTACACATTGATTACTTACAGCAAAAGCAATATCACTCAGCTCTACAACAGCCACTGTCAGAAGCAAAGGGGTTGCCTGCTTAGAGAAAAGGCCATAAAAATTAGTTGAAATGTTGTTATAAGTTGATTAAAATGCATCTCTTACTCATAATACTCTATCACTTATCAGATTTTGTTAACCAATTGACTAGGACAAAAAGTTTGTTCCCAAAGTCTGGCCAGGACTAATAACTATCAAAATCCACTTTTTTAATAAACTATCTGCTATGGAAGACTCTACCAAGCAGATGGCTAAAAGCACAAAGATACCATACTTTGCGGACACCATCCGATAGTGTGATAAATCGATCTCCGTCATAGTTTGCTGTTCAGATCAAAATAGGACAAGCATTAGCATTCTTTAAGAATCTATAATTACTAATTTAGAAAACAGCATTCGTTTGTTTAGAGCCCTGAAATCAAAGTTATTCCTGCTAACATAAAGGTCATTGTTTTAAGCAAAGAATCCAAGATGACAGATTTCCTGAACATACAGTTCCATAAATCAAACTACAGAGTTCAGAACTTAAAGAAAACAAGTGAAGCTACACATCAAAGAGAGCATTAGCTACTCATGCCCTGACCTTTCTCCTCCACCTTAGCTAACTAATGAAGTACTTGCTACAACATATTTGTAGTAAAAGTAAATATCCATGTAACATCAACCTTTTCCAAGTAGAATGGAAGTAAATCATGGAAATAGCATGTAAGGTAATTGTTACCAACTAAGTTGCACTTAGATGGTTTCAAGTGAGCCTGTGGAGACAGAACAAGTTTACTTGTTCAAAGTTCAAAAGATCAGAAGTCCTAGCAGGCCACCTTGGCCCTTTTTTTAAATAAAATCACATGTCCATGCCCTGCAGGGAATTGTAAAAAATGTCATAGCATGATGGTTTTGTAATGGAATCGGATTTCCTAGGACTTAGATATCAATCCGACTAGCCTAAAGTGTTTTTTCCCTTGTCAATTATATGTTGTTGAATAAACAACTTATAATTTTTGAGTTTTTCGCTCATACCTCCAAAGTTGGGGTAGTCGGTTTAATTTCTTGGTCTTAGGAGGTTATTAGAGTTCAAGTGTCATTGTATATTACCATGCTAGACATTAAAATTGTGTCATATGGACATGTGATAGGTTCCCTTAAAAATAAATTATGTTCTGAGAAAAATAAATTTTCCCATAAAATTAGACTATTTTTTAATAGTTTAAATGGAAAAATAAAAAATGTAATAAAAGTGTGGTTAGGAGGTGAAATTCACCATGGGGGTGTTTGTTTTCTAACCCAGAGCACCCATATTACCCTTAAACCCACTTTCATAAGTGTTTGAGTGATTATTTATCACTTAAATCTATTTTCTCTCAAAAAATAAAAAAAAATGAATAAAAAATTAAAAAAAATAATAAAATATGAGATAAAATTAAGTTCCTAAATCAAAGGAATCTTGTCCCAATCAGGATCTAGTTAACTGAGGATCAAATTGGTGGTTGATTGGGGTTGATTAGATGTCAAATCAATCAAGATCAAATCACATCCAAGAGAGATCTAAACTCAATCAAATCCTTTTGAATACTCCACAACTCAACCTCTGACTCTAGTTGAGGATTGCGCTCCGCTCTCTCTCATTTGCTATTTAATCAAGGTCCCTCTCTCATTGCAAAGGAGTTGGAGTTGCATGAGTAGAGGGCTTGTCATCGTAATATTTTCTATCTTGCATTGTTGGAATAAAGTTCAAGCTTTGGAGACCCATTGGTGTAGTGTCTTTTTGTTGGATGATCATGGCTATGCATGTTTGAGGTAACCTGTATTTGATTAATTTTCTCTTGCAATCTTGTATGGTGGATCTAGCTTTGGTAGGATTGTTCTCAATTGATAGGAAGAAATCATTTAATAAGTTTCTTTTTTTGTTTCTTTTGCTCATACATGTTAAAGATTTAGATCTATCATTTTAATAAGATTATTAGTATGCTTCTCTAGTTTTTCCATGCATGTGTAACTAGATCTCACAAACCTTGTTGCAACTTGCAAGTGTCTTTCAAATAGCTGCAGGTAACCGTGGATTGGAGCTTGAACAAGTTTGTTCACCCTCTCTCCAAACTTTCATGTGGCTTAGTCCAATAGCACTCCACCGGAAGCCTCTACAGTGGTTCTCATCTGGCATTGGGCCTATCTCACCTTCTCCTTCTCCTTCAAAAAAGCAATTTCTTATTCTTGGTTACTTGCTAGACTTGTAGATTTATTTTGCAAAGTTTAGTTACTAAGTAGATCTGATTTATGAGTTTAGTTTATGCTTAGATCTAAAATCTTTTTCAAAGTTTTAACATAAAACTAGATCTAGCATCTTTAAGCTTTCTTATGCAAGTATTTTATCAAAAAACATTAAGGCTTGTTAAATTAGCTTATTTGTTGAATTTAAAAGTTTTATTTGGCAATTTAAAGTGCTTCATTGGCTGCCCTAAAGGGCAAGTCAAGATCCTCAAAAGGACTTGTCCTTTTGAGTTCTTTTAGTCATTTTTTGTAAGCCATTTAACTTAGAATTTTTTCCATAAATTTTTTAATCCGCCCAAACCACTTTTAAAGTGATTTTGGGCATTTTTTAGTACTAATTTGCTCGCTGTCATGTTTTATTTTTTAGCAGGTTTTGGGACATTTGGGTGAAAAAATCAAGTTTTGGGCCAATCCGGAGCTTCCCGGGGCATCCTAGCTTCATCCAGCCACTTGCCTTGTCATTTTTGTAAGCCTTTGGATCTAGATCTGTAAAGATCCAAGGCACTTCTTTTGAAGATTATTGTAAACCATAAATAAAAAGAAGAGCAAGTGGGATACCCAACACCCACACCCCATTCTCCCTGGGGGTATTCGCATTTTTTTGTGGTGTGAATTTTTCTAATAAATCTTGTTTTCTTCTTTAACACAAACACACAAGCACATTAGGCAATGCACTTTAAGCTTAAAAGATCATAAATATTATCTTTAGCCCTTTCATTTTCGCTTTATTTCGCAAGTTAAAAGTAATGAACCCGGCATTGCTCTCCCAAAGTATGCTCTCACCGTCACATAAAGGGCTTTGCTTGAGTACGTGATCAGATGATTAGAAAAGAGATTCCTTGCCCTTAGTAATTAGCCTCACATTTCCTTTTAAGTTTATTAGCTTAACATTCTTTTACAACCTTTATTTCAGTTATTTACTTTTGTCAATTGGAATAAATATTTTGTTGTTAATTCAAAGTATGCTCTTTCCCTCTGTGGGCATCGCCTGGTCATTGGGAAATGAGAAATGAATTGCAACACCTTCATGATTTTCCACATTTAACTAAGAAACGCACATTAATAAAATTAACTACCCTCAACATAGCGGAAATCCGGCGCTTGATATTGAACTTGTGTGGAGAAATTCTTCAAAAGAAGCGGGAACCACTGGAAAGTGACCTCGGGGGCCCGTTAGACTACACCCTTGTTGGTGTAATGTTGAACATCCCCTCGAGACTCCATCCATCCCACAAGTCTTCGTGAGGAGCCACTCTTGTTCAAATTCCGGACATACTCCTTGTACCTCACGGTATATATGGAGTTCCCCCTCCCCTCTAAATCAACTCATCATATTAATAAAACTGCCAAGAAGCACTCGCAAAACATCTACAACAACAACATTTCTTATTTTTCGACTCCATTTTGGCACTGGTCATGTTCTCAGTATTCAATCATGTGTTTAAATCTTATGCGGATTAGTGATTATCATCTTATGCTATTGATCTAATTCTATATTTGCAAGTATTTCTTGATTCCGGTGATTATTTCTAAAACTCCTAAAAAACCTACCCCTTCATAACTAATCAGCTTAAAAGCCTAAGTAACTCATAGGGACTACCCCCCTTGGCTTCATTAGGAGTTCTGCCTAAACGGAGGAGTTGAGTGTTGAGTGATAGTATCTCAACTCGAGACTTGCACCCAAGGAACGCACCTAAGCAACTTGAAGATTTCTGTTGCGATAACCCCCAGGTGCGTGTTCCGGAGGCAACAGTGATCAAGGCCTTTTTTGGAGAAAATATCAATATATAAAATATATGTGTATTAACTTCATATAGCTTTGTTACTATTTTTATCTGGTATAGTAGACATCAATATATTTACTAACTTTCTAAGATTTTAGTTAATTGAACTTATGTGGGGAGGCACCAAGTCCAAGCATTGAGTGGACTGAAATTGAATTGAATTGAATTAGCTCACATGTGAAAAGAATCAGGGTTTATATTGTCCAACTTTGGTTATTGTTTCTTTACCCATTAAAAAGCTTTTATATATTCTCTGACGGATTAAAATCTGGAGGGGAGCAATGTATGCACATCTCCATAGACTAAGAAGTCAAATTGCTGCACAGAGGGGGTCCCTTATTCCACAAACAAGAGGGTCTCATATGTCATTTTGGTGTCTGGCTAAGCTGTAACCTTAAATTAGATTATTATTATAAAGTGTTGGTACATATTTTCCCTTTTTCTTGCGCTCACTTCCAAGTAGGAAGCACAGATTCCATTTATCACGTGATCATTTAGATAAAAACAAAATAAGAGAACCATACTGTTATAAATTTTAAAAAAATCCAGATAATAAAGTACTAATATTGTGAAGTGCGGGAGTATCATTCAGCCATAGTGTCTACCACAATATGCAACCGAAAAAACAAAACAATACTTCAAGACTTAAACCGTTGCAATCCAAAACTCAAATTTCTGACATGAGGACATATTCAGCCATAATGTCTTCCAAGATATGCAATTGCAAAAACAGGAAAAGATTCTTGAAATTCGAAACAAATTCCCTTCTTGAATTATAAATTTATATTTGCATTTTCTCAGGATGTATAACAGCTACCATTCAGTGTAGGTGTGCTTTAGTTTCTGGGAGAGAACATTACATGTCACTGGAATAAAATTCCTGCATGTCTTTACAATAAAGTTATTTGATAAATCCTCTTCTTCCTCGTCTTCTGCAGTAAACAGCTGAAATGATAAAATCCAAGCAACTCCATATTATTATAGGAAAAACAATACAGTTAAAAAATTGCATCTTTTTCACTACTGGTTAGTTTCCTCCTTTAAGAGAATATTTCTTCGCAGCAAAACTAACTTGTAGAGGAATTAGAATGAAGAAGAGATAAAAATTAGAAAAATAGCTAAAGTACGTCAGAAGCATGTTCCACAGACCCCTGTGTATCTATAAACATGTACACAGTAGATAATTGGAAAATAAATACACGAAAGAACATTAACCATGAATTATGAATCATTTATACTGACATGTATATTCCAAAGATGACTATAGGTCGGAATGTGTAATAAATCCATAAATTATAGTATGCATATGTGCAACAAGCTTGGTTTCAGAAAATTTAAAAAAAAAAAACAATTAAGCAAAGTAGATGCTAGAAAGGCAAACCTATTTTCTGGTGGATCACCCCTGGATAAAGCTGAGATAATTATCAATCCCAGACTATTTCCAGTGCAAAAAAAATCCCTATATAACTAGGCTAGTGGTATCTAGGTTCTTCAAAAAGTTGCAATACACTATTAAAAATAAATACATGAATATCGTTAATAGCTAAAAATAACAAAATAAAAATGGGGTGAATAAAATCATAGATTATATCTAAATTACAGAGGAGATTTTACAGGTGAGCTACAAATCTGATTAGTTGATGTTTCTAACTTTGGAGTCTTGGACATTGATATAGAGAAAATCAGCAAAGCCAATCCCTGCTTGTTAACACCAGGAATCACACCTTGTGGAATTCTGGTGTTAACTCCGAGATCACTTGTTCATCTTCATTGGAGTGGTGCCAGCATATCACTACATGGAATTTCCCATGATTCTTCAGTTCGATATAGTTTGTTTTGACTGAGTTCAAGCCAGCTTTTCATCAGCCTTATCTATGTGGACCATTTAGACAACATGCATTGTGATTCAGACACAATGCTATTGCTAGACAGGGACATGCAATTTATGCCTGCAAAGGACATTTCTGTTTTTAGACAAGTTCCAAGCGGAGCATCCTGTGGACATCTTGGTTGCATGCAGAACCTCATGCATGATCAGTGTATTTTTGGAAGCTGCTATTTTAGCAATGTTTAATATTAAACATTTCTATATATAGACGTCAGGTGACTTCATGGTTTCTTGAGTTGTGGATGTAACTTGCTACTTTTAGCAGTTGCTATTTCTAGCAGGTGTTATTTTAGCAGATTTTATTTATGGGTGTGACTATCTTGGACAGCAATATTATGTGCATGAACGTTTGAAAAAAAGTTATTGTGCATGAAGATTTTGGATTTAGATGGCTACCATGTTTAGTGTTCCATATCACAGTCATGCAGTTGGATGAAAAATGGATCTGCATGGGTGTTCTTTACTTGGATTAGGGCTTTGTCTTAGGCATAAAGAGGGCACCCACATGAGGATATCCCTATTTTCGCTATTTGAGAGGTCTGCTTTGCAAGAAGAAGAGGAGTGCCCCCCTTGATCTTATCTTAGTGTTTTTCCGTGCTTAGATTCTTTCTATTTCAGGCTAAGCAGGGAGCCTCACATCTCTTCCGTAGCCATTGCTTTTTCAATTCTATTTTCAGCAAGATGGGCACTTAGCATGAGCATGACTTTGGCATTTATTTTTAGCACTTATCCGCTTTCAAATTTAGCCAAAGGAGGGCGCTCCATTGAGAAATTATTTCTAGCAGCTTGAGGGTCTAATTTTGGCCAAAGAAGGCACCCAACTTGAAGATTTCATAATCTTATCCTTATCCACTTTATTTTTAGGATGGAGAGGGAACCTTGCATGAAGATATATGTGGATGGAGATGGTGCTGTTTGGATCAAATGATGATAGAGAATCTTTATTTGCAGCCATGTGATTCAAAGCTCCAGAATCAATGAGAATAGTTGGAGGAGTCGAAACAGTTGCCATGAGTGCATGACCTCTCTCGGGATGATCATTTTTATCCTTCTTCCTTGCACCGTCAGGAAGGGTTATGTTGTTTTTCACTAAAAGAATGGGTCATCTGATCTATGGTTTTCTTCATGCATGGGCTTTCAGGATGATAGCCCTTGCTGCAATAAGAACATTTAGATTTCTCTTTGCCCTCTTTCCCTTTTTGCTTGTTTCTTGAACCGGATGTCTCATCCGCTTGCTTGTTTCTCTCTCTTTGCTTGGATGGATCAAACTTTGGCTTCTCTTTCTTTTGCTTCCCTTTGCCATTCGTAGCTTTGGATCCTCCAGCAAATAATGCTTGGTCTTTGGAGCATATGGTCCCCATTTGAATGAGTTTATCATGCTCCTTCGTCACATTTTCAATGAAGGCACTTAAGGTAGGCATTTTCCAATTTGGGGTTGTGAGCTTCCCGGAATTGAATGTAGAGACAAATACCGAATAATCTTTTCCAAGTTTTGTGAGAATAGAAAGAATCAACTGTTTATCTTTCTTTACAACTCCACTTTGCTTCAATTGCAATACCAAGTGCTTGAATTCGATGAAGAAATCATTTATGGTTTCGAAATTCTCAGGATTCAAAGCAATCAATTCATTTTCCAATTAAAAAGACCGCATCTCATCTTGCTTGCCAAAGAGCTTTTCAAGTTGCTCCCATACTGCTTTTGGAGTAGACAATCCACTGAGGTGGAAATGAAGATCCTTGGAAATATTGAGGCAAAGAAGACCATATGCTTCATCCAATTTGTTGAAGTGTTTGGATTTCTCAATGAGTGTATTTGGTTCAACTTCGAGGCCCATGGTGACTCTGTAGTACCCTTTTGAGCGCAACACAATCTCAATGTCATCTTTCCATTCAAAATAATTGAAAGGAGTGAGAAGCTTTGAAGAAGAAGAATCCATCTCAATAATAGCGAATGCTAATGGAGGAGTGATAAAACCTGCAAATCACAAGAAAACAAGAACAATAAGGTCGAACAATCCACCCGTTTTAGAGTTGCATCACACCCCGCATAGGAGATGAAGCAAGCTTGAAGATCCAATGATTCATATCCAGGAATTTTGTGGAAAACTCACGGCTTCTGGAGTGGATTGGAGAGAAATTTCAGTCTTGCATGATCATGAGCGAATGCACATGAGATTTTGCATGTCGCTGCTGAAATATTTGTGAGCAATTCACTTAATCTTCATGTAGAACACCTGCAGAAAAAAAGTCTTGTCCCTGCCATGGCTCTGATACCATGTGAAATTAAGCACAACAGATCTAATTGAATAAGTAAATCAATTACAAAGATGAAACTCGGAAAATAAGTGTAAAATGTGCAAAAAGGCTTGCAGCAGTGCTCTATTGAACTCAGAAGTAGAATACAATACAAGATGCAGTCACAATGACTGAATGAATCCGAATTAACCAAGGAGGTCATTCGAAATACTGCATGGAATAGCTTGGCTCCAACTAGGAGTCGTCATCATCAGATCAATGGAGTCATCAATGCACAAGTAACGGTCAACCAGGTGTCAAACTGAGTCTAACTAAGTGTGGTAGGTGTAACTGGCACATGTAGGCACTAACTGAATGAAGGAGGCTCAGTGGAGGGCGCATGAGGAGCTAATTGGAGTCAGAATAGGCAATCTAGTCTCACTGGGGGTCCAACGGAGTGATACAATCAATTAGGAGTCAATCTAGCCTTAAATCAAGGAAAGACATCCAACTAACTGAAGTGAATTGAGTGGTAGGTGAAGAAGTGCGCCCTTCTCAAGTGATAGGTGAGAAGTGGGCGGCTTACTGACTAGGAGGGCTAAAACTGCAAGGAAAGAAGCTCCCGAGTGCTAGCAAACTGGGGACAAGGTGCTGGAGGCATCAAACTAGTGACTGCGATGCATGCAAATAAGTGGGATGCATGCATGCAAAGTACAAAACTGAATGATGAGATATCATAACATTCTACACCATATCCCATATATAAAAATATCGGATCTCTATGTGCTTTGACTTATCATGGAATACTGGATTCTCTGTCATCTTGATACAACTCTGGTTGTCACACAGGATCACAGTGGGGTCCATCTCTAAGTCAAATAGTACCGATAGCAACTTCCGAAGCCATATGGCTTCACAACTAGCAGAGCAAGCTGCTATATATTCCGCTTCAGCTGTGCTGAGAGCCACACTGGACTGCTTCCTGCTAAACCACGAAATCATAGCAAATCCCAAACAATAACATCCACCCGATGTGCTCTTTTTGTCTGAGACACTTCCAGCCCAATCTGCATCTGTATAACCATACAATCTGAAATCATTATCTCCAAGATAATATAGACCAAAGTCTATCGTACCTTTTAGGTACTGTTATCACACAACTTGTAGTTGCCCCTAGAGGTATCCCATCCGGGACGGTAGAGGAGACAGGCAACTAAAGAGGTGACCCAAGAGATGCCACGGTTCCCAATGCAAGGTGGGAGTCACGTCAACCGAGGCACTCTTCGCTTTAGGTCAAGGTGAAATAAGACCTAGGGGGAGACCCTATAACCAATCACAGTTGATTGGACCCAAACAAAGGTTTCTAAGGATATGTAAATGAAGAGTTACGGAAACCAATGCAAGGTTAAGTGGACCTAGATGTTAAAGTATGGTTGAAGGTGGTTTGGGAGATTGTTAGTGTTTCAACCGATGTACGACTTAGGCCACATAATTAGGTAAAATGGTAAGGTGCATCACCATATGCTACACAAGTGGATTCTACTTTCTTGGGATATGTGAAATGGCTTGAAGTGGACCCACAAGGTGAAGCTAAGGGATGCAATTGGTACTAGAGGTTATGTAATGAGTAGATCTATGGATCTAAGTTGATTTTAGGAGTACCCATGTACCGGATCTAGGGTTTGACACAATTCCTAAGGAGTGCGACTTGCTTTGAGGAGGACTAGTGCCTTGTTGGATGGGCAAATGGGGTCAAAAGGTATGTCAAAGTGTAGATCGGGACATCTAGGAGCCAAGTCAAGTGGGCTAATTGGGATAAAATGGTTGGATCTTGCTAGATCTAGGTTTTCATTAAATGACCCTAAGTGGACCACAATCCCTTGAAACAAGGAATGCTACCCCCAAGGCAGATCGTCACAAAATGATACTCTAGACCTAGGTTTCAAGGTATGGCCATTCCAAATCCACAAAAATCTCAAACACCCACTTCCTCAAAGTGGACAAACTCACTCACCCAAGGGAGTGCGACTTTGCTCAAGGAGGGCTAAAAGGTGGGTTTAGTGGACCAAATCAAGTCCAATGGCCACCAAACTATAGATCCAAGTAGCTTATGCACCGATCTATGTGGATCTAGAAAATCATGTCAATCCAAGGGTTAGATCTTGCTAGATCTGAGTTTTAAGATGCCAAGAAACTCAAAAGGGGGTTTAAATCCCTTAAAACGTAGAATGATGCCCACAAGGTAGAAATCACCAAAGTAACAATTTGGGAGTAGGTTATCAAGTGTGTAAATTGCAAATCAAGTGGGATCTCACCTACCCAAGTGCTAGATCTAACCAAACAAGCCTCTCTTAAGGAAGTGCGATTTGGTTCAAGAGGGCTTTTTTGCCTTGAAAAGTGTGTCAATTTTAACCCAATCACCACCAAACTATAGATCCCACTAGGGGTGGATGCTATAGAGGTGGGTTCTTAATATCTCTTCAAAAGCAAGGCTAGATCTAAGTAGATCTAAGAAAAAACAAAAATAAGGGTTTTAATCAATTAGGGTTTTTATGATCTAGAAATTATGGATGATTCAAGGAAGAAGAAGATCATACCTTTGGAGCATACCTAGATGAAGAGATGAATGCTAGTTGAGACGAGGATTACTTTTGCCAAAGATCAAATGGAGAATTTGTTGAAGCCCTCTTGCCAAATCGATTTTTCCAAGCCACATATGAGTCCCTCTAACCTGTCAAAACCAAGGAGCAAAGCATCAATCAGTTTAACATGTTGAAGATAGATACAAGCAAGAGAGAGATAAGCATAGAATAGTTGGCACAAAGGCAAAACAACTCCCTGTTTAACCAAAACGTCTTCCTCCAAGCTTGAAGGGCAAGCCTCCCCACCAATTCGCACTTGTCAAAAACGTCCTCTTAACCTGTAAAAAGATATGGCAAATATGCAAGATAGCTACAATAGATCCTCCAGTGCAATGGACAAAAGCATTTACAATCGAAACAACCAACATCCACTCCAATCCAAGCATGTACTCCAAAAGATAGAAATTTTATTCCAAGAGCCAAGAGCCAAAAATCTCTAGATGATTTTACAATGAGAGGTTCCCTCCTTAAATAGGATGGGGAGAGAGTACAATCCTAACCACTTTTTACATGAGTGGCTAAGATTAAAAGATCAAAAGATCTAATCAACGGTTAATAATAAATCATAACAATACATCACATGGATCACCCAATATAATGATGACATCCCCACTAAATGGTACAAAAGGAGGATGACATCATCCACTAGAGGGGTAAAGGTACAAAGATCCACCTCATAATGACTAGGACATGATAAAATAAGCACATGGTGGGGCTAGGAGGCATCAATCCTTCCTAGCTCATCCCCAAGGCACAATAAAATAATAAAATATGTCCAAGATAATATAAATGATCAAATCTGTCCTCAAAATTTGTGACAGACAAACAGTAAAAGACCTCCTGTGATCAATGTGGGCATACCCACATGGTGAAAACTGGCTGGAAGATAGTGAGATCACCCTGGAAGACCTCTGTGAAAACCAAATGCCAAAACCTTGCCTCAATTGCCCAAATCGAATTCCTCAGTGACCACTTTATCCCATTTTTTAACTGCCTCGGTAACTGTGAAAGTGCCAAAACTGCCTCCCAGGGCATCTGCGCTGTCCATCTGAGCCCACCAGGCTCTCCAGAAGGGGGGGTAAATGGTAAAAACAAGTGGCTAGACCACCCCCTCCTCATATAGCGCCCTAGGTGAACTGGCCTCTCATGGCCCCTGCTGCTCAGGCTGGGAAATCAGCCCCAAATCTGGTCAACAAGTGTAAAACTGCATCAATCACTGTCAGAAGTGCCCGGAACTGAAAAATAAGTGCCTCACTGGATCCCAAAGACCCAAATCCACTAGGAATGTGTACTCATACACCATGGGTTGTCCTATTGGGCCAGCTGTAGGGTCCACCATACATGGACAATGCATAATCTGTTGATCTGAAGTAGTAAACAAAACTGCTGAACTGCATCAATCATCATCTGCATCATATGTCCATCATATGATCTCATCATCAAGTATGTGGGACCATGAATCATCATCAATAAGCATATATATATGGCCCACATCATCACGGATCCCAAGAATATACAACCAAGGATAAATCACATCAGTAGACTAAGACATGCTTCTCTAATCATTCTCACAGCCAAGCTCAAAGTATAACATCCATTCAGTGGCATTAATCAAGTTAACATATTCCTTTGTTATATAAAATTACTTGCACAATAGTTCAAATGACAAACTCAGCCATTCGACATGGTCAAACTGCTAGTGAAGGATGAAGGCTAGGAAGAAGGTTGGGCCAAGGGTTTGACTTGTCTAACTTAACTCAAAAATACTTTGGACTGGGAGAAAGGGGAAAGCTACAAACTCTGTGGTGGACAAAATAACACGGGGAATGGCTGTGTCTCACAAATGGATAAGTTGTTTAGAGAGTGCTTATTCAACTTAGGCATCATGTCTACATCAAGTTGATCCAGGTTCATTAGGATCATTCAATTTCATTTCATGGCCTTTTTGGCCTACATAACCCTTCGGATCTCAGGTGCGCCGATAAGCACAACTAGTTGCAGCTTGCATCCAAGGCATGTTTTTCAAATACATATAAGGTCAGCAATTGTTTAGATATAGCTTTTAAGAACCATTGCTTTTTGGACCTTTCTTATACTCTTCGAGGAGTATTTTTTTTTAGCTGTTCATTGCTCTTGCCCTTTTTTTGTTTCCATGGGCGAATTTATAAGTTTCCATAGGTAGAACATGAGCTTTCAGTTTTAGCCAACAACATCTCAAGTGACTAGAAGGAGTTCGAGCCAATGGCAAACATCGGGACAACCGACCAGAATGATTTAGGCCTACAATCCAACTCACCAAAGGCAAGTTTTGTCACCAACTCAGAGCCGAGACACTGAATATACAGGGATGCGGTCCAAACACAGAGGTAGAAAAATGGGGAAGTCCTCAGTATCAGAAAGTCAAATGAGATAGGTCAAAGTATAAAGTCAAATAGGAAAGTCATGTATGGATGGAGTCAAGTGAATATGGAGCCTACACTAGCAGACAACTGGTGTCAGGAAAGACCATATCTATGTAAGGTGAAAAACCAGTGGGTTTTGTTAAATGACCTAAATGTGCAAACAATTGTCCATTTTATGATTTATAGTTCATTTTAAACAGTTTGCCACATCAGGAATAATATACCAAGCAAATGCTGTGAATATGACTAAATTAACAAGATAATAATCCACAGTCAGTGATAACATATCCATAGATCATACAACATCATCATAGTAATAATCATCATGTACCATCTAAAACACTGCTGCAATACATCTCTAAGCATTGAACTGAAACTGTATGGGATAAAGGGTCACATCGATCATCAAATCTGAACTCTCAAGGCTCAGCCTTGACACAAGGTCTAACATAAGTCTAAATAATATACTGCTCTGATCATGAGTGATCCAAAATATACAATCATCATAGCCATGCTCTAAATAATGGAAGCTCTGGAATGTGCAGATATCTGCTAAGCAAGAATAGTAGCCCTGCTACTATGGTGTGATAACATCTGGCTCCAGTTGGGACAAGTGCTCCAAGGGAGAGAGCGCTTGAGAACCTCAGAATCTCTGGTCTCGATCTGCTCCGCATCAATCTTCAATCCAGCACTGCATCATCCTTGCTTTCAGCTTTTATTTTGCACCTGTTCCTGCTCTCACAAACACTAGAATACCTCACGGAGCATGTATGGGAAAAATATATAAAATAAAACTGAAAATGACTTCTATTCTAAAGCAGAAACTGAAATGCGTAAAAGAAAAATATAAACTAACATGGCATATATTATTTATTCATCATTCATTATTTTTATTACTGTGCAGGAGGAAAAGAGAACTTCTTTTAAACAGGCAATCTCAACTTGCACAGGCAGCCAGACATATAACACAGGAAATTAACATTCTTAATTGCATGCAGGAGAAGAGACAAGCTTAGGAAGGAGCAAGGCTCAACTCAATAAAGAAGAAAAACAAGCAGACACTCCAAGCAAAAAAAAGAAACAAGGACAATACTCAGCACACAGAAAAAGAAAAATCACACAAATCCTACTGCTCAAGTGAGCTTATTCAAGACCTACCTACCCTACTCTAACCAGATAGCACAAATGTTAGGTAAAATCATAAATCCAGTGTAACCATTCGTCAAACAGGTTAATGATTCTTATTTGATTTTTGATAATAGAACAAGTCAAGATCGGGCTAAAGATTAACAAATTTGAGAGCACAATCTTCCTGACTTGTTCAAACATTGAAGAATGGTTTAAATGATGCAATATGAAATTATGCCAAGGAGAAGACTGTCTGATGCAACCATCCTCCATCAAAGAACTGATAGGATCATAAAATTTATGCAAGTTAAACTCAGGGATGGATGGAGGGAAGACATAAGACATGTGATTCGATTCTTTTTCACACAAATTAACTTCTTCATTTACTTCTCTCACATATTTAATTTGATTCTCCTTGGGACTGATGATCAAATAGAAACTTCAAGTTGGTATCCATGGGAGTGGCCATGGCTTTACATTCCAACATATCAAATATTTTTAAGATATCCACAGCATACTTTCCCTGGTTCAGAAAGATTCCTTCTGGGCCTTGCCATACTTCCAGGCCTTGGAAGTAATGCATCAATCCGAGATCTTTCATCTCAAATTCTATAGCTAGCTTCTTCTTGCTTTCCATGATCTGTTTCTCATTTCCTGTCAAAAATAGATCATCCACATACAGTAATAGTATGACAGGTTCATCATCCATAACCTTAAGGTAAAGGTTAGGATCAGCTTTACTTTTGGTAAAGCCCAAGCTTGTCAAGAAGCTATCAATTCTTCTGTACCAAGCTCTAGGAGCTTGTTTCAACCCGTACAGAGCTTTCTTCAACTTACATACGTGAGTTCTTCTATCTTCAACCTCAAATCCTTGTGGTTGTTTTATGTACACTTCTTCCTCAATCACACCATTCAGGAAGGTTGTCTTCACATCCATCTGGTGTAATCTCCACTTCATCATGGATGCAAGTGCCATGATGGTTCTGATGGAAGTGTACCTTGCAACTGGTGCAAATGTTTCTTCATAGTCAATTCCCTCTTTCTAAGAGAATCCTTTGACCACAAACCTTGCCTTATACTTTTCAATGCTACCATCCACAGCATGCTTTATCTTGTATATCCACTTGGAAGATACCACACTTTTGTCTTTTGGTTTGGGAACTACATCCCAAACATCATTCTTCATTATTGACAGGTATTCCTCCGTCATTGCTTCTACCCATTCTTTCTTATGAACTGCTTCTTCATAACTGGTAGGTTCTTGATCTACAAGATCACACCTCAAAGCCACATAGCTGGAAAATGGCTTTGGTTTCTTGCTTGCTCTAGTGGAGCCTTCTGGAGCTCCATATCTTTCTACTTCTTGTATAATTTCTCTTCCCCATGTTGGCTTTCTCTTCCGTGATATGTTCATAGGTGGGGGTTCTTGAGATTCTATCATATCGTGGTCTTCTGGTGTTTCTTCTTCAGGGAAGGAAACTGCTTCTGTATTTCTAGGAGGTATATCTTCTTCATATACTTCTTCACACTAGCTCTTTCTATATCTTTTGAGAGCAGCTTCTTCATCAAATGTTACATCTCTACTAATTTCCATGTGATGGAATCCTGGGATGTATATTCTGAATGCTTTGGATGCTTCACAATACCCAACAAATATTCCCTTCTTTCCGGAAGGATCCAGCTTAGTTCTTGTCTCTTTTGGTATGTGAACATATACAGGGCACCCAAATATTTTGAGGTGGCTTAACTTAGGCTTCTTCCCTGTGAACATTTCCTCTGGAGTCTTGAATCCAAGGGCACTATGAGACAATCTATTTTGGACATAGACTGCGGTCCTTGTTGCTTCATCCCATAGATGCATAGGAAGATCTTGATCATGTATCATTGTCTTTACTGCTTCCATGATGGTTCTATTCTTTCTTTCCGCAACACCATTTTGTTGAGGATTGTAGGGAGTGGTTAGTTCCCTCTTGATTCCGGCTTCTTTACAAAAGACTTCAAAATCCTTTGAAGTATATTCTCCATCATTATCTGTCCTGAGTGTCTTGATTTTCTTTTCTGAATAATTTTCTATCAAGGCTTTGAATTCCTTGAATTTTCCAAAGACTTCATCTTTTCTTTTCAGCAAATATACCCCAAGTCTTTCTTGAATAGTCATCAATAAATGTAAGGTAGTATTCATATCCACTCAAGGATGTGGAGGGCATTGGACCACATACATCTGAATGAATCAGTTTTGTTATCACCAATCTTGTAGTTGCCCCTACAGATGGATCCAAGGTGGATGGTAGAGGGGACAGGCAACTAAAGTGGTGAACCAAGAGAGCCTTAGTTCCCAAATGGATGGTTCTCACGCCAACCAAGGCACTCTTCGCTTTAGCTATCAAAGCCAATATATCAAGGGGGAGACCCAGATCTACTCCCGATAGGAGAGATCAACCAAATCACCAGATCAAATCAATCTAATGAATTACGTAGGGCGACAGGTATGGAACCCTAGAATTGAGAAATTAGGACCACTGTGGAGGCTTAAGAAAGGTGTGATGTGATAAGGAAAGATGACACACGGTGATTCTAGGATTAAATATGATTCCAAGATTCAAAGCTAGTTTCAAATGGTCAAAATCAGTTGCCTTGGGAAACGTGACCCTTAAAATAGGGAAAGTGTCCCAAATCAGAGATCTAACAGTTAGGGCTTTCTAGCTATGCTTGATAGATGGATATGACAGTATCTAAGTGTTCAAGCAACCAGACAGAGATCAACCACCCAGGAAATCTCACAACCCAGGAAAGTCGTGAGCCTTAGGAGAAGGATCAGTGCCTTGGGAAATGGGCCAAATGGAGTCGGATGTCCACCAAATTGTAGATCAGGGATGTCAAGGTGTAAAGCAAGGTGGGTTTTGAAAATCAAGGTCATCCAATGGCTAGACCTCAATAGATATGAGATTCAAAATGCATCACCAAGTTACCCAAGTGGGGCACAACCCCCAAAATGAGGAATGGAGCCCACAAGGTGAAAATCAACAAAGTGAAGCACTAGGGGTAGGTTATCAAGTGAGAGGAGTATGAATCAAGTGGGATCTCACCTACCCAGGTCCTAGAACTAGCAGAACTCACCCAACCAAGGAGTGCGACCTCACTTGGAGAGGCTAAGGTGCCTTGGGAAAGGGGTCAAATGGAAGCCAATCCACACGAAACTATAGATCCAAATTGTCGTGGATGCTATAGAGGTGGGTTTTCAATATCTTACCCAAAAGGCCACTAGATCCAAGTAGATCTGAGAAAATGTAAAATGAGGGTTTTAATTACTTAGAC
Source organism: Larix kaempferi (assembly GCA_027924585.1). Classification (NCBI taxonomy): domain Eukaryota; kingdom Viridiplantae; phylum Streptophyta; class Pinopsida; order Pinales; family Pinaceae; genus Larix; species Larix kaempferi. The sequence goes on from BSBM01000034.1 coordinate 5,780,215, forward strand.
AAATGGATAGATCATGGAATGAGAAATTTACCTTGAGATCATACCTGTGTGATGGATGAGGTTGGCTTGTTGTAAGAGCAATGTTCCCACAAAGATCAAATGGGAGATCTTTGAGTTTTCTTGCTTTGAAGTGATGCCCTAGTCCACACGTGCGCCCTCCTCTACCTGTCAAACCAAGGAAATCGATTCAATCAAAATGATCAAGCATGGAGGAAATACAAGCATAAGCAAATGATAACATGAAGTAGAAGGTACGAGGACAATAATACTCCCTGTTACCGACGAAGAAACTCCAAAGAAGAGGCAGGGAGAGTCTCCCCTACCAATGCGACCTCCTAGAAGCAAATCGGCTTCCACCTGTATATGAAAAATACATGGACAAAAAGATAGCAAGATAATCTCCAATAACCCAGTGCAAAGGAAGAACAAACAGTCGAACTCCAAAAGCATTCACCACCACAAGACAAGTAGATGCAATAGTATTTTTCTATTCCAATAATCCAGAGCCAAAAGCCCCTTTACAATTAGGAGCTCTCTCCTTTAAATAGGATGGAGAGGCACCAAAATCCTAACCACCTTTTGAATGGATGGCTAAGATTAAAAGATCAAAGTGATCTAATCAATGGTTGAGATGAGCTCAACATAAAAGTAGATGGATCAATAATAAAATAATACATCAATGGACCAAATTACCCTAGGAGAGGGGGTCCCACCAAATCTCAATGATAAGATATAAGATCTAGCTCATGGTGGGTCCAAGGGGTAATTTCTAATACCCTTGGTCAATCCCGATGGCACAATATCAATAAAATAATGCTCTAAGCACCAAATCGTGCCTCTCTGGGAAAGTCGTGAGCCTTTGGAGGCTCTAGAAAACCATATAAAATGCCAAAAGTGATGGGTGTGGGCCCCACTGGAAGCTGAAACTGCTGGAGAAGGTGTGGAAGACATCCCACTCATCATCACAAGTCATCCCATGCCAATCCCTTGCCTCGGTAGCCCAAATCGAATCCCTCAGTAGCCATTTTTACCATTTCTGAACTGACTTGGGAAGTGTGAAACTGCCCAAACTGCCTCCTGGAGTGCCTGCGCTGTCAAGGTGAGGCTACCAGGCTCTCTGGGAGGGGGGTAATATGGTAATATCAAGTGGCTGGACCACCCCCTCCATGCACAGCTCCCTAGGTGAATTCATCAAATCTCATCACTGCTCTGACAGGGCCTCTGATAGGCCAAAACTACACTAGGATAGCCAACTGAGGCTAAAAATCACTGTAACTGCTTGGAACTGAAAATAGACTGTCTCATTGGACTCAGAGAGAGCCCAAATCTATCCAAGGTGTGTACTCATACACCATATAGATCTCTGCATGATCCAAAATAAATATCCATCATATCCGACAGACCAAATAATAATAATCTGTAAAAGTGTTGAAAAGCACAAATCATCATCATAAGTCTGAAACCACTGCATAGAACCACCATGGTGACCTGTACTAGACCATATATCATATCTCTGCATCATCTGAGGTCTACCACCTCATGTCCTGTGGTTGACTTTTGGTCAAACTAGGTTTGACCAAGTCAACATGACCCAAAATATAACTCAGGCTATCATCAAAGCTGCTGCAAGAGTCAAAGGTTAAAGCATGCTCTACAATTCATTCAAGTAACAATTATAGCAAGAAGCAATCATTTCATTATTATTATTACTCAGACCAGACTTTCAAGACCATACTCACTTCATAGTTGTGATCAATTTTCTAGTGAAGGGTGAAGGCTAAAAATAAAAAGGCTAGGCTAAGGGGTGACTACTGACTTGACATTGTGACACTTTGGAAATGGAAAAGGGATACACACTATAACATATGCTCGACAAACAGATAACACAGGGGATGGCAGTGTCTCACAGATGGGTAAGTTGTTCAAAGAGTGCTTATTCAACTTAGGCATCATGTCTACTTTTATAAAAGATGATCCAGTTTCATTAGGATCCATTGATTTCATTTCATGGCCTTTTTGGCCTACATAACCCTTCAGATCGCAGGTGTGCTGATAAGCACAACTAATTGCAGCTTGCATCCAAGGCATGTTTGTACATATACATATAAGGTCAGCAATCGTTTAGATATAGACTTTAAGAACCATTGCTTTTTTGGACCTTTCATTATACTCTTCAAGGAGTATTTTAGCTTTTCATTGCTCTTGCCCTTTACTCACGTGTGTTGATAAACACATTCTAGAGTTTACAATTTCCTGGGCGAATTTACATAAGTTTCCATAAGTAGTACATGAGCTTTCAGTTTTAGCCAACACATCTTAAGCGACGAAGGGGCCTTCATACCAGTGCCAAACATCGGGACAACCGACCAGAATGATTTAGGACTACAATCCAACTCACCATAGGTAAGTTTTGTCACCAACTCAGAGCCGAGACACAATAAACAAGGAAGCTTATCCAACACAGAGGCTAAAGTGGGGTAAGGTCCTCCATGCCACTAGGCAAGTAGTAAGTCAAGGTAAATAACAAACTGGTAGGTAATGGATGGATGAAGACAGTGAATAATGAGATCAACACTAGCAAACCAAAGTATGGTGGGAATGATCACCTTTATTCTCCCTAGGGAGGGTAAAACCAATGAATATGGGTAGTGAACTTCTAAGTCTGAGTGGGGACAATAATATATATATAAAAGTACGACCAGGTCCACATATCTATATGATCGCCAGATCATGATACTAAATGCTAAGACATGCTACAAGAATGAATATAAAAGCAATATAACCATAACACCATAATATACCTGTTGAGTCATATACCTGAACCATCATCTGTCCTCTGAAACTACTGCCGTAACTCTGGGCAATACTGACTGCTCTGTATAAATGGATAAATGGCTACATCGGTCATCTCTCTGAGTGTCCTGAAACTCAGTCATGGCATGGGGAACATAAAACTGTTGTCCATATACTAACATGATCCATAATAGATGCTCATCTCAGCATCTCAATGCAAGGGAATTGGTTGAAATTGTAATGGAATTAGAAAAATAATGTATGGTAGCTCGGCTACTATATATGTGATAACAAGTTCCAAAGTACTTTTAGTCTTTGTTTCACTCTTTGGAAATGGATTCTTGATATTCTTCCTTTTTGCACATCCTTTGCAAGTGCCTTCATGATCAACCTTCAAATCTAGTAATCCTGTTACTACTTTGCTCACATAGGGTAATGCTTTGTAGTTGATGTAAGCAAGCCTTCTATGCCATAGCTCACTTGGGCTAGTGGCTTCATGAACAAGGGTTGCTTCTGAATGCCCCTTGAGTTTATATAGCCCTCCTTCCTCTTCACCAATAACAACTGCATCCTCAATTGATTTTACTTTCGGACACATGAGTACTTGTCCATCTATGAATGCAACTTGTTATCACCAAACTTGCAGGTACCCCTTTGAGATGGATCCAAGATGGATGGCAGAAGGGAAGGGCAACCTAAGAGGTGCAACCAAGATGGCCTTGACTCCCAATGGATGGTTGTCACGCCAATCGAGGCAATCTTCACTTTGTGTTGTCTAGCCCAAGACAACAAAGGGAGACCCAGATCTACTCCCGACAGGAGAGATCAAACCAAGACACCAGATCAAATCAGGTATAAATGAAGTACGTAAGGTGTATGGAAAACCCTAGATCTAAGGATAAAGTCACAAGATGAGTAAGGGGTTTAATGAGTACAGCTTTGATTCATTATGAGTGTGATAGTGATTTATGGTATTTGAAATGAGATCCAGGATTAAGGTACTAGTTAATTGTGAGAAAATCCACTGCCTTGGGAACCGTGTCCAATGCAGGGTAGTTTAATGACCAAATTGGGGCTAACCAGTACCAAAGATGAGCTTGATGAATAGATGTGACAATGTTTAGGTGTTCAAACATGCAAGACAAAGATCAAACCCTAGCTAACCCAACAATCTAAGAAAGTCGAATTAGCTTAGACAAGATTAGTGCCTTGGGAAATGGGCCAAATGGAGTCAAAAAGATGTTAACTTGTAGATCAGGACACCTAGGATGCAAGACAAGTGGGCTACTTAAGATATGATGGTTGGATCTTACTAGATCTAATGTTTCATGATGTGACCCAAGTGGACAACAATCCCCTAAAACAAGGAATGCTACCCCCAAGGCAGAGTTTGACAAAATGATACACTAGATATAGGTTTCAAGGTATGCTTGTTCCAAATCCACCGAGATCTCAACTACCCATGTCCTACAAGTGGATAAACTCAATCACCCAGGAAGTGCGACTTTGCCCAAGGAGGGCTAAAAGCATGGTAAAGGGTGTCAAATCAAGTCCAATGGCCACCAAAATTTAGATCCAAGTAGTTTAGGCAAGTATTAATGTGGATCTAGAAAAGCTAAGTGATCCAATGGCTAGATCTCAGTAGATCTACGATTGAAAATATCACAAAGTGACCCAAGTGGGGCTCAACCCTCAAAATGAGGAATGGGGCCCACAAGGTGAAAATCACTAAAGTGACAGTCTAGAGGTAGGTTATCAAATGTGTAGGTTAAGGTTCAAGTGGGATCTCACCTACCCAGGTGCTAGATCCTAGCAAACTCACCTCTCCCAAGGAGTGCGACCTCCCTTGAAGAGACTCCTTTGCCTTGGAAAATGGGTCAAATGAGGGCCAATCCTCACCAAACTACAGATCCGAATTGCCATGGATACTGTAGAGATGGGTTTTAAATTTTATACCCAAAAGCCAAGTGGATCAAGCTAGATTTGAAAAATTGTAAAATGAGGGTTTTGAAATTATGAGGGTTTGATGTAATTTAGACAAATGGATAGATCATGGAAAGAAAAATTACCTTGAGATCATACCTAAGTGATAGAATGAAATGCCGTGTTGTTGAGGAAGACTCCCGCAGAGATCAAATGAGAGATTGTTGAATTTGCTTGCCGAAATGATGCCCTAGCCCACAAGTGCGACCTCCTCTACCTGTCAATCCAAGGAAAGCGATTTTAATCAGAAAGGTCAAGTATGGAGGAAAAACAAGTGAAATGCAAAAGTAACATGAAATAGAAGGTCCTGGGACAGTAATACTCCCTGTTACCAACGAAGAAACCCAAAGAAGTAGGGAGGGTCCTCCCCTACCAATACGTCCTCCTTGAATGAATTCGGCCTCCACCTGTAGATGCAAAAATGTGGTACAAAAATATGGCAAGACAAAATCTCCAATAACCCAATGCAAAGGAAGAATCAACGAACAAACTCCAAAAGCATTCACCACAACACAAGAGATAGATGCAATAATAATTCTCTATTCCAATAATCCAGAGCCAAAAGTCTCCTTTACAATGAGAAGCTCTCTCCTTTAAATAGGAGGGAGAGAGTCCACAATCTAACCACTTTTTGAATGAGTGGCTAAGATTAAAAGATCAAAAGATCTAATCAATGGTTGAGATGAGCCCAACAATACAATACATGGATCACAAATAAAATAATACAATAAGTGGACAAAATCGACCTAGAAGAGGGGATCCCACCAAATCATGATGATAAAATAATAGATCTAGCTTATGGTGGGTCCAAGGGGTAATTTTAGACACCCTTGGTCAATCCCCATAGCACAATATCAATAAAATAATCATCAAAGTACCAAATTGTGCCTCTATGGACAAATCGTGACCCTTAGGAGGCTCCAAAAATCATCAGAAAATGTCATAAGTGATGGATGTGGGTCCCAATGAAGCTGAAACTGTTGGAGAAGGTGTGGAAGACATCCCACTCATCATCACTGATCATCCCATGCCATAACATTGCCTCAGTAGCCCAACTCGAATTCCTCTGTAGCCATTTCTACCATTTCTGGACTGCCTCGGGAAGCGTGAAATTGCCCAAACTGCCTCCTGGAGTGCCTGCGCTGTCAAGGTGAGGGCACCAATGTGTCTCGGAGGGGGGTAATATGGTAAAATCAAGTGGCTGGACCACCCCCTCCATGCACAGCGCCCTAGGTGAACCATGTGAATCCCATCACTGCTCTGACAAGGTCTCCGACAGACCAAAACTGCACTAGGAAAACCTGCTGAGGCTCCATCATCACTGTAACTGTCTGGAACTGAAAACAAACTGTCTCATTGGACTCAGAAGGTCCAAATCCATCTAAGATGTATAGTCATACACCATATAAACCTCTGCATGGTCCAAAATAAATACTCATCATATCCAGCAGACCAAATAATAATAATCTGTAAAAATGCTGAAAAGTACAAATAATCATCATAAGCCTGAAACCACTGCATAAGCCCACCATGGTGACCTGTATCAGACCATATATCATCTATCTGTAACATCTGAGGTCTGCCATCTCATGTCCTGTGGTTGACTTTTGGTCAAACTGAGGTTTGACCAAGTCAACATAACCAAAATATGACTCAAACTGTCATCAAGCTGCTGCAAGGTGTCAAGGGTTAAAAGATGTTTTACAATCCATTCACATAGCAATTATAACAAGAAGTAATCATTACTGGCGATCTAAATCCAAATATAATATGTCATTAATTATTATTAATTACTCAAACAAGACTTTCAAGGTCATACTCACTTCATAGTTGTGATCAATTTGCTAGTGAAGGGTGAAGGCTAAGAATGATATGGCTAGGCTAAAGGATGACTTACTGACTTAACACTGTGACACTTTGGCAATGGATAAGGGAATACACACCATAGCATATAGTGGACAAGCAACAACACAGGGAATGGCGGTGTCTCACAAATGGATAAGTTGTTCAAAGAGTGTTTATTCACCTTACACATATGCGCACAATCCATAATACAAAAGAGGCCAGCAATATTTTTGATATAGCATTTAAGTTCCATTGCTTTTTGGGCCTAGAGTTTCCATAGCCTTTGATCTATGTGTGTTTACAAACACATTGCATAGATTTACATTTATTTAGGGTTCTTGCTGTAGGTGTGTTTTTAAGGCACTTGTTTACCTGAGCACTTCTAGGTGTGTCACAAACAACTTGTTTACCTAGGTATTTTACATTTCACAAAAGATATAACATTTGATATTTCATAGCCATTTTCATTTGGCTTGCCTTTCATTCATGTGTGTTTAGAAACACATTGCATGAACGGGCTTTTAATACAAGATATAACATTTCATTGCCATACTTTGCATTAATGGCAGCACTAAAAGTTTCAGGTTTAGCCAACAACAACTTTAGTGACTAGGGGGAATTCACAAGGAAATCCAACTCACCATAGGTAAGTTTTGTCACCGACTCAGAGCCAAGACACAATAAACAGGGAAGCTTATCCAATATAGAGGCTACAGTGGGGTAAGATCCTCCACGCCATTAGTCAAGTAATAAGTCAAGGTAATGAACAAACTCGGTAAGTCATGGATGGATGAAGACAATGAGTAATGAAACCAACACTAGCAAGCCAAAGTTTGGCGGGAATGATCACCTCTATTCTCCCTAGGGAGGGTAAAACCAATGAGTATACGCCAAGAACTTCTAAGTCTGAGTAGGAACAAGTAAGATATATATGTATAAGTACAACCAGGTCCACATATCTATATGATCGCCAGATCATGATACTAAATGCTAAGACATGCTAAGAAAATGGAAATAAAAGCAATATAACCATAACACCATAATATACCTACTGAGTCATAGACCTGAATGTTCATCAATCTAAACCATCGGCTGTCCTCTGAAACTACTGCTGTAATTCTGGGCACTACTGACTGCTCTGTACAAATGGTATAATAGCTACATCAGTCATCTCTCTGAGTGTCTTGAGACTCAGTCATGGCATGGGGAGGAAATAAGTTGTCCAAAATCCTATAGTGATCCATAATAGATGCTCATCTCAGCATCTCAATGCAAGGGAGTTGGCTGAATAGTGTACTGGAATCAGAAAAATAATGTATGGTAGCCCGGCTACTATATCTGTGATAACACAACCCTATAGCCTTTCTTATCTAATGCTGAGATAGAAAGTAGGTTCTTCTTCAAACCTGGTACATATAAAACTTCCTTCATCTTCATGGGGGTTCCAGAATCAAGCTTGAAGCTTGCTTCACCAATTCCTTTCATAGGATATTGATAGTCATCTCCTAATGATACTTTCTGTGGAGAGGTCTTCTCTTCAAGTCTTGAAAGAGTTTTCTTTTGTCCCGTCATGTGCTTTGAAGCACCACTATCAATAAGCCATGTGTCTTCTCCAGGTGTTACAGACCCAGAGAGTGCAGAGAATAGAACATACTCTTTTGCATCTTCTTCTTCTATTTTAGCTCTTTTCCTTTGAGGTCTTTCCTCCTCTTCATCTTCACTATCATCTTCTGCTAGATGTGCTTGATGTATTTTGTGGTGGAAACTCTTCTTCTTCTTCCTTGAAGGACAAACCCTAGCAATGTGTCCTATTTTCTGACAAATGAAACATTGGAATGAAGAGTAATTTCTTTCTGGAATGGTTCTTCTATTCTTTTGAAACCTTTGTGGAGGTTGAGACTCCTTGTGACTTTCCTTCTTGAAGTTGGATTGATTCCTTCTTCTTTTGGTATGGGTGGCTAATGCTTGATTATCTTCTTTGAGTAGGGCCTCTCTATTTGGCTACTCTAGCCTCTTCTTGAATGCAATCCTCCCATACAATATCAAACTTCATGCTTTCCTTTCTGGCACACATGGTCTGGATGGATGAATCCCAAGGTCTAATGAGACCATTGAGAGCAGTCATGACTAGCTCATCTTCATCAAGGTTGTCTCCAATGGCTTCTAGTTGTTCCTTGAACTGGGAGATCCTTGTGAAGTAATGTTGAATAGATTCTCCTTGACTCATCTCAGTGCTCTTCAGTTGAGCTCTCAGGTTCATCTTCCTATTGATGTTCCTCCCTTCCTACATTCTGGCTAGGGCATCATACATTTCCTTCGGGGTTTTCTTGGATGACACTTGGGAAATCAAGTGGTCTTTAATAGGATCAACAATGATTCTCTTTGCCCTAATCATATCCTTCTTGTACTTCTCTTTAGCTTCATCTTCCGCAGGTTCTGCAACCTCATCTTTGATATATTGGGCAAGATCATTCTCTTCAAGACTGAGACCAATCCTATATTTCCATGCCCAAAAATTCTCTATACCCTCTAGCTTGTCCTCAAGCTTATAGTGTTTGGGACCATCTTATCCAGGAGGTCACAAAAAATTGAAAATTCTTAAAATGCAAAACTAACCTTACCAGGAGATGTGCTTGACTGAGTTGAGTTGACTAGTGTACTTGATTTCTGAAAACTTCAACTTTTCACCCTTCAAGCTTGACCAGCGAAATTCGGATCTGCAACAAATTTTCTGGTTTACTGGTTCACTGGTGCGCAGCTTTTATGGTTTACTGGTGCACAGGTTCGCAGCTTTTATGGTTCACTGGTGCACAGGTTGCAGTTTTTCTAGTTCACTGGTTTTCAGGTTTTCTGGTCCAGAAGTCAAACTAGGGTTTGACTTTCCCAGAAATCTACCCACTCAAAAAGTTCGATCTAGGGCTCAAAATTTCACTTTTGAGGTGGAGCATCCAGCCATGCTCTCAAATTCCAAAAATTCCAACTTTTTCAAAAACCCTAATTTCCACCGAAGGAGGAGAGAGAGGTATTTTCACCTTGTGAAAGATGTCATATTCAGGCTAGCTCTGATACATGTTAAGTTTAGCATAAAATTCACAACAAGAACATAATAAGGATCACTGAAAGAAACACAATCACAAGATAGACATAGATTTATCCTAGGAAACCCTCATGGGGTAGAAAACCCAGCAAAGCTTTCCTCAATATAGATGACCAACAAATACAAAGATGTAAACCCCAAACAAGAGCTCCTTCTCCTCCTTCGCAGATCTCTCTCTCTCCTATGCGCAATTCATAAGTGAGTGAATGAGTGAGTGAGTGTTAAATGAGGAACACACATCTTCTATTTATACTTTACTTCACTTGACTTTTAACCCTAACTGCGCCGACTTCTCTTAGGAGAGTCTAATAACCCCTAAACACTTAACTCAAGGCCGACCCCACTAGGGAAGTCTAATAACCCTAGTTACAACATCCCGACGGAGGAATAAACATCTCCAGATATATAATAATGTCCCGACGGAGGAATGAAACATCTCCGGATAAAGTACAAATAGAATATTCTTAGAAGTTACAATATTTCAACAAGAGGGAGGCATGATTGTCGAGCTTGGGGATGAGGCCACTTAAGCTGTGAGAAGTGTTAGACTTTCAGGTTGCTCTGAAAGTGTTTGCACCATGTTTCAGGTGCTTCATGAGATTTGGAGTACATGTTATAAGTTCAGCCCAGATTGTCTAACATGGATTGTAGCATAGAGACGGTTCGTGATGGATATGCACACTTGTGATAGTTTTCTCAATGGATGCTAAACCTTAGATGATCATTGGCTCAATGTTCTTCCTTAGGGCGTTTGAGATCTCTTCTCTGGATCATGGATGCCCTACATAATGGCCACATGGAAGATTCACCTGTTGGCCCTACAAGATATGAGGAGCATTGTCCATTGTGGAGGAGGGCTACAAGCCCTAGATTGCATGTGGTAGCTTGGTTTCTTGTTCGCAGTATTGGAGATGGCTCGAGGATGCATAGGGCTTTGATAGTGCTCTTGCAAGGGGTAGCTACCCCATTAGAATACATGGCTTTAGAGGATGGATTGAGTCTGTGAAGGCTTAGGATGGAGTGGTGTGGACTTGCCTTGAATAGCTACATCACCTTAAGTCACCATTGTTCACGACATCATCATTGGAGCTTGACACTTATACTCTAGGAGTGGAGCGCTTCAATTGTATGTGGCTTAGTTATGTTTAGTAGACTTGCTCATAAGGCCTAGGCATACCTGTGTTGTATTGTTGGCCTCCCTTACTTTTCATATAAATAAAGGAAGGATAAAGTCTTTCCAAAACATACATCACATCATGCATTCATTTGTATCTCTTCTTTGGAGTGCTCTCTTAGTGATGCATTGGGGTTCATGAGGAAGCCCTAGTGGAGCATATAAGGAGGAGGTGGATGTTTTCTCTCTTGATATTATTCTTTGTACATTTGATCTCTCTCTCTCTCTCTCACTCTCTTGGGCGGTAGGGTTTCTTGGTATCTTGTAGCATCTTGGATTCCAGAGTTAGGGTTTCATCCCTTGGAGGCCAAAAATCAGGGTTTGGAAACCTTTGGATGTATTTGGGGGAAAAAAGGAGGATGTCCTTCCTTGGAGATAGTGTTCGAGAGATTCTTTCACTTGGAGGAGCTACGTTTTGTTGACTAACCCTAGCTAGGGCATCTTGGGTGGTTGGATTTGGTCCTAACCTTGAGAGGAGGCTATGTTAAGTATGTACTTCATTTATTGACATATATATGAGATTTTCGGGTGTCCACATATTGTGTAGATTGTGAACTTGATTTTAGCATCTTATCTTCTTAGGACGGTTATTTCCAACTCTTAATCATCTTATTGATTTGACAAAATTAAGAGAAAATTATTAAGGGACTTAACACTTATATTGAAGATAATAGTGCAACAATCTATTGTTGTTATATGACCGAGACATATGCTATGGTGGACTATTGGACTAGGATCAATTGCCGCCATTGGAACTAAGGTAGAAGATAAGGAGATAGTATTTATAGCCCTTAAAGGGCTTGCTCCTTCTTGGAAACCTTTTGTTCAAGCTATTTGTGCTCAGGAGAAACTACTGTGCTTCCCAAGGCCTTGGGTAGTGTTATCCACTAAATTGCACTTAGTGGATCCTGAGTGAACCGTCGAAGACTTGAACAATAAAAAATTGTTCATCATCAATGTTCTATGATCCATCAGGCCAATTTTTGGCCCTTTTTTCAAAAAAATTGCATGTCCATACCCCCCATGGGGAATTGTAATAAGTTGGTCTAAGCATGGTCTTTTTGTAACAGGCTTGGCTTACCTTAGGTTCATTTGCCAAGGGGATACTCTAGAATGTTTTTTCCTTAGGAATTATGCGTTGCGCTTCAGTAACATATAATTCCTAAGTTTTTCATTCACACCTCCAAAGCTGGAGTATTTTCCTTGACAATCAAACCTTGGGAGGTTATTAAATCCTAATTGTCTATGTATTTTTACATGCTAGCCATCAATAATGAGTCGTATGGACATGCACTAGGTCCCCTAGGAGTTTGAGTTCATTCCGGCAACAAAAAAAAAAATCCGTAAACTTAGGTCATTTTTTAATGGTTTAAATGGGAAAATTCAAATTGTAATAAAAGGATGGTCTAGAGGCGAATTTTGGCGTGCGGATGCTCATTTTCACACTCAGAGCGTCCTCTTTACCCTGGAACCAACTCTTCCTATGTTTCGGGTGATTAAATTATCACTTGGAGCATTTTTTCTTAATGAGGCAACAAAATGGTAGAAAAATGCTAAGCACGCTACAAAATGCACCAAAATATCAAAAAACAAATATAATAAAAAAGCTATTGGCATGTGCCAAATGAGGTGGCATGTTTATCTCTTATGGAGGGCGAGTACTTTCATTACCTAAAGTGCATGATTTGAGTTGATGTGGAGGTCAAACATTTGAAAATCAAAATAAGATATGGCACCCTCCCTCTCATGTTCATGTGTGGGTTATGTGGCGGCTTGTTATGGCTTGGAGGAGTTTCCAAGGTTGGAGTGGGGGCGCCTTTCCCATGTGGAAGCCACCCCACTCATACTCCCATGGATCAAGCCATAAATCATGGCATGGATCACTCCCTTAATTATGAGATGTGCCCCCTCATCCCCGTTTCTCAAGTGCGCCCCTCCTCTTCTCCATTCTATTTAAGCATGGCTTTGCTCCCATTTTCTCATGGTCAAAGAGGACCGAAGGATTGATGAATTATGTAATAGTTCTATTGTAATATTTTATGGAATATTAAGGCTTTGGAGGCAAATCTCTTGTGTCAAGCATCAATGTGTGTGGATGAGCACTGCACGTTTTTATGAGGTAACCTGTATTGTTTTAGTTTCTTGCATCTTGTGGTTGAATGTTGGCCTTTGAAAGGAAGCTATCTCCCAGTAGGTAGGAGCATTTCTAGTTTGATTATGCTCTTTATTAGTTTACTTTAGATGTCTGAGATGAGCATGTGCATTCTAGCTTGATTTCCATGCTTTCTGAGTTTCCACTGTAGGCGGCACCAATATTTGCTTTAACCATTTGTATTCAAGGGTTTATGAGTGATGCAGGTACTTAGCTCGAATGGTTGGTTGATCTAGGTTGACTTCTCCAATTTTCGAGCATTTTCGAAGTGCATAGTCCCTCCGCTTTCCACTTGCAGGCTCCGCAACTCAAATTTTCCCAAGCTTCTAACGTTTCTTCCATCTCTCTCTCTCCTTCAATTATTCAAATTTCTCTTTGGTTACAGTTACTTGCGTGCTTAAGTAAATTTAGTTTGATTTAAGAAATATCTAAAGGCTAATTTTATTTGAGTACGCTGCTAGATCTAAGTTTGAAATGCTTACATTTGTAGATCTAGTTTATTTTTAAGTACTTGCACTTATTTCCCATCTTTAGTACTTTGATTTTTTATGCTTTTAACGTTTATTTGGGCACATTTGGTGCATTTCAGGTGGCTGGTTTCTTATTTTTATCGCCATAACAAAAGGAGGTGTTGCCGAAAAATCGGAGATCTAAGCCATCCAAGGCTTCCCGCAGCACATACTTCCATCTTGTACCTTTTTTTAAACTTGTAAAGACCTTTGGATCCAGATCTATAAGGACCAAAGGCATCCACCTTCTCATTGTAAAATAGTTAATAAGGGCAAGTGGGCTACTTCAGCGCCCACACCCCATCCCCCCTAGGGGGATCTCACAGGCTCAATTTTGTGGTTTGCAAATTTTTCTAACCTTTTTTTTTATTTTACTCTATCTTCACATGCACACAATCCACCGCAATAGGGTTGTATAGTTAGTTTTATTTTTCACTGCTATAATCTTTCTTTCACAACTTTCTACTTTATTTTAAAGTTTAACACATAAACCTAAGGTAGTGTATTCCCAAAGTAAACTGAAAGGGTTTAACCCTAGTAGATGAAAAGAGATTCTCAACCACATAATAAACCTTTATTTTTGCTTAATAAAATCTACCAAGGCTTAAAGTTCCAAGTATGCTCTTGGCCACTGCAGCTCAGTCTAATCAGTTGGTCAATTAGAAAGGGACTTGAGTGACTAGTTTAATAGGGAAATTCAATGAAAACTTGAGCTCTAGAAATCGGGAGGTCATGTGAAACTAACTACAGAATCAGTGGGCTACTTTAAGCAGGTTATGCCTCGCCTAGTTGGACCCTTGGTTTAATTGTCACTACGCTCAGTTCGAAGGATCAAGTTGGAATTGGGCCAAACCAAGAACTAACACATTCCTTAATTCACGCATCTAATAAAATCAATTAAAACTGACCAACAAGACATGCAACACTTTCACGACACAGTAGCACTCTAACTTATGTGACTCCATTTTGGCACTGCAACAATCGCACTTTTTTTAATTAAATCATGTGTTAGATGGATGTATCAATTTCATGTTGTTGATCTAAATACTACTTGCAATTTCTGGTTCAGTATTAAATTGTCTTCAAACTCCTAGAATCATTTTCTTTCTTTAACTTAGCTTAAAGGCCATAAGTTTATTTTCATAGGGACCACCCCCCTTGGCTTCGCTAGGAGTTGGACTAGACAGAGGAGTTGAGTGTTGAGTGACAGTATCTCGACTCTTTGCTTGCCCCCAAGGACGCACCCAATGGCTTGAAGATTTCTGCCACGCTAACCCCTTTTCCCCCGAGGTGCATATCCGGTGGCAACAAGTAACATTGATGGAGGAAGGAATCAAATTGCAGTCATGTTCAGAACAACATGGGGAAGTAGATACCACCGGTCTCGTCGGAAAGACAAAGATGGGTGGCAAGAAATGCTTCAAGAAGAAGGATGGAACAAATACAGGGAAGGACCTCAATAAGGTCATGTGTTTTCGATGTCACGAGATGGGACATTGTGTAGCACAATGTCCATTGAAGGAGGGAAATGATGGGAGGCAGGTTGTTGCTAGGACTGTAGTAGGAATAGAGGGGAAGAACTTTCAATTTTAGACTACCTTTTCCATGCCTTCCTGTTTATCCACGAACATTGTGTCTAGTGTTGGTTGGTGTGTAGACAATGTTGATTCGAGACATATGGCATTTGACAAGTCGCTATTCAACAAGAATCAAGAGCAAGAGAGAGATATGAACTTTAAGCTTGGTGATGATTCCATGTACCCTATGAGAACAGTTAGCTCCATTTCATTCCAAATGCCTATTGTCACATGCATAGTAACAAGGAGCTGCCATGATTGCAGACCAGTTTTGAGCACATTTTTGAGCCAGTCCTACGCTATCCTATGCACGAGATCAAAAGTAGATGAGCATTTTGATGATGATCACTCTTATATTCAGTGGACCCATAGCATATATCCAGTCAATTGCAAGCCAGGACAGAGTCCCATGACCCTAGGTCAAAGACTGAGTTATCCATTTTTCACTTTGACAGATCAGATGAGGATGATGATAGTACCCTAGGATGCACACAGTAGCAGTGTTCCAGTGCCTCTCAGATGTTGACAATTGCAGTTACAAGTATATGACCCAACAGGTATATGGTTATTGTACTTGGATGTTTATTTTGTTCGTTTACTTATCTTAGTATCTAGATTCAATATATAGTGGCTATGCATAGGTGATCTTCTATCTTGTTCTTTATTGATGGTCTACAGTAGGAGTGATTGACTCTCTTTGAGTGAGAGGTTCTTGTGTATACTCATTGGCTTTTCCCTTGTCATAGTATGGACTTTGTCATTCCCTAGTGTCTTTACTAGTCATGGCTTCACCTTTTCACTGCCCCCATCCATCTGTTGTCTTCCATCTTTGATTTGATCCCCCCACTTATGCCTCTGTGTTGGATAGACTCTGTGATTATGGTAACTTCGGGATGTCCCCCATGGTTCAGATGCCTTACATGGAGGTACATTGGCTGCATAGGCATCAGGATGGAGTAGAGAGTGAGATGCACTCTACTCAGTGGCATGAGTCCAATGGGAGCTGCATGCAGAGCTTCAGGGGATATTGACCCATGCATGCATGAGATGTGCATGACCTACTAGCATTCAGTGACTGCATGCAAAAGTGACCTTTTGCATGCACCGGGAATTAGGGTTTTAGCAAACCTAATTCATCGGTGAGATTATTTATAGAGGCAGGGGGTCCCCAGATGGGGTTACACAGTTGTATCATCAGAGAGAGATACTGCCAGAGTGGGGGACGAATCTGTCCATGTGGGGCGACTTTCTGAGATAGGGAGGAGCTGCTGCAAGAGCTAGGAAGGTCAGATCTGAGCTAGATCAGTGACCTTCAGTTCCAGAGAGACTAGATACCCAGATCTGTGAGTTGAGAGAGCTCATCAGTGAGTTTACTGTGGAGATTGGAGGAGGTCGAGTTCTCTTGGAGGAGGACGTTTTTCCTGAGGAGGAGAAGCTCATTGTGAGCTGGATTGACCGATTAGGAGTCCGAGACTTCCAGGATAGCCTTGCCTCGAGATTTGAGGAAGGTCAGGGACGATCGGAGCTCAGATCTGTTGAGATCTGGAGCAGTACGAGCATTTGACATCCAGAGGGGAGGGCGCACTTGTGCATGCAGAGAGAGCCGATTTCATCAGTGAGCAGTCTTCAGAGCGAGCAGATCAGAGCAGAGAGATCTAGAGAGGGCAGATCTATCAAAGGCACCGTCAGAGCACTTAGATCCAGTTTGACAGTTAGGGCATACTTCGTCAGTGCATGCATCAGCTGGATGCATGCAAGTTGGGTTGTCCTGTTCAGAGAGGGATTGAGTTACCGGCGTGTACTGTCTTTTATACTTCTATATGCTCTAGGATCAAGAGAGAAGATAGCCCCATAGTTAGCTGGTTTTTCCCAAAAGGGTTCCAAGGTACATCTGTTGTCTATTGTGATTGATTGCACTTATATGTTGTTGGTAGATGCAGATCTAGTTATATGAATCTATGTTTTATGAGTATGTACTGACATTGAGATTCATTCACTTGAGGTCTCAGACTGATCCAGAGGGAGTAGTGATCTCTGGATCAAATATTTACAGGTTGGTATGTGGACAATGTTGATTCGAGACATGGCATTTGACAAGTCGCTATTCAACAAGAATCAAGAGCAAGAGGGAGATATGAACTTGGAGCTTGGTGATGATTCCATGTACCCTATGAGAACAGTTAGCTCCATTTCATTCCAAATGCCTATTGTCACATCCATAGTAACAGGGAGCTACCATGATTGCAGACCAGTTTTTAGAACATTTTTGAGCCAGTCCTATGCTATCCTATGCACGAGATCAGTAGCAGATGAGCATTTTGATGATGATCACTCTTATATTCAGTGGACCCATAACGTATATGTAGTCAATTGCATGCCAGGACAGAGTCCCATGACGCCAGGTCAGAGACTGAGTTAGCCATTTTTCACTTTGACAGATCAGATGAGGATGATGATAGTACCCTAGGATGCACACAATAGCAGTGTTCCAGTGCCTCTCAGATGTTGACAATTGCAGTTACAAGTATATGACCCAACAGGTATATGGTTATTGTACTTGGATGTTTATTTTGTTCATTTACTTATCTTAGTATCTAGACTCAATATATAGTTGCTATGCATAAGTGATCTTCTATCTTGTTCTTTATTGATGGTCTATAGTAGGAGTGATTGACTCTTTTTGAGTGAGAGGTTCTTGTGTATACTCATTGGTTTTTCCCTTGTCATAGTATGGACTGTGTCATTCCCTAGCGTCTTTGCTAGTCATAGCTTCACCTTTTCACTGCCCCCATCCATCCGTTGTCTTCCATCTTTGATTTGATCCCGACTTGCACTTTGACTAGTGAGATCGAGGACCTCTGCCCACTTATGCCTCTGTGTTGGATAGACTCTGTGTTTACTTTGTGTCCCAGCTCTGGAGTGTGTGGCCTGGCCCCTTCTAGTCCGCTTGTATGATGCCAGGTGGATCGATTGTGTGGCTAGTGTCACTGGAATGTTCTCCCTTAGTCCTCGAAAATAAGTACTCCCACAAAAGCATCGAACGCATAAATGTTATATCTAAATGGATGCAAAAAGTCAACAACAAAACAGTTTTTAAACACTAAGAAAATAAATAAAAATCTTCCGTAGCTAGTCAGTGGCCAAGGGACGAGCACTCATCCCTTGTATGAAATAAGGTCGTTTGACCCTATAGGGAAACAAGGTGGTAACTCCATCACATCTATGGACAGTGGCTGGCAATGGTGGTAAGACTGAGTCATTATCTGAGGCCCGCAAGGCTATTCAGGGAACCTGCTCTTGGAGTTTGGCTAGTGAAAGTTGATCAAAGTATTAAAGGTTATATGTTAAAGTTGAAATGTGCAAAAATTTGGCAGTAAATCAAATGCAATAAACAATACTTGTTTAGAGTCTATTGGAATCCTTCTGAGCACTCTACCCATTTGTAAGGTACCGCCATTCCCTAGTGTCTTCTATCCGGCATATGTATAAGTGGTTTACCCTTTCCCTCATATCTGAGAGATCACAGTGTTGAGGTTGTCAAGTCAAATCCCCTTAGCCCAACCTTGTTTCATCCACTTCACCCATAGCTAGCAAAATGGTCAAGTCTGTAAATGAGTATACACTTGAGGGTTTTACTTAAAGAGATGTATTGCTTTGATCTAGAGTTACTATTGATGATTTTTATTTATTATCGTCATTATAATGCCACTTAATGCTTTAGTCTTGCTACTAATCTAAATAAGGGAGCATATTTCATCCATTTGTACATGCAAGATCAGTTGTTTTCAGTCTGGGTCATTATTTTGATCATTTGTGACATGGTCAAACTAGTTTGACTTAGTCAATAGCAAGTTTCAGGATGAGTTTGGCCGACAGAGTTCGATTTTAGTTTTTCATAGCCGTTTGATGTTCATTAGATGGTTCCATGTTTAAGATAGTGATTTTTCATGGTGTCTTATATTGTTTTTTTATTATCAACATTTACAGGCCATATTTTTATAATTTTGGCATGGATGAGCTTTCAGATCTATTTCTTGATGGGGACATATGGTGTATGAGTACATATTCCTAGTGGATTTGGACATGTTACCAACTATTTTGTACAATAGTTGAACTTCTATTGAGCTGCCAGTTTTATGAACATGATACATGTTCATCTTCAGAGTTCAGAAGTTCAGAAGCCATTTTCAGGGCAATTTTTGCCCCTTTTGTAATAACCTGCATGTTCATACCCCCTTGGGCGAATTGTAAAAAGTTGGTCTAAGCATGGTCCTTTTATAAAAGACTTGGCTTACCTTAGGTTTGGCTATCAGGTGGATACTCTAGAGTGTTTTTTCCTTAGGAATTATGTGCTACTCTTCAGTGGCGTATAATTCCTGAGTTTTTCACTCACACCTCCAAAGCTGGAGTATTCTCATGGTGGTCGAACCTAGGGAGGATATTAAAGTATTTGTGTCTAGGATTTTTTACATGCTAGCCATCTAAATTGAGTCGTATGGACATGCACTAGGTCCCCTAGGAGTTTCGTTTCATTCCGACAAAAATAATTTTTTCCGTAAATTAGACCATTTTTTAATTGTTTAATTGGAAATTTTCAAAATGTAATACAAGCTTCGTCTAGAGGCGGAATTTGGTGTGGGGAGGCTCGTTTTGACACTCAGAGCATCCTCTTTACCTTACCGCCCACGTTCTTCAGGTTTCGGGCGATTAAGGCGCCTCTGGGAGCAGTTTTGCTAAAGATGCATCAAATTAGCATTTAATTGCTAAAAAAGAGCAAATTGCACCATGGACAAAAATTGAAAAAAGTAAAAAAAACATTAAAAAATATTTTTTGAAAGGGGTGGCACATGATTTAATAAGGGTGTGCGATCACATTGAGTGATAAAGGCACATGCCAAATATTAAACTTTGGTTAAACGTGAAGGTTTGAAAATTATGTGAGCGTGGGCCTCCCTCATGTGGGCTCCTTCACACGTTTGACCATTTGCTAGTATGGTGGGCAAATATTCCAAGAAGGAGGGCGTTGAAACCAATGGAGAGGGGTGCCCCTCTCATGAGGTGGCAGCCACCTCATCCATCCCACCAACCAACTTCACTCTTCACACCAAACTCATGCACCAAGCCTCCTTCAAGAGCTCTCGCTCTCCTCTCTTGACCTATTCGCATACCTATTGTTGTGTTATAAATTGAGGCTCTTGCTCCACTATTGAGGGTGGAATTTTGTGCAAGGAACCTCTGTTGTAATATTGTAATTTGCTTTTTTATATTTGGCAAACAAGCTTGGAATAAAGTGAAGACTTTGGAGGTCTAAAGTGTGCAATTTCTCATGGCATGTGCTTGAATCGAGGTGAAATCCACTCAGTTACTCTTCCTTTCGTACAAGTGTTTATGGTTTTAGCTAAAGAAGGTTATACTCTAATCCATAGAATAGACATTTGAAGCTTCAATTTGTTTAGGTATGCAAAGTTATTTAAGATTTAAGAGTTTCATTTTGTAGTCAGTTATACTTATGCATTCTTTGTTTTACTTAACCTATCATACTAAGATCTAATCACTTGTGTAAGGGTTGTTTGGCTTTGCAGATCAACAAAAGGCGGATTTGGAGTTCAGTTGCTTCCTCTTCCTCTTTGTTACCTTTTTAAATGCTAATGAGTTTTGTCATGAGGGATATCTCAAAGTGATCCATTCGTTCAAGCTTGAGCTTGGGTTCCTTCTCTTCACCCATTTAAAATTAAAATCAAACTTCTTTCCTTTTCAATTGGTTACATAAGTGAATCTCCTTTTTAAAAGTTCAATCTTTTAAGTGTATTCGTTTTTCAAAGTGCAATAGGTTGTTTAATTGCAAGTTTCATCTCCCTCACCTATTCGCTCATGTGCATGCAAGTAGTTTAAAGTTCAAGTTTTTCAAAGTTTACGTCTTTGTTGATCTACTTGTTTGTTTCTAGATCTTAGTTGCTTTTCAAAGCTTTCATCCTTGCTTGTTCTAGTTAGTATTTTTTGTTTTATAAACTAAAAATACTAATCCACTAACCTCTCTTTGTTCAAAGCTCTTACTTACAAGAAAGCAAGGAAGCAAGGCTGAACAAAAGAAGCCGAAAGGCTAGGGCAAAACCAAGAAGAGCTAAAGCAAACCTTAAAGGCACAAAAACTCTATTCTTCCCTCTTCTTCATTCCCACTTCTATCCTTGTGACTTCAAGGAGGTTAACATCAAATCTTTTGTACAAAATATTAATAAAGAGCAAGTGGGATAAAGGCTCTCACACCCTACTTCCCCCATTTGGGGGAAGCCTGTATCATCTTTGAGTTCTTTATTTGCTTTATACCTGCAAGTAGAATAGGAAAGTTAGATTAGTTTTACTTTTGATAAGTTGCTAGATCTAAGTTTGTAGCTTTAGTTTAGTTTACTTCAAGCTTTTACTTAGTTTTCTTTCTTTAATATAAAATTGTTAAAAGGAACATAAAGACTCTTGAATCTCACTGCAAAGTGGATCAAGAGCACTCTCTATCGTAGAGCTTTTCATTTTTGTCTTAGTTGTTTAGTTTTCCTTTTTTATATAAGTTGCTTAAAAAGAACATAAAGTCTCTTGAATCTCACTGCAATGTGGATCAAGAGCACTCTCTGTCGGAGAGCTTTTTATTTTATTAAGCTGCTTAGATTTTACTTCAGCATTTTACTTGTTCATAAAATCTCTTGAATCTCGCCATAAGGCGGATCAAGAGTGCTCTCTATCGGAGAGTCAATGGCTCTCATGTTCATCACATAATAAAATTGGAACGAACATATTTTACTACACTATGTATGCTCTACCCACCAGTGGGATACCCAGAAGCAGTGTAGCTTGTTTAATTTCCTAACATTTAACTCCACTTCAACATTAATCAAATAAACTCCCGAGAAAACCAACGAAAATCCAACGTTGATCGCTACTATCGAAAGTGGGCAAATTCTGCCTAGGGTCGCGGGAACCCCTGGGAAGAGACCTTAAGAGCACAGTTAGACTACATCCTTGTTGGTGTAGTGTTGAACACCGCTCTAGAGACTCCCTTCCAGCCCATATGTCCTTGTACGGAGCCACTTAGATTGTAATTCAGACATATCTCCTGTACCGAAAGGTATATCTTGGAGATCCCCTTTCCCACAATAATCCACCTCACATCCAAATAACTTACAATAAAATTTACCAAGATACATTTGCAAAACATCTACAAGCACTCCAAGCATTTCACATACGACTCCATTGGCACTGATCTTTCAACAAGCAACAATTATTCAATCTTTTATTTTGCTTATTATCTATCTAGAAGTTGTTGTTATCTATTTTATCAAGTGTTCCGCGGGGACGTGTCCCGCAAGGTCGGGGACGCGTTTCCCGCGTTTCCTGCGTCCTGACATCCCGGGGACTCCTAACGAAACGTTCCCCCCCACCCATGCCCCTAAGAATATTTTTTTTCATGTTTTTCCATTATTTTCACTTTTTACAATCCCTACTTAGTACTACTTAGAAAATAAATCAATATATTTAGTATTTACATTGCACAATCATGAATATACGTCAAATGAAATATTATTTTTGGTATTTTATTTTATTTTTATAATTTTAGGGACATTCCCCCGTCCCCCCCGAATTTCCCTAAAATTTGGGGGTGGTCTCCATGCGTCTCGAATGTGCGTTTCCCCACTCCCGCGTCCCCCCGTACCAGAAACTTGGGGGAACATTGGTTTTATCATATCATGCTGTGAATGTCTCTTAATTTTTTCATCAAATATTGTGGATGTGATTTATCTTGCAAATATATACTTGGACATAAATTTTGTTGCAAAGTACTCAAAAACTCCTAAAAAACACCCATCCCAATCCATAAAAACACTTAAAAACATTTAAGAGCCTTAGTAACTCTTTTTTAGGGTCTACCCCCCTTGGCTTCCTTAGGAGTTTGCCTAAACAGAGGAGTCGGGATCAGGTGACAGCACCTGACTCTTTGCTTGCCCCCAAGGCCACACATTCCCCAAAGCAGCTTCGAAAGATTTATGTTGCTGTGTGCACATCAACGAGCCACAGGACATTCTAAGTCCATTGGTGCATTCAGATCTCAGTTCCGAGCATAGGTACTTGATAATATGGTCAGTTTATTTTCCAGCAGCAAAGTACCATGGAAAATTGCATAAAAAAAAGATGAAAATGGCTAGCAAGGAAATGGCATTAACTTTGTTCGATGGATATTATTTATGCTCTAGACACCTTCCAGCATGGTCTACATCAGTTGTTGGGGTCTGTTGTCCGCCAGATTGCACACCAGCAGCGGAAATCTTTTGAAAGATGTCTCTTCACTACAAGTGAGAGAGGTGTGGCCTTGGGGGCAAGCAATGAGCCAGGTACTGTCACCTGAATCCCAGCTCCTCCGTTTAGGCAAACTCCTAACAAAGCCAAGGGGGGTAGTCCCTAAAAAAAGAGTTGTCTAAGGCTCTTGTGTGTTTAAAAAAGTTTTTGGTGTTGTGATGCGGATGGGTGTTGTTTAGGAGTTTTTTGAAAGTGAGAGACACAATAATACTTTAAATTAGATCAAGATAACGCAATCCACGTTGCAAAATAGAAGATGAGAGATACACTTGGATAAGAAATAAATCACTCTTTACGCAAATCAAAACAAGTACTCCAATATTGATATTAAGCAAATAAAATATTGTGATGGACCAGTGCCTTATGGAGTCAAAATGTAAAAGTGATTGTAAAATGCTTGATACAAGTGTTTGGGATGAAAGTTTTTGAGAACGTTTTGCAGCTTATCTTGGTAAATTAAAGATTTTAGTGGTCTTGATTATTATGGCTAAGAACAAGGTATCAAAAGGAGTGGAACCTTAACCAATAAAAACACTGGCAACCTTTTAGGTGATAGGTCGGGAGCACCCAGATTGCAAAGAGGGCAAGTGTGCTTACGGCTTGACCGCCCTCGAGTCTGACAGTGGATTCCCGGCACCACCTCTTCAGGAAGAACTCAGTAATTTTGTCTTGGTTGGGGTTTTGGGTAAAATTTTAATTAATGTTATCGCTTGTGAAATTAACAGGTCTTCCACCTTTCTGAGTACTAGCCCAACCGTTTCCGGTTGGCAAAGCATACGGGTGTAGGACACGAGACCAAGATAAATTAATTAAAGGGGTGTATGAGTGGAAAAATTTTATTATTAGAGCACTTTGTTCAACTCTCCGACAGAGAGCACTCTTGACTTGATCTTATGACCACAGTTCAAGAGACTTGCTAATTAACAAATGCCTAATGCAAGGAAAAGATGCAAGACTAATAATGCCCTCCGATAGAGGGTGCTCTTGACTTGGATTTGGCCAAGTTCAAGAGACTTTGGTTCGTTTTAAGAAGCAAATAGTAGTTTGTAGAAGCAAGGTACCTCAACTTTAAATAATTAAACAATATGATAGATTTGGAAAGATATGAAATATTGCTTAACAATACTATTTTGCCAAATAAAATAAACTTGAAAAAATCTAGTGCTCTACCACACAAATTCTAATCTAAAAGTGGGATCAATCTCCGAACAAGATCAACCACTAGAAGCCACCAGTCTTGGAAACCTTCCAGCTAGCTGGATGTCCACAAGAAGCTGATGGGGGAACGAGAAGCTACCACAAGACTATGTGGCCTTTGGGATACAATCCCAAAGTTAGCTATTCTCTAGTCAAGGTTTGGAAGAGAGAATACAAGATAAAAAGTAAAGTACTAAACAGAAAATGAACTTTAATCTACCCAAGAATCTCTTTCAGGTCAAAGACCGTACTCAGGAGAGCATGGGGGTGAGTGAATCGAAAAATATAACAAAAATAACTTATTGAAATGAAAACTAATCTAAGAGCATATCATGGATCTAAACTAGAAAATCAAACCACTCAATGAAGACTACAAGACTTCCCCAAATGGGGAAGTGAATGTGGGAGCTTAAAAACCCCACTTGCAACTTTATTATGAGAGTACAAATGCCCTTGGGAATGAAACCCTTGTAGGGACTTTGAAGGAAATGACTTTGAAAATACTTAAAACAAACTTCTAAGAACTGTTACAAAGGATAATACTAATCTCTTGGTTTTGATTCGTCCCTTTGTTTCTTGATGGCTTCTTGTATTAGAAGTCTCTTTCTTTCACTTTGCTTCAAACTCTTCTCAATGCTATTTTTCTCAAAAGAAAAAACTATCACAAACAAGCAACTCCAATACCCATTAGATGTTAGGAAATAAAACAAGATTTGAAATTTGAACTAGATCTAATATTTGAAAAATGAAACTAGGTATTAACAACGCATGAGATCCACACTAATAACTTTGAAACAATGTAACTAACTATTAAACTTAACAAAACTAATACTAACAATTTGTTGTTCGTTTTTGTGTGTTTTGTAGGTTTTTAGAGGGTGGACGAAGGCTAGAAGGAGGGCAAAAACGAATGAGAAGAGAAGGTATGGGAGATGGTAGGAAGAGAGGATGAAATGGAATGGGACGAAAAGGAGGAGATAGGGCAAATGAGTAGGGCAAAAAAAGAGTGAAGAATGGAGATTAGGGGATGGACTAGAAGTGGGACAAGAGCTAGATGGAGATAGGTAGGACGAATGGGATGAAGGGTAGAGACTAAAAAGAAGAGGAAGGAGGCACTAAATGGCTAAGACGAGAGGAAGAAGGTAGCAGTTCTAGGGTGGACGAGAGCAAGAAAAGAGGACAAAAACGAATGGGAAAAGAAGCCAATGAGGAGAGGGGACGAGAGCTAGAAGGAATGGGCTAGGACTAGACTAGGGCAAGGAGGAATGGGCTAGCAAAACAAGAGCAAAGGGTTTCAAGGAGAAGACAAGATGGCTTGAAGAATGGAAGCCTAAAGTAACCAAGTTGATTTTAAATGAGTTTGAAAGATGGAACCTTGGACTTAGGCTTATTGCCAAATCTTTTGATGCTTGAGATTGACTCTAGGAAGATCCTGAAGCACACACAATTTGTTAGAAAATGTAGGCCTTTTGAAGAGATGAAAGATGCAACCTAGCTCAAATCTCTCTTCAAACCTGTGGGATCTGCACAAGCAATCACTCATAAACACATCTTGATCATAATTGTATGCATAATAAAAGTGGGATTAGAATAGTATAGGTATTTCCAACTACAGTCTACTCCAACTACAATCTACTCCTTCTAGATCACAGTTAAACCAAACATAAATGGACAACTTGTATTCAAATGCCCATCCTATGAGCTTAAGAAAGCCTTCTAAGCAAATTATAGATCAATATATGAGATTACAAGCAAATAACAAGAACAAATTCACCTTGATATTATGAAGACATTTCCATGAAAAGCATTTGACAACATATAGACCTCCAAAGTCGCTTTATTTCCTTAAGCCAATGGCTTTGCAATCACAAAATGGCAGAGTACCTTTACATCAAAAATTCCATGAGATAATAACCCCAAAGGACCTCTCTTTATAATAAAACTAGAAGCTGAAACCCTAGGTCGAATTGGCATAGACATGAAGGTCGAATTCCAATCAAACCAAGCTTGGAGAGCTAGACAATGGACAAACTCGAGTTGTTGGTAGGTTGAATGGAGAGGTGGCAAACTCGACTTGGGTGATTGCATAGGAAGTATCACCATCCAATAATCGAACTCCAACAAGGATACACGTGAGAGTTAGGTAGATATGACGTGAGCTTTGAGAGGGCGAGTTGGTTGGTGGGAAGACAAGTGGATATGTGGTAGGTGCTAATTCGAATTAGCAAAGGGAGCCAAGCTATGGGATTGGATGAGTCATGAGGGCGCCTACCATAAACATAAATGCATATCAACCAACCTACTTACCACTTGACAACTCACTAAATCGACTTTTGCATGGAGGAGGGCGAATTAGCTTGAGAGGATAATCTTCTGGTGACTGGATAGTTGACTGGAATCACTTGGAGTTGATTGGAATCTTCATAAATGTCCATTGCCATGTCATTTAGCCTTTTATTTTAATCAAATTGATTAATTTTGGAGAGATTTGGATTATCTCCAAAATATTCAATTTTATTATTTTAATTAATAATTTCTCTGTAAATGACTTTTTAGAGAAAATATTAATTATGAGGCTGAATTGACATCTGAAAGTTGGGTTTAGCTGCTCCATGGGTCATGTGTGATTTTTGGCTTATGAAACGAGCCATCAAACACTAAATTCAGACCCAAGATGACTGACATATTACAGACTCAAATTTCTCTATTTAAACTATAGAGAAATTTTAATTAAAATTTAAAAATAATTAAAAAATTAAAAACCCCAATTCTGACGCGTCCGGTAAAAATTTTTCGAAATTTTTTCTGGGGGTCCTAGAGACTTAGGACATGACCAGAACCTATTCTAATAGTGTCTAGTAGATTTATACATTATAGTTGGACCCTAATAACCCCCCGTGGCAAAAATTTCCAAAATCGGGCATTCCAGCTTTGGAGGAAGCGGGAGAAAAACCAAGAGATTATATCTCACCTGAAGCAAAGTATAATCTGACGGTGAAAAAACTCCCTGGAATACCTTAGTTGTTTAATCCAGTCATGGGGAACCGGGCCACTCAAACCCTACTAGAACACTTTATTACAAACCCCCATGGGGCCATGGTCATGTCGACTCAAAAAACAAAACTGGCTAGACCCAAATATATGAAACCCAGATACTCTGGAAGTGAACACTGATGTGTTCCAACACTAGCGGCTCAATAAGGTTTCACTATTGTACAAATCAGTTGATAACAAGGTCCACGTGATTTTATTTTTATCCTCGGGGGCGTCATGTTCCATGGAGGGGGCGCACTTCCTAGTTGTACATGTTATCACATCCATAGTAGCTGGGGCTACCATGTCTTAAGACCAGTTTTCAGAGTTTTTCTGAGCTAGTCCTTTTGCTATGATATGCATGAGATCAGCAATTGGTGAGCAATTCTTTGATGATCATTCCTCTTATTCAGCAGACCCAAAGCATATATCTTCAGCCTCATGTCAAAATTGAGCCTTGTGACCCCAGATTTGATGACTGAGTTAGCCATTTTTTTGCATTCAGAGCATATATGATATCAGTGCCCATGGTTATGCAGCAGCAGTGTTCCAGTGATAGTTAGTAGTTCAAATGGTGGATACAGGTATATGACCCAGCAAGTATATGGTTTGTGCATTGGGTATCTATACTGTGCTCTTTTACTTATCTTGGTAACCGGACTTGGTATAGAGTAGTCATGATTGGTGATATCTTTATGTGGTTCTTGTTGATTGTTTAGAGTAGAAGTGATTCATTTGCTTAGAATTAGAAATTCATGTGTATACTCGTTGGTCACGCCCTCATAGTAGTATGGACTTGCTCATTCCCCCCACTACGGTTTGCTAGTCACGGCATCACCTATCACTTCCCCATCCATTCGTTATCATCCATTTTTTGTTGTATCCTGACTTACACCTTAGTCAATGATATAGAGAACTTCCCCCACTTACGCCTCTATGTTGGATAGATTCCCTATTTACTTTGTGTCTCGGCTTTGAGTTGTGCAACAGAACTTGTCAAAGCCTTGACCCTTCTAGGCCAAGAGAACTCGTTGGTGTTGGGTCGTGAGCTTAGGTGCATTGGGATTCTGAAGCCTTGACCTCTATGGTCGGTTGCCCCCGATGTTTGGTCCTGATTGTGAATGATCCCCTCTAGTTGCCTGAGTTGTGTCAGCTAAAACTTGAAACAAATTGTGCTACCATCATTACATGCGTTTATATGATTCATTGCTATATCTTCTTAAAAGAAAGCCCATGGTAAAATTGAAAATAAATTGTGCTTGTGAGCACAACAAAGAGGGTTTTGAAATGAAATGAGAAAGGCCTAAAAGGCAGTGGCTGAACAAATGCTAAATCTAAAGACTGTTGGCCATATTATTTGAAATGTAATGATTATATCCTCACGGAGCCTACAAGTTGGGATATGAGATGCAGTAAGGGACAACTAATTCTAAGTGTCCGCTAGAACCTCAGAGTTACAGTTGACTGTGCACCAAGTTACAGTGGTTCTAGAAAAGATCCTCACAGAGCTTGATTTTATAGCTTGAATGTGAGCTGTAGATATTTGTTAAAGTTGAATGGGCACTCCTCAAATCATCTTATTCCATTTCTAAGACACCGCCATCCCCTGTGTGTTTTCTGTCCAGCATATGTTTAGGTGGTCTTCCATTATTCCTTTATCCGAGATGTCACAGTGTTGAGGTTGTAAAGTCATTCCCTTAGCCTAACCTTGTTTCTGTCACCATCACCCATTTCTAGCAAAATGACCACGTCCATAAATGAGTATACACTTAAGGTTCTTCTTTTCAGTAACTATTTGCTTTGATCTAGACTTATTTTTTATGATTTTATATGTAATCGCCAGTTAAAGTGCCACTCTGTATTTTAGTCTCATTATCAATATATTTAAAGGAGCATATTTCATCCATTTACACTTGCAACATCAGTTATTTTTTAGTCATTTTGATCAGTTTTGACCTAGTCAACCCAGTTTGAACAAGTCAACCGCAGGTTCCGGGATGAGTTGGGCCAATGATGTTCGAGATTGATTATTCATGGTCCTATGGTGCCCAATAGATGGTTCCATGCATCAGAAAGAGGTTTCATGTGATGGTTTGTAGGATTTTGATTATTATCAACATTTACAGACCTTTTTTATTGTTTGGGCATGGATGAGCTTAAAGATGATGATCCTGATGGTCACCTAGTGTATGTGTACTCATTCTTACCTGATTTGGACTTTTTGATTTCATCGGTGTTACCAACTATTTTGTACCATAGTTGGCTTTCTTGTGAGTCGCCAAAGTTATAAACATTCCAAATGTTCATCATCAGTGTTCAGAAGTCCAGAAGTCTTTTTTCAGGGCCAATTTTGGCCCCTTTGTAATAAATTGCATGCTTCATACCTCTTGGGGATATTGTAAAAATGTACTAGCAAGACTATCTTATGTAAAGAAATTGGCTTCCTGGGACTTCGCCACCAAAGGTGATCATTCCATGGTGTTTTTTCCTTGTCAATTATGCAATACTGAATAAGTGTTGTATAATCGACGAGTTTTTCACCTATCCTTCAAAGCTGGAATGGTTGTATTGGGGGTTAGGCCTTAGGAGGTTATTAAAGTTCATGTGTCAATGTTTATGAGCTTGCTAGACATAGAATTGAGTCATTATGAACATGCACTAGATCCCCTAGGAGTTTCAGTCAGTTCGGACGAAATTATTTTTCCTCGTTTAATGGGATTTTTTAATGTTTTCAATTAAAAAAATCAAAAATAAGATAAAAGTGTGGTCTAGGGGTTGTTTTTGCCTTTAGGGGTGCTCGTTTTCTAACCTGGAGCACCCACAAAACCCCAAAACCCACTTTTCCTAAGTTTTGAGTGAATATTATTCACTTAAATAAAAATTCTATCGAAAATATTAAACAAGAATTATTTAATTAAAATAATAAAGATATGAGAAAAATCATTTTCTCTAAAATCGGGGAAATTTGTCCAAATAAAGTGCCAGTCCAATTGGCAATCATCATCGAAGGAGATTCCAATCAAGAGTTAGAGCTTTCAGTTAAAGATCTCGTCACTACAAGTCAATCTCCCTCAAGAAATGCGCCCTCCTCTTAAAGATGGGCGACTTGGCTCATGTGGTTGGTTTTAGTTCGTTGGAGATGTTTCCAAGGTGAAGAGGGGCGCCCCTCTGATGAGGTGGCAGCCACCTCATCTAATCACACCAACCAGGCTAAGTCAAAGGCTTAGTTTAAGCTCAGGTCAATCCCATGATTGAAGGATGCGTCCTCCTCTCTTCGATGCTTCTAGATATGCTCCCTCCTTCTCCTTTCTTCTATAAAATCAAGGTGGAGCTCCATTGTTATGGGTGGAATTGCATCGAACTTGTGCTTTTGTATTGTATCAAATTTTTGTCAAGTAATAGAATTTGTTGAGGCTTTGGAGGTCCATGAGTTTGCAAGATCTACCTTGTGATGCATGCATTTTGAGGTATAATCTTGCTTAGTTATTTACTTTTGCATTGAATATTTGTGGATCAATCTAGCTTAGAAGGCCTTTGCGCCCATAGGAACAAGTATTCACAGGCTTTGATTTACTTGTTTTTAGTATGTTAATGAAAGGTTAAGAAGTAGCAAGTGTACTCAGATCTACTAATGCTCTTCATTGCTTTTTATTGGTATATTTTCTAGATTTGATTTCTCTTGTTCTTGTAAATGTATTGAAGCTTTGCAAGATAAAGGTTGATTTGGAAGCAGACCTCAATTGGATCTTCTTCCTCTCCAACAAATAGGATTTATTATTTATTGTTAACAAGTTGGTTTTGCAGGCATTCAAGGAATTCCATTGTTCTCAAGCTTGGGCTTGGTTCCATCTTTCTCACCCTTCAAACTCAAAGCAATCTTCATTTTCCCTTTCTATTAAAAGAAGCAAGTAGATCTAGGCTTGTAAAGTTCAATTTTAAATGTCTATTTGTCTTAATCATAGATCTAGAAATCTTAAAGAAACATCATAAATCTAGATCTGTTTTCCTTATTACTTAAAGCATTAATTTTTCGTAGCTTTTTCACAAGTATTAAGGTTGTAATTCTTATGTGATTTAGCTAACCTATTAACATTTTAATAAAGTTTATTGTTGGCTGGTTTTTTAGCTTCGTGTCACAAGAAAGCGAAGGAACGGAACGATTTCGGGAGCTTGAACCATTACAAAACCTTCTCCTCTATTTTCTTACCTTTTCTTAGATTTTTCAAGCTAATAAAGTCTCTTGAATCTCGTTTTTGCGGATCAAGAGCGCTCTCTATCGGTGAGTTCAAAAACTTGTAATAATTTAATTGAAAGCAAGTGGGATTACGGCTCCCACACCCTTATTCCCCCATTTGGGGGAAGCCTGTATCTGTCCATTTATTTATTTGCTTTATACTTGCATTGCATTAGAGTAGCATTTTATTAAGTTAGTTTCATTTTTTGCAATTAAAATTAGAGCAAATTTCTTTCAAGAAGCTTACTTTGTTTATTTGGAAAGTTTGATTTACTATCTCCCTTGCTCTCCCGAGTAAGGTCTCATACGTGAAAGAGATTCTTGGGTAAATTGCTAGATTAGTTTCTTTTTCATTGGTAGATTAGTTTCATGTTTATGTTAGATTATTTTTGTTTATTTTCACTTTTGTTTATTTTTACGTTTGGCAAAACTAAATACTAACCCTTTTGCTCTCCCGAGTACGGTCTTTTGACCTGAAAGAAATTCTTGGGTAGCTAGTCATCTGACACGAGGACACTGGACACGAAGGACACGAAAATACGAGTGTCTGACACGGACACGGTGACCCCCGGAATCAATACACGAAGGACACGTTTTATATACATATATATATATTTTTTAAATATATTAAAATTTAAAAATATAGACATATAGATCCAAATTTTTTTAGAAACTAGAACATTTACAAATATTCAATAGAAATTAGAATCAAAACACATTAATGATTAGTATTACACATTTGTTAGTATTACATAAAACCCACTCTCAAGCTTCTCCACACTTGCAAATGACAAAACTGAAGTGTATTTTTGTTTTTAAACTCAACCTGGGCACCCTTTTCCGCGGAAAACGTGTCCTGTTTTCGGGACACACGACGCGCATTCGAAGACACGATGTCAAATCGTGTCTGAATCGACTTTCGGTCGTGTCCCGATTTCGGACACGACCAAAAGTCGAATCGGACATGATTTGACATTGAATCGTGTCTGATTCGATCCCCACGAGACACGCGGGGGGTTTAGGACGAATCCAGTTTCTTGGTTGGGTAGTAATTAGAAAACTTCATTTTCAGTTTATTTTACTTTTAGAATTAACTCCCTTGCTCTCCCGAGTACGATCTTTGACCTGAAAGAGATTCTTGGGCTTAATAATCAAGAAAACATTTGTTCAAAAACTTGTAAAATTTGGTCTCCTTTTCGTATACTCTGTACCCCTGCGGTTCATCCGAACGGTAAGGTGCATCAAAAGGAATTAAGAGTGGCTAGTAATTAATTTAACAACATTTAATTAAAATCTCATAACAAAAATCCGGCATTACCTCGACTTGATCGAAAGTGGGGAAATTTTGCAAAGAAAGCGGGAACCACTAGAAAGCGACCTCAGGGCACCGTTAGACTACATCCTTGTTGGTGTAGTGTTGAACACGCTCTCGAGACTCCGTTCCAGACCACATGTTCTTGTGTGAAACCACCTATACCAAAATTCGGGCATATTCCTCGTATCGTAAGGTATATCGGGAATCCCCTTTTCCCATTAATCAACTCATCATTTTTCATCTTAATTAAAATCAACCAAGAACACTTGCAAAACAGTTTCGATTCACAACAGCATTACTACGATCTGTGACTCCATTGGCACTGGTCTTACTCTTTCAACAACAACATCTTTATTTGCTTATTATCAATCTCGCAATTGTTGTTTATTTCGTGCTAACATCATGCTATTGATTTACTTAATCTATTTGCAATAAGCTTGGAAATCAATTCACAATTCCCATCTAAAAAACTCCTAAAACAACACTCATTCCCATCCATAACATAAACTAAAAAAGTCTTAGAAACTTTTTTTTAGTAGGGTCTACCCCCCTTGGATTCGGTTAGGAGTTTTCCTAAACGGAGGAGTCAGGATCAGGTGACAGCACCTGACTCGATACTTGCCCCCAAGGTCACACCTAGCAGCTTCAAAAGATTTCTGTTGCGTTTCCTCCCAAGTAATAAAAATCAGGCTTTTGAAGCCATTCAACCACTCAGCAAAAACAATAGATTTCAGACTTAAGTTGTCACAGCTAAATGACAATTTACAGACATTTAAACAGTGAATCAACAAGCTGAAATACACATGCTGAGAGAAATAAACAGCGGAAGACAAATAGAACAGCAGACTATAAATTGCATGCACAGTGAATTTTGGTCAAACTAGACCCTGGAAAAACCCACACGAGGAAAACCAGTCCAAGAGTAATTTTATTTAGCAATATTCAGGCATAAAATCAGAGTTACAGCAGCAATAAATTCAACATTTAATGACTGTACCAACACCTCGAAATTCGTGCTCAGCAATTTCTCGAAAAACGTGCCAACTGAGAAGTACGGCCCAGTTGTTTGGCCCAGCAAAAACTTGCAGCAGAGCTGCCTTGGGATTCAAGCCACCTTCTATTTGGGATGAATCCCTCTCCTAGGGAATCGAGCCACCCAAAAGAACTCTTGCTCTCATTCTCAAAAACTCACAAATGCCCAAAATGCTCACTCTTGGAAAAACTTTATCTTTGCACATTGCCCTAGGCTTGCTCTTATAACATGAAAGTGACTTTTCACCTTCACAATCCCTAAATCCAACGATCAAGATCTAATCTTGTCTTGACAAGATCAAGGGATGAAATTCATTCCCTCCAAAATAATTCACTTATAACCCCTAGGATCAAAGGATGTACCACAAGGTGGGTATTCACCCCTAATACCCATAAGACCAAAACATCAAGATGGTACAAAACAACTCAAAGTGGGTGGATGACCCTACTAACCACAAGTCAAAGACAAGGTACCACAAGACCAATAATCAACAAGGTGTAAGGACCAAAAGTAAATCAACCAAGGTGGGGAAGGTACAACCAGTCATCTTTCTCTCAAATGTACAAATGTTCCAAATAACCTGAAAGTTCATCATCACCATATAAGGAAGGGTCCACACTAGATGATGTGATCATATGGTCCTCTAGACTGCTCCTTAGGTCAAATGCTAGTGGCTCCATCAAGGGGTGGCCAATCCCTTGAGAAGACCATCTAACTCAACCATCTCGAAGACCTAGGAGAAGAGGACATCACACATCATCATCTTGGTCAACTGACCAAGATCCGCCTGGTTAACTGACCAGGTATGTCACTAGAGGAACTACTTGGTCCTCGTGACCAACAATCTGCCTGGTCCCAGACCAGGAGGTCTCTGTCTCAACTTGCAAGACCTGCTCGGTCCTCATTGTAAATTTTTTTGTGTTTTGCAGCTTGCTGGTTTATGTCAACATTTCAGTGGTTTTCATCCCCAGTTGGTTTTGCATAGGCTAGAAATTACTTACGAAAATTCTCAGACAAATAAACACGCTGAAAAATCACTTTAACAGTCAGAAATTTAATTTTAACATGCACACCATTAAAAAAATCAGACTCAGAATTTTTGGCCAATAGCCCTGGAAAAACCCCCACGGGGAAAACCAGTCAGAGAGAGAGAGACTTATTATTTCTTAAGCAATATTTCACTACATTAATTTTACAGTTAAGATGTACTTATCTCAACCAACCAAATCACCCAAATAGCTTCCTCGATTTCTGTGCAAGGCTGCCTCGATTTCTGTGCACACAAATCTTCTCGAAAAATGTGCCAAACCCTGCCTCGATTTCTGTGCCAACACACCCAAAAATTTACTGTACGGTACAGCAACAATTAATGTTGTTGTACGAACCTCAAAAACTATGCCCTATCTAGAAAACCGTGCCCAGAATTTGTGCCTTGGAAACTGTGCTGTACGGACTGTCATTTATTGCAGCTATATGGATTTGGAAAACCGTGCCCACAACCAGCAGAAATGTGCCTCGAAATGTGTGCCAATAAATGTTGAATGAGTACCTCGAAACCCGTGCCAATATATGTTGTATGGATTTGGGAAAGTGTGCCCACTGAAATATATCCTTGCCTCGAAAATTGTGCTGCTGCTGTATGTTAGCTACTGCCTCCTCGATTTCTGTGCCAAACTTAGAATTCTCTCTTCTCCTTTTTCTCTTCAGTTCACTTTCATCTCAAGAATAATCTTCTTTTGCCTCCCTCTTGCTTTTTGATCAAACCCTAAGGTTTTCTAAATCTAATGGATGAGATTAGATTAGATCAACGGTTGAAATTAAATGCTCCTATTTATTTCTCATAGATATTAATTTCACTCACCCACTTAAATTTATCAAAAAGTGACTTTATGGTTATAAAGTCTCATTAAATGCTTTTCTCAAGTCATTTAATGTAAGGGTCACATTTTTCCCCCTTCTAAGTGACTTAGGCAAAAAGTCACTGGGGAACACTTCCCTAGGTACAAAAACTAACACTCCCTCTTACCGAGGAAGGTGTTCTGCACCACTCCCAACTTGTCTCTGAAGAAAACAAACTTGCCTCTCCCCAAAGATTTCGTCAAGATATCTGCTACCTGCTCATCAGTGGATATGTACTGCAACTCAACTGCTCCTCTTTAAATGTAGTCACGAATGAAATGGTGCCTGATCTCAATATGCTTTGACCTGTCATGGAACACTGGATTCTCAGAGAGCTGAATGCAACTCTGATTGTCACAGTAGATCACCATAGGCCTAAGCTCCTGATCAAATAAGTCTACCAACAGGTTGCGAAGCCACAGTGCTTCACAAATACCCTAATTAGCTGCCATATACTCAGCCTCGGCGGAACTCAATGCAACAGACTTCTGTTTCCGACTGAACCACGACACTACTGTCGGGCCCAAACTGAAACAACAACCGGAAGTGCTCTTATGATCCCTCACATTGCCTGCCCAGTCTAAATCTGTGAAACCAACCAAACTGACTCCACCCCAACCCCTGTAATCCAAACCATAGTCCACTGTACCTACAAGATATCTCAGCACATGTTTTGCGGCAATCCAATGTACACTCCTAGGCTCCACCATGAACTGGCTAAGAGTGTTCCCGGCAAAACACAAGTCTAGCCTGGTGTTGACCAGATACATCAACGACCCAATGAGCTGACGGTAAAGTGTAGGATCCACCAACTTACCCTCGGAAGCATGAAGTTGCTTCCAGTTGGTGATCATAGGTGTAGACATCGGCCTATAATCCTCCATCCGAAATCTCTTCAGAGTATCAACTACATACTTCCCCTGTCCTAGGAAAATATGTCCAGGCTCCTGCCAAACCTCCATCCCCAGATAGTAATGCATCAACCCAATGTCAGTCATCTCATACTCAGTGGCAAGGTCTCTCTTGCAATGTGCAATGAGACGCTCCTCTCCAATGATAAACAAGTCATCAACATATAACAAAAGAATGAGAGGATCTCCACCAACCACAATGTAGTAAAGGTTGGGATCAGCCTCACTCTTCTGAAAACCCATCGAATTCAAGTATGCATCGATCCTGGAGTACCATGCTTTAGGAGCTTGCTTCAGTCCATACAAGGCTTTCCTCAGCCTGCACACATGAGAATCTCTCCCATGAATCTCGAATCCCTGTGGCTGCTCTAAGTACACCTCCTCCTGCAGAAGACCATTGAGAAATGCGGTCTTCACATCCATCTGGTGGATCTTTCAACCCATCTCTGCTGCTATAGAAATCACTGCTCTGATGGCAGAATACCAAGCAACTGGCGCAAAGGTCTCATCATAATCAACTCCCTCAACCTGTGAAAACCCCCGAGCCACAAACCGAGCCTTGTACTTCTCCACACTGCCATCCACAGCATGCTTCACCTTGTAGATCCACTTGGAAGTCACAACAGACTTCCCCTCTAGTCTCAACACTATCTCCCAAGCATCATTCTTCATGATGGAATGGTACTCTTCCATCATGGCATCTCTCCAAACCTGATGTTGAGAAGCCTCCTCAAATGTGGAAGGCTCTAAATCACAAAGACTCCCAACAAGAGCCATACCCAGTCTATCCGGCATCACTACTATCCTGATCTCCTCCTGGGGTCTACCAAATGCCTCTGCTTCCTTCAAGGTGTCTTGAAGCCATTTAGGCTTCCTCTTCCTTGAAGGCTCCTCCCATATTGGTCTATCCTCATCTCAAGAACTCCCAGAAGCAGAAGATCCAACACCCCGAGGGCCAGTGACTGATGAACCAGTCCCTAAAGAACCTTGTTATCACACAACTTGTAGTTGCCCCTAGAGGTATCCCATCCGGGACGGTAGAGGAGTTAGGCAACTAAAGAGGTGACCTAAGAGATGCCATGGTTCCCAATGCAATGCGGGAGTCACGTCAACCGAGGCACTCTTCGCTTTAAGTCAAGGTATAACTAGACCAAGGGGGAGACCCTATACCCCAATCACAGTTGATTGGACCCAAGCAAAGGTTTCAAAGGGTGAATAAATGGTGAGTTACGGAAACCAATGCAAGGCTAAGTGGACCTAATGTTTGAGGTATGGTTGAAGGTGGTATAATGGATAGTTAGTGCTTCAAGCTATGTATGGTTTAGGCCACTTGATGGGGTATGATTGCTAAGTATAGTACCATGTGTTTACACAAGTGGGTCTTGTTGCCTTGGGAAGTGTGAAATGGTTCTAGGTGGACCCACAAGGTGAAGTTAATTGTGAAGATGGTACTATAGGCTAGATCTAGGTTAGATCTACAAGTTAGAGTTGGTTCTAGGATTACCCATGTGCTAGATCTAGGGTTTGACACTAATCCCAAGAAGTGCGCCTTGCTTGGAGGAGGACTAGTGCCTTGTTGGATGGGCTAATGGGGTCAAGAAGGATATCAAAGTGTAGATCGGGACACCTAGAAGCCAAGTCAAGTGGTTTGGATGAGATCCAATGGTTGGATCTTACTAG
Source organism: Larix kaempferi (assembly GCA_027924585.1). NCBI lineage: Eukaryota > Viridiplantae > Streptophyta > Pinopsida > Pinales > Pinaceae > Larix > Larix kaempferi. Next base: position 5,818,987 of record BSBM01000034.1, read on the forward strand.
ATCTAGGTTTTTTGAGTGATGACCAAAAGTGGACCACAATTCCTTAAAACAAGGAATGCAATCCCCAAGGTAGATCGGGACAAAAGGATAGTCTAGACCTATGTTTCAAGGCATGGGCATTCCAAATCCACGAAAATCTCCAACACCCACTTCCTAGAAGTGGTCCAACTCAAAACTTCAAGGGGGTGCGACTTTCTCAAGGAAGGGCAAAAGATGGGTTTGGTGGACCAAACCAAGTCCAATGGCCACCAAAATGTAGATCCGGGATGTCAGTACCCCGATCTATGTTCCTTCAAAGTTTCAAGTAAATCCAATGGGTAGATCTTAGTAGATCTAAGTTTTAAGGTACCAAGAAGATCAAAAGGGGGTTTTGACCCCTCAAAACATGGAAAGATGTCCACAAGGTAGTTTTCACCAAAGCAAGGATATGGGTATAGGTTATCAAGTGTCTAGATGTCAAATCAAGTGGGATCTCACCTACCCATGTGCTAGATCTTACCCAACAAGCTTCTCTTAGGAAAATCGATTTAGGTTCAAGAAGGCCTTTTGCATTGAAAGGTGTGTCAATTTTTAGCCAATCACCACCAAACTATAGATCCAACTAGGGGTGGATCCTATAGAGGTGGGTTCTTAATATCTTTTCAATTGCAAGGGTAGATCTAAGTAGATCTAAAAAAAATACCAAAATTTGGGGTTTTGATTTAATTAGGGTTTTATGACCAATGGAGATAGAATGGATGAAAGAGACACATACCTTGTAGATCTTACCTCAATTGCTTATGGCCACCTTGCAAATTGATAGCATTCTCCTATGTTTATATTCAAGAGTGAGATCCAAGTGCTCCAACCAAATCGCCCTTCTCCAAGATAGCCAAATCGTCCTCCTCCTACAAGACAAGATCAAAGAAACAAGTCAAGCAAGATGATTATGAAAATGGTAGAAAGATGTAATAGAAAGCATCAACTATGTCACGAAGATACAATAATGATACTCCCTGTCACAAGATCAACCCAAGAGAGAATATGTGGATCCCTCCAACAATAACCCTCAAAAAGTCGCCCTCCTCTCTCCAATTCGACTTTCCTGTCAAAAGGTTAGCAAAAACACCAAAATCCACAATGATACATAGAAGAGATACTTTATATTCAATATGCAAGAGAATCCACAATGCAAGAGAGATGTGCTCCACAAAAAAATCTTCTATTCCAATATTCCAGAGCTCCAAAGGTGAGCTTTACAATGGGGGGTCTCCTCCTTATATAGGATAATAAAAACCAAAACCCTATACCACTTCATAATACTACATCAAATGAGTGGTTGAGATTATAAGATCTCATCATACAATCAATGGCTAGGATGAATCCATAACATAATATCACATGGATCACTCAACATAACAATAGCGCCCTCACTAAATGGTACAATGGAGGGTGACGTCATCCCACTAGAGGGGTAAAAAGTACAATAATCCACCTCATGATGACTAGGACATGGTAAAATAAGCACATGGTGGGGCTAGGAGGTATAAATCCTTGCTAGCTCACCCCAAGGCACAATAAAATAATAAAAAAAATGTCCAATATAATAATAATGACCAAAACTGTCCTCAGAATCCATGACAGTCGAGCAGTAAATGTCCTCCTGTGAACAATCTGGAGATACCCACATGGTGAAAACTGACTGGAAGATAGTGAGATCACCCTGGAAGACCACTGTGAAAACCAAATGCCAAAACCTTGCCTCAATTGCCCAAATCGATTTCCTCAGTGACCACTTTATCCCATTTTTTAACTGCCTCGGGAACTGTGAAAGTGCCAAAACTGCCTCCTAGGGTGCTAGCGCTGTCCATCTGAGCCCACCAGGCTCTCCGGAAGGGGGGATAAATGGTAATAACAAGTGGCTGGACCACCCCCTCCATCATCAGCGCCCTAGGTGAACTGGCCTCTCGGGGCCCCTGCTGCTCAAGCTGGGAAATCAGCCCCAAATCTGGTCAACAAGTGTCAAACTGCATCAATCACTGTCAGAATTGCCCGGAACTGAAAGATAAGTGTCTCAATGGATCCAGAAGACCCAAATCCACTAGGAATGAGTACTCATACACCCTGGGTTGCCCTAATGGGCCTGCTGTAGGGTCCACCATATATGGACAATGTATAATCTGCTGATCTGAAGTAATAATAAACCTGCTGAACTGGATCAAACATCATCTGCATCATATGTCCATCATATGATATCCTCATCAAACATGTGGGACCATAAATCATCATCAATAATTATCATACATGGTCCACATCATCACGGATCCCAAGAATATATATAATCAAGGATAAATCACATCAGTAGACTAAGACAATGCTTCTTTAATCATTCCATAGCTAAGCTCAAAGTACAAATTCCATTCAGTGGCATTAATTATATTAACATATTCCGTTGTTATGATAAATTACTTGCACCATAGTTCAAATGACAAACTCACCCATTGGACATGGTCAAACTGCTAGTGAAGGATGAAGGCTAGGAGCAAGGTTGGGCCAAGGGTTTGACTTGTCTAACTCAACTCAAAAATACTTTGGACTGGGAGAGGGGGAAGCTACAAACTCTGTGTTGGACAAAAGAACACGGGGGATGGCTGTGCCTCACAAATGGATAAGTTGTTTAGAGAGTGCTTATTCAACTTAGGCATCATGTCTACATCAAGTTGATCCAAGTTCATTAGGATCATTCAATTTATTTCCATGGCCTTTTTGGCCTACATAACCCTTCGGATTTCAGATGTGCTGAGAAGCACAACTAGTTGCAGCTTGCATCCAGGGCATGTTTTTATATATTCACAAGGTCAGCAATTGTTTAGATATAGCTTTTAAGAACTATTGCTTTTTGGACCTTTCTTATACTCTTCGAGGAGTATTTTTAGCTTTTCATTGCTCTTGCCCTTTTTTTTTGTTTCCATGGGCGAATTTATTTAGTTTCCACAGGTAGAACATGAGCTTTCAGTTTTAGCCAACAACATCTCAAGTGACTAGGGGGAGTTCGAGCCAATGCCAAACATCGGGACAACCGACCAGAATGATTTAGGCCTACAATCCAACTCACCAAAGGCAAGTTCTGTCACCAACTCAGAGCCGAGACACTAAATAAACAGGGATGCGGTCCAAACACAGAGGTAGAAAAATAGGGAAGTCCTCAGTATCAGAAAGTCAAATGAGACAAGTCAGGGTTTAAAGTCAAACAGGAAGGTCATGTATGGATGGAGACAAGTGGATATGGAGCCTACACTAGCAGACAACTGGTGTCGGGAAAGACCATGTCTATGTAAGGTGAAATACCAGTAAGTTTTGTTAGATGACCTAAAAGTGCAAGCAATTGTCCATTTTATGATTTACAGTTCATTTTAAATAGTTTGCCACATCAGGAATAATATACCAAGCACATGCTATAATCATGACTAAATCAACAAGCTTTTAATCCACTGTCAGTGAGAACATATCCATAGATCATACAACATCATCATAATAGCAATCATCATGCATCATCTGAAACACTGCTGAAGTACATCTCTAGGCACTGAACTGAAACTGTAATGGGATAAGTGGTCACATCAGTCATCAAATCTAAACTCTCAAGGCTCAGCCTTGACACAAGGTCATAAAATCTGAATAATGTACTGCTCTGATCATGAGTGATCCAAAATATATGTAGCCATGCTCTGGAAAAAGGAAGCTCTGAAATGTGCAGATATCTGCTGTACAAGAATAGTAGCCCTGCTACTATGGTGTGATAACAAACCTGTAACCTGCGAACCAAAACCTGAACCTATCCCTGAAGTACCTGTCACCTGAACCACTGAACCTGTACGAGCTGTGCCTGTAATCTGTGATCCAGTCACTCCGGAAACCTGTGGACCTAAAATCTGTATCGAAGAAGCCTGAGTCACCTGAGGTGTGGAAGCCGGTGGCTCCCCCAGCTCTATATCTCTGTACTTCCTAAAGGCTCTCTCCTCATCAAACTTCACCTCCCGCCTAACAACAACCTTCTTTAGGCCAAGAAGGTAAATCCGATAAGCCTTCGAAGTCTCATCATATCCCACAAAGATGCCTCTGTCTCCAATGGGATCAAACTTCGTCCTCTTCTCAGAAGGGAAGTGAGAGTAAGTCAAAGAACCAAATATACGAAAGTGGCTCACCTCAGGCTTCTTGCCTGTGTACATCTCCTAAGGAGTCTTCCTCCCCAAAGCACGGTGAGGACTCCTGTTCTGCAGATAAACTGCAGTGCTACATGCCTCTGCCCATAGAAAGAACGGTAAACCCTGATCATGGAGCATCGCTCTCGCTGCTCCCACAATCGACCTGTTCTTCCTCTCTACTACTCCATTCTGCTCAGTAGTGTAGGGAACTATCAGCTGTCTCTATATAGTAGTATACCCTCCTGTGTGCAAAATCCATCGAACTCCTTGGAGGTATACTCACCCCCATTGTCTGATCTCAACATCTGAATCTTCCTCCCTGACTGCTTCTCCACAAGGGCTTTGAACCCTTGGAAGACACTCAATACTAAGGGTGACTTCTTGCTCCTCAAGAAGTAGATCCAAGTCTTCCTGGAGTAGTCATCAATGAAGGTGATATAGTATTCAAATCCAGTCAAAGAGACTGATGACATAGGACCACAAATATCAGAAATGGATCAAGTCAAGTACTCCTGCTGCTCTGGTGTCACTGCTTGGAAAAGCAGTCTTGGTGTACTTTCCCAAAGCACACCCCCTACACACATCACTCTGCTCAGTGTTGAACTCGAGTAAACCTGTAACCATGCTCCTCAACAATCTCAGAGTTGGGTGATGTAAGTGGGCCATCCTCCGATGCCATAGCTCACATAGCTCACTGCTGCTGCTGTGTGTTAGAGTGTGTTGCGGCTGAAACAAGAGCTTGTACAGCTTTCCACATCTAACTCCAATGTCCATGGAGGTAGATACTCATGTAGTCCTAGGGAATACCTGCACTCTCCCATCCGAGAAACATACCCCAAGACCCCTGTCCTCAATGGTGGAAACTGATACAAGGTTCTTCTTCAGCCCAAGGACATATAACACATCCCTCAGAGTCATGGGACTCATAGACTCCCTCTAAAATGTAATGGTCCCCCGACCAACTGCTCTAACAATGGTGTCGTCGCCTAGTACAACCTCCACATTTGTACCTGTCTGTGATAGCTCGGAGAACATCTCTCGAGCACCTGTCATGTGGCTCGAGGCTCCGCTGTCAATATACCAAGTTCCAGTGGTGGATGCACTCATCTGATGACCTGTCCATAAAGAATACTCCATCTCCAAATCCACATTAGTGCTGGGACCTAAAGAGGCTCTCTCTCTCTCAATCTGTCCAACACACAGAGAAAAGTCCCTCTGAAATCTGTCTCCAAAGTCATCAACCTCCGCTGAAGCTGCAGTCTGTTGTCCCTTCTTCTTCTTGTTTGGACACTGTGAAGCATAGTGCCCAAATGTCTGACAACCATAAAACTTGATTTTACTCAAGTCCTTCTTTTGCCCACCCTATTGTTGTTGCTGCTGCTTGGCCCCACCCTTCTTGGGACCCTTCTTCTTCTTCTTCCCCTTTGTTGTCAAAGCCACGTTCTCATCATCTTCCCTACCCTGTGACAAGCTACCCTGTACGAGACCTCTCCTGGTCTCCTCCTGCACAAAGTCATCCCACAGTCTCTCCCATGAAGGTAGGTTCTCTCTACCCACTATAGCCTGCACAAATGCACCCCAGGGCTTTGAAGCCCCATTCACTGTTGTACGCACAAGCTCAATAGCAGTGACCACCTCCCCAACTGCTGCTAACTCATCTCTAACTGCAGATATCCTAGTAAGGTAATCTGTCACTCCCTCTCCGCCATTCATCTTTATACTCTTCAGTTTCTCCTTGAGAACCATCTTCAGGTTCTCATTGGTACTCTCGTACAAACTGGTCAAAGCAGTCCACATCAAATGTGCCCTAGCTTTGCCTAAAATGTGAGGGATGATATGATCTTTAACTGCATCAAGGATTATTCTTCTAGCTTTACAGTCCTTCTTGTTGAAGGCTGATAATGTTGCTGCATCTGTGGCAGCTGGAATCTGAACAGGGTTTGCTATAGTATTTCTAACCACCTCCTTCCACATCTCATTTTCCTCTAAAACCAGCAAAATCCTAGCCTTCCATGGCACAAAGTTACCTGTCCCATCCAGCCTATCCTCCAACCTAAGTCCTGTAGCCATCTCTACTTCAACCCAACAAGGTGATGTTCACAAACAAAAGAAAATACCCAAATCTGGAAATTTCTGTGTCTGCAAAATTTACTGTTTTCTGCCCCCAAGCTCTGATACCATGTAAATTTTTATGTGTTTTGTAGCTTGCTGGTTTATGTCAACATTTCAGTGGTTTTCATCCCCAGTCGGTTTTGCACAGGCTGGAAATTACTTATGAAAATTCTCAAACAAATAAATACGCTGAAAAAGCACTTTAACAAGCAGAAATTTAATTTTAACATGCACACCATTAAAAAAATCAGACTCAGAATTTTCAGCCAATAGCCCTGGAAAAACCCCCACGGGGAAAACCAGTCAGAGAGAGAGTTATTATTTCTTCAGCAATATTTCAGTACATTAATTTTACAGTCAAGATGTACTTATCTCAACCAACCAAATCACCCAGATAGCTTCCTCGACTTCTGTGCAAGGCTGCCTCGATTTCTGTGCACACAAATCTTCTCAAAAAATGTGCCAACCCCAGCCTCGATTTCTATGCCAACACACCGAGAAATTTACTGTACGGTACAGCAGCAATTAATGTTGTTATACGGACCTCGAAAACTGTGCCTTGTCTAGAAAACCGTGCCCATAAATTTGTGCCTTGGAAACTGTACTGTATGGACTGTCATTTATTGTAGCTGTACGGATTTGGAAAACCGTGCCCACAACCAGCAGAAATGTGCCTCGAAATGTGTGCCAATAAACGCTGAATGAGTACCTCGAAACCCATGCCAATAAATGTTGTACGGATTTGGGAAAGTGTGCCCACTGAAATATATCCTTGCCTCGAAAATCGTGCTGCTGCTGTATGTTAGCTGCTGCCTCCTCGATTTCTATGCCAAACTCAGAGTTCAATCTTCTCCTTTTTCTCTTCAGTTCACTCTCATCTCAAGAATAATCTTCTTTTGACTCCCTCTTGTTTTTTGATCAAACCCTAAGGTTTTCTAAATCTAATGGATGAGATTAGATTAGATCAACGGTTGAAATTAAATGCTCCTATTTATTTCTCATAGATATTAATTTCACTCACCCACTTAAATTTATCAAAAAGTGACTTTATGGTTATAAAGTCTCATTAAATGCTTTTCTCAAGTCATTTAATGTAAGGGTCACCTTTTTCCCCCTTCTAAGTGACTTAGGCAAAAAGTCACTAGGGGAACACTTCCCTAGGTACAAAAACTAACACTCATGACCAAGAAACTGTCTGGTCCCAGACCAGAATACCCTAGAGACAAATTGAGGCCCTAGCCACATGCTAGGGACTTTGCCATGGCATCAACCTGTTTGGTCTCCGACCAAGAACCCTAGGAGACAACTGGGGGCCCTAGGGTACCTTCTAGGGTCTTACTCTTTGCTCTACATGTTTAACTTAACCAAGAACCCTAGTTAACTGACTAGGGTACCATCCTCTCTGAGAATGGGTCTCGCAGCTGCACTAACTTTAACATGAAACACGCTTTCTAGAATTGTAAAATGGCCCAGGTCCTTTGGGGTTAGATTGAAAAATAATTTTCAATTCTCTTTGAGGTCCCCTGAGGCGGAAGAGTGCAATTCTTAAAGATAGCCGCAAAGTCAGGAAAATCGCAGAAGTTTAAGGACTATTATTCATTTGATAGGTATTTCCTTCTCATGGAGGAGATACAAATATACCTTAGTGAAGATGCAACCAAGTTCACTATAGGAGAAATATCAACATTAAAAGCCAACTTAGTCGATTAGGTGTCATTTGGATTAGATGTTTTTCTTTCAGATACTGATACAACAGAATTTGCAGCTAAGGCTGACATGTTAGCCCTAACCACTTATGTTGAGCGAGGTGGTAATGTAGACTTTAAGCCTGATGTTATACACATGGATGTAATTTTATGTTTTTATTGTGATATAAAAAGCATTTTATAAAACAAAAATAAAAAACTAACTCAACCCATACAGAAGAGCCTACAGAAATAGAACTGTGATACTAAAATTTCTGGGCTACTTTTATGTTCATGATAGTTAATGTCATAGGATTTCATTTCCTTATGGTGATAAATGATCCCCATCAAATAATTCAACCAAGCTGCAGGGCTTGGAGGGACTCTGCGCTCAGTAGATTAGCCAGTTTGTTTACACTCCACATAAAATGTTACAAGTTGTCTACCAAAGGCGTTACAACAATTTATTCAAGCATGTATCCTCTACACAAATGCAATGTAAAAAACTCGCCAATTTTAGTTCATCCTCCAATCATGGTAAATAACATTATAATGTGACATAATTTTAAAGGTTAAAAATTGATGCGAAAAAAGAAAAATTCAGAAGAAGAATTTCCTTCATAAATGTCAAGAGGTCAAAATGGCACCTTAAATGCTGAATAGAGAAGAATTCCCGCCAAAAATAAATTCACAATCTCGAATCTCTACAGCCAACCAATGAAAATTGAGATATGACTTAACAACAGATTCAAAAAACTGAAAGTAGAACCAGAAGTAAAACGCCTTTCAGCAGTGCAACAAGGTGTAAACCAACTTGTTCAACTAAACAAAGCACCTGCAGAGTAGCCGCTCCAAGCAAAATCATCGTTGCACGAAATAATATTGCACCAGCAATGCCATAGGAAAGAACCCGACTCTGTGCAACCCGTTATGTCATTATAATTTATGGCACAAGCACTTAGTGACAAAAGAAAACAGTTCATTGTTAAACACAATTAAGGGGAATGCAGAATCGAAAGGAGAGATTATTGCTCCACCACTTCCATCTAAGCAAACAAACATGATGCTCTTATTTTACACAACACAAATATTGTCTCAAATATTGTCTGTCGCATGTTGTACGACTTGATAGAATACAAGTACATGAAAAGGATAACAACAAGGTAATTAAACCAAACCTGATACATTAGAGGAACCTGAAAATACTTGAAAATTAAAATGAATACAAAAAGATTGTCCACCGACAAACTTTGCTCCAGCAGATATCTGAAACAAGACAAATCAATGCACAAGATTACTATTGGCTCACATATTCAATCCCATTGCTAGCTTGCTAATAAAACTCCTAAAACGTATTTTCATAGCTTACCTTAAACAACCATTTTGCACCTTTAGCCCTCAAGCATGGACCCAAAAGAAGACTAAAGGATAAAACAATTTTAATACATAGTCCCCATAGAACAGACAGCAGTAGTCCTAACTCAAAGAGAAGATAAGAAACTAACATAGGTTCTAATTTTGGTCTCAAGACAATTTATTGAATCCCGTGATGCTTACAAGTTTTCATTTTTAGCTTTCAAATTATTAAGCAAAATCAACATTTCTATTCAAATATGAATTCTAAAGTTCATTCGAGAATCGAAACCATCCAAGATGCTTTGGACCAAATGTGATGTTTTCAGTTTAGAAAAATGTGTTTCTCCACAATAGTAGCACTGCCCTCTAAATTACTGCCTGTCACTAAATGTTCCACATGAAGTAATCTGAAATATTTTTGGATCAGTCCCTTGCATGAACCTCTAAATTTGCTTCAATAACTGACATCGATCTCCTTCATTTAAAATATATAGTTACATTTGGATGGGTAAATACTAAATCCTCATTTAGCTTTTTCTGCAAGCAAAAATTGTTGAAAACATTGACTTTTAGATCTGATCAGCAGATATAAAGCATCTACAACTTTTACAACCTTATAGTAGGTACAAAAACAGCCCACAAATACCTGGACTTAGTCTCCTTGTTCCATTTAGGGAATCTCTACATGCAGGATAGTACTATGATATAAAACCATTTATCTATTGGAAAATCTTGGTATGTGTTATCACACAACTTGTAGTTGCCCCTAGTGGTATCCCATCCGGGACGGTAGAGGAGATAGGCAACTAAAGAGGTGACCCAAGAGATGCCACGGTTCCCAAAGCAAGGTGGGAGTCACGTCAACCGAGGCACTCTTCACTTTAGGTCAAGGTGAGTCAAGACCTAGGGGGAGACCCTATAACTAATCAGAGATGATTGGACCCAAACAAAGGTTCCTAGCGATGAATAAATGATGAGTTACGGAAACCAATGCAAGGTTGAGTGGACCTAGAAGTTAAAGTATGGTTGAAGGTGGTTTAAGAGATGGTTAGTGTTTCAACCAATGTATGATTTAGGCCACATGATTAGGTATAATGACAAGGTATAGTACCATGTGCTACACAAATGGGTCCTACTTTCTTGGGATATGTGAAATGGCTTAAAGTGGACCCACAAGGTGAAGTTAAGGGATGCAATTGGCACTAGAGGATATGTAATGAGTAGATCTATGGATCTAAGTTGAATTTAGGAGTACCCATGTACCGGATCTAAGGTTTGACACAATTTCCAAGGAGTGCGACTTGCTTTGAGGAGAACTAGTGCCTTGTTGGATGGGCTAATGGAGTCAAAAGGTATGTCAAAGTGTAGATCAGGACACCTAGAGGTCAAGTCAAGTGGGCTAATTGAGATAGAATGGTTGGATCTAGCTAGATCTAGGATTTCATGAAATGACCCTAAGTGGACCACAATCACTTAAAACAAGGAATGCTACCCCCAAGGCAGATCGTCACAAAATGATACTCTAGACCTAGGTTTCAAGGGATGGTCATTCCAACTCCACAAAAATCTCAACCACCCACTTCCTCAAAGTGGGTAAACTCACTCACACAAGGGAGTGCGACCTTGCTCAAGGAGGGCTAAAAGATGGATAAGGTGGACCAAATCAAGTACGATGGCCACCAAACTGTAGATCCAAGTAGCTTATGCACCGATCTATGTGGATCTAGAAAATCAAGTCAATCCAAGGGTTAGATCTTACTAGATCTGAGTTTTAAGATGCCAAGTAGTTCAAAAGTGGGTTTTAATCCCTCAAAATGTGGAATGATGCCCACAAGGTAGAAATCACCAAAGTAAAAGTCTGGGGGTAGGTTATCAAGTGTGTAGATTACAAATCAAGCGGGATCTCACCTACCCACGTGCTAGATCTAACCCAACAAGCCTCTCCAAGGAAGTGCGATTTGGTTCAAGAGGGCTATATTGCCTTGAAAAGTGTGTCAATTTTAACCCAATCACCACCAAACTATAGATCCAACTAAGGGTGAATGCTATAGAGGTGGGTTCTTAAGATCTTTTCAAAAGCAAGGCTAAATCTAAGTAGATCTAAGAAATACCAAAATTGGGGTTTTAATTAATTAGGGTTTGTGACCAATGAAGATAGAATGGATGAAAGAGGCACATACCTTGTAGATCTTACCTCAATTGCTTGTGGCCACCTTGCAAATTGATAGCATTCTCCTATGTGTATATTCAAGAGTGAGATCACCCTGGAAGACCTCTGTGAAAACCAAATGCCAAAACCTTGCCTCAATTGCCCAAATCGAATTCCTCAGAGACCACTTTATCCCATTTTTTAACTGCCTCGATAACTGTGAAAGTGCCAAAACTACCTCCTAGGGCATCTGCGCTGTCCAACTGAGCCCACCAAGCTCTCCAGAAGGGGGGGTAAATGGTAATAACAAGTGGCTGGACCACCCCCTCCTCATACAGCGCCCTAGGTGAACTGTCCTCTCATGGCCCCTGCTGCTCAGGCTGGGAAATCAACCCCAAATCTGGTCAACAAGTGTAAAACTGCATCAATCACTGTCAGAAGTGCCCGGAACTGAAAGATAAGTGTCTTATTGGATCCAGAAGACCCAAATCCACTAGGAATGTGTACTCATACACCATGGATTTCCCTAATGGGCCAGCTGTAGGGTCCACCATATATGGACAGTGTATAATCTGGTGATCTGAAGTAATAAATAAAACTGCTGAACTGCATCAATCATCATCTGCATCATATGTCCATCATATGATATCATCATCAAGTATGTAGGACCATCAATCATCATCGATAGGTATATATATATGGCCCACATCATCACGAATCCCAATAATATACAACCAAGGATAAATCACATCAGTAGACTAAGACATGCTTCTCTAATCATTCTCACAGCCAAGCTCAAAGTATAACATCCATTCAGTGGCATTAATCAAGTTAGCATATTCCTTTGTTATATAAAATTACTTGCACAATAGTTCAAATGACAAACTCACCCATTGGACATGGTCAAACTGCTAGTGAAGGATGAAGGCTAGGAACACGGTTGGGCCAAGGGGTTGACTTATCTAACTTAACTCAAAAATACTTTGGACTGGGAGAAGGGGGAAAGCTACAAACTCTGTGTTGGACAAAATAACACGGGGGATGGCTGTGCCTCACAAATGGATAAGTTGTTCAGAGAGTGCTTATTCAACTTAGGCATCATGTCTACATCAAGTTGATCCAGGTTCATTAGGATCATTCAATTTCATTTCATGGCCTTTTTGGCCTACATAACCCTTCGGATCTCAGGTGTGCTGATAAGCACAACTAGTTGCAGCTTGCATCTAGGGCATGTTTTTCAAATACATATAAGGTCAACAATTGTTTAGATATAGCTTTTAAGAACCATTGCTTTTTTGGACCTTTCTTATACTCTTCGAGGAGTATTTTTAGTTGTTCATCGCTCTTGCCCTTTTTAGTTTCCATGGGCGAATTTATAAGTTTCCATAAGTAGAACATGAGCTTTCAGTTTTAGCCAACAACATCTCAAGTGACTAGGGGGAGTTCGAGCCAATGCCAAACATCGGGACAACCGACCAGAATGATTTAGGCCTACAATCCAACTCACCAAAGGCAAGTTTTGTCACCAACTTAGAGCCGAAACACTGAACATACAGGGATGCGGTCCAAACACAGAGGTAGAAAAATGGGGAAGTCCTTAGTATCAAAAAGTCAAATGAGACAGGTCAAGGTTTAAAGTCAAATAGGAAAGTCATGTATGGATGGAGTCAAGTGAATATGGAGCCTACACTAGCAAACAACTGGTGTCAGGAAAGACCATATCTATGTAAGGTGGAAAACCAGTGGGTTTTGTTAAATGACCTAAATGTGCAAGCAATTGTCCATTTTATGATTTATAGTTCATTTTAAACAGTTTGCCACATCAAGAATAATATACCAAGCAGATGTTGTGAACATGACTAAATCAACAAGATAATAATCCACAGTCAATGATAAAATATCCATAGATCATACAACATCATCATAGTAATAAACATCATATACCATCTGAAACACTGCTGCAATACATCTTTAAGCATTGAACTGAAACTGTATGGGATAAAGGGTCACATCGGTCATCAAATCTGTACTCTCAAGGCTCAGCCTTGACACAAGGTCTAACATAAGTCTGAATAATACACTGCTCTGATCACAAAATATACAATCATCATAACCATGCTCTGAATAATGGAAGCTCTGGAATGTGCAGATATCTGCTAAACAAGAATAGTAGCCCTGCTACTATGGTGTGATAACAATATGTCGCTTTAGTATGACTCAGTTGATTTCAAAGTACATTCAAAAGAATTTTAGATTCTTGAGAATACTGTCAACAGAAAGTATTTTTGTTATTTTGCTAGCCAAATCATTAACTTGAATTAGTTCATAATGTCATGTCCCTTTTCGGATGACCATCATGAGGCAACTTACAAGCCTATCGAGTTCCCGTAGGCTATAGTCGATAAGGTAGGGAATTAATTAATTATTTGATGTCACCTAGGCCAAAAAGCACTTTATAAAGTGAGATCAATAATTAATTTAATAAAATGACTTTATAAAAGTCACTAAAATAATAAAGTACGCGGAAAAGGTAAAGTGGGGCTCAAAAGGGGTCAAAATGGAATTAAATAATGAAAAAAGGATCATGTTTTCAGTAAAGTCATTTTATAATATTAAAAAATGAGAAAGTGTCGAGAGTAGTCGAAAAGTCACAAAGAGGTGAAAAATTAAATTATAAAAAGTGTTGAAATTTTGTACGTAGGAAGTTGTTCCCCTAGGTGATTTTGCCTTAGTCACCAAAAAAGGGAAATAAAGTGACCCTTGCATTAAATGACTTGAGATGAGCATTTAATTTCACTTTAATGATTAAAGTGACTTTTTGATCAATTTAAGTGCGGTGAGTGAATTTATTTTTTATGAGAATTAAATGTGCATTTATTCTCATCCACACATCTAATTCAATCTAGGCCCTTGGATTAGATGCCTTTTCACTCACCCTAGGTTTTCAAACAAAAAGGCAAGGGAAAGCATTTTGATCTTCACCTTTTGGAGAAGAAGAGAAGAGAGACCAAGAAAGAGGGTACGAATTTCGAGACAGCCGTACAGGGCATTTATTGCACAACACGAATCCCGAGGCAGCGAAAAGGTACAGTGGGCACAAATCCCAAGTCCGTACAGCAAGAGTTCTGGGGCACAGATTTCGAGGCAGAAATTCTGGGCATGAATCCCGAGGCAGTGGGCATGAATTTCAAGGCAATACTGGGCATGAATTTGGAGAAGATTACAGGCACAGATTTCGAGGACCGTACAGTCTGTACACTGTTCTTTCTGGCACAATTTTCGAGGTTCTAAAACTGAACAGAAATCGAGGCAGCAACAGCACGATTTTCAAGGCAACTTACTGGGTGAAAGTTTGGTTGAGATAAGTTTTTCTTGACTGTAAAATTGTTGTACTGAATCTCTCTGAAGAAATAAAATTATCCTCACTCTCTCTAACAGGTTTTCCCATTCTGGGTTTTGCCTGGGCAGTGTTGCCAAAATTTCTTAAGTCTGAAATTTACAGTGTGCATTTAATTTTTTAAATTCTGCCTGTAACTGTGAATTTCAATTGTGATTTTAAAGTCTGAGATTTTTCAAGTTAATTTCCAGCTCTTAAGCTTAACTAGGTTGGGCATTAAACTTTTATGAAAAGACTTGAAACCGGGTTGGGTTGATTCTCAGAAAACTTTCAAAAAGGACATAAGAGCTCATTCTCTCCATTCATGTTATTGTATTTTCGAAAACTTGAGAGCTCTTGAGCTTGGCTTTCTCTTCAACGAAACCCTAAGGGAGAGGAGAATAGTTTCAGTGGTTAGACAAACCCACCCTAGCTATTTAAGGAGAAATCACTCAAATTTCTCATGGGATCTTCATTGCCATCACATTCTATTGGAGATAGGGCACATGTGTAGAGGAGAAATCTCAGCCATCTAAAGGGAGGTCAAGTTCCCTTGTGTTCTCTGCTGTTCCAGTAGGGAGGTCAAGTTCCCTTGTGTTGTTGTCTCTTGTTTTTATGGTGGGGGCACCTATGATGCAATAGAGGAGGGCGCAGTTCTAAAAAGGATCAAATCTTTTGAAGGAAAGGAGCCACAACTCCCTCATAACCATTGTTATCTGTTGCCATCAAATATGAATGTGGTATCCGTCCTGAAACAAGGAAGAGTTACTATTGATGAAGTATCTGATGGATGTGCAAGGTAAGGGCGTATTACTACTGTAGATGATCTTTCCTGAGTTCAATGCCTTCATCCTCAGACACTGATCTGACATAAAATCGAAGAGAACGAGTCTATTTGTATTGCTGATACAGGAGTGGACAAATACAGCCCCAAAGAGGATGCATCAAGTACTCAAGGAGAAAGGGGAATTTACAGCTGGTATTGTTATTGCTCACTCGTATCTCTAAGCTGCCAATAGCAGTTGTGGGGTGGCTTCACTCCATTCTGGCAATTGCTTCATCATCATTATACTGTAGACACTTCCAGGCAGCTAAATGTGGAGTTCATTTCACTGTGCATCACTGATAAAGAATGGCTGGCTGTATGTAACCTCAAGATTCAGGTCAGATAACTACTTATTATCGTACTTATATTTTGCCTTCATTCACTGTTGTTCATGAATATCTATAGTGCCTTGTGTTTATGAGTGCATATTTGCATAGAAATGGTTTGATTTTAATGTATGTTACAACCTAAAGTTGCACTTTAGTTGGACTTCAGTGAGCCGCCAGTGTTGCACAATCAATTGTGCTTTTCAGTGTTCAGAAGTTCCAAGCTTGGCCTGTTCAGGGCCCCTTTTTTTTAAGGTTTTGTAGTACATGACCGTGCCCCACGGGGTTTGTAATAAGCATGCTAGCATGGTGGTCTTTGAGTGACTCGGCTCCCCAAGACTTGGCAACAAAAGAAGGTATTCCAAGGAGTTTTTTCCCTTGTCAATTATGCTTTACCTTTAGCCGAGTATAATCGATGAGGTTTTCTCCTGCACCTCCAAAGCTGGAATGCCCAAAGTGGTGGTTAGGCCTTAGGGGGTTATTAGAGCCCATTTTGTAACGTTTATAAACATGCTAGATGCTAGAATTTTATCGTTTTGTCATATACTAGGTCCCCCTGAAGTTTCAGTCAATTCCGAGAAAAATAATTTTTTCGCATTTTTAAGCCATTTTTAATTGTTTAATTAAAAATTTTCAAAGGATGATAAAAGTGCGATCCGGAGTTGGAATTTGAAGCAGGGATGCTCGTTTTCAAGCTCAGAGCATCCTCTTTACCTTGGTACCCCGGTTTTCCTTTGTTTCAGGAAACCAAGACGCCCCATGGAGCAGTTTTTCCTATCAGAGCTATATAATGGCACTTCAATGCTAAATAAGCATAAAAATGGACCAAAAGCCAAAGTTAAATCATTAAAAAATTGAATTATATCACATGTCAAATGACATGGAGTATGATCTCTCAAGGTATGCGACTAAGTGAAAGTTGAAACATATGTTAAAAAGTTGATTTAAAAATCAAAACATTTAATATTTCAAAAGAGTGCTAAGTTAACTCTCTTCACATGGGCCAGCTGTACGGAGTTGATTGAGGATGAGTTGAAGCGAGTGGGCAGCCACCATCAAATGACATGGCATTGAATCAAATGGATGGGCGACTATGTGAAAAGGTAAAGCATATGTTAGAGTTCGAATTTTTGAAAGATTGGGCAAATTGTCATATTATTTCATGCTACGTAAAGCCTTCACGTGGGGCCTTTTTCTCCATGGTCATGAGCGAATTAGAGTCAATTATGTGGTGGGCACCTACTTCTAATGAGGTGGCATGACACAAGTAATAAATTTTCTAATTAAATCAACCCAACGCAACTGGGCCAGCTCTCAAGTTCGCCTCTCTCTCCTTCACATGGGCATCATGCTCCAGTCGTATACGGATCTGTTTTAAGATATGTCTCGGTGGGGGCAGCTACCTTAGTTTGATGTGGCACAAGCATATGGTTGGCAGCTAATTAAATCAACCAATCAAACCGACCATTATCTCAATCCATCCAATGCTACAAAGAAAACATCAAGAGTTCGCTTTCCATCTTCATGCATCTTGCTCCACAAACTCGGCATCTTCCTTTTTCAAGTGTTTTGTTCCATTTGAGTAAGGCTTCTCCATTGGTTGGAGGATTGCTTGCTCTACAATCTAGGATCTCCTCTCCTTAGGGTTTTGCGCCCTATATTGCTTACCTGTTGCTATATATTGAGCAGCTTGGCTCCATTGTAAAGATCAGAAAGTGAAACCTCTACTGGCATTGCAATTGTAATATTTTGTATTGAGTTAATAATAAGGCTTTGGAGGCTACCCTAGTGTTGTCTGCGATGTTGGATTGTTCTATTCTTTGCTCCATATGAGGTAAATCTGTATCATCATAGCATGCTAGTAATTGTTGGATTTATCTGTCTTTGTAGGGAAAATATTTTTCATAAGAATAGTAGGTGGTGCTTTATAGACTATTTGCTATTGTGAATAACATTAGAATGCTAGAGGTAGAAAAAATTCTTGTTTGAATCTATCATCTCTCACATTTTTTTTTGATTACTCACACAGGTGCTTTTAATCCCTTTGCTAGTGGTGTTTTGGTCTTACAGGTTGCTTAAGCTAGACAAGTGGATGAACATGTTAGATCTTCCTTTCCTCCAGCAAACTTAAACAAAGAGTTCAATCCCACCGGTGGATCAGAAAGCAGATTCCATTTCCCATGTTCAGAGCTCAACCCCCATGGGTTCAAACTTCCCGATCCACTTTTTCTATTCTTTCTCGGTTATCGTTCCTATTTTTACTTAGATCTTGCTTTCAAAGTGTTATTCATAAGTAGATCTGATTTAAATCGCAGCCTAATAGTTAAAACTCTTTTGATAATCTAGATCTAGGTTGTTGGTTTCTATTTTTGCATTTTTCAAGTAGATCTAAAACAAAATAGAATTTCTTTTTTTACAAAGTTTTATTCATGCAAATCGAAGTGCCAAAACCATTTATTTGCCATCTCTTAAAGAGGCAAGTAAAGATCCTAAGAAGGCAAGCTTTCTAGCTTGCCTTACTTAGTTTATTTTCGACCTTTTTTTACATAGTTTGTATTATGACTAAAAGTTAGTTTAAATCATTTTTTAGGCATCTTATCTTGTTTTTGAGCTCGCTGGTTTTTTGGTTCTACACATCAAAAAATTAATTTAAAGTCAGTTAAAAAAACTCAAAAAATCGTCCAAAAAACAAGTTTTTACATACTAGTTGCATTAGTTTTCATTTTTGCACTTTGTAGTATTATCAGAACACTCTTAAAGTGTCTTGATTGACTTTTCTAATCAACTTTAGCTAGCTGGTCTGTTTCATGTTCTTAGCAGGTTGGAGTTTAAAAACTCACAGAAAAGACACTTCGAAACTCCCAAAATCACCCTGAGAACTAGCCTTCAAAGCAGTGCTTTGTTTGCATATCTTATTGTAAACTGTCTTGTTCCCTAATGATAAAGGGCAAGCAGTAGTTCTCATAATTCCATGTTGTAACCGAAAGAATAAAAAGAGCATAGCAGGCAATTCTAGCGCCTGGCCCCAATCCCCCCAGGGGGGATTCGCACCTTTTTTCATTTTTTTTTAATTTTTCGCAACTTCTTCTAATTTTTCGTTTTAGATTAGTTTCATTTGAGCAGTAGTAATTAAACAACTCACTCAAGCACACAACATCCTTCGAGGACCCGTTTATCAGTTTGTTATATGCTTTTGTGTTTTATTCAATCATTACTTCTGTTCTTAAAATTTAATCCTAAAATTAACCCCCCTTACTTTATTCTTGGGGTTTAGTGTAGATTAATCATCCACTCACACATTTTAATAAAAAGAACAATGCCCCAAACCCGGAGTATGCTCTTGACTACTACAGCTTAGTCGGAACAGTTGGCTCAATCAGAAACGGGTGCAAGGTACTTAGTTTTATTAGGACAATCCATTAGAATCCAATCCTAAGAACTCGGGAGGTTGCATGGACTGAATCCACAGAGTCAACAGGTTCTTAAGCGGGTTCATCCTCACCTGGTTGGACACTTGGTAAGGTTACTAGAGCACTCAATTCGAAGTTTAAGTTTCTTTTGGGCCAAACCAAGAATTAATCCACTCATTTAATAATTATAAAATTTACCAACTGAGACACTGCAATACTTTCACTGAGACTACACAAGCAACCCTACACAGCAGCAATTGCAAGCATTTTTACATTCTCGTCACTGGTCTTTAATTTTCCATGTTTTAAGTTTCAATCATACATGTCGTGAATGCTTTTCTATCTTGTGTGGGGTTAATTTATTGATTTAATTTGCAAACAGTGCTTAGTTGTTAATTTTATCATCTCGTCATCTTTTAACTCCTAGAACAGACTTTTTTCTTTGTTATAGATTAAAAGCCTTAGTTTACTTTTTCATAGGGACCACCCCCCTTGGCTTCGCTAGGAGTAAGCCTAGACGGAGGAGTCAAGTAATCAGGTGACAGCACTTGACTCTCACTTGCCCCCAAGGACACACTGAGCGGCTTGAAGGTTTCCTGCCGCATCCCCCCCAGGTGTGTATTAGGCGGCAACATTTTGGCGTCGTTGCCGGGGATAAATCTTTCTATTCCCGAGTCACGACTTTTTGTTTTCTCCTTTTTTGTTTCTACTTTGTTTAATGGTTGTTTATAGTAGACCTTTATTCTTTCATCTGGCGACTCCACTAACCTTTTTCTCTTTATAAAGTTTCAAAGTAAAACAAAAAATATTTTTGTGAGAGTTTTTAATGCATATTATTTTTCTCACATGGCGACTCCATTGAAGGGATAAAACCCTTGTATCTCATAGATTTGTTGAGACTGGTTGTGTGTAGATGAGCCCATGCGACACAGTAAACTTGAAAGCTCATCATTTTGACAACTTCCCTATTTCAGTACAAGTCGTCCTCCATGGTTATTTCAAACTGATGCTTTTGACACCGATATGGATGATGAAGAGTCTGGTGCTGAAATTGCTAGTGCATATCCTCCCCACAATTTTTCATATATCCCAGGTTTTCCTAACTTTCACTATGGTGAGGAGGATATAGCATTTACTTGTCGATGTTTTATGGAAATGGAGATCCAGTCATCCAACACATCATGCCTTTCCTTAAGGTTCTGGCTGACTTCAATGTTTTGTATGAAGATAATATGATGCAGATGTTTGTGGGTACTCTAGAAGGAGAGGTTTATTATTGGTTTATTGAGAGCCTTCCTAACAAATGTATTACCTCCCTTTCATGCTTCCTTAGAATTTTCTTAAAGCAGTGGCAGTATGATGATGACAATGTGGAAAGATTCCTTGGAAAATACTTGGCTTACTTCTTACCCGAGATAGAATATCACATGGAAGATCCTGAGCCTCCTCGTGTTGTCATGACAGAGAACATTGAATATGTGGAGGTTCCTATAGCCTCTCTCACTAAAGAAGAGATTATGCAGCTTATTGAAAAACATGGTGCCATTCTCCCTGAAGCACATTTTGAATTTGAGAGAATGATCCATGATGATCCCATTGAAGAGTTTCATGAAGCATCCTTGATTGAGGACATTGTTGATGACCCTCCTCATTTCACTTTAACAGAAAATATGGAAGATTCAGAGTGTTCCCAGGTCCACTTCAATAATGATGATCATATGTATGTTCCAAACTTACCTGAAGAGGAATCCATTGCAAATATTAACGAAGACATTCATGAGGGATCTTTAATTGAGGAGTTCCCTCACATTTCCATGATAACAAACATTGAAAATTTGGGATTTCAAGAGTACTTTAGTGAAGATGACGACATTTGCACTCTAGATGTTCCTACAGAAGAAGCCATTATGGAAGTTGATGAAGAAAATTTTAAGCAACCATTGATGGAAGATATTATTGAAGAACCTCTTCATATCACCATAATGAAAAGCATTAAAGAGTTGGAGCTATCTCAAGATCATTTCAGAGAGGATGATGACTCTTGTACTTCGCATCTACCTTTAGAAGAAACCAATATAGAGGCCTATAGAGAAATTTAGGACAAAGACTGCATTGTGTATGATAATACTCCTCTTTACTCTCCACATAGTAATGAGGTTAGGGAAAGCTTTTTCTCTTGTAAACATTTTGAAGACGAGCCTTGTAAAGAAGTTTATTATGACCATGAGGAGGACAGAAACAGCCAGGGATATGATACAAATAGTGAGGACTCCTCCATCTTTGCCAAAAATATCTATGATGATTATTGGACATACATTAGGAAACCCATTTTTTATGTATCTAGAGAAGGGAGTGTGCATTCAAAAATCTTGGGAGATCTTGATATAAAAGAGGAGCATGCGTGTGCTTCATATGATCAGTCAGAATCAAACATGAGTACTAGTAATGAAGACCCAGAGGAGCTATGCATTGAAGATTCAGATGGGACTCAATCAATTGAACGTCAGTCACAACCTTCAACTTCACATTTAGAATTCTCTTATGATTTGGAGCAACCTGGGGCTTATGTTACTACAGAAGTTTTTCATCCGATAAGCCCTCTAAGGCAGTATGGTGGTGTGGTTGATCTACTCCATCCTACAGATTTATACATCAGTCCTATCCAATCTTGGATAGAAGCAGCCTGCGAGAGGACCTGCCAGTTGAGGAAGCAGTTTGATGATATTCTGCATGGTTATGATCTCCCATCCAGCCCGCCCATCCTCAATATTTCTGCAGGTTTGCATTTCGTGAATAAGGTATCCTTGTTTTGGCTGGTAACCAAACACAAGGTAAATTTCTTTTTTGACGAAATGTTAAAATGGTTGCATTGGATTTATCATTTTACTTAGCATTTTTATCATGTTATGCTTAGAGTAGGAAATAAGCTCCTCAAAGTGAGCATTTACTTTCTGCATTTCCTTTTATTAGTTAGCTTTTTCCTTTCGAATAAAGCAACTTATGGTTCATTGGTTTCTTGCAAACACTTGTGCTACTGAAAGGTTTTCTTGTCAAGTTGAGATGTTTTTACAGGTCATAGAAACCGGAGATTCTGGTGTTCTCGTATGCTCTCCTTGCCTTAAGACTAGATCAAGCACATGTCCCGCAGTTGGAGCCAGATGTTACCACCTAAAGTTGCACTTTAGTTGGACTTCAGTGAGCCGCCAGTGTTGCACAATCAATTGTGCTTTTCAGTGTTCAGAAGTTCCAAGCTTGGCCTGTTCAGGGCCCCTTTTTTTTAAGGTTTTGTAGTACATGATCGTGCCCCACGGGGTTTGTAATAAGCGTGCTAGCATGGTCGTCTTTGAGTGACTCGGCTCCCCAGGACTTGGCGACCAAAGAAGGTATTCCAAGGAGTTTTTCCCTTGTCGATTATGCTTTTCCTTTAGCCGAGTATAATCGATGAGGTTTTTTCCTGCACCTCCAAAGCTGGAATGCCCAAACTGGTGGTTAGGCCTTAGGGGGTTATTAGAGCCCATTTTGTAACGTTTATAAACATGCTAGACGCTAGAATTTTATCGTTTTGTCATGTACTAGGTCCCCCTGAAGTTTCAGTCAATTCCGAGAAAAATAATTTTTAAGCCATTTTTAATGGTTTAATTAAAAAATTTCAAAGGATGATAAAAGTGCGATCCGGAGTCGGAATTTGATGCAGGGATACTCGTTTTCAAGCTCAGAGCATTCTCTTTACCTTGGTACTCAGTTTTCCTTTGTTTCAGGAAACCAAGACGCCTCGTGGAGCAGTTTTTCCTATCAGAGCTACATAATGGCACTTTAATGCTAAATAAGCATAAAAATGGACCATAAGCCAAAAGTTAAATCATTAAAAAATTGAATTATATCACATGTCAAATGACATGGAGTATGATCTCTCAAGGTATGCGACTAAGTGAAAGTTGAAACATATGTTTAAAAGTTGATTAAAAATCAAAACATTTAATATTCCAAAAGAGTGCTACGTTAACTCTCTTCACATGGGCCAACCATACGGAGTTGATTGAGGATGAGTTCAAGCGAGTGGGCAGCCACCATCAAGTGACATGGCATTGAATCAAATGGATGGGCAACTATGTGCAAAGGTAAACCATATGTTAGAGTTCGAATTTTTGAAAGATTGGGCAAATTGTCATATTATTTCATGCTACGTAAAGCCTTCACGTGGGGCCTTTTTCTCCATGGCCGTGAGCGAATTAGAGTCAACTATGTGGTGGGCACCTACTTCTAATGAGGTGGCATGACACAAGTAATAAAGTTTCTAATTAAATCAACCCAATGCAGCTAGGCCAACTCTCAAATTCGCCTCTCTCTCCTTCACGTGGGCATCATGCTCCAACCGTATACGGATCTGTTTGAAGATATGTCTCGATGGGGGCAGCTACCTTAGTTTGATGTGGCACAAGATATGGTTGGTAGCTAATTAAATCAAACAATCAAACCGACCATTATCTCAATCCATCCAGTGCTACAAAGGAAACATCAAGAGTTCGCTTTCCATCTTCATGCATCTTGTTCCACAAACTCGACATCTTCCTTTTTCAAGTGTTTTGTTCCATTTGAGTAAGGCTTCTCCATTGGTTAGAAGTTTGCTTGCTCTATAATCTAGGATCTCCTCTCCTTAGGGTTTTGCGCTCTAGATTGCTTACCTATTGCTATATATTGAGCAGCTTGGCTCCATTGTAAAGATCAGAAGGTGAAACCTCTACTGGCATTGCAATTGTAATATTTTGTATTGAGTTAATAATAAGGCTTTGGAGGCTACCCTGGTGTTGTCTGCGGTGTTGGATTGTTCTATTCTTTTCTCCATATGAGGTAAATCTGTATCATCATAGCATGCTAGTAATTGTTGGATTTATCTGTCTTTGTAGGGAAAATATTTTTCATAAGAATAGTACGTGGTGCTTTATAGACTATTTGCTATTGTGAATAACATTAGAATGCTAGAGTTAGAAAAAATTCTTGTTTGAATCTATCATCTCTCACATTTTTTTTTGATTACTCACACAGGTGCTTTTAATCCTTGCTAGTGGTGTTTTGGTCTTACAGGTTGCTTAAGCTAGACAAGTGGATGAACATGTTAGATCTTCCTTTCCTCCAGCAAACTTAAACAAAGAGTTCAATCCCACCGGTGCATCAGAAAGCGGACTCCATTTCCCATGTTCAGAGCTCAACCCCCTATGGCTTTAAACTTCTCGGTCCACTTTTTCTATTCTTTCTCGGTTATCGTTCCTATTTTTACTTAGATCTTGCTTTCAAAGTGTTATTCATAAGTAGATCTGATTTAAATCACAGCCGAATAGTTAAAAATCTTTTGATAATCTAGATCTAGGTTGTTGGTTTCTATTTTTGCATTTTTCAAGTAGATCTAAAGCAAAATAGAATTTCTTTTTTTACAAAGTTTTATTCATGCAAATCGAAGTGCCAAAACCATTTACTTTCCATCTCTTAAAGAGGCAAGTAAAGATCCTAAGAAGGCAAGCTTTCTAGCTTGCCTTACTTAGTTTATTTTCCACCTTTTTTTTACATAGTTTGTATCATGACTAAAAGTTAGTTTAGATCATTTTTTAGGCATCTTATCTTGTTTTTGAGCTCGCTGGTTTTTTGGTTCTACACATCAGAAAATTAATTTAAAGTCAGTTAAAAAAACTCAAAAAATCATCCAAAAAACAAGTTTTTACATACTAGTTGCATTAGTTTTCATTTTTGCACTTTGTAGTATTATTAGAACGCTCTTAAAGTGTCTTGATTGACTTTTCTAATCAAGTTTAGCTCGCTAGTCTGTTTCATGTTCTTAGCAGGTTGGAGTTTAAAAACTCACAGAAAAGACACTTCGAAACTCCCAAAATCACCCTGAGAACTAGCCTTCAAAACAGTGCTTTGTTTGCATATCTTATTGTAAACTGTCTTGTTTCCTAATGATAAAGGGCAAGCAGTAGTTCTCATAATTTCATATTGTAACCGAAAGAATAAAAAGAGCATAGCAGGCAATTCCAGCGCCTCACCCCAATCCCCCCAGGGGGGATTCGCACCTTTTTTCATTTTTTTTTATTTTTCGCAACTTCTTCTAATTTTTCGTTTTAGATTAGTTTCATTTGAGTAGTAGTAATTAAAAAACTCACTCAAGCACACAACGTCCTCCGAGGACCCGTTTATCAGTTTGTTATATGCTTTTGTGTTTTATTCAATCATTACTTTTGTTCTTAAAATTTAATCCTAAAATTAACCCCCCTTACTTTATTCTTGGGGATTAGTGTAGATTAATCATCCACTCACACATTTTAATAAAAAGAACAACGCCCCAAACCCGGAGTATGCTCTTGACTACTGCAGCTTAGTCGGAACAGTTGGCTCAATCAGAAACGGGTGCAAGGTACTTAGTTTTAATAGGACAATCCATTAGAATCCAATCCTAAGAACTCAGGAGGTAACATGGACTGAATCCACAGAGTCAGCAGGTTCTTAAGTTGGTTCATCCTCACCTGGTTGGACACTTGGTAAGGTTGCTAGAGCACTCAGTTCGAAGTTTAGGTTTCTTTTGGGCCAAACCAAGAATTAACCCACTCCTTAATCCACTCATTTAATAATTATAAAATTTACCAACTAAGACACTACAATACTTTCATTGAGACTACACAAGCAACCCTACACAGCAGCAATTGCAAGCATTTTAACATTCTCGGCACTGGTCTTTAATTTTCCATGTTTTAAGTTTCAATCATACATGTCGTGAATGCTTATCTATCTTGTGTGGGGTTAATTTATTGATTTAATTTGCAAGCAGTGCTTAGTTTTTAATTTTATCATCTCGTCATCTTTTAACTCCTAGAACAGACTTTTTTCTTTGTTATAGATTAAAAGCCTTATTTTACTTTTTCATCGGGACCACCCCCCTTGGCTTCGCTAGGAGTAAGCCTAGACGGAGGAGTCGAGTAATCAGGTGACAGCGCTTGACTCTCACTTGCCCCCAAGGACACACCGAGCAGCTTGAAAGTTTCCTGCCGCGTCGCCCCCAGGTGTGTATTAGGCGGCAACAATGTCCAAAGGATATCTTAATGAATCTGAAACAACAATGAGACATTTATGTTAAGATCAATATCTCAGTAAGAAATCAGATTGACCGAGTAAGGGAAGAAGATTATGTCAGCAGTAGATCTACAGGTGTTTGATAAAATACCAAAACCCCAGCCTCTGTTACAGTTCACCTTAAATCAGAATTAGCACACAATAAGCTACAGCAGTGGTTTATCAGGTGTTTAATGAAATACCAAGCTCAAATCTGCCCAAACAGTGCATTTCCCAAACGTATGACTCAAGCAGTAAGCTACAGCAATCAGTAAGTAAAGTGTTTGACGGAAGTCCATAATCAAGTCACAAATTAGTGAGGAAAATTTTTAGCTCAGTTTGGGTTAGGGACTTTACACATAAACACATCACCCAAGAACTTCCTCGCCTTTAGATAAGATAAGATAGTTTTATTACTGTCCAACAACTGACCATATGTAGTTTTAAAAATCGGTTTCAGCCGATTTACCGGTTTGATGGGAGACCGAGTCAAATCGGTTACTAGATCGGTTCGGTACCGAACTGGTCGGATCAGCCGATCTACGTCAAAATTCAGCAGATTTTTCTGGGAAAGGCATGGGGGACCCATGGACTTGAAAAACAACAACAAATTTGTTTTGGGTTGGGTTTTATCTTAACCTAACCCAACCCTAACACAGCTACCTATTTATCGACCCCCCCCCTCTATTTCCTACACCCATCCTCCTTTCGTCATTGTGGTTCTTGTGAAGAGCTGCAGCCTGTGAACAGTGAGAGAGTTGAGACAGCCATGGGAATCTGAGAACTGTGGTGAACCGTGAACAATGAGTGGATTGTGCAGTTGCCAGTGTGGACTCATGGAGCAGTCAGCAGTGGAGTAGTGGACAGACTTGAAGTTAGAGCAGTGACTGTAGCCACTAGCCTATGGAGTGTAGAGTCTGTGGAGAGTGGACTGTGTGCACTGTGGGCAGTGGAGTATGCACTGTGAACAGTCAATAGTGGCTCCCCCTATCAACATGACACTCAAACTGAATAGGATTTTCTTCAATGTAGTTGTTGCAAGTTTTCCAAACTCCCCCTGAGCTTATGCTGCTCTTGATCAGATTTCACAAGGAACTTATACACTGGCTGTAACGAGATTGCTGAAATGCATCATTACTTCCCATCTTCAAGTTTCACATAAATGCTCCCCCTAACTGATATGCTGATGTTAGTAAATTCATCTTGTCACCAAATCAAATCTGTCCTTTAATCTTCAAAACAAAACAAAAAACAGAGATGAATCTTTGTACTACTCCATCATGTTTTCTTAATTGGTTCAGATTTCGATTTTTTGTGTTCCATGATGCTCCAGGCTGCCATGTTTCAAACAGTCCTCAAGCTGCTTCAAATGTTTTACCAAATAGGCTCTCAAGTCTTCAAATGATCGCAAATAGATAACCATCAAATATAGTGTCATCATTCACAAGTGTCCTTCATCATGGGGTTTGTATCAGACTTCAACTATGCATAACAAACTTTCATCACTTCAAGACACCATCATCATCATTAATACATTACTGTATATACTTTACGCAATCATGTTACTGAACTGTATGCTTTTGTCTCTTCTGTAGATGACCAGAACTGCGGATAATCATGTGACTGCTAAGGTTCTTAGTGTGCCATAAGCATGCATCATATATGCATCTCTTTTTAACCAAACTCAGAGTTTTGATTTTACTTCATAACAAACATCATGTACGAGAACTCTTGACTTGCTTTTGTATTTTCTTCATTTGCTTCAGCTACTCAATCTTCAACTTCATGCTTGGGTTTTCTTCATACCACGAATTTTGTCATCCGAACTGCTTGCTTCAGAATCAAGGTGAATGCTTCAAATTTTTGATATTCCAAGTTGTAGCTTCCTCATACCTTCCTTGGATGCTTGATCTCAGATTTTCTGCTCCCCTTATCATTATGCTACTGTTATCTTTGTCTCAAGATGTTTCAATGATCTATCATTTATATTTTGCCATTTTCAAATTTCTGAGAAGTGTGCATACAACTTCTTCCATGTCAACTTCATCATTGCTCACACACCACTGTATGTACTTTTGACTGTACATCTATGCATCATCATAGCTCTTACGCCTCAATTTTTTAAATTTCATGCACCATGTTCAAAATCGGACTGTGGAAGACTGTCAATATTGTATGAAGGTGATGACTGATATGTTTCTTCAAACTTACATACTTCTTCTTTGGCTGCTCATCACAGTAAATTCATAAAATGTAAGCATGTATCATCATACTTTCCTTATCAGAAATTCCATTTCTCAGTCAAGCTGCTTGTCCAAAATGTTGTTATGCAATTTTGTCAAGATCATGTCCACCATAACCTTTTATTTGGCTGGTTGCTCCCCTATCAACCAGCAAATGTAGCAATCATAATAAAAAAAAATTGAACACCTCAAGCTCCCCCTAAGAACCACTCTGCTGATCTAGCTGGTCATCAATATTAGCTGGCCCATTTTTTGCTCAAGAGGCCACAAGCATCTTATCATCATATATTTTGCTGAGAATTCATTCCAAACTGCTGTAGATGTATACATGCATCATTCTTGTACTTGATTTGAAATCTGATTTGGACTACTGAAAAATAAAAGATAAGCCTTCATACCAATTGTTAATATATAGCGATCTGATCCTAGGACCTTGTTATCACCAAACTTGTAGTTTCCCCTAGAGATGGATCCAAGGTGGATGGCAGAAGGGATGGGCAACAAAGGAGGTGCAACCAAGATAGCCTTGACTTCCAATGGATGGTTGTCACGCCAATCGAGGCAATATTCACTTTATGTTATCTAGCCCAAGACAACAAAGGGGGAGACCCAGACCTACTCCCGACAGGAGAGATCAGACCAAGACACCAGATCAAATCAAATAATGATGAAGTACGTAAGGTGTATGGTAAACCCTAAATCTATGGATGAAGTCACAAGGTGAGTAATATGTTGGATCAAGGGGTTTAGACAATGTAGATTTGGTCCAACATGTTTATGCGAGTGACTTATGAGGTTTAGAATAAGATCCAGAATCAGGGTACTAGTCAATTGTGAGAGAATCCATTGCCTTGGGAACCGTGTCCAATGCAGCGTAGTTAATGATTGAAATGGGGCTAACCAATACCAAAGGTGAGCTTGATTGATTGATATGACAATGTCAAGGGGTTCAAGCAACCAAAACAAGGATCAAACCACAAGCTAACCCAACAATCCAGGAAAGTCGAATGGGCTTGGAGAAAGATCAGTGCCTTGGGAAATGGGCCAAATGGAGTCGGATGTCCACCAAATTGTAGATCTGAAATGTTGAGGTGTTGAGATAGGTGGATCTTGAAAATTAAGGTCATCCAATAGCTAGATCTCGGTAGATCTGAGATTGAAATGTACCACAAAGTGACCCAAGTGGGGCTCAACCCTCAAAATGAGGAATGGGGCCCACAAGGTCAAAATCACTGAAGTGACACACCAGGGGTAAGTTATCGAATGTGTAGATGAAGGATCAAGTGGGATCTCACCTACCCAGGTTCTAGATCCTAGCAAACTCACCTCTCCCAGGAAGTGCGACCTCCCTTAGAGAAGCTTCTTTGCCTTGGGAAGTGGGTCAAATGAAGGCCAATCCACACCAAACTATAGATCCGAATCGTCGTGGATGCTATAGAGGTGGGTTTTAAATTTTATACCCAAAAGCCAAGTGGATCTTGCTAGATCTGAAAAAATATAAAATGAGGGTTTTGAAATTATGAGGGTTTGAAGCATTTAGACAAATGGATAGATCATGGAAAGAGAAATTACCTTGAGATCATACCTGAGTGTTGAAATGAGATGCCTTGTTGTTGAGGAAGACTCCCGCAGAGATCAAATGAGAAATTGTTGAATTTGCTTGCCAAAATGATGCCCTAGCCCACAAGTGCGACCTCCTCTACTTGTTAAACCAAGGAAAGTTAATTCAATCAGTCAGATCAAGTATGGAGGAAATACAAGCGAAATGCAATGATAACATGAAATAGAAGGTCCTGGGGCAGTAATACTCCCTGTTACAGAAAAACAAACCCAAGGAAGAAGTAGGGAAGGTCCTCCCCTACCAATACGTCCTCCTCAAATGAAATCGGCCTCCACCTGTAGATGCAAAAACGTGGTACAAAAATATAGCAAGACAAAATCTCCAAGAACCCAGTGCAAAGAAGAATCAACGAACGAACTCCAAAAGCATTCACCACAACACAACAGATAGATGCAATAATAATTCTCTATTCCAATAATCCAGAGCCAAGAGTCCCCTTTACAATGAGAAGCTCTCTCCTTTAAATAGGAAGGAGAGAGGCCATAACCCTAACCACTTTTTGAATGAGTGGCTAAGATTAAAAGATCAAAAGATCTAATCAAAGGTTGAGATGAGCTCAACAATACAATACATGGATCAATAATAAAATATAACAATAAGTGGACAAAATCGCCCTAGGAGAGGGGATCCCACCAAATCATGATGATAAAACATAAAATATAGCTCATGGTGGGTCCAAGGGGTAATTTCTAACACCCTTGGTCAATCCCCATGGCACAATATCCAAGAATAAAAGATCTAGACACCAAATCGTGCCTCTCTAGCAAAGTCGTGAGCCTTAGGAGGCTCCAGAAATCATCAAAAAGTGCCATAAGTGATGGATGTGGGTCCCGATAAAGTTGAAACTGCTGGAGAATGTGTAGAAGACATCCCACTCATCATCACAAATCATCCCATGCCATAACCTTGCCTCAGTAGCCCAAATCAAATTCCTCTGTAGCCATTTTTACCATTTCTGGACTGCCTCGGGAAGTGTGAAACAGCCCAAACTACCTCTTGGAGTGCCTGCGCTGTCAAGGTGAGCTCACCAATGAGTCTGGGAGGGGGGTAATATGGTAATAACAAGTGGTTGAACCACCCCCTCCATGCACAGCGCCCTAGGTGAACCAAATAAATCTCGTCACTGCTCTGACAGGGCCTCCGATAGGCCAAAATTGCACTAGGATAGCCAACTGAGGCTCAAACATCACTGTAACTTCCCGGAACTTAAAACAGACTGTCTCATTGGACTCAGAAGGTCCAAATCCATCTAAAGTGTGTACTCATACACCATATAAACCTCTGCATGGTCAAAAATAAATGCTCATCATATCCGGCAGACCAAATAATAGTAATCTGTAAAAGTGCTGATAAGCACAAATCATCATCATAAGCCTGAAACCACTGCATAAGCCCACCGTGGTGACCTGTACCAGACCATATATCATCTATCTGTAACATCTGAGGTCTGCCACCTCATGTCCAATGGTTGACTTTTGGTCAAACTGAGGTTTGACCAAGTCAACATAACCAAAATATGACTCAAACTGTCATCAGGCTGCTGCAAGGTGTCAAAGGTTAAAACATGCTTTACAATCCATTCACATAGCAATTATAACAAGTAGCAATCATTACTGGCGATCTAAATCTAAATATAATGTCATTAATTATTATTAATTACTCAGACAAGACTTTCAAGGTCATACTCACTTCATAGTAGTGATCAATTTGCTAGTGAAGGGTGAAGGCTAAGAATAACATGGCTAGCTCAAAGGATGACTTACTGACTTAACACTGTGACACTTTGGAAATGGATAAGGGAATACTCACCATAGCATATATTGGACAAGCAACAACACAAGGAATGGTGGTGTCTCACAAATGGGTAAGTTGTTCAAAGAGTGTTTATTCACCTTACACAAATGCGCACAATCCATAATACAAATGAGGCCAGCAATCTTTTTGATATAGAGTTTAAGTTCCATTGCTTTTTGGGCCTAGAGTTTCCATAGCCTTTGATCTATGTGCGTTTACAAACACATTGCATAGATTTATATTTATTCAGGCTTCTTGCTGCAGGTGTGTTTTTTAAGGCACTTGTTTACCTAAGCACTTCTAGGTGTGTCACAGACAGCTTGTTTACCTAGGTATTTACATTTCACAAAAGATATAACATTTGATATTTCATAGCCATTTTCATTTGGCTTGCCTTTCATTCATGTGTGTTTAGAAACACATTGCATGAATGGGCTTTTCATACAAGATACAACATTTCATTTCCATATTTTGCATTAATGGCAGCACTAAAAGTTTCAGGTTTAACCAACAACATCTTTAGTGACTAGGGGGAATTCACAAGGAAAACCAACTCGCGATAGGCAAGTTTTGTCACCAACTCAAAGCCGAGACACAATAAACAGGGAAGCTTATCCAATATAGAGGCTACAGTGGGGGAAAGTCCTCCATGCCACAAGTCAAGTAGTAAGACAGGTAATGAACAAACTGGGTAAGTCATGGATGGATGAAGACAGTGAATAATGAGACCAACACTAGCAAGCCAAGTATGGCGGGAATGATCACCTCTATTCTCCCTAGGGAGGGTAAAACCAATGAGTATAGGCCAAGAACTTCTAAGTCTGAGTAGGGACAAATATGATATATATATAATACAACCAAGTCCACATATCTATATGATCGCCAGATCATGATACTAAATGCTAAGACATGCTAAGAGAATGGAAATAAAAGCAATATAGCCACAACACCATAATATACCTGCTGAGTCATATACCTGAATGCTCATCAATCTGAACCATCATCTGTCCTCTGAAACTGCTACTGTAACTCTGGGCACTACTGACTGCTCTGTACAAATGGCTAAATAGCTACATCGGTCATCTCTCTGAGTGTCCTGAGACTCGGTCATGGCTTGGGGAATAACACTAGTGTCCAAAATCTGATAATGATCCATAGTAGATGCTCATCTCAACATCTCAATGCAAGGGAACTGGCTGAATAGTGTACTGGAATCAGAAAAATAATGTATGGTAGCCCGGCTACTATATATGTGATAACAGACCTGTTAGTTGCTTGGAGCAATCATCATTACCCATTAAGTCCATCCTCCAATTCCATGGACTCATGGTGCACCATGGTCTTAAGAGACCTCAAATTTGGCTTGCCATATGGCAGCCATCTTCACTTGTGCATTTATCATCTACTTCATTTAGGTCTAGCAAAATGTTTTTCTTCACCCATACCTGCGAATGTTCTTGGCTATGAATTTTAGTCCTTTGGTCTTCGACACTTTTTGCACTATTTCCCTTGCAAGATTCACTAGATCTTCTTGCTGACGTATATGAAAGACTTCTCATAAATTGTCTTCTTGGACTTGCACACTCTTTGGCTTTATGGCCAACACCATCACAATTGAAGCATCTTAATGTGTGACAATTTGCAGCCATGTGTCCAAAATGATTGCATGTCCAACATCTCATTTTGTCATTAGGGCTTCCAGCCCTTCTTCTTTCATGGGATCTACAATTCAAAACATTATGACCATAATTAGAGCAAGAAAAACAGTAGCCTTTGAACTTGCTTTCATACCTTGGACTTTGATTCAATATTGGAGTTGTTTCTCTTCTTGGCTTGCCTTGAAAACTGGGCCTAGCTTCTTGATGCATTCTTGACCCTTCAACTTCTTTGTTGTCATGTGCAGGTATATGGGATGCATCCTTGGTCATTGATGGACTAGCTTCTGAAGTCTTGGGAGACAATAAATCATCTTCAGATTTCTCTTTTTCTTTCTTGTACCCAAGGCCAGATTTGTCAAGGGGAGACCTTTGGCAATCCAAAATCTCAACTAAGATAGCTGAGCTATGTTTGAACTTGCCATATGCACCAAGCTTTTCATTTTTCTTCATGAGTCCAACAATTTCCATTTCAAGCTTTTGAATTTCCTTCTTCCTTTCATCCAAGTGATTTTTCAATACTTCTTCTATCTTCTTGGCTTCTTCTAGTTGAGTCTTCAAGCCAATATTATTTCTTCTTGTCTCTTCAAACTTGTTAGGATCTTCACAAATCTCCTTAAGATTTTGATCATTTGGCTCACCTTGTAAGCTTGTCTTGAGTAGGTCCATGGTCTTCTCTTTTTCTTCTAGCTGGATCTTCATAGTTTTAGCTGAGTCTTGAAGTCTTATCATCTCATCCATGAGTTTACTAAGCAGCTCCATTGACTTCTCATGGTACTCTTCAATGAGCTTCTCTATCTTCTTTTTAAGCATTCGATCATGCTTGATACCTTGTATCTTAAAAAGATTTCCTAGGAGATTTTTCTTAGCATCTTCAAGATTGTCAATGTTATTACTTAGATCAATAAGATTCTTACCTTCGCTTCCATTCAAGGTTTGTGCCACCTTCTCTTCTTGACTTTCATCTTTAGTAAGAATAGTTTTAGTATCATTACATTCAAAGTTATCATCAACTGAAGAAATCTTACCTTTACTTGTATTTGAGACTTGTTCCTCTTCGTCTTGTCTTCTCTTTTGACCTTCTTCCATCTTGAACCAGATATCCTTGGCAGAGGTGTAATCTTTTACACTTTCTTTGATAGGGCTTGGGAGTCCATCCAACAGAAACTCCAATGCAATGGAGTTGTTCTTCTCAGCATCTCTTTGAGTAGATGACTTTGTCTTCTTGTTGGAGAGAACAGGTGGATTGATCACTATCTCCCATACACCAAATTTCTTCAAGTAAGCCTTCATCTTGCTCCTCCAACCAAAATAATCTTTCATGTCAAAAACTGGAACCTTATTGTTTGTTATTTCTGTTTGCGCTTCCATTGTGTCTACTGATTTCCTTCAAGCTTGTTAGGATTCTGCTGAAGACCTGCTCTGATACCAATTGTTAGACACAATGCTCACTGAGAGGGGGGGGGGTGAATCAGTGAGCCTGTACTTAATCAAAATTCAACTTCTTCAATTACTAAAACTTAAATCATCATTTCACAATTACTTCAACAACATATTCATCAATGAATTATATTTCAGTAATCATATAAGCACATGTCATATAATCACCATATTAGAATGTTCAGCATCAAACGTTTAGCATCAAATCATATCAGCATCAACATCATTCTCAGCATACTCTTCATAAAAATGTTGCTGCCCAGAAATCAAGCATCAAGTCATCATTCAACCTATAGGTTCTTCTTCATTCTGCCCATATCATCTGACCGAAAAAACTCAGGCATAAAAGATAAAAAGTTTTGCAACTGTTGCTGCTCCTGCTGTTCATGCTAATCGAAAAAAACTCAAACCTCCATCTCTGAGCACTCTAACTCCACCTGAGTTCAGAGCTTACTCCACCACTCACCAAATTCACACCACAAATCTCAGAGCTTTCTCCTTCACCGAAATTATCGAAGTTGTTACACCACCGAGTTCAGAGCTACATCTCACCAAAATTCACATCTTCTATTAACAATCTTTCGGCCCTATTATCACATATATAGTAGCCGGGCTACCATACATTATTTTTCTGATTCCAGTACACTATTCAGCCAGTTCCCTTACATTGAGATGCTGAGATGAGCATATATATTGGATCACTATCAGATTTTGGACAGTAGTTGTATTCCCCATGCCATGACTGAGTCTCAGGACACTCAGAGAGATGACCGATGTAGCCATTATACCATTGGTACATAGCAATCAGTGACTCAGTAGTGCCCAGAGTTGCAGTAGCAGTTTCAGAGGATAGATGATGGTACAGGTTGATGAGCATTCAGGTATATGACTCAGCAGGTATATCATTGTGTTATGGTCATATTGTTTTTATACTTATTCTCATAGCATGTCTTAGCACCTAGTGTCATGATCTGGCGATGATATAGATATATGGACCTGGTTGAGCTTATTATATATATTATATTGTCCCTACTCAGACTTAGAAGTTCACTATTCATACTCATTGGTTTTACCCTCCTTAGGGAGAATAGAGGTGATCATTCCACCATACCTTGGCTTGCTAGTGTTGGCTCCATTATTCATTGTCTTCATCCATCCATTGCCTACGTTTTAGTTTATCACCCTAACTTACTACTTGACTAGTGGCATGGAGGACTTTTCCCCACTGTAGCCTCTGTATTGGATGAGCTTCCCTGTTTACTGTGTCTCGGCTCTGAGTTGGTGACAAAACTTACCTTTGGTAAGTTGGATTGTAGGCCTAAATCACTCTGGTCGGTTCTCCCGATGTTTGGCATTGGCTCGAACTCCCCCTAGTCACTTGAGATGTTGTTAGCTAAAACTGAAAGCTCATGTACTATTTATGGAAACTAATAAATTCGCCCATGAAAACTAAAAAGGGCAAGAGCAATGAACTGCTGAAAAATACTCCTTGAAGAGTATAAGAAAGGTCCGAAAAGCAATGATTCTTAAAAGCTATATCTAAACAATTGCTGACCTTATACATGTATAAAAACATGCCCTGGATGCAAGCTGCAACTAGTTGTGCTTATCAGCACACCTGAGATCCGAAGGGTTATGTAGGCCAAAAAGGCCATGAAATGAAATTGAATGATCCTAATGAACCTAGATCAACTTGATATAGACATGATGCTTAAGTTGAATAAGCACTCTCTAAACAACTTATCCATTTGTGAGACACCGCCATTCCCTGTGTTGTTGCTCATTCAGTATATACTATGGTGTGTATTCCCTTTCCCATTGCCAAAGTGTCACAAAGTTAAGTAGGTCAAGTCATCCCTTAGCCTAGCCAGTTATTTTAGCCTTCACCCTTCACTAGCAAATTGATCACAGCTATGAAGTGAGTACGGTCTTGAAATTCTGGTCTGAGTAATAATAATAATTAATGAGATTATATATTTGGATTTAGATCGCCAGTAATGATTACTTAGTGTTATAATTGTTATTTGAATAAGTTGTAGAGCATGCATTAACCTTTGACACGTTGCAGCAGCTTCTGATGATAGATCTGAGTTATATTTGGTCATGTTGACTTGGTCAAACCTAGTTTGACCAAGGTCAACCATAGGACATGAGATGGTTGGACCTTGTGATGATATGGATTGATGATATATGGTCTATGTACATATACATTATGATTCTATGCAGCAGCTACAGGGTTATGATGATGATTCATGGTTTACAGCATTATTTGATCATTTACAGATTATTATTATTTGACCTGTTCCGGTATATTGGATATATATATTGATCATGCAGAGACTCATATGGTGTATGAGTAAACATCTTGGATGGATTTGGACCTTCTGAGTCCAATGAAATAGTTTGTTTTCAGTTCCGGACACTTACAGTGATGATTGAGCCTCAGTAGGCTATCCCAGTGCAGTTTTGGTCTATCGGAGACCCTGTCAGAGCAGATGTGATTTTTATTCAGTTGACCTAGGGCGCTGTGCTTGGAGGGGGTGGTCCAGCCACTTGTTTTTACCATATTACCCCCCTCCCGGACACACTGGTGCCCTCACCTTGACAGCGCAGGCACTCCAGGAGGCAGTTTGGGGCAGTTTCACGCTTCCCGAGGCATTTCAGGATTGGTAGAAATGGCTATTGAGGAATTCGATTTGGGCTACTGAGGCAATGTCTTGGCATGGGATGATCAGTGATGATGGATTGATGTCTTCCACACCTCCTCCAGCAGTTTCAGCTTCATCGGGGCCCGCATCCATCACTTATGGCAC
This sequence comes from Larix kaempferi, assembly GCA_027924585.1. NCBI lineage: Eukaryota > Viridiplantae > Streptophyta > Pinopsida > Pinales > Pinaceae > Larix > Larix kaempferi. The sequence goes on from BSBM01000034.1 coordinate 5,857,075, forward strand.
TTTCTAATGATTTATGAAGTCTTTTGAGGCCTACGATTTGACCATAGAGACACGATTTGGTATATTGATGACTATTTTATTATTATTGTGCTATGGGGATTGACCAAGGGTGGCTAAAATTACCCCTTGGACCCACCATAAGCTCCTTATTATATTTTGTCATCATGATTTGGTAGGATTCCCCTCTTCTAGGGCGATTTTGTCCACTTATGTTATATTTTATGAGTGATCCATATATTTTATTGTTGAGCTCATCTCAACCATTGATTAGACATTTGTATCTTTTAATCTTAGCCACTCATTCAAAAAGTGGTTAGGATTTTGATGCCTCTCCTTCCTATTTAAAGGAGAGAGCTTCTCATTGTAAGGGGTCTTTGGCTCTTGGATTATTGGTATAGAAAAACTTTCTTGTGGAAATTCTTGTGGTCTCCTTTGCATCTGGTGTTCTTAGATGGTGATTGGAAAGTCTATTGCAACCTAGCATTTGGAATTTGTGGTAAGATCTATCTATTTTAGAAATCATTGTCTTGTCTACAGGAGGGCGACTTCAACAAGGGTGATTTTGCAAGGCTTCTTCAAATCGACTTTCTTGGCATTTGCTTGTATCAGGGGATTATCATTAGTATCATTGTGATCTATGCTATCTTTCTGTTACTTCTCTTGTGGCATTAGTCTTATCTCTTGATTACATCAAATCTGATATTGTTGACGTTTGTTGTATAGGAGAGAGGGCGCATTGGCTTCTTGGACTAAATCGATTGCATAGAAAACTACCTCAAAGCTTCTCAAATTGATCGGGTTTGCATAGATCATCATCATCAAGGCATCTACAAGGTTACCCAGGTAAGATCCACAGGTTTTGTTTCTCTTATCTTGACCCAATCCATTGACCTAACTCATAAATTGATAAAACCCTTATTTCTTCAAACCCTCATTTTTACATTTTTTCAGATCTTCTAAGATCTAGTGGCTTTTTGGGTAAGATATTTAAAACCCACCTCTATAGTATCCACGGCATCCCAGATCTATAGTTTGGTGAGGATTGACCTCCATTTGACCCTCTTCCCAAGGCATTTAGCCTCTCCAAGCAAGGGCGCACTTCCTAGTTTGGTGGGTTGACCTAGATCTAGTATGTGGGTAGTTGAGATCCCGCTGGATTCATGATCTACACATCCAATAACCTACCCCCAGATTGTCACTTTTTTTATTTTTAACTTGTGGGCCCTATTCCATATTTTAAGGGATTTAATCCCCATTTTGGACCACTTGGTATCTTCAAACTCAGATCTAGTAAGATCTAGCCATTGGATTGCCTTGAAATTGTAGATCCATACTCTCACTTGCTTAAACTACTTGGATCTAAAGTTTGAGTGCCATTGGACTTGTCTTGACCCCACTTATCCCACTTTTTAGCCTCCTTGGGTAAAGTCGCACCACCTTGGAGAAGTGAGTTGGCCCACTTCTAGGACATGGGTACATGAAATTTCAGTGGATTTGGAACGGGAGTAATTCAAAACCTAGGTCTAGTAGGTCACTTTGTCAAATCTTGCCTTGGGGATAGCATTCCTTGTTTTAAGGGATTGTGGTCCACTTAGGTCAAACCTAGATCTAGACCTATTCATCCATCAAGACTTTAATTGCCCACTTGTCTCATGCAATAGGAGTCCTTAACCACAAGTTAACTTTACTTTGACTCCATTATCCCAATTCCCAAGGCACTGGTCTCTCTCCAAGTCAATTCGACTTTCCTAGATTGTTGTATTAACTTGTGGTTTGACCCTTGATTGGTGAGCTAAACCCTTTGATGCCATCATACTTCATTATCAAGCTTGTCACTTGTACTAGTTAGCCCCAATTCAACCCCTAAACTACCCTGCATTGGACACGGTTCCCAAGGCAGTGGATTTTCTCACATTGAACTAGTACTTTAATCCTGGATCCTATTTCACAAATCATAAGTCACTTTCACATCAATAATGAACCAAAGCTATACTCATTGAACCCCTCACTTGTCTTGTGACTTCATCCTAAGGTCTAGGATAAACCATACACCTTAGTACCTTACTTCACTTAGAATTAACTTGATTTGGTGTCTTGGTTTTGATCTCTCCTGTCGGGAGTAGATCAGGTCTCCCCCTTTGTTGTCTGGGCTAGATAACATAAAGTGAAGGTTGCCTCGACTGGTGTGACAACCATCTATTGGAGGTCGAGGTGATCGTGGTTGCACCTTTTGAGTTGCCCTTCCCTATTGCCATCCATGAGTGGATACATCCATAGGGGTAACTACAGTTTAGGTGATAATAGGCCCTAGACCATCATTTAGTTCAGCATCATTTCATGCATATCAAGTTGCCCTAGATTATCATGTTCAAAAGCAAATCAGCATTCTATCCATAATATGTAGCCCCAACCAAAAATCATGTTGCTACTCCTCTGCTCCATTCACTGAACCATGCGAATTCCTCTCTGCTCCAGCGAATTTTTCCAAAGACAACACCATCAGCAATCAGCCATTCAAAAGATGTGAAGTAAACAACAAAAAATACTTGCTGCTGTAGCTCCTGCTCACTCCACCGAAATCTTCTGAGCCATGCGAATTGCTCCTCCTGAACCATGCGAATTGCTCCTCAGTTGCTTCCCGAAATTTACAGTCCTGACAGTCCGAAAATTACAGTCATTACAGTACTGTCCACCTCCACAAATTTCCTTAGAGCTCCTTATGTCTCCCGAATTTTTCCTCACTTTTTTCACTAAATCATCAACGATTTGATCTTTTATTTATATGGATTTAAACCCCAATTTTATGAGGCCGACTTGTCATAAAATAATTTATTATTTTTATCTTTTAATTTTAGTTTTTATTTTTATTTGTTTGGTCGGCTGACCCAAAAGATGGGGTATGGACACCAAACCAACTTCAAAAATTCATACCTTTTCAACCGTGAGGAGCCACGTGACGTGCCACCTATCGTTGGAAACGACATGACGAGGGCTATCATCTTATGGCGGGCTTATTTGCAAATACATGATCCGTCATTTTTAAAATCTTCAATTTGTATAGGACGTCAAAGGCCCCACACATAATGGTGTCAAAGTGGCATCACTTCTTAGGATTTGTAAGTCCCAATACCTTCACCCCATCATCAAGTGCAAGCAAGTGTGTCCACCACAATATCAACCCATAACATGCAAGCAAGTGTCCAAGTGTCATCACATGTGTGTGGGTGCCTTCATCATGCCATCATGCAAGCAATGGGCTTCATGACCTTTGTCATTAATGGCTTGTCATCAATGACAACCATAGACAACCATGTTCATCATGTTCCAGCTGACGATATTGCTGATCCAACAGAGGATGTTCCAGCTGATGATGTTGTTGATCCAGCAGAGGATGTTCCAGCTGATGATGTCGTTGATGAGGATATTCTAGTAGAGGATGTTCCAGCTGATGATGTTGTTGATCCAGCAAAGGATGTTGCTGATGATGATTCAAAGGATGCTGTTGATGGTGATATTCCAGCAGATGATGATGATGATGATGTTGATGGTGATATTCCAGCAGATGATGATGATGCTGCTGATGGTGACATTTCAGCAGACGATGATGATGATGATGCTGATGAGGATGCTCCAGCAAATGATACCACAGACATATGATGATCCAAAATCTTCCTACGACGTATAGAGATTCACAAGTCAGTTGTGCAGTTGTTGATGTTACCCGCAGAATACCTTCCTAGTTAAGAGGGAGTGTTAAAGAAATGAAACTGCGGAAGATTTTCTACTTGTACTTGTCTATTGTATTATTGTATTCCTCCTTCGGGAGATGTCATTGATATAATTGATATTGTAAGAGTCATTAAAAGAGTCAATGTAAAACCCTAACTGATTAGGTCAGTCTAGAAAGATCTAGAAAGAATATTTTATTGTAAAAGAGTACAGGTCGGCACAATTAGGTGAGTTAAACCCGACCTAGTTAGTAAAAGGTCAAGTCAAATGAAAAGTATAAAAAGGAGATTGAGTTGCTCATTTGGATCACTCATCTCACTCACACAAGTTTGCATACGAGAGAGAAAGAAGTTCGCACAAGTGGAATAGCTGATTTTGTCTTGGGGTTTACTTTTGTACTTTGTGAATTCTATATTGAGGAAGATTTTGCCGGGGTTTTCTCCCTTGTGGTTTCCCCGAGAGAAATATTGTGTTCATTGTGTTCTTGCTGTGCTTGTATTTCTTTCAGTGATAGATTGTTTAATGTTATATGCTAAACAAGTAAAAACTAACAGAGAATACATTACTTTTGTCTGTAATTGCAACTGTATGTCTCCGTCCAAATTCATCTTCATTGTAGCTGCTCATTGACTAATCTCAGGGTTGTTGCTGTAGATGCATTGCCAGAACCATGAACCTGGAATCCACCATCAATTCTGTCCAAAATGTCTTGTAGAAAAAGGCTTGAAAATGCCCTCTCTGCATCAGGGAACAAACTGGAAATAAAGGGTAATGATATTGGTTGCAATCTGCCATCTGATCCAATGAAACATGCAAAAGACCCCTCCACTGTGAACCATGAAGAAGGACAATAAACAGCTGCAAATCAACATCCAACCGAAATGACTCTTAAACCAGGAAGACAGCCCTCAAAAACACTCCTTAGGTTGGCAATGATCCAGGGCCAAAATAATGGCACTTTCTCTTACTTCAGGCGGGAAACATTCTCAATAGATGCCTCAATATCCTGCTGCCAAGTAGTGCCCAAAATGAACAAATTTCCTTGTCACCAGCAAGAAATTTACATGTGGACACCCATGCAAAATGAGGGGTAACACCTTCAAATGGGCACAAGAATCCACATCAGCAACCTACATATTATCTACAAGCTTGTAGGATATCATCCAAATCAACTCCCTTTGCTACAGCTCCAAATCTTCACATGCTCACAAACTCTCAATGAGAAGAGCATGAGTCAAAAGTGGGGGTCATCTTTAAGGTAGGATGAGGGTTGGAGGGGTTGTACTTTTTTTATATTTCTTTGTTTGGGGGCCACAGGTCGGGTTGGGTGCCGAACTGGTCGGTTTGGTTAAGAAACAATCTAAAATCAGTTGAGCCCAAACTGGACTGAAATTTCCAGAAACTACTATTTATACAATTTCCAGAAACTACTATTTATAAAACAAAGATCTATCACCAGGAAAAAAAATGGTTACATAATGCAGCATGAAGGCCTAAGCAGCAGCCCTTGATATAATTTCATTTCATTTCTTTGCTGGTATATGCATTATGAACTCCCTTTATACTATATAGCTTTTAGTGCACAAACCCCACTGATTTCACTACTCAAACTACACCTCTGGTACAGCAAAATGACACAAGTTAACTTCATGTGGCAAAATTAGCTTGGAAATAATAAATATATCTATAGATTCATAGCTTCAGACATTTAACATACAAAAAGCTAATGTTTTCAATGGAATTTTATCTGAAAGAATTGAAATATGACTAATGGATTACAAGAGTGCCCTCCACTTACCCTGCAAAAAACTCAGAAGCCTTGCTAGTTCCATCTTTGAACCCAATAAAGATCCCAAAGGCTACTGCAGCACAAACCTGTACTTATTATGTCCAGGGATATGTTTTAAGGTCATCAAAAAAATAGAATTATCGAAGAGGAGAGATAAGATAAGATAAGATAATTTTATTAAAAATAAATTATTATAGGCATAGGTCGCCTAGACACTTCAATGACCCATTGCCAGTTTTAACCATTAGCTAATGTCAACAAATTGTTCAAAATGGCACTCACCCAGAAGACAACTGTTTTCACAGCTGCTGCATGTTCTTGCGTAGACTGTTCAGAAGTTGGTGAGCCCTTGAGTTCACCAACAGATGAAACTATGTCTAGAGCACCTTCAACAATTTTCTCGACTTTTTCAATTATCATTGTACTCATGTTGCCGTCTTCTGGTGCATCACCATTTGCACCTTCATAATTATCAGATTTACTGCACGACTCTTTTTCCATGTTATCATGTTGTATTCCATAGGGTTCTGACAAAGAAAAATGACAGATATTAAATATGAACTCTTCCATAGCCTCGAGTTAGCCCAACTTCCTTAATCCTCTACATGTAATTTATTTTAGTGCAACTTATTATCTCAAAGAGAAAAGGAAGTGTCGGTACAGTAGTCTCCAAATGCATTCAAACATTTGAAAAAAGAAATAATACCATGCAGCACTAGACATGTTCTTCAAAGTTCAATGTCAAAAGATTTATAATTTCCACATATAGAGATAATAATCTGTATTTCTTATCTCATTGTTTATGCAGTCTGTTAGCAAAATATTATCAGGAATTTGTTGAGATATTCAGAATTACGATGTTGCATTTGGTCCATTCAAAGGAATAAATCCCCTGGAATACATTTCACGTGCTTAAAAACATCTATAGCTAGGGATCCAATGACATGAGAATACTTTAATCATGAAATCAGTAAGGCTTCCAGCAACAATATGGAATAGCTAAAAACCAAGATCAATGGATTGCACTAATGTAGTTATCCAGTACAATATGATAGAATGCAAACAACGTATCTCAGAAATTAAATACCATCTAGTGACCAATATAATGCATTCAAGTCAGGTCAAAAGGTTATTCTCTTGCCTGATACCCTGGAGTCCTCTTGTTCTGTTTGTCTAGAGCAGAACATCTGTAGCTGCCATCCTCTACTATGACATTTGCCTGAAATTGGACCCAAAAAGAATAGCATAACCACAGCAAAAGAACAAAAATCTGTGCCAAGAAAGTCAGATAGATAGCATACCCAAATGTTTGTGGCTTTAAAATAACATCTTACCTTTGAACTTGCAAACCAACTGCAAATTATGTGGAAATGCTGCCTTTGGCAGCAGTCCTCTATCTGAGCTCCACTTACTACGTAACTTCAACCCCTGCAACATTTCCATGATCAGTGATTGTGCCTAACCTATTGCAACACTGAAAACAGTTGTCTTCAAATTGCAGGAGTGATAATTTGTAAGTAGTCCAATATTATTAAATATATACCATACAAGAATAAAGTGCAAAATTTCAATCTCCAAGAAAGGCTGGTCTAATTAAAATATGACCTCAGCTTCTGCACCAGCACACTCTAACGAAAAGCCTAGAAGTGCTTCTCTAACAAGCAATAGTATGTTATTATCTAAATGCTTCTTTAGTTGCAACTTTAAGATTATGATACCTCCAAACGAGTATCATCCGAGAGTTATTAAATTCTAGAAACACTAGCAGAAGTTGAGACTAGAACTACACCTATGTGGCGCTAATGCCTTGGGAAATCAAGAGATGGCAAGAGACCTACCTGGTGACATGTGGATGAGTAAGATGCTAACAGATATGAACTAACTGATTGCAGCCAAAAGAGGGGAAGGCAATTCATATGAGATCAATACTAATCTAACTGATCAATCCCTGCCATCATTGCAGCCAAAAGAGGGGGAGGCAATTCAAATGAGATCAATAATAATCTAACTGATCAATCCTTGCCATGATGGCAGCGAAGTGCACCCATTTGCGACCATTGATGTCGAAGGACCCAGCTGTCATCATGCTTAAGACATGAAGACAACCAGCGGAGTCTTCTAGGTCTTACTCAAGTGCTTTTATCAGAAGGGAACTACTGGAATATATAGACGTAGCAAAAATTTCAGTAGTGCCTATGCTCTGCCCTTCACAGACTGCCAACAACGCCTTCCCACTCAAGAAGATAGTCAACATGAGGACTACAGACAACCTTTGGTATGCACATTAGAATGGAGCATAAGAAGAAGATAGAACTGGTAACAGGAGAGAAAGGGGCCTTCAAAGAGTGGAAGGCTGAGGCTGAGAAGAGAAGTTTTGACTTGGAAACAAAGGAACAAATTTGAGATCCACCAGCCCACAGCCACCAAAAAATGCTTGGAACAGTGGGCCAGAAAGGGTGCCTAGTGTTGAAAAAGTCGCCGATTTTTCGGAAAAAAAACGGAAAAATCGTGAGTTTTTCCTCTGGCCGATTTTTCGGCGAGTAAAAATTGCGATTTTTTAAAATTTGAAAAATCGCGACTTTTTCCAAAAAGTTGCGACTTTTTGGAAATTAGCGCGACTTAATGGAAAAAATCGTTGAGGCTTTTTCACAGTTTTAAAAATTCGGTTTTTTTTTTTTATAAATTTGATGGGTTTTGTACATGTGACATTGATGTCAACAATACTAAATGGTAATGTCAAATTCTTAAAGTAAAAGTGACATTCTCTTTATCTTTCATTTTCCATGACATTCTCTTTATCTTTCATTTTTCATTCTCTTTATCTTTCATTTTCCATCCTTTTACTTAAATTTTTAACATTACCATTAATTGTTTCAAGATGTTTGAGAGTGGTTCCAACCTCATCGGACTTCATATGCAAAAAGTAGACTTTTAGATCCCATTCAGAATTCAACAGACTTAATGGTTTTCAGGATTTCAGGATTCCAACGTTTCTAGTGGATTCTATCATGTATGTGGGTAAGGGATTGGAATTTAATGAAGCACATCAAACTCTCTATGTACCTTGATGTTGGTGGTGTAGATGCCTGATTGTTAAAGTTGATTGAATTCCTGTCATGACCTTAATAAAAAATGTGCCCTTCAGTCAAGCAAAATCACTTATTAAGCATGGGAAGCTCTTTCTACCTTATTTTAATGCTTGGATTAAGAAGTTTCACCAAAATTGTAGGGTGTTAATTGATGTCCTTGGAGGATCAACTTCGAGATTGGAGGTAGAGGCAAGGTCTAAAGCCTAGAGGTGGGGGAACATGGTGCTATTGATGAATATGATCTCAACATAGACAATGATTTTGATGATTCAGTTTTTTCAATTTTGATTTAGATATATATTGCACTTGGTGCCATTTTGATAATATTTTGTCTCTAATGGTTTGGAATCATAGCTTGGAATCTTTAATATATATTTTTTTCATTAAAATTGTAAAATTTTATGTATTTTTTAACAATCCGAGTCATTGAAATCAAACCGCTCTGAGTTATTTGCATCCACTACATCTATATATTAGCGCTTTCTCCATATTTATGTTCCAATGTGTTTATCTGATGTTATTGTTGTGCTATATGTTTAAAATTCTGAAAAAAAATGAATGTATTTTTGTATTTTTTAATGTTTGCCGACTTTTGCCGATTTTTCCCGATTTTTTCGCCGATGTTGCTGAGAAGTTGTATTCGGGACCCTTGCCGACATATTTTAATGCATATTTGATCATTGAGGGTGCATCTCACAAATTGAAGGGTAAAGTTGCATATTTGGAGGCATGGTTACCTCATCTAGGGGATGTTGGAGATTATGGAGAGCACCCATCTTGAGACGTCTCTATTCTCCACTCGGGGTTCTCACATTTGGTCATTTTTCATGCTTGGGAGCAGCACCCACCACCTATTGGCTAATTTGAAGGATTTCATGTCATGCATTGGTGGCACAGTTATCTAGGAGGAGTGCTCCCATAAAAGAAACTTTGATGCACATCATGGACCACATGTTGATATGGTCAAAAGGTAAATGTACACACTTTGAAGGCACACTTGCTTAAAGGTTGTTATGACAACCACTGCCCACTCATTTGCACTTTTATTCATGATATCCATTTGTTAGGATATAAGGAAAGTCACTTTATGACTTTAGGTTATCATTTATGCTTTTGTTCACTTTTTGTGTAAAGCAGTCTATCCCACATTCATAAATGGAAATGACTTGCTCAATGAGCAATCATATATAAGAAGGTGAACTCCATTGTAATACATGCACCAACTAAGCATAATATCAAATAGGGTTATCGCATAAATCTTTCTTTCATGTACTCGGTGCTTTTGTAACATGAGTTCGAACTCGAAGCCATATAAAGAGTCTTGGGCCTTTGAAACACAGAGTTTCCACTCTTGCGACTTCAATGTCACCTGGAAAGAGAATCGCTACCACTAGAGATCAATTGAACAACATGAGAGATTGAGGAAGAGACTACACTTAGCTGGGATAAGAGACTACCATTTTTTTCTGCATGAATAGAAGCATGGAGAGGTGTCGCTAATTGTGTATCTGAGTGCAAGGATGTGTAAGGAGGAGCCCCCTATCACTTTCGAGTCATCTTTCAACCACCAATACAAGGAATCATTCCAACCACCATTCATTCCAGCTGCCACAAATTGTCAACCCACAGCCCACAAAGAGCCGTATAGCCGTCATATGACTTTGATCCAATCATCAAATGGTTTGTACATCCACTGTACCACCATTTTAATTAAATCGTACAGCCACCAAAATCGTATTGTATAGTGAGTTGGCAGTTTCAGCCCACCATACAGTTTTATGCATCCTATTTTCCATACATACAGTCATTTCTACAGCTTGCACACCTTTCAATAATTGTACTTCCATTTTTGTTGTACAGTTGCAGAAATTTCAGTAGTTTTTCAGCATATTCTCTTCGAACTGGCTAGATCTATCTGATTCATGGCAGATTTGATGCCCAACATTAATTCCAATATCAGTTCTTACTGATTTCCAACAGAAATCTTATTTTATTTACTGATTTTATCTTTCCAGCACTATTCCTGAGAAGATTTGATTGTCTAACAACAGATTTGACTGGTTTGGACAATATTGTTCATAGGGTTGACACAGAGTTTGTGTTTTCAATGGAAATCGCATTTTAAAAATATTTTGGTTTCAATTTCCACACCTGTAAAGCAAAAATTCAGATGCAGCCAATGAATAAGATCTTTTGGGGAATAGTGAAAGGGACTGAGCAACCACCTACAGATCAAAATAAATTGTTGGAATGGCAGAGCAGAGATGATAAAGCCAAAGCTATTATTGGCCTTCACCTCTCAGATTCAGAGTTACATCATGTAAATCTGAAAAAATCATCCAAGGAAATATGCGATAATTTGAATAAGTTGTTTGGAGCAAAAGCAGTGAATGCAATGATTTCTTGAAAATTCAACTGTCCAGATTCAAGATGTCTGCCAAAATCACTATGTCTAACCACATTAGCAATCTGAGATCTCCATCAGACAGCTAACAAAAGTCAAAGCTTCAATGGAGGAAGAGGATTCCAAAGACATTTTGTTAAACAATCTGCCTTCTAAGTACAGCAATATTATTTTTACTCAGTCACATGTCTTCACAAACTCTAGAAGACATGATTGTTGCTCTCTTAGCTGCAGAAAAGAGAACCATTGCAGACAATACAGAGGACAATACTCAACCTGAAATCACATTATACTCAAGATACAATCATGATTCATGGCATATCAGCTAGAGACAAGGGGAAGGTGGAATGTTATTATCGCAAGAAATGGGTCACACAGTGTGGACCTGTAGATTTCGAGCCAATGATGATCTCAAAGGAAAGCTCAAGGACAAACTACATGTAGCTAATGTAGCCGCTGTTGAAGATCCACCAAATGCAGACAATGGTGGTGACTCTACTAAAGAAATGGGATTTTATTCATTTTAAAATCCCGCAACTTGAAGACATGAAAAGACCTGTTATCACACCATAGTAGTTGGGCTACTATTTTTGCTGAGCAGATATCTGCGCTTTTCAGAGCTTTGCCTTTACACAGTTTCAGTGAGATCAGTCCTGATGAGCAGCATCATTTATGATCCGTTAGACATCAGAGCAGCTTATATTAGACATTGTTTAGACCTTGTACCAAGGCTGAGCCTTGAGAGCTTAGATTTGATGACTGATATGATCTTTTATTCCATACAGATTCAGTTCAGTGCCTAGAGTTCCAGATGTATTATTGCAGCAGTGTTTCATTGGTTCTTGATGATGATTATTGATGATATGCAGTGATATGACTATTAGACTTGTGATTGTTAGCATTTGATTATTATCTTGTTGTTTTAGTCATCTTCATAGCATTAACTTGGTATAAACTCATGATGTGGCAGTATTATTTAATAAATGAAATGAAATATCTTGGATGTATTTAAAAATATAAAATTGGATGTATTACTTGCACTCTAAGGTTCACTGACTATACTCATTGGTTTCACTTACCCTCCTTTGAGCATGGACATGCTCTTTCCTAACATTTATGTTTGCTAGCTTAAGCACCACATCCACTTGACTCCATCCATCCATGACCTTCCTTATTTTGGCTTTCACCTTGACTTGCCTTCTTGACTTTTGATATGGAGGACTTCCCCGCTTCTATTTCTGTGTTGGATAGCATCCATGTTAGTTTTGTGTCTCGGCTCTGAGTTGGCAACAGAACTTGCCTTTGGTAAGTTAGATTTTATGTCGTTATCATTCTAGTCAGTTGCCCCGATGTGTGGTTTTGTGTGGAATTCCCCCTAGTTGCTTGAGTTGTTGTTGGCTAAAACCTGAAGCAAAATGTACTACCTTGGAAACAAATGGAAGCCCAATGAAAAGAGCTATGAAATGCAATGAAATGAAATGCTTGGAAATGTAAATGCACCCCGGATGCAAGCTGTGATTAGTTGTGCTTATTAGCACATGTGAAATCCCATAGGGGTTGTACTAGGCCTAAAAAAGCAATGGAAAAATGAATGCTATATCTAAATAATTGTTGGCCATGAAATGAAATGAAAGGTCCTAAAAAGCAGTGGTTAAACAAATACTAAATCTAAAGACTACTGACCTCATATGGAAAAATACATCATTGAGCCTACAAGTTATGATTTGAGATGGAGTAAGGGACAGCTAAATCAAAGTGTCACCTAGAGCCATGAGTGACGGTTCTAGTAGTAGACATTTTTGCCTAAGGTTGAATAAGCACTCTCTAAACAACTCACCCATTTGTGAGGCACTGCCATTCCCTTTGTTTATCTTGTCCAGCACAGTGTGTAGCTCCCCCTTTCCCCGTCCAAAGTATCACTTAGTTGAGTTGGTCAAGTCATCCCTTCTACCTAGCCTTGTCCTTAGCCTTCACCTTTGCTAGCATTTAGGCCATGTCCATTGGATGAAGTGTGTCTTTAAAGCTTTGGTGCAAGTAAGTTATAAATAACATTAATATCTATGTATTAACTACCACTTGATTGATGTTTATACTTTGAGTTAAGCTGTGAATATGGTTAAAGGAACATGTCTTAGTCATTTGTTATAATCTAGTGTTTGGTTGTATTTTGACCTAGTCAAACATAGTTTGACCATGGTCATTCTTGGGATCCGTGATGAGATGGACCACTTATGCTTTACGATGTTGATCTATGGTCCCACATGCACCTATTGATGATTCCATATGTGGGACATATGCTTCAGATGATGATTGATGCAGTTGGTCGTTTTTATTATTATTTCCAGATCATCATATTTTACACTGTCCGGGTATGGTGGACCCTATAGATGACCCCACAGGTTATCATGAGGTGTATGAGTACTCATCTCTAGTGGATCTGGGTCTTCTGGATCCATTGAGACGCTTATCTTTCAGTTTCAGGCACTTCTGGGCATGATATTAGCAGTTATCCACCTGTTGACTAGTTTGGGCATGCTGATGTGGCCTGTCCAGCAGGAGCATTGGAGGCAAGTCGTTGCTTAGGGTGCTATATAGGAAGGGGGTGGTCCAGCCACTTGTGTTTACCATTATACCCCCCTTCCAGACATGATGGCACCTTCAGTTTGACAGCGCAAGCACCCTAGAGGCAATTTTTGGCACTTTCAGGGTTTTCAGGAGGATTAAAAAATGGAATTAAAAGGTCATTGAGGAATTCGATTTGGGCAATTGAGGCAAGGTTTTGGCACTTGGTCTGCTCAGAGGTCATCCATGATGTATCCCCCTTCTTCCAGATCAGTTTGCACCAGTCAGTGGGGTCCACATGGGCTACAGGAGCTCTTTTATTGTATTTCTCTCTCTGATGATGGAGACAGGATTTGATCATTTGTATACATGGACATGTCATTGAGTCATATTTTATATTATTGTGCCATGGGGTCATGCTAGTGAAGGGGAATAATACATCCTAGCCCCACCATGTGCTCCTAGTCACTGTCCATACCTTTATGTTGTGGCTCTTATGTATCTAGCCACCCCCATGTATGACGTCATCCCTCCTAGAGGCTTTTTAGCCATGACGTCATCCTCTATTTGAGTGATCCATGTCTATTGTTATGTTGGCCCATCTTAGTTGTTGATTACTTTGTTATATCTTTTGATCTCAACCACTAGTTTTCAAAAGTGGTTTAGGGTTTTGGTATTTCTCTCCTATAAAATGAGGAAACCCCCCCTATTGTAAAAGCACCTTTGGGCTCTGGAAAACTTGGAATAAAATACTATTTTTGGAGATCTTCTTCTTAGCTTTGATTGGGTTGCTCTTGTACATGGTTATGCATTTTTGCTTTTAGACATTGTTTGCTTTACAGGTGATTTCTACATCTACTGAAGGAGGCCAAATTGGTTGAAGCTAGGAGTGTGATTTGCTTGAAGGTAAGATTGTAGGGGTTGCTCACATCCCCCTTGGGCAAGACGTCTTCATCTTGAGAGAGTTTTTCAATTGTGCTTTGTCCATTGATTGCTTCTTTGACATGACATGCTTAGATCTCATTGATTTGTGGATCGAATCTAACTTTTTGTAGTTTGATTTACAGGTTGAATGGGGCGTCTCTCCTCCTAGGGCTTGGACGATTATGCTTGGAATCACTTGGATCTAGCTTGGAATTGTAACTAAAGGCAAGAATCATCTATGTGCAAAGTAACCACAAGCTTTTGAGGTGAGATCTACAAGGTATGTATCCATTTCACTTGTTCTCCATCCTATTGGTCACATAAACCCTTAAAATTCCAAACCCTCTTTTTCTATTTTTTTAGATCTACTTGGATCTAGCATGCTTTTGGGGATGAAACTTAAAACTCACCTTCATAGTATCCACGGCAATTCGGATCTATAGTTTGGTGGTGATTGGACTCCATTTGGCCCATTTCCTAAGGCACCTAGTCCTCCTTGAGTGAAAACGCATTCCTTGGGGGAGGCTAGTTTGCTAGTTCCAAGACGTGGGTAGGTGAGATTATTGCTTCATTGAATAGATCAGCCCTTAAAACCTACCTCCACTGCTTCACCTTGTTGATTTTCACCTTGTGGGCCCCATTCCTCATTTTGAGGGTTGAGCCCCACTTGGGTCACTAGGTGATGCATTAGATCTATGGAGATCTAGCCATGGCTTGTGCTTGACATTTAAAACCCACCTGGATAATCATCTTAACTATCACGATCTGTAGTTTGGTGGACATCTGACTCCATTTTCCCTTCCAACTAAGGCACTAGTCCTCCTTGAGGCAAGTCGCACTCCTTGGGTAAGTGGCCATTTGTTAGATCCCATACTTGGGTATTGCTAATTCTTGGTCAAATCCATAGATCCATGCTATAGCGTACCCCCTAGTGCCTTTTCATTTCAAATTTGACCTTGTGGGCCCTATTTGGACCATTTTCCACTTTTTAAGGGGTGGGCCCCACTTGGGTAATTTTCATGGCATTAGCTCTTCTTTAGATCTACTTACTTAACCCCATAAGTAACCTTAATCAAATACTTGGTTGAAACATTTGTCCCTTGCTTAAGCCTCTCAACCAAGCCATAACCATCTTGGGTACACTTATCTTTCTAGATCTAAGATCTTGTACCATTGATCTCCTTGCATAACTTTCACATTTCCATAGGAGTCTTTGGGTTAGCTAGTCTTCATAGATTGGCAAGGGTCTCCCCCTTGATCTTGATTCTTCTTGATCTAAAGTGAAGGTTGCTTCGGTTATTCTGACACCCACTTGCATTGGGAACCGTGGCAAGCCTTGGGTCACCTCTTTAGTTGTCCAACACCTCTACCATCCTGGATAGGATACCTTTAGGGACAACTACAAGTTGTGTGATAACAAGACCTAATGTAAATATAGCTCAACATGGATGGCTGCCCAGATAGTTCAGGAGTTTGTGAATCTTGCAAATTATACCCTTACAAGGGTCATGAGGCAGCCAGATGGAGCACTACGGATGTACCTCAATATGGATGGTTGTCCAATAATTTGGAAGATACATAATTTAGGAGTTTAAGGAGGTATAATCCGAGAACTCAAGAATTCAACTCAAGAGCTACACCTTCATAAGGGTTACAAGGCGGCTTGATGGAGCTCTACCTAGTACAAGAACTATTTGCTAAGAAGAATCCAGTGAACATAAATATATAAATAAATATGAATAGTAATAATTAATATTCATCAAAAAGAGAAAGGACATGACCAATCAATGTGTATATATACAACCACGGAGGTCATTGTAATATTCATTCATTAATACTTTATTTACTATCACTTATATTACTTGTCCTATGTGGATTTATGTTGTCAATCCTTATATTGGATATTAGTTAGTAAATGAACTTCGTTATTTCTATGAAGAAGAATTTCAATACTGGGTGAAAATAAGAGGAACCGCCACAGATCTGGTTGCAACCTAAAACAATTCCATATGTTCGCATTGGTAATGGTAAAGACAAGTTTGAAATGAAGTTGTCAATAGATATCTAACCGTTGAATCAAATCAAAGTATTAGATATTGCAACCATTTCAGAGAATTGCCCAATCTACAATACAACAGCCACTAATCCGCACAAAAAATACAACAATAAGCATTTACCGTGGGGTTTTAATTTATTATGTGGCAGAGGATATATTTCCATGAGGTTCTGAGAAACACTACAAAGTCAATCCACCAGCATAGTCACCATTAAATCTGCCCAGGATCAGCCTATCAACTATCAT
Source organism: Larix kaempferi (assembly GCA_027924585.1). Taxonomy (NCBI): domain Eukaryota; kingdom Viridiplantae; phylum Streptophyta; class Pinopsida; order Pinales; family Pinaceae; genus Larix; species Larix kaempferi. The sequence continues at coordinate 5,873,874 of BSBM01000034.1, forward strand.
AAATATGGTCACCAGACAACCAATAGAAAATTTTGGTGCAGAGAGCACAACGAGTAAGCATTGCTGCCACAGAACTGCTTGTTACCTACTAAGTTGTAATTAGTTGGTTTCAAGTGTGCCTGCAAAGATAGAACAAGTATACTTGTTCAAATTCAGAAGATCAAAAGTCCTAGCAGGCCAGCTTGGCCCTTTCGTAATAAAATTGCATGTTCATACCCTGCGGGGAATTGTAATAAGTTGACATAGCATGATGTCTTTTGTAAAAGACTTGGCTTGCCTAAGACTTAGACATCAATGCGGTACTCTGGAGTGTTTTAAGAGGGGGGGAATAGCTTTTTTTTTGTCATTTGCTTCATCTAATTGTTGGAGGAGTGAGAAAGGCAAGAGGACACCATCAACCACTTTGGAAACATCCAAACACCATCTATCATCACCATTAAGAATTTTTGTGGAGAAAGGGTTCAAGAATCAAAACATTTGCCAATCAACCAATTGAATCTTCCTCTCACAGGTATGTAGTGTTTCTTCTATCTTTTCCATGGGTTTTTTTGCATGTTTGCTTGCATATTTTCTTGCCTATCTTCCTCTATTTTTTTTGCTATTTTGCAAATGATTTCCATGTCCATAAATATTAAAAATAGTTGCAATGTAAGGGGGTTTTAGAATGGAATAGTAGGCTTGTTTCTTAGATCTTTAGCCACCCTCTTGCTATCATTTTTCATGGCTAAAAATATAAATTGAGAGGTCCTATTTTTTAAGCCAAACTGCTGCAATTTTTTTCGAATGGGGTTTAATGTATTTTTTTTGTAATTTTTGTGCCCTAGGGTTGCATTTTGAGGCTGTCATTCCATTTGCCAAAATGCCAAAGCTATTGGACCCATTTTGGCAATATGGTGAGCCCGAGGATGGAACAAACAAGCAAAATTTGAGTTGCAAATTATGTGGGCATCGCATGTCGGGAGGGGTTAAGAGGTTGAAATTGTTGATTTTTTGTACCTAGGAAAGTGTTTCCCTAGGTGACTTTTGCCTTAGTCACTTAAAAGGGGGAAATAAAGTGACCCTTGCATTAAATGACTTGAGATGAGCATTTAATGTGACTTTAGTGATTAAAGTCACTTCTGATAAATTTAAGTGAGTGAGTGAATTTAATTTTTATGAGATTCAAATGAGAGCATTTAATCTCATCTACCGATCTGATCTAATCTTAGCCATTGGATTAAATGGCCCCTCACTTACCTAGGGTTTAGACAAAAAGGGCAAGGGAAGGCAAAGGAGATCACTTTTTTGTGAAGAAGAAAGTGGAGAGAGAAGCAAGAGAGGGGCACGAAAATCGAGGCAACTCTGAGAGCATTTAATGAGCAGCGGCACGAATTTCGAGGGAGTTATAGCACATTTCCCAAGGAAATAACTCGACACAAATCCCGAGGCAGCTTCAGGGTGAAAGTACAGGGGACAAAAATCGAGAGAATCTGTACAACATTAAATGTTGAACCGTACAGCACGATTTTTGAGGTGATTTGTTGGGCACAAATCCCGAGGTAGTGGGCACAAAATCCGAGGACCATAAAGCAACATTAATTGCTGTGTATCCGTACAGCAGTTTGGGTGCACATTTCGAGGCACTGTTTTCGAGGGTCGTACAACACAAAAATCGAGGCATAGTTGGCACAGATTTCGAGGCAGCTACAGCACAGAAATTGAGGCAGCTTTCTGAGTGAAAAAATTACTGGTTGAGATAAGTGGTTTTGACTGTAAATTTTTGTACTGAAGATTTTCTAAAGAAATAATTAATTCTCTCTCTCTCCGACAGGTTTTCCCTTAGGGGTTTTTTCCTGGGCTATTGGCCAAAAAAAATTATGAGTCTGAAAATTTTTATGGTGTGCATGAATATTTAATTTTATGCCTGCATTATTGAGTTTTAACTGTGTTTTTGAAGTCTGAAAATTACATGTCATTTCCAGCCATTAACAAAAACTGGGTTGGGCATTAAACAATGGCAAGTTGACTTGAAAACTAGGTTGGGTTAAAATCTCTGAAAACTTTCAGAAATACCATCTAGCTAAACTCCCTGGGCATGATATTGGCCTTTGTACTACAGTGACCCCAGAGATCATGAGATGTTCCCGTGACTCAATCTATGAAAAAAATAGAAAGAAGGATGAGATCACCGTAAACAATGTTGAGCTCGCAGCTTTTGGCATAGCAAGAAGTGCAAGGGCATCACTATCTACCACTATCGGTGAGGGTAGTGGGAGGGGCTCCACAGATTCACCTACCCGAAGGGTGGGGTCCTCATCCTTTTTTGCTCCACGAACAGGAGTTGGAGCACAACCTTCCATCAGGTTAATGGTAAAGAGAACGGAGAAGGTAGAAGCGGACAGGGTGATGGGGAGGTGTCTTTATTGGAGTCGCATACCTCTCAGCATTGTAAAAAACAATCCATTTTGGCACCCGATGTGTGATGCCATTGCAGTAGTTGGCCCAGGGGATAAAAGTGCCACCTTCGAGGAGTTGCGAGGCCCAATTCTTCAAGCAGAAAAGAAGGACATTAGTGCTAGGTTGGGGGAGTTCAGGCAGTCATGGAAGAGCACTAGATGCACAGTCATGTCAGATGGTTGGTCAAATGGTAAGGGTAGATCCCTTATCAACTTCTTAGTACATTATCCTAGAGGTACCATGTTTATTAAATCAATCGATGCATCAACATATGTAAAAGATGCAGCACTCTTATGCGAGTTGATAGATGGGTTCCTCCAGGATATTGGGGTGCACAATGTTGTGCAAGTTATTATGGATAATGCAGCTAATTATGTGGTTGTTGGCATGATGCTTATGGAGACGCACCCCACTTTGTTTTGGACTCCATGCGCTGCTCATTGTATTGATTTGATGCTGGACGATATGGGGAAAATTCCCTTCATCAAGGTGGTGATTGATCAAGCTAGGAGCATCCCCAAGTTCATTTACAACCGTACTTTTGTTCTCAACCTCATGAGGAGGCACACCAAAAATAGGGGGAGTTGAAGCATCTCGCAATCACGCATTTTGCCACCACCTTCATTACTCTTCAGTCTTTGCTTCAATGTCAATTTGAGTTGAAGCAAATGTTTGTTTGTAATGAGTGGGGTGATTGTGCTTATAGAAGGAGAGAGGATGGGAGAACCATTGCCAAGTTGGTGTACACTAACTCCTTCAGGGAAGGAGTGGAGAAAGTGTGATCGGTGAGTGAACCTTTGGTAAGGGCTCTGAGACTTGTTGATTGTGATAAGCCCACAATAGGCTATTTGTATGAGGCCATGGATAGGGCCAAAAAGGCCATCCGAAATTATTATGTGGGAAAGGTTACCTCGGGACACAATAGGAACATGTTGCTATGGGAGTTGATTGATAGTCGATAGACTGAGATGCTTCATTGACCCATTCATGCAGCAGCACTCTTTCTCAACCCCGCATTTTCCTACAAATGCAATTTTTATTTTGATGGCGAGGTGTCGGAGGGGCTCCTCACTTGTATTCAGAGGATGGTACCTAATTATGAGACTCGCAATGCAATCAATCGCGAGATAGAGGTGTATCGGGATGGTACTAGAGTATTTAGCTTTGGTGATGTTATTCATTTTTTCATCCTTCTTTCTAAGTGGAGGATGGAGATTGAGACTCCTATCCTAGAGGAGTCACCTACATGGCTAGAGACAGAGGAGAGGCAAGAGGAGGAGGAGGGGGAGGTCAGAGACACCACGGAGGGTGATGTGCTCCTTCTACATTGATTGATACAGCTAGTCCTCCATCCATCACTCATCATCTAATATTAGATGCAGGGCCAGGGCTTTCTATTGCTACTACTAGTGCTAGGGGCAGGCTTGACAAAGAGCCCATGACCTTTTCTCGTAAAGGGGAAGAGGGCATTTATATTAGATAGCTAGCTGCTAGTTTTCCTTAGATACATTTATATATGTGATGTCATTTTGTATTAGTTATCCAATTTTGAGTCCTTGATTGGACAACTATGATGTTTCAGGATTCAATATCGACTTTGATGTATCATTTTATATTTGGCATGACTATATGATGATGATATATATCAGTGCTTTCTCCATATTTATGTTCCAATGTGTTTATATGATGTTACCGTTGCTTTATATGTTTAAAATTCTGAAAAAATGAATGTATTTTGTATCTTTAATGTTTGTCGAGGTTGGTAGAATTTTTCACCGATGTTGCCCAGAAGTTGTATTCGGGAGCCTTGCTGACTTTTTGCCGATGCTGACTTTTTCAACATTGCTTGGCCTATCTCTCTTCAGAGGCCATCGCCTCAGCCAGCCCTTTGGGTCGCTCTAGATGTTGGATTGCGGGTGTTGCGGATCTCTTATCATATGTCAGTATTGCGATGGACCAACTTCCGCCTTTTGGGTATTCCTTGAATGCGCCCAGCTGCCTCTTACCTACTAGACAAGAGGTGAATAGAATCAATAGAGATGACATTTATAGACAGTTTGTGCAAGTCACTTGGATCAACCTTTTGGGGAGGTTACATCCCAAGATGGCCTTCTACGCTACGCACTTCTTGGATCTGAAGGACAATCTCATTGTTCGGCCCCCTTAAACATTCCGCCACTAGCAACATGCTCTTCGTATTCCTTTAGGCACGCCACTTTTTGAAACAGGGTACTTGGTTACGTCGAGGGTACTGTGTATATATATATATGTCACAGTCACATCATATTTCAGATTTCTCCATAAATTATGAATCATGATTCATAATTCTAAATTCAATGATTCATTGAACAATGAACATTCACATTGAAAATTTAAAACATAAAATTTGATAAATCATAGACTCAGTAGATATCAATTGGAATACTGGAAGTTACATAAAATTTGATAAATCATTGTACCAAGCAGCTGTAACAAACACTCGAACTCAGACCTGAAAGTACACTTGAAATCTTATTTTAAACACCTATTTGTACTGCTGTTACAGGGAATTAAAAATTGCAAATATATTCCTCGATTGATGTGAGTGTATTTCTCACTGTTAAATACATATGTATAATTTTTATGTGCACATTTGGTAGTTAAATTATGTTCCATGAGTGTTGAACATAAAACCATAAAAACATTCATTGTAAATCAATGCAAACTCAGTCTACCAGATATGGACAATATTCAGTGGAATTTGAACAGTGTTGCAAAGTGTTTGACATAAGTCTTGATCCAAACTCCATACGCAGTTAGCAAAAATTTAGTTCAGATTTGGTTGGGGGTCATTACATTGCTCCAAGGATAGTCATCTTGTGCCCTATAGTTATATGGTGACAAGGAGTAACATACAAGAAATTTTCTTGTGTTGGTGGGCTATGACCATATGGTATTAACAATTGGAGGAGAGATTCTTCAAGAGGCTAGAGTTAGCTGTGTAACTTTCCCTATAGACAAGCTGACCATCCACTACATAGAAAGTACTATGCTTGATCGTTGCATCCCTTTAGTTAATATCGAAGCATGCATATATGTTTACAACTTAACACCATTAATAGTTGCTCTCTTATACTTCATGTTTCAGGTGTGGATGGTACTACACTCCATCCAGATTCCATATCCTTGAAGTATTAACAATGGTCCATCCAAATTCCATATCCTTGAAGTCTAAACATTAAAAACACTCTTTGAGACACCTAAGTAACTAGTATGGCGCACCCCAAATAAAAGCATATAATGTCTAAGCTTTACAAATTTGAACTTGATATTGACAAACATTGAGTTCTAATGCAATTTATAAATTTATAATGCTTATACAAATATCATTGAGAGTTCACAAGTAACAGATCTAATCCTTAGTGGCAAAGTTATATATTCCAGAACTCATCAAACATTCATAAAATAACCAAGGTACATATATTATACCATGCATGAGTTGAAACAATACCTAAATAAATTAGGAACTTGAACTTGCTCATCATACCTCTTCCTTTAACAAGACCTAATTTTAACCTATGCATCCTAAGCTAAATTACTACTTATTTCTCAGACATCACGCAACCTTAAAAGAGATAGCACATTCACTTGAAAACTAAAAATATAGGATAGTTAAAATGATTGAAAAACAAAACTGGTTGGAGCATTTTATACTAACCAGATGACATATATGTAGATCAGCACAACTAAATTGTTTACCACTTTTCTGTTTAATTACCCCATCCTTATTAGATTGCATCAATGTCAACGGCCTCAATTCAGAAGTGCAAACTGACTTTGCCATATGAGCGAAAAATCCCACTCCAATAGGCTCTCGCTCTTATGATGTCCACTTCAATTCATAAAATCCAGTCTTTGATTGAAAGTTTTGCTTTGCAACAAATGCTCAACTTCAAATACAACCCAAACATATGTGGTCTAGTGCCCCTGAACCAAAAAATATCTTGGTCAATTATACACACTACTTTGAATATAAGTTCAATAAAAAATAGTTTCATTTCAACTAACTACATATTTGCAATGCTATAAATCATTATCTAGAACCCAAAAACTTGTTTTAATTATTGAAAACCATGAAAATAAATTATGTGACCAATTATTTAAAATTTTGTACAAGTTCATACTTGAAATTGCTCACTTCAATGTTCAATGCAAATTTTATATTTACACCAATAGGTGTATATATCTTAGAATTTGGAGTGGACTATCATCTATGTTTTTCCTAGATGGAAGGAGGATAAGACAAGTGTACAGTCTAAATTGATTTTATGGGCGTTGTTCAAAATTCCAAATAAAAAATTATAAAATAAAAATAAATTAAAGAGTGAGTTTAACTAAGGCCGAGAGTTTTTTCATAATAGTTAAATTAAAAGAGCGAGTTATTTCAATTATTTAATAATAAAGAGTTAGTTCAACTCCAAGCTCGAGGGCGAGTTCTTGAGTTTTGTTATCACATATATTATAGTAGCTGGGCTACCATATGCTTTATTCCAGATTCCAGTACATTTTTCAGTCAGTTCCCTTACGTTGAGATGCCGAGAAGAGCATCTATGTTGGATCACTATTATGAGTATGGACAGCAGTATATTCCTATGCCATGACTGAGTCTCAGGAAACTCAGATTTGATCACTGATGTAGCCATTTAGCCATTTACAGAGTAGTTGGTATTGCCCAGAGTTGCAGCAGCAGGTTCTCAGTGGACGATGATAGTTTAGATAGATTATGCACAGGTATATATCCCAACAGGTATTATCTTGTGTTATGGTTATCATTGTTTTTATACTCATTCTTGTGGCATGTCTTAGCATTTAGTGTCATGATCTGGTGATCATATAGATATTTGGACCTTGGTTGTATTGATTATGTATATATATGTCCCCACTCAGACTTAGAAGTTCTTGACTTATACTCATCGGTTTTACCCTCCTTAGGGAGAATAGAGGTGATCATTCCCACCATCTTTTTGGCTTGCTAGTGTCGGTCTCATTATTCACTTTTTGCACCCATCCATTACCTTCCAGTTATTGTTATTACCTTGACTTACTACTTGACTAGTGGCATGGAGGACCTTCCCCTGCTTTAGCCTCCCCTGTTGTATTGTGTATCGGCTCTGAGTTGCCTAAGTTGTGTTGGATAGACCTAAAACAGATAGTGCTACCATCAGTACAGTGTATATGGAAATGAATGTATATCTTAAAGCCCATTCTAGAATGTGTTTCTTAACACACGTGAATGCAAGGCAAGCCTAATGAAATTGGCTTTGAATGTAAATGTGAAATGTAAATCCAAGAATGTGTTTCTTAACACACACGAATCAGAAAGCCTTAATAAATGTAAATCCAAGAATGTGTTTTTGAACACACACGGATCAAGGCTATGGAAATTGAAAGGCCCCAAAAGCAATGGTTAAACAAATGCTATATCCAATGATTGCTGGCCTCACTTGTATTGATTTATCCCTCACTAGCTTGCGAGTTATCATGTGAGATGGAGTAAGGGACAGCTCGCGTTATGTCCCCTAGAGTCCTGAGTTACGGTTTGTCGGGCACCTAGTCATGGCGGCTCTAGAAAAGATCCTCACGGAGCTGTATCAGCTTGGATGTGAGTTGTAGGCATCTGTCAAAGTTGAATAAGCACTTCTGAAACAACTTACCCATTTGTGAGACACTGCCATCCCCTGTGTTACTGCTTGTCCAGCATATGCTAGAGTGTGTATCCCCTTTCCATTTCCAAAGTGTCACAATGTCAAGTCAGTTGTCATCCTTTAGCCTAGCCTATGAGTTTTTAGCCTTCACCCTTCACTAGCAAATTGATCACAGCTATAAAGTGAGTATAGTCTTGAAAGTCTGGTCTGAGTCATAATAATAATATTGAAAACACTTTATATTTGGTTTTTAGATCGCCAAAGAATTGATTACTATTTGTTATAATTGCTACTTGAATGATTTGTAGAGCATGTCTTAGCCTCTAACACTTGCAGCAATTTTCTTTTAGCCTGAGTCATTTTATTGGTCATGTTGACTTGGTCAAACCTAGTTGGACCAAAGTCAACCACAGGACATGAGGTGGATAGACCTTGGATGATGCAGATGGACGATTTATGGTCTATTACAAGTCACCAGTTAGTTCCATGCATTGGTTACAGGTTTATGATGATGATCTGGCATTTCAGCGTATTTGATCATTTACAGATTTATTATTATTTTTACCTGTCTGGATATATTGGAGATATTATATGATCATGCAGAGATCCATATGGTGTATGAGTACACACCCTTAGTAGATTTGGGCTCTCTGAGTCCAATGAGACAGTTGGTTTTCAGTTCCGGGCAGTTACAGTGAGTATTTTCCTTAGTTTATCATTCTGGTGCATATTTGACATGTTAAATGGCCTGTCAGAGCAAAGTGATGGTATGATTGGTTTGCCTATGGCGTTACAGAGGGGACATGCAGTGTAGCCACTTGTTTTTACTATATTGTTTTGTTCCCGGACACATTGGTGCAGTCAGATTTGGCCCCAGGTGACCAGGCAAAGAGTTACAGGCATTTTGTTTCTTTCCAGAGGATTTACAAAGGATAAAAAATGGTTAAAATGGCTACTGAAGAAATCGATTTGGGCTACTGAGGTAAGGAAATGGCATGGGAATTGTTTTGATGATGTGTTGGATGTGTTGGATGTGTTGGATGTCTCAGTTGGTGGGGCCCTCACACATTTCTTGGGCACATTTTATGGTTTTCTAGAGCCTTTGGAGGCTCACGACTTTCCCAGAGAGAGCACGATTTGATGTTGGGTTGGTCATTTGATATTATTGTGCCATGGGGACACACTAGGGGTGTTAGATATTACCCCCTAGACCCACCATGTGCTTTTATTCATGTTTATTTTGTCACATTGAGTGGGACCCCCTCTCCTAGGGCGATTTTGTCCATGTATGTTATATTTTTTAGTTGATCCATGTACTTTATTGTTGAGCTCATCTCAACCGTAGATTAGAACATTTTGATCTTTTAATCTTAGCCATCCATTCAAAAGGTGGTTAGGGTTTTGGTATCTCTCCATCCTATTTAAAGGAGAGAACTTCTCATTGTAAAGGGACTTTTGGCTCTGGATTTCTGGAATAGAATATTTTCTTGGAGATACTTGTGTTGTGGTGGTGAATGTTATTGATATTGACTGAAACTATCTTTCCATTGCACTGAGATTATTGGTGATTGCTATTGTTAATCATTTTTTTCCACACAAATTCATCTGTAGGTGAGGAGGCCGAATTGCTCAAGGAAGGCGCACTGGAAGGGGAAGACTCTCCTTGCTCTCTCTTTTGTCAAATCAGTTTGGTTCAGGGAGTATTACTGTCTATGATATTTTACTTTCTGGATCTTTTCATCATTCGCATTTACCTTTGCTTCTGTATTTCTATTTGATTTTCATCCTTGGTTTTGCAGGAGAGAGAACAGTGCATGTGTGGGACAGAGGCATCAAGTTTGGCACTAGTTTTCATCAAGAATTATCGTTTGATCTTTGCGAGGATAGTCTTTGGCATCATAGAAAACATTTCCATCAATCAGGTACGCTCTCAAGGTAAGATTTATACTTCCTCAAACTACCCATCTGTCAAATTCATTTAAAACCCTCACTATTTTTTTTTGGAAAATTCTCTTGATCAAACCGCTTGATAGACTGGCAAAACATTTATGGGTTATTGGCTTAGTCTAAATCCCTAGGTGGGTTCTCAAGGGCGTCACCCTTGGGGACTCCATTGGCCCATTTTCCAAGGCACTAGTCTCTCCCTAACCCTCACGACTTTCCTGGCTTGCTAGTTTTACCTGTTGTTTGATCTTCTTTTGAGTGCTTGCCTACATAAACACTGTCACATCTGTCTGTCAAGCCATGCTAGAAAGCCCCAACTGTCAGACCTACTCTTTGGGACATTTTCCCTGTTTTAAGGGTCATGTTTCCCAAGGCAGCTAAATCTGACCATTTTACACTAGCACTGAATCCTGGAATCATACTTAATATCCGAATGACTGTGCTTAAGATCTATTCATCAAATCATATCATCACCAAGCCTCCACAGTGTTTCAATCTCCTTAAATCTAGGGTTCCATACCTGTCACCTTACGTACCCTATCCTAAATAGCTTGATCTGGTGATTGGGTTAGATCTCTCCTGTCGGGAGTAGATCAGGATCTCCCCCTTGTTATCTTGGCTTTGGTAACAAAAGTGAAGAGTGCCTTGGTTGGCGTGACAACCATCCATTTGGGAACTGGGGCTCTCTTGGTTCACCACTTTGGTTGCCTATCCCCTCTACCATCCTTACGGATCCACCATTTAGGGGCAACTACAAGATTGGTGATAACAAGTTCATTTCAATTATTTAATAATAAAGAGAGTTCAACGAGTTTATTTTATTTATTTAATAATAAAAAGTGAGTTCAACAACAAGCTCAATGGCGAGTTCCCAAGTTCATTTCAATTATTTAATAATGAAGAGTGAATTCCATGAGTTCATTTCAATTATTTAATAATAAAGAGCAAGTTCAACCACGAGCTTGAGGACGAGTTCCCTAGTTTCAATTATTTATAAATAATAACGAGTGATTTCAATGCGTTCATTTCAATTATTTAATAATAAAGAGTGACTTCAACAACGAGAGTAAAGGTGAGTTTCCAAGTTTTTTAACAATGGAAGGGCGAGTTATTTCAATTATTTAATAATAAAGAGTTAGTTCAACTCCAAGCTCAAGGGCAAGTTCTTGAGTTCATTTCAATTATTTAATAATAAAGACTGAGTTCAACGAGTTTATTTCATTTATTTAGTAATAAAAAGTGGCTTAAAAGGCGAGTTCCTGAGTTCATTTCAATTATTTAATAATAAAGAGTGACTTCAACGATGAGCTTAAAAGTGAGTTTCTCAGTTTTTTAACAGTGGAAGGGCAAGTTATTTCAATTATTTAATAATAAAGAGTGTGTTCAACGAGTTTATTTCATTTATTTAATAATAATAACTGAATTCAACAACAAGCTCAAGGGTGAGTTCCTGAGTTCATCTCAATTATTTAATAATAAGGATTGAGTTCAACTCCCGAGTTCATTTCAATTATTTAATAATAAAAAGTGAGTTAAAAGAGTTCATTTCAATTATTTAATAATAAAGAGTGAGTTCAATAACTTCATTTCAATCATTTAATATGAAGAGTGACTTCAACGACGGGCTTAAAGGCGATTTTCCAAGTTTTTTAATAGTGGAAGGGCGAGTTATTTCAATTATTTAATAGTTAAAGGGCGAGTTATGCAACCTCGTATTGTCCATTCCTCGATTGAAGGGCAAGTTCTCTTTCAACTACGTCTCATGCTCCTTTGCAGCAGTTGCAGTAATTGCTAAGAAGTGGTGTTATAAATATGGATTGAGAGGATGGTTTCCAAATGACACTGCTCTCCTTCATTGGGATGCTCTAAGTGCTAACAGGTTTCCAAATGTTCTTGCTTTCTTTCATCGGGGTGCAGAAATGCAACAAGCAAGCTTGAAAAGTATGTGAGCAACAAGCATGACATGTTACTATAGAGAACTCTAGAGCCTTGGAGCCTTGGAGCCTTGGACTTATGAAACGCGTTTCTATTGAGTTATTGTGGGTAGCTTCGTCGTTGAGATCGCATCTAATCAGGTGCTATAAATATAATATTTCTTCCTTCGATGGCCCATTTCTTTGTTTAATTTCTCCACACAGATCTAGCCTTTTGCTTCTAATATTCTACTAACCTGTTTGTGGGAATTTCAATGCGTAGGTGGAAATACTCAGATCTGTAGATCGAGAGTTACTAATTGAGATGTAGCCTTTTATTTTGACTGAGATAAGTTTTATGTGTATTAATTGTCTCAGCTATCAATATCCACATGGTTTTGGGTTTCATTATGCTCTATTTTGGCCTATGATATTTGCCTGTATGCTAAAAAATGTCTTGTTGTGGTTCAGTGGTTATAAGGGATGACCATTCAATCTTATTCAATTTATGTGTTATACTTATTAGTGATTCCCTTTGGCTTTTAGTGAAAAAAGCTCAAATTTCAGGTATGAGCATAGGAGGTCATTGAATTTTTATTGCGCATGAGTTGTTTTGCTAAGATTTTCCTCTATATTTTAATAGTTAATGTGTGTTTATGCAGATGCAAAAGAACCCTCAATCTTTCTTTTAGTTAAAAGACCGTGGAGGTACCATTGTTTGCAGCCATTGATTATGACATGGGGTAAGTGAGTCTTGCCGAGAATATACAAATGATGCTAGATTTATATGTCTATTGATGCCTAGACATTGATGGATTCAAAGATTTGTTGACCGGAATTTCTTTTTAATTGACAGGCATTTTGATGGTCCTTCTATTGTTGTTGGAAAGAGTGGGTGTGGCGCTTCTCACACTTGCAAGTGTGGAGACAACTATAACTCCAACCCTTGTAATTGAAAATGATTAATAACATAATATGTGATGGAGACCCGTTACTGTTAGATATGTTATACATCTGTTAAATGGCATGGTCTACAAATAATATATAAGTTTATGTGTTAATAAGTCATGCCATAAATTGCTAATTGTTTATCAACTAACAAATCCCCATTAATACCAAGCGAATGACCTATCAACGTACCCATTAAAATATGTAACTAAAGCTTCTATTATTGTTTAGTACAAGGTGCTTTTGCTTATACAAAATACTTTTGGTACAATATATGCCAATACTATGACATGTAAATTATACTTAGGCATGACATCACATTTTTTCTTTAAAAAATATATGAAGATTACAATAAACATTGAAATTTTGATTCTTGGGAAAGTAAACAATGTGTTGCTTTTGTTCAAAGTAATGTCAATGTTGGTAAGTCCACTAATCAACACAACGACTTTCATCATTAGGATGAAAGTAAGGTTCCCTTATCAATTGACTTTTCCTGATCTTGATATTTTAGCATTCCTTACTATCCTTGTTAGCTTTTTGTAGCTCAAAGGTACTTCTGCATTTATTGGCCTAGGATGCAAGAGTCCGAGCAAATATCTCACTTAAGTGACATTATAAAATGTATTTATAAAGTGACTTTCTAAAAAGCTTGTACGAGAACAAGAATGAGAACAGGAAGATGGCCTTGAAGGAAAAGCTACAAAACACTAGGATGGACAAGGGAGTGAATGTGGCCTCTTATCTCACACGACTTAGGCAGGTGAAGAATGAGCTGAGTGTTGTTGATGAGATTGTTCCAAACTCAACTTGGTGCGCATAGCCCTCAAGGGCTTCACCAAAGAGTGGGAAGTGTTCATGAAGTGTGTGGTGGGAAAAGAGAACTTTCCATCTAGGGAGAGACTATAGGATGATTTTACACAGGAGGAGATCCAAGAGGGGTCTCAAAGTAGAGACGAGAAGAAGGTAGAGGATGGCGTTGACAAGGAGAATGTTGCTCTTGTGGGAAAGAGAAAAAACAGGAAGAAGGGGGGTGGGGGATCCACTTCCAAGAAAGACATGAGCAAAGTTAAATGCTTTGTGTTAATGTAATTGTAACTTCGAAAGATATTCACTTGTATATTTTATATTGTATTTGTATTTTATCATTGTACCTCCGACGGAGCTGTTTATTCCTCCGGTCGGGAGAGTCATTATTGTATTTGGGTCATGTAAAGTCATTGAGGTTAACCCTCCATAGTATTTCGGGGCATTAGACCCCAGAGTTAAGTTGTTAATGAGCTATTAGACTCTCCTAAAGAAGTTGGCCCAGTCTAGTTAGGGTAAAGGTCAAGTGAAAGATAAAGTATAAATAGAGAGGGTGCTCCTCTCTATTTATTCATTCACTCACTCATCAAGTTCGCATAAGTGAGTAGGACAAGTTCACACAAGTGAAGAAGAGAGAAGCTACTGGAGACCATTTCTACTTTTGGGGTTTATTGTATTGTTGCTCATTCTATCTCTAAGGAAGTTGCGGGGTTTTCTCCTTTATGGTTTCCCCAATGAAATTCTTTGTGTCTCTTGTCTCTTTTGTTTGAATTGTTGTGCATGTTATTCTCTCAAATAAGATCCTAGATAATCTTGAATTAAATTGTGAAATTCTAACATGGTATCAGAGTTAACTTGAGAAGAAGACACTGTGCAGCTGTAGAAGCTAGGGCTTCTTAATTTTTGGGTTTCTCTCCACAGATCATCAGCAAAAAGAGGCTAGGCTAACTCACCTAAGGAAGGCGCATATTTGTGTCGAAACAGAAATTGATTCTAAGCATTTTCATTTTTTGGCCTGTCACTGCTGCGGGAAATTAGGGCTTTTCACATAAGTGGAACTTTGGAGTGCTTTCAGCACAAGGTTGTTCTCCTCCTAAAAATTGAAATTTAGAGACCAAGATCGAAATTTTTAAGTGGGTGGAACCCCGGGAAAAGTTAAACGCTAATTTGACTTTGGACCAGAAAAACCAGAAAGGACCAAAAACTACAGGTCCGAAATTTGCAAGTCACTTTTGAGGGGTCAATTTTTGGAATTTTCAAAATCCAAGTGTACCAAGTTGCTCGCCTCAGCAAGGCGCATCTTTCTATCCAGGCAGAAGTTTGAAATTCCAAATTTGAATTTTTAGGGTTTCTCTATCAAACCCTAGCCAGCTCCAGATCCAATTTCAGCAAATCAAGTGGTAAGACCTAAAGCTTTTCTATTTCCATTTGAGTTTATCATTAAAGATGTCTCACCACACCAAGCTTGAGGATAAGCTTGAAGGGGCTGATAACTTTCGAGCATGGAAGTATAGGATTGGGCTTGTCCTATAAGAGAATGAATTGGACACCTATGTGAATAAAGAGGTTCCAATTCCAGAGGGAGATGAGGCTAAAGCCTTACACAAGAAGAACCTGGTTAAGGCTAAGAGAATCATTGCAGATTCTATCAAGGACCATCTCATACCACATGTGTCATCTCTGAAGACACCTAAATAGATGTTTGATGCCTTGACCACCTTATTTGAAGGGAGGAATATAAATAGGAAGATGACATTGAGGAACCAATTGAAGAATATCAAGATACAAAATGCAGAGACCATGCAATCCTACTTTACAAGGGTCTTTCAATTAAAAGAACAACTTGAAGCTGTGGGAGAAGATATAGAGAATGGAGAAATAGTAATGACCACCTTGAATGGTCTTCCTAGGTCATGGGATTGAAGGAATATGTGCAAGAAGAAAGTTGATCACCTTCAGTAGGTTGTGGGAGGAGTGCTCACAGGAAGAAGCTCGAATTGTAGCTCGAGAAGAAAAGATGGGTAATGAAGACCGGGCTCTCACAGCACACACCAAGAAGAACAATAACAAGAGGGAGCATCCTCATCACAAGAAGGGTAAACACCATCACCAGAATCGGAGGGAGAACTTTGGAGGATCCAGGAGAGATCTCTCTCACATTCGATGTTAAACTTGTGATGAGAAGGGACATTATTCTAGAGATTGTCCCAGGAACAAAAGCAGCTCCCACAAGAAGAAGAACAACAAGAAAATACATCATGCTCACACTGCAAAGGATGATGAACCTCCAAGGAAGAGAACCAGAGAAGACAATGAAGATTCTTCAAGTGATGAGGAATATGTTCTGATTTCAGCTCTCACAAAAACTATTACACGCGGAAGCAATGATTGCCTTATAGATAGTTGGGCTTCCAAGCATATGACAGAATTCAAGGAATACTTTGTGAACCTATCTGAACATGAGTCACCCCACAAGGTGAAACTTGGGGATGACTACCAGTATCCCATAAAAGGAAGTGGTGAAGCCTCCTACAAGCTAGACTCTGGAAAGTCTATGAAGATGAAAGATGTCCTATATGTTCCAGGACTCAAGAAGAACCTTCTCTCCATATCTGCATTGGATGCAAAAGGTATGAGGGTTGCATTTGTAGATGGCCAAGTTCTTATGTGGCCAAAGGGAAAGACCATAGAGGATGTTGTGGTGATTGGAGAGCAAGAGGGAGGTTTATACAAACTATGGGGCCAACCTGAACAAGCCCTAGTCCATGACTCAGTAGAGCCAAGTGAACTATGGCATAGAAGGCTTGCACATGTGCACTATAGAGCACTAGCACTTGCAAGCAAAGCAGTTGAAGGTCTTCCAGAAATCCAGGCAAAGCATGAAGGCATTTGCAAAGGATGTGCGAAAGGAAAGAACATAAAGAAGCCATTTCCAAGCAGTGAGAGCAAGGCAAAAGGAATCTTGGAAATCATTCATTCAGATGTATGCGGTCCAATGTCATCCAATTCATTGAATGGGTATGTATATTATGTTTCTTTCATTGATGATTTTTCTAGGAAGACATGGATATATTTCTTGAAGAATAAAGATGAGGTATTCGGTAAGTTCAAGGAATTCAAGGCCTTGATAGAAAACAACATAGAAAAGAAAATCAAGACTTTTCGATCAGACAATGGCGGAGAGTTCACATCAGAAGACTTCAAGAAATTATGCAGAGATTCAGGGATTAAGAGGGAGTTGACCACTCCATATAATCCGCAACATAATGGAGTTGCAGAAAGGAAGAATAGAACAATCATGGAAGCAGCAAGAACAACGCTTCACGACCAGGATCTTCCAATGCATCTATGGGCAGAAGCTGCAAGAACAGCCATATATGTACAGAATCGTACTCCACATAGAGTACTTGACAATAAGACACCAGAAGAAGTCATCTCCGACAAGAAACCAGAGGTCAACCATCTCAGGATATTTGGTTGTCCAGTATTTATACATATCCTGAAGGAGAAAAGGCCGAAGTTAGATCCTTCAGGAAAGAAGGGCATATTTGTGGGATATAGTGAAAGCTCGAAGGCTTACAAAATATATTTTCCAGGGTTCAAGAAGATCGACATCAGCAGGGATGTAACATTCGACGAAGACTCAGCATATCACAAATCCAGAAAGCTACCTGTTGAAGACATTGAAGAACCAGAGGCACCCAGGATTCGAGATACAACAATGAATGAAGTAAATCCAGAAGATTATGGGGAACGCGAGATGGAAGATCCACAGGAACCTGTAGATCCACCATGTGAGAAGAATTCTCACAAAAGGAAACCAGCATGGGTACTGTTATCACCTAAACTGTAGTTACCCCTATGGATGTATCCAGTCATGGATGGCAATAGGGAAGGGCAACTCAAAAGGTGCAACCACGATCACCTCGACCTCCAGTACATGGTTGTCACGCCAGTCGAGGCAACCTTCGCTTTATGTTATCTAGCCCAGACAACAAAGGGGGAGACCCGATCTACTCCCGACAGGAGAGATCAAAACCAAGACACCAAATCAGGGTATTTCTAAGTGAAGTTAGGTGTATGGTTTTTCCTAGACCTAAGGATGAAGTCACAAGCCAAGTGAGGGGTTTAATGAGTATAGCTTTGGTTCATAGTTGATGTGAGAGTGACTTAAAATGTTTGAAATGAGATCTAGGGTTAGAGTACTAGTTCAATGTTTGAAAATCCACTGCCTTGGGAACCGCGTCCAATGCAGGGTATTTTAGGGGTTCAATTGGGGCTAACTAGTACAAATGACAAGCTTGACCATGATACATGACAGCTTCAAAGGTTTAGTTCACCATGCATAGGTCAAAACACAAGTCAATCCAACAATCTAGGAAAGTTGAATTAACTTGGAGAGAAACCAGTGCCTTGGGAATTGGGAAGTGGAGTCAAAGTAGGGTTGACTTGTGGTTTAGGACTCCTAGTACTTGGGACTGGTGGGCAATAGAGGTCTTGATGGATGAATGTATCTAGATCTAGGTTTGACCCAAGTGGACCACAATCCCTTAAAACAAGGAATGCAATCCCCAAGGCAAGATTTGACAAAGTGATAGTCTAGACCTAGGTTTTGAATTATTCCGGTTCTAAATCTCCAAAAATCTCAAGTACCCAGTTCCTGGAAGTGAGTCAACTCACTTCTCCAAGGTGGTGCGACTTTGCCCAAGGAAGCCTAAAAGTGGGGTTAGGTGGGTCAAAACAAGTCGGATGGCATCCAAACTTTAGATCCGGGTAGATCGGTCGGGTAGGAGTATGGATCTGTATTTTCGTGGTAATCCAACGGTTAGATCTTAGTAGATCTGAGTTTAAGGGTTCCAAGTGGTCCAAAATGGGGATTAAATCCCTTAAAATGTGGAATGGGGCCCACAAGGTGAATTTCAGAAAAGTAACAACCTGGGTGTATGTTATTGGATGTGTAGATGACGAATCAAGTGGAATCTCAAACACCCATCACCTAGATCTAGGTCAACTTGCTCAACTAGTGAAGTGCGCCTTGCTTGGGAGAAGCTAAGTTGGCATGGGAGAGGGGTCAAACGGAAACCAATCCTCACCAAACTATAGATCCGGGATGCCGTGGATGCTATAGAGGTGGGTTTTCAATATTATGCCCAATAACCCACTAGATCTAAGTAGATCTGAGAAAATGTAAAAAAATGGGATTTTGATTAATTAGGGTTTTAAGTGTTTTTGACAATTGGATAGATCATGGAGATAGAACTTACCTTGAGATCATACCTGAGTGATGTGGATGAGATGCCTTGATGTTGAGGAAGATTCCCGCAGAGATCAAATGAGAGATTGTTGATTTGCTTGCCGATTTGATGCCCTAGCCCACAAGTGCGCCTTCCTCTACCTGTCAAACCAAGGAATGAAAATTCAATCAGTAAGATCAAGTATGGAAGAAATACAAGAGAAATGCAAATAGTAACATGAAATAGAAGGTCCTGGGACAGTAATACTCCCTGTTACCAACGAAGAGCTCCAAAGAAGAAGTAGGGAGAGTCTTCCCCTACCAATACCTCCTCCTCCAAGCAAATCGGCCTCCACCTGTAGATGCAAAAATCGTGGTACAAAGATATGGCAAACAAGATCTTCAATAACTCAGTGCAAAGGAAGAACCAACGAACGAACACCAAAAACATTCACCACAACACTGGAGATAGATGCAATAATAATTTTCTATTCCAATAATCCAGAGCCAAAAGTCCCTTTACAATGAGAGGCTCTCTCCTTTAAATAGGAAGGAGAGGCACCAAAACCCTAACCACTTTTTGAATGAGTGGCTAAGATTAAAAGATACAAATGTCTAATCAATGGTTGAGATGAGCTCAACAATAAAATACATGGATCACTAATAAAATATAATGTAAGTGGACAAAATCGCCCTACAAGAGGGGGATCCCACCAAATCATGATGACAAAATATCATAAGAGGCTTATGGTGGGTCCAAGGGGTAATTTTATCCCTCCTTGGTCAATCCCCATAGCACAATAACCCAAAAATAATCATGAATGTACCAAATCGTGCCTCCATAGTGAAGTCGTGGTCCTCAAAAAGACCTCAAAAATCCACAGAAAGTGCCATAAGTGATGGATGCGGGCCCCGATGAAGCTGAAACTGCTGGAGAAGGTGTGGAAGGTCCCGATTTATCATCACTGATCATCCCATGCCATAACTTTGCCTCAGTAGCCCAAATCGATTTCCTCAATAGCCATTTCTACCAATCCTGAAATGCCTCGGGAAGCGTGAAACTGCCCCAAACAGCCTCCTGGAGTGCTGGCGCTGTCAAGGTGAGGGCACCAGTGTGTCCGGAAGGGGGGTAATATGGTAAAAACAAGTGGCTGGACCACCCCCTCCATCATCAGCGCCCTAGGTCAACCGGATAAAAGTCATCTCTGCTCCGACAGGGCCTCCGACAGACCAAAACTGCACTAGGACAGCCTACTGAGGCTAAATCATCACTGTAAGTGCCCGAAACTGAAAACAAACTGTCCCATTGGACTCAGAAGGTCCAAATCCATCCAAGATGTGTACTCATACACCATATGAATCTCTGCATGATCAAAATAAATATCCAATATACCGGATCAAGGCCAATAATAATGCGCTGTACATATACAAACACTGCTGCAACCCCAGAATCATCATCATAACCCTGTAGCTGCTGCATAGAGTCATCATGTATGTATACATAGACCATATATCATCTATCCATATCATCACAAGGTCTAACATCTCATGTCCCATGGTCCTCCATGGTCAAACTAGGTCTAACCAAGACCAACTATAACTCAGACCATCATCCAAGGCTGCTGCAAAGTATCAAGGTTAATACATGCTCTACAACTTATTCAAATAACAATTATAACACAGAGTAATCATGACTGGCGATCTAAATCCAAATGTATAGTGTCGTTAATTATTATTATTACTCAGATTAGACTTTCAGGATCATACTCACTTCATAGTTGTGATCAATTTGCTAGTGAAGGGTGAAGGCTTAAATTAATTGGCTAAGCTAAGGGATGACTTAAATGTCTTGACTTTGTGACACTTTGGCAAGGGAAAGGGAATACACCATAGTATGTACTGAATGAGCAATAACACAGGGAATGGCGGTGTCTCACAAATGGATGAGTTGTTTAAAGAGGGTTTATTCACCTTCACAGATGCGCACAATCCATAATACAAATGAGGCCAGCAATTGTTTAGATGTAGCTTTTAAGTTCCATTGCTTTTTGGGCCTGAAGTTTCCATAGCCTTGATCTATGTGTGTTTACAAACACATTGCATAGATTTACATTTTTCTTTTAGGCTTTCTGCTGCAGGTGTGTTTTTAAGGCACTTGTTTACCTGAGCACTTCTAGGTGTGTCATGGACAGCTTGTTTACCTAGGTATTTATTTTCCACAAGATATAACATTTCATTTTCATTGCCATGTTCATTTGGCATGCCTCTCATTCATGTGTGTTTAGAAATACATTGCATGAATGGGCTTTTCATACAAGATATAGCATTTCATTTTTCCAGATTTTGTATACATGGCAGCACTAAAAGTTTCAGGTTTAGCCAACACAACTTTAGTGACTAGGGGGAATTCACAAGGAACTCCAACTCACCATAGGTAAGTTTTGTCACCAACTCAGAGCCGAGACACAATAAACAGGGAAGCTCATCCAATACAGAGGCTACAGTGGGGAAAAGTCCTCCATGCCACTAGTCAAGTAGTAAGTCAGGGTGATAATCTAAAAGGTAGGCCATGGATGGATGAAGACAATGAAATGATGGAGCCAACACTAGCAAGCCAAAGTATGGTGTAATGATCACCTCTATTCTCCCTAAGGAGGGTATGTACCAATGAGTATGAATAGTGAACTTCTAAGTCTGAGTAGGGACAATATAATATATATAACAGATCAACCAGGTCCATATATCTATATGATCGCCAGATCATGACACTAAGTGCTAAGACATGCTATGAGAATAAGTATAAAAGCAATCTAACCATAACACTATGATATACCTGCTGAGTCATATACCTGAAAGCTCATCAACCTGTACCATCATCTGTCCTCTGAGACTGCTGCTGTAACTCTGGGCACTACTGTCTGCTCTGTACCAATGGTATAATGGCTACATCGGTCATCTCTCTGAGTGTCCTGAAACTCAGTCATGGCATGGGGAATATAACTGCTGTCCACAATCTGATAGTGATCCAATATAGATGCTCATCTCAGCATCTCAAATGTAAGGGAACTGGCTGAATAGTGTACTGGAATCAGAAAAATAATGTATGGTAGCCCGGCTACTATATATGTGATAACAGGTACGAGAAGCAATTCAAGATGCAGAGAGATATGGTGCTCCAAAAGGAATGCATAGAGAAAGCAAGAGACCGAGACCATTCTCCAGTTATGTAGCCCTATTGTGCGACATCATTGACAAGGAACCTGCCAACTATGAAGAAGCGGCAGAAAGGAAGGAGTGGAAGGACGCCATGATTGAGGAGTACCAATCGATCATGAAGAATGATGTCTGGGATGTGGTCCCAAGACCAGTAGAGAAGTCTGTTGTGACTTCCAAGTGGATCTACAAGATCAAGCATGCTGCAGATGGCAGCATAGAGAAACACAAGGCAAGATTTGTGGCACGTGGCTTCTCCCAGAAGGAAGGGATTGACTATGAGGAGACATTTGCACCTGTAGCCAGATACACTTCCATCAGATCAATACTTGCTCTGGCTGCAGTGATGAAGTGGAAGGTACACCAGATAGATGTCAAGACAGTGTTCTTGAATGGTGTAGTAGAGGAGGAAGTGTATGTGGAGCAGCCACACGGATTTGAGACACATGACAGGGAGACTCATGTGTGCAAATTGAAGAAGGCCTTGTATGGATTGAAACAAGCACCCAGGACATGGTACGGCAAGATAGACAGCTTCCTGACAAGTTTGGGCTTTACCAAGAGTAAAGCGGATTCCAACATTTACTACAAGGTTGAGGAAGGGAACCCAGTGATACTTCTACTTTATCTAGATGACCTATTTGTGACAGGTGAGGATGGGTTGATTGCTGACATGAAGAGGAAGCTTGCTGCCGAGTTTGAGATGAAGGACTTGGGTATGATGCACTATTTTTCTAGGTATGGAGATGTGGCAGAGTGCGGATGGAATCTTCCTTGGACAAGGGAAGTATGCAGTAGAGATCCTGAAGAGGTTCGGGATGATAGACTGCGAGGCCATGACCACACCTATGGCATCGAACATGAAGCTATTGAATGATGCTTCATCAGAGTCGGTTGATGCCACGATCACAACCAAGAGAGCCACAGAAAAGAGCCCTTTTGAGTTAGTTTATGAGATCGACGTAAAATTGCCTATTAATTTAAAAATCCGTATGTATCAATGCCTACAACAATTTGCAACTGACCAAGAGGCAGTGCAAGCAAGGATTAATCAATTAGTTGAATTGGATGAATCTAGGCAAATGGCCTTAGATCAAATGGTAAAAAACCAATTAAGAATCAAGGAAATGTTTGATTGAAAAGCTCATGGGCATCATTCACTGAAGGAGATCTTGTACTCCTCTGGGATAAAAGAAATGAGAAGCCTGTTATGCATAAGAAGTTTGATAGTTTATGGCTTGGTCCTTCTAAGATTGAAAAGACGATTAGAACAAACACATTTTATCTTACCAACCTTGATGAAGAGAAGCAGCCCTTGCCGGTTAATGGACAGCTTTTGAAGCTCTACTTTTCTAATAGCACTTAGTCTTAGGATCTTAGTGTTAGAGTAGGAATAATAAGCTCCATAGTGTGAAAATTAGGATTGATTTTCCTGCATGCACTCTGATTGATGATTTGCTTACTCTTAATTGCCTTATGTTTCATTTGATGTGTTTATTTACTGTATTTACTTTCAGTTGGATATATATAAATAAATAAATGTTTTTATGCATTTCATTTTCTCTTTTATTTACCGGGGGGCTCATATCGCCCTGTCTTGCGTATCTAACAATTTGCTTTAAGTATTAGTAGATACAGGTGGTGTATTTTCAGCTCTTGATGGTATGCCCTAGGATTCCATGCTTGATGAATATTTTGCACCAAGTTAGTGTTGAAAATACCACTCTAGTTATTCCCTTGTAGATTATAGGATAAATCTAGCCTTTATTGGATATGGTAGGAATTGGCTCTCAAATCCTAGCTATCCTTGGATGTTAGTAAGCTATTCATTACTATTAGTGATTGACCCCATTTGCCCATTTGATAAGACACTGATCCCCAGTCCCTTAATCACCATTATCTTTTAATTTCATAAAAAATCGTGCTTTGCTAGGGTTACACTTCAAATTTACCTTGTGATCCATTGCTAAACCCTAGTAATCCTATTTAGGGACTCCTCCCTTGAGCTAGAGAAGAGCAAAGGGCAAAAGAGGGTTGGGTGTGGTGACATTGCCCCCCCCCTTAGCTATCCATAAGTCGTCATTGATTTTAGGGCTTTCAATCTCAAGATACTATCTGGACACACCAAGCCGTTTATTGTCGACTAGACGAGATCAGAATTAGGCCATTCGAGAGGACATCTATAGACAGTACATCCAGGTTACATGAACCTCACCTCCGAGACCCTGGGCCTAAAGATGTCCTACCTAGAGCACTTCTTGGAGTTGTAGGATGGCATCATCATCCACCCCCCTATACACATGTCAACACTGGATGCACTCACTCAAGACCTCTCTAGGCCAGCTCTGGGTTAGTTCTCTCAAACTCCGAGTGGAGACCGATCACCATATTCCCTGACCAGATAGGATATGCTAAATGTGTCACTTACAAGAGTCAAAGACAAAGGTGCACCTCATTTTCAGGTGCCCTTTGTGCTATGATATCAGAGGATGTTCCCATTGCCTATATATGGACGGACTCAAGGGAGCTCCCCCTCCACTTTCTTCCAGTATCAAGATCAAAGATGCCTAGCCCTTTTCATCAAGGAGATATTCAACCATAAATCCCATTTCTTGCAAGCCCCACCCCACCATGGGACTACCAAAAGGATCACCTCATACTTTCAGGTTGCTTCGTCGAATCGGGGTAACAAAAGACAAGCAGAGGTCCATAGTACTCCATACCATAGTGTGGTGAGACCTCACATCGCCCCTCAGCCTCCCCCCTCGAGAGATCGATCAATATCTTCTAGACTGATTCGAAGGTGCCGAGCTAGACATCTGACCACACATCCTCATAGGGACAAATGGTTCAACTCCAAATAGATCCATAGCAAGGCACCTACCGCTTGTCGAATTACCTCCTGTCGGATTTGGACTTTCTTTTGTTCGACCTTGGATGGTAGGAGGGCAAGGCTCCCTTGTTTCTATGTCCCCCAAGATCGTACTATCGGATCCCACAATGGTGCCCAAGGACTCCAACAACGAGCCAATGCCCCAGTCGTCCCCCTCGCCCTCTATCATCAAGCGTAGGAGACCTTGAAATCATTGCTTTCATCTTCAAATCTCTCTCTCTGATATCCAATTCCAATCTCGGACATTCTCACGTTGTATCACCGCAACTATGACACTAGTATATACATATTTTGATGTTGGCTGGACCTAGTTCTTAATCAGATACTTATCTAGGTTGTACTTTTTTTCCTTTAGTTTTCTCTATCTTGCTTACAGCATTGTCCAGGAGCTGCTTTAGCACTCTCACATTGTATTCACATTGGATGTATCTTTTAGTCTCATTGGCCTACTTCTGTAGTCATTTATTGGACATTAATAAAATTATCTTATATTATGTTATATTGTTATATTATAATCTCGACATGGGTTTCATAATCTTGCAAATAAAAGAAAGATGAAAGATGAAAGAGAAACATGGAAGAAGAGTAGCTTTCACAAGTCCGACATCTTTGAACATCTTTTTTAACATGAACTCCCCATTTTTTGCCTGAGTATAATCAATCTCCTATATGTCGCTTTGGGGACTTACGGGTAGCTGAGAGAGGGTGCATGCACAACTAACGCCAAAATAACTGGACAAGTCGAGGAAAACGCCCACCGGTTTACTGCTGAACCTCAGCCCAGCCAACACCACATTATTTTTATATTTTAACATTAAGAATGAATGAATGGGAGAATATCTCTGAAGAACTCTGAGAGAAATAGTTTCAATGTTTTGTTTTGACTCGATTTTGTAGCCTCGCTGGTTACCCACGAGTATCAGAGAAGAGCCCTAAATTTGTACGAATTGAGAAAATAGTAATACATGCAGATCCTAGAAAAAAATAGAAGACGAAAACATAATAAATTTTCGTCCCTGGAGATAAAATTGCATTCATACCGTATGTGAAACGAATGTCCCTGCCCTGCTTTCCCTATCCTGCTGTCCGACCTGAGCCCTGCTTTCGTCCGAAGGAATATGTGAACGAAATAAAAAGACGGAATGAAATGGAGGTCGAGGATCAGCCAATGAATCCCCTCGGAGTTTGGATACGATGGCGCTCAGCACGAATTCTGACACGTGGATGCCACGTATTTATAAGACTGCCACGAGTGGACGTGAACACTATAACAACCTTGCCATTAAGCCAAGCCATTGCTCTCGTGATTTAATAGATAATTGGTATTAAATGAACATAATAAACCTTTTTTATCTCCTCTCCGGAGCTGTTTTTAAAACAAAATACAATTTTTTGATTTGATTCCTTATGTGAGTAAAAAGGTCGCTATATATACCCCCTGGAGTATGAGGTTAAACTGCTTCTGACTGGGTAAAGTGTCCCGTGTTCCTCACACGTTAGGGTCATGAGATTGGGCTCAGAGGCATCTAGCACAAGTGACAGTGTGCCCCCTTACGGACCAGCCACGAGTTATCAAACGCTGGCAAGGTTTGTACGCAGGAGTCGAGGTTGGGAAGACAAGGGTGAGTGGCAAATGAGTCTGTTAGCCCTTGCCGACCTTGGCTATCAATGATTCATTCTTTACAGAGTTCTTTGATGGACTTGCGAGGATGTATGAGAACTTGCTTGCTGTGTTTACCTCCTTCGGAAGAAGCAAAAAAAAAAAAAAAAAAAAAGGTCGCTATATATCACTCTCAAATTTGGGGGGAGTATAAATATCATGCCCAAGAAACATGTGAAAAGGTTAGTGGTTGGTTGTATTAAGAATGATGATAAGCAGCGTTGTCTTGCACTTACTATGTGTCATAATATTGGTAATCCACATTTATTATGGTTGTATGGTTTGTTCAAAGTTATTCCATGGGGTAGTGGTTGATATATGTCACCTACAGGCTACATCACATGATATTTATCATCTTCTTTGTATTTGTACTTTTAATTTGGGCCTAGAGTATGAGATGAAAATGTCTTAAAAAACATTATGATCCTCGAGAAAATCATGTAATTATAGAAGTTGTAATTATTACGAATTTATTTGATTGTCCATAGCTTATGCATATCACGAAATTTACCTTTTTTAGAAAACCATTGTGATATATAAAATAATAAAATAGCTTTTTTTTTACAATTATACATACAATTATGATTAATTTGTCATCATGAACCATTGTGATTGTGTAAACAAAAAGGTCCAATTGATTTATTCTCGTGGACTGGTTGCAAAATAGGATATGCATAGAAAAATCTACGTGGATTGGAGCTTGCATTGGAGAGGTTTGGATCTAGTATGGTATTGGTTGGATTGTTTAGCCATCTCTTCACATCTATGGTATACTCAGACAACTGTGTTGTCAAGTGTTGCCCCTAGTGGGCTATCTTGCTTGTCGTAAGGCTCAGGGGCCTTATTATGGCCACCCTACCACATGAAGTTGGTGTTTCAATGATTGGAAAGGAGGTAATGTGCAAGGAAGGAGTGATTGTAGCAATTGCTTTCATTGAAGGCCAAAGGATGTTTCTTCCCAAAATATACTACAAGGTAATAACATTCCCTCTAATGAAACTCTTGTTGACATTATTTGTTGATTAATACTTTAGTGAATGGGATAGCCTTAAAAGGTGCACCTTGTTAGGGTATTTTGTCAATAAAATTTCCTAAGTATGTCACCAAGGCCTAGGCTAAGGAAGCTTGAGAGCCAAATGGATGGCTTTTCACAATGACTTGCACCTTGATCAAAGGCCTTTTTCAGTGTATTTTTAAAGATGATGTTAATTGTGTTGTTATTTCGTGTTACCCTTGGATATCTCGCAATACACCAGTTGGATTGTTATAATAGCATAAGCCATACTTAGCAGACGAAATCCCTTAATTATACTATCCTATTAGGGTATAATTATATTTTTGACCTTTAGAATTTTGTGATTTCCTAGAGTGGTGTATCTTAGCTCCTATATCATGAACCACGCTTAGTGATCCATAACAATAGTAGGTATCCCACTAACCAACTATCACAACAAATCTTATATTAACTTTTATTATTAATTAATATAATTTGGTGAATGTGGTGTTTGTTATCTAATTGTGGAAAGGAATAATATAATTTCAAATGAATCACACTTAAAAATAAAGAAAACAATTTACATAGAGATTTACCCTAAAGAACCCAAGGTGGGAAAACTCTAGTAATGGAATGGCTTCAGTTTGTGCTTTGTTAATTCTTCAAATAGAGAGTTTTGCAAATTACAAGCTCAAATTTGAGCAGAGATTACTATGCATGGAACCCCAACTACTACAATAATTTATTATCTTTGTCTTCGCTTGCAATCATCTTCAAAAACTAAAACCCATTATGCAACTCTAAGCAAGTATGAGTTCTACTCAAACCTTTTCCAATCTCTTTATTGTGACCTTGATGCACATGATCAAGACACTTCCAATAAAACACAAGAAACACTTTTGTGATCTCTTTGATATTTAAAACCACCCAAAAAAAAAAACCCTAACCAATAGCTCAATGGGTGTTTTATCAACATGATTAAGGCCCTTCGAGTTTCCCTTTGAACCCTTCGAAATCCAAATGTTTCACTTGTCCTATTCTACTTGCCACTGCACAATAGTCCAGTTAGAGTAGACCTTTCAAAATTTCTATTGGGCTATGTACGGATAGATCCCAATTATCTGTCACAGGACCCCATTCCCTCTCATATGGTTTCAAGAGTAATTGGGAGTTGCAGTGGGTTTGTAAGAGGTGGAAATTGTTCAGAAGGTATGGATGTTGTCACATGAATAGATTTCGGGAACCCAATCCCTATTTGGATAGTTATAGAGCATGTTAGTAACATTATCAAGTCGTATTTTTGACAACACTTAGTGATCACACAAGCTCAAATCCTACATGTATTGATAAAACATAAAAAGATTGAAACATGACATAAACCGATTGGGTTTTCAAGATGTTAAAAGTAAAAAGGCACATGACATTGTGAAAGAAAATGTGACAAAGGTGGTATCTTCGTTTGGAAAATAAAGAAAACCTAATATTTGAGCTACTCGTAGGGAAATTACAATTGTTGTTGTGGCACCGACAACCTCAAGAAGTTGAATAGTGGCAACAATATCAAAATTGCTCCATGTTTCAAGAAAAACCTTGCACAAATATATTAAATTCAGGGTCCAGATAGATAAAAACAATGAAGTTTCTTGTTGGGATCTTATTTGTAGGAAACCCTATCAAGATAAGCTTTCTTAATACATTAGAGAGAAGGTGGTAGAGTTTTGGGACAACCATTTTCATGCTATACCATATCGAAAACATGCCCTGTGACAACGTTTATGCAGAGGCCTTTATGCTGAGCATTGGAAGCATGTTATAGAGATGAAAGGAGTTGCATCGTTTGAGGAATTTCAAGAGACCAATCTTGGTGTCAAGATATCAATCAACATGTTTGACAAACTGAAATCATGGTATATTAGGTTGAACACTATTCATGAAACTTATTGTTGTCGATACCACGTTGAATTCCAACTGTATTATGACACATTTATAGACTTTTGCAAAAGGCACTCGCAAGGTGAACTACCTCCTCCCATAGTGCAATATTTTGTTTATATGATACTATGCAAAAGGAATCATGAGGATGTATTTTTTAGCAAAAGATGTGTAGGTGGAAGAAGGTGCCCTGAATGTGGTAATTTGGCATTGTTCCATAGGAATTTCCCCATCGATACAACACTCTCTCGATTGTCAGATAGCACAATTATGTGGAAGAGATATGAGTATGTTACCATGTATGCATCGTCTTCTTCAGCTGCGCCATCTAAGAGGATCGACTTTCTTGAGGACAAAATTCATATTCCAGAGTTCATGGAGAAGTTTCAAAATCAAATTTATAAATACATCAAACACTCTCACAAGTCCAAGTGGCAAGATTATGAATTAAAGCATTCTCATGAGGTATTCGAGCCTGGCACAATCTTATCAGTGGTAGACTTTGCCAAGAACTACACATTTTCTCCCCAAACTAAGATACCGAGTGAGTATTATCACTCTTACCAAGTGTCTATATTTGTACATGTTTTGTACAAATATGCTCAGGAGAGTATTGATGGTAGGGATAACACTCTTTAGTCATGCAATGTGATTAAGGAGTACCATTTTACATCATTGATGATCATGAACATGACACATTATTCATTCAACATTGCATCAGGTTTCTTTATGACTCATTCAAAGATAATGGGGTCTCATTAACAAAACATTGGATTTGGTTAGATGGGTGTGTGGGGCAGTTCAAATCGGCATGCTCATTTTACTGGTTAGGTCGCCTTCATAAAGAGACAAGAATTCAACATACTTGGAGATTTTTTGAAACAAGGCATGGAAAGGGTGAGCATGATGGTGCAAGTGATTGTGTAAAAAGAGCACTTAGGAGGTACTAGATGAGTCATGGTGCAACCCAACTCAAGTCATCTACATAAGTAGCTGACCAGTGCACACTGCATTTGGGACATGAAGGTCACAAACAGGCAATTTCTATGCATATGTAAGAGACTACGGTGTGCAGTTGAAGTTCACATTTTGAATGTACTTTTAAACATCGACTAAGTTTAAAAATTATATATTTGATAAATTTATTTCGATGTAGGTTATTTTGGAATGTTGCCCTTGGCGATGTGAATAGATCCATGCCTTGGTATTGTGAGACCATACCTAGAGAGAGGGAATTACATTATATTTGGAGTAAAGACATGAGCGACATATTTTCCATAGAAACAAGGAAGTATGCATGCTTTTGCAAGTTCTGCATCAATGTTGATGGATGTGAGCTTGAGGAATGTGAAAATGTTGGACATGTGAAACAATGGAAATATGTCCCTCTTAACCCGAAGGGTCCACATCCAATTCTGACATGGAAAGAGATGCACGCTGAAGAGGTCGTGGTATCGTTAGATCATGATCGGGTTTTTGACATGGTTAGGGAAGGTACGTGACTTCATTAATGGGAGTTTACTCGTTATATACATCACATGTTTTCATTTGGAATCTTCGATCGAAAGTTCAAGCTTCCAAACTTGTACAAATGTACATACATTTGATTAACAAATGTAATTTTTGTGGCAGTTGATGTATTTGTTGTCATTGCACCCCCATGCAATGAAAAGAACATGGCATATTATTTAATGCGATGTACACAAATTAAAATCAGGTTGGTGTGACCCTATCGAGGTGAAGACTTCGCATACTAAATTGGCAACCTGGTTGTGATGGGAATTTTTTTTTTTTTAAGTTGAAAAACCAAGGTGGTTGTATTATTTACAAAGATTTTATGCCTGAGTATATATCTTTCCAGTACAGTCATTTGGTGGTGACAGCTCAGATACATCTCTTGGAAATCATGGTGAAGAGCGGTGAACCAAAGAGATGGAAGATGGCAGAAGTTGACTATGACTGTATTGTGGAGACTTTCATTTATATAACCCATTAGCCAAAAGAAAAAAAACTACACATGTGCCACTTTTGAGGTTGACCTACTTGTTACACTAACTTGTGCCTACAATGATTTGTATGATTTTCAAACTATCCAATTTTGTACATCAATAGATCACATGGTATCAATGGTGTCAATGGCCCTATTATCTATCTTAAATTTAAATTATATATAGCTTTGAGGTTCCTCCACATACATGTCTCACCACCTTCACATTTTTCAATGCATGGGCGTGAAATGTTCCTTCTTGTTCCAAGGGTGTGAAATGATACTTGAGAACCAAATTCACTCGTTCATAGTGACCATACTACATTTGAATATACATTGCAAAGTTGTATTATTTTTTCTTTTCTTATTTCGATAAAAACTAGACAAAAAGACACAATTTCGAGATGGAGCTTTTGCATATTGTTGCATCTTCTAAGCTTATTTTGTTATTTCATTTCTTCACATGGCGTTGTTTTAGTGTCACGATTGCATTGTTTTGCATCAAAAGTTTATTATTAATGGTTTATTATTTTGATTAATTCAATTATTATTAATTATTTGATCCATATAGTAAGGGTATTATAAAAATGACTAATAGTTATAACAATATTTTGAGCTAAAATGAACTTCATTGTTACATATTGAGGAATCAAAATAGATTAATATATATACACTAATAAATGAAAGAAAGAATTTTCCAAGAACAAATTCAAAACACCACAAGCATAGTTGTTCCTACTATAATTTCATATCCATGTTAGAGACATGACATGTTATTATAAGTAGACAAGGTTATAATAGTTATCATATATTTCCTTTTTCTACTCACTTTAAAATCTCATTGCATCTATAATAAATTTTTGAAATTATAAAAATGGTATTGAATAGTATCAATAGGAGAAAATTAGGATGCAAAAAGCATATGTTTTGCAAATGTGGCCTCCTCTCACTTCTTGATGGTCTTAAATAAATGCTTTAACCTTAGATCCCAAATGGCCATCATTTATACCTATGTTAGGAGTTTGTTTAATTCATTTCCTTAGTGTAAACATAACACCAAGACATTGATAGTAATATTGGAATGAAACTTAACGATATTTGTTAGAAAAAAGTAATATTTAAATGTTTATTAACTAATATTTGAGTAAAGAAAATCTTATTCAATATTATTCAATTTTTAGAAAAATTATCAATAATCAAAAAATGGTTGTCTCACTTCATTGAGTGGAGAAGAAAAATGAAGGACATTAGAAAAAAATTAACATCTTAGAAGGTTCAACATTAAACAATAATTTGAAATTGAGAGCATATCTTAAAAGGTTCAACATTAAACAATAATTTGAAATTGAGAGTATATTTGAAGTGATTCTATCTAGAGATTCAAAGAAATATAGTTAACATTTATCCTCTAGTCTTTCTAATTGTCCATACACATTAGAGATATTAGTAAGTGACTGAGACACATTTATTAAAGGAACCTCTCAACAATTCACATTCCTCTAGAATAAGAACAAGAGAAACAAACATGCTATTATTATAATTTGCAACATTGTAAATTGTAATTGACATCATGAATTTTAATTTCTTATTGTAATTAGTAATTTGTTTTTGTAAATTGTAATTGCAATTATAATTATATATTGTAAATTGTAACTCTAATTGTTATTATAAAATGTAACTAACATCATGAATTGTAATTTCTTATTGTAATTAGTAATTTGTAAATCTAAATATCAATTTCTTAAATTGCAATTGTACAATTGTAAGTTGGTAATATGAAATTGTAAAATGTAGTTTGTAACTTGTAATCGTTAATGTAAATTGTAACTTACATCATGAATTGTAAATGAGATTGTAAGTTGTAATTTGTACATGTCTAATTAGTAATTTCTTAAAGAGTAATTGTACAATTGTAATTTGTAATTGTGAAATTGTGTATTTAAATTGTAATTGTATTTATAAGTGTAGATTGTAAATTGTAACTATAATTGTTATTATAAATTGTAATTGACATCATGAATCGTAATTTCTTATTGTAATTAGTCATTTGTAAATCTAATTATCAACCTGCAGTTTTGGTAAACTCCAATATTGCAGAGAAGGTTTATTCAAACCCTACCATCGATACCCAGCAGAAGGAGGTGCCTGAAATCTGTGAGCAGGATGAACCAGCTAGGAGAATTGCTACCAATAAATGTATTAAACTGACTAAGCCGCTACTGCTTGTGTTAGGAGAGGATTTGCATCTGAATGATCTGAGTATTACGGCAAAGCAAGTGTCGGTAGGCATGGTCATGGGCTTCAGAATTGGACAGAAAGGACTAAGAAAATGGGCGAAAGAATCCTAGGAATCCTTGCTCGGATATACCCCTGAAACATGTTTATTACCGAGAGGCTGGATGGCCTTCAAATTTGAAAATGCAACATATGTGGACTTGGTTCTGAAAAAATACTGGCCATGGAATGGAGGAGTTGTCTATCTAAAACGTTGGACGTCGCTATTTGATAGCAGGAAGGAACGGTTGGAAGAAAGAGCCACCTGGGTAAAACTTCCGAGCTTGCCTATGGAATTCTAGTCTCTATATGTGTTTAAGGTAGTTGGTAACAATTTAGGGCACTATGTGGACGCAGACTGGACTTTTTTAGAAACCGGTGACTATTGTCTTGCTAGAATCTTGGTAAATTTAGATATCAGAGAGGGATCACTTGAATACATGGCAATTAATTACAAGGGTATGACTTTCAATCAAACTCTGGACTATGTAGGTCTACCCTTTAAATGCAACCGATACCATAGACACGGTCATCTAGCGACAAGATGTCATTTATTGTTCCGCGGAAGATTATGGGTAAATAAAGTGGGGGAAACGAGCCCTGTAAAGGAACATGCCCGCTCTAAGTTGTCTTCTAGTGAAGAGGATATGCTATTCAGCCACGCAGAAGTGGCAAAGGGCCCTGAAATTTAGACTATGATACCTGCAATCTCCCTGTCTGCGCTGAAGGATGAAGTGGCTCTTGATTCAGTCTGTCCTATTGTTTCCTTGGAATCTCCTAGTCCGGGTAAGTCCTTATACAACCTTATGCCTCTGAACTTTTCATTTTGCGATTATTTTGCGTCTCCTGCTTCTTTTAGGAAGGGGTTTGATTTAGGGCTTGTACAAACTTCTGGACCTTTCAAAACCCTAGCTAATCTTTCCTTCCTTCCTATAAAGAATGCCCTAATTTTGAGCCTTGGATCCTCTACCTGGACTATGGAGACCAAGTCCTTACCTTATGGGGACTCTATCAATCCTTCTTTGTTGGCTACTCCCTTGCCTAGACCCATAGGGCGCAAATGCTACAACCTAATATCGAAGAAAGAAGGGTACGAAGGGAAAGATAAAGGGATTTCTAATTTCTCTGGTGGACTAGGGAATAATACAGACTTGATCTATGCAGGTAAGGGCAGAAAGTCTTTTTTACAGCTAGCACAAGAAAAAGTTGTTCGGGATGTTGCTTCCGGGAAGCAAAGAACTATCTGTGAGGTGCTTAGAGCAGCATGGACCTCGACATGAGTGAGCTTATGATCTGAATCTCCCTAGATAACAAAGGTATGGCTAGCACCTCGAAGAAGCTAGCACTCAGAAGATTAATTCAAAACTTTCAACCATAAATTTTATTTGTACAAGAAATCATGGGAAAAGGAGAAGTTATCGTATCTGAACTAAGTCGACTGTTAGAGGGCTGGGAATTTAGTTTTTTGGATGCTTTGGGAAAATATGGGGGAATCATCATTTGTTGGAGAAGTATAAATTTCAATCTTGTATTTACCTAGGCTTGTCATTATGGGTTAGGTGTTTCTTTGTTTTCTCTAGAATTCAAGAAAGAATTCATCTTCCTGAATCTGTACGGGCCCTACTGTAACAGAGAAACCTTATGGAGGAATTTCTTCTCAAAATATATTTTAAACACTGATAATATCATTTTAGGAGGGGATCTAAATTTCTCCTTAGGACTTGGGGAAATTTGGGGACCAAATGCGAGGGAAGATACACTTTTAGCTTTCTTCAGGGACAATTTGATGGATAAGAGACTCGTAGGCATAGAACCTGTAACACTAAAACCTACTTGGACTAATCGTTGAGCAGGAGAAGAAATAATAGAAAAGAGGCTGGACAGATTTTTAATTTATGAGAACATTCTGGATAGTGCTTTCCATTTTAGACAATGGGTAGGACATGGGACGAATTCCGATCATCAACCTGTTTTACTGGAACTTGAGCTAGAGGGGAAAATGATATCTAGTCCCTTCAAAATGAAACCTACTTGGCTCGAGGAAGAATATTGCAGTCAAGTACTAAAACATGCTTGGAAACCTTTTAATGAGGGCTTGAATGACTCTACTGCAATCCAGCTTCTAAATAATTTGAAAGAGGAAAAATTGGTGACGAAAGTGTGGGACAGTAAAAATAAACTTTTAGAGGAAAAGGATTTATCAGATAATGAGAATAGTTTACTCCAATTATCAAATTCTGAAGGCTTTGGTTACCTAAACGAGGAAAAACGCAAAGAGCTTTTAGAATTGGAACAAAAAAGGAGAACTATCCTATTGAAGAGGGAAGCAGAATGGAGAATCAAAAGTAGGGCAGTCTGGATGATAAAGGGGGATGACACCACACAATTTTTACATAAATATGCTAATTATCGCAAAATCATAACTACCATATGTATCCTAAAGAACGACTCAAGTGATACAATAAGCAAATTTGAAGACATGGATGCAACAAGGGTAAGTCATTTTGGAAAAATTTACAAGGAAGAGGGACTGTTAGTATATGAAGCAGTTAGAGTAACACAACTTTATCCAAATTTTGTCAAAGAAGAGGATAATAGAGAGCTACTATAGGAAGTCACTACTTCTGAAATGGAAGAAGCGATGCACAACCTAAAGAAAGAAAAATTCTCGGGACCCGATGGTATACCCATTGAGTACTTCTTGGTGCTCTTCGATACTGTGAGAGAAGATCTCTTGAGATTTATAGAGGATTCTCGAAAGAATGAGAGAATTTTGGGGGCTTTCAACATTAGCTTCATCGCTCTTATCCCGAAAGTTGATAACACAGATAGTTTTGATGAACTTAGACATATAGCCCTATGTAACAACATCTACAAGTTGATTGCTAAAATCATTGAAAAAAGAATAAAGAATCTGTTAGCAGCTAATATTTCCGATGAACAGTTTGGGTTTCTTCCTGGAAGACAGATACATGAAGCGGTTGGAGTGGCTCAGGAAGGTATGCACACAATTAGACAAAGGAATTTAAAGGCAATTGTTATTAAAATTGATATTTCAAAGGCCTATGATCGAGTAAGTTGGGATTACCTCGGGATGATTCTAACACAGGTAGGCTTCTGTAATTCATTCATTAACTGAATTTTAAATTGTGTGACCTCATTTTCCTTTATTGTCTTGATAAATGGAAAAACGTCACTTTTGTTCAGACCTGGAAGAGGGATAAGGAAGGGATGCCCGCTCTAACCCTTACTCTTCATACTAGTGGTTGAAGGACTTAGTAGAGCCTTGAAATATGCTAAAGGAACTGGAAGATTCGGAGGAATTCTTCTGGGGAACAATGTATCCCTCACGCATCTATTGTCCATAGATGATGTCTTAATATTCAGTGAAGGAAACTTAAGAGAGCTTGAAACACTAAATGAGCTCATCAATCTATTTTGTAAAGCTTTGGGGATGAAGGTTAATAATGGAAAATCTCTTATGCTTGGAGAAGGTATTGATGAGGAGGAACTTGGCAGGTTTGGCTCAGCATTGGGAGTTAAAGGATACAATCTATAAAAATGACTGAAATATCTCGAGTTCAATCTAAAAGCATCGGCCTATGGCTTTAAAGGTTGGGAATGTCTCATAAGAAAATGTGAAAGGAGAATAAGCATTTGGAGCCTACGGTGGCTATCGAAAGGGGCCAGACTGATTTTAATAAATGTTGTGTTGACAACAATACCAGTTTACTGGGCACTTTCTTGGATACCTAAAAGAGTCCTAAAAAATATTTCTACTCCGTTAATGCGTTTTTTCTGGACGAGCAACCTGGAGAATAAAGGATGCGCTTTGGTTAGTTGGAAGGCTATCTCTTTGCCTAAAGATAAGGGTGGATGGAGAGTAAAACAATTGATCCCCTTTTCAACAACTCTTGCAGCAAAAAGTATATGGAAGCTACTTGAAGGAAAAGGTCTATGGGTAAAGGTGATTTTACAGAAATATATTAAGCATGCCTCTTTAGATGATTGGATTAGAAATCCTTTAAAATATACCAGGCATGTATCTGCAATCTGGAGGGCAGCTATACAGTCTTTTTCCTTGATCAAGGATGGGATTTCTTGGAAGGTAGGATCAAGTATGAAATTCATACTTGGGATTGACTCGTGGATTGGAAGTGGAAACTCCCACTTACTCCCATTAGGAATGATTCATAAACTTCAAAATGACGGATACAGAGTGCTAAATCAAATCAGAAATGTAGTAGGAGACTGGATTACAGCAAATCGGTTGAAATTTGAAGGGGAGGAAAAAATATGTTGGGAAGAGTATATTGGAAACTTAACTGAAAACCACATAAAATTTTTTGACTTCCAGGATACACTAGTTTGGACACCTGTTGCAAATGGTCTCTACACTCCAAAGACTGGGTATGAGACCCTATTGAAGAATTCCCAAGAGCCGACAGTAAGAGAGTGGTGGAAGAACTTATGGAAACTTCAATGCCCCATGAAATCCAAATTACTGCTCTGGCACCTTTTATCCGATAAGGCATTAACATGGGACCACCTACAAAACAAGAATTGGACAAGACCTGGAAGATGTTTCCTTTGTCAAAAATATGAAGAAACAAAGGAGCACTTGGCAGTAATTTGTGCTTATACCAAGATGGTCTGGAAGGGAATAGATAAAGAAATTGGCATCCACAACATTTGGCACGGAGATATAGTGGAAATCTGCTTTAAAAATTGGTGTTGCAATCAAGCAGTGGGTGAGTACAGAGCGTTACCTGCAGTGGTAAATTGGCATATTTGGAGGGTAAGAAATTTAACCTTATTTGAAAACTTGGAATTCCACAATTCAAAGCCTCTTATGATAAAGTTTTTTCCTAATCAAAAGCATATTAAGAAAATGAGAAAGATTCTAGAGGTGGACCTAACAAGCCATCCAAGAGATTTTTTTGATAGAGCTGCTCAAATTAGCAGGGAAAAATTGTGTGGTGCAGGAGGTATACTACACATAACTGAAGACCTTCGAACTAGTTTCAGTGCTGGAATTGGATCTGGAACCAATAATTACTCTGAACTAATGGCGTTATGGCTTACTCTAAGATTGGAAAAAGAGAATGGAATTAAAAAATTGTCTATCTTTGGTGACTCTCAATTAATCATTAATTGGATGAAGGGG
This sequence comes from Larix kaempferi, assembly GCA_027924585.1. Taxonomy (NCBI): domain Eukaryota; kingdom Viridiplantae; phylum Streptophyta; class Pinopsida; order Pinales; family Pinaceae; genus Larix; species Larix kaempferi. The sequence continues at coordinate 5,912,959 of BSBM01000034.1, forward strand.
AATTCTCACGGTCAGAGCCTCTATTTGCTAACTTTGTTGGAGGAGACGCGAAGAACTAGCACATACTTCGATGAAATCTCTTTTCACGCATATTTACAAGGAATATAACACAGAAGCGGATAAATTGTCCAGGACATGCTTGTTACTGGAAAAAGGAGTATGGAACATAATGCATAAAGATGGGTTGATATACAGTCGCTACTGGCAGACCGACTTTTCAATTTTGACACAGTACATGCAACTTGAATCATTTTGGAGACAATTATGTAAATAATGCCAGTATGGAATGTTTTTTCCTCTAGTCTTTTTTATTATAATAAAATAGTATGAATACAAATGACATAGCAAGTCACAACAAGTCATAGAGTTCTATTATAACTCTGAAATATGAAAATACATGTATAAGTCTCTACTTGATGTAAAGTTTGAGGAAGGGTAGTCTTGATGACAGACATAAAACGAATCAGTCCTTACTAGTTGTTATATGGAAGGGTAGTCTTGATGACTTCCAGATTTTGGAAAGCTGGAATGTTGAAAAGCATCTGAAAAATGTAATATCCTAAAATAATATTACGAGTTTTTTTTCAAATAAAAAAAAAATCTAATTATCAATTTCTTAAATTGTAATTGTACAATTGTAAGTTGGTATTGTGAATTCGTAAAATGTAGATTGTAACTTGTAATCACAATTAATTCATATGAATTGTAAACGACAAGAACACAAGATAAATAACATAAACTTTAAACATGAACATGAACATAAGATAAATAACATACATGAACATAAGACAAATAACATGTATACACTCATCAACATAAACATAAACATACTTCATAAACACAAATAACATACATGCGTCAACATAAACATAAACATAATATAAATAACTCGACGACATAAACATAAGACATCATATATCCATGAAGAACAAATATGATATGAAATAGTCCCTCGAGTTCATAAAAAGTACAGGTATATATAGATATATATTCATAACAATAAAAATAGTGCAACATGTATAAGTGTCATCAAATATGTGGACTACGTCCCTGATGGGCTGTGTGATCATCCCCACCACCACTACCACTTGCACCAGGCCCTTGGTGTTGGTACGCCATATGATAGAAAATGGTGTCTAATTCAAGAAACTACAAAAATTAAAATTTTGAACTCTGTAAGTTAGTTATATTTTAGTCCTTGAAATTTATAGGATGACAAATTTTTAAAATTTTAAGTGGATGGATCAACTTTCTTGGCTTGAGTCGATGGTGAAATATACCATATCCTCCTATGTGGAAAGTCCAGGATGATGCTAAGTCGATGGGCCCTCACCAGGATGATGTTGAGTCATTGCATCCCACTCATGTGTGAACATCACTACAGAATCGAGGACCCATTGTACATGCACCTGTGTATGGTGGCATCATGCATGTAATCAATAAAAGACTAATAAATGCACATTATAAATTAAACATTAACTTGAATTATATATTGCATTAAAACATAAATGACAGTACCTCATTGACTAGTGAATGGTCAGAACCCAAGGGAGACTATGTCTCCTGCATTGCAGAATGTGGCCTACGAGTGGAGGCTCCTCTACAATCCCCTTGCCTCTACCCTATACAATTTGAGCAAGGGACAAGAACAAAGTTATAATCAAATAATTACAATTATACAGATGTATGTAACTTAGAAAGTTAGGTTGAGGGAACTAACATATGTACCACAGAGACATCAACGAGGGCAATGTGTGGACCCTCAACCAACGACTCAATGACACCGAGCAACTCCATAAATGTGGTATTTTGCATGGAGCAACACAAAAAATCTATGTTAATTGATTCTTTTAGATATACATGTATTAAAGATCATCATTTAACAATAGATAATGATAAAACTAAACTACATAAATATACCTTCTTTAGCAACTGTGGCATGCATCTCTCATACAATTGATAGTATGAATCTCGATCACTCAGAGCATACGATAATAGAGTCTCATGGTCAACCACTTGAAGAATTGACACATCCACCCATGGTAACTCGGGCACCGTAGGTCCAGGGCGTGGTCTAGACCTCTCCTCATGCATGGCAACTATCGCACTACCCAATGCAGTGTGCATGGTTCCTACCATCAAATCACATGTATCCACTCCAAGATGCGATGGCTTGGCTACGTCATCGGACCGGATAACACTCCATCTAGGAATGAGAACCAATCGAGGAGGGAGTGGTACAACTATAGGGTCTTTGCGGGCCCCATGAATCTCATAACTATGTCCATGCCCGATGCCATAGAAAGAGGATGGTGTACTCATGTAATCATGACACATTTCTAACACGAACTCTACATATACATGCTTTACAAAGTACAACGATACCTAGTCATTGTGGGGGAACATACCCCATGCTCTAATAAATATATCATAAACATGTGGCACAATAACCTCAAGCCAAACTCTCTAAGTGTGATACCCCCAAAATATTATTAATTATTTTTGAATTATTAAAATGTGACAACTATTCTTTTTATGTAAGAGTTATTTAAAACTCAAAAACACAAAGTGCCACTTTGCACAACAACTATTTTTATTATTTTTAAATAAAAAGGAAAAACTACTTGGAGAGGTCACCTAAATGACGGGACGGCACCATGGCACAAGGGAACATGTCTAAGCAAGCTAGAGAGATCTTTACCAATCAAATCCAATCTGAAACTCAATAACCAGACAAGATCCTAAATCATAGGGATTTAAGGATTGATTGGAGATTTGATTGGGATGGCATAAGACCTGGGCAAAACTATAAATAAAAGTGCATTGAGATAACACGGGACACCATGTTGTGCATAGAGGAATGGGTTGAGTGTTCTCTCTTTTCATAAGTCCATCATCGCTTGTTATGGACTCTGGAAGAGAGTGTTGCGAGGAAGTGATTGCTTGCGTTGTAGTGCATGGGGGTGATCGAGATTCCAGCTCGGGGGTGGAGTTGGGAAAATAATCAAGTTTCTCTCTCCTATGGTTGGGAGGAGCTGATTCTCCAAGCCGCCAGTTTCATTGTTTACATTCCAAGTAAGTATAATTATGTTCTTGTACAAATAGTTATCGATTGTATATGGATGTATGAAATAATTCTATATTCGATTTGTTTCATTATGGGAATGACAATTATTTGTTTTATGGTTGGGTGGATGTTGTTCGTTTCCATTTCTATAAAAGATACGTGTTAGCAAGAAAAAATCTGTGCACTTGATGTTGTTCGTTTCCATTTCTATCAAAGATCTGTGTTATCAAGAAAACATAGTCATTCTATGGTAGTTCTTGTGTTATGATGAAGTTATAAAATAGGATTAGAACTTCTTTTGTTTTATTCAGCATGAATTGCATTTTCTGGATTTGTGGTTTCATGAAAACTTTGATGTCGATTTCCTCTGTGTGTAATACTCAAAAGAATGTATCAGTGAACCCTTGTTTTTATATACTTGTCGATTGCGAGTGACGAGATTACTTGCTTGGATCTAATTTTATCATTTCCCTTGATTTGTGGCATTGGCGTCCCTTCTCACCATCCTTGGTGTGAGATCAAACCATTTTCTGTGAAAGAATCCTACGCATTTCCCCTCTCTGCTTATTGTTGGTTATGTGAATTTAAAGTAGGGCGCCTCCATGAAAGAAGAACCCATGTCACTCCTTTGGAAATTTCTTACTGTTTATAATTCGTGTAAATAGCATGATCCATTGGTATATAGTTTGAATTCTCATGGCTTCACGTGTAGGTTTATTTAGTGTTAAATATGTTTGATATCGATTGATATAGATTTCGGAGACACATACATTTTGCATAAAGGAAATTTACCATTAGAAAATGATTATATTTTTTCTATGGTCACACCGAGTTGAATCTGGGTTTTAAATTGTGGTTATACCAAAAAAAACATTCTCGGTGTAGGGGCGATTCAGTAAAATTGTCTTCCCGAATTGGATTCTTATTTGAATGGGGCGATTTTGTTTGAGGTTGATCCTCTGTACTAATGAATACAGGGATCGATTCAGTAAAATTGTCTTATTTAGGATTTTCCAACCTGTGTAAATATAATTCTGTAATATTCCATGGGTTTATATTATCAGGGTCTCGAAGATTATAGCGATTTATATATATTGTAGGAATAAAATCGTTGTCCTTACTAATCCTTGTTGTTAATCGTGGATATATATATTAATCTTTGTGACTTGCACTGGGCGGTAGTAATTACGCCGTAAGGCGTTTCTACAAGTGAGAAACACTTCCCAAATTTTTTCGTTGACTTTGTTTTCACCGTTGGATCAAAGTGTCCGACGATTGAAATGATCACTACGGTTGATTCATTCACGCAGTTGTAGGTAGCGTGTTATCCAAACTTTGTTCCGTCAGTGCCAGATTTTTTCAGACTCGTCATGTCGTCATTTCAGGTACGATGCTATCTAAGCTATTGTTTCAGGAGACTTCCTAGACCTCACGGCTGCCCACCGCCTGGTTACCACTGCATCCGTGGCGATTTAGCGTGATATGTTAGTTGTTGTCCTCGAAGGAGCCCATGCTGTGAGACTGGGAAACGAGGCATCCATTAGCCAAGGTATCAAGGTCACATGGGGCTTGTATTAGTCGCTTACATTTAGTGTTGCGAGGACTTGTGCACAGATCGAGAGATTGAATGTCTCTGTTCCTCCTCTTTCTGGAGACATATCCATACAGACCCTTTACAGCAACAATGGATAGCCTTGCTTATGCTTGGGAATTCAGAGCTCCTTTTTTGTGATTTTCGTTGACTGTGAGCCCTATTAATTCATCCATTCTCGCCTGCAGCAAAGAATTTCTCTGATCTGATATGATTTCGAAGCATTGCACGCAAAAGCTTCTCTAACGGCGATCATGCAGGGGAAATGGCTCCAAGTATTGATCCCATTTTCAATTTTCTTTCTTGAATATTTGAAATATAGTATGTTTCGCTTAGAACAATGCATAGAAAATGAGGGTAATGCATTGTCAAGCGCAATAGAAGGAAGGGGGCTCGAAAGCACGGAGCTCCCACGCGGTTGCAGTGGTGGGGGATAAGGCGTATGTGTTCGGTGGAGAGGTGAAGCCGCGAGGGTCGGTGGACAATTTGATACACGTATTCGATCTGAAGGACAATTCCTGGTCTTTGGCGGAGGCCAAGGGAGAGGCGTCGCCTCCCAGAGTGGGCGTTTCCATGGTCCCTCTCGGCTCAGTCATTTATCTCTTGGGTGGTCGAGACCAGACCCATAAGGAGCTCAACCACTTCTACTCCTTCGATACAGAGTCCTTCCAGTGGACCCTCATCTCCTCCGAAGCAGACGCCCCACCCCACAGGTTCTATTTATCCTTTGAACCTTTTATATTAGATCTTCATGTTTTTCATAGGTCTTTAGATATTGATATCATGCGATGGCGGCAGACGCTAAGCACGTCTATATGTTCGGCGGGTGCGGGTATGAGTGACATGTCTTATTTAACTGATTATTTTCAATAATTGTTTCACAAAAGAATTGGAGGAGAAGCAAGAAGTCATGATTTTTATAAAGGAAGAATTAAACGCTCAGCGACCATCAAGGAGATGCCCCCGCTAGGTTCACAAAATGTAATCTGCGTTTGCTTCTTGCTTTCTTGATTTCGATTTTGTGAACTAAATCTTATCAAAGGTGTAACCTGGATTGGGTTCTTGTTTCTTGACCTTTGATTTTGTGCAGTTATCTGATAAAGAATGGAGATTTTGAATAAGGGATTTACATGTTCCCAGGCTCCAACTCTAGCCTGCTTCTCCCTCCCAACGTTGAAGATTCCATCTCTCCTCTGCCGGGATGGATCATCAAATCCCTGAAATCTGTCAAGTACCTTGATGCTGCGCATTTTGTAGTTCCGCAGGGTAGGAGGACCGTGGAGCTCATGGTCTGGAAGGAAAGCGCTATATCCCAGATCATCAAAACGATTCGTGGCAGATTGTGTTGCTTGAGCATGGCGGTGGGATATGCCAGGAATACCTGTTTGGGTAACATGATTGTGGAGGATTTTGCAGGAGAGAAATGATTAAAATTCCATTCAAATCGAAGGGAGCTAGAACCTCCAAGGATGCAACACTCGTATTTTCTGCGATCTCCCACAGGAATCGCGTGACCTTCTTTAGCACATTTTACACCATAAGAAGAGACGACTTCAGTACTCTATTCGGTCCGGTGATAGATCAAGTTAAAATCTTTTCTCTTCGTTAAGAATTATGTTTATATCTGTTTGCAGATTTTGTTTTATTGTTTTCTACTATATTACAAGGCGCAGAGGCCCTGTAAAACATAGCCATGGGCGATGGCCGATATGACTGACTGCTTCCAAGAAGAAAATGTTGTGATACTTCCCATGATACCTGTGCTCAGACATATTGCCAGCAGTGGTGATATATCAGTTATTTCTTTCTTAAGAACTGATCCCACCCAACCCATGAAGAAACATCCCACCTGTTCTCAATCGCTAATTCAAAATAATGTTACTCCAGGGCCCTTTTCCCTTGTCTCATCTTCTGTGCAACATTTTTTTTATGAACTTGAGCCAATTATTAGCTCCGTATGGAGGCACTGGTCCCCTATGGTTGATTGGGATTGCGACGTGTGAAACATACATGCGTTGTCAAGTATTTCATCCTTCTATGGATAATGATTGGGACCTGCAGCCTCTACCTATTGTTTCCAAACCAATTCCAGCACTGTTTCCTAGGTTCCCCCTTGTTTCTTCTGCTTTCCACGTTCTGCATTTATTTTAGTGTTTAGGATATCTGTCTTGAAATGCAGGAAATTTTGTATTTGCTCAACTGCAATTGGCATGGTAGTTGAGATCATTGTTTTGTATCCAATTCAAGATCGTAATTGCAATTCTAATTGGCATGATAGCAATGCCTAGTGTGCTCTATGTGACAATGACCATTGGATCCCACCCTCTACCTATCTCAACAAGTTACTTGACATTATCAGACATGGGTGATTATATGCAGTGTTTTGTTTGGCAAACATTAGAAAGAGGCACAATTCCTTAGATATAATTCTCCCTAACAGTACTTATCTTTCTAGCATTTGGTGGTGCAGGGTGCCATCACAAAATAGATGACATGGTGGACTACTTATACCCTAGTAGTCCACCGTAAAAGGTAGATATCGGTTACAATAATGATGGTGGCTAAAGAATATTTCTCTGGTCCGACATGGTGAAAAGTTGAAGCAGGGATGGAGATGCTAGATCGGGAGTGAAGAAGCTCGACTGCATGAAAAAATTTCGATTGCAACGTTGGTTTGTGTGATCCGATGTTTGTCTTTGCAGGGCAATATTCCAAGTAATGTTTTTTGGAAACCTTTCTTTGTTGGTAACGCCTAATATTAAATAGGCAGAGATCTGATTGGATCGTCATTGATGCCTACGCAGGGAATAACTCGCTAAAATGATGGATTCGTTTCACTTTTATTTCTAGGTTCTTCATCTTCAAAAAACAGAGTCAACAAAAACCAATTTTCCTTGTTATTTTCAACATCATGAGCAGATGCATTGCTATCGACAAACTTCACATTTCTTACTGATGTATTAGATCTATCACTCATTAAAGATGTGCCACAGATGTATCGATGATATATAATATAGATTGCAGATCGATATTGCAAATTGAAGATCATGACTATGATTGTAAGTGGAATCCAAAAACAAATCACTCAAAAACTGTCCAACAACCAGAAGTCTTCCAATATCGTTACTAATGAAGGCTCTTGATGTTGTGGCTAGTGTGGCTACTTCTCTTTTGCTTCATTTGATGATGGTAAAAATGGCTCTAAAGGAGCTCTAATAGCATGTTAATAAATAGAACACAAGACTTGTATTTACCCAATGATATCACTATTTAGTACATATATTTAACCACCTGTAGATTTAGATCTCACTAAGAGCTAATCAGTGGATAAGAATAACACAAATAACACATTATTAGTAGATAATGATTGATTTCAAACTTCATGATTGTCAAGGGACTCATAATCTAACACTTGTAATTACATTATATAAGTTGAATGAACTCAAGCTTCATCCATACCAAAATTACTACCCTTCGTTCCAGTTGATGCGATTACTTTCCGTTCCAGTCGATGTGATTATATTCATTCTTATGACTTCAGTTTCTTTCTATCAAAAGATTGTGATTCCTTCATTGTAATGATTGCGATATCCTTCTTCCCAAGGATATGATTTGCCTTGATCCAAATAGCTATGACTCCTTGTTTGTTTAATTAATTGAGACCAGTCTTCAAAGAAAGGGTGTGAGCTCATTCACTTCAACAATTTGATCTCCCCTTGTCCCACACACTATGACATAGTCTTCTTTGATCTCCCCTTTTTCCAAAAGTTGCCCATTCACAATCATGGGTGGTATTCCTTCCAAAATACGAGATATCACGCCTTTTAGATGATGGCATTGAGCCCATATAAATGGGGATTCACTCTTAAACACGTGGAAGGAATCACTCTTAATTAAACAAGCTCTCTCGACCTAAATCAAACAAAGATCCCATATTTAAATAAATCATGTTTATGATGCCTTAGCCATTCCATTTTTTTATGATCATTTTCGAATCACACCTCCCCAATTGGGAGGCTTTTTGTGCCCAAGAGCTACGAATGAAGAAGGTGACGGAACACACTTAGTCCCTCTCGTACCATTTTTCTTTCCACTATAACTATCCTTCAAGTCCAATATTCCATAATTGTTATTGCCCCTTGCATGTAAATTTTGAATTTTTACTTGTAGGATTGAATCCTCATCCAACTCTTCAAGAGCCCTCAATGTGAAATCCTTCACTAAGTGAAGTAGTTTCCCTTCTTCCTCCTCACCCAAAATAGAGAGTTTGAAAAGGCACATTTATGCCACATTCACAACTAAAAAAGAATATACATATATGGCGGTAGACTCTGTAAATAAGCATCATTGATGACTTGTTAAACAATGTCAAAAGGTCTGTTGTGGAAAAAATTGCACGAGTGCACTCTTCCACTTGGTAAGGGGATAGGCCTTGTAGGCTGCAACAAGGCCTCAGTCCTTGGAGCCCCTGTGGGTGTGTTGGCTGTATCCTCCAAGTGATCCTGCAATAGTTTGTTAGAGTAGTTCACATAAAAACAAAGAAATATGGAAAATTGCAAAATAAAGAGATGGGGGAGAATGAAAACTCCAATAACAATCCAAGATATGCCAAACCACTTTTGTATTGCCCAATGGTTAAGCTGTACAACACCTAGGAGGTGTGGGCTTCAAGAGAAGCGAACAATCTCCCTTAGGGAGGCCTTTTTTGTCCAAACTAAATGTTAATTCAATGGTGGAACAATTGAGAGAAACTCTTGCCCCTTGGAGGAAGGTGGCAAGGGAGCTTAGGAATGCTCACAATGCTAGGAAGTGATGGGCTATGAGGAAGCTCCAACTCAAATCCAAGAGAATAACCTTGCTCTTGATTTCTCTCTACAAAATGCATGCCAATCGCTTCCTTTTATAGGCCGAGAGGTGGCCAACAAACAACTAGATCCAAATGTGAACTCATCTTCTCCATGAACTAGTTCCAAGGTACATTGGGGGGGCTAGTTAATGCCACCAAGTGTGTGAGGAGCCGAATTCGGATCCTTGGAGATGATTGAGCCTTCAATGTGTCGCGGAAAGTAGGTGGTCCTGTTTTTTTTTACAATAGCGCGACTATCAAAGGAATAGTCGCGCAGGTGTAGAGCGAGAGTTGTTCTAGTAACCTGTGCTATAGCGCGGGTTGACAGTGTAGTGGCCGCAGTACCCCTTCTTTTGACTATTTTTGGGCACTTTTGGACTCATGTTGTCTTTTGGATTTGTTGAGGATGCCTTTGGTGAATTGCATTCTTTATGTTGTTGACGCCTTATTGGAAGAATCGCCAAAATGTCGCATATGTGCGAAATTTAGGCGTTAAAAGATGCCCCTTGATGTATGAGGTTCGGAGGGTACTGTAGAGACGATAATGCATCATGTTTTCTTCTGTCTCTCTCTTGGTCTGTACGACAAAGAATATGTGGACAATAGGGTTCTCCCATGGGGGAAGATTGTTGGTGACGACCGTTGAAGTTGTAAAAAATAATAGGTTTTCTATACAAATGAGGTGGGCATACCCATGCTCGTGAAATGCAGTCAAAGTGATTGCAATGAGAGAGGACAAAGGGGTTAAATCTCCTATATTGCTGGGACATGGATGAAGGCGGCTTCAATCCATGTTTGAATGAATAATCCCGGAAAGTGTTGCAGAGTGTTGATGAAGCGGAACTGCTGGTGACCATGATAAGCCCACAGGGGTGGGGGACCAAACTCGTATGTGAATCTGCGTGAGAGCTTCACTATACCAAACATACCATTGCCATGATTTTCAAATGTGAACACTTCTACCTTCAAAAGTGCGTTTCCCCCTGATGCGATGATGTGTTGATGTCGAGCATAGGAGAAACCACTTAGTTAGGGAGCACTAATGACTCTCCCTACTAAGTTCGAGGTGATCCCTTATAGTGATTGAAAGGGATCCCAAGGTACAACTGCAACTACTGCAACTCTTGGAATGTAGTGTTTTGACGTCGACGAGAGTTGAAGTACATGATAAGATGAGAGTCTTATACTAAGCACCGAGAGCATATTGTAACCGACTGGTGGACGGACAGACCCGACAGAAGACTGGTTAATAAGTGTGTGGCTCATAACTTCCTTTGATCGATGTAAACATAGGGAGTGGGGACGACATCTTTCCTTTTGGAACGAGACAGATTGAAATAGACGGAGACAAACTGCAAATGAAAAGGCTTTGATGGAGATGCAAAACGAAGAGTAATGGTAACCGACAAAACATATATTGTTGAGAATAGAGACACTCAAATACATTGATCAAAGGCGATGATGGGTTGCTACCAAAAAGAGTATGGTTTTCCCGTAATGATCCAGATGGATTTCGGTGGCCACCCACCTATTCCACTGGCTCAAAACAGTTTCCCATTTTGGCAATTTTCTAGTAATTTTTCTACGGTTTTTCAGGTCCCAAACTTATGGGGCCGTTTTGAGGCCCTAAACGACGTTTTTTGGCGATTTGGGGGAGAGGGGGGGATAGTTACCAGCAACATGCATTTGTCCCCAATTGAAAGTTCTAAATCTCGGATAGACCTTTCCAACGGGCTACCGAGCGCCCCGAATGGAGATCGTATGCAAAAGTTATGACCCCGAGAAGTTGACTATTCAACTAACCACCTTGGGGCCACAAACTTTATGACGATTCATCTTCTAGGGTTAGGTTTTTTTACGTTTGGGATTCTTTCTCTCATGCTTATGATAAATAGGCCCTTTCGACCTCTTTTTGTATTCAGCTTGGAACGAATGAGCATAGATGCCACATCTCTTCTCAGAGATAGCTACCACCATTCTAGCTGTTGTATTTTACAGTTTGTTCTATTTCCGCTATTTAATAGAATATGTGTTTACTGTATCACCGTGTTCTTTGCAATATATCTCTATATATGATTCTGTATATGCTCTTTTATTTCGTTCCCACATAAATCCGGATCATGCAATGTAAGGTGATATGGGAATTGTTTGTACATAAAGAATATTGGCAGGGTCCCCACAACTTTAGGTGTGTTGGGGGACCAATTCCATGATGGGCAGAATCCCCACGATTTTGAGTGGATCGGGGGACACTTTCCAAGATGAAGTGGGGGTTAGGTTGAAAACACGAAGATGGGTGCCCCATGAATCAATGCTATGCAATGTATGCTTGCGGGATAACTGAAATAGAACTAGTTACTTCTGAGGGTGGGGGCCCCATCGGTGTGTTCACATGGGTGTTGATACAAAGAAGATTGTTGATGATAACGTGCTCATGGAAGTATGAGTGGGATTTGTGAATTTGCCTCGTAACATGTGTCGAGGAATCTGATGAGGTCTACTTGGTGGAGTAAATGCGCAATTACAAAATGATATGCCAAGGGGTGATCTTTCAAGCCGAATCAGATTCTTCAGACTTGTGGGGGGTCAACATCATGGGTGTCAATTGATGACAGGGATGGAAATGGTGCGCACACCCATGTGGGAACATGCTATTCTCAGTAATGATGTTGATGTCACATCATGGATGGGTATGAGGGACCCATGGTTATCAATGGGAATACTGGGAGATGCATTATAAGCAGAGGGAAATAGTGCCTATATGCCAGTTTCAAAATGATACCTATGGTCGGGAGTGTGACCCCTATTGTTGTAGCTTGGAGTCTTATTCTTATAATGGAAAAACAAGAGTTTCCAAAGTGTAGTGATCGAGATCTTGCACATACGGTGCACATACCCAAGTGTAGTAAAGAACATGACCAAGTTATTGGCAATGCATAAATCATATAACCAAAACAAGGTGTACCTCTGGGGTACCAAAGTATTAAGGGTAGAATTGTTTGAGGTACAACCCGTTGACCGGGTGGTTGAGGGTGATACCTTCGGGGTTGGTTAAGACATAGGCTCCTTTTGGGATACATTGCTTAATGACATAAGGGCTTGTCCATTTAGATACAAATTTATGGGGTCTTGGTTTGTTGTCTTTCTTGGCGTTGAAGACGAGAACAAAGTCACCTTCGTTGAAGGTGTATGGTCGTACCTGTCGGTAATAGTGTGCCTTGGAACAAACTTTCATGGCTTCATTTTGCTAAAGAGAGTCTTGACGTTCCTCATCGAGGTGTTCCAAGGTAAATAGTCATTGCTCCAGGTCAGGAGTATCTAGTAGCATCTCGACAGCGGAATGGAGGGTGGGGATTTGAGATTCTATTGGGAGGACGACTTCAACACCATGAACAAGGTGGAATGGAGTAAAAATCGTAGCAGTTTTGACTGAAGTGTGGTAATGCAAGAGAGAGAGAAAGAACATGTGGTTCCAGTTAGTCTTATTCTTATTTACTGTGCATTGGGGCATGGTTTTGAGAATTTTGTTAACAACTTCAACCTGGCCATTTTCTTGGGGGTAGTAAGCTATTGAAAATTCATGTTTAAATCCTAACAATTGTGATAGTTCTTCAAATGTCTCATCGCGGAAGTGTCTTCCATTGTTGGAGACAAGTTGTTTGGGAATGCCAAATTGAGAGATGACATTGTTAAAGAAGAACCAGGAAACGGTCACCCCTTTACAATCAAATGTGGGCATTGCTTCGGCCCATTTGGTGAAGTAGTCCATGACGACAATGATGTGGTGATGGCTTTGGGCCGAAGTCGAGCGACATTCCATAAAATCAATTTCCCATTTTCAAAATGGGCCAGCGGTGATGACTGGATGGAGCGGTGCCGGGGGGTGACCATGTTTTGCAGGAAAAATCCTGACAATTTGCACACCTTTTGACAGCGAAGACACTGTCTTTGAATACAAAGGGATAAAAATACCCAACTTGTAATATTTTTTGGGTGGTGGCTAGGCCTAAGAGGTGGCCGCCACATGTGCCGCTATGGCAGTCGTTGAGAACTTGTTCGGCCTCTTCATGTGTTAGACATCGTCATAGGATAGTGTCGATGCCATGACAGTATAAGACATCTTTGATGAGAAGGTATCTTGGTGCCTGGTGACGGATCTTGCAACGATCATTACAGGATAAGTGTGGAGTGAAATTATGAGTGTGGAGATAAGTAAGGATATCATCATACCATGGATCATCGCTTGTGATGAGAAATAGGTGCTCATGGAGTAACTGGTCCTGGACAGACTCACCTAAGGTGGTAGACAGAAAGTTTGTAATGAACTTAGCCAAAGCCATGGCTTCTTGCTTTTAGGAACGATAAATTCGAGGTTGAACTCTTGTAAAATGATGATCCAACGCGCAAATTTACATTGATAAGTCTACGTCTAAGTATGTATTGCATGGGGTTGGAGTTAGCGACCACGATTGTTTTACTAAGCAGAATATAGTGGCGGAGGTTCTAGATGGAAAGGGTGACTGCGAGTGCTAGTTTCTCATCATGAGTATAGTTGAGTGTTGGTCCTATGAGGGTTTTGCCGACATAATAGATGGCATGTTCTTGGTGGTCCTCAACGGATTGGACTAGTATGCTGGCCACAACAGAAGCTGACGTGGATATGTATAAGATGAAATCTTTGTCAAAGTCTAGAGGAGAGATGAGGGGAGATGATGATAATGCTTGTTTAAGATAATCAAAGGCAGTTTGGGCATAGTCATCCCACTGAAATGGGAGATCATTTCTAAGGAGTTGTAAAAATCCATGGACCTGAGTGGCATGGTCGGGAATAAAATGACGCAAAAAGTTGGCCTTACCTTGGACACTCTACAACTGGCGTCGTGTTTGTGGGGGTGGTAATTACAAGATGGCTTGCACCTTTGAGGGGTCGATGGTGATGCCATCTTTGGAGACAATGAATCTTAAGAGGCGACCAATAGTGACACAAAATACACCCTAAAGGGGGTTTAAGTGTATATTGTATTTATGACACTGCGTGAAGATGGTACGAAGGTCTTGAAGGTGATCACATCATTTTTTGGATTTGGATGTAAGGTCGTCTAAAAAGGAGAGGATGATGTGAGTCAAGTCATTAAAGACGAATTCCATTGCCTATTGAAAAGTGGCCCTAGTGTTCTTCAAATCGAAGAGCATAACTTTTTATGCAAAGGTGCCCCATGGTGTGGTAAATGCAGTTTTGTACTGATCTTGGGGGTGGATACGTATCTGGCTATATCCAGAGAACCCATTCGTAAAGGACAACATTTCGCTACCAATGCATGAGTCAACGATTTGGTTGATAAATGGTGTCAGAAAATTGTCCTTAGGGAAGGCTAAATTGAGGTCCTATAAATCTGTGCAGACATGAATGGTTCCCTATTTTTTGTTAACCGAGACAGGGTTGGACACCCATGATGTGCAAGCAATGGGAACAATAAAACTGGCTTGTAAGAGTTTTTCGATCTCGGCTTTGATTGCGGGGGATTTAGAAGGGTGGACCAGGCACTGCTTTTGTTGGATGGGGGTGGCGTCGGGCCAAGTGTCGATATGATGTTCAACAATTTTTGGGTCAATACCTGGCATTTCTTCATTGGACCATGCAAATACGTCGCAAAACTCTTTGAATAGAGCAGTAAAATCTGTAATTTCCCGTGGTGAGCAGGAAGCCCCAATAGAGATGTTTTCAATGACTCTTGGTGTGGTGGATATATCAACTTGGATGGTGGGGGAGATATTGGCAAGATTTCCGTCTTCGAATGCATTTGGGGCAGGAATAGGATTCTTGAACCAATCGATATGACTAGGGGGTAGACTATATTTTGACTCAATTGTATATTGTTGTTCAATGGGTAGTGTATCATGGTTCCTTCCTACTAGCCGTTGAGGACCTGTGATGGAAAGTGTCCCACGGAAGTTGAGTAGTGTTCATGGCCTCGATTATCTCTTCATCTATGGAGAATATGTATTCTTCTAGCATGTCTTTATTTGAGGAGAAGGGGTCTTCATTCTTGGTTGGGAAAGGGCCTGAATCAAGATGTAGGATGTCAAGGTATTCCGAGGTACTTGGGGTGGGTGCTAAAATATCTTCTTGGGGAAATATTAGGGGATCTAGCGCTTCATGGGGAATTGGTGATGGGGGGTCAAGATCTCTTGGAGGATCTAATGGGTGCGAGGTGTTGTTGTTAGTGTTTTACTCTATTGGTTCGGTATCCTCCTCGATTACCGTAAGTAGCGTGGTCCCACAAGGGGTAAGGTTATCGGCTAATCGACTTTGGGTTGCATGCAACATGTAGAATGAGACTACCAGAGGACATTGTAATGATTTGCGAGACATCAAGTTGCATGAGTGACACGGTCGAGTAGTAGTGGTATGGTTTAGGACAATGGCTGGGCTTTGTGGGTGTTGCGATGACTATTGGCCGGGTATGGAATTATCCCACCATGGGGATGGATTGGTAGAGATCACTGTAGTAACTGTGTTGCTAGGAGCCTCCTCTGGTGATGAGGGGGGCGAAGTATACTCTAAGGGTTGGGTGAGACGAATGGTTTCCAACGCCTCCCAATATCGAGGGAGGTCAGGGTAATGGTGTGTATAATGCCCATACTAAGAATATATGGCACATGCATGATTCATACACAATGACTTGGACTTATATGTGGGTGAGGGATATGTGCCCCCTTTTACCATCAATGGAGCATGTGTTATGATAATGGGGGTGTTAATAAAATTCCTTAGCTCTAGAAATGTGGGGCATAAGTTGGTCGCGTGGCCTTATTTCCCGCAAAGGGAACACAGTGGCGTGACCCTTCGAGTGGGAGTGTTGATCATAACTGGGGATTTTAACACTTGTTGGTTGAATCCCCTTGCTTTAGGATTACTGGTTTCCGATGAATTAGGCATTGGATTGGGTAATATGGGTCCTTTCAACTTGGGTTGTTTGGTGCCCCGATTGGTGGTCTTAGCGATGACTGGTTGTGGTGTAGTTGCGGATGTCATAAGTTGGGTTGTCGTAATAGAATGTGTTATGGGTCTTATAGGCGTAGTAGCTGAAACAGGGACAAACTTGTAATGGGCGACAGGTTTGGAAGCCATCTATGGGTAAGGTGGTGTAAGGTACCATACCGGGATACCCAAAGTGAGCCTAGGTAGAGTTAATTGAGCCATGACTAGTGTCCCTTGTACACCCGCGGGACGGTACAAGAATGTGATTTGGAAAATCGGTGGTACCGATGGACTTAACATTTGTTCTACGCCAGGAATGAGTGGTGGTGCAGATGAAAGTGTTGAGGTGGAGGCGGCTCCATTTTCAGCGGTGAAAGTTGTCCATATTAGGCCATCGGTTGATGTAGGGATCCTTGGTGGTGGTCTTGAATATACTCCTAACAAATTGGAGTCCTTGTACATGTCAGGGGCAATGTCAACATACAATTGATTATCGCCTAGTATAGTCGGTAGGACATTGTCGGTATTGCTTGTGGTGTTGGGGTCATAGTAGTTAAGTTGGTCGAGGGTAACTACCTTCCCATTTAAGGGAAACATCATGATACAAAAGACTGCAGAGGAGACTGCCTTCATGGCGTACATATAACTACACCCTAAGAGGATGTTGTAGTCGAGTTCCACATCAACTACTTCGATATCTATCATAACCATCTTGCCCCCTATCTCTATGGGGACATTTTGGTACAATCCTATTGGTTGGGATGGTCTCCCATCATATGCACAAAGAGCGATAGATGAGGGACCAACTCAGGTGACCCTAAACGTTTCCACACTTTTGTAGACATAACACAAGTGGATGCACCTTCATCGACGATGCAACGATGAATCATGACGTTCTTTACGGTGACGGGAACTTGAAATGCGACTGATGACGGTAGTCGCAGATCACCTTTGTCGAGATCAAAGGTCATGAGGTGTGAATCAGAATGATCGATGGTGTTGAGTGCATTGATTAATTCCTTTTGTTGTGTCCGGCAAGAGTGTAACACTTCTAACATGGACATGGTTGTAGGGTATTGAGCCAAGTCATCCACAATACTGTAATTGTGGGTAGCTTTTGTGTGAGGGTTATTAGGGGTACGCCGAAGTGGAACTTTTGGAATCCGCTGGATTTGTTCAGTATTCGTGTGTGGTATTTGTAGAGGCCTAGGGGATAGGAACGTCTTCCTCTTGGGGGGTGGAAGGCCCATCATAACCCTTGGCTCGTGTCTGAAGATTTATATCCAATGTGTAGATGTTTTGAAAAGAGCCATCGCTGAGTGGGCGAGGATGATGTTGTTGCATCACTACCCCTTGATTCACAAAGGCTTTTTGTAACATGGTGGTTTGTGGTTGGGGAGGGTTTGCAGCCTAAGGGGGATTTGTCACTATCTTCTTTTTGGATTCCATTAACTGTTGGAAGTTAGGGATAAGAGGACAATAATGCGTGTAATGACCATAATCCTCGCAAATGCAACAACAGTAATTGGTCCTCGGGTTGGGGTTCTTCCCTTGTTTGGGGGGGTTGTTAGGCCCCGTGTTCTGGTTTTGATGGGAGGGGGATTTCCCCTTTTCCCAGTTGCTGATTCTGTTTGTTCTTCCCTTTCTTATTCCACCAAGTCTACGGATTTTGGGGGTCCGCGGTGTTCAATTGCTCGAATTGTTGAGCTTGTTGAATGTAAGAAGGTTGGACCAAGTTTACCCCCATATGGGGGCAGGTTGCTGACCAGTTGGGCATGGGAAAGGATACTATGGGTTATACCTTAGGGGTGGGATGAATGTGGTTTTCATTCCATAAGAGGTGGACATAGGAATATCTTGGGCCATTGGCGGTGTAGGAACCGTCGATGCTTGGCTAACGTTTGGGTATGTAGGACTATATGGTCCATATTGTAACTGACCAACTGGTGGGGTTGGTACTGGTGTAGGGGGTACCAATGAAAGTGGCATGGATGGGTAGTGCTGATCCATGTTAAATGGAACTGAATTGTTGGGAGGACCCTTTCCTAAATGGGAAATGGACCCAATAATCCCATCCGCTGAATGTGACGAGCCCGAAGGTGTAGGATCCAATGACCGATGCCGCATCAGGGAGGATAGTGTAAAGGTAACCAGATTGTGCACATATGAGATCAAAATGTTGGGATTTCAGAATAGCCTCCTCCTCGCTTTGCGGCACGTAGGTGGCGACATATTTGGCTATAGCAGGTTGGAGAGGTTTGATAAACCAATCCAACAAAAAGGGTGGTTGTATTTTGATTTTGCACAATGTGCGATGCCTACGCTACTCATGGATGTGGTCCATGATGTGGGTGGAAGTATTTTTCCAAAACTCTGTGAGAATTTTGAGACCTAATTCATGTCGAATTGAGAGTTGGAAGTACGTGAGAAATGTGGTGGCCAATGTCGCAAATGTGGAATGGGTCGCTCTCGCTTGGTTTATGTACCGTTTTGCTGCCGTTACGGTAAGAGTACGCTGAAAGATGCAAAGCCTCACTGGATCGTCCACTATGGTGTTAGATGAACACCATAAGTGGAAATACATGACATGGTTGGTGGGATCATCCCCTTGCTTTCCTTCAAATTTAGGGATATCGGAGGGAAGTTTATCTGGCATAGCCGACGACGTGGGATCATGAGATATGGGATCATTGATCAATTTGGCTAAATCAGGTAGATTTAAACTAGCCATGAATGGTAGAGTAGGGGGATTTGGTCCTGCCATTGTGTGTGGGATGTGATTTTCACTAGGGGGAGACCCAGGTGGTGTTGTAAACAACTGTTTACCTCCTATGAGAGAGGATGGGTCAAATGGAACTGAGGGATCTCCAAGGGGAGAAGCCAGCGGGGTACCTTGTCCAATAGGTGAAGAAGTGGTGTAATTAATAGTTTCTCCGAGAGGTGAAAATGCACCTAACAAGGATTGGCCTCGATTATATGATCCTATCAATGTGGCTTGGGAATGACCCCAGCTAGAATACCTTCCTTGTGAACCATGGGAAGAAGGTATAAAAAACCCCTCAAGAGAGGGGATAGGCCTTGTAGTCTATAAGATTGTCTCGGGAAATTGTTTTGTTCCTCGTTAGTGAAGGCTTTGTGTCAAATGAGAGTGATAGTGGAATTAAACACAATTGAACAAATGCAAAAATATGCCAACCACAACAGTAGCAAATACGGTGCAAGAGGTGAGTGATATGTGCAAAGTCGGTTTTAGTGCATGAGTTCCCACATGTAGGTTCTTTTAAATTACAAGTTAATGAACTTGTGTTTAAAAATAAAATAAAGGTAAATTCCCTAACTTGACCTAACGTCCTTCCTCTCAAATGTAAATAAGCAATCCAAAATCACAATTGATTGCGATAATGGTATCCATGTACCAACTGACTTGTGGAGGTAACAAAGAGTTATTTCTACTGGCAATGGGGCCAATGTTCCAATCAAGATGACTTGGCAACACCTCCCAAAGGAAATAACTAACTTTAGGAGTCAATTTCACTCACAATTGCTCCTTGGTGATGTCCTAATTTGGGCCACTAAGATACCTTGCATCAAGTGTGGACCAGTGGTTCGGCTTGCATGGTATAGTGTCGTCTCCCTACAACAAGTTGAGTAACTTGTAGGGGAGAGTAGGGAAACTATACATCGGCTTTCACCTCCTAGGTCATGGCACACTTCTGATCCGGGTTTCTTTTAACACTTGCTTATAGCAGGATTTTGTAAGTATCCTATGAGACAACAATGCTATGTTTCAAAATATTGCTAATGAAACTAGATTGGTGGGCATTAATGGATGCTTAGCCCAATCAATTATACCTAACTAAAATATTGTTTTGTGACCTCCTGTGGAGGATTTTAGTTGGTTGGACAATTACAAAGCTGATTTTAAAGGGTTTGAATTTTCACTTATGGAGTGTAAGAGAGGTATTTCACAATCCCTACCTTTCTTATTCACCAAGCTCACATGAAGTGTGAGGTGAAGATCATACTAGGATTGGGAGAGAATTTAGGTCTCTTTAGTGTGTGCTAGTGGTGCAAAGACATGTGATGAAAGCAAATTGATTATCGTCAAATTAATTAGAAGAGTATATCAAGTAATACGTACTTTTAACTCTAAGAGATGCTAATGGTGCTTTGCAAATAAAAAATGCTAGCTAAATAGACAAGTGTGCAATGGAGGTATTTCACACTTCTCACCTTTTTTATTTGCCAAGCTCACATGAAGTGCGAGGTGAAAAGCATACTTCGGGAGACAAGAGTCTTTAGGTCCTTGATTGTGTGCAAAAAGTGTATTATACACTAACATTGATACTAAAAACATGTCAATTGTGCATAAACAAGAAATGGTCTTGAATACCAGTGACAACAATGAGGCCCATTGAAATCCTGAAGGTTGGTCACCTAGGTAAGTTTCAAGAGAGATGAACTCTTTACTTCATAATCTTGGTATAGGTAAACTAATTAGTAAAAAATTAAGTAATTATGAGAATTAACCTTAATTTAAGTTCATTAGTGAGCAATAATTGGACTGCAAGACTAAACTATGCAGATAAAAAACAAATAAAAAATGGTAGCACGACCAAACCACACTCTGTCGCGCGGGAAGTGTGGGTAAACTCAAAACAGGTGCACGGGGAGTGCGGATGTTACACTAACCGGACGCGCGGATCAACCATACTAGAGGTCGCGCGGGTCACGAATTGATTACTTGCACTGGCCGTGCAACTGTTAGAGTCGTTTCCGGCTAGTAGTGTGGCCTAGAGGCCGAGATCCGTTCTACTGTGTAAAATTAATTGAGGCTGACTCGGGGCCAAATTCTAGAGCAAGAGGTGGGATACCTGATCTCCTGCAAGTGACAAATACCCATAATTAATTACTTAGCATAAAACAACCTAGTTAAATAAGAAATGAACAAAAATAAGTATGTTCGCCATTAGAACTGTTGTGGAAAAAAATGCACAAGTGCAATCTTCCACTTGGTAAGGGGCTAGGCCTTGTAGGATGCAACAAGGCCTCAGTCCTTGGATCCCCTACGGGTGTGTTGGTTGTATCCTCCAAGTGATCCTGCAATAGATTGTTAGAGTAGTTCACATAAAAACAAAGAAATATGGAAAATTGCAAAATAAAGAGATGGGGGGAGAACACAAACTCCAATAACAATCCAAGATATGCCAAACCACTTTTGTATTTCCCAATGGTCAAGCTGTACAAGACCTAGGAGGTGTGGGCTTCAAGGGAATCCAACAATCTCCCTTAGGGAGGTTTTTTTTGTCCAAACTAAATGCTAAGTCAATGGTGGAATAATGGAGAGAAACTCTTTCCCCTTGGAGGAAGGTGGCAAGGGAGCTTAGGAATGCTCCAACTCAAATCCAACAATATAACCTTGCTCTTGTTTTCTCTCTACAAAATGCATGCCAATGGTTTCCTTTTATAGCCCAAGAGGTGGCCAACAAACAACAAGATCTAAATGTGAACTCATCTTCTCCATGAACTAGTTCCAAGCTACACCAGGGGGGCTAGTTAATGCCACCAAGTGTGTGAGGAGCCGAATTCATATCCTTGGAGATGATTGACCCTTCAATGCACCACGGGAAGTAGGTGGTCCCGTCGTTTTGGCAGTACCACAACTATCGAAGGAATAGTTGCATGGGTGTAGAGCAAGATTTGTTCTGGTAACCTGCGCTAGAGCGCGGGTTGACAGTGTAGTAGCTACGCTACCCCTCTTTTGATTATTTTTTGGCACTTTTGGACTCATTTTGTCTTTTGGATTTTTTGAGGATGCCTTTGGTGAATTGCATTATTTATGTTTCTATCGCCTTACTGGAAGAATCACCAAAATGTTGCATATGTACGAAATTTAGGCGTTAACAAGGTCCATACCTCAATGGATTCAACTTCTTGGCTACTTCCTACAACCTTTCCTTGTTGAGATACTACTAGACACAGTATCAAACTTGGAACTTATGATATGTTTGATGTTGGTCACGATGAAGCTTGTACTTCGCCTGAATTTGTCCCAATTGCTCTTATACTCGTCGATGAATTTATCTAACTATATCAATGAATTTGATTTCTCTATTTGCTTGCTTGTGCATTTTCGATGCCTCTTCCTCTTGCTACCCTTAAACAACATCAAAAGGTGATTGAGACAAAAAACCAAAAAAAGCTTCAAAAGATGATCTTTTTGGTGGAAGAATGTATTACCCCATTATAGTTGTGTTGTATGTAAACCAATTACTCATCCCAATTCTTCAGATGCTTCCAATTGTAGCCTCTTGACCACTGGACCAAATTTTTGTTCAGAATTATGTCTACCAAAATTTTTTTGGGATGGAAAGTTGTAGAGTGATTCAATTTCATGTCCATTCATTCCCACAACATTGTCCCAAAAGTGCCTAGAAGACAATTTATGTAGGTAGTACAAAATGTAGTCATAGATTTGTAAAGAATAATTGGTTGCCTCATGTCCTTTAATGGTCTTCATGCATGGAATATGTAATCATGTCCTTGCCTCATCATTAACAATCCTCCAACAAAATCCATATAGATACTCTCCCATGGTTTGCTAAGCACTGGTAGAGGCATATAAAGTCAAAGATTCCTATTGCTAGATTTGCTAGCATTGCATAACACATAGTCGTGTATGAACTTAAAACATTTTTTTTGTATCTTTGGACAATATACATACCTTTGTAAATTTGCCAGGGTTTTTCCAATGCCAAAATGTCCCACAATCATAGAAGTACAAGCTTATTTTAGATGTTGAATCCTTCCATTCAGGTATGGAATGCAAAGTTTTCCCAACTTGTACAATAGTCTATGTTGGGCATGGTGTTCATTCTCTTCAACCTTAGTTGTTATTTTATTCTTTACCTCAAGGTATACATCTCCAAAATCAACATCACTCACGCACCCTTCCTCTTAAAATTGAAGAGTGAATGGTTCAAGCTTCATTATTGTCCACACAATAAAAATCTTCTTCATGGGTGGTTTGGACAACATCTCTTCTAACTTAATGGTTTCACCTTATTATAATTGATTGGGAGTTAGGAATTGATGTAAGAATCCCATCCACTTGTAATGCCTCACCTAATACAATTTGGTTTGTCCCAACAAATATTATAGAGGTCGGTGGTTGATATGGATCACAATATCCTTACCCAATAGATAGTGCTTCCCTCTCTTCACTACTTGTATTAATGCATAGAGATATTCTCACAACATAAGGACAACACCCATCAAATACCCACTTGCACAAGTCTCAATTTCAAATGGTTGTTGCAATTAGGCATTGCAAAAATCAATGCCTCTGTGATTTTTTTTTTCAATTCTTCCAAATATATCTATTGTTGTGTTCTCCAATGAAAAGTCTACCCATTTGAATTTGTGGTTGCATGAAGTGGAGTAGCAATTGCAGAGAATAATGCGAATTTCCTAAATTATTGAGGTGCCCCAATGAAGCTTCTCACCTCTATCACATGGGTGAGTATGGTCCATTAATCAATGGCCTCCATCTTTAATTCACCTTCACTTATCACATGTACAATGTAAACTAAGCATTGCTTAGCAAACTCACATTTATTGAGGTTTTCCAATAACTAGTGCTTCTTCAATTTCTTTAGCACCTGCTTCAAATGAGAGATATCTTCTTCTCACATGGTGTTGAAGAATAATATGTCATCCAAATATACAATTAAAAAAAAATCAATAAATGGATGAGATACATCATTGACCAAACACATAAAAGTGGCCAATGCATTACATAAACCAAACAACATAACTAACCACTCATAGAGACCTTGTTGTGTTTTTAAAGAAATCTTCAAAGTGTCTTATTTTCTCAACTGCACTTGGTGGTATCCAAACTTTAGGTCTAGCTAGGTGAAGTACTTTACTTGTTGCATTTGATCTAACAATTAATCAATTTTTGGCAATGGGAAATGATTCTTAATGACGATCTAGTCCAATACATGTTAATTAATGCACATTATCCAAGTTTTGTTCTTCATGGGCACAATATTGATTCTCATACACAAGGAAAAGTGTTTGGCCTTATGACTCCAAGTCCCAATAATTGTTACAATTGTCGCTTTACACCATATGTGTAATACCCCAATTTTGGCCCTTGTGAAATATTAGCTTTTAATGTAAATATTGTATACATGCGATGTATGTCTCCCTAGCATGGAGCTCAAGGCCAAGGCCCCACTAGTGTATGTTTGGATTTTATTCAAATGGACAATTATTTGATATTTTGTTACCCATGTGCTATTAAGCCATGGAATATTGTAAATGATGTAAATATTTGATATTGCAATAAAATACCAAAACTGTCTATGGAAGCAATGAATGAGAAGGGGGCCATGTGTATCCACTAGGGAGTGGTGAGGGGGTTGTGGGGATGAACCATATGTTTCCAAATGTCATTGTGAGAACCCATTTGACTTTCCTTGATGACATTTATTTCTGTTGTAAGGAAGTTGTTGAAGATTTCAGTCCATGGCTTCAATGGAGCATGGACAACCCAGGAATTCGTATGGCAGAGTATGGGCTCTGTTTTCTTGTACCACAAGTCACTCTACCTCACGGGAATGGATTTTCTCTCATTCCCATTCCATTGTGGAAGATCCCAACATCAATTTTCATCCATTTACGAATTCCCAGCAGTGAGCAAAACCAGAAATCACAACTTTGCAAGAACCCACGTTTTGAAGAGCCATAAACGCCCAGAATTTGATATTGACAGTGAAAACCAATGGGGGCTCCATAGGTATGAACCTTGGGGCGAAATTGAGAGTATTAGATACCCCAAAATCCATTGGAAAACCCAGTTTTTACAACCCAGAAATGAAGTGACGGGATTGAGTTATTGGATAACAGAATTGTGAGAAATCTAAGTGTGAATAACTGAGCAAAGGTTGGGTTTGCTTGATAAACTTAGTGAAGGCTAGAATCTCAAGGAATTAGCAGCTGGACCTTTCTATGCCTACCCTGAAGAGCACTGGAGGGAAGGGACGCCTGAAGGACTGTGCAACAGAGAAGGGGACCTTCCTTGTGTTGGGTGTGGTAGGTATTGTGGGTGCCATAACTGTTGAGTTTAATTGAGATGCCTGTAGCTCTGTGGATGAGCTCACTGGCTTAGCATTGCCCTCCTTTGTCTTGTGTATGCTTGATAAACCCAACTGTGTGTTGGCTTAGCATAGCTGTTGAGTGAAACCATGGCTGTGAGTGAGCCTATTTAGTTTCTCCTTAGTGGATACACAACCCAGCTCGGGGGTGATCTCTCAGCTGAAAGAATATAGGCTGGATAGAGATCTATGGTTGGGTGGAACGTTGCTCTCTCATAGCCAGTTGTTTGGACATATTCATTTCAAAGATAAGTATTCTTTGTGGTTTAATTTATATGCATTATGTGTTCTGTATGTGTTAATTCTGAATGTTAATTATTCATGTTAATGGAATTGATATGAAGTCTGTGCATAACATAAGAATGGGATTGATTCTATGCATATTGACTCACCCCCTGTTTGTGATAGACGTGTTGATGCATTACTGTTTGTGTGTGTGCAAATGTGTTTTAATTCTGCTATGCTTATATTGAGTTTGAATCGACACACATAATTTATTATTTATTATTTATTATGAGTAATGTTTGGGACTGAATTTATCCAAATAAGCCCAACAGGTTACAGTCATGTTCCCTATGTGGTTTAGTATTGATGGAAGAGGACGTGAAAGAGTGGTATCAGAGCCCATGTTGCAGCACTGGGGCTGCTTGGGCCAAACTCTGAGTTACAGGCAGATAACAGAACGTTTTAACACAGTATTGGAGAAGTTTGGGGTGTTATTTTGAGATGGAAAAATGGCAGGATCAGAGTTCTTAGATGTGGCATAGGATCACACCATTGCGTAGAGATCTCCAACAGCTTTCCAATGGTACCAGACTCGACTCATTTGGCCAAGGGACGAAGGAGTTATGAACCCCAGAAGTTGCAGGGCCGGAGGTGTTCCAGGGTTGCGGATGTCAGGTTTCGGGAACGCAATTTTCCAAAAATTGCCTATTGGATTTCTGGAATCTCGCACCCGCATTTCGGGTTTCGGGAATGCAATTTTCCAAAAAAAATTGCGTATTGGATGTCTGGAATCTCGCACCCGCAATTTCGGGTTGCGGGGTGAGGGTTGCGGGTTACGGGATAGTTACATTCCCTTGACCGCAACTTGACCTCCGCACCTGCAATTTCGGGTTGCGGGATGGTTACATTCCCGCGACCGCGACTTGACTTCTGCACCCGCAATTTCGGGTTGCGGGATGTGGGTTGTGGAATCGAAATTGGATGAGGTCAGTGGCGTTTTGAGGCCATTAACAAAGGCCATGGAAGGTCCAGTGAAGATCTCAAGCTCATTATGCTTCGATTTGGCATAAAATCAGAATGAATGGCTTTTATAAATCAGTGTCCCGATGCTTGATAGAAGGTCGTAATGAGCTGAAACTGATATGGAGCAGTCATGGAGCAAGCACGGTGTTAAGTTTGGAATTTTGGAGCCAAACTCCAAAGGATGTGGAGTCAGGGTGTGCAAAAAGGCCAAAAAGCACTATTCTGGGCCACATTTTTGGAATTTTGAAAAGCTTGCAATGAATGAGAGTGACCCTATAATTTGGAATCAAGAAATTTACTGAACTCAACCTTTCTTATTCTCATGAAAATAGACAATTCACGTTAGACAAAGATTTTCCAGATATGCACCATTTGGGAAATAACCATTTTTGGCCCAAAATTTGAAATTTTGGAAAAATGTGAAAAGTGGAAAGTAGTTAAACTCAGAATTTTATAGAAGATGAATGGAGCATCGGAACAAAGATCCACGATTTGCTGAGTGTTCCTTGTTATATGGACTAACTTCGCCTGGTAGATAAGTTTTCCTGAATCTTTATAGATTTGCTTCTACATGTGGCTGAAGTTGGCAGTTCATGATATTTTACAACTATGTAAAAATGTGCAGAATTGTGGTGAAAGTTGTCATTTTTGAAGTAACGTAATTTCCACACCCGATGTCGGAATGGAGCACGGGGATAGGCATTGAAAAGCTTATCCAGCAGAGAATAATGGCACATAATCAGAATTTGAATGGGATTATCATACACCATAGATAATTAGAGCAGAAAAGTGCTAGTGACTGTTTTGTCAAATTGTTGACAATATGGGCAATTTCCAGAATTGCATGAATGGGCAAAAGAAATGAATGCATAACAACTATGTGAATTATTCCATGAGTTGATTATGTTAAATATTGATTGTTGTATATTTATATATGCATTCTTATGATGTCTAACAAATATTTTCATAATGCACAGTGCTTGCAGCTCATAAGATTTAATAGTGTAGCAAAAGTAACATACAGGGAAGAGAGTCTCCAAAGAAAAATGGTGACCATAAATGATGCTCAGGATCCTTATGATCATGAAGAAGATGTGCTAGGAGAAAATGTACGTGAAGAGAATGCTGAGACTGAATCTAACAGGAGAATGGAGCAAATAACTCATCAGAATTTGGTTGAAACCATGGTGAGCTTCAATGAAAGGTTGATGAAGGCTCAAGAAGAACAAAACCAATTCAATGCTACTATTTTGCAAAGCCTCACTGATATGCAGTAGAAGATAAACCTTAGGTCCAACCCAAGTCATCTAGGTGAAGAGGGAAGAGATGCAGAGAATCGCTCTAGAGGTCGTTCAAAGAAGAGGACTCCAAGCCCAAGGAAGAGTTCTGTGAGCAAGAAGCATATAACACCTTCCTCTAGATCTTCTTCTAGCAATTCATGTGACTCCAGAGGTTCTCAAAGAAGTCCAAGGCATATACCTAGGAGATTTGATGGAAGAAAGAAGTTCAAGGGAATCCCACACGGAGAATTCAGGAAGGCAAGGCCTCCCACATTTGATGGAGAAGACAAGACTGGACAAGAGGCAGAGGCATGGCTTCTTGGAATGAAGAAATATTTCAGAATTCATGACTACTCAGGAAATGAAAAGGCCAAAATTGCCATTTACAATCTAAATGGTAGGGCTTCCATTTGGTGGGATAACCTCTTGCAAGTTAAAAGGATCAGTGAAAGGAAGATCAGCTGGGAGAGATTTAAGAAGTACTTCAAGGAAAAATACCTTTCTGCTAGGTATTATGACAGTAAGAGAAAAGAGTTCAACGAACTCAGGTCGGAACAAAAATCTATGGAAGAACATGTCCATAAATTTTTGGAATCATTGAGGTATGTGGATTACATTAAAGATGAGAGAATAAAAATCCAATGCTTCCTTGGGAGTCTACCTCAAAGTTTCAGAGATAGGATTGAATTTGTTAATCCACCAAGTCTTGATGAAGCCATTAGAATGGCAATGCATTGCTATGAGCAGAATAAAGGAAAATCAGAGGCAAACCCAACATGGAAAGGAAATCCAAGAGGGAGGTTTGAACCTTTCCATAGAGGCAACCGACAAGGAGTGGATTCAAGCCAGCAGTAGCAGCAGACAAAGCATCAAAATGACCACTTCAGTGTTGGGGATGTGGAGAAAACCACATGCTAAAGGATTGTCCACATCGGAAGGAGAATCCCCGAAGGTTGCACAACTTAAAGGGGGCAGCAACAGTGGAGGACATGGCAAGGGCAACGCTTCGAATTTATGCAGCGTTGGATAATCATTAGGCAGATCATCAATCATCAGTGGTGGAAGTGGAATGTAAGATTGCTAAGCAATCTATTTCTGTTTTGATTGATCCAGGATCTACTCATAGTTATGTTTCTCCAAAAGTGGTTGAAGGTTGTTCTCTTAGAAAACTGAAGCACAATAAATCTTGTCTGGTTCAATTATCCACATGGACCAAGAGAAAAGTTAGTGAAGTAGTGGTGGAGTGCCCCATAGAATTGAGTGGATTCCACACACATGCAGATTTAAATGTACTACCATTGGGATCTTATGATACCCTAATTGGCATGGATTCGTTGGAAAAGCATAGAGCCAAGTTGGACTGTTATGAGAAAGCACTTGAATGTATTGATGAAGAGGGAAGACCAAGATTGGTAAGAGGAATTCCCAAGCAAGTTTCAGTAAGACAAATTTCAGCCTTACAGTTGAAAAGGTTTTATAAGAAAGGTTGCCAATTATATGCAGTCCATATATCAGATTCGCGAGAGGACCAAGGACCAAGGATAGAAGACTTCCTATTGTTGCAAGAATTCCAAGATGTATTTCCGGATGAATTGCCGGGACTACCACCAAAGAGAGATATTGATTTTACCATTGATCTTGTTCGAGGGGCAGCGCTGAATTCCAAAGCTCCTTATAGAATGAGCACACCGAAATTGGTAGAATTGAAGATGCAGCTACAAGAGTTAATGGACAAGAGGTATATCAGGCCTAGTGTGTCTCCCTGGGGAGCACTGGTGTTATTTGTCAAGAAGAAGGAGGGGACGTTAAGGCTGTGTATTGATTACAAGCAGCTCAATAAAGTGACAGTCAAGAACAAGTATCCATTGCCAAGAATTGATGACTTGTTCGATCAAATGAAGGAAGTTAAAGTGTTTTCCAAGATTGACTTGAGGTCTGGGTACCATCAAGTGAGGATTAAGGAAGAAGACATTCACAAGACGACTTTCAGAACTAGAAATGGTCATTATGAGTTCACTGTGGTGCCATTTGGTCTTACCAATGCACCTGCTACATTCATGTGTCTCATGAATAGTGTCTTCAACAAATACTTGGATAAGTTTGTGATTGTGTTCTTGGATGACATTCTTGTTTATTCAAGGAATGAAGAAGAACATGAGGAACATCTAGGGATGGTGTTGCAAGTCCTTAGAGAACATCAGCTATATGTTAAGTTAAGTAAGTGTGAATTTTACCAAAAGAGGGTTTAGTACTTGGTCATGTTATTTCTGAAGAAGGAATTGCAGTTGATCCAGAGAAGATTAATGCCATCATGGATTGGTCTACTCCAAAGAATGTTTAAGATGTTAGATCTTTCATGGGTCTTTTTGGTTACTACAAAAGGTTTATTGAAGGCTTCTCCAAGATAGCTCATCTAATCACTTCATTGCAGAAGAAGAATACCAAGTTTGTATGGTCTGAAAAGTGTGAGAAAAGCTTTCAGCGGTTAAAGGAGTTACTTACCAGCGCTCCTGTTTTGAAGATAGCAGATCCAAAGAAGGAATTTGTAGTGTGCATAGATGCTTGCATTGAAGGGCTAGGTGGAGTGCTCATGCAAGAAGGAGTTGTGATTTTCTATGAGTCAAGGAAGTTAAAAGAACATGAAAAGAATTATGCCACACATGATTTAGAATTAGTAGCCATAGTACATGCTCTCAATATGTGGAGACATTATTTGATGGGAAGAAGATTCGAGCTTAGAATAGACCACATGAGTTTGAAGTATTTGTTTGATCAACCAAACTTAAATGCTAGGCAAGCTAGGTGGATGGAATTCCTTTGTGAGTTTGATTTTGAAATTAAGCATGTAAAAGAGAAAGAGAATAAGGTTGCAGATGCTCTTAGTAGAAGATTTCATGTTGCAGCAGTAAGTATGTGCAAGTCAGATTTGAAGGCAAGAGTTCTTGAAGCCCAAAACAGTGATGAAACTTGCCTTCAAATTAAAGAGAAGTTGCAGCAGGGTAATGTGGATGAAAAGTGGGTGGGATATCAGCTTGGTGAAGATGATATCTTCATCTACAAAGATAGACTGTACATTCCAAATAATGCAGATTTGAAGAAGCTAGTGATGGATGAAATACATCAAATGCCATATTCTGGACACCCAGGATATTAGAAAACTATAACAGCAGCAAGAAAGCAATACTTTTGGCATGGTATGAAGAAAGATATAGCTGAGTACATTGCTAGGTGTCAAAAGTGCCAACAAGTCAAGGCAGAGCACCAACATCCAGCAGGATTGTTGCAGCACTTACCCATTCCGGAATGGAAGTGGGAAGCAATCTCTATGGATTTTATAACAGGTCTGCCCATGAAATTGAAGAAGCATGATTCAATCATGGTTGTGGTGGACAAGCTATCAAAGGTAGCTCACTTTATTCCAGTCAAGTCCACTCACAAGGCTAATGACATTGCAAATATCTTCATGAGAGAGATATTCAGATTGCATGGATTTCCTAAGGCAATAATTTTTGATCGTGATACAAAGTTCACTTCCAATTTCTGGAAGGGATTATTTCAGGAATTGGGAACTAAATTGAATTTCAGTACAACATATCATCCTCAAACATATGGCCAAACTGAGAGGGTGAACCAGGTTCTTGAAGACGTGCTGAGAATGTATGTGATGGATAAACTATCCAAGTGGGAGGATTACCTACACTTGGTAGAATTTGCATACAATAATGGACATCATGCATCATTGGGGATGAGTCCATTCGAAGCATGGTATGGCAAAGGATGCAGGACTCCAGTGAATTTGGACAACCCGGTGAACAGGTTAGTGCTTGGGCCAGAGATGATCAAGGAAATGGAGCAAAAAGTTGCTAAGATTAGCCAGAATTTAAAGGCAGCTCAGGACAAGCAAAAGAGTTATTATAGATTTGAAAATAGTGCATAAGGAATTTCAGATTGGGGATCATGTTTATTTGAGAGTGAAACTAAGGAAAATTTCTCTCAAGTTGGGGAGTTGTGCCAAGTTGTCACCCAGATATTGTGGGCCATTTGAAGTCCTAGATAGGATAGGTCCAGTTGCATTGCCTGCTAACATAAGAGCTCATAATGTTTTCCATGTATCTTTGCTTAAGAAGTATGTACATGATCCTAATCATATGATTGATTGGAATGTGATACAGGTGGAACCCGAGGGATAGTTCCAAGTAGAGCCTATGCGCATCCTCGACAAGAAGGTCACTTTGCTCTGGAACAGAGCCATCGGGCAGGTAAAGGTCCAATGGAAGCACCTTAGTCCCGATGAGGCTACATGGGAGCTGGAGGATGCCATGAGAGAGACATTCCCATTTTTGTTTAGTTTTGAGAACACCGAGGACGGTGTTGTTGTTCTAAGGGGGAGGGGAATGTAATACCCCAATTTTGGCCCTTGTGAAATATTGGCTTTTAATGTAAATATTGTATACATGCGATGTATGTTTCCCTAGCGTGGAGATCAAGGCCAAGGCCCCGCTAGTGTATGTTCGGATTTTATTCAAATGGACAAGTATTTGATATTTTATTACCCATATGCTATTAAGCCATGGAATATTGTAAATGATGTAAATATTTGATATTGCAATAAAATACCAAAACTAGCTATGGAAGCAACGAATGAGAAGGGGGCCATGTGTATCCACTAGGGAGTGGTGAGGGGGTTGTGGGGATGAACCATATGCTTCCAAATGTCATTGTGAGAACCCATTTGACATTCCTTAATGACATTTATTTCTGTTGTAAGGAAGTTGTTGAAGATTTCAGTCCATGGCTTCAATGGAGCATGGGCAGCCCAGAAATTCGTATGGCAGAGTATGGGCTCTGTTTTCTTGTACCACAAGTCACTCTACTTCATGGGAATGAATTTTCCCTCATTCCCATTCCATTGTGGAAGATCCCAACATCAATTTTCATCCATTTACGAATTCCCAGCAGTGAGCAAAACCCGAAATCGCAACTTTGTAAGAATCCACGTTTTAAAGAGCCATAAACGCCCAGAATTTGATATTGAAAGTGAAAACCAATGGGGGATACATAGGTATGAACCTTGGGGCAAAATTGAGAGTATTAGATACCCCGAAATCCATTGGAAAACCCAGTTTTTACAGCCCATAAATGAAATGACGGGATTGAGTTATTGGATAACAAAATTGTGAGAAATCCAAGTGTGAATGACTAAGCAGAGGTTGGGTTTGCTTGATAAACCTAGTGAAGGCTAGAATCTTAAGGAATTAGTAGCTGGACCTTTCTATGCCCACCCTGAAGAGCACTGGAGGGAAGGAACGCTTGAGGGACTGTGCAACAGAGAAGGGGACCTTCCTTGTGTTGGGTGTGGTAGGTATTGTGGGTGCCATAACTGTTGAGTTTAATTGAGATGCATGTAGCTCTGTGGATGAGCTCATTGGCTTAGCATTGCCCTCCTTTGTCTTTTGTATGCTTGATAAACCCAACTGTGTGTTGGCTTAGCATAGCTGTTGAGTGAAACCATGGCTGTGAGTGAGCCTATTTAGTTCCTCCTTAGTGGATACACAACCCAGCTTGGGGGTGATCTCTCAGCTGAAAGAATATAGGCTGGACAGAGATCTATGGTTGGGTGGAGTGTTGCTCTCTCATAGCCAGTTGTTTGGACAGCTTCCTCTCAAAGATAAGTATTCTTTGTGGTTTAATTTATATGCATTCTGTGTTCTGTATGTGTTAATTCTGAATGTTAATTATTCATGTTAATGGAATTGATATGAAGTCTGTGCATAGCATAAGAATGGGATTGATTCTCTGCATATTGACTCACCCCTGTTTGTGATAGACGTGTTGATGCATTACTGTTTGTGTGTGTGCAAATGTGTTTTAATTCCGCTGTGTTTATATTGAGTTTGAATCTACACACATAAGTTTTTATTTATTATTTATTATGAGTAATGTTTGGGATTGAATTTATCCAAATAAGCCTAGCAGGTTACAGTCATGTTGCCTCTGTGGTTTAGTATTGATGGAAGGGGATGTGATAATATGCTTCCAACAATGATTAACAATACAATGCAATGTTAGGCAATGGAGATTTAGGTAAAAACCGAATTCCGCATTAAACTCCCCCCTTTAATGGCATCCATTTGGGGTCTTGAAACACTTCCTTGTATGATTCCACGTGTTATTCTAGTTGTTGCTTCTGTGTCTATTACAACCTTATATAAGTATGCTTCAACCTCCATTTTATCCTTGTTATGTTGATTATCTCTCAATAAAAACAATACACTTTTTTATTTGTACTAATTATCCTCCTTGCCTTGTGTATAATGTTGCAATTACAAATCTAGTAGCAAATTGTTTCTTAAATATGCCTTTGGGGAAGAAATAGGAGAGCATTTTACTATTTATCAAGGAGTGTACATTCATTTTCCTTTACAAGTGTTGATAATGAAAGTGCACCCATCCTTCACCAAGCAATATTGGTTTTCTCTTCATGTGAAGACAACATATGACATGTACATCTATTGGCTCTCAAGTATCACCCCACAAACATCAAGTGACACTACATCTCAACAACCTCATCAATGCAATTTTTACCAATGAAAAAAATGAACTTGCACTCCTTAGTGACACTCAATTCCATATTTGAACTTACTTATCTAAGAGGAGAAGGTCAGGGATGGTCTCACACTTCCAACCCAAACTTTTCTATCAACTGGGATGATATTAAATTTGATTGTGATTTCGGATAAAAAGACAATCAACTTCATATCTCCATGAGATTTTTTTAAAATTTTCCCTATATCCCTAAGAATCCATGTTTACTTGTTGATGATTGTGGACTAATTCAAGTAATATGTGTTTTCTCATCCCTTACAATATGAATATCACCATGCAAGAAGTAGTTGAGTTTTTTTCACTCATGCATGGTTACAATTTGAATAATTGAGGTCTATCATAGCCAATCATGATAACAAGTTTTTAGGCAAGATTTGGATAACACTATGGGAAAGGATGGATACCAAGGTGAGGTATTCCACCGCAATTCATCTCCAAACTAACAAACACATTGAAGCTGTCAACTGGATGTTTTTACAATCGCAGAGAGGTTATAATAGAAAGTATATGAAAACATGGCACGTGAAGCTTGTGTACATTCAATGTTCGTACAACTGAGTACTCCATTCCACAAACAAATCACCTTTTGAAATTGACTTTGACTATTTACCTCCCTCACCTTATGACATTATGCATGTGCAACAAAAGGAAGAAGCATAGGTGCAACAAGAAGTGAGGTGAGCAGATTTATGGAAAGGATCAAATACACTTTAAAGTGCAAGTGTGGCTTGAGAAAATCCAATAACAATATAAATCCAGACATGACCAACACATTGAAGATAAAAAATTATGCATTGGAGACAAGGTGTGGTGCTACCTTCGTAAGGGATGCTTGCAAGGAGCATCTAATGAACTCAATCGCCTAAATGTATGCTTTGAAATTAAGACGTCTTCCATATATGCACATCAATTTAGTGGTGAATGTGGTGTATATGAGGTTGTCCAAGCCTTTCATATTGGATGAAGAAGAAGACCATCATTTTTTCCCAGTATATAAGGCTTTGCACTTTACATCCTTGAAGATTCAAAAGAGGATACAATTATGCAGAGAAAGGAACAAGTGACTTGTAGAGGATGAAAAGAGATATGGCATATTGGTCTCATAGGACAAACACCAAGGAGGAAAAAATGGTTTGAGAAGAACCAAGTGGAAATCAAGTTCCCTCATCTTTCCTTGGAAGCTTTTGGGGACCAAAAGCCTCCCAATGGGGAGGTGTGATCCAAATTAGATTTGCATTAAGAAAATGATTGGTTAATGCCACAGATCAACAAAACAGTCAGCAAATCTACAATTCTCAGTGATGAAAATGAAGTTCGTAGATACAAAGACGATGACTAGGTAGAAAGATGTATTTGACAGTGTGAAGTGCCCCACACTAAATTAACTAGCTACCACATTACAATTGAAAACATTAGTTTTTTTTCTAAAGGAAAGAGATAAAGACAATTAAAAGGAAAGTAACCCTGCATATGAATGCTACCAGAAAAAGAAAAAGAAAAAGGAGAAGAAGAGCACTCAGGTCAAGGAGAAAATATTTGGGGACGCTCAACCTTTAGCTTAATCCCAACAAAGCCAACTCTTCCTACAAACTAAAGCACAACAAATGAAATAGGGTTCTTTAGTAGAGAATACAAGGAATGCCACATTAAAATCCTTGTGATGTGATTATACATTATCCAAAGAGCCAGCCTCCATTATAATTCTACAATTGTTGAGAAATAAAGATTAAGACTAGCCATTTGATGTTGGAGTTATTCCTTTAGGTTTATCTAGGGAAATATTAGAAAATATGTTGCTTATTGTGTAAATTGCATGTGTGATTGAGTTGTTTTGCCTATTTGTTTTGTTTGGGTGTATTATATTGCAAACTCCAGTCCATAGAAATGCTATATGTTGCATAGCATCGATTTCCCAAGCTACTCTCATAGACACAATGGTTGTCTACTCTGGACCATCCATCCAGAAGGCATAGGAACTCAGTGGTTGAAGAATTACAAATTTTATACATTTTTGGTACTCTTTGGTTGAGTTTCTAAAGTCTATATTGCTAGAAATTAGTGAAACACCATATAAACTAGCATTTGGGTGCTCAGGGAGATCATACACACTCCTCCCATCACCTACAAATTGTCCAATTGATATGTTACAACAATTTCCATGCTCTGCTAACCTCAATCCATCGTCACACCTCTCAATTTGAATTGTTTGGATCTTTGACTCAAAACTACATCACTAATTTCATGTTTACTTGAATACTAGTATGGAATCCTTGCCTATACTATGTGGGAAACCATAGTCCATTTCAAATACTACCTCATGCACTCAATCCAACATGTATTATATATCTACAAACATTGTTGGGTTTGTTCTAGCAATATATAACCAATACAAAGAAATTTGCATCAAGGTTGTGCATTTCACTGCGTATCTACAACTATCTATGCATGAGAATGAGATCATATATATATATATGATTCATTATGTGCTTGATTGTACTGGGAATGAGTAGATGTATATGGGTAGTTAAGAGCTAAGTTGAATATTGTAAGCTTATGGAGTACAATGTTTGGTTGGTATAACACATAAGAGAGTGTGCTAGCTCTTTTGTTGAGTATCGAACTTGCACTAAGAAATAAGTAAACTAATATTTTAACCTAAATCTGAGTAGATCCATTTGTATATGTTAATGAACAAAGGTTGAGAAGCTTGAACTTGGTTTGAGAGTGATTGTAGAGACCTCAATTTTCTTAATTCCACATAGAATATCCATGTTGGTAAGATGGATGGGCTATAGGACTACTATTTATGGATCATTGACATCTCCCTTTCTGTTAAGAAATAAATTCTACAAAAGAGCATGAAAAGAGCATAAATAGACCCAAAAGAGTAATCCACGCCTTAATAATGAAGAAAATAGATTAATAGAAAGCCTCTTCGAGGGGGCAACCTCCTTCTACAATGTACTAAGTACACAAGACAATATAGTTGAGATGATTGAAATGAAAAAGTTTCCTTCCTATATATAGGAGACAAAGAGCTCCAATTACAACTAATGGACCCAAGCTGACATAACTAATGTAATAATACTAATAACAATTACCACTGATAGACCCAAGCCGACATAACTAATATAATAATACTAATAACAATTACCACTGATAGACCCAAGCCGACATCAATAATATGTAATGAGCCACAATATAGGGGGTAATGTGCCAACATTTATGGCATAAGATGCCCTTCCCTTTTAGACAAGTGTTGTCCTCAACACTTGATCAGTTGTGGATGCTTCTATATGAAGGACTCATCCTCCCATGTCGAATCTTCAACCGGTAAGTTCTTCCATTTGATGAGGTACTTAGTAATAGCCCGATTGCATAATTGTTTGGTCCTTGTTTCTGTGATTTGTTCATGTTCCAATTTGAATTTTCCTTCTTCATCCAGTTCCGACAAGATAGTTTGAATTGGGATCTTGTCTCCTATTACCTTCTTTAAGCAAGAAACAAGGAAAAACGGGTGTACCCTTGAAGATGAAGGGAGCTCCAATTTGTAATCCATACTACTAATCTTCTTCAACACTTTATAAGGACCATAGTACTTGGGTGATAATTTATTGTCTTTATTTAGTTGCTCGAGGGACATATGTTTGTAAGGTTGCGTCCTTAGAAATACCCAATCCCCTTCTTCAAAATTGCTTCACTGTGATGTTGATCTGGTTGTTTTTTCATCCTTTTTTTGACATAGCCAGGTTGTCCTTCAGTAACTAGAGAACTTCTTGATGGTGCTTTAGGTGATCTTCCACGGCTTGAACTTTAGATTTTTCTTTTAAGGGAGATGTGATAGATGGAAGGTGGTACCTGTAAGTGCCATAAATGGAGACATTTTTTATGACGTATGGAAGGAAGTATTGTACCACCATTCTGCCAAAGATAACCATTTCACCCATTGTGTTTGTTTGTCAGATGCAAAGCAGCGAAGATAGCCTACCAAACATTTGTTTACTACCTTAGTTTTCCCATCGGATTAAGGATGATAGGATGAATTGTGAGCCAACTGGGTACATGTTAGTCCAGGGTTTGCTTATCCAAATTTATTCCTAATTTAATATTCCCTTGCTCCTTTGAATAATTTTTTTAGTTAAGTGTTGTTGTTTTTCTCCTTTATTTGTTCTTTTTTTGGATTGATTTTAATGATATCATATTTTATGGTAATAAGCAGA
Source organism: Larix kaempferi (assembly GCA_027924585.1). NCBI lineage: Eukaryota > Viridiplantae > Streptophyta > Pinopsida > Pinales > Pinaceae > Larix > Larix kaempferi. Next base: position 5,951,963 of record BSBM01000034.1, read on the forward strand.
GTCTAGCTTATTAAGGCATATAGTTTTAATTTCATTATTTTGTTCTACTAATATTGATTATGAGCTGATTACAGTACTACCAGAAATGACCCATTTCCAGTAGCACTTTGCAAGTGTAATTTAAAGAGCACTACGAGAAGTAGCCCATCTTCTGACATGTCAGTGATTCGCCAGCTCATTGCACAATCATGATTTTATATGGAGAACATGGAATGTTTCGCAATTCTAAATGTACTTAAAACAAAACCACTCGGATCGTGCTCAAATTTGAAGAATTATTATTCCTAAGTATCAGTGTCGGTCACAATAGTCTTCATAAGTTTGTTTTGTTCCTGGAGGCCGCAGTTTAGCTAGCTTCCCCTTGCCATTGTTCCATGTTTCAAATTGAACGTATTTTCAGCCATGAGCAAGAAGGGAGGTGTGGTTCGCAGATATGAATCTTCCGATATTATTTGCGTAGATGTTGTTCCAGGCTGTGCTCAAAGATTTAAGTATGCCGATTCGTATGTTTTTTGTCAGAAGTTCCAGGGTTTAAATGATAGAGTTGATGAGGGGTTTTCTAATACCTTTGATGGTTGCACTGTTCATTTAAGTTCGTAGTTACAGAGCAATCGATAGCAAACGCAACAAGGCTTCCCTTAGAAGGTGATAAGTTGTAACATACCCAATACTTGAGATATTTTATGTTTGTGGAAAACATTGTCTTAACTTTTATTGTAAAGTTTTATATTTGACCAAGTGGTCAAGGATGACTGTAAATGCATAATATTATTATTTAATAAAATAAAATAGGAGACACTCACCCAAAGAGACTTTTGAAAGAGTGTTTACTGACCCACTAGGAGGAATGGAATCTGGGGTAGAAGGCAATGGACAAGTGGCAACATCATGAACTCAGTAACTAGCTGTTGTTATGGGACAACTCCCTTAAATTGTGGTCAAGTTCCCTGGAATGTGGAACTGGAGCTTGAGGCTCATTTATTGAAAACTGACCACTAAAAGACCTAGGCATCTTTTATAAGCCATCGAATTTGAGCAGAGGCTCACACTTTTTCTGACGAGAAAATTTACCTTGTGGTTTTGCTGTATGCACACAAGAGATTCGATGAGGGGAAGTTATGTTTTGAGTTGCAGTGTAAGTTTGTCTTATTTCTGTTGAGTGCAGAGGTTTTGATATGTATGCAAGTCTCCATTGTTTGCTGAAGTACATATGTGAGGTGTATGCAAGTCTCCATTGATTGCCGAAGTACAACCTGAGTGCCTTGCTTCTACACAAAGTCTTCTTCCTAGTGGTTCAGTAAACAGGCTCGGGGGTCCAAGGGAGCAAGTGATTTGGCTGCTTCTTCTGGAGAAGGTTGGGAGGAACATGCCTCTTTGGGTGTTTATCCACCCTATCAAGTTATCAGGTTTTTACTTGTTATGTTTTCTTTCTGCAATAGTTAAACCATGCTGTTTAGATTGTTTAAAAATGTTATTTTCTGGTTATCAGTTAGCTGAACTATTGAATGATCTTCTGAATAAGTTAAATTAGTTTTCTACAGATTTAATGAATGAATGAGATGATAAAAGTGAATGAACAAAATATCTTCCTGTATTTTTCCTTTCGTCATAGACAATGTACTCTAGTACAGGAAGTGTTTAATTAACTTTGAGGATGAGATTGGAAAATAGTAGTAAGTTTATACTTCAATTAGAATAAGTCTTTTATGATATACTACTCCTGCAACATAGAAAATACATACTATATATTATAGCAGTTCCAGGTTTTTGTTTATCAATGTAAATGTATTTATATTTTTATGCTAGTTTCTATAAAACAAATAGCAGAATTATATAGGGTTTCATCTCAAAATGCAAATTGAAATATCTAGTTATACATTTACTATTCGTCTCATAAGATAAAAATAATGTTTTAAGAACAGAGTCTATATACTTACATATCATATATCTAAACTAAACATTGAAGAAAACTCTAAACTGTAGCTGTATTATCTTCATTGTACTACAAATACTAATTAGCAATTCACAGCTTACAGTAGATATAGTCATCTTTTTAAATGAAATTCCATCAATAAAATCATATAGTAATACCTATATTCCATTATTCATTATACAGAAATCATGCATGTGATATGATAAACATTATAATCATTTAAACATAAGAATCCGACCTTACAATACAGTATTATAACTCTAGTATCATGCGAATAAAAGTAGGTTGAATTCGACAAGGATGAAAACCCCAAACTTGTAATAGTTATTAATTACTGAAATCATTGTACAACAATTGCTATGGTTTATTAAACCCTTTTAATATACAAACATTATTACTATATACTATAGCAACAAATGTATTATGGGATAAACCCTAAAACTTTCACCTTTCAACATTATTGTAGGGTTCTTACAAACATACAAATATTATAAATACAAGTAAATGGAAGGCTACGGGTTCAAGCCTCATTGAGGAGCATGCCCAGTTTGGCCGGTCTGTACATCACAATCACAACATGAATCGGGTTCGAGACTTATGAGCTCACCCGAGCTTCTTGCAAAGATTTTAAAAACAGTACAAATTAACCCACAATCAACAAATTAAAAATACAGAGAACGACGTATTAATGACATTATAAACTACATCTGTGGATTAACACGATGGCAATCCCTTACATCGTAGCATCCAATCCTTTTACATAGGTTCGAAACCCCATTGAGGGCACGCCCAAGATGGCTTCCATTTTCTAACATTTGGGAAGAGAACAGTAAGTTACCGGAACGAGACCTGTAATGGTTCATCCGAAGGCTCAACAAGGAACCATAGCCTTAACTTTAAAACCATTAATTCCACATGATAACATTACAAAGTGATTTAAAACAAAGCCGAGGGTTCGAGTCTCATTTGGAGAGTTCGCCCACTATATATATACATATATATCAATATAACCAATTTACAAAACCTAGTATTACGAAAGCTCCAGGTTTCAAACCCCATGACTTAAAAGTAATAGTACCCATCTACCATAATTATTAACACAATATTCAAGTCGACGAGAAACCAAAATAATACACAGTGCTTATACAACATTTTTAAGGTAAAAAACGAAGAACAAACTGAGAAACTAGTATCCTTTTATTTCCATAATATTTTTACAAAAATGCAGTAACATTGCCAAGGTTTCTCTATCCAGAGACCCTATCCCTTAAAAATCCAACATCAATAGCAGACGAAGGCACAACCATGACCCTAAAACCAACACCACATATTTCAAAACCTAACTCTGTCTTCGGCCCTCATTTTAAAACAAACATTGCAGAAGAAGTAACTTAAAAACCCTCACGACTTGCGTTGACAGAGGTGACACTTGAGGATGAAACCGAGGCTTACCATGGCCGCCACACCACTGGAGGCAAGTTCCACACTTTCACACGGGACTAAACACCGTAAGCGTTGACTGTAATCCCTGCCATTAAAAGACAACGAGGTTAAAAAATGCCATTAATTTATAAAGTGAAGGATGCACTGTAAAACAACGAAAGTTTAACCTTTAAAAACTTACCTTACAGGAATGGAACCCTAACCGGGAGGAAAGCCTGAGCAGTTGTTACAATTGCACGACCTCGCCACATTAAAGAACCACCATACTGACTGTAACAAACTATTTTGGTATCATGCAGAAGGCGTAACCCTAGCGGCCGAGAAGGCCTGCCTTCCCTCCTCCACAACAAAGCATAACAAATGCGAAGAGACAAAACCCTTGAGAATAGCTGTAGGGTTTTGTTAAAACCAAGACAAATTAAATGCTGGTCCACGTGAAAATTCTTAAATGCCTAGCTACCACTACCACCAAGACCCATCTTGTATAGTTTTCAACGTATAACATGAAAACATTTTAATATAGCGCGAAGGGGTAGACCAAGACCCACAATTATATAGTTTCATCCAAACATTAAAACATTGCCAAGAAGGAATGCCTCTAAACCATGTAGTTACATAATGTGACAATCTTATAACAAATGCCAACGTTGAATTCTTCTATGGTTAGTTAGCCACTATAATCTTTAGTCAAGACCTTGAAAAAATATACCACCATTAATACTAATGTTGTTTCAAATGTAACGATTATAACTATGTTATGATCCTTGCCATAAATACTCTAACGCTTGTTTTACTTTATGAAAGCCCTTGCCATGAAGTCAACCTGTAACCTGTGCATTTGAGAGTATTTATGCATTAGCATAAGCTAAGTAAGCCATAAGTTTCATATCAGTATACACATGCCAACTCAAGGTCAAAACATCCTAACCTATTTTGGGTTAACAATTTAATACAAGTACGGTAAAGTTAAGCAACAAACACCTACGATAAATAGTATTACGAAGACGTTATCAAGACATAAGTACTTTTACAAACACCAAATACAAGTTCAATAATGTTAGTAGAGGTGCAATTAAGATGTAAAGTAGAGTTATCAAATAGTCACAACCACTTATTTATCACAAGACGACATTGTATAAATGTAGAGAACGACATCACTAATATATATATGCCTATGGACATATTAGACTTCGCAGAAGGACGATTGTAACAGTAAATAATATGATATTAAACAATGAACATAATAAGTGCTCATATAACAGGGAGCATTGTTCAAGAAATTGGAGGTCAAGCAATGAATATTCAGGTTTACAGAGGTGTATTCCTGCCCAGTGTTTCATCCCTGTAGAAATCGAACCATGAAAATCGAGGTCGCAACTCATATGGGTGTTCTCTGAAAATGAGCATCATTATAGTGGATACAAGACCTGTAATGAAGAGATTTGCATCCTGGAGTGCAATCGAATTCCTAGTGGACACTTATAGGAGCAAGAAAGCCGAAGAGGAATCTTGGTGCTATCTGCATGAAAGCTGATGGGAATGCATGAGATCGGAGGCAAATTGTAGGTGGATCGCATAGGTGATGCACTTGATGACAGCTCTACGGTGCTTGCCAGGTTTCTGAAGGAATACCGACTGTTTTGAGGAGGTATACATAACCGGCTGTCTTTCTGAACGAGTTGGTGAAGGATTCCCACTATACGGAGATTACAACTTCTGAACCAGAGGGAATTTAAGGGAAAGGCGAAGATTCTTAGCACTATTGGCCAGACTATGAGGAATTTATAAGATAGAAGAAGGATATCAATGGATGTGGGTAAAATCATGGACAAGGTTTAACTTGGAATTTGAATGAAGCAGACGCTGCAAGAAGAGCGGTTATGAATCAAGAATCGACAACATCATGGTTCTGTTTGATTGCAGGAGGTGTGCAGCATTGTATGAGCCCGCATTACCAACGCTGTATTGAATGAAGTTTCAGTTGATGAAGCTCTGTTTACAACGGATTAGAGGTTGATATACTTGGTCGACTGTCAATGGAATCAAGATGATGTAGGCTGAATTTGAAGGAGGATGCAAGAAGTTCTGTTGATTTTGGTCTGCTTCTTGTAGCTGATCACTGGGATTTGTGGATTGGAGGCCGGTCCATCTCTGGGTTTATTATTATTCTGGTATTTCGACCTGTCAGCGGAGTTGTTGTTCGCTTTGTGCAGGGGATTGGCATGGCAGAGGACGTAGTTTACACTGGTGACGGGGTTGGTGATAGTGGGATTCTTGCTGATGGAGCTGTCTATGCAGGGATGACTCGGTCGGGGGTATTGTCTGGGCCCTCCATGACTAGCGGGGGGCCTGGGGTCTTTTCTAGGCCCACCATGACAGGCAGGCTTAGTCCTCGGACAGGGACTTTTGCTAAGGCTAACTTTCTTAAAAAACCCGCAAAGATGGTAAAAGAAAGGAAGCGACAGGATCAATTGGTGCTAGGGGTGGATGTTACGATGGAAGAGGCGGAGGATCTCTCTCTCACTACTGTGGTAGGTCATGTTCGTGGCAGAAGATATGGTCGGGGTTTCCTTCAGCGTTGGGCGGCTGAGCAGTGGAAATATATTGTGTCATCAGCCCCTGAAGTCCGGGTATTGACGAAGGGTTGGTTTTCCTTCACTTTCTTGATCAAAGGGGAGGTCGACGCTGTTTTACGTCGTCATTGGTCAATGTTGGGGGTTCCTCTAGTTCTGCGAAACTGGTCACCATTCTTCGACTCAAAAACGGAGAAGGTTGATAAAGAACCGCTGTGGGTGAAGCTTCCTGGGTTTCCAATGCATCTGTGGAATGAATCTCGTTTTGCTACGATTGGGAATTTTCTTGGTGAATATGTGTGTTCAGATTCCTCCCATCTTGAGACTGGCATGTACACGGTGGCGAAGATATTGGTAAATATCGATCTTCGGATGGGACTCTCTACTGAGATCAAGGTACAATCCAAGGAGGGGGACTTTGTTCAAACCCTGGATTATGTGGGTGTGCCGTTTAGGTGCCACCGCTGCCACTCACTTGGACATATGGTTGCCAGATGTCCTTTACCGTTTCGGAATTGTAAGCCACTGACTGATGAGGTAGCTGATGTAGGTACAGATCTTGTGTCGAAGGATTACTCCAAGGCAGTGGCGGATGATGGGTGTGGGCCTGCTTTAAACAGGGGGGTCATCTACGATTCTGTGGTACCAGCTGATATCTGTGGGAGGCAAGGATCAGCGGATTTGCTGCCATCTTCGGTGAACAATGGTAAGGTGCACATGGGGAGTGTGGAACATGATGATGAGGGGGCTCCCTTGGGATCAGCGACTCCTAAAACATTGACTACCTACGGTTTGCATCAATAGTTATCCATGACTCGGCGGGGTTCAGCTGAGAAGTCCTCGGGTATGTCACATTTATTTTCACCTGTTGTTTCTTTATTTGATGTTTCTGATGCTTTGGGGGACGGTAGGCTTGGGTCTCCTCCTGTTGCCCATACTGTCATTCCATGTCCGGTAGCTCCTTGTGTGCTGACTGATGTGGATAGTGGATTCTCGACGCCCATTGTATCCACCAAACGCTCTATCTGCTCTGAGGGTCGTAGTATCCGTTATGCTCTTCGCAGTAGGGAGATCCCTGTAGCTGGTATGGGGGGGAAGGGACTCCCTGAATTGGCCAATAGTGTTGGGGGGAAAGGTCGGGGCTGTAAATCCCTTTTGTCTAAGGCACAAGACCGGGCAAAAGTGGATTTAGTGATGGGTACACAATCTACTATTGAGTGGGCACTTAGAGCAGTGAAAGCCCAGGAAGGGGGTTTGATATGAAGATTATGTCCTTCAACTGTCGTGGGTTGGCGAGTCCCATTAAAAAATCGTCGCTTAGGAGGCTGGTAGACTTTAATTAACCGGATGTTTTACTGCTGCAAGAAACTCTGGGTGGCAGTGAGGATGTTGTACGGGCATTAGAAACTTTGCTTCCTGGTTGGAAGTTTGTTGGAGTGGATGCTTGGGGGCGCTCTGGAGGGCTGGCCTCGGGGTGGAAGGTTAAGAGCTACAGATGTGATTGTTCTTGGAGAATTTCTTCTGGTATCGGTTTGGAAGTCAGGGATGCCGAGATTGGGAGGATGATCACGGTTCTCAATATCTACGGGCCCTATTTAAATAGGGTTGGATTCTGGGACGCCTTGTTATGTATGGATATTTTTGATGGAAGGGATGTGATTTTGGGTGGGGATCTCAATCTTACTCTGGGGACTTCTGAAGTGTGGGGACCTCGGGCTGTGCCGGATACATTAGCAAATTATTTCATTCATGCCTTTGCTAGGAAGGATCTTCTCGACATTTTACCATCCAAGTTCACTCCTACTTGGAGGAATAAGAGAGCAGGGGAACATCGGGTGGCTAAGAGACTGGATAGGTTTCTGGTTGCCGATGGGTTGGCACTGGGTGTTGATATTGTCAGGCAGTGGGTAGGGTCAGGTGGGATATCTGACCACTTCCCCATCTTCCTGGAGTTACGTGGTGGTAGGAAAAAACCTCCCAGCCCTTTCAAATTCAATCCTAGTTGGCTGAAGGAGGCGGATTATCTGAAGATGGTTCAGGATCTATGGGTTCATCGACCTCTTGATTCTTTGATACATGCAGGTGCACACTTCCAACACAACCTTAAGCGAATCAAAGAGGCCACTATTTCCTGGGCACATGATAGAAGGGCTATTGATGAACAGACTTTGCGGGCTGCTGAGCAGAATATTGATCGGATTCTTAACAGTTGGGGAATGGGATATCTGGAATGAACAGCAGAAAGGTGAGCTGGTGGAGTGGGAGAGACGCAGGAATGTGATTCTGTGTGAGAGAGAAGAGATGTGGAGGATGAAAAGCAGGGCGATATGGTTTCAGTGTGGTGATGAGAATACAAAATTTTTTCAAGCATACGCTAAGGGGAGGAAATTCACCAACTCTATTTGGGAACTATCTGACGAAGGGGAACCGGTCTCCAGCTTTGATGGCTTAGCGGAGTTGGGTGTTAAACATTTTGGTGATTTATTCACTTCTCAACCTGGAGCCTCCATTGCTGAGGTTATTAAGGTGACTCAGCTTTTCCCTCGCTTTGTGGGGGAGGAAGAAAATAGACAGTTGATGGAGGAGGTGTTGCCGATTGAGCTCTCGCTGGTCATGCAATCCTTTCATAAAGATAAAAGCCCGGGGCCAGATGGCTGGCCTATAGAATTCTTCTTAGGATTCTATGACTTCTTCAGGGAGGAATTATTGAATGTGGTGGAAGAGTCACGAAAGGCTGGGTTTGTCCATGGCCCCTTCAACTCCACCTTTATAGCTCTCATTCCGAAGACGGACAAGCCTGACTGCTTTGATGAATTCAGACCTATCTCTCTCTGCAATTGTATCTATAAGATCATATCTAAGGTTATGGCGAGGAGACTGAAGAATATTTTGTCGCAGCATATTTCTTGTGAGCAATTTGGCTTCTTGGAAGGTCGCCAAATACATGAGGCCATTGGAGTTGCCCAGGAAGGTTTACACACACTGAAAGTGCAGAAGCAGAAGGGTGCCGTGATTAAGATTGATCTCTCTAAAGCATTTGATAGGGTTAGCTGGCTATATATCCGGATGCTTCTTGCTCACCTGGGGTTTTGCTACGAATTTATTAGATGGATTATGGCCTGCATCACTACGGTTAGCTTTGCTGTACTGATCAATGGCTCTGCTAGTCCATTCTTCCATGCGGGAAGGGGTCTACGACAGGGATGTCCCCTATCTCCGCTGCTGTTTCTCCTTGTTGCTGAAGGACTCAGTCGATTTATACTGAATGCAAAAGCTGATGGTTCCTTTCGGGGAATATCCATTTCTCAGGTATTGTATATTACACATCTTCTTTTTGTTGATGACATTCTGATATTCTGTGATGGCTCGCGACAGGATATTGATAAGGTGGTTGAAGGTCTACATTTAGTGCAAGTAGCAGCGGGTATGTTAGTGAATATTGACAAATCTACTATCACATGCTCGAATTTAACAGAGCAGGAGATTCAAAGACTGGCTAACAAACTACCTTATCAGACATTGGATATTGATGATGGATTAAAGTACCTTGGCTTTCACTTGAAACCGAATGCTTATCTGAAGGCTGATTGGCACTGGTTATTAGCAAAATTGGATCAGCGACTACATGGATGGAGTCATAAATGGCTCTCTCGGGCTGGGAGGCTGGTTCTGGTCAAATCTGTTTTGGAAGCAATTCCGGTGTATTGGATGTCTCTTGCTTGGATCCCTAAAGGTGTCCTGGAGCAGATCCGAAGATTGTGTTTTGCTTTTCTTTGGAAGGGGAAGAGTGAGCATCGAGCATTGGTGTGGGTCAGATGGGAAAGAATTGCTGTTCCAAAAGCACTAGGAGGATGGGGGTTAAAGAATATTTTTATGTTTGCCAAAGCATTGGGGGCCAAAGTGTCGTGGCGACTTATCCATACACAAAGTCTCTGGACTAGAGTAGTATATCATAAATATATTGCTCCTCTTACTCTTCTCGAATGGATCAGGATGGGCAATAAGTCGAGGGAAAATTGCTCTCTGGTCTGGAAGGCGGTGGTGCAGCATTTCTCATTGGTCGGATCTGGATTAGTGTGGAGGATTGGCAATGGACGTCTCATCCATATTGGGTTGGACCCCTGGGTTGGCTGTAGGGGTGCACATGTCCTCCCTGCGGTCTTGAGGACTTATTTGCTGCTAGAGGCTGTCATTTTCTGGCTGATATAGCGGATTCGAGATCATCTTCTCTTTGGCATCAGGGGTGGATCTCTGCACAGCGACTGGAGATCAATGCAGATCTGCAGGGGGCTTGGGAGGATTTTCTGCGGCTCTTAAGAATTACAAATATTAGACTGACCGATAGGGTTGATGAACTGATCTGGGATCACCATCCCTCGGGTATTTACACACCAAAAAATGGATATATCCAGCAGAATGTGGAAGTACATAACAGGGAATTGGTGTGGTGGTGGAAATATTTGTGGAAGTTAAGGTGTCCGAGTAAGGCGAAATTACTATTCTGGGCTATATTGGAAAATAAGGCACCTACCTGGGACATTCTGCAAAAACGATTTCTCCAGGGTCCGGGGATCTGCCCTCTTTGTCGGGATGCGGAAGAGACTATTGCACATTTATTTGTTCATTGTCGGTTTACAAAGGCAGTTTGGGATGATATTAGCAATTATTTGCATATTTAGATGAGGTGGAGGGGTGAGAGCGTCCTTGCAGCTTTCCAGGGGTGGTGGTCATTACACAAAACTTCATCCATCCGTGCCATACCGTGTATTTTCGCCTGGGGGATCTGGATTACCAGAAATCAACACATTTTCCATGATTGCAGGGTACCGTTGGAGACTGTAGGGGCTCACGCAGTAGCGGTGATACAACAATACATGGCCCCTACCCAGGCGATTAGAACACGTTCTGTGCGTGAGGAACAGATTGATAAATCATTGCCATGGGCCTTTTTTGACGGAGCTTCATTGGACCACGGATCGGTGTGTGGAGGGGGGGGAATTCTTTACAAAGCTGAGGACCATTATTTTCATCTGGTGGCTAGATTGGGGAGAGGATCAAATAACTTTGCTGAACTCATGTCACTTAAACTACTGATGTTATTTGCACTTGAACAAGGCTGCCTATCACTTCAGATTTTTGGAGATTCCATGGTCGTTATTGACTGGGCTAAGGAGATCACAGTTTGCCATGTGATGGTACTATCACCTATCCTGGAGGAGGTGATACGGTTGAAGCAGTCCTTCAATCACATTTCATTTACACATATTTACCGGGAGAGGAATGGGATGGCTGATCAGCTCTCTAAGGACGCAACGCAGCAGGAATTAGATCTTGGTATTTGGAGGATTACAATTCATTCTCCTGGAGGCACTTTCAGCTATTATCTATACCTTTTCATGAGGTTATTGAGGCACAGAATTGAGCAATAGCTCAGTTTTTTATGACAAATGATGGTTTTGTTTTCTGTTATAGTAATAGTTCTTATGTATTTGGATATATGCGGGAACTATGGTCAGCAGTGACTTGTTGTATGGGACATTAGATATGATGTCAATATGGGACAGTAAATATGTGACAATGTAGGGATCTCAGTGATTCTACTACATGTGCAGAGTGTAATTTTGTTCATCTATTTGAAATAAAATTACGATTTTTTCCGAGGAAAAAAAAAAGTGCTCATATAATAAGTTTACGACAAATGAAATAGGCAGTAAGATTATAGAACTGCAGGTTTTAATTAAATGTTTTACGACACAAATCTTATGGACAAATGTCCACTTAAGTGTTACGACACTATTTTGTTCTTTTAACGATTTAATTAATCAAAGGAATTTATGGAGACATTAAACGTCCCTTTTATTTAAAACAGTAACATTAAATGTTGAAACTACCTACTTCTGCATAGCATTTATTGTCAATTAGATAGCTAGAAATTTTTTAAATTTTTACGAATTTTTGGGATGTTACATAAGTGGTTTAAAAATCAAAGCTTTTCAGCTGATTTTGATTCGTTCCTCAAGCCAGAGTATCCGAATCCTAATTGGCGCAAGGGTATACCTAGATTTTATCTTAAGGCAGAATGGACAGAAATTCTTAGGATGGTACAACTTTATGTGACCTGTGAAGGTATATTTTCTGCAACCTTCCTTTATCATATTAGATTTCTTTTGCATTTTTATGGTTGTAGGAAACTAAACCTTCCCTACTATTTTTCAGAGAAGTCTCACCAAAATGTATTTGAGGATACAGATCCATCCTGACCATTCAAAGCTCAACATTTTTCATTTTGGTCTTATTAAGCTTCTAGTGTTAGTTGAGTTAGAAAAATTAGGGCAAACATGGCCGAATTTTCTACTTTCATCTGGGTTCCCTCTTGAAATGGAGCATGCCGCTCATGGGTTAGATTCTGAAATGAATGAAGAAATACCAATTTCTGAGACTAGTGTTTTAGAAACCCCTGTTCTTGAGTCAAGCGTCCTAGAAATTTCTGCCTCAAAAGATCCTTCTTCTAGGGTTTCTAAGCATTGCACTAGGGTATCTTCATGTTCTAAATATGCTGAATAAATACCTGTTAGGGTGATTCGAAGCCAAAATCGAAAATCTTAGTCACAATCAAATCCGTCACGTGGTAGGTAGATTGTTTCAGAAAAGGGACAATATAGTATAAAGGAATGGGAGATTGTAGTGGATATAGAGCCTAAATTATCCCAAAAGGAATCTAAAATATCAATGACTAGAACTGCAGGTGATCAACCTACTCCAAAAAGGGATAGAAGTCATCTGGATATCCTCAGACAAGCAAATTCTCTACCAGACGACCTCATACTCGCCTTACCAATAAACTCTGACTTAATGCGAGAGCTTCCATGGATCCATCAATTAAGAAAGATGATGTTATATTTGTAGATGAGGAGTTTGAAGAAGATGATCCTAGGATCACTTTCTTAGAAGAGACAGTTGCTCATACCTTAACTCAGGTGGAACAGGGATTGAAGGCAATTCCATAATTACCCGGGAGTAGTAACGTTGAGTAGATTCAATCTGAGAAAGAAAAAGAGACCGAATAAATACTTGCAGACATGTTAAGGTCTAAAATCCAAAATGAAACAACAAGGTCTCTTGATGTCGAACAACAACAGTCTCAAGTGCTTGATGAAGATGAATTTCTTAAAGAAATCATTGCTGAAGAGTTTACAGTTGCAGAAACGCTGGAAGCAAAACAAAGGGAAATAGTTCAACTTCATGAAAAGATATCAGCCATTGAAAGCTGGAATGAAATTTGAAGCATGCCAACGTTGCTCTGAAGCATGAAAAGGAGGTAGTTGTCAAAGATTATGATGAATTGACTAGTGGATATAACCAGCCCTGTGAGATAGCAAAGAAGTTTGCTGACAAGAATAAAAAGTTGTGGTTGAAGAATAAAGAGCTTCATAAATGTAATGCTAGGTGGCACAAGAAGGTTAGGACGTTGAAGAGAAATATCTATAGGAGAAGGAGTCAAAGAAAATGAATACACTCTTGAAATCATGAAGTGTTGAGAAGTATGTTCCCAGCTCGCTACAGAATGTTGTCTAGTTCCAATATCATTTTTTCATTCACGAAGCATTTTCACAAATTGACAGGTGTTTTGCATTTGGTCTCATCATTGGATGGGCGAATGATAGAATTTAGTCAAAGATGTTGATGTAACAAGGACTTGAGGCCTATAGTTAGTAACTAGATCTCCTTCAAATTATGATTAAGTTAGTTTTGTTTTATATTTAGTATTCTTGATCCTTATTTTTTGGATTTGACTGTTATGTAATATAATTATAAAAGAAACTTTGAGACTCAATAAAGGGGGTTCCGCTAGAGAGGATCGAGAATGAGACTTATATTTTTGTAATAGGAAGTTGTTTTTCTCAAGGGATTACAATCAAATCTTCATATTTTCATGGACGAAACGTATGTATTGTAAGCCATATTTTATTATTATCTAAATATGATATGATCCTTTAGTCTAAAAGCTTTTCATTTCTTGAATTATAGATTCTTCTACAATAAAGTTTTTATTGTTGATGCCTGTAATTTTCAAAGGACATTTTCAGTATATGATTTTATTTTGATTGTTATTCTGGAATCATATGAATTGTTAATGGAAAATAAGTAGTAAATTATTTGTATACTGTATATTTTCATTTTATTTAAAGTTTCTGGTTTACTTATCTTTTTGCTAAATTCATCCACCAAAAGCTAGGCCTTGTGATACCCTATACCCTTTGAGTTTTGATGTTATCATTTATTTTTAACCTCCCGAACATAACACTCACTCATCTCACCTTTGATCTTAACCTTGCAACATTACAAATATCTTGAGGTGCCTAAGCTTTACAATTTGATAGTCGATTGTAAAATTTAGGACTAACATCTTCTAGCGCCGTTGTCGGGGACAAAGATCGAAATTTTTTTCCTAGGTAATTGATTATTTTCGACTGGTTTTGATGGTGAATGAGACCAATTGGATCAAGTAGACTATCAGTATTCACCCGGCGACTTTACATCAACAGTTGTGGATCCAAAGAAGTTCGGAATGAGTGCTAATCCTCAGTCTCCCATAGTGTCAGCTACATCATATCCCGAGAAGTTATTAAGGGGTTCTAAAGGTCAGCTCAGATTAGATTAAAAAAATTCAAGTACATCCAAAGATACTTAATTTATTGATAAGGAAAAAAAGGAAGAAGATGATACACTCTATAGTTCTTCTTTGGAAAATTTTCCTTTATTTCTAGAAGATCAAAAGAATAAGGGTTTGTCTCTTTCTATACCCGAATTTCGAGTTGTTGATCCTGAGACCCAAACTGCCACATATAGAGTGTTTACTAATCCTTTAGCATCAGAGGAAGTTAAGGAAGAGCTTTAGAAGCCCAAAGAGTTTAAATTCTTAAAACCTACAACATATGTGTCAGACTTGTATACTCCTCTTACTAGCCAAGTCAAATTTCAATCATCATTAAAAATGGCAAATCAACCTCATGATAGGATGGCTCAAATAATTGCTGCTCTCTTTGCACCTTTAGTACTACCTCAATATCTTCATGATTTTCCTGCAATATATTATTTTAAATACTTGCCTCTTTTAATGGAGAAGGATAGGTAACAACCTAAGAACACCTGGCTGCATTTTACAATTTTGCTGATAATTATAATATTGAACACATTGATGCTTGGATGTGGATGTTTGTTCAGAGTCTTGATGGTGATGTCCGTAAATGGTTTAGAGAACTAGCTACTGGATCAATTGTGAACATAGAACAGTTGGATCAGATATTCCTTACTTAGTGGGGTGACAATAAATATTACCAGGTTTGGCTCATTAAAGAGGTAGTAGGGAGAATTTGTGTCTGACTTATCGAAGAGATTTAATCAAATGTACAAGAAAATTCCAGCTGAGATTAAGCCAACGGAGACTTCTGCAAAATTGGCTTATGTTAATGCATTTGACTCTGATTTCTCTTTGTTGCTTAGGGAACATATATCAACAACTTTGATGAGCATGCAAGAAGCAACACTAGAGGTGGAGTCTAACATTATGGCTTCAAAAAGTTGAAAGGTAAATATGAAGAGAGTGGTAGTGGAATTAAGAAAACCAAGGAAGAAAAAAAAACACCAATTCCTGCAGCAAAATCAATAAATAAATCTATGGACAATATGTCTAAAATCATTAAAGGATTATCATCTAAGCTGGCTAAAATGGAAATGGAGAAAATAGGTTTCAATAGACTTCCCCAAGAAGCAAGCAATAGAAATCCTAACCAGTTTAGGAGGCCTTTCAATTTGCGTTTTCCTCCTGGAGAAAGGAGAAATAATGAGGACCAGAAAATACAACCTCCCTTTCAAAATAATCTTGTAGATGATACGCAAGAGTTTGATGAGGAATATGTAGATGAAATGGACCCTGAAGTAAATCATCTTGAGGATCAAATGTCTTATTCTTTCCTTACTTCTGTTGACTATCAAGATTCATTGAAGGCATATGCTTATAAGAGAAATCAACAGAGTATGTGTGCACTCAAACAGGCAGCTGAAATTAATCAAGTGCGTCCTCCCAAGAGGTATGACCTTACATCTGGTAATAAGCAAAACTCTATTGAGGTGAATAAGAAGGCTATTATTCCTACAAAGCAGTTTTCCATTGATGTCAGAGATAAAACTCCAGAGTTGAAAGATATAGATAGGTCTTCATCTTAATTTAGTTTAGAACATGAGATTAACAAGGTAAAAATCCTAGTTCCCTTAACTGAATTGATGAAGAACCAAGCTTATCGAGAATTTACCTTTAAGTTGCTTCAGTCACCAACAGGTTTAGTCCCATCCGATACTGTTAACTTACAGGATGAAAATCTAACTGTCATCTTTGGTCCACATCTAGAAGATAAAATTGAGTATCCACCCCCTTTCTTTATAACCCTTATTATACATGACAAGATGTTGCACAATTGATTATTAGACTCAGGAGCTTCTCATATTTTAAATGCCTAAAGTAGCGATGGAGGCCTTAGGATTGACTGTCACTAAACCTTTCCATGATTTATATTCCTTTGACTCCAAATCTGTGTAATGGCTAGGTGTAATCAAAGATTTAGTTTCCATCCTTGCTCAATTACCTATGAAAAGTGTTATGATGGATATAGTTGTTGCAGACATCCCTCCCAAGTTTGGCATGTTATTATCCCAATCATGGACCAAAAATTTGGGTGGCACATTACAGATGGACCTCACATATGCTATCATTCCAGTTTATGGAGGAGAACATAGAATACTTTATAGAGAGATGCAACTGGCTTATATCGTTAGCGATCATGAGAATCCTACAAATCACCCCATTTATGCAGTGCAAACAAATACGGGATCTTGTATTCTTCATGTTAATGATACTACTCTTGATTGCAAACAAATTGCAATACAAAAAAAGAAAGTGATGCAAAATATTGTCTGGAAAATGTATTTTGATGGTTCTTCTTCCAAAGAAGGTTCTGGTGTTGGTATAGTGTTGGTGTCTCCTTCTAATGATGTTATTACTTTACTCTACAAATTAGAATTTGAAACTACTAATAATATTGCAGAGTATGAAGCTTTGGTATTGGGTCTGAGAGCAGTGAAGGGGATGAATATCAAGAAGCTTGCAGTTTTTGGAGATTCAGAATAGATAATCTAGTAGATAAAGAAAGTATATCAGACCAAGCAGCAGTTATTGACACTTTACAGAAATAATTTATGGGATTTGATTGATAATTTCTTCGAAGCCTTTAATATTACTTACATTCCTATAAGTACTAATCAAAGGGATGATTCTTTAGCATTACCAACAAGTGGATTTATCACTCCTCTTGATTTTCAGTTGAGATACGAAGTTGAAATGAGGTATAGGCCCTCAATTCTAGATAACATCAAACATTGGCATGTGTTTCATGATGATGGGGAGATCTAAAGATTCTTGGAATTGACTGATGAATTTTCCACTTCTCAGATTGACCAAGATGAATAATTACAGGGTAAGCCTGAGGGTTCTTTTCAGAATATGATTGCAAATCATAATGTTGTGGAATTGAAGAGTAATTTTATCCCAAAGGGTCTGGTGACTCTTGAAAGGCTCTTTTAAAAAGATGATACACCTTTGAAAGTTTGAAGCTTACTGTTCAGTATTCAGAAGAAGATATTGTCAACTGTGATATTGGAAGTGAAGGCAATTCTAAAATGGTTAGATTATCTAAGGATTTACCTGAAAAGTTGAGAGAATGGTATGTATCACTGCTAAAGGAATTTGTATATATCTTTGCTTCGTCCTACGAGGATATTAGAACATATGATACTAGTATTATCCAACATAAGATCCCTCTAAAACCTGGTACTAAGTCCTTCAGGCAGAAAATGAGGCATATTAATCCAGTTTTATTTCCATTCATAGAGAAAGAAGTTAAGAAACTATTGGATGCAAAGATCATAGTCCCCCTTAGGTATTCAACTTGGGTGGCCAATCTGGTTCCAATGCGGAAGAAAAATAGTGAGATAAGATTGTGCGTGGATTTTAGAAATTTGAATATAAGTTCTTTAAAAGACAATTACCCCTTACCAAAAATTGACCAATTTCTGCAAAGGGTAGTGGGTGCCCAAAGGATCTCCATGATCAATGGATTCTCAGGTTATAACTAGATTGTTGTTCACCCCGAAGATAGAGAAAAAACTACCTTTGTAACACTATGGGGTACCTTTATGTATGATAAGATGCCTTTTGGCCTCATGAACGCAGGTGCAACTTTTCAGAGGGCTATGGATATTGCCTTCGTGGGTGAAAGAGACAAGTTTGTAGTGATTTATTTGGATGATATTACTGTTTTCTCAAAACTTGATGAAGAACACTTGAGGCATTTAAAACAGACTTTCTTAAAATGTAGAAAATATGGTTTGTCCTTGAACCTGAAGAAATCTCACTTTGCTATGCAAGAGGGAAAATTACTTGGACATATTGTCTCTCCTCAAGGCATAAAAATTGACCCTGCTAGAGTAGAAGCAATTCAGAAGATCCCCATTCCTAGGAACAAGAAATAAATTCAGTCTTTTCTTGGAAAAGTGAATTTCGTAAGATGGTTTATACCAAATTTTGCAGATATTATCAAGCAAAGTACAAATATGTTGAAGAAGGGCAGTGAAGTTAAATGGACTCCAGAGGCAAAGGAATCTTTTCAAGGTATTAAATAAGCTTTGTCTAAAGCTCCAGTTTAGTAAGTCTTGATTTTACCAAAGAATTTTTAACATTTTCATTTGCATCTGAAGATACACTTGTTGTTGTTCTGTTACAAAGGAATGTAGATGTGCATGAACAAGCTATTTCCTTCTTCAATAAAACCTTAAGAGATGTTGAAATAAAGTATAACATTATTGAGAAGCATGCTTATGCTCTCGTTAAAGCCTTAAATTTTTTCAGGATTTATATTTTGCATTCCAAGGTTGTGGCTTATGTTCCAAGTATTGCTATCAAAGATGTAGATCAGTGCCTTTAAGTCCATTGGGTTGTGGAGTCATATATGTCCTTAATTTTTGAAAATCAAATAACAGAAAACATGAGAAGAAAAATGGAACTATAAGTACAACATAACTTCTTGAAAAAAAGGAAAAAACATATATTACATCTATGATACAGAGGATCATTGGTAGAGCAGGAATAGAGATCAATACTAAAAAAATCGTTTTAGAAATATCCTGTTTATGGGATTTCCGAAGATTTCGCCGTTGAGTTGTGGCAGTTCATAAGTGTTGTTGTCATGAATTGCAACAACCTTGAATGAGCCCAGCCATAAGTTTTCAAATTTCCCATGTTTAGATCTCTCTTCCCTTCTAGCATCCCATTTCAGGACAAGGTATCCATGTTGAAAATCCCGAGCTATCTCTCTTTGGTCAAAATTTGCCTTAATCTTGTCTTGGTGTGTTTGGGTTGTTTCATCCAGCTGCTCCCTAACCTGCTGAATTTCGATCAATTGATGAATCCTCCTCTCCATATCACTTGGTTCCTCATGCTCTGGCTGTAACAGCTTCATCACTGGTAAGCCCAGCTAAATAGGAAGGACTGCTTCTTTTCCATAAACAAGTTGGAAAGGTGAAGTGCATATAGCACGTTTGACACTAATTCTATCTTCCCATAGTGAAAATTTTAGTTGGGAGTCCCAAGACCTTTTATTTGCATCCAACATCTTCTTGATGAAGGTTACCAAGATTTTATTTGAGGATTCTTCCAAGCCATTTCCCTGGGGGTAATAGGCTGTTGAATGAGTTAATCAATGTTGTAGTTTTGGCAGAAACCCGTCATTTTGGAGGATTTAAAAGCCCGGGCCTTGTCTTTAATGATATTTTTGGGGCAACTGAATCTTGCTAAAATATTTTATTCCAGGAAATTTATAATGACTATATCATTAGTGTTTCTTGTTGGAATTGCCTCCACCCATTTCGTGAAATAGTCAGTAGCTGTAAGAATCCATCTGTGTTGGCCACTAGAATGGGGGTTTATCTCTCCTATGAAATCAATGCCCCATTGTTGAAAGGGTGCCTCTACTTTGATTGGTTTGAGGGGCAATGGTCAGAGCTTCTATTTTCCGGAAAATATTTGACATTCTCTGCATGCTCTAACAATATTATTAACGTCGACGAACAATGTAGGCCAAAAATATCCAGCTCGAAGGACCTTATAGGCAGTGGTTCTCCATGCATGATGTCCTCCTCACATGCCTTTGTGGAATTCTACTATTATGCCTTTAGTTTCTTCCTTGACTATGCAATTCAGCAAGATTCAGAGGGGGTCCTTCCAGAAGAGGTATCCATCTAAAATGAAATACTTGACAACCTTCAGTTTAAGAGATCTCATTTTGGATTTATCTAGGTCAGGAGCACAAGTCAGATGTTGGAGGTAGTAAATGATATCCTTGTACCACTCTGAATAAGTAAACTTATCAGAAGTATTGACAGGGAGATTTTTTCGAATACCTTCTTCTTCCATTACAGGGAGTCGATCTAGTAGGTTTATCTTGAGGGATTGATAGTTTGACTCAGCCAAGAGTTTGGATAATCCTTTCCCCTTTACCAGCTTGGTAGGATTGATCTCCATGTCATATTCCTGGATTTTGGAGATCCACTTTCCTCTCCTTCCTTCGTTGTCCGGTTGACACAGGATATCTTTAATGGTCCTCCCAGGAACGTAGGCGATGATCTTGGAGTGCAAGACGTAGTTCCTGAATGACTTAAGGGCTTTGACTAGCCCATAAGCCTGTTTTTCCATCGTGTTGTATTTTAGCTCGGCATCTCTCAATGCTCGGATAAAAAAGGTGATGGGTTTCTCATGTCCTTTGCCATTTTTATGTAAGAGGACTGCTGTAATGGTGACCTCGAAGGAGAATGATAATATAAGAAACTCCTTTGTGTAGTCAGGACTGCTTAGAACAGGTGCTTGTCCTAAGGAATCCTTTATCTATTTAAAAGAATCTCTTGCAGTTGTTGTCCATTTGATCTGAGTGTTTTTCCTTAACATGTTGGTGATTTCTTTCATTATTTCAGCAAAGTTGGGGATGAACCTTCGTAGAAAATTTATTTTGCCAATAAAAGACTGTACATCCTTTTTATTCCTTGGGAGATCGATCAGTTTGATAGTAGCTACTCTATCAGGATCTATCTTCACTCCATCTTTGGAGACAATGTGTCCCAACAACTTTCCCTCTATCATTGCAAAAAAATATTTTTGGGATTGAGAGACAAACCAAATTTTCTGCATTTCCTAAAGGTTTGCTTTATATGTTGAAGATGGTCTTCATCAGATTTTGAGAATATTGTCATATCATATAGATATATAAAAATAAACTTATCCTTTTCACCTATGAATGCTATATCCATGTCCCTTTGAAATGTTGCACCAACGTTAATAAGACCTAAAGGAATTTTATCATACATGAAGGTTCCCCATGGTGTGGTAAAAGTTATATTTTCTCTGTCATCTAGGTGCATGGCGATCTGGTTATAGCCTGAAAACCCGTCCATCATAGACACTCTAGTTGACCCAACCACTTTATGAAGAATGTGATCCATTTTGGGCAAAGGGTAATTATCCTTTAAAGAGAACTTATTTAGATTTCTGAAATCAACACATAAATGAATTTCTTCATTCTTCTTCCTGACTGGTACTACGTTAGCCACCCATTCCGAGTATCTGAGAGGAATAATGATTTTTGCATCAAGAAACTTCCTCACTTCCTTTTCAATTAGAGGGAGCAAAATAGGATTCACCTGCCTCAACTTTTGCTTTACTTGCTTGGCGTCTGTCTTCAGTGGGATCCTATGTTGTATGATAGTTGTATCATAAGTTTTCAAATCTTCATACTTCCAAGCGAAAACGTTTATGTAGTCTATAAAAAGTTCCTTATACTTTTGCCTTTGCTCCATTGTCAGAGACTGGGAATTTTTTTATGAATTTTGGTTCTTTCAAGGTACCAAGATTCACTTCATGTACAACCTCGATGGTTGGTTTCATTAGGACCTCATTCTTGTCAAACAATTGTTCTAGAGGAACTAGTCCCTTAGGGATGTAGTTATTCTTTAGTTGAAGAATCTTGTGACCAACAATATGTTGTGATAATCCAGGGGTTGTTCCTTTTTCTATCTGTAGGATACTTTCTCTTTCCTCTTCTTCCTCACTGTCTATATTAGTACCTAAAAACTCGTCCATGAGTTGCAGAAAGCGTTTGATTTCCTGGTCATACTCAAATAATTGCCAACTTTTTAGATTGTCAGGAATAGAGGGGCGATAACGCATTTGTACTTCATACTTCAACTTCGGTTTCTTGGGATGTTTGAAAGAGCTAGCTGTTAAGGCCAATGAATCGGCATGTTGGTTGCACTCCCTTGGGACAAAAGTTATATTGAAAGCATCAAAGAAATTCTCAACAATATCCCAAACGAGATTCCGGTATGCCCTAAGCATCGTATGTTTAGTTTGATAAACACCGTTGATCTGATTTACCACCAGCTCAGAGTCTGTAAAGACTGCCAACTTAGTGATTCTTAAGGATTTAGTGGCTCAGAGGCCTAGGATGAGGGCCTCATATTCAACGACATTGTTAGTAGTATCGAAATATAGCTTATAAGACAAACTAATCTCTTCCCCTACCAGTGATGATAGTACTGCGCTAGCCCCGGATTCCTCTTTAGTTGAGGCTCTATCAAAATATAGTTTCCAAACTTGGTTCTAGATATCTTCGGCAGTAGGCTTAGTCACTTGAGGTTGCGCAATTTCTTCTTCAGAGGGATCACCTAGTGACAACATATAACAACCCATATCCTCATCGGTTGCATATATAGGATAATTCATAGGACTATCTTGGTGACTTATCACATAAGAAAACATAGCTTCTCTATACAGTTGTCTAGTCTCCCCAACAAATATGGGTATTGTAGCGTATTTCATATCCATCTACATAGTACCTCCCAGTTTTTTAGCCCAGCTTCTTGATAGAAGCATACCATATTTGGCTAGGACATCTGCCACTACCATGTCCATCATTACACTTTTGGCTGGTAATTGGGAGAAGGTGACTACCAAATCTTTTATCATACCTATACACTTTACTTTTATGGAGTCAAAACTGTAGAGATCATGATACAACCTGGTAATCTCTAGTCCCAATTTTTCCATGATAACTTTGGGCATCAAATTGTGAGATGCTCCAGAGTCCAGCATATAGTTGTGGAGGAGTTTATCATGAACGTTTAGGGTGACATAAAATGGAGTAGTGGGATCTTCTTTATCATGGATGTGAGGGCCACATTGAAAGGCTGGGGATTCGTCGTTCAGATTTATAGTATCCCGTTGGTCAACTGTTTCATCTTTGTGCAACATCTTATCGATTTGTTTCTAGTACAGAGGGTTTTTTATTAATTTAGACAGGGGGACAGCTATTTTTATTTTGCTCAATTCATGTTCTAGGTTGAAAGGTATATGGCCTTCTTTGTGCTCTTTAGGATCTAGCTCCATTTTCTTATGGGGGATGATTCCTGGATGCCTGGAGCCGAGGCCTTAATGGTTTTGTCCTTTGATGGGACTCTGTTTTTTGATAGGGGAGATGCTTGGGGAGCTTGGGCTCAGGCTGGTTTCTGAGGAGAGTTTTTTTTCGGAGTATCATTCTCTTTGTTTACCGAATCCGGTCTAGGCCTAAGATCATATTTCCTTTGCAACTCTGGCTGTAGAGTATTTGGGAATAGTGGATATTCACCAAAGAATGAATCATTTTCTTGAGGGTTTTTATGATATCCACCTGTTTGGTTAGATGGAAGTGATTTTTCATAATCGTCTCTAGTGAGGTGCATGAGATAGGAATCTTCTTCCATCCAATTTAGTTGTTCTTCAACTTGCTCATAGATTTCTTCCTCTGGTATTTCGATCAGATTACTATCGCTATCTCTGACTGGTGTTCTTAGCGGTTGTTCATCATTTCTCTTTTATCGGTATGTCATTTGAGGATTATAAGGTATTTGGAACTGAGTGGGAGGACGAGCTGAGGATTGTCTGTTAGGATTGCTATTTTCCAATTCCATTGGAGTAACTTTATTTGACAGGTTTTTGATGATGTGGGTCATTTCATCAATCTTTGATTCTTGAGAGTCTTTAAATCCTGAGGATCTACTCTCTTCTTTGACCTTCCCTTTGTCTTTATGCTCAATTTCATTAGTTAATTTGATCTTTCCTCCTGCCCTCATATTTACTTCAATATCTATAGCATCATCTTGCAGTATACTAAGATAGGGTGATCTTCTTGCCCTCAGCATGATGGCGAAATAGGAGGGAAAGGATCCTGCATAGGTGGCTCTGTTCGCGGCTTCTGTAGGTCGGATATCTTCGAGGATTCTATAATATACTTTGTTGAATATTGTAGTGAAATCTACCACATTTTCAGAAGCACTCTTTCTTAGAGCAGAAAATTCTGTTAGATAATAACGATTATCACGCTTAACTTCCCACTTTTTGATGAACGTGATTTACAGATTTTCCATAGTTCTGATGGAAGCGTTTGGTAGTGATCTAAACCATTTTCGAGCTTCTCCTTCGAGTGATTGGACGAAAAACCTCATGAACACATCATCGTGATCGATAAAAATGTTGTTAGTGAAATATTGAAAACGATCCACATGATCCTCTGCGGATGTACCCTTACTGCCATCATATTTGGGTAGTAACTTTAGATAGTGGGTGGGCATATCATTCAAGGGTGTAGGAAACTGTAGAGGCCCATGTCGACTCGCCACCCATCGTGGTGTTCTGGGCGGTGGTGGTGGTCCTCTGCCACCTCCTCCTCCTAACATAAGATGACTAGCAACTATATTCTTGGCTTGAGGAGTGATAAATGACTTGGGTGGATTTTTACGGGATGAGGATTCTCTGCTTTCAGTGGAAAAATCCTACTAGCTAGGTAGACCAAAAGGAGTATTGGGATTCTAGGGAGAGGCTTCTCTTTTAGGTGTTTGGAAAATAAATTCAGATTCAAGGAATTGAGGACCAAATAGAGGGGGAAGAAGCTTCATCAGTGGTGACGCGGTAAGGTGGACTGATTTTTCCCACGTCTGTGTCTCCAGGAGATGGAATCTTGTAGGGCCACTAATTCTTTGTGACTGGGGTTCTGGCGAGTATGTCTGCGTCCAGATGCTAGGTTTTCTTCGGTGGAGTCTCCAAGTGGTTTACACAGCCTGCTTCCTGGTTTCATCCACTAAAAAAATAAGGAGCGTATGATTTGTCGTTGTTCCCAAGGAAGATTGGTCTTCTTACTTCGTTCCCCAACAACGAAGCCAAAAACGATGTTAGTCCCAGAGACATTCTAAGGATGTTTTTAGAACTTTGCTTGGGCATCAATAAGTTTCACTATTTATATTTTTTAATAAAAAACCATATTTATTGTTGTTTGAACATAATGATGATAATCAGTCCTAATATACTGTGGGTAGCACTTCTGATATGCCAGTAAAAACTTGAATGAATTTGTGTTGATGAAATGTCATGAGAGGATGTACTCACTGAAATTAAATCTTTATCTCATGTGTACAGAAAAGAAAACTTACTGAGCCAAAAGGAATTCAGTAGTTTATACTAAATGACCACAAAGAAGAATTCAACCGTTATGAGGATAATATAAACATATTTTATATCATGAATACTTCACAAATATAATTAATCTAGAAACAAGATGGGAATTCAAGAACACTCATATTTGAATCAATACTAACTTTGCAAATCATAGCAAACATATGAAGGAAGGATGATATCACAGAAGAAGAGAGTACTAACTGAACATATCAGAGCTTTGAATCCACATAAAACCAGGTAGAGCTTGAAGTTTCTTTCTTATATATCTTGATAAGACTTAAATCATTTGAAGTTACACTTCTTACAAAAAAGTCGACCTTGTCTTAATTGTTTTTCTCTCTATATATAGCTTCTATGGGCTTTACAAAATTTACATTAAGTTTGTTATAACCCAACGGATTTTGGTTATTAGAAACAGAAATGGTTACAACATAAAATATATCCGTTAAGCTTGTGGATGACTAGCCGGCATAGAAGACTAGGGTCCTCCTTGCTGAGGTGGAGGAATGTTCAGATGCGATGAGGTTTATCCAACTGATAACTGTGGAACTGAAGTATTCTCTAGTTGTAGTGTCTGCAGAATTTTTGTGATACTTTTCCAATCTTTGCCCATGGGATATTGAAAAACCCTTAGTTCTCTGAGAGACATATCCAACTTAGAATAATTCTCAAAAGTGGGTTTTGGTAGACCTCTGAAAATAGTTTGAAGGTGGTTGAGCATCTCAAAATTAGTGTGTAGTTTGTCCATGAACACACGGCCACTTAACTCTTGGTGAGTGTCTTCCAGATGAACTGCAGAGTTCCTTGCATCTAGTATGATGGCATTATAATGCTCCTTTTGGTACAAATCTCCATGTCCATCCCAGAAGGATGGGAGGCCAAGGGGGAAAAATTCTTTGAACAATTCCTTAAACGAATGAATGTCTTGCTTCAGCTGAGCCGCCATGTCGGTAACATTTTGGGCCATCATCCCTTTTGTGATCATTTTATTGGCCTCCGTGATTATCTTTGTTCTATCTTGAATGGCGTATGCTTGGAGCTCGTCGAAGGTTTTCTCATTAAGAAAGTCAATTGCAACTTTAGCCAAATCTGTCTTATTACTTATCTTGTTCATGACTGAACGAGCATCTTGAGTTGCGGATTCAGCTATTTCACTCTCTTCTTGAGACACGGCGAAGTAGTTCCAGTGTGTGGTTATCAAGGCTGCCACTTGTTCCCAGATTGTGAACTTGGCACTTTTAAGCAGGGGCTTACCTGTCAGTCTACAGGACAAGTCCTGGACAACTTTCTAGAGGTCATCTATGGACTGTTGTAGTTTTGATATGGCTTGGTCCCTTTTGGCCAACTTTTCGTTTACACTAAGAAGTTCATCGGACTTAGCTTTTAGCTGATCATGCACTTGGTTCAGTTGTGCGTCTTTGAGACTCGTTTCCACAATTGCATGAGAGATCTTATTAGTAGGATCTGTGGAAGAAGAAACTTGCAATGCGACCACCTATTGATGAAGCAGATCTTGATTTTGATTTTTTAGCTCGTTCAACTCATTCTCTATGGTGACAATCCTCTCCTTCAGCGCTTGGCTATCAACCAAGGATCTTTCCAACTCAGATTGTATCGTCGATACTTCAGCAGTTTGCGAATGCTCGACAATGGGGATGTTGAGCTTCTTTTTTAGGCCCAAAATCTCTTTGTATTTTTCTTTCAGCATGGCTTGGACTGGAGCCAAGTCATTGGGATTCTGCACCATCTTTACAATCTGTTGTTTGAGGTCAGCTATCTTTAACTTCTTTGCTTTATTGGATGAATTTTCGTTCTTCATATGTTTCTCCAGCCTTTGGACAACAGTCTGTAACTTATTGGTGCTCATGGTGTATTTCATTACATCCCTGTACACTCCTTCACCAGTATGTCGGTGAAGTTCCATGATGTCTTTAGAAGGGAATGCATGTAGATTTACAGTCACCTGGGTGGTTTTGAAATTTGAGGGCACTTTCTTCCCCCCAGGCACTAATGGCTCTAGAATTTCCATCTTCAGGGTTCCTTGTCTCAAATCCAGTGCAAACAACATTCTGGATTGTTGCCCCGTTTCAAGTTCCTTCTTTGGGAACAACGTCTTATGGAGATCAATGTTCTCGTCTTTGGTTTGGGAATATAACCCAAACAAACCTCCTTTAATAGGTGAAGTGGTGACCAAAGGACTATGTATCTTGCTTCTGAGGCCATGCTGCAGATGGGAAATTCTCTAGGATGACAGGTTCCAAATAGGTAGGCACACGGTAGGCATTGGCGCCACTTTTGGTGTCGCGCTGGATGTATTTTAAGTTTTTGATCTTTTCACTTTTGATCCAACGCTCCCTATCTCTCTTTGTTGACCTTAGAGGTTGGCTCCAGTGTGCTCCTCTTTCCCAGTGTATCCACTTTATGGGGCGTGGGGATGACCGATGCCCCAGTGGCCTTGCCAGGATATAATACTGCTCCGATTTGCTCCCAAATGCCTAAGTTGGGAAAATTGTCCAACAGTGGATGTGATTCGTGGAGGTAGGTTGCTGCCCTGGTAGCTTGTCTTTTCTGGGAGATGATCCCTTTGGGGTCATATTTGCACACAAAGCTTGCAGGGAATTTGCAGGCCGCTAATAACTCTTCAAATACCTTTTGAGCGGCTCTGTTCCTAACTTTGAATGGTCCGGCTTCATTCGGGACTTTGAAAGTCCTCGCATTATTTACCTTCATGAAATGCACATCGTCGCAGTTGAATCTCTGACGGATGTACTCCAAAGCAAAAATCCCGAGGGTCAAGAACACTGGAATTTTATATGGAGCTAGATATGATCCATACACAGATTTCGGTGTGGATCTAAAAACATAACCAATATCCAAAATCATCATTCAAGTTTAATTGAAGCAACTATTTGCACTCTAGAAAGACTCTGGGGGGAGGACAGTCAAACAATAGTGCATAAACCTTGGCCATGACAGTATCTACAAATATAGAGAAACCTTGATGTGAAGGGACTGGGACGACTGACTTTTCAAGGTCATCTCGGCTGAAGAAATTCTTATTATGGTAGATAATCATATACAAGAGAAGAGAATTATATCTGAACATTTTCCCAGATGAGAAACTTTTAAATTGTAGGTACATAGACTGGGCGAGAAAAGATGACAGATCTAACTTTACAGGAGACTCTTTCTGAGATAAATTCATGAGGAAGAGGAAACCTAAGGCTACGTTGCCGATTACCAGGTCCTGGTCATACCCGAGGACTTGGAAGATCATAGAAAGAACTGGTTTGGTTGACTCTATGAACACTTCAAGGCTGAACATCGGCTGAGTGCTGGGAAAATTTGCTTCTGCCGGAATTAGCATGCGAATAAATGTGTCTCTACTTTCGGATGATAACTCTTTGATCTTTCCTGCCAGGACCTCCTCATCGAACTATAGTTTGGCAGTGCTTTCTTTAGTGTCGGTTAATTCCATGACGAGCTCTTTGGTGATTGGGAAAATGATGGATCCTAATCTGGATATGACTACTTTTCTCTCTGGGGAATACCTCTCGGCGCACCACTGTACCAACTTTGGGAAAGGCATAGCTTGTGGTAAAACCATCTTGGCCAATCCTGACCTCCATAAGTTGCAAAGGTCGCTCCCATTCTTTGCTTGCTCCTCGGCTTCCCTGGATAATTGATGAAGGTTTGGGAAAGAGGACAATGGATCGTGAACGTCAAAATGCATGTCTCCAAGGTGGTCATCCGGACTGATAACTATTGATGCCGAGGGAGAAGTTTCAGGGGCAGAAGTAGATGCCATGGCGATGCTGGTATGGTGTAGAGAACGATTTTAAATGCTCGGATTTTGGGATACAAAAAAGGTTAGTGACAAGACTGCTAGAAGAGGAGCTTAGAGTGATGGAAGCTAGGTGCCTGGTAAGATCTTCGAAGGCATATTTATAGGGAGAAATTCGAATTTGGCGGGATTTAATGCGAAGTGTACGTGGTACTCGAGGATTGGTTCTTTACTCGAGAGGTGGTTGGCACTTAAATGCAAGGGAACTTTTGTCTCTTAAACGGTAGTTTTAATGACTGTTAAGGGTGGCTTAATGGAAAATTTGAGGTGGATAAGCCGAGGGAAGAAGACGGAGGAACGAAAACCATAAGGGATTTTAGGTCTCGGGATAAGCGGTTCGGGCATACCACTTTTTGGGCCCTGAATGAGCGTGAGGCTGCCATGTGGAGATGGCGGTTTTCATTCAAGGGTGCATCTAATGCGTTAAACTCCGAGCGGCTTATGTATCCTGAAAACAGAGTAGACGTCGATCTCTCTCTTCATCTTCTCAAGATTTGTGCAAGGCTAGCGCAACTTTATGGGCTGGGCCCCTCTTTTTGACAGATCATTAGCTGGCGACTCATGGTTGTAAAACCACGGTGGTGGCTTCTTAGTGGTTTCAGGGCTTAAGAAAAATGATTCGGGGAGACCGCTTTTGGGGCCCTGAATGATTCTGAAGCCAATGTGTGGCCTTGGTGGTTTTCATTCAGGGGTGCCCCAAGCTCAATAAACATCGCTCACTTTGGGCCCCTGAATGAAATATCAATCGTATATTTAACTCGGGTCGTGGCTTCTATCAAATATTGATTTTGTCTCATCGATCGATCAATTCTTTAAAGGGTGACAATCTTTCTTTCCATCCTCCCATTGTTATACCTCTATATTTCACGGTGTCGCATCCCCATCACAACACATTTCGACGACACTTCCCGTACTACTGTTTTGAACCTTCCAGAAGAGACAGATCATGAGTCAACCTTGAAGGTAAATCCACCCTGCCAAGTTTTGACCCACCTTGGACTTTATTTCCATACACTACCGCGCCCTTACAGCTTGACAAAACGCGGCACAGTGCCGCGCTCTGTATCATTTGCAAAGCGCGGCACCCTTTTAATAGGTTTTTTCCCTTGACTTGTGGGATCTTGGATTTTCGAAGATGATGGAAGATTGGGTTCCTTGATTCGATCCCAACTCACCTCCTTCGATTAGAAACCCTGATCCACTTATCCCTCCTTAGATCCACCTATCTCTCTTGTTGGTTAACCTCACCATTCACTATAAAAGAGAGGCATGCCATTGGGAAGGGAGAGGACTCTGGAGAGCACCAAACTTATGGTCTTGCAGCATTGTGGAGATAGCTAAGAGGAGAAGACACTTGGAGTTGGAGGATTGGCTTGGGCATCAAGCACCCTTTGTAAGTAATCTTCAAGTTGTAATGGAATAACTTGTCTTGTTTTCCCAAATCGTTTGTGTTAATCTTGTTTTAATCACATGATTTGTATCTCTTACAGATTTAGATCCTAACTCATGTTTCAGATTGCTAGAGAATAGTGCATACTTGTATTTTGGTTACTCTTTGACAGGTTCATTGGTGAAGACTTGGAGCTTGGAGCAAACACCAAAAACAAAGCACTTGGACATAAGGTCAGTTAAAATCCTTTGCTCTCTTCAGCATTTTAATACTGAAATGTATGTTAGATCTAGGGATTCAAGGTTGCATTTGTTTTGTCTGTTCTTAGTCTAGAGTTAGTTAGATCCTACTTTAGCCTAAGGGAGTTTTGACTTATCCGTAGGGCAGAATTCCACATAACAAGAATGGCGACTCCGCTGGGTTTGATTACTGCTTGATTGGTTCAAATTCACAGTCATTTATCTTTGAATTATCAGTCTTTTGTTGCACTTCAAACCACCTTGAATTTTGGTCTTTTTTGACCCTTATTCACCCCTCCTCGCAGTATTTATCTCCCTGTTTAATTACTGAGTCCCCTGGGTTAGCAACAACCCTGAAAACTTGATTTTTTATTTTCCAGTTGCGTTTTTTTTTTCCCTCTTGCCACAGTGCCGCGCCCTCTGAACCACTTCCAGCGCGACATTTACACAGTGCCGCGTTCTAGGCGTTCATACCAGCGCGACAGTTACACAGTGCCGCGCTTCAGGCAGTCTATAGCCCGCGGTAGTGTCTGCAAGTAGGTAAATTTTTTTTAATTTTTGCTTGGTTTCCTGAGTTTCTCCCTGCCTTAGATAGTCTTTACTGTTGCCTGTTAGCATCCTGGTTAATTTCCAGTCTGTTTGATCTGCTTATTACATGGTTTGTGAGCTTGATTGATTGATTGAATTAAGTGGCACTTTTGACATATTGGTCATTTTTTCAATTTGATTGCATTTGACTTGGCTTTTTCCCACAACCAACTCAACACCACTGTCTTCTATTACTGAACACTGTAGTTTTACAGTCATATTGTCATTATCATTTTCAGTAAATTAAAAAGGTCATTAGTTGAGAGCAAATTTGTTGTTTAATTTGAAAAAGTCTAGTGGCATTTTGCATAGAGAAATGAACCATTAATTTTGCCATAAAAAGTCTCATCATAGAAGCATTGTAGATTGTAAAATCAGTGCATTGAAAAGCGTGTTTACTTCAGTTTGGTTTGGTTTATAAATCGAAAAGAAAAGAAAAATCTTTTACTTTGAGTGCTTGTGAAAATTGTTATGCATATTGGATCGAAGAACCTCTATCTTTACCTTAGCTAGATTTCATCGAAGACAAAGGCTTGTTTATGATTCATTCTCATTTGCATGGTTTGAGTCGTCATAACACCATCAAGTTTCACGTCCACTACCCGATTGAGTAAAGACAGCCACTAAAATTAATCACCCTAATTAAACCAACTTTAACCTCACTTGAGGAAATCAAAAGAATTTGGTAGTTAGGTAGGACACCGGGGATAGGCATCAAAATAATTCCCCCTTGTCATTTTCATCTGAGACATAGTCGTTGTCTTTAGGGAACTAAAATCCTCTAGTACTTATTGACACGGTCACAGCTAGTTTGTGGAGGGGCCTCCTGACTGTTTCTAACTGTTCAGGGGTTAAACGGCCGCGAGATTGAGAACCGGACGGACTCTGTGGAATACCGCACTCCACTTAGCCCTAAGGCAACATCGATCGCTGTCTTCTTCGGAAGGCTGAAGTGCCCAAAACCTTTTCCGACGTGTCATGAACGAGGTGGCTTAGTATCTATTCTACTAGGGCTCTTTTACCCAGGATCCCTTTCGGTAGAGGGATATCCTTCTTATATCGGTCTCTCATGTTGTATTGTTCGACTTGGATTTCATCACCTTGCGAAGGATACAGCCTGTTGAGGTCTCCAGCTCTTAGTTAGGAGTTTGCTTGGCGTCTCATCTTTGTAGAGGGTCATTTTTTCTTAGTAGGGACTGCTTGTTGGCATTCTGGCCATTTTTGTTGATTAGCTCGCTTATTGAGACACCGGTCTCAGTATAGATTTTAGAGCTTGCTTTTTTGGCCTGTGAGCCTTGCTTTTTCTAGCTCCTCTTTTGCACACTCGGCTGCATTAGAGTTTTTGAGTTCTTTGTTTACGGTACTGCCTCCGATTTTCATTTTCCTGTCATCATGTCAGATCAACAAAGAAGATCACGAAGACAACAGGGCCTAAGCCCTCCACCACCACCACCGCCACGGACTTCTGGTCCGCCTGCATCACGCATTCCTGCTCCTCCTGGCCGCGGTGCTGGTCGAGGCAACATCCCACCGCCGATCCGTACAACATCTTCAGTTACGCCTGTAACTGCCACACACAGCACAGTCTCAGAATCCATTGCAGCTTCTATGACCACTAGCATGTCTGAGGCTTCCACTGTCACCTCACCCACTGTCATCCCAGATTCATCTGTAACAGTGGGCACAGTTACAGCAGCTGAACCTAGCACGACCCAGAGTACTAGACCAGAGGTCATCCTTCTACCGGAAGCCAACACTTCCCGTCCATCAGACATTTTCCACGATGATATAGACGGATCTATTGGCACCACAGAAGGTTCCGACCAGGACATACCTGGCCTAATTTCAGTCCCAGGCGGCTACGTTGAGATCGTTGAAGGTACTCGTCTACCTGACACACCTTTTGAACCTGATTATGGCTTCATTACTTCCCAGACGGAACTTCCGCCTGTTATTACTACATCACCCAGTGTTCATCCTCAGGAGACAAGTTCTTCTAGCAACGTACCTCGCACTTTTCATTTACCCAACATCCCACCGGGACACAAAATTATGGCTTCCATTCAGTCTAGTATGGTTAGCCTAGCGAACTCTCCGTTAGCATCGGCACAATTTAGACGCAACACAGAGCAAATGCTTTCAACAGCGTCTAGATACCCCCCTGTTTCTCGTCCTTCTGACTATAGGGATCCCAACGTTCCGTCTAGCACAGAATTTCATCATTCCTTTGCAGACGGCTCAGGACCTTCGGACTTTACTACACCTAGGTTCCTGCCGGATCCCCAAAATCTTTTTCAGGATATGAACTCGGATCCAGTTCTCGATGGTTCTCCTATTATTGAACACGTGATGGACGACGCTGATACTCCTGGGCTAAATTCCCCACATTTGCTGTCATCACCAATGTTTGGTGCACATTCTATGAGGGATAACCCAGTTTTTTCTCCGTCCTCACCTGTCCAATACGGACGACCACCTCCGCTAATCGGTACTTTTGGCGCCGTTGGCCAATCCATGCTATCATATTTAGCCAGCGGCGGAAGAACACTTAGTCATACTGCTGGATCTTCCGTTTCGACAGGAGGATCACCTTCAGCCACCATTTATACTATTTCAGGAGGTGGACAACCGACTGCAATGGTCCCTAACTCCAACTTACAAACCCTCCCTGGTGGGCCATCAACCCAACCAGCTGGGGGGCAACCTTTTGTTGGGAACCCCATTGCTAGTCAACAACCTCCAACTGGTGGGCCATCAACCCAACCAATCGGAGGACAACCTTTTGCTGGGAACCCAATTCCCAGTCTACAGCCTCCTCACATAGGGCCATCCAACCTAACTGCTGGCGGACAACCTATTGGCTCGTTCCAACAAGTTTCCCAACCAGCAGTTTCTACTCAGTTTGGTATGTACAATCCACCTGGCAGTGGGCAACCTTATTCCGGTGTTCCCACCGGGCCTTACTCTCAACCACCCCTGTCAGGTATGCTTCCTTCTTGGGATCATCAAATCCCACAGAGTGGGGGGTACTCACTTTTCGGAAACTGGAACCAAGCTGGAGGGCAATCTCAGATTTTCCCCAACTTGAATTCTGGCTTCCCTTACCCTTCGGCTGCCACAACTCCTTGGAACCCGTCACTTCAATTTCCACTCGTTCCTCAAGCAGGAACGAACATTCCATGGACACCACAGTCGCAGCCACCCCCCAACCCTGCTATGGGAAATTCTCCACTTACACAGTATGGTGGCAACATCCCTGGAACACAACAATTCCAAGGAACTTTTTCCCAACAAGGAATAGCAACCAATCCTGGGCATCAACAGCTTCAGGGTACTATACCCACTCAGCAGAACACTTACCAACCAGTTGCTTACAATCAACCGGTTAACCAGATGGCTTATTATCCGCAGAACTTTCAGCAGTATCCCGTGGGAAACACATATGGGTATAACACACAACAGCATGCTATGCAAGGCCCTCCAGGGTTCCCTGCACCACATAGTTATTACTCATACCCGCAGACCAACCGTCAACTTCCCTTCTTGGCCACACTTGATCTACCTGATTTGTCGAGGCTTATTAACGATCCTATTTGGCATGAACCTCACTGGCCACCTATCCCAGCCAAACTACCATCGGACATTCCCAAGTTCGATGCTAAGCCCGGGGAAGACCCCAAGAACCACGTGATGACCTTCCATCTTTGGTGTTCATCAAACTCCTTGATGGATGATTCCATCCGACTTCGGCTCTTCCAACGTACGCTTACCGGAACGGCAGCAAAATGGTACATCGAGCTGCCACAACACTCTTTTCGTGATTTCAACACTTTGGCTATGCAGTTTCTGACACATTTCCAGCTTCCCATCCGATATGAGACTGGAACAGAACTGCTAACTTCACTGCGTCAAACCACCTCTACACACATCTCGGATCACATCCATGAGTGGCGAAGACGCCGTAGGCTAATAAAGGCACCTATTCCAGATCAGCTACTTGCTGATTGGTTTACAAAATCCTTTTTACCTCCCATAGCCAGAGATATTGCTATGCGCGGACCTGTTACGGAAGAACAAGCCATCTCGGCAGCACAATACATGGATTTAGTATATACTCAATCCGGTACTTTACACGAACTTCTTCCACATGCTTCCCGCATTCACACTGATCCTACAAAACCTACTACTGAACCACCCATTGATGGTATAGTTGGTTCAGTTAAGGCTCAGCCTGCTACCAACTCGACGGGGCAACAAGCTTCTGCTTCCCCCGCTTTTACCCAGGCCGCTTCAAAAGCTTCCACTTCTCCTGCTGTCTCCTCCGAAGTGAATGCAGTCCAATCTACATCACAACCCTCCGGAGGAAAGAAGAAAAACAACCGTGGTAAACCCAAGAAGAACCAGCAGGAGAACCCCAAACCACAACCTACCCAGAATGATCAAAAACCACGTCGGAAAGCTAAGTTTCCCTGCTTGATTTGTCAAGATGATCATTATACGCGTGACTGTCCCTACAAGGACGAGGTCCATAAGTTCGTTAAAGGATCCTCTAGACCGGCAGTACTAACTGACCCTTTCCCCCAACAGCAACAGCAAATGGTTGCCCAAGAATCCCCACAAGGGGGCAACCCGACCAATCCTTCCCGTGGAGAGACGTCCACAAACCGCGAGATCCTAATGACAAGTAATAATATCACCACTCGTTCAAAGACGTATGACAATCCTCCAAGTTCAACCAAACAATCGAAGACAGCTAAAGGCAAGTCTCCTGTTGAAGATCCGATTCCTATTCCCCCCCCTAATGGTCACCTCCATATCGAGAGACCACTTATGGACACAGTGCTACGCCCACCTAAGGGCACCATACGAAAGGCGACATTCAATCCGAATGCGCGAGCTGCCCAAAACTACAACATTGTTGAAGATTTGGCTCAAGCACCTTGCGCTATGTCAACTCTCGAGGTTCTCCAACACTGCCCCACGCAGCGTAGAACCCTACTTTCAGCACTGGGGGCATTGGACCCAGATACTTCAAACTCCATCCTGTTTAACTTGGAGCACGCTAAACCTAGGCTTTCTCACCAGTTAGCCTTCCAAGTGCATACGAAAATCCGTGGAAATGTTATCCACCGCACAGTGTTAGATGAGGGTGCTTCCACGTCGATTATGTCTTTGAACTGCTGGAGAGCTCTCGGCTCGCCTGAGGTCACAACTTCTCCCACTACTCTTAGAGCGTTTGATGGACATGGTTTTCAACCATACGGACTCATCCCCTCAATCGGTGTTGAACTGGGGGGCAAAACAGTATCCGTACACATCGAAGTCGTAGATGCACCTTTGGATTACAACCTCCTACTTGGTCGGAACTGGTTCTATGCCATGACTGCCATAGCATCTACAGTCTTCCGGATTGTACAATTTCCTCATGAAGGGAAAATTGTCACTATTGATCAATTGGATTACTGTATCCCAGACTCCCATCCAAACTCCACCAATACCGTTCCGTTATTGGATCAACCTCGGTACCGGTTCCAAGACATAGGTGTTGGTCTCATGAA
The DNA here is from genome assembly GCA_027924585.1 of Larix kaempferi. Classification (NCBI taxonomy): domain Eukaryota; kingdom Viridiplantae; phylum Streptophyta; class Pinopsida; order Pinales; family Pinaceae; genus Larix; species Larix kaempferi. The sequence continues at coordinate 5,989,176 of BSBM01000034.1, forward strand.
GGATTCATCCCTCATTGGAGTTTTTCCAGAGCTGGGAACCCATCTTCAACCAGTCAACATGATTTCGTCACATGTCACCCCGTCTGATGATTCATGGGTGATACCGAGTCCTACTCAGATCCAAGGCTATGGCAATTCCATGCCTTTGAACAGAAACCTTGCATCTTATGACGCGATCCAATCAGCCACAGATTGGGTCGACTGTTCTACTGATCACACAGTGGCACAGCTCTCGACTGAAACTCATACACGCCCACCATTGTTTGATCCTCTCAACTTGATTTTTCCTACTGACGAATCAATCATAGAGGTTATGTGCGGTAATGAGCCACCATGGGGAGATTTTCATCATCGATCTTCATTCCCCACCATTCAGTCACTCGAGCCCGATACCAAATCCAGTGCTTCACTTGGGATGGTTCAAACCAAGTTCCCCACTTCCCTCGACGAAGTATTTTCTGAAGGAAACTTGGCCAATCTCATGGCAACCACTCCCATTGATATTTCAGTAAAGCCTGGTATCGTGGAAAACGTACACATTGGCAAAACATGTACTCCTCTTGAGACGGAGTTCTATAATGCCTACTTTAAAACTTTCCGCGATGTTTTCGCTTGGAGTTATGAAGAGATGCCAGGAATCGACCCATCGATTGTAGTCCACGAAATTCCAACTTTCCCTGGCGCCCGACCTGTTCGGCAAAAGCTTCGACCCGTTCATCCTCGTAAGGCAGCCGCCATTAAAGCAGAAGTTGAAAAAATTTTGCGTGCTGGTTTTATCTATCCTGTCCCATTGACAGAATGGGTATCCAACATCGTCCCTGTAGCCAAGAAACAGGGAACGATTAGAGTCTGTGTTGATTACCGTGATTTGAACAAAGCTTGTCCCAAGGACAACTACCCAACTCCGTTTATCGACCAGATCATCGATAACTGTGCCGGAAGTGTTATCTTTTCATTCATGGATGGCTTTTCTGGCTATAATCAGATCGATATCCTCCCAGCCGACCAGCACAAAACGGCCTTTATCTGCCCTTGGGGGATCTTCGCATATCGGAAGTTACCTTTTGGCCTCAAAAATGCCGGGGCAACTTTCCAACGGGCGATGTCCTACGCATTCCATGACATCAAACATATCGTAGAGCCATATCTCGATGACCTTCCCGCTCATTCTCGAACTCGGGAAGAACATCCAGATCACTTGAGTGCCATTTTCGAAAGGTGCCGGCGCTACAATATACGTTTGAACCCGCATAAATGCGTCTTCTGTGTAGAAGCCGGAAAACTGTTGGGCTTCATAGTCTCCAAAGACGGGATACGTCTAGATCCCGCAAAGGTAGCAGCTATCATAGCCCTGCCTTCACCTACCAATATTCCAGAACTTCAATGTTTGCAAGGGCATGCAAACTTTCTACGCCGTTTTATTTGTAATCTGTCTGAGATAACAAAAGGCTACATGCGGCTTCTCAAGAAGAATGTTCCCTTCATATGGGATGATGAAGCCCAACGCTCCTTTGACAATTTAAAGGCAGCCTTAACTAAAGATCCTGTGATTCAACCCCCCAATTACACACAGGACTACATCCTTTATCTCGCAGCCTCGATTTCCACCATTGGTATGGTGTTAGTCCAGGAAGATCACAACGGCATAGAACATGTGGTGTACTACCTCAGCAAGAGTCTTCTCGACTCTGAAACTCGCTACTCACATGTTGAAAAGCTGGCTCTGGCAACAGTGTTTGCTGTCCAGAGATTCCGTCACTACATCTTACTCCGCCGGACCACCGTCATCGCCGATTTCAATCCGATGTACTATATCCTCACACGACAAGTGCTTGGGGGCAAGTACTCCCGTTGGATTGTCATCCTTCAAGAGTTTGACTTGGAATTCGTCAAAGCCAAGTCTAAGAAATCTCTGGTCTTCGCTGAGTTAATTTGTCACTTGCCCCGTGCTACTGAGCAATCCGAGCCCATTGATTCTCTTCCCGACGAATCACTGTTCCTCATTAGCACGTCTGATCCGTGGTATGGGGATATTCTCTTATATCTCCAAACCCAACGCTTCCGTCCCGACCTCAACCGCGATGAACGACGACGTATCAGACATCACGCAAAATACTACCTTATAGTGAACGATACTTTGTATCGGCGTGGTGTCGACACTGTCCTTCGACGCTGTTTGACCTTAGATGAGGCGGAACGCGTTCTCAATGACTGCCATGCTGGAGCATGTGGTGGTCATCTCTCTGGGATGGCTACGGCCCAGAAAATATTGCGAGCGGGATACTTCTGGCCTTCGATTTTCAAAGACTGCATTGAAACAGTCAAGAAGTGTCCGCCATGTCAATTCTTTCATAGCAAAGCACGCTCGCATCCTGCTCCACTCCATCCTGTTATTGCCGTCGGCCCCTTCTCCAAATGGGGCATTGATTTTATGCACTGTAAGCCCACTTCAGCCGGGGGGCATAGCTATGTCATAGTAGCTGTGGACTATTTTACAAAATGGGCTGAAGCGATGCCTACGTATGCTGAAGACGGCAAAACAGCAGCGCAATTCATATTCAATCATATCATAGCTAGATTCGGTGTCCCACAGTCTATTGTGACCGATCATGGTTCCCATTTTAGGAATCATATGATCGAAGAACTAAGTGCCAAATTGGGTTTTCGCCACGAAAACTCAACTCCGTATTACCCACAAGCCAATGGCCAAGTTGAAGCCATCAATAAGGTCCTGAAACGAATGATTCAGCGCATTGTGGGTACCCAAAAATCCAATTGGCACTCAGCTCTGTTCTCAGCACTGTGGGCATACCGAACCTCAGTGAAAAGTGCTACTGGGTTTACACCATTTCAATTGGTGTACGGCCTGGAAGCCATTCTCCCGATTGAATGTGAAATTCCATCACTCAAGATAGCCATAGAGCTACTTCCACACACTACTTCCGAAGAAGAACGGTTTCTATACCTAGCCAAGCTAGATGAAACCCGCCGCGACGCCGCTTTGGCTAATGAAGCTCACAAAAAACGCGTCAAAGCTCAATATGACAAATCCGTTCAACCTCGGATCTTTAATGAGGGTGACCTTGTACTTACATATGATCAGATGCATGACAAACTTGGAAAAGGCAAGCTTGAATCTATGTGGTACGGCCCCTTCATCATAAAACGTGTCTTAGAAAAAGGAGCCTATGAACTAGTCGACTGTGATGGTACGCCATTGGCACGGCCCCGCAACGGGCTATACCTCAAGCGTTTCTACGCATGAGGTTACCCCACGCGGGTTACTTCTTGTACATAATGTACTTAGTTTGCTTTTTGCTTTATTTTTAGTGTGCGCGTGGATCTTATGTATCTACTCTTACTTTGACTCGTGCTTTTATGCGCAGATGTCTACCTACTTTGGATTCGCTGACGGTGCAAGCCGACATACCCGGAATCTCGCTTCCGCAGCATGGGTGATTTATTCCCCCACTGGCGAGTTGTTTTCTTCAGGAGCCATTTGTTTAGGTCCCGCAACCAACAATATCGCAGAGTACCATGCAGTCATTGGTCTCTTAACTGAGGTTGCCTCACTCGGGATTGACTCCTTATCGGTCTTTTTAGATTCCCAACTCGTGGTTTCTCATCTAAACCGTGTTTACACAGTTCGTGATCCTACATTACTTCGTTTATTTCGAAGAGTACGCCTCTTGGAACGGTCATTTGATTTTATCACATATCAACACATACCGAGAGAATTCAATTGTATTGCCGATTCATTGGCTAATTACATTTTGGATTGGCATCTTGCCCATACATAAACACATCATTAAAAATTAAAATGCACAAGTCATTGTAAATATTTAGATCATAAATAGGTCCATATCACTGTATATAAAAGTGTTTTTTCCAAAATACATAAAGTTTGTGTCAAAGGCAAAATTGGGGATTAAATCCCATATACAAAAAATTGGCCCTCAAAGCCTACATATCGTGTACATGCCGCAAAAAGATCTAAAGACCATCTATGGAGACCTAGGAGACCTATCACGTCCCTCATCGGACTCCTCCCGCCGCTGGTGGTAACACATCACAGCTCGAACCACCTTCCGAAGAAGTCGACTGATACGACCGGGTACACCTACAGTATGACGCTGGAGAGGGTAAGGGACATCATCCATCCGCATAGCAGGGATCCCATGGGTCAATCCCTGCAGGTTCCTCTCAATATCCCGCACACCTCCTGCCTCATCTTCATCTTCTTCTTCGACAGGATCAGCTCGACGATCTACACCGCCACGACGTAGTGGTGAATATCCAGCTGGTCGTTGCGGTCCACGATCTGCAACATGCATACGAATATACATTAGAAGTCTTTTACACATTCTAAAAAAGCATTAAAAATTAAATATTCAAAAAGAAAAAATACATATCCATGAAGGTCATACCAGAGTCATCCCAGTCATCATCTTCCGGCAAAGCCAAGTCAATATCCTCGCGGAAATCTACCCCTGAATAGGGATAGTCGTCGATCATGATTATCTGCTCCTCTAGCCAAGAGAAGAAGTCCTCTCCAAAAGCTAGCCGCTGAGGCCCTCCAAGGCGCCCGGCATAGTCGCTCCATCGAGCCATCCATGGCTCAGTAGGAGGGCGAGGATGCATAGATATCTGCGGACGTAGTAATGGCACTCTTGCCAGGAAGAAAGAGACCAAGATACTCCCATAGCCAAACTGGGTATTTTTCCCAGTTCTACATTTTTGCACCTGTTCCTTCATATGGGACAGCACTGCATCACACCAGTTGAAGACCGTTCCTCCCATGCACTCTGCTGCGAGATTTACCTGTGTTCGGGTTGCCTGATGTGGGCTCACGCTTCCCGCTGCACGTGTAATAGTGAATAGCAAAGTTTTGAAAGGAACATTTGTGACCTCTTTTATGGCCACTTTCCCACTCTTCTTACTCGAACCCACCTGACAATATCGAGCAATTAAATCATCCGTGCTTGAGTCTGAAGCACTGTACCCGGTAAGATTCGGCCGGGCCCCTCTTTTCGAGAGACCCGTGAGGAAGTAGATGTCTTCAAGTTGAATTTCAAGCACGTGCTCTCCTACTCGGAAAGCTTCGATATCAGGATCCCACAATTGAATGAGGTGAGTAAGTAGTTTGGGTTGTTGGCGGATTCCTTTAGTCTTGAAAAACTTTAACAAACCACATTCTCTCAATGCGGTCACGGTGGGTAAGTGATTTTCGGCCCTAAAATCATCCGTTTCATGTTCCCTCTCTTTCCAACTCACCATTTTGCCTCAAACAAGTTGCAAATCCCTGCAAAAAAGCAAACAAAGTAATTAATGACTATTTAACAACTTGATTCTAGCAAAAATTTGAGGAAAAATTGATTTTTTGAATTCAATTTTCGCACGTGCCGCGCTTGGAGGACACCATGCCGCGCGGCAGTCCACAGTGCCGCGCCTCCTTTTGGAGTTACAGCGCGGCACTGTTGAACAGTGCCGCGTTTCACGATAGGGGCTCCACGCGGCAGTACGGCAGGCGATTCTTGCCAAAAGGGCTTGCCAAAAAATTAATTTTTCCCTGGTGAAAGTAAAAATTTCTTGCATGAAATGAAAGAGGGGTTCAAGCACTCTTACCTGGCACAGACGGCGGTCGAAATGGTCTCCCAGAACTCTCGGTATCGATCCTTGAAATTTGGCTCCAAAATGGGTAAAAATGTCTCCTTTGGGTAAAAATCACAAATGAATAGTAATTTCTATTTTTTATATAGCATTTTTCCACATTTTTTAATTAATTAATTACTATTTCAAAATTAATAAACCCTTATTCATATGCCCGATTTTTGAGCATTTATTGACAGGATCTGCGGTAAAAATGGGATACAGTCATACTGGTATTTGTTCGTAGTTTGACCTTCATATTGAGCCCACTTTATCTTTTTCGTGCTCTGGATTTAAAACTTGAAAAAGATTCCAAGCGCTTTCACACCTGTGTCGTGCTTGTCAAACACAAGTAAACGGTGTCGAGTACGGTCAGCTTTACTCATGCTCGTTAAACGATGAGGAAAGTATTATCCTGGTTGTATTTTATTCTTTTTTCGGGCCAGAATAATTAATTTTTACGAAAAAGACCATAGGAGTCCATAGTTAAGCTCTTTTCAGACTCCTTAAAATTGAAAAGATTGCCAAGTGATCTTGACTCTTTCACACTTGTAAAAGTATTTGAAAGGTCGTCTATTCGGTGATAGGTTACCCCTTTTTCGGCCCGTCTAGACTATTTACGAGAAAGGTATACCTCAGTCAATCTCGGCTGGGAGAGTTCTCTCGGGAATCGTTTTACACTTTTTCGGGATCGAGAGACTAAATTTTACGAAAAAGTACATTATGGAGCTTCCTTTAAGTTTTTTAGGCTCTCTAAATATGAAAAAACTGCCGAGTTTTACTTCCTTGGACTCGTTAAAATATTAACATCGAAGGACCCACTTTGGGACGAACCCCTCCTTTCTCAGGTTCGCAAAACATGTGAGATTGGACTCATCCACAAGATGAGCTACACCGAGCATCTGTTATCCTCTTCAAGCTCGTAAAACAAGAAAGAGGTACTCGTCCATCATGTCGGGGAAATATGGGGGAACAAGTCAAGTTTATTTATGGCAGCTTGTCAGTCGTTACCTTTGAACATGGCATGTGTCCATCTCTTGTCTATATTTGGGTGTCCGTTTTTTCATTGAGTCATAGTCATCATCATGGGTCGTCTCCCTGGCCACGAGTCCACTCATCTGACGTCTATCCTCTATTCATCAATAATCCCTGCTGCCAAGTCTTGTTACATGCCGTTATATGTTCAAAGGGTTGCATTGCATCGAGTCATTCATTGTGTCAGGCCTCCGCTGTGTCAGTACATATCCCATTACTTCATCATCCTATCATATGTGCCGATTTCGTGTCGATGATGTGGGAATCATCATGGCCCACCTTCGACGAGTCTATTCCTGTCGACACCAAATCACTATCCAGGAATTGGACTTAGAAATCAACCATTAGTACCTTGGTACCTGCATGCCTCAATGGCAGGTTTCCTCGTGTTTGACAGCAGGTTCACATCATTGACCTCTGATCAAGCAATCTCTCGAATGCTCGACATCAACTCATTTATTCGCATTTCGTTGAGATGTACTATTGATACCTTGGGAATCATTGTCATTATTGGTGATCTCCCTCGCATTTGTTAACGGTCCGCATCATTGACCGGTAATCAAATGGTTTCTTCCATGTTCGACTCCAACACCTTGTAATCACATGGTTAGATTCGTATCTTTATGCGATCGGGTAGAAGACCCTGGGTGCATCACTGTATCTTGACTGCGTCCAGGCTGCGATGGAGATGTCTCTTGTATTGTCACACAGATCCACTTATTGTATTGGTCGTGGCTGTGTCATTATTGTCTCATGGATCTACGATTGTTCATAGTAGCCATGATCTGTCCGCAGTTTACATTATATCAGTACTCATGGATCTGCAATGTATTGGTCGGCAGCCATGTTTTGAGTCATTTGTTTCCGAGCATGGGAATGCCCGCCTCGGTGGTATATCTAACATTTTGTTTCCATTTCAGCTCCGTGTCGCTCTCCTCGATGCTATCTCTGCACATTTATTTCGTAAAGTCTTTCGGCCATCAGTCCCTTCTGACCTCACACTTTAGGGGGCATCTGTTATACCTCTATATTTCACGGTGTCGCATCCCCATCACAACACATTTCGACGACACTTCCCCTACTACTGTTTTGAACCTTCCAGAAGAGACAGATGATGAGTCAACCTTGAAGGTAAATCCACCCTGCCAAGTTTTGACCCACCTTGGACTTTATTTCCATACACTACCGCGCCCTTACAGCTTGACAAAACGCGGCACAGTGCCGCGCTCTGTATCATTTGCAAAGCGCGGCACCCTTTTAATAGGTTTTTGCCCTTGACTTGTGGGATCTTGGATTTTCGAAGATGATGGAAGATTGGGTTCCTTGATTCGATCCCAACTCACCTCCTTCGATTAGAAACCCTGATCCACTTATCCCTCCTTAGATCCACCTATCTCTCTTGTTGGTTAACCTCACCATTCACTATAAAAGAGAGGCATGCCATTGGGAAGGGAGAGGACTCTGGAGAGCACCAAACTTATGGTCTTGCAGCATTGTGGAGATAGCTAAGAGGAGAAGACACTTGGAGTTGGAGGATTGGCTTGGGCATCAAGCACCCTTTGTAAGTAATCTTCAAGTTGTAATGGAATAACTTGTCTTGTTTTCCCAAATCGTTTGTGTTAATCTTGTTTTAATCACATGATTTGTATCTCTTACAGATTTAGATCCTAACTCATGTTTCAGATTGCTAGAGAATAGTGCATACTTGTATTTTGGTTACTCTTTGACAGGTTCATTGGTGAAGACTTGGAGCTTGGAGCAAACACCAAAAACAAAGCACTTGGACATAAGGTCAGTTAAAATCCTTTGCTCTCTTCAGCATTTTAATACTGAAATGTATGTTAGATCTAGGGATTCAAGGTTGCATTTGTTTTGTCTGTTCTTAGTCTAGAGTTAGTTAGATCCTGCTTTAGCCTAAGGGAGTTTTGACTTATCCGTAGGGCAGAATTCCACATAACACCCATGTCGTAACAATTCTATTCCTTGGCTAGAAAAATGAGCTCTTCGCTCGTGCGTTCTGTGGTATTGTCATCAGCTGACCGGGTCGCGAATATTAGTACTAACACTATCCAACAAAGCAACGAAATACTTGTTAATCTCCTTCAACACCTTCTCCCAAGATTTACGACACTTTGCTACCCTTGTTACATTCTTTATCTTGATGGCCTAGGGTGCTTGTACAAATTGAAAAGAGGTCGAACACCCATCTTAGGATTGTAGGGAGTCGACCCATCTTTAACTAATGAGTAGTACTCCTCTCAAGTCTAGGATGGGGTAAATTTAAAAAGGCACTCGGTTTCAGGTTCGAAGTACCAAACTCTAGGAAAAATGGGTAAATGGTTAGAGCTTCTAGTATCTCCAACCCAAGATTTGTAACTATCCATCGGCTGAATGAGATCTATATGCACCAGAAAATGGTGCAACCATTTTGATACTCTCTCGTCCCCTAGACGGTTGTTGAATCAAGTTGGTTTCAAATCCACAAGTTCCATATCAAGTAAACTTGCCTGATTAAAAGAGGAGTGGAAGAAATCAACCAATGCGTCGTGATGCACATGAATTCCCTAGACTTCTCTAAAACTAGTTGTAAAATTCAGCTCTGCTACCAAGATTAAATTTGGGCACATAAGGAGATCAGATGCAAAAATTTTACACTAGAAATTAAGATTCCCTTCATACGATCCATAGGTATTTAGGATCTGCAATAGTTTGTCCATCTTTTTTCTATGAAACTCTTAACATAGTCTTGACATTATGGCATACGAATTGGTGAGAACCACTTATTCATTCCATCCAATTATCACCCCTCCAGATATACCATCTGAATCAAGTGATAGAAAATCCCAACCATGCACCAATTTTTTGAGAACCGTGATAACTATGTCCCCCCTCCCCATTAATTCTTGAATTAACAATATAACTATTTTATGGCACCGAGAGTAGCGAGGTGCTTACAACCCAATATGTGGGAGATGTTGTAACGCGTAACGTTGTGTAACATGACATTCCTATAAAAAAAGAAATAAAAATGCAAATGATGTCGGATTAAACAAAAAAAATTAAATTATATTGATTTGATCTAAAACCTAGATATATCAAGAAAGAATTGAGAGGGATCAAATATCTTGAGGTTTAAATTTTTTCTTAATGTGTAAAAAATTTAAGATAAAAAAATTTACACTTCAAGAAAAATTGGAGCCCTCTATGTGCTTGATAGATTCGTTTTAAGATAGATCTATGCTGGTCTATAACCTTCAATGATTGCAAGGCCAGTTGTTTTGACATTGCCTCCCATCCCTTTTATGTTGATCGTGAGATTTTTTCAGTGTAAACCTTTCATCGAGGAGATATTTGCTCTAAAGACCCCTACAAGAAATTTTTCTTTATATGGTTGATTTCTTTAGCCACTTTCACTTGGGATAATTTAATAGATAATTTAATAGCCCTTAGTCAACCCACTCGAAATGAGGGGATAGACTTTGGAACATATGCACCTTTGGCCCCTTGAAACAACAAAGAAAGAAGGACCATTTTTAGAACAAAGATTATAATGTTTCTCCTCATGGTCTGTGTGACCTACTATATTGATTTATATTGAATGGGTTGTTGAAATAAACCTACCGGTAATCAATTACCCCCACCCTCCTAAGCGTGTAAGCTCTTTCTCAAGGTATCCCTACCTTTCTTTTAAGTAAGAGACGAATAAGAATAATCGAAACGAAACCATATTGATTGAAAACATGGATTCATTGATTTGTATTTGCTATACATGTGGATTTCCTATTAAATTGATATTGACAATATATATATATTTCCTAATGATTTGTATTTACTATTGACAATACATATGGATTTCCTTGGTTTGTTGAATATATTTGTATTTGTTATTCACAATACATACATGGATTTTCTTGGTTTGTTGAATATATTTGTAGTTTTAATATATTTTCCATTGATTTATATTTGTATAAATAGATAAATGATATCTTTTTCAAATTGAATTGATTTGTTGAGTGGATTTTATATATTGAATAGACTTCCTATTGAGATGGATGATATTGATTTATATTTGTATAAATAATGGATGATAACAATCCGTATGGATATGGATATCTTAATCAATTGAATTTTTGTTGAATAGTTTTGTATTTGTATTTGTATATTGAATAGATTTTTTAGTAAATTGAATTTTTGTTGAATAGTTTTGTATTTGTATTTATATATTGAATAGATTTCTCAGTAAATTGAATTGGTTTGTTGAATATATTTATATTTATATTTATATATTAAATAGATTTCTCATTACAATGGGTAATATTGATTTATATTTGTATAAATCGATGAATGATATCGATTTATATTTTTGCAGAAATCATGTATATATTGATATGGATGTTATATTTTTTTTAATGGATTTTTTATTGGGATAATGATATTGATTTATATTTGTATATAAATATGGATGATATATTGTTTTGGATGTTATTGATTTATATTTATATATAATAATACAGTACAACTTAAGTGGGTTTAAAAATACATGTTTTTTTTAAGATACTATAGGTTTAAATCGAGATAGGAAATAGATTTCTTAGTAAATTGAATTGGTTTGTTGAATATATTTATATTTGTATAAATCGATGAATGATATCGATTTATATATTTGCAGAAATCATGTATATATTGATATGAATATTCTATTTTGTTGAATGGATTTTCTATTGGGATATAGATATGGATGATCTATTGTTTTGATGTTATTGATTTATATTTATATATAATAGTATTGTACAATTTAAGTGGGTTTAAAAATCATGTCTTTTTAAGATACTATAGGTTTAAATCGAGATAGGTTATAGGTTTAAATCGAGATAAATAATATATATATACATGTTTTTTTAAGATACTATATAGGTTTAAATCATGTATATATACATATTTTTTTTAAGATACTATATAGATTTAAATTGAGATAGGTAATATATATATACATGCTTTTTTAAGAATCGATAATGTATATACATTTCCATAAACTTTAAGTTTAAATTCGAAGGAATGGAATATATACACTTCCATATACCTTATGGCAGGCGTAATAAAGAAGCTCATTAATCAATAGCATGATTCATTCATATTAACATATTAATTAATTATATTTATATAAAAATCAATATAAATGGATTTGATTATTTTAAGTTCAATTAATCAATAGCATGATTCATTCATATTAACATATTAATTAATTATATTTATATAAAAATCAATATAAATGGATTTGATTATTTTAAGTTCAAATAGAGAGAAGTATCAATGTCATGAATCATTCATATTAACATATTAATTAATTTATATTTGTATAATATCAATATGAATGGATTTGATTACTTTAAGTACAAATAGAGAGACGTAGGGGTAAGGTATGTCCAGAGAAATAAAATCAATATGAATGGATTTGATTACTTTAAGTTCAAATAGAGAGACGTAAAATCAATATGCATGGGATTTGATTACTTTAAGTTCAAATAGAGAGACGTAGGGGTAAGATATGTCTTCTCTAAATTTTAAGCTTCTAATAAATTTAAGATTTAACATATGTACATCTTCCTACACTATTTTAGACTACTTTAAGAGGTAAAGAGGTAAACTCCATAGTTTAAAAAGTAAAAAGAGAAGATATTTACACCTACATTGATTCATGATAATAATATTAATTAATTTATAGATTTATATAAAAATCCATTTATCATTAATATTAATTAATTTATACATAGTTTAGACTACTTTAAGAGGTAAAGAGGTAAACTCCATAGTTTAAAAAGTAAAAAGAGAAGATATTTACACCTACATTGATTCATGATAATAATATTAATTAATTTATAGATTTATATAAAAATCCATTTATCATTAATATTAATTAATTTATATTTGTATTAAAATGAAAATTTTATTAATTAATATTAATTTGTATTCAAATGAAAATGAAAATTCTCTTAATTAATATTAATTAATTATTAATTAATTAATAAGTTATATTGGTATTAAAATGAAAATTTTATTAATTAATTTATATTTGTATAAAAATCGATGTATCAATGGATTTGATTGTTATTGATTTAATTTCCTTTCGTCTTTTATGGATCGATATTGATTTGATTTCCTAGTGTATACACATGGATTTGGAAATAAATTAATTTCCTATTATAATGATTTGTACAAAGCCGAAGTGCAAACGTTGAAATGCTCGATCCCTATGTACTGATTATTAGTAATTAAATGATGGTGAAAGTTATCCACGCTCGATAAAGGATGGAAATAAAATTGGAATATTAATGACGTGAAAGAAAGCATGATCCATAAACTGTAGTCTTGTAAGTAAAATTATGAAATAAAACACTATTTACGACAGAAATCCATCCAAACACAAAACGTATGCAAACGAGAACACTATGTTTTTATCTATATATAATATATATGTACTTCAAAAAAATAATTGCAATGCAAGCGAGAACACTATATATATATATATATATACTGAAAAAATTTGCACAGGTAGGAGTAGTGAAATTAATAGGCATATATATAGCTATACGTCGCTGAACAAGAGTAAGCGCGGCTGATGCTACCAGCAGGTACTAGCAAGTCTACGTAAAAAAAATCAGGAGAAGTAGAAGTATTCTATGGAGGCTGCTGCTGGTGATTACAAAATGCAGCGTTTGATCATGATATCACTCTAACAAAAATCAATCTCAATCTCCAATCACTGACGCGAACCTAATTACGATAAGCTCTTAATTACATAAATATGTATACATGGATATACAGATGGATGGATACTTTTTAATTAGCAGAAGCGCCTAAGCAGCCTTGGCCCTTGTTGCTGCTGGCCGGGTCTTGACAGACTTAGTGGCCAAGCTTTTCCTTACGAGTCTCTCCTCCTTTCTTACCCATCTCCTTATATCCTTCCTGTCCAAGCTGTTCTTTTCTGGCTTTTCCGCCCTTGCGCCCCAGTTCCTGGTACCCTTCGTGCCCCAGCTGTTCCTTACGAGTCTCTCCGCCCTTGCGCCCCAGTTCTTGGTATCCTTCGTGCCCCAGCTGTTCCTTACGAGTCTCTCCGCCCTTGCGCCCCAGTTCCTGATATCCTTCGTGCCCCAGCTGTTCCTTGCGAGTCTCTCCGCCTTTGTGTCCGAGTTCCTGGTAGCCTTCCTGTCCCAGTTGCTCCTTGCGCCTCTCTCCTCCCTCATGTCCCAATTCCTGATACCCTTCATGTCCCAGCTGTTCCTTCCGAGTCTGCCCGCCTTTGCTTCGACCTGCTCATCACATCATATAAAACCAGACAAATTACAAAGCTTTATCACTACACTGATATATAACAAACCAATGAGATAGCTTATCCAGTCCCGGCCCAAAGAACAGTTCATTCTCCAAAACCCTAATCATTCAGGGCGGAAGTTGCCCAGAAGAATTCCCAGAGAGTCCTGGCTGAGTTACCAGCTTTAAAATATATATAGTGTTGTCTAACGTTATGAGTACTATACCTTGGGCAAGATGTTCCTGGGCTTTGAGGCTCTTGCCTCTAGTACCACCTGGTACCACCGTCTCCCCAGCTCTTGCCCTTTCATCCTCACCTGCAGACGCCATTCTTACAACCGACGAGCGCATGCTGTGTAAACACACCTGTCTTTTCAGTATTCCACCGGCTGCTACATTTCTGGTACCCCAAATGATTTAGCCGCAGCTATCTTCATTATCAGTCCCTCCATCTGATCCAAATTAGTGGAGACAACAGGCTGCTGCATACATAAGAAACGAACAAATAAGCAGATGAGAGAAAACTCTCGAATTAATGAAAAAGAGAAATAAAATCGCACCTGTTTGCATTCACCTTCTACGAATTCAACTGTTACACATCAAATTACTAATGAAAGTTTTTCACAGAACGAATTTAATGTGTTCTTCGAGCACTACTGCTTTGTATAATTCCAAATCTAGTGACTGCACCTCCTCGTGTAAGCGGGTGAGCTGACCTGCCTTGTTTAATTGCCACAGCTCCTAAAGTCGTGGCAGTTACCATGAGTTTTGCGATACACGCAATTTAATCTGCAATTTCATGTTTTTTCGCTTGATACTTTGTATTCTCAACCAAAATACTTCAGAAGTGATTTTAACAAAATTTCAGTTAATATTAAGAATTTTTATTAATTATCCTGATATTAATTTTTAAAAAATCCATATACTTATTAATTACTCTGATAACATTTAAACCATCTCTTATGTTAAAGATAAATCTAGGTAAAATATATTAATTAAATTATTATTCAGCAAATATTCTCCAGCGTTCATGCCTGCGTCAATACATAGATACTTTTATTAATTTACTAATATTGGTTAAAAGTAAACCGTTTTCACATAATTATCATGATTCATGATATGAAAATATCAACGTTTTAAAATTATTCAACATTGAGAAAAATGGAAAATAATTTGTTTTCATCGTATTATAATATATTGAAAATAAGCATTCCATAAGTGTTTTACCTAAAATTTCTACACAGAATCAAATAAAGAAAAGAAACCCGGAAATCCGTAGGGTTCTCAAAAAAATCATAAATTAGATATGCGAATGTGAATGCTAATGCGATTGGCATGGTGGGATTTGATGGAAGTGCCACGAATTGAGGGGTCGTGGCAGGAATGAAAGGCATATGAAGCCATGCGCGGCCACGATACCAGTGAAATTGTAGCAGCTATAAGCTGCTTGCTAAACAGTTACTGTTTTCGGATAGCCTTCCACCGTTGTTCAAGTACTGAGTCGAAGGGCCGTGTGATATGTTTCAATATTTTTATGTCTCAGCACAATATATATATATACGATATCGCTGGCGATGCCGGCAACGTTAGTACTGCAATAAGGGAAGAAATTTCAATTGAAATTTCAATAGTGAAGATTTTGAATTGATACAGTTTTGGAGTGAGCGAGCATGTTGTCCCATCGTGCAGGGGGGATGTACCCCATGGCCAGATTTGGAATTGGTAAAACGCTTGGTGCAGGTAATACTTTTGTAAGCATATAACCTTTTTTATCCATCATTCAAAAAAACAAATGTTATATGATTTTATTTGTGTTACTGTTGTTGGACAGGTCCAAGCAAAGGACATGACGAAGGAGAGAGTGGCAAGGAGGTGGGGCATGAAGAGACTTGTAAGGACCAGCTGGGGCATGAAGAGACTTGTAAGGACCAGCTGGGGCATGAAGGGGAGCAGCAAGTGGGACTGAAATGCTCGGAAGCCAGAAAAAAAGAGCGGGGTAACGAAGGGGGGCAGGAAGTGGGACTGAAAGGCGGGGAATCCATAAATGAAGAGCTGGGACACGAAGGATATAAGGAGGTGGGTAAGAAAAGAAGAGAGACTCGCAAGGAAAAGCTTGGCCACTGAATTGTCAAGATAGCAGCAGCAAGCAGCTAGGGCAAGGGTATTAGAGCAACATTGATGAGAATCTTAGTATAACGTTTTATTGTTGTAATGCGTCATTCGTAGGTGATATTTCTGTGTATATATTTGATCTGTAATTAACGACGACGCTAATTGGTAATTAGCATCAATTCGCAATCCGAAATTGTTGTCCGCCTATTCTCCTTTGTCACTAGCGGCTTATGTTTTATTATGTTTTTGTTATCGGAGGCTTTACTTAACTACTTAATTAATTTGTTATCCTAAAATTAATCGAAGCCACTAAGTTGTTGTCCCTAAAATTAATAGAAGCCACCAACTTGTTGCTACTACTAGCTAAACTTATTTGTACTACTACTTTAATTAAGTTGTAATCCCTAAATTAATGGAAACCACTAAATAGTCAAAGTTACTAAATTGCTCCTACTACTATCTTAACTAAGCTGTCACATTATTAGTACACTGAAGCAACCCACCAACTACGCTGAAGCAACCCGCCCACTGAAGCAACCCACCAAAGCAACCCACCAACTACGCTGAAGCAACCCGCCCACTGAAGCAACCCACCAACTACGCTGAAGCAACCCACCAAGTTGTTGCTACTATTACTTTAATTAGCACGCTGAAGCAACCCACCAAGTTGTTGCTACTATTATTTTAATTAGCATATTTTAGCATATTCAAAAGTAAATTAGCACATCCATTAGCACATCCATGAAATGAATCCCATACACTTGTTACATTCAAGTTAATTTTATTGATGCACTCACTCCATACATTTGTTACATTCAAGTTAATTTTATTAATGCAAAGTTAATTTTATTGAGTGTTATTGATCCACTCACTCTTGTAACAAGTTAATTTTATTGATCCACTCACTCTGGTAACAAGTTAATTTTATTGATCCACTCAATAAAAGAAACCCAAAATCTAAGCTATGTCAAAATTTAGCTAGGTAATAAGCTATGTTAAAATATGGACTTAGGTATTTACTTGGTCAAATTTTTAGCTAGCTTTATTATTACTCAAATATTTAACTAGTTGCTAAGCTACATCAAAGTATCCATCCACTCGGATACTAATCTATCTCAAAATATCCACTTAGATATTTATCTCGTCAAATTTTTAGATACTAATCTATCACAAAACATTCACTTAGATATTTATCTCGTCAAAGTTTTAGCTAGGTGTTAAGCTATGTCGAAATATCCTTAGCTACCTTTATTATTAGTCAAATCTTTAACTAGTTTCTAAGCTGCATCAAAGTATCCATCCACCGAGATCCTGATCTATGTCAAAATACCGAATAAATTGCTTTGAAAATCAAATCAAGTTATGAAATCATATGAAAACAATGTAAATATAGTTAACACTGAAAGTCGTACATTCTGCTTTTCCTTTGAAAGAACAGTGGCATTCTTTATCTAGTTTGAACTTTGTATATGATGATTCCTCCTATTTCAACAAGCATTTTCTTACAATGTAAATATAGTTAGCCCACTGATTAAATTCATCCTTTGCAAATTGGTTATTGGCCCCGATCTGAAATGTTCGTTGTAAGAGGCATTGTTTTTTAACTATGATTTTATTGGCTAAATGGTAACCAACAACTTTACCAAGCTAGAATTGTTTTACAACAATGAGATCGTCTTATTCTTTCACGCTAATACAAACCATCTCGACACAGAAAACAACAATGAGACCGTCTTATTCTTTCACCTTAATACAAACCATCTCGACACAGCTTCTTGCCAATATAATCACTCTTGCAATATTTGGATTTCCAGTTTTGCTAAGAGATTTAATACTATTAACTCTCTAATTGAGCTAGTGGAGTTAAATTTCCACGTATATTTTATAATCTTTATATTTTATAATCTTTTAAGATTATAAAAGCTTATTTAACATTTACTCATTTTTTTAGTTTTAATAAATTTAAATATATTTTTGGCTTTTAACTTTGTATTAGAATAAATATTATAATTTTTTTAAACAATTACACTTCGTTTTTCATACTAAATTGTAAATATAAAAACTCTAAATAAAAAGCAAAAAAAAACATCAACAATCCACTACAAAATCACATCATTACATGAAGAAAGCAATGTTAGTCAAACCATCAAAATTAGTTGCATGCTAGATATCCATCCATTGACGCGATCAGTTGCAGTGTTTTTTATGTCTGATTTAAAACAATTTCTTCTATAATATGACAATGTGATTTGCAATCACTATCAAAAACCACTTTTTGTGAAACTAAGAGATGGCGATCATTTTTTTTCTATTATGATACCATGTTGTTTTGATTGTTTAAGCAAATCTGGATGGATGAAGCAATTAATAGAAATTATTTTTAGTATATTCTAAATTTGGTTGTGTAGTTGATTTTAGCAATTTAAGCAAGAAGAGAGGGTTGTTAGAATAAAAAGTTGACAAGTTTTTAACATAATTCTATGTGACTGATTTTTCTTTTGAGAGATGGCCATATTGATAAGTACCTTGAGAATTTTATTTAGCTCATGTGAGCATCTTACCAGTATAGATTCATCTTAAACTCATATCTATCAAGCATCGAGAGGGATCCAATTTCTTCAAATGTATTTCTTTTTTTTTAATTTAAACTCAAAAAATTTGATCTCTCCTGATTGATAGATTCGGATAATTTTTTATTTGATGAGTCGACATGAAGGGAGCCAATTTCTTCAAATATATTTCTTTTTTTTATAATTTAAACTCAAAAAATTTGATCTCTCTTGATTGATAGATTTATCACTTTTTACGTTTTATTAGATGTAACGCTACATATACCGCTACATACACGTTATAACATCTCCCCCATACTGGGCTGTAGAGTACCTCGTCTAACTATTTGGACTCTTTATGTCTAGAAAAAATTCCAATTGATTTTTCAAATTAAAAAAAATGAATTCCCAAAGACATCAAATGCCAGCTTAAAATCCGGTGTATTCACTCTTTCAAGATCGCACCAATTTGTTCTATTTTCACGGAATAATCAAATTCAATTGTAAGTGAATTATATTTTTATAATAATTATAATGTATTTGGATTACTTAGAGTGTATCCACCGGGTTAATTTTATTTTATTTTTTGGCTAATTTTTTTTCTTTATTCTAAAGAAAATGTTGTTTAGTATTAATTTAAAAGTTATTTTTTAGCGTGTCGAATCCAAAACATGATCCTAAAAGTTATTATTTTAAAATAGTCATTAATTAGATTTATCTTTACTTTACTAGAATAAAGTATCAATTTTAGTTCATTATGGTTTGTCTATCGTAAATGATTTAATTTTGGTTAATTTTAGTGTATTTTATTAATAATTATTATTTAGATGATTTAATTTTGGTTAATTTTAGTGTGTTTTATTATGTCCTTGATATATATGATTCAGGAGGTTGGATTAATTTGCAAGTTTTTTGAAAATTTCATGGTTGTTTATAGTTGTAACTATAGTTTAAAATATTTTTATTTTTTTAGATTTTTAAAATTTGTGTTTATTTCGTTTTTGATTGGTGTCGTGCAGGTGACGTCAGGCCTGGGGTCTTGTGCCCTAGGCCTCAGCAGCGAGCTCCCGTCATCGAACGTACCGGGTCAGTTGTCATAGCAGGTTTGATTGACAGGTTCATGGGTTCGGCCCTCCTGTTTGCATTATTAGCGATTTCTTCCTCGGATGGACTCAGGACACAGCGATTTCTTCCTCGGATGGACTTAGGACATAGCTGCCAAGCTCGGTATACCCAGCATAGTATTCTACCCATCCGGTGCTTTTTTTGTTTCTTTCATCAGTTCGCAATGGAAATACATGCCGCATGAAGAAGTATCATCAGATAATGACACAGTCCATATTCCTGAACTTCCTCATCCTGTTAGTTTTCCAAAGTATCAAATCTCGCGTCTTGCTCGCACGTATAAGAGGTCAAATCCTGTCTCTGAATTCATTAGATATGGCATAAATTTGTATGTAAAAAGCTGGGGTACTATTATCAACACCTTCTATGATCTGGAATCTCTTTATTTAGACCATCTGCAGAGAGTTTCAGGTAGGCATGTTTGGTCTGTGGGTCGTCTGCTTCCTCCTGCTTTGTTCGAGATGAAGCGGAGAAAAACCATGATTGAAAGAGGGAAACCCACTTCAATCGATAACTCGGTATGTCTTCAATGGCTTGACTCTCGCAAAGAGAAGTCTGTTATTTATATTTGCTTTGGTAGCCAAGCCTACCTTTCAAATAATCAAATCGAGGAGATGGCAGCATGGCTTGAAGCAAGTGAAGAGTCCTTCATTTGGGTTATCAGGGATCCTCCAAGTAGTATGCCTGCTGATGAATATGGTGTGATTCCACAAGGTTTTGAATAAATAACAAAGGAAAGAGGTCTAAGAATTAGAGGTTGGGCACCTCAGCTCTCGATCCTCTCACACCCTTCTGTTGGGGTTTTCTTACCCACTGTGGGTGGAATCACAATTCCGATTCTTTTATCATTCTGCTACTTCGCTTTTGGCATGTAGTATAATACTATTTTGCAGATATAGACATATATAGGGTTTTTATTCATTGAACATAGCTAGCTATGTCGTGAGAGTATTGGCAAATAATAAGCACCTAGCAGCAATTAATGACATTATAGGATCATAGGCTCATATATCATGTAGGATGTATATGCGTAGAGATTCAATGGATTTTCTCATACATTGTCATTAATGCTCAGTAGCTCAAGCATGGTTGCGAGAAGATTCAGTAGTAGCAGCGTTTTGTTTGATATTGGTATACCGTGTTTTGATTCTGCTAACTTAGCTATTGTTTTTGGCATTTGCAGCAGTCCCTTTCTTCCCCACTTTGGAATGGCAGTAGTTGGCGATATGACTAAGCTGATGGGGTGAGTACTAGATGCTCCGAGGCTGAAGCTCGGTGATGGAGGTCGAGTTCGGCAGGTAACTCCGAGCCAGGAGAATTGACAATGGAACCTTATGAATAGACATGTTTTTTATGGGAAACGGATTGAAAAATCCAGGGTCTCATAAACTTCTCCTATGATAGGCCTTCACCACAACTAACCAACGTGCTTCAAACGTTCACGTCTTCCCTGGTAAGAAGGTGCACATATGTTGGAGTGGGCATGAATCCAAATCCCCTTGTTTGGTAATGCCAACCCATGGCGATGTTCAATGATATGAAATCTCTTCAGCAAACTCTGTCGAATGTGCACCAAAAAGCTAAAGGACAGTTGCAGATTCTGATATGTGCCATGGAGGAGAGGCATCCGAGCTTCACCACTCTCAAGCGCATTGCCAAAACAGATATTGGATTGTGTGACAACGCTGTCTGTTTGAGCACGTCAGGAAATGCTCTGAACAGAGGTCACAATCACAGGCATCACAGTATTTAGCGAATTTGGCCTCGAAGATGAATGCCAAAGTGGGTGGAAGCAATGCTGCCCTTCTTGAGAACCTTTCTCGTCATTTACCACGATTCAGAAATGATCAAGTGATGTACATTGGTGCCGATGTGAACCATCCTAGTTCGGGGGATAGTACGAGTCCTTCCATTACTGTAGTGGTTGGAAGCATAAACTGGCCCTGGTCTAATCGCTATAATGCGAGAGTCAGCTACCAGACTCACAGGGTGGAACACATCCAACAACTCAAGGAGATGTCGATCAATCAATCTTCAAGGAAAATACAAAGGAAGAAAAACACTTTACACAAGGCAAAAAGTAGAAGAACTGGTGTTGCAGTTGCTTTGTCCTTCCTCCTTTTGCAAATGTCATGTGGTCGTACGAACCATTTGCACTTCCTTGCTGATATAATTTTCTATGCAAGACACTAACACATGGAAAATATTTCAAAAATTGCAATATGTTACAGAGGACTGTATTCAATGTTTGGTTAGTTTTGCAACCGCATGTTTTTTGTTTTTTTTCCACCTTTTCAAAGCACGAATAGACAAAAAACAACTTCACATACTATATGTTGCCTCGATAGCTACGTATTACATATATTAAATAGCCTCACTAGCAATTTTGCAGCTGTTATTAAGGTTTTCAACTGTCAGTGCAAATCCATAGCTAGTGGAATTTACAGTACATAAACTCTTTTACCTGATGCACAACCACAGTTTTTTGAATACTTGAAACAATATAGCAGTAATCTTTCTTAATCGTTGTTGATAGTTTGCTAGTCCTTGCTATGTGTAGCTTTCCATTGCTTCAAATGTTAATTTTTTTTCATATCAATGATCAATAGCTATAGTGTCTGCATTATGTGATGATAGGCTAAAGTTATCATGTATTCACTTAATCAGCATATAGTTTGTTTTATCATGCTATAGAATACAACTTATTTAGTAATGCGCTTGTGTTTGTGTTTGTGAGCCAAAACTTTTATCTCTTCTCTCAAATGCTTTGATTCAAGGGCACAATTTTGGCAGTGAAGATAAATTACTTTTAAGTTTTCAGTTGCCTGTGCACACTTTCCAAATTGAGAGTAAATAAGTACATCAACACACATGCCAAATTCTAAATAAGAGCTTGCATGAAGATAAGATAGAATTGAATAGTTGTTTTCTAATTGCAATGAACATAGATTAGGATGAGAGTTTCAGGTCATTGCATTTGAATAAGTAGGAACTGAATGTTGCAATAGAAAAAATAGCTATAATACAAATTTAGAAAATCCCCAATTGCGAAAATAGTTGCCAGCCAATATAAGAAGCAAACATTGCATAGATTGGTTTGCGGCTAATTTTTGCTTGCAAGGCTTCAGCTGCATGTAGCATTGACTCTGTTGCAGGAGCTTTTTGCTCGGTGCTCACCATAATCTCACGAGCTTGTGCCAACTTATTCTCAGATGTGAATTTTAGTTCAGCCATTTTCGTAAACATCTCATGTAAAGCATTTCCAAGCTGAAACAGATGAACATAGAGGTAGGTAGCTCCTGAACAATATGAGCATAGAGAGATATTGCTTGTACAACTAATTTGTTACGCAAAATCTTAATCTGTGTCAAGATGCAAATTAAGTGTTATTTCCTATTATTGTCATCTTATCCCTTGAGCATTTATGCAAATGTAGCAAAGAACTGAAGATGGAAAAGATATTGAAAATTAGGGTAGAGCTGGGGACATAAAACACTTTGGTTTTCTACACTTTTTCTTGAAATGCGACATTTATATATTATTTTGTAATAAGTTCTATCCCACATACGAAATCTTTTACATTCTTAATTTCCTAGGTGTTTTCCCTCACAAGCCTATTTAAAAATTTATTGTGCATTGACAAGCTTATCAAATTGAACATTAAGATCTTCTGACACGAGTTTATGATAACAATGGTGCACAATATCAGCGTATGAATTTAGTCATGAATGAATCCAAGGTTGGGCATTAAAGAGGAACTGATAAGTGGATAGATTTTTGGTTCATCTCATGTAAAACATTCTCAATTTGAAATAGATGAACATGAAGATAAGTAGTTATATTCTCCTCGACAATGTGAGCACAGATATAAATTACTTAAGCTAGTATTCTAGGCATTCATGAAGCTTAATCTGTGTCTAGATGAAGATTAAGAGTTATTTCGTATTATTCTAATCTTATCCCTCAGTTGAGAATTTATGCAAATTTAGGGATGAACTAAATGTGGAAAAGATAATGGAAATTAAGGTAGAGCCAGGGAAATGAAGCAATTTGGCTCAATTCATTCATTACTAAATTTATAAAAATCATTTGTGTACCATCGTCATCATAAACTTGTGTCACAAGCTCTTAATGCTCTACTTGGTATTCTTGTCTGAGCCTAATAAATTCTTAAATAGGCTTTTGATGGCCAAAAAACCTAAGGAAAAGTAGGAATGTAACAGATGACCATGAAACTAACTAGTTATACTCTCCTTAACAATGTAAGCATAGATAGATATTACTGCTAATTTTTTACACATTGGTGAAGCTTAACATGTGTCTAGATCAAGATTAAGAGTTGTTTCCTATTAAAGATGCAACTAGATTTGTTTTTAAACTGTTTGGTGGATAACTGATTCTATTATTGTTTAAAATCTTTGTTTCACTCAATATTATTCTTTTAAAGCAAATTTTTGCAAAAACATGAGGGGATGCAATACATAAAACGGACTTCCTTTGCTAGATTCCAGGTTTGAGACGTATCTATTATGCTAGATTTCCCTGGAACTTGCACCCAGAATCATCGCTTTTTAATTTGACTTTTAACCTCACTAATATACCAAGATCTGGTTGTTTCTACTCAATATTTCTAAGTAGATTGCTTATGTCAATTTGAATTTATTATTTTCCCACAGTTATAGCTTATATGATTTGTACGTAATATTCCCAAAAGGCTACGTATTGATAATCTGATACCAATGTGGAAGCATGATTGCTTGTTAAGCAGAAAACTTGTGTCAAATAAGCTTCTTGTTATTCAAGAGAAAAACTCAAAAAGTTGTAATTTGCTATTTTCTTAGTTTTATCTTTTTGGGAAAAATGTCTGCACAAAAATCATCTCTCCTGGGACGTCCTGGATGAATGTGACCAACACTTTGTCATTGTAGGATCTTTCTTAAGAAGTCCTGAATGGATGTGATGAACATTATGTTATTGTATGTAGGCTATCTTGATCGACTACACTTATAAATTTCATTGTAGTGCATTTAAAATTCCATTGGATTGTAATTACAATAGTCCTCTTACCATTATAACCAAAATCTTCATGAGCTAAAAGATATTTGTATGTTGTTACATGAATGTAGTTCAAATAAATGTTTAATAACATATACAACCATGAGACTTGTCAAATGTTATATGTAGAGATACAGATATTGCATCTATAGTAGAGATCTTCTTTAACCACTGAAGAAGTGGAGGGATAAGAGCATCTATAGTAGAGATCTTCTTTAACAACTGAAGAAGTGGAGGGATAAAAAAAAATTATGGGTGTTTGTTATGAATATGTTGTGTCATCTTAAGCATGCAAGCACTTGTTAACATCATTTTCACATTTCTCAGGTCTCATTTGTTAAGATCATTTTCATACTTCGGAATGTCATTATTTTGAACACAGCTAACCATTATTGACTACTGGCTTGAACCGCTGGATAAGTTTTATTGGTTGATGGAAACTTTGCATGGACAATTAAGTTATGCTATATGAGTTCAAACAAGTCGCTATATGTCTCTATATGTCCCTTTATGTCTGCTTCAAACAAGTGCAACTTACCTCTTTAGCAAATAAAGAATCAACTACTCTTTCAACAGTGCACATATAAGCTCCTCCCAAAAAACAGGTGGCAATGTCCCACGAGGTGGCAATGTGATCAACCCTACATGCTTCTTTACACCTTGATTATTTAAAAAAACAAAAGAAAAATCCTTGGCATGAAGATATGGATAACACAGTATAATAATAAAACATCCTATGAAGACATAGCTCGATAATGAAATTCAAGTGAAAGCTCGAAATGAGCATAGATAGCCCTATTTGCGGATATCGACCCAAAAACCAATTCAATAAAATCGTCACGTAGTTCAAGTAAAAAAGGTCCTAAACCCTATAAAGAATTGAGCGTAGCACTCATTTAAATAGTCAACTATAACAGTTTCCTTGCAGCTAACAAACATTAACTGCAACTACACTAAGGGAATCAAATGAGAAGACTATTATTCATCGAGACAATATAAACCTGGAAGGAGCTCAGACTCCTGGTAGAGAAACTCCCTCCATGTTCGATGCTCCATGATTTCGAACTTTTTCCAAAATTGTAATGAGTGCCAAGACAATCGCAGAGGTAGGAACTTTTGGATTGCTTCCTGGTAGGTTGTCATAAGTAACAGAGAAAACAGTCAACATACACTTTATGTAATTGGTTAAAAAAAGGAAAGTTTAAAATTATGTCTTTACCAGTCAAATGAAAACAGTACCAGATTAGATAACTAAGAAATTAGAACTCGACCGTTGGAGGACGAGTTGCATATCTATTAAAAGAAAAGGAAGGGACCCTTAACACTCTATCAACGATGAAATCCTGGCACTAAACTCTGTAAGGAAACAAATAAGGCATTGAGTCGTGACCTTGTTACCTATTACCTTAGTCACTTCCGTTCCAACTTTAAAACAACAAGGCACTTCTTAAAAACCAAATAACTCTGTAAGTAAGCGCTGAAAGGAACATCAAACCCTCGAACTCAAACCCTGACCCACTGGGTGGGTAGAGCCTCAGAGAGAATTGCCAAATGAGCAAAACATTGCCGAGATGGTTCCACAAAAATTCAATGTACTTGAAGGGTCTGAGCCATCATTAAAAAATCCATACGGAACTCCAAGTGTCTTGAGTAATCAAGCCTAGCATAAATGAGTACTAGATGGTAATTAATAGATTGTCAGTGCAACATGTTAATCTAGTACTTCACCAAAATCAAAACGATGGCTCCTCTCTTGTCTTCGCCGGCAAGAGGCACGAGGCACAAGCCAATGGCCGAGAGAGATCTCAATAGATATTTGCAGGACAATGAGATTAAAATGCATTCATTGATTGCATTAATTCAATAGCTTGAGATGGAGGGAAACCTGTACAACACTCAAACGTAAGCCAAACCAGAGAGCTAATCCGAGGCTTTTGCACTAAACAAATGTTGTATTGAATTGAATAAATGAAAGAAACAACTATCATTGTCAAGTCTCATTCCCCGAAGCCAACTTTGGCGCGTTCAACCCCACTGACATTGGCCTGCCGATTTGAAAATAAATACATGGAAGAATCAATAAACTCCAGAGACTTCGGACTGCTCGCACGAGAACCCCTATGACATTCACCCGCCGTCGAGGCCTGGGCATCACATATCGAGGTGAACGTCAGCAAGGGAGAGCCAATAAACAATGAAATAAATGGTTTTTTATAGTTTTTAAAATATATATTTAATATGAAAAAAATATAACTTTACAATAAACTTAGGAAAACATAAATATTTGTGTTATGTACTGGGCTTCTAATAGCTCCACGCGAATCATATATGTCAAGGATTAATAATTATTATT
Organism: Larix kaempferi; assembly: GCA_027924585.1. Classification (NCBI taxonomy): domain Eukaryota; kingdom Viridiplantae; phylum Streptophyta; class Pinopsida; order Pinales; family Pinaceae; genus Larix; species Larix kaempferi. Next base: position 6,016,362 of record BSBM01000034.1, read on the forward strand.
TAGACTCATGTATTAGAAGTGAGTAATAAGGAAAAAGGTGTTTTGAATTGCTAAATTAATTTAGATAATAATAATAAATGTGTTGTGCAAGATCAACACTCATTCTAAAGCCTTATTGAGCCAAATATGTGACATTAAATGGATGGGAAATAATATAAGTAAGAGGGTAATGTAGAACGTGTTATATATTATGTATTTTAAACTATCGATCAAAATTCAATGTGTCATGTTGAATATGAGGTATTTTATGTACCTTAAAGGTTGATAAAAAAATCGAAGGGTCAGGTTTGATGTGGTACATTCTATATATATATATAGAATGTATTTTATATGTTGATTGAAATGATCAACTGTGTTGCATGTGTTATGATGGGTTGTGTTGTATCCGTTAGGATTAATACATAAATTTATATGATGTTCTTAAAGAGTTAGAAGGTGGAGATAAAGGGTTTTGTACTTTATATGCATAAGTGAGTATATATGTTATTTAAAGTTGAAGGGATTAAACATAACTAAGTCTCATGTTTATATAGAAGTGGAATGCCTTAATGCTTGCCAGTTCTTAGTGTGATAAGAGAATTTGTTACAGTCACAAGAAAAGCATGGTAAATTTGCATGATAACTATCAATGTGAAATAGGCCAAGGATGGGTGAGTACTTGAGAATAGGATAGTATTGTTAATTAGCAAGGATATTCAAGATGAGAAAATTATGGAATGTTCGTTAAACATAGTGGTTAAAATCCTTGAAGGAAGATGGTTGAGGTTTCTACAAACTTGATTTTAGATCAATCATGAAGGAAGAAACTAACGAAGAAAGATTGTTTCCTTAGCTAAAATGCAAGCAAGTCATTAAATCAAACCAACTTACGATAGTTAGTTTGCAGGGGGGATTATTCCAGAAGTAAATGTGAATAGGTGTGACATGAAGGTAAATAATGTTTAAGTGCTTATCGAAATAGGAGTAAGTCAATTGAATATATATATATATATATATAATGGAGAAAAAGTGACAGTAGGGATAGTTAGTGAAGGCAGCAAACTTGGTGATTTTTAGCGGTCATAATGCAAAATACATATACTTGCCAAGAATTCAACAGACTATAGAGAGAGTTAAATAGACAAGGAAATTGAAAAAATGAGATATCACGTGAACAATGTAATGAGCTAAACACCAAGACACTGACTTTGCATCTTGATGACACCATTATACATGACATTTTCATTGAATATTACATCTTTACTCCTGATGATTTTGTTATTTTCATAATCCCATAAACGATAACCAAATTCATCAACCCCATATTCAATAAAGGTACATTTCTTGGATTTAGCTTCAAGCTTTGTTCTATTTTCTTTATCAATATGGACAAATCTTCACAACCAAACATTCTCAGAAATGAGTAGTTTGCCTTTTTATCTGTCCATGTCACCTCTGGAATACCACCATCCAAAGCACTTGAAGGTCCTCTGTTTATTAAATAAACAACAGTATTTACAGCATCCGCCCAAAACTGTAAGGGCAACCCTGCATGCAATCTCATACACCTTGCACGCTCCATTATCGTTCTGTTCATCCTTTCTGACACACCATTTTCTTGTGGTGTTCCTAGGACTGTCTTCTCTCTACGAATCCCATGGTATGAACAGTAACTATCATATTCCTTGCCGCGGTACTCACCTCCATTATCAGATCTGAGACACTTTAACCTTTTTCCTGTCTCATTCTCAACCAAAGCTTTCCACTTCTTAAAAGTAGCAAACACATCAGATTTCTGTCTAATGCAATAAACCCAAGTTTTCCTAGTTGTATCATCAATAAATGTAACCTAATAATGAGAGCCACCAAGAGATTGTACCTGAGTCAGTCCCCATACATCAGTATGCACAAGCTCTAACTTTTCATTCTTCTTTTGTTTTCCAACCCTGAGAAATCTGACTCTCTTATGTTTTCCATTTACATAGTTCTCACAGAATTCCAAACTTACCTGCTTCAAATCTAGCAGCAACTTCCTTGAGTGGAGAATCTGCATCCCCTTCTCACTCATGTGGCCAAGCCTATGATGCCACAATGTTGTATTTGTTTCTGTGGAAGCTAGAGAGATAGAATGGTCAGTATTATGAGGACATAAATACAACATACCTACTCTATCTCCTTTTGCTATCACCATTGATCCTTTAGTGATCTTCCACCACTTTTCTCCGAACGTAGATAAACATCTGCCATCTCCCAACTTCCCTGTTGAGATCAGATTTCTTTTCATAGCAAGAATATGCCTAACATCTTTTAGCAGCCAATCAGTTCCATTCTTAACTTTTATCCATACCTTACCCATTCCAACAATTTTACATGGCTCATCATCACCCAATAAAACATGTCCAAAATTGCCTGGAACATAATCATGAAAATATTTCCTATGGGGTGTAGCATGACATGAAGCCCCTGAATCTACTACCCAATAATCACTAGTATTATCTAATGCAAGAATCAAAGCATATTGTAACACATCACCTGCTACATTTGCTTCTTAGGTAGTTTCCTTCTGTCCATCTCCTTTCTTCTTTAGATATCTGCATTCTTTCTTCAAATGTCCTTTCTTTCCACAGTTCCAGCACTCTATTTTTCCCAGTCTGGACTTGGATCTGCCATTTTTAGAGTTTGTGCGATTACCTTGGCTCTTTCCTCTCTCCTTTTGTCTTCCTCTAGTCTCCATGGTCAATGCATTTCCTGATGTCTCACCTGTGCTTTTTCTTCGCATTTCCTCGCTAAGAATAACACCAATAACATCATCAAATTTCAAGGTGTTTGAACCAGAGACAGAGTTACTTACAGCCATGACCAAGCTATTCCAGCTTTCTGGCAATGAACACAAGATTAGAAGAGCCCTAACCTCATCATCAAAGTTCACACTTACAGAACTTAGTTGATTTGTAACTGTATTAAACTCATTTAAATGATCAGTAACAGATCCACCTTCAAACATCTTCATATTAAATAAACGCTTCATTAGAAATACCTTGTTGGAGGCCTATGGTTTTTCATACAGCTTACCCAGTGCGCTCATCAAACCCTTTGTTGTCGTTTATTTTGAGATATTGAAAGCCACCGACGAATCCAGGCTCAGCCGTACTGTTCCCAAAGCCTTTTTGTCAAGAACCTCCCATTCTTCATCCTTCATGGCTGCCGATTGCTTTGCTCTTCCTCCCAACGGCAGGAATAGATCCTTCTGGTACAGATAGTCCTCCATTTGCATCTTCCATAATTGGAAGTTTTGGCCGTTAAACTTCTCGACCTTAAACTTTCCTTCTTCTGCCATTGCTCCCACTCGAACCAAAAACCCTAGCTTCCTGCGGGTTTATCTACCAAATAGACCTTTGGCTCTGATACTAATTGTTAGAAAAACAGGATCGCAGAGCAATAACAATAAACAGGAATGCAAATATAATAGCACACACATTACAAGAGAGACACAGATATATCGTGGTTCACCCCAAGATGGGCTACGTCCACACTAAAGTTGCCAGTCCTTATTATTATACCATCTAGCAAAGTGAAGGGATACAACCTGTAGCACAACCATTGCACTTCCTCTTCACTGTCTCACAGTCTCTCTTACGATCTCAGAGATATTTACAATGCATAAAACCTAATACATCAACCCTATCCGTATTACAATGTCTTTCTTTTATAAGGGAAATGCAATGGGAAAATACCATGGGTTACCCAAAACCATGGGCCCGTAAACTTTTTGCGATCGTGCCGGGTTCATAACCAAACCTGGGGTACAGACACGGCTGGATAATAATATCTCTAAATCTGGAGATCAGGCTCCACAACCAACAGAATAATGCTGGAAAAAGAGGTTTTCTCGGTAGATTTCTCTTATCAAAATATATAAGCAACCCAGGTCACTCAAAAGTGGCAGACAAGTGTGACCCAAATTATATACTATTTTTTCAAACCAATTCACGCCATCGAAATGAAAGGTGTGACTCAAGTCACTCGAATCATCCAAACATGTGTGACCTGATACAGAAAACACATAAAATAATAAAAAATACCTCATATTGGGAAATTTGAGGGAGTTCTAGGCCAGGGATCCTACTAGCAGCTTCAAACAACAACAAACAGACATAGAAACAACTAAAGAAAGCAATAAAAAGAGCTCAAGAAAGGGTTTGAAAAGGCTGGATAGACACAACTAGAGAAAGATTATAGATCTTCCCTAGTATGGTTGCCAAAAACTGTAGCATGTTTTAGGCACACACCTGTGACAAAAGGCACTTGCTAAGGGTTGCATAGACCTTACCAAATTTTTAAGGTGAAAAACAAAAACAAGCAAAATATAAATGATAAAACTAACTAGCATTAAGGAAGAATTAACAGAACAAGTACTAGAATAAATCTAAACTAACAACTTGTTTGCATTCTTCATCAAACAACATAGATATGATAGCATAATATAAAGAATAAAGAATGCTTCTTTTTGTATTAAATGAGAATACAAAGGAGTAGAATCACCTCGCAATCGAAATGGAAGGGATCCCTGCAACTGTCCAAGGGAGGGTCTGTTGATCTCCTAGCATTCCTGCAATTCTTCGGCCACATGTCAAAATAGGGATCTCTGAGGGTTGAAGCAAGATCAAGAAGAGGTTGGCTTCGAGTTTGAATGAAATATTGGGAAAGTGGCGGCTTGAGAAAACGAGTGGAGAATTGTGTTGGATGAGGGACCTTGAGCGTTCTTTTATAGGCACATTAGATGGCTTTGGGTATAAGGATCATGATAGATTTTTGCATCCTAAATATTCTCCATGATTTGCATGGAATCAGAGGCTATGCCCAAGTTTCCTCTTTTTACCAGGGGAAAGCAAGAAACAACCAAAATTCATGCTAGGGTGAGGTCACTCTTTTTTTGAGAAATTGTGCGACTTGGGTCGCTTCTTTCAAAGGTTTTTGAGCAGCTTGGGTCACTCTTTTCCTAGGGATATGAGTGACATGTGTCTAAGGTGGCCCATTTTAATGTTTGGATTTAATTTTTGGATTTTTGTGATTTCCTCAAGGTCAAATGGGTGAAATTGTGGTGGTAAGATGGCATGCACGAGTGAAAAAGTTGATGACATGACAGGTGAACATATTTGTTTGTTAATACAATTCATGTTTTTCCTTCAATTTCTAGATAGATTTTATTGATATTTTTCATCTTCTAGACTTCTTTCTAGGATAGACTCCACTAGTGCAGTCAGGAAAATTTTGATTTCTCCTACCCTTCTCACTCCTATAGCTTTCAATACACTACTTTCTTTCTGCACAACAACGCACATACGCTACTTTATTTCTACACAGTAGCATATATACATGCTTTGTTTGTGTGCAATGCATGTAAATACACGAGTTTCTTTATAGCAACCCATGCACACACTTTAGGGAGCAAGAAAACTAAAACTATATGTTGGTATCCTAAGTTGTTTAGTTGGTTTTCAAGAGTCACTAGAGATGTTTGGTTGTCTTCTTGATTTGTAGTGTTGTAATCATAAATATAAAAATCCTTGATCTTGAGTACACAAGAGTATAGGGTGTGAGATCATTTTTTCCTTCTACATTCTTTGGAGTGTTTCCAAAATTGAAATAGGATTCCTAGCTTTTGAAGCACTACATATTGAGTTGCATTTCTACCACTTTGCATTGTAGATGATGTTTAATATGCATTAGTTTCTCTTTGATGCATTTGATAAAGAAAAGATTGTAGCTTCATTCAGTTCCCTTTTTTTTCCTGTTGCTTTACGTTTGTGTGTGAAAGGAAAAAGCATAAGTGACTTCTTTTGCCTCTAATATCTTATTGTATAAGTGAAAAGAGAAATATCAAGAATTTGCTTTCCAAGTATGCATCTAGTACCTCTTGAGTCTAAGAAAAAACTCGTTGTAAATTCTTTTGAGGTTGTTTCATGTATCCTATGTGAAAATACAAAGTCTTAATTTCCTTTCTTTTGCACATTATGGTGAAAACCATAATACAAAATCAGTAATTCATTTCTTTTTGTGCATTGGAGGTGGAGGTTAGAATTGTATTTTCCACATTAATGTGCATGATAGGTTGGTTGATTTGAAAGCAATAGTGAAAGAGTGTTTTGAAGTACGCAATAGGATTTATATTTGAAACTGATTTGAATACCTTCTTTTCTTCGAAGGATCACAATATTTGCAATCATCTAAATGTCCTTAATGGTGTTTAAAGCTTCATTTATCTTTGTCACTTTCAATTCTGAACAATTTTTTATTCTTAAAAAGCAATTGCCTTTAAAAGGAACTAGGTGGTTTATTTTTAGAAACCAACATTAGCCTAGGTTCTACAACCTCGACAGTAGGGTGGAGAGTAAATTCTCTAAGGACTTCAAACAAAACTAGGAATCAACTAATATAGAGGAGAAATCAAGTAGTAATAGAGGCACTTTTGGGAAAGTGCATCTAACACACACATCAAGCACGAGGTTACGCTAGGGAATCAATTGAGATCATCCCCTCAATTAGCTATTTAGTGGGTTATGCAAGTACAGAAGATCTAAGGAAGTAATAGATCCTCAACATGACACCACTTTGGTCTAGAGTTTCGGGTATAGGACTTGTGTCCTACGTTCCCTACCCAATCATGGACACCTAACATACGACATTTTTGCCCAACTATCGTATGTGAATTGGTGGCCATAGTTTCTATTCATAGGTTTCTAATAGGTGAATGCAAGGGGGAAATATTGCAGCACTTGGGAAAATGCATAACATTTCCTTATCTCCCTTAGAGGGTGCTTGTCTTCGCGAGAGTGCTTGGCCCTTGGGTGATTGTTGTGGGAGAGTTACAGTAGCTGACTCTCGCACCTTTGTTGGTTGAAATTGGCCCCTAATAATCCCAAGATGACCTTCAAAATACCTTATATTGCTTTTCATTGATCGGTACCAATTCTTAACCACCCTGTGATTATCTTTGGAAGAGTAGTATTGCTTGTGTGAATCTTTCAGGAAATTTTGTTAGTAATGTGGGCTTATTGAAAAAAAAGTTGTGAAAGTTTCTTCCATGATGTTTCTTTGAGTAAAAGTGGTTGATTAGTCACCTCATTGGTATAGAAGGATCCAGGGTATCTCACCTAAAAAGGCAGAGTTACCTCTAAGAGGCATAGACTAGATCACACTGACCCACCCCCACGGGGGGTAGAGGAAAAAAAATCGATAAATTGTAAACAATCCCACCAATCAAATGAATTTGATAAGATATCTAAAGAGGGATATCTTAGGAGTTCAGATGATCACATTCATATATCGAAGAGAATTACATGTCCTCTCGTTCAGGAGTACTTAGATTTGATTTACATTGAGGACCTCACATACCCCAACATTAGAATTAAACCCGCTCATCCTCAAATCACACAATCAGTGATTCATGCAAAGTTATGAGTTTGGTACTCATAGCTTCATATCACATTTTAATATGTTGTTCCAACAAACCGATATGAGTACCACAAGAGGCAGTTCATCTACTGAGATCACCCCTACCCCAAACAACAACCCCCTTGGGAGATGTCAATCCAACCATGTCCTCAATAATAGCATCAGCATGGTCTCCATTTCATCTGGAGTATCCATCGAAGGATCCATTCCTTCAATCATTGATCCTATTAGTGGAATCACAAATATGGTATCCATACCCTAAGGCACCATTTCATTCTCTTTTGGAATGCTATCAGTCAAATTCCCATATATGTTTTCCAGTACACCACCCATAGAAAATAATTTTATGGCATCAATTGGTGGCTCCTTTGTCCCTTTCAGTGTCTTCCCATTTGGAGGAGGACACATTCCTATGTCTATAACATATATGGCAACGGGAGCCCCTTCCAACTTTAGTATGCCTCAGGGAAGTATGCATTTCCCTGGGATGGGGACATGGTTTGTGGAGCTTCCACACCTTATGTTCAAGTGCCACTTGGTTATACTCACATCAATGACAATAAAAACAACCCTTTCATTGTACTTGGTAGTCCTTATATGACGAGACAACCTTTTATTAATCAAATTCAATTGGAAGGAAATGCCCCGCGGAGTTCGAACCCCATAGCTTAGACTAAGTTACCTTTCTTAGTGACATTAAATCAGCCTAATTTTGACAAAGTTAACCCACGACCCAATTTTATAGAATCCCAGTTGGCCACCAGCTCCCACAAAATTGCTCTTAGATATACCCTAATTTGAAGGGAGATCTAAAGAAGAAATTGCTACTCACATATTGATTTCCATATTTATTGTTCATTGAATTAAATGTACAACCATACATAAGATAAATAGCGTTCCATAACATAATTCTAAACGTTCACATTCAATAATTATCTTTGTGGAAATCATTCTCCAACTAGTTGCAAATGAAGGACATTCATCCTGGCCTTTGGCAATCTATAACACTTATCCTTCCTATGATAGAGCCCCCCTAGATCTAGGGATACCTATCCACAAGCGTGAAGTTCCAAGCTCTTCTACCTAGCCACAATTCATGCAATTCTCTAGTGTTGAAACCCCCTCTATAGTTGTCCCAATCCACTAGCACTCCTCCCTCGTCATCCTACACAACTTAAGGAACAAGATCCCCTTCTCTGCGTGGAGTCCTGCGAGCTATGTCAATTCAATTCTAGTGCTCCAACACAAGCTAGACAAGGAATCTTCATGTTGGTACTCTAGGGATTCTTAGTTGCGAGAAAGGTTTTATTTGAAAGGCAAAATAGTCATTAGCACCCATTCATCATGGTAAATTTTTCATTAGTAGGTATGAAACTCAGGTTTCCTCTCTCTATGATGTACCGACAAGCAACTCCCCAACATGATCGGGAATAATGATGAAGGAATGAATGAAGATGTTCCATTCAATTTTCCACATTTTATATGCATGATCCCAACTTTCCATGTGGATCCTCATGAGGAGTCCACTTTTCTCCCTGTAATCCTAGCTTAGGATAATTGAGTAGTGATTAACAAATCAACCCCATAAACATGGTTTATGAACCTTGGTTAAATGAATCTTAATCAAGGTTGATAAGGCTAAGGACTTAGTCCATATGTGTTACACCTAAAATCTACCCATCATCATGATTCAGTATATACATCCCTGAAGTCATCTGGACCAAGTATTCATTTGGGAGGATTTGTACTCACTTTGTACAACCTTTTGAGAGGTCATCGCAGGTTGAACACTGGCAACATGCGACGTCGCAGGTTGCTCTATAGCAAGGTGCGATGAGGTCTGTTAATGGGAAAAAATATCCATTTCGAGATATTTCTCGAAGCTTTCCCATTTGGGGGCTTATCCCTGATCTCTTGGAGAGCTGGTACTCGATCCCTAACTCATTGGGAGGATCCCCTATCTCTCTCCTACCATCGCTCAACCTATCCTATCCATAACCCCATCCACTTAGTCCTATATAAGTGAGGCTCACTCCCATACCAAAGGGAGGAAGACTATGGTATCCACATGCTGGTGAAATCTCTCTTGGGACACCTTCACTCACCTCTTGGAGAATTCATGCTTCCTTGGAAGGGCTTGGCAATTGGCTTGTGTGGAGAAGGGCTGCTACGTTAAGTCATTGGTTGTAGTTCTATGTCTATATCATGTACTCCTCTATTTGCAGTAATACAAATGCTTTCCACCAATATCATTCTTATGTGTAATGATGTTGTGTTGTTTACCTGCTTAACTGTTTACATAGATCTCTTATTGTATAGATGCTCTTTACTCGTTTCTCTTTTCTGTGTCTTAACAGGTCTTGCAGCTTGGATCTGAAGACCGTGAGACATGGAGCAACATTCGGGAGAAAGGATAGCAAATCAAAGAGGTAAGACATCTAGTACTTGATCCTTAAGTAGATCTAGGAAACGTGTTTGTAGTCTGTTCTATTTGTTCTAGACTCGCATTGAGCTAGGGAGATCCGGCTCGCCTCCAGTCGAGTGGATTGTCTGGTAACAAATCTGGCGACCATACTGGGGAGTATTCTTGTTCAATGATCGTTAATCTGAGTCATTTTCAGTTGATTACTTGTCACAAGCCTTGTTGTCATTTCTTTTTCCATTTTCCTTCTTAGGATTGATTCCATTGTCAAATATTCACGTTGAAGATCCTGATCTTCTTCCTTTGAGTTTATACAACTCAGTTTTAAACCTGTTGGTGGTTCATTATTGGGAGATCTGATTCATTTTTGAATCTAGAACTCGCATGTCGCACCTAGGTAGTAAAAATAGAGCAACACTGTGTGTTTCTGAGTCTTTGTCCTTTGATTGTTGCTTGCTCGTCGCAGCCTGTGCATTAGTAGATTACGACATCGTCGCATATCTCATGTAGGTAACCTGCGACATCGCACTGTCTGCAAAGACAGAGTGCGCCAATCTGTCGAGACTTAGCATACATGCATCCATCCTCTTGTTTGACAGTCTGAGCCTTGGTTTGATGTATGAACTCCCTCTGTGCTGCAACATTCAGCCAGAGATTCCATTTTGATTTGTGTGTTGAGAGTTTGGTTTGTTTGGATTGACTTTGGGTTCTGTCTTGGACAAGCTTGAAACCGGTAGTGGTGGATACTTTTGTCTCCCCCACCTTCATCCATTCATTCTTGCATTCCCTTCCTTCCATCCCTGATCTGATCATTGCATTGGATCACCTTCCAAACCTCATTTACTTTTGTTTTGAGCTTTTCTTGCTTAGTTTGCTTGCTGCTGCTTGATTTTGAGTTAAGTGTATCTTTCAGCTTGGTTGAGTGCTTGTCTTTTCTTGAGTTTTCTAAGTAGATGAATGCTGCGAGTAGTGTTTTCTTTTCAGTCATTTGGATCTGAAAGAAAAGTTGTTATCAAATTTATTCTTTGATACATCCATTCGAAAATTAAAAAGTGCTTCTCTCCCGTTATTTCTCACAAAGTTATTGAAGAAAGATCATTGTGCATTGGAATGTTTTGGAAAAGATGAATGGAAATATGATTGATTGTGTTTTTCTTGAATTATGAATTATTCATCTTCTTGAAAAGCTCTAGTACATTTTGTTTTTTTTTAAGTTGTTTCCATGCTAGGGAAAGATAGGTGCATTTTTTATTTTTGTTGCCTTTAGATTATTGAAAAGAGAAAGTGAAAAGCTTGCATTTTCCGTTTCAGAATCCTCTCATTTCATTACTTAGTGTTGTTTTGATTTGAAAAAGAAAAGAAAAGAAAAGTCATTTTGATTTGGTTTAGTAGTGTTGTGTACTTTCGTCGAAAAGAAAAGAGTACTTTCGTCGAAAAGAAAAGAGTACTTTCATTGTCAAAATTGTTTGAATTGAGATTGTGTTGCATTGAGTTTGTTTGGAAATACCATTGGAAAGAAAAAGCTTTCTCCTTACCATAGGTAGAATTCATCGAAAGAAAAGAATATTTCGTGCATGTAGCTAGGGATTGCATTCTGTTTCCGATTATGTACTCACCTCATGCATTCACCTAACCATCCAAGATAAAATTAACGGTAGAACTAGGTAAAAATTTTAGTAACTTGTGTGTAAGTTAGAGACGTGTTCCGGCGTCGTTAAGCGTGGCAGTTGTCGTTACTTGCCAACACTATAGTCCGGGGGTATTGTAGTCTTCCACGTACATCGGTATATCGAGCTCCTTCACGTACCCACCAAGTACCATAATCCGTACTTGGCGTATATCAAAGGGTGTATCACGTACTCGACACGTATATCGGAAGGTCTCGTGCCAACGACTATGCATTAGACAACACCACTACGAATTTGAGCTCCCACGTACCTTGCGTATATCGGGATACACCATTAGGATTCCTGAAACCAACTGAGTTAACCATTTGGCCATCTTAGCAAAGCAATACACCGAGAACAGCACTCGGGGAGATTAGCACGCACGTACTGTCCAGGTAATCAGGTATGCAGACAAGGGTACGGTCCCAATCCTCCTTGTCGCATCATATTGTTGGACCCTGCAGTATATCACGGTTTGCAATGCCTTGATAATCCCGTGAGGTTCTAGACTTTTTAATCCACTCTGTCACATAAGTTTGCTTGTTGCCTTAGTTTGAGTAGATTTCTTGGATTGCTTTTCTTTTAGAATACCTTTAGGAGAAACACTGTTTCGGCCCTTTTTGGCTGATTTTGCTGATACTCTGGCAGATTTTCCCTGGAAAAGGTCCCATAGGATCTTGAACTTACCACCCGAATATCCCCTTAATCCGTAGGTTATTTCGAGGGTAAGAATGGATCAATGTAATGCGGTCGTAGTTACTAAAGTAGGGAATCCCACTTTGAATGTTGGCAGAATTTTGTTTCCACCAGATTCACCTGCCTCTCATCCCTCGCAGGATGAAGAAGCACAAACCCCCACTTCACAAAATCCTTCTTCCGTCATCCCGGGAGAACCTGGATCGTTGGAATGGATAAACCAACCCCAGGGCGACCTTGCTGTAACTGTTGGTCCTTCAGCAACTTACTGGACATCTTCTACAGACCACCCAGTGGCTCATTTTGCCATCTCATCCTCATCCAGTGAGACTACCCCGGAAGACACTTTAGCTTACTTTTGTGGCCAATTGGCTCACTTTCGTTCCATGGCTGAATAATTTCGGCAGTCAAGTCTCCAACGACGAGTTCAAGACCCATCGTTACCCCCTTACCAACCCATCCCAGTTCATCCGATATCTTTCGGATCACCTAAAGCATCCCACCATGTGACCACTAATGAGACTGGTCAACCCTCGCAAGAGTCCAGTCCTACACCTCAAGTGAACCAACCGGTGGAAGGACAACAGTCCCACACACCTGTCACTACCACGGTTACTTTACCAGTTCCTCCCCCACCTCAAAATTTGAGGGGAGGGTATTCCATTCCCATGAATTATCTTATTGGTAATGTTATTACCACGGTAGCTAGTCAACAAACTACGTTGGTTCAACCTCTGAATAGTGGTCAACCTGTCGTGGCTCGGGGGAAACCCTCGTTTCCTAACCAGAACGTAGGCAGTGGAATCCCCAACGGGCCTTCCGTTGGACCTTTCCAACCTGCTAGACCATCCACCACGCGATTATCTCATGTTGGAAGGCCGTCAAATGCAACCCAACCCTCATGGAGTCAAGCGTATCCAGGTTCTGTTAACCCTATGCCGGGCCGACCTAATCCCAGAAATGCACCATACAGGATACCTTATCCCGGGAATCCATACTCTCTATGGGGGCAACAACCTGTGTTGCAACACGGACCCCAACCGACTATCCCGCAAGTACCCCCACCCCCGATCGGTCCTCCCCCACCTCCTATTGGAGGCGGCGGGCCCCCACCTAACGTTGGTGGAGGCCCACCTCATTTTACCTAAAACCCCCCTCACCCCTCAAGCGGTGGCAGGAATGGTCCAGCACCTCCTCCGGGCGGAGGCGGCGGCGGACCACCCTATCATGGTGGAGGAGGACATTTCCATTCGAGTGGCGGCAGTGGAGGACCTAATTACTATGGTGGTGGTGGTGGTGGTGGAAACCCTCATCCTTCCGGCAGCGGAAGCAGTGGGGGACCCCATCCATTTGGTGGCAGAAGTGGTCCACCACCCCCTCCAGGCGGAGGCGGTGGTGGGCCACCTTATTACGGTTACGGACCCCCACCTCCTCCCAGTGGTGGCGACAGACCTCCACCCCCTCCCGGAGGTGGAGGTGGACCCCCACCTTATTGGAATGGACCACCTTATGGTGGCGGACCTCCTTACGGTTCGGGCGGCACACCCCCCTACGGTCAGTTTTATCCTGGTACACCTTACGATCAATTTAGTCCTTACACGCCATATCCGTATTATCAATACGCACAACCTAATCCACAGCTGCCCTTTTTGGCTACTTTGGACCTGCCTGGCCTTTCCCGTTTAACCAACAACCCCATTTACAATGGATCTAACTAGCCGCTGATTCCGGTGAAACTTCCGTCTGATATCCCAAGTTTGATGGCAAGCCGGGTGAAGACCCCAAGAACCATGTGACGACATACCACTTATGGTGTTCATCTAATTCCTTAATGGACGATTCAATTCGTCTTAGATTGTTCCAAAGGACTCTCACCGGTTCGGCTGCCAAGTGGTACATTGAGTTGCCACCGCACTCTTTTCCTGATTTTGGCTCTCTTGCTATGAACTTTTTGACGCATTTCCAGCTGCCCATGCGGTATGAGACTGGTACTGAGCTTTTAACCTCGCTCCGTCAGAATACCACCACTCACATTTTGGATCATATCCACGAGTGGCGAAGGAGACGACGTCTCATTAAAGCTCCCATTCCAGATCAGTTCCTAGCAGACTAGTTTACTAAATCACGCATTCCCACCATAGAAAAAGATGTTGCCATGCGAGGTGTTGTCACGGAAGAACAAGCCATCGCGAGTGCTCATCTGTTAGACCTAGTCTATACTCAGTCTGGCACTCTGTTCAATATTTTTCCTGACACACCCCAGGACGTTAACGATCCCACGAAACCACATAAGGGACCCCAAACTGATGGAATCATTGGCTCCCTTAACACCCAGCCTGCTGTTAGCACTGTTGGATCATCCAACCCTGCTCAGGCTGGACACAGCACCACCACGTCAACTACTCCTGCTGTAACTGAAGAGATGAATTCTATTCAATCAGCTTCATCTCAGAAGTTTAATGGCAAAAAGAAGAACAAGGGGAAACCCAAAAATTCTTCTGCCCAGCAGGAACCCAAGAGCACTCCTGACGATACCAAGCAGAAAAGGAAACTGAAGTATCCTTGCTTGCAGTGCGGAGAAGACCATTTCTCCAAAGAGTGTCCCCATAGAGACGAAGTACAAAATTTTCTTAGGTGTAAACCGACTCCCATAGTCCTCAACGATCTGTTTCCTTCTCAAAACCAGCAGATGATTGCTCAAACCCCCTCAGCCTAGGGGGAACCATCCAATACGATGCATGTTCTCATGTTGCGTAACGAGATGATCAATTTGAATACTCGCTCGCGATCTTACGAACCGGTCCCTTCAAAGGAACCCGCCGAAAGTAATATTGAAAAAGATTCTGACTCCTTAACTGATGTCACTGTACCATCGACCTCTCTCACCATAGAGAGACCCTCTTTAGATTCGATATTGTGTTCGCCCAAGAGTACGATTCAAAAAGCTGTTTTCAATCCTAATGCTCAAGCGGCACAAAATTACAATATCGTAGAGGACTTGGCACAAGCTCCTTGCGCCATGTCTACCCTGGAAGTTTTGCAGAATTATCCTAATCAACGTAAAACTCTCCTTGTAGCCATTGGTGCAGTTGACCCGGATTCCTCGAACACCATCATGTTCCGACTTGACAACCTTAAGCCGAGGCTCTCACACCAACTCGCATTCCAAGTTATTGCGAACCTTGCTGGAAAGATTGTCCATCGCACACTTTTAGACGAAGGAGCCTCCACTTCTGTCATGTCCATCGCTTGTTGGAGAGCCATTGGCTCCCCCGAATTGAATCGTTCTCCTACCACGTTGAAAGCATTCGATGGGCATGGCTTTCAACCTCATGGGCTCTTACAAGCTCTTACAGTTGAGTTGGGCAGAAAGACCGTAACCATTAACGTGGAAGTGGTCTCAGCCCCGTTAGATTATAATCTCTTGCTTGGTCGCAATTTGTTTTATACCATGCAGGCAGTAGCCTCTTCAGTCTTTCGCATAGTACAGTTCCCCCACCAAGGACGAATTGTTACTATCGACCAGTTAGATTTTTGTACACCGGACGCCACTACTCATCCTGGTGACCATGTTCCTTCCATTGGACAGATGTCGAAACAGTATGAGAGTGTAGGGGTTGGCCTTTTGAAAGATTCATCTCTCATGAGCGTTTTTCCAACCGCGGACCCCCCTAATCATGTTGCTACGGTGAACATGATCTCCACTGAGATTTTATCTCACTCGAACAATGCTTGGCTTGTACCGGATGAAGCCACAACACACTTGCTTGGAGATATGATGCCTCTTTCACCTGTTGAATGTATTTATGAGGCTATCCAATCAGCGTCGGAGGACCATTTAACCGTGGCCTCCCCATCTTGTTCTCTACGATGGACGTCCTCTCTACCTGATCTCTTACTTCGGACTTTTCATTTCGATGAGTCCATCATGGAAGTAATGAATGATGAAGACCGTCCGTGGGATGATCTCCATCATAGGTCATCTTTTCTTCCTCCTTTGGAATACATAGAGAACAACATCCATACCCTCTTTTCACCGGATATCTACCCATCCCCTCAGTCCCCCATACTTACATGTCTTACAGACACGGAGGGCAACTTGGTTCACATTGAGCCAACCATCCCAGTAGACATCTCGGTGAAACCTGGTATAGTGGAACACATTTGTATAGGCCAGAAGTGTTCCCCTGAAGAAATCGTTGTCAGCACGGCCTTGTTCAAGAAATTTCGAGACATGTTTGCTTGGTCTTATGAGGAGATGCCTGGGATAGACCCCGCAATTGTTTCTCACGAAATAAAAACCTATCCCGACATCAAACTTGTACGTCAAAATTTGCGACCGGTACACCCCCGGAAGACTGCGGTAATAAAGGCAAAAATTGAAAAGCTCTTAAAGGCTGGTTTTATTTATCTTGTCCCATTGACAGATTGGGTCTCAAATGTCGTTCCTATGAACAAAAAGTATGACATCATTTGCGTATGTGTTGATTATCGGGACCTTAATCGGGCTTGTCCGAAAGACAGCTACCCGACCCCCTTCATCGATCAGATCATCGACAACTGTGCCGGAAGCATCATCTTCTCATTCATGGATGGATTTTCTGGTTACAACCAAATTGAGATCAACCCAGCCGACCAACATAAGACGGCTTTCATCTGCCCATGGGGTACATTCGCTTATCGCAAGCTCCCATTTGGCCTTAAAAATGATGACGCCACGTTTCAGCGAGCTATGTCGTACACCTTCCATGATATTAAGGACTTTGTGGAACCCTACTTGGACGATCTCCCTGCTCATTCAAAGCAGTGCAAGTTCCACATTGATCATCTAACGGCCATTTTCCTCAGATGCAGACGTACAATATCCATTTGAATCCTCATAAGTGTATCTTTTGCGTTGAGTCCGGACGCCTCTTAGGATTTATCGTTTCGAAGGATGGGATTCGCATTGATCCCGTAAAGGTGGAGGCCATCATCAACCTACCACCTCCAACTGATGTTACGAAACTTCAAAGTCTCCAAGGGAAGGCAACTTACTTAAGACGTTTTGTGTGCAATTTCGTGGAGAAGACTCGGGGTTATATGAGACTGCTCAAGAAGGACGTCCCATTCATTTGGGACAATCAAGCTCAAAAATCCTTCGACAGTATCAAACATGCCATCACACATGCCCCCGTGCTCCAACCGCCTAATTATTATCGAGATTACATCTTATATCTCGCCGCTTCTGCTACCACTATCGCCATGGTTTTGGTACAGGAGGATCAAAACGCTCAGGAACATGTGATATACTATGCAAGTAAGGGTCTAGCTGACACTGAAACTAGATATTCACATGTTGAAAAACTTGCTTTCACGGTAGTCATTGCCGTCCAAAAGTTCTGTCATTACATCTTGCTCCGCACCACCACCATCATCACCGACTCGAACCCCATGTACCACGTACTAACACGTCAAGTGCTTGGGGGCAAGTATTCACGCTGGATTGTGATACTGCAAGAATTTGATCTTCTTTTCGAGAAGGTTAATTCTAAGAAGTCTTTGGTGTTTGCAGAGCTCATTTGCGACCTTCCCCGTCCTGATGTAGAAGTTGAGCACAATGACTCATTTCCCGATGAATCATTGTTTCTCGTCAGTATGACTGATCCGTGGTATGGAGATATCCTGTTATATCTTCAAACCCAACACTTTGATCCTCAACTTTCTCACGACAATCGTCGTAAGATTCGTCTCCATGCAAAGTATTATTTAATCATCAATGATACTTTGTATCGTCGTGGCGTCGATTTAATTCTTTGATGTTGTCTCACTCATGAGGAGGCTGAATGTGTTCTAAATGAATGTCACGCTTGGGCATGTGGCGGTCATCTCTCTGGGATGGCTACAGCCCAAAAGATTTTGCGTGCAGGATATTACTGCCCTACTATCTTCAAAGATTGTATTGAGGCCATTAAAAAATGTCCTCCTTGCCAACACTTCCACACGAAAAAGCGCACTCATCCCGCCCCACTACATCCGATTATTGCCATTGGCCCATTTGCAAAATGGGGCATCGATTTTATGCACTGTAAGCCTACCTCGGCCAAGGGGCATAGTTACATCATCGTAGCTGTGGATTACTTCACAAAGTGGGCCAAGGCTATGACTACATACCAAAATGATGGAAAAACTGTCGCACTCTTCATGTTTAATCATGTGATAGCGCGGTTTGGAGTTCCGCGGGCCATAGTTACCAATCATGGTTCTCACTTTCAGAACCATATGGTTGATGAATTGAGCGACAGGTTGGGTTTTCGCCATGAAAACTTGACACCCTACTACCTGCAATCCAATGGACAGGTCGAGGCAATTAACAAGGTCTTGAAAACTATGATCCAAAGGATGGTAGGGACACAAAAGTCCAATTGGCATAATATGCTCTTTTCGGCATTATGGGCCTACCGAACTACCGTTAAAATCGCCACAGGATTCACTCCCTTCCAATTGGTATATGGATTGGAGGCTGTTATTTCGATAGAGTGCGAAATCCCGTCTTTACAGCTCACGGTCAAACTTCTTCCCAACACCACTGCTGAGGAAGAACGTCTCTTGCACCTAGCAAAGCTTGACGAGTCTCGCCGAGATGCCGCTCTGGCTAATAAAGCGCATAAGAAATGCATCAAGGCCCAATACGATAAGTCGGTTGAACCTCGTATCTTTAACGAGGGTGATCTGGTCCTCACTTATGACCAGAAACACGATAAACTAGGAGCAGGGAAGTTCGAGTCCATGTGGCATGGACTCTACGTTATAAAACGTGTGTTGGAAAAAGGTGCCTACAAGCTTGAAGATTATGATGGAATCTCTTTAGGTGAACCTCGCAATGGGCTTTACCTGAAGCGATACTACGCTTGATCTCTCATGCATAGACTTGCTTGTATATACTGTACATGGCGTGTTTTTGTGTGGTGTGACACATTTCTTTCGAGTGTCTTTTGATCTTGTTTTCGCTTCTTATACCATGTTTTGTCTGCGTGTGCAGATGGCAACGTGCTATGGATTCGCGGACGGTGCCAGTCGGCATACCCGTAACCTTGCTTCGGCAGCCTGGGTACTATATTCCCCAACAGCTGAGCTCGTTAGCTCAGGAGGAAGTTGCCTAGGGTTTGCGACCAACAATGCCGCAGAGTATCAGGCAGTAATCGGAACCCTAGCTAACGCCATTTCCTTGGGTATGAACCACATTGTCATCCACATGGATTCTCAATTAGTGGTTTCCCATGTTAACCGGGTCTATTCCATCTGTGATCCCATCTTACTTCGTCTCTTCAAACGAGTACGTCTCCTGGAAAGGTCATTTGAATCTGTTCAATACCTGCACATTCCACGAGATTTAAACACAGTTGCTGACTGGATGGCCAATTTCATTTTGGATTGGTACATTGCACACACATAATACTCATAATATGTAAAAGCATTCACGACATGTAAATATAATGTACAGAAGCAAACATATGAACAAGATCACATCACTAATCATTTGAAGAACACATAATATATAAATCGTTGATAATGTATATATATATAAATCGCTCAAAAGTAGTGTTGGTACAAAATTTGAAGCACGATAGCTTTCAGTGAGTCTATACAAAAATCTGAAGCATCATAGCTTTTAGTAAGTACAAAAATATGAGGCCTCTAAGCTCTCAGTACAAGTATAAAAGTGCAATCAGGCTGGACGCCTGACTCGTACACCCCTGGCTCTAACAGCTCTATGTCGCTGGGTGAGAAAGCAGTCTATAGTACGAGCCACCTTGTGGAGTAAGGAGTTGAAGCGCATAGACGCTCCAACTCTGAATCTATGCATGGGCCTTGGTAGGTCATCGATAGCTAGCTCAGGTACCTCCACAGTTAGTTGGGATAGGTTTCGGTACACCTCCTCCATCTCCTCGATGGCAGCATGAGCACCTGCAGGAACCACTGCCTCCCCGCCTCTGTCTCTCCTCGCCAGAAGGGAGAGATCTACTGGTCGCACGGGGCCCACATCTGCACACACACATTGCATACTTGTCAGCACTACATAAAAAAAATGATATAATATACAAAACTAAAAATACAAGGGTTTTGTTCTCACCGATATCACCCCATGCTGCACCCTTTGGCAGCGCCAAGTCGGGATCCTCCCGAAAGTCCGTGCCACTATATGGAAAGTCCTCGACCATGAGTAACTGGCCTTCCATCTAGCTAAAGAACTCAGGACCAAAACTGATGATGGGACCCCCACCATGGCGGGTCATCACCTCTGACCACCTGAGCATGTGAGGATCTCTCGGATCCCTGTCATCCAGTACCACCTGCGAGTGCAAAAGAGGAACCCGCTCCAAGAGGAACAATACTATGATTGATCCGTATCCAAACTGCTGGAGCTCCCCGCGCCGACACTTGGTCAGCTGAGCTCGGATGTTGGCGAGGATACCCTCGCACCAGTTGAAAAACATGGGGCACATACAATCCTTCACATACAACATCTGAGTCCGAGTAGTCATATGTGGAGCTTGGCTACCCGCCACCCTAGTAATAGTGAGCAGTATGGTCCGCAGTAGATGACTCACCACATCTCTGATGAGTATCTTCCCGCTGGAAGGACGAGAAGTAGCTATGCAGTGCTGCGACACCATGTCCTCAACTGTATGACCACTGGCCCGTGTCCCAGTGAGTTGTACAGCGTCCCCTCTCCGGGACAAACCGATCAGAAAGTAGATATCCTCAATGTCAATCGTGAGGACATGCTCACCTATCACAAAGTATTGTTGGGCCACATCCCAACTCTGGAGCATGTGTGTCAGGATCGGGATCTGGGCTCTCATCCCCTGTATCTCGAAGAATTTGAGCAACCCACAGTTTCTTAAAGCAGCCACACATTGTGGATCATTTGCAGCTTGCTCATCTTCCACTTCATGTTCTCTTTCTCGCCACTCCAATACCATTTTTGCTTGCTAGTAACCTGCCAAAAGGGATAATTAAACCCTGTTAGGACCTTCCTCAGCATTCATAAGCTCATTTTTTGAATTGGTTTTTGTGTTTGGGATTTGGGTTTCCGCTGTCGCACCGTACCTTCAAGTACAGCGCGACATCGTCGCAGGTCTCATTTTTGAGTCTTGCGATGACCCAGACTCGTCGCAAGTCCCAAAAGGGCCACTTGCGACGAGCCGAGGGCGCAATGGCCCATCCACAAACCACCTAAAAACTCAAAAAATGAACAAAAACGCAAAAAGTAAACCACTACAAAGTTGTTGGCTGAGATTTAGGCCTACCTGGTCCAGACGGCTGGTGAAATGGCAGATCGTAGCTCCTGAAATCAGCAAAGGAAGTTCTGGCTCCAAATTGGTACTTCTTCACCCAAATTGGTAATTTGAACAATGTTTCTATTTTTGTCCCATATTTCTATTTATAGAATAAAATAGAATATTCCTTTTCAAATATTTTGATGCTTTTGGGCCATTTACTATAGTTTCGACCGTTTGTCATTATATTTGGGGCTATTTGACACTTTCTCTAGTGTACAGGAGTCGTAAAGTGGTCTTTTGTAGCGTTTCTCGCATTACCAACGGTAATTACAGGTATGAACACTCCTTTGTACGTGTTGTCATTATTATTTTTGGTTAAGTCGTAATTATTGCATGAGGATGAGTTTACTCTTCGTTTGTTCTCGTACTCACCCAACCATGAGAACAAGTACCAAGTTATGATTTATCACTTTTTCGGGCTCGTTAAACTTTCACGGAAAAGGACACCCCCCGGAGTCCATAGTTAAGCTCTTTTCAGACTCCCTAAAATTGAAAAGATCGCCAAGCAAACTTGTCGCGTTCACGCTTGTTAGAGTATTTGAACGGTCATCTTCCTGGTGATAGTTTACCCCTTTTTTGGACCAGGGGGCACTAGTTACGAAAAAGGAATACTCCAACCAATCATGACTGGAAGAGTCCTCTCCCGCGTTGTTTTACCCTTTTTCGGGCGATAAGGCTAACTTTACGAAAAAGGACCATTGGAGTCTTCTTTAGTTCTTTTCAGACTCTCTAAATATGAAATGAAAACCGAGTTTACCTTCTATGGACTCGTTAAATTTTCACATTGAAGGGCCCGTCATGGGACGAACCCCTCTTATCCCAGGTTTGAAAAATATTTGGGATTGGACTCATCTATGAGATGAGCTATACCGAGCATCTGGTTACCCTCATCAAGCTCACAAAAACCACATGAGTCACTCATCATTCATGATGGGGAAAAAGGAAAGTGTTTGTGTTGCACACCTTAGTGGCAGTATATAGTCGTTCTTGAACATGGCACTCGTCTGCATTTGCATACCAACACTTGGATCATCTGTTTGTCTATGAGTCCCCGCTTACTTTCTGAGTCCTGTTACTCCTCTGAGTCATTCGGAGAAAGCTTCCACTATCAGTTGCATTACAAGTTTGCGTCATTCTCATGTGAATACTACCAAGCCATGCCATGCCCATGTTCAAGAGCACATTCATCACTCATCATTTTCAGTCAGTACACACATCGTCATGTCGTTGTTACTTTGAGTCAGTCTCGCATGTTATTGTACCATCTGATCCACTCTACACATTTTTTGTCGTGTTTCGTGTCGATTGATGGGGGATTCATCATGGCCCTCCTTCGACGGATTCATCCTTGTCAACATCAACTCATCATCCAAGGATTGAATCTAGAAACCAGTCAAGTACCTTGGTCCTGCATGCCTGAATGGCAGGTTACCTCGCTTTTGTCATGAGTTTACATCATTGACTCTTGATTGAAAGATTTCATCTGGCGTTTGACGTCAACTCATTTATTCACGCTTAATGATATGTACTGTGATACCTTGGGAATCATGACATTAATGGTGATCTCCCTCGCACTTGTTAACAGTTTACATCAATGACCGGTAATCAAGTGGTTTCTACCATGTTCGACGTCAAGACATTTGTAATCACATGGATAGATTCGTATCATTGCGGGTTCAGCTTGAAGACCCTGGGGATTCATGTTTTACCCGGGTTGCGATGGAGTTTGTATTGAGTCATATTACACAGATCCACTGTTGTATTGGTCGTGGCTGTGTTATCGTCTCATCATGGATCTACGCTTGTGTCTAGTAGCCATGATTGTGTTCAGTCGGTCTTTACTCCCATGGATCTGCAATGTATTGGTCGGCAACCATGTTGTACTACATATGAGATTGTCACTTCAGAGTCAGTTGTATTGCAGCAGCATCCTTCATCCAACAAGTCTTTTGCCATTTTTTCTATCAAAGCACTTCACCTGTACATCCTTAACAGCTTCATGATTTGGGGGGCATTCTGTTACACCTAAAATATACCCATCATCATGATTCAGTATATACATCCCTTAAGTCATCTAGACCAAGTATTCATTTGGGAGGATTTGTACTCATTTTGTACAACCTTTTGAGAGGTCATCACAGGTTGAACACTAGCAACATGCGACGTCGTAGGGTGCTCTATAGAAAGGTGCGACGAGGTCTGTTAATGGGAAAAAATAGCCATTTCGAGATCTTTCTCGAAGCTTTCCTATTTGGGGGCTTATCCCTGATCTCTTGGAGAGCTGGTACTTGACCCCTAACTCATTGGGAGGATCCCCTGTCTCTCTCCTACCATCACTCAACCTATCCTATCCATAACCCCATCCACTTAGTCCTATATAAGTGAGGCTCACTCCCATACCAAAGGGAGGAAGACTATGGTATCTACATGCTGGTGAAATCTCTCTTGGGACACCTTCACTCACCTCTTGGAGAATTCATGCTTCCTTGGAAGGGCTTGGAAATTGGCTTGCATGGAGAAGAGTTGCTACGTTAAGTCATTGGTTGTAGTTCTATATCTCTATCATGTACTCCTCTATTTGCAGTAATACAAATGCTTTCCACCAATATCGTTCTTATGTGTAATGATGTTGTGTTGTTTACCTGCTTAACTGTTTACATAGATCTCTTATTGTATAGATGCTCTTTACTCGTTTCTCTTTTCTGTGTCTTAACAGGTCTTGAAACTTGGATCTGACGACCGTGAGACATGGAGCAACATTCGGGAGAAAGGATAGTGAATCAAAGAGGTAAGACATCTAGTACTTGATCCTAAAGTAGATCTAGGAAACGTGTTTGTAGTCTGTTCTATTTGTTCTAGACTTGCATTGATCTAGGGAGATCCGACTCGCCTCCGATCGAGTGGATTGTCCGGTAACAATATGCCATCACTAAGGTCATTTCCCCTTAGCCCCCTTTCACTTCCCCCACTTGTGGAATCATAACCCCCCATCTCTTCTTTGTCCTTCATTGCAGTTGTCAATGATTTTTATATTATATTCATTCATCCTAGACCATTTGTGTCCATCCTCTAGCCTTTGCATCATTAGATACATAATTACATCATGGGGTAAAAAATGGGGTGTTACACTTAGTCTTCCATATGATCTTATCTAGAGTTTGGGGTTCATCAAGCTCAAGTCTTCCTTATATCGCTGAGGTAATCCACTTACAAAATGCTAGATTTTTACCTTATCATCTCTCATGTACTTAGCATACCTCAATAGCTCCAAGAATTTATTTGCATACTTATCCATGGTCATTTCTCCAACTTTGACTCATGCAATTCTTTAATTTTATTGTCATAATATCTATCATAGAGGTACTTCTACTTAAAGTACTTCTTAAATTGCTTGCAAAAAATATTTCTTGCATTGATCTTTTTAACTTGCCTGAAGTGATCCCACCAAATTGTTGCTCTACCATTTAAATTGAATATGGCCACTCTTGCCTTCATATTTTATAGAGTAATAATGGACTTGAAAATATTTCCTCATCTTAAGAAGCCAAGCTTCAACTTCTTGTCTGAATTTTACTTTTCCATCGAAGAGAGGTAGTTTGTCCTTCTAAATTTATCCATATAAGTTGTCCCTAAAAGACCTATTTCTCTTATTCCCATAAGAAAAAGAGCTTGAATTGTTGATGGATTCCTTAGAGTTAGATGGCTCAGTACCAAAAAATTATGTTAGTGTGTATGTTCTATCTTTAGATATTCTTCTTCTACTATGGGACCTCTTGTAGATTGTTTCTTAGAGTTATTCCCACTCCTATCGGCATTATTTGAGTTATTTCCATGATGTATTATCCTTTGTATGTCTATCAAACTTTGAAGCATGGCTACATTCTACTGGTTTTATTCTTCCTTAGCTTTAATGCACCTTTCATTCTGTTATGCAACTTTACAACTCCACTCTTAAACTCCTCATGACCTTTGCAATATACAGAGGATCTACTTGATTTCTATGCCCATCAGATTATGTCGAGGCATTTTCGGTATGCATATTTCCCCCATTTGTCTTACCTTCATAATGACTATATGCATCAATCAAGGTGAAGTTTTATTATCCCAACCAAGATCGAGGCTTTTCTAATTAAACTATCTTGAACGTTTGTCTCTAATTGCCCCTAATATGGTACAATATCTACAAAAGTGTTCATATAATTACACTTGTTAACTCCATTATATCCTCATAATAAAACATAAATTAGTTTTCATGCATTTTGGAAACTACCCATATTGACATTTTTTTATCAAATCAAGGCTATAGGTTCTTTTTTATGTTCAATTCTAGAAATATTTGAAGCACTTCTTCATAATCTAATTATGCACATTCTTTCTTCCTTTGATTATATTTCCAATGATTAT
Source organism: Larix kaempferi (assembly GCA_027924585.1). Lineage (NCBI taxonomy): Eukaryota > Viridiplantae > Streptophyta > Pinopsida > Pinales > Pinaceae > Larix > Larix kaempferi. The sequence goes on from BSBM01000034.1 coordinate 6,042,311, forward strand.
GACCATGCTTAGTTATGAGTTGGAATCTAAAGCTGCAACTCTCCAAAATTACTAGTTTTGCCCAATTTCTACACTTTTTTGTAGGTGCATTTAGTCTTAGAGACCAATTTCAGCCACATGTAGATGAAAATCTAAGGAGAACCAGAAATTTTTTTATAAATTTATAATTTTATAGAATTACCTACTTTGTCATTTTTACTTTTTTCCTAACATAGAAAGGGTTCCAAAACTATTGTCTCTCAAACTGAGGATAGCTAGGAACATTCATTTGGTCAAATTTGTTCAGATTGTTGAGGTAAAATGTTGAGTAAATAAAGAATTTCAATTTTGAATTCTTGTGTCACTTATCCCTTCTACAAGATTTTTAAAATCCCCGAAAAGTCTCCCAAAATAGTGGAAATTGGCTTTTTTTTGCATCCCCATTCCAAACATTTTATAGTTTTTCCAAATGCTCTAGTGGATTTCTTCATGCTTTATAATGGAATGTATTGTCCTAATTTCACCACCAACATGGCTAATAGTAGGGTGTATGACTAGGGTCTTCAAAAACCATTAATCTTTAATTTATGAAAAAATGGAGCTAAATCATGCATCCACTCTCACTAGCATTTTTGTAGCCCTCATCACTATAGTCCTACCTAAAAAAATTCATCTAAATTTGATAAAATATACTCCTGTTATGCCCAGCACAAGACAATGGATCCATATTTTTCTATAATGTTTTTTCTCTATTGACGTGGCATATGAATGATGTGGCATATCACATGGAAGGTGATGTAGCAACGTACCCACTTGCACCCTATGTGAAATCCTTCGACTATGCCATGCCATAACCCTTTGGCCCCTTTGTCCTTGTCACTATACACTCGTAGAGTCATCGCACCACAATCCTCAACTTTGACAGAAGGAATCCCACAAACAGATATTGTCTGTAAATCTCCAATCCTCAACAAAATATCCACCATTTGCATCAGGGTCATATTTTCTATCATTAATTTTCACAAAACCTCGTGATGACATTTGATTTGTATATCTCATCAATGCAACAAAATTGTGATCATTCACACTACATTGTCTTTTTAAGACACCTAACACATACCCCCAATGCCATGTAATCTCCACCATTGATCTAATTTAGTGCGATTAGATCTTGATCGTTCACTCAGCAACCCCTCTTGTTTTAACCTGGTCACTTACCTTTGCATGCACGAAAGTGATCTATCAATATGATTGGTTCGATTCAATCTTAGTTTTTTTGTGCAATGACCCTTCTTGTTAAAACCTAGACACTTTCCTTTGTGCAAACAAACGTGGTCTAATGATCTCAAGGGCCCAATTTAATCTCATGCATTCGAGCAGTGACCCCTTGTTGGCCCGGTTTTGCAACCAGGCTTAGTGTTATGGGCACCTGCTAACTAGTAGCAGCAGTTTCAATAGAATTAAATAACAATCTAATCTAAACTAAACTAATCATGGATCTATGCAAGAATCTAAGCAAATAATTTAAACATTTAAAAACAAGAACAAGAAAATCTTAAAGAATGAATTTGTATTGAAAAAATGGGAGGCAAGCAAGTGCTTGCGATAATACCTTCAATGGTGAAGGTTGATGTTGAGCAATTCCCAAGATGAGTAGCTCCAAACTCCAAGAGGTCTCCTTCTCCAAGGTTGCTTCAATGGCTAAAATGCTCAAGGGAGATTTCAGCAGCATAAGGATGAGATAATGGATGGATCTAAAATGAGGAGCCCCTACCACCTTTTTATAGGTTTTGGTGGTGGGGAATACCATTTGTGGTTTTGTGGAAACCAAATGGTATTGACCAACATGGTTTAGGTACTTTTCCCTCCTTTTTCCTTTTTTGAATAAAAATAATATTTTAATTCCCTTTTTAATATTTTTGGGAATTTGGACCCTTTTTGAGGGTTTTTTATGCTTTTCAGGAAAAATAATCTTTTTTAATGGAAAAAGGGGTGTACTAAGGTCTTTTGGTGACCTTTTGTTGTTTCAGAGACTCAGATGGTGGAAAAGTGGACAAATGGGTCATGTGAATAAGGGAATGAGCTAGTGAGCACTTTTTAGGTGTTAACAGATTGCCCCCTGATGTGTGAGGGCAGGAGCTCATCGTATGGCCGATAGACATCATAGTTCTTTTGTCTTTTTCAGGGGTTTGGGAAGGAGAAGAGACCGATTGGAGACTGGAGCCACGGCCCTTGGAAGCTGCAAGAAACAAAAAATATTACATGGCCTCAATATGAATGAGGTATAATCTCTGATAATGGACGAGGCGGGCATTCCCATGCTCGTATCAAGACATATACATAACAATTAGTCCCAAGAAGGGGGATCTAATACATAAAGAATCTACTGGTACACCATAACGGTCCAGGGGGGACATTATTTTGGGATGTACTCCTGATTATAACGGATCTCAATAACTGATACACTGGAATAACTGAGGAACTGCTGAAACTGAAGGTGTCCAACATCTGTGGGGACTCAAAGACTATGAGTCATCTCTGAGAAATAATATAACTGTATACTCACGGGAGTATGAAACTGGGGTATATCTGAATACTGTCGCCATGCGCAACCCGAATATCTATAGAAAAAGTGTAACTGGTTTATCCATAGGAAGACTCTCAAATGTGGAGGAGTCAGGAGGTAGCCGGGGTCTTCGACTAATAAGTGAAACGGACGAATACCCTGTGTGAGTCTCAACGATGCGATCAAGGTGTTGAAGTCGAGCATGTGAGAGACAATCATTTGGAGAGGCACTGAAGATTCCTCTCGAAATGATTCGTAGGCACTCATCATAAATGGTGATGAGTCCAAGACACAGGGACCTCTAGGTCTATCCTCTGGAATCAATGTGGTTGTCGTCGACAGAGGGAGACCAGCAGCTAACAAGGGAATGATGTTTCCTTGATAGGAGCACGAGGTGTAAAACTGAAGTGTTGTAGTACTGATGGTAGGACTGACATACTTGTGGGAATGGGAAATAACTGGGTCAAAAATGGGTAGACTCAAACTTCCTTTGTTCAGAGCATGATGACATGGTTGACCTGGCAGCGTAGGGAACTGACTTGTAGGTGTGGGGATCATTGCTTTGACTGAATGTTATATATTGACTCTGGGGGGAGGACGAGCTGATAGGTGCCGTCGAGGGATTTTCAAGGTGACATACTGCAGAATACTCTGAACAAAGGCAACCAAAATGGGGAAGCTGCCTGATGAGTAGATATGATCTGTCGTGGCGCCAAGAGACACCATTGATTCCTTCTTCGTAGTTTTAATGAGCTCCAAGAAGGGAAAAAAGTGTGCTCTGAAATGGTGCGGTCCTGTGGATTTTGTGAGCCCAGGACGGCTCATACTCATGGTAGCTTTCATGTTTAGAGAGTCTGAAAACGGTAAGTGGACTCTATTGGTGTTTCTTTTTCGTAAGTTTAGTCTCCAAGGCCCGAAAAAGGATAAAATGATGCGGATGGAGAACTCTTCTAGCCGATGTGACTAGAGTATACCTTTTTCGTAATTAGTCTACAAGGGCCGGAAAAGGGGTAAACTTATACCAGGTAGACACCCTTTCAGATACGTTTAACGAGCATGAAAGGAAACAAGGTTGCTCGGCAATCTTTTCATTGTTTGTAGGAGTCAGAAAAGAGCTTAACAGAAACTCCCTAAGTGCCTTTTTCGTAAAAGGGGTTGCCCGGCCCGAAAAAGGGGTAAAATTATACCGAACAAACATGGATTGATGAGGGCGAGAAAAGGTCTCAAGCATCGTCATCAGTGCGGAAAACTGGTTTCGGTGACATAAGGATTGTCGAAAACGGAGAACGGCCGATGTGGCACGCAAACCGAGGTTATGTGAAGGGCATGGAAAAAATGTTCAAAAAATCTAAATGTGAGAGCGAGAAATGATCTCAAGCATCATCACGAGCGCGAAAAACTGAATCCGGCGATATAAGGCAAGTCCAAAACGGAGAACGGCCGATGTGGCACGCAAACCGAGGTGACGAGGGAGCATGGAAGAAATGGCTGAAAAATCTAAAGGTGAGAGCGAGAAATGATCTCAAGCATCATCACGAGCGCGGAAAACTGAATCCGGTGATATAAGGGACGTCCAAAACGGAGAACGGCCGATTTGGCACGCAAACCGAGGCCACGAGAGAGGACCAAAAAATGGTCAAAAAATGGATCTCGTGAAAACAGGAAACGGAAGGAACCTGCATGAAGTTCTCGCTGTGCTGATTCCAACGGTACCAACGGTTTGAGAAATGGACTTCGTATGATACCGCAATGGTTGTTGGAAAATTGGTAGAATTTCTATAAATAGGGCGTGGGGCCCAAATCACTTGTCATTGTTACGTGCGAGTTTGATAGAGCGGTCAGAGCTTTTTCTCGATTTCCGGGAGATTTCACCGTTGGTTTTCGATTCAGCGAGTTGCAGGTAACTCTATTTTCCTTAGCCTTGTCAATTATGTCTTTTTTGTTTGGTGGCGGGCCCCCGAAGGCCGCGAAATTCCATGTTGACTCTCCAACGTGGAACCGCGCGGGTTTCGGGGCTGAACCCGCGATGAACCGCGCGGGTTTTAGGCTGACAGTCGCGATGTTCATCGCGACTGTGGGGCTGTAACCCGCGATGTTCATCGCGGGTTCATGGGGGATAGTCGCGATGTTCATCGCGACTGTCTGGCCAGAACCCGCGATGTTCATCGCGGGTTTTTGCATGGATCCCGCGATGGTCATCGCGGCTTTTTGTGGAAAAGCCGAGATGGGCAGCGCGGCTTTTTGTGTAAAAGCCGCTATGGGATTTTTTCATAAAAAAATTTTATGCTAGGGCTAAAAATTTCTTCTGTTTGCTGGCAGGATGTTGAGGAGACCACAGTCCTCGTGGCGGGAGCGAGAGATCGATGATGATCTCATGCTGAGGATTGAGACTGATGCAGGGGTGAGACAGACTCTGGCTATGAGAGGACTTTTGAAGTTCGCTCAGATCCCCCCTATTCGTTCAGTGAGGCGGCTCCTGAACAAGCTCGTGAGTTGGTGGGTGCCGGTAGAGGGTGCCTTCATGATTGGGGGTGAGAGGTTAGAGATTACTCTCACAGATGTTTATTTTTTGACTGGGTTGCCTCGCTTGGGTGAGGTGGGCGATATCTTGCCGAGGTTGCCTCCAGGTATAGATATGGAGGACCTGTTACAGACTTTTTGTGTTGATGATGTTGTTCTGCAGAACAGCTCTATTAGTCTGCGATCCCTACGTGAGTGGGATATGCGAGCTGTTGGGGCCTGCGTTCTACGGATACTGGGTGCTGCTGCGCCACATCGTATGTCTGGGGGGCAGACGATGATGGTGGACTCTGTTCTTCAGGGTACTTATTATGCCTGGGGGCAGATGTTTCTGGCTGGAGTCCGGAGAGATCTGGACAAGGCCATTAGAGAGGGAGGCGAGTTTTGTTATGACTCATTTTTATGCTGTTTTTTCTTCGAGCGGGTGCCGACCTTACGGCCACGGGTACCCATTCGTGCTGGTCTTCCGAGTGAGCCTCGTATGATGAGATGGGGGCAGATGATGCCTCGTGGAGGCGGTGGTGTTCGTGGCTACTTTACGGAGGACTTTTATCAGCAGTGGGAGCAGATGCCTCTGGTGATTGAGGACTACCCCTACGCCGGCATGGATTACCGAGGTGACCCGGAGATGCCTCGTGCCCCAGGACAGGCCTGGAGTTTAGACGGTATGTTTTGTGTTTTATTTGATATTATATCATATGTTGTTTGATTTATCATTGATGATTATTGTTGTACAGTATTTGATGGCTTACTTGCTTTGTGCAGATGTGGGTCCAGTGCCACCGGACGACTACGTGCCTCGTCAGGGGCGGGCGATGGTGGTCGCCCATCCACCCGCAGCGGTACCACCTCCACGTGGTGGAGGATTTGCGGCTCGTGGGCGAGGGGTTGGTCCTCGCGATGACGCCATAGATGGTGTCCGACAGACCTTTGCCCGGATCCTAGCTGGACTCCCCGAGGATGGTTGGAGAGACCTGGATCGGGATATTTTGCAGGGTTGTTTCGGTGCGCCTCCTGAGTGGCAGTCGCTCCTATTGAGGACAGCGGTGTTCGTGGCGAGGCACAGGGATGGTAGACGAGATGATCCAGCAGGGCCGGCTCAGGGGAGGATACGTCTGCGGGATGATCCAGCGGGGCCGGCAGAGCGGAGAGTTCGGGCTCGCCATGACCCGGTGGGGCCAGCGGAGGAGGAGCCGGAGGATCCTAGGGATCCAGATGAGTAGATGATATTGTATCTGCCCCCAAATGCTGATGAGCATATGGGGAAGCATTTTTGTATGACAGATGTATATTTATTTTTTGTATATCGAGTGCTGAGGGCACCTATGACATGTTGACTATTTGGCTTATATATATATGTGGATATATATTTGGATATATTGTCGTGTATGTACATGTATGCACCTTTGTCTTTTGTATATGCCCGTGGAGGCACATGTTATGTACTTGGATGCAGTATGTTGGATTATTTATGTATGCCCGTGGAGGCACATGTTATGCACGTGGATGCATTATTTGGTTATTTGTTTTTATGCCTGTGGAGGCACCTGTTATGCACGTGGATGCATTTTGTTTATGGATATGCCCGTGGAGGCACATATTATGCACGTGGATGCATTTTGTTTATGGATATGACATGATGTGACTGGTGTGCCAGTTGAGGACATTGTTGGCCATATTATCTGCTACACTATTGAGGTGTCTTGGGACATGTGTGAATGAAATGGATTCAAACTGTCTAACCATTTGTTTAGTGCACAGGAATTTTCTGAAAAGACAGGGATCGCGTACCTGGTAATCATTGTTGAGCTGGGAAACTAGGAGCTGTGAGTCCAAGAAAACGTTGAGGTGACGGATGCTCATTTGGAGAGCAGCGGCCAGGAGACCGGTCACGGCATCGTATTCAGCTTGATTATTGGTAGCGGCACCTAAACATACTCCGTCAATGTGAATTAACTCATGTGAAGGGGAGTATATTACCCAAGCTGCGGAGGCGAGATTGGGAGACCAATGGCTTGCACCATCAGCGAAACCGATATGGCAGAGTGGAAGAGGCTCCATCTGTGGTCATGCAGAGAAAAACAAATATTTAGGTTTTTTGGATTTTTGTGAATAAAGAAAGTATGCCTATACTAAAATGGACGATGGTGTCCATCAGATTTTCTATGGGTAAAATCGTTTGAGGTACAACCCGTTGCGTGGGTTGCGTAGGGGATTGCCTTCTGAATCGGTCAGAATGTATGCCCCCTGCCCGAGGCAAGTGTGTATGATGTAGGGGCCTTGCCACATAGACACAAACTTTCCCTTTCCGGTTTTATCATGAGCTTGATCGTAAGCGAGGACAAGGTCTCCCTCAGAAAAGGTTCTTGGGTGGACGTGTTTGTCGTAACTTAGTTTCAATCGTTGTTTAGCTGCTTCCATGTTTTGAATGGCTGTGCGCCGATCTTCATCGGCCTGCTCTAGGAGTAGTAAACGTTGCTCGATCGGGGAAGTGTCTGGTAGGAGTTCAACGGCGATATGTAAGGCTGGGATTTGGCACTCAATAGGGAGGACGGATTCGACACCGTGAACTAAATGGAAAGGGGTAAAACCGGTGGCGGTTTTGGTTGAGGTGCGGTAGGCCCATAGTGTCGGGAAAAGCATGTGGTGCCAATTGGATTTGTGCTTGTCTACAGTACGTTGGAGAATGGTCTTCAAAATTTTATTGATCGCTTCGACTTGGCCGTTTCCTTGGGGATAGTAAGCGGAAGAGAAATGGTGTTCAAATTTCAACATGGTTGATAATTCCTTCCAGACAGCATCTTCGAAGTGAGAGCCGTGGTCAGAGACTAGTTGCTTTGGCACTCTGAAACGAGCGATAATATGGTTGAAGAAAAACCGTGCTGCAGTGTCGGCTTTGCAATTATAGGTCGGCATGGCTTCTGCCCACTTGGTGAAATAATCTACAGCCACAACGATGTGTTTGTGACCGCCGGCTGACGTGGGGTTGCAGTCGAGGAAGTCGATGGCCCATTTGCAGAATGGTCCGACAGTGATGACTGGATGAAGGGGGGCGGGGGGAGTTCTTGCTTTGGGGGAAAATAGCTGGCAGTTCTGGCAATGCTTGACTGCGGTGATGCAATTAGTAAACAATGATGGCCAAAAATAACCGGCCCGAATGATTTTCTGGGCGGTGGCCATACCGGAGAAATGGCCTCCGCAGGCACCGCTATGACAATCATTGAGGACTTGTTCTGCCTCATTATGGGATAGGCAGCGGCGTAAAATTGTGTCAACGCCGCGTCGGTAAAGTACATCCCCTAACAAGAGGTATCGGGGGGCGTGGTGTCGTATGCGACGGCGTCCGTCACGATCGATGTGTGGTTGAAATTTTTGCGTACGAAGGTAAGTCAAAATGTCTCCGTACCAAGGGTCATCGGACGAAATGATGAAGATCTGCTCGTCAATCAGGTCCGTTTGGATAACGGGTGATGTTGAAGAGGATGGGAGGTCGGTGATGAGGTGAGCAAGCGTGAGGGCTTTGGTGCTTTTGGGATTTCTGAAAGTGAGGTCATATTCCTGGAGGATAATGACCCATTTAGCGACGCGACCTTGTAGGAGTCGCCGGGTTAGGAGATAGACCATAGGGTTTGAGTCGGCCACGACCGTGGTATGACTGAGTAGGATGTAGTGTCGCAATTTTTGTATGGAAAAGACTACAGCTAGGGCTAATCTTTCCTCGTATGGGTAACGCAGAGGCGGGCCAGACAAGGTCTGGCTGACGTAATAAATCACATGCTCTTGGTGGGAGGCATCTTCTTGGACCAAAACTCCGGACACAGCATATTCAGATGCCGAGACATAAAGGGTGAAGTCTTGAGAGAAATCCGGTGGGGATATCAAGGGGGCTTGAGTGAGAGCTTTCTTAAGGGCTTCGAATGCCGTGTCTGCTTGCTCATCCCAAACAAAGGGTATGTGGGTACGAAGTAAGCGTAAGAACCCGTGGACTTTGGTGGCATAATCAGGAACGAAGCGCCTAAGGAAATTGGACCGCCCTTGCAGACTTTGGAGTTGCCGAAGTGTGCGAGGAGGCGGAAGTTCTAAGATGGCTTTGACTTTCAGGGGATCGACAGTGATTCCGTCTTGGGAAACAATGAAACCCAATAACCGGCCTGCCGAGACGCAAAAGACACACTTGTGTGGGTTCAAGCGGATTTTATATTTGCGACAACGCGGGAAAACTTGCCGAAGGTCGTTAAGGTGGTCTGATCGTTTTCGGGAACGAGCTGTGAGGTCATCAAGGTAGACTCGGAGGATATGCACCAAGTCGTGAAAGCAATAGGTCATGGCCCGCCGGAAAGTGGCACCAGCGTTTTTTAGGCCAAATGGCATGACGCGGTAGGTAAAGGTGCCCCATGGGGTGGTGAAGGCAGTCTTGTATTGATCCTCTTTGCAGATGTGAATCTGGTTATATCCAGAAAACCCGTCCATGAAGGATAGGACTTCATGGCCCGCACACTCATCAATGAGTTGGTCAATGAATGGCGTGGGGAAATTGTCCTTTGGACAAGCGTGGTTTAAATCGCGGAAGTCAGTGCATACTATAAGGGATCCTTGCTTTTTGTTGACGGGAACGGGGTTCGATACCCAGGTGGTGTACGGAATAGGGTAAATGAATCCTGCTTTGCGAAGTTTCTCGACCTCAGCTTTAACAACGGGGAGCTTGGAAGGGTGAATGGGTCGCTGTTTCTGACGAACAGGGGGTACCTCAGGCCATGTATCAATGTGGTGTTCTATAATGGCAGGGTCGAGACCAGGCATCTCGGTATAGGACCAGGCAAAGACATCACGGAACTCTTGAAAGAGCTTTTTGTACGCCTGAGTTTCTGCTTGAGTGCAAGATGCGCCCAGCGAGATGAGCTCAGGTTTTCCTGGTGTTGTGGAAATGTCTATCTGTATAGTGGGGGAAATGTTTGACATGTTCCCTTCTTCAAAGGCATCCAGTGCTGGGATGGGGTCCTTTAACCAATCGACCTTAGTGGGTATGAAATCTTTCGATTCGACTGATAGCTGGTTAGATGCAGTGGATGTAGATGCTTCCGGGAGGAAGTACGAGCGATGATGCATATCATCCCAAGGATAGTCGGGTGCAGTGAGTGTCTCCAAAATTTGCTCATCAGTATTGAAGTAGTCAGACCATAAATCAAGGGGTTCTGGTTTGAAAGTTGTTGAAATCATATATATTGTATTGACTTCTTCCGACGAGGATGATGGCGGGGGGTAGATCTCCTCGATTCGGGTAGGAGATATCTCCAAATCGACATTGTTTAACTCGTATAATGATGCTCTATAGTCAGGGAGATCGGGACAATGGTGAGAGTAGTGGCCATAAACACTGCATATGGCACAAGGATGGTTGGTGCGCAGTGATTTGTCGCGAGGTTGAGGTGGTGGCTCAAGTCTAACGACTGGGATGCCGGCGTCATCGTCCAACATATTCATATGCTCTTGGAGTGCTGGTAACTGTGGGCATTGATGAGTTGGATGGCCTATCTCATCGCACAACAAGCATTTAGGGGGAGCTCGAAACACCGGTGGGGGTTTAACTACCTTAGGAGGTGGTATAGCAGTGTATGGTTGTGGACCTCTGCCCCCAGTGGGCTTGATAGGAGGGGGAGGATTCGTTGATGACGAAGGGATATTGAGGCTAGGAGGGGGTTTCGTTGACGACGAAGGGATTGCGACACCAGGAGGAGGTTGATTTGTGGTAACAATAGGTTGTACCGGTTGGAGGATGACGTTTGGTGTCGGCGGTCGAACGGGAGGCGAAATATACCACACGGGTAATCCCAATGTTAACCCAGGTAGACTAAGGGTAGCCATAACCGGGGCGCTTACTACACCCGAAGGAGGAAATAGAAAGGGGATGGTGTGGATGGGTGTAACACCGATGTGACTAGGGATCAATGGTGGTTGACTACCGGATGTTTGTGTATTCTGTGAAAGAGTACAGAGGTTTGCGACGTGGGTCTCCGGTGACGGTGGTGGAATGGCCTGGAATGTAGAGGTCATTGGTGTATCTGAGTAAAGTCCGTGTCCCAAAGAAGAGACAAAGGAGGTAGTTGCACTAGAAGTTGGTTGTTCAATCATGGGAAGAACATTTTCGGGTGTTGCGGGGGCATTGGGATCATAGTATGTGAGTTGGTCGATTTTGACCACGCGTCCCTCGTGGGGGAACATCATGGTGCGAAAAACGGATGAGGCGACCGCTTTCATGGCATACATGTAACTGCGGCCAAGTAAAAGGTTATAATCGAGCTGGGAATTAATGACCTCTATGTCAATGAGCACAGTTTTCCCACCTAATTGGATGGGGACCTTGGGTAGTAAACCTTGAGGTTGAGCTGACCGGCCGTCGTAGGCCCGCAATGCAGTGGTGGATTGCTGGAGAGTAGGGGATCCCAACTTCTGCCAAACAAATGTGGACATGACGCATGTGGAGGCACCCTCGTCGATGATACATCGATGGATGACAAGATTTCGAATAGAAACAGAAACTTGGACTGCTATGGTGGAAGGCAAACGTGGTTCAGACTGGTCTAAATCAAAGGTCATCAATTTCGAATAATTTGGGTCAATCACCCCAATGGCGGAAAGTAAAGTCTTGCGCTGTGTAGGACAGTTTTTTAAGACTTCTAACGCAGACATGGCTGCGGGAGATTGAGCTAGGTCATCTACGATGTTGTAATTTGACGCAGCCCGTGCATTGGGGTTGTTGTTGATACGGCGGAGTGGGAAACGAGGTGCTTTAGATGCGCCATCAAGTGGAAGAGGTGGTATCCGTAAAGGTTGATCGGTGGGATGAGCGTTAGTATCCTTGTCGGCGGGGGGGGGCTTCGGAGGTAGGGCCATACTGGTTCCGACGGGTTTGGATATTGACATCGGCAGTGGACATCATCAATAAGTGGTGAGTGCCTGAATCAAACATGGGTTGATCAGGAGCGGCGTAAGTGATTTGCTGTGGTTGTACGTTGCCCTGTGAGGGGGCTAACGGCTGAGTGTTCACCACTCCTTGTGTTGGAAAAGGGTTTTGTAGCACCAAAGGTTGTTGTTGAGGTGGTGGAGGGTTGGGTGGCGGCTGAGGAGCCGCCTGCCCTTGACGATGGGCGTCATCTGTCCATAGTTGTCGAGCTCGCTCCAGATGTGGGCAAGCGTGGGTATAGTGGCCATAGACACCCGCAAATAGAACAAGGATGGTTTGTTCGTAAATTAGCATTTTTGGCTTGCTTAGGTGGCCGATCAGGATTCTGATGAGCAGGCACCGCGTTATTGTTTTGCGGAGGATGGGTAGGTTGTGGAGCTTGGTTATGGTTTTGGTTGTTTCCACGGTTACGTCCTCTTCCTCGGTTTGGTTGCCCACCCTGGTTGCGTTGGTTATTTTGGTATTGGGGCTGATGTTGTTGTGCGTACACATGCCCTTGAGCATTGGGGGGATTCTGGGGAGCCGCAGGTGCGGGAGCAGGTTGCGGTGGGTAGTATGCAGGTGGAGCTGGAGGTGGTCCAGCTGCCTATTGGGGTTGTTGGTACCCCTGAGCTGTTGGAGGTGCGAGATTAGCTGGTGCAGCTGGTTGTGGGTAATGCATCTGCTGTTGTGGGAACTGCATGGGGGTATGTGTGGTAGGTTGAGTATAGTATGTAGGAGGTACATATGCTGATGGCGCTTGCCCATAGCAATGTTGTGGACAAGAGGGTCCATGAATGTGATGGGTCTGGTTTGTTGGAGCATAAGAAGTTGTGGCTCCGGAACTGGATGTAGCCCTGGAGAGGTCTGGGGCGGGCATGGTGCTCACCGTGCTGAAAGGTTTAGGTTGGGGTGTGATTTGGCCAATAATGCCATCGACGGCATGAGATGCCCCCGGCGTGTCACTGCGTGAAGAGTCACATCGTGGGGAGTCTGGTATGCTTGTGTATAAATAACCTGACTGGGCGTAGATGAGATCAAACTGTTGGGCTTTGAGGATGGCCTCTTCTTCAGACTGGGGTCTTTCAGATGCCACATCCTTCGCGATGAGCGGGAGGAGGGATTTTAGAAACCAATCTAAAAAGATACGGTCGTCTAACTTAATTTTGCAGAGGCTCCGGCGTCGACGCCACTCATGAATGTGGTCAGTGATGTGGGTGGCCGTATTCTGTCTGCAAGACAGTAGGATCTCGACGCCCGCATCATAGCGGACAGGTAACTGAAAGAACTGTAGAAAGGTCGAGGCCAGGGAGGTAAAGGTGGCATGCATCCCATGGGGCTGCTCGATATACCACTTGGCTGCAGAGCCAGTGAAGGTGCGTTGTAAAAGCCGGAGGCGAATTGAGTCGTCCACTATGGAGTTGGAGGAACACCATAAATGGAAGGACATGATATGGTTCTGGGGGTCTTCACCTGCCTTGCCCTCAAACTTAGGGATGTCGGAGGGGAGTTTGGTGGGCATGTGAGGCCACGCAGGATCATGTCTGATGGGGTCATTTGTGAGCCTAGCTAAGTCTGGCAGGTTCAGACTCGCCATGTAAGGTAAGCTAGCAGATGTGGTGACTGGAATTGGGATATGCCTAGTCATTGTGGTGTGGGGTCCAGTAGCACCTAAAGGTATGCTAGGTATGGAGGGTATGTGCCCTCCAATAGGTGTAGTCTGGTATGGGCCAGCGCCTCCAAGTGCAACATGGGTTACACTTGGGTTAGGAATAGCAGTGGGGATTCCTGGGATAGGGTTTGTGGGAACCAGAGGGGGTGTGACCCCTATGTTGGGCATGCCCATAACAGGTGGTGGACCTGTGTTGGGAATTCCTATAACAGGAGATGGCCCTGTGTTGGGCATTCCTAAATGTGGAGTGTTTCCCATATTGGGCATACCCAGGGGGGTGGTTGTTGCCGTGGACGGCACTGTAGTAGAAGGGTCTGTAGACGTCTCTCCTATGGTGCTGGTAAAGAGTGGATCAAATGGTGTTCCAGCCATAATGGTGGTTGGTGGTAACTCTGTGGGGTTTTCGAATTCTACCTCCAAATCAAATGTGAAGTGAGGTGTGTCAGAATCAGATGACTGTCCAGCTGATTGACGATGTGTCGAATCAAGGGATAAGGCTCTGCGTCCGTGACGTGGAGAGCCAAGTGGACTAAACTCTGGGAGTTCGCCCTGTAGACGACGAGAGCGTCTAAAATTCTCAATGGTGAGAATTAGGTTTCTGTGTGAAAAATGTGTTTAAGTATCAGGTGGTGATATATATATAAAAGACTCAAAACCCTAATGCAACCAAGGGTGCAAGAAGGGGAGTGAAAAAGAAGGCTCTCAGGCCAAAAAATCAACCTCAGAAAAGGGACTTATTCTAGCAGTTGTGCTACAATAAGTGGAGGAAAGCAACAAATGGTCAAAGTACCAACATGCAAACGGCTTCTAGAAAAAATAGGTGTAACTAGACCAAAGGTGGGTTGAATCATGCAAACACCTAACTAAAAGTATTGTGACTCAAACAATCGATATCCTCTGCAAGGTGATGAAATCCAAGTCAGACAATATGATTGTTGAGACAACGGCTAGATATCCCCCTGCCGGGAGGGACACCGGGTAATCAATCCTAAAGATAGTCTACTAGGATACTCCGTTCATGACGCGTCGAGAAAAGGTAAATCTGCCGTTTGGTCCTTTGATCGCAATATCCCAATACAGGGATATCCCGAGAACTGCGAATGGTAGCCCTTCGGTTACTGAATGGATTTCGGTATTCCACTCAGGCTTCCGGAACCATCCTCGCAACTTCAACCCTCCTAAGGGAGAGGCCTTCCCATAAACCGGTTGTGACCGCGCCAAAAAGTACTAAGAGATTTTAGCTCCCTAATTGGACAACTTCTATGTCTCAGATGTAATAACCGAGGGGTGTTATTGGAACACCTATCCCCCCAATACTACCTAGCTACAAAGTTCTTTTAGTGTTCCCCAAGTGGGGTTAAAATTGTGTTTAAATTAGGGTACGTTTTAAGGCTTAATTCAATTAAGTGATCGAGTGAGTGCACGTGAGGTATTGTAAACTGAACTTGAAAGAAGTAAATGCTTTATAGGAAATTTTCAAAAAATAAAGGATCTTTCAAAAATAAAAAGCAAATATTTATGACTTCTTTCAATAAGTGGAAACTAAATGCTTTGCAAAATTAACTCAAAAAACAAAGAATCTTTTGAATTCTGAAAGCAAATAATAGACTTCTTTAAAAGAAATAAATGGATTTCTTTTTTCAAGGAAATTGCTAAGGGCAAGATTTTAAAGAAGTAAACAGGAAAAAATTTTAATCTAGATAAAAATGCAGAAATAAGTCTTTCTTTCACTTTCTTGAAAATTTTTAAAAAGATTTCTAGATATGCATTTTAAATAGTAAAAAGTTTTTCAAAGCTGTAAAATATGCAGAATTTAATACTGTAAAAAATGTTCTATGGGCAGAAAGTACAGTAAAAATTAATTTTTAAAATCGGGATGGCCGAATGAAAAAATCAGCAGCGCGGGTTTTGACAGAAAAGCCGCGATGGACCGCGCGGGTTTCTGTCGCACAGTCGCGATGGACCGCGCGGGATTTGGGCACACAGTCGCGATGTGCAGCGCGGAAAAAATCCACGAAGCCGCGATGTGCAGCGCGCAAATAGGCCGCGAAGCCGCGGTGAACCGCGCGGAAAAGGGCCGCGCAGTCGCGATGTGCAGCGCGGTAAATGACCGTGATGTGCAGCGCGGAAACCGGCAGCAAAGCCGCGGTGAACAGCGCGGAAAAAAGGCCAAAAGCCGCGATGGACCGCGCGGAAAAAAGGCCGAAAGCCGCGATGGACCGCGCGACTGTCAGGCTAAAAACCGCGAGGCGAAAGCCGTGCACGGAAGCCGAAAAACGAACCCGAAAATCAAGAATTTCGGGCTGTTAATGGCAATAGATGAGGCCAAAACTTAGAGCAGCAATGGATCTGCTGTCTAAGATGGCAGATCTATGGATCTAAAGGTTAAAAACTAATAAAAAACTAAGATTAAAAGCAAAACTAGAGATCTATTGTTCAAAACCAAGCGGAGTCGCCAAAAACTGTTGGCCCGGTTTTGCAACCAGGCTTAGTGCTATGGGCACCTGCTAACTAGTAGCAGCAGTTTCAATAGAATTAAATAACGATCTAATCTAAACTAAACTAATCATGGATCTATGCAAGAATCTAAGCAAATAATTTAAACATTTAAAAACAAGAACAAGAAAATCTTAAAGAATGAATTTGTATTGAAAAAATGGGAGGCAAGCAAGTGCTTGCGATAATACCTTCAATGGTGAAGGTTGATGTTGAGCAATTCCCAAGATGAGTAGCTCCAAACTCCAAGAGGTCTCCTTCTCCAAGGTTGCTTCAATGGCTAAAATGCTCAAGGGAGATTTCAGCAGCATAAGGATGAGATAATGGATGGATCTGAAATGAGGAGCCCCTACCACCTTTTTATAGGTTTTGGTGGTGGGGAATACCATTTGTGGTTTTGTGGAAACCAAATGGTATTGACCAACATGGTTTAGGTACTTTTCCCTCCTTTTTCCTTTTTTGAATAAAAATAATATTTTAATTCCCTTTTTAATATTTTTGGGAATTTGGACCCTTTTTGAGGGTTTTTTATGCTTTTCAGGAAAAATAATCTTTTTTAATGGAAAAAGGGGTGTACTAAGGTCTTTTGGTGACCTTTTGTTGGTTTCAAAGGCTCAGATGGTGGAAAAGTGGACAAATGGGTCATGTGAATAAGGGAATGAGCTAGTGAGCACTTTTTAGGTGTTAACAGATTTGTTAACACCCCTCCTATTATAATATGATCACTTACCTTTGTGCAGATGGTACTGACCTGTCTGTATTAGTGGCCCAATTTAATCCTAGTTGTTAAGGGCATAACTCAAGCCATGGAATCCCCATGAACTAGAATCATGTGAGAGATTATCGATCATCAATTTAAACGATGTAATAATATATTATCCATTTGCAGCATGCATGTGATTTTAAACCTCATATCACTATACACCATCTAATCTAGTATGCTAGTTCTCAACCGTTTGATCATCCTAGGTTCCCAAAACAGATTGGCAATATGAACGTCTGTTAACTAATAAAATTGAAAATTTTACCAATTTTGAATTTGTTTTCCAATTTCTTAGACTAAATTTTGCCATTCCTATCCATAAGCAACAAGATCTAGCTCATGGCTCTATCCAAATGTCATCTAGCTATTCGAATCCACGAATTTCTCAAGGATATTTTATCAAACAAATTGTCTATAAAATTTGATTTATACTTGCAAAAATTGATTATGGCCCATAAAACCCTAATGCTACAACCAAGATCTCTAGTACCACTATGTAACATCCCCATCCATCATTTCGACCACATAATGGGTAGTTGCAAATTCCATACTTTCAAATTTTGCCCCATGGAATCCATTATTCGAATTCAAAACTAGTTTAAACCTCTAATGTGTAATAGAAATTAATAAATGCGCGTGCAAGTGCATAAATATAAAATGTAGTGAAATCAACAACCAATTCACACATACATCATGCATAATAATACAATTTTCATGACAGAATACAAACATAATTTGCATATTCATAAGCAATAATGAACACTTATGTTTCAACTAAAGGAAATCTGAGAAACTGACTCTATTAGAGTGATTTTCCACCCAACCATAGGTATCAACTGCAAATACCATCCCTAAGCTAGGCTATGAGGACGTAAGGTAAAAGGAAATGGCTACAAGCTTCACTCTCTCTTATCCCAACCCATTTTCTCCCATGCTTAGGCAATCTGCTCACCACATAGCACTACATAAATATCATTCAACCCTCCCAACCATGTAACTCTCGTTCACTGCCCCACACATCACAAGGAGGGCCTACCATTTCTCTACTCAATAGCCCCTCAAAGTACCCATCCCTTATAGTGATCTTTGGTGTATGGAGAAGAGTCCAACCTGTTGTATGCTTTTATAGAATTGCATATAAATCAAATCATGGATTCTCAAGCATCCATGGAGAAACAAATTAACAATTGGTAAAGGTTTCCTAACTTACCTAGCCTCTATGCTGACCTACAACCATCATTCGTCACTTTATGTCTACAAATTTCCTCTTCAGGGTGCTAATTTTGGTTCATTTCTCAATCTAGTAATTGGCAATGGAGAGAACAACATGAAAACTACATAGTGTATGAATTATGCATGGAGAATGAGTGATAGATTCAATTGAAGATGAGAGAATTGGTGAAAAGATAATTGAAAATATTTATGACCATAGAATGAAGGACTCTTATCATTTTCATAAGAAGTGTATTCATCCCATGTTTCCATAACTACATGAGAAGAGTTTCCCACCAATCTCGCACATGCATTCAATGATTGGATTTGAAATTCAATGGAAGTAAATGGCTCATTTAAGGTACATGGCACAAATGGATGGGCTCTAAGGCTAACACTTCTCAAAGGAGGATTTACTCCCCCCTAGGCACCCTTTCCTCTTTAACTCTAGAGGAATCATAGCCCCTCTAGTGCTCTTTACATAGCCATCTTAGACCATTTTTTTATTTTCCAACATAATATTTACATAGATTTACATCATTGCGATAAGCCAACCACATGGCCTATATATGGATATTTACATCATTGCGATAAGCCAACCACATGGCCTATATATGGATATTTACATCATTGCGATAAGCCAACCACATGGCCTATATATGGATATTTACATCATGCATGCCTAGTTATTCACTAGTCAAGCCTTGTCCTTGAGCTCTACACTAGGAAATCTTACTAGCACATTTACATCGTTTTACATGATTTGATTTAATAAATTTCAAGGGTCAAAACTAAGGTATTACAATTGTGACAAACTATTTCAACAAAATATCCACAATAGTTTATATATCAATATGGGCTTTCATCACATTCAAAGATATAACACAAGCACACTCTAATTTAGTGTACTTGAAAATTTAATCATCCTTCCAATTATTGCATGCTCAATTTGTTATGAGATTATTATAGGTTATTGTTTTATATCCAAAAACCCATTAAGGGACTAAACACCTGAGATAGTGGGCTGGCACGGTAACAACATTTGTATCTTTAACCTCAACATGAAGTTTGGAACCGAGGATGTTGATCACTTGCTTGTTGGATATGTGTTGTATTCTTTGCAGGTAGACTTAATCACATCTTGATAGGGGTTAAGGAGATAGCCCCTAAATGAAGGGGGTCACAGGGGGAGCTAGTGGGGCATGGGGGGGCAACAAGACCCCCATTCAGGGGTTTGGGGCCGAATCCCCCAAGGAAAAAAATTATGCTCTATTATGTATTATTTCAACCAATGGTTTCAACCCATTGTAAACTAGCTATGGTTATAGAAATAGGATTGTAATCTAATATAGGTTAATGGATTTGTGTTTTGGATGTTGCATAATGCCAAAATATTGTATTGTGAAGGCTGAAGTAAATACAATGAAATAAAGACCCCGTATCCAGGTGTTGTCATGGTAAGAAGCCACGATTCAATCGTTCTGCATGGAGGAGTTGAGCTCACACGCGGGCATGCGTGAGGCCATTTGCTAGGTACAAAGCTCATTATTAAATGAGGTTGGGAAGTACGATGGGTGATCTTAGAATTAAAGGCTAGATCATGGAAAGGAGGAATAACCAGGGCGAGCGTGGTACAAAGGATCAACGGGATGAGATTAAGTGATGCCAGAAAGAAGGAATTGAATGTTGGATCATTATGGTAGGTTGTGGGCATTTATGCGATGGGATATTAATTGTGCTCGGCGGCCTGCTCAATTCTGCTCTCTGTATGAAGGACCCCTTCGATGATACGGTGTGGACTAAGGTTGGTTCATTTTCTAAGGATTCGACAGGCATGGAGGTGATGCCATGGACGTTGGGGGTAATTTTGGGAGCAGTAACAAGGATGGTAAACGACATGCGAACATGGAGAAACTAAGATCCACCCAAGTAGTATGACTCTACAGAGAAACATATTTGTAGCTCATTCAGGATGAAATAGGTACAATTGAGAAGGATTTGTGGGAAGAATTGGAAGAGGTGAAGCAGATGGAGGATTTTGTCGCCTTAGAGCCCTAGATAATTGACTGGGGCTCCACCCAAGCATGATAATCCTTGTATGACAGGTTTGTCTCTTTGTATTGGGTTTTAAAAGACCTATTGGCATGAGTTCTTCTGTAGAAAGAGGAAAAGAGAAAAGGTGACAAAGTGCCTACTTAGAGCTGGAAGGAACATCACGCGGATTCTCAGCTAATGCACTTGAAGGTTGATGTAATTGCCCATCATCTCGACATCTCTTTCATGCCTTGTGTCCCTACTAAAGGTGGTAAATTCACGGCTAACATGAATTCAGAGGGAGCTATGTTTGACGGCTCGCCTGAACAGCGAAAGGGACACTAGGTGCCTTAATTCTTGTTTTGGGTTTCGTCTCTGGTTTTTGTATGGAAATTGATGTATATGGTTTTTCTCAATCATGTAGTTGATGGTCACAGTCGGTATAATGTGATAGTAATGCTAAGTCTGGGTATTTAGGTTAATAATCTTAGTGAGTGCATGGAAGTTGGCTATTCCTCTTCGATTTTGTTTCTATGGTGTTGTTTTTCATAGCAATAGAAGCAGAAAGGAAGTCTGCAACCCTGTTTTCTCTCTGGAGAGGGGCAGTTTTGTAATGGTTTAACAATAGCATGATGTTATGTTTTGGAGTCTCAAGACAATTCGGGCTGAACTTTGCTCTAATTGGAACCATATGTAATCTCTCTGTCTATACTTAATATATAGTTTTTCTTACTTACAAAAAACAAATACAATGAGATAAAGAAATGAGCAACTACTAATTAAGTTTGTTTTCCTGTTTAAGGGTTTTTGAAGAAAACCTTTGTGTACTATGTGTGTGTGTTATTGTTGTTTCTTGTATTTTAGATTCTATTAGAATTTATTTTCTTGTATAGGTTTCAAGAGGTATCAAAGTGAGGTTATTGGCTTTAGGGGCACACCATTGTTGCTAGATTTTTTATCATTCTATGAAGAGCAAGGATACCTCGGGTTTATGATAAATCAATGCTTGAAGAATCTTTGCGCAATTAATCTTGTGTAAAGAATTTGGTTAGTAATTTGAGGATATAAATAGATAATTTTAATACCCTAGCTTCAATTTATGGAAGCTAAAGATGAAATATCTTCATGTAGATATAAAACAATGGGTTGTTGTAGATACATGTACAAAACCTACTAGTATTTAGAAAGAAGATTGGGAAAAGATAAAAAGAAAATGGAGAAGCATGATTCAACTCTACCTCTCACATTGAACGTTGTTGAACATCTCTAGTTAAGACAACACAAAGAATTTATGGGAGAAGTTGGGGTTCACCTTCTGGAGTAGATCCGGATAGATCTTGATGATCATCATTTGCGTTCATGGCTAAGTTTGGTGTATGATAGAGCACATTGTTACACGACAACTGGTCTTCATTATCCTACCTCCTGCTTGTGCCTTCCCCCCAGCTTCCTCTTAGTGGGATCTCCAGCATCCATCCCATGCTCTCTAAATTTGGCGCTACTCAATTGCTTCATATGGCATAGATCCTCTTGAATTTCTTTGCTATTTTCCCCATTCCTTGTGTTTTATTCCAATTGCATGCTTCTCCTTCGTGCTTCCCTTATCTAGTTTTTCCACAATATTTGTTTGATCTCTGCTCTTTTCTCTACTAACTCAGCTCTGGATTCAACATTGTCAACCCCCTCCATTGGTGATAGATATACCTTCCACAATGTAACAACATCACCCCCAATGTCTCCCCCTAGGGGTGAGGGATTTACTCCTCCACTCTAATCCAATCTAGAGGCAGAAACCCAAATTCAACCAACTAGGCCTTAATCCACGGAGGAACCTCTTTCAATAGTCTTATCTTTCCCCTCTCTTGAGTTTGTCTTCGGCTTTTAGTGTTGATTGGTTGTTTTCAGCTACAAAATCCAAAATATAGCCAAACAGAGTGCTTTCTACCGAGAAATCAACATTCCTAGTCAACGGTGAGTCTAGTTGATTTAACCTGATCAGATCCCTAGAAGTCCACACAATAGTCCTTATATGTTTGTTGCGATAGTTAGGTGCTTCCGCAAGATATCAAAACCACTCCGCTAGGTTTAATGGAGTTCAACCCATAAAAATTCATATCGATCTAAAAGTGATCCTCCATAGAAAAGGTATTGTCTAAACTTGGTTACCTCCCACCCTCATAGCTTAGCCTCTTGGCTTGGGAAATCATCAAGATTATTTTCCCACCGATCCTAAATACAACTTGTTACCAGAAAAGTGTCCATACATTTAATAGGTTCCCGTTAAGAACCAAGTCCCGGCAACGGAACCATTTGTTGGCGCATAATGGAGACCGGGGTTCTTGTGCATGGGCCAACAAAAGGGCACCATTGTAGTCTAGTGTGCTAGCATTTTCAATCCCCTTAAGGGGGAAGGTCTCACCCAAAGCACATCCAAGACCGACATAATATGGGATTAGTTAATTGTATTGTTGCAATTGAGGGTTTGAAGTGGCAAGCATCACCATATTATCCAATTAAGTACACCGCAACAACACTTAACAACATTCACTATTCTTTCATTCAACTTGGAATAGTTAAGC
Organism: Larix kaempferi; assembly: GCA_027924585.1. NCBI lineage: Eukaryota > Viridiplantae > Streptophyta > Pinopsida > Pinales > Pinaceae > Larix > Larix kaempferi. The sequence continues at coordinate 6,065,072 of BSBM01000034.1, forward strand.
AGAATCAGACATAACAGAAACACACATAACACATAAATTTGAAGGGGCCAAACAATCCTTTACATTATATAAATAAATATCCATTACAAAAGCTTACATCGGGGATTTAAGCCTTACATTCACCGTAGAATTCCTCATTCCGGGATAGAACCCAAAACCCGATTATATAACCTACACCGTAGATCTATTTGTATTTGTCTCTTTTGTCTATGATATGGTGTTCATATACTCTATAAATTGCCTTGCGCACTCATTCTCTCTTCTCTCTCTCCTTTCTTATCCTCTGCTTCCTTTTACACTTGCGGAGTAGGTCCAAAACTGGTCCAAAAGCGGTCATGTCCATTACCTCTCTTCCACAACTTCCAGTACTCTTCCGCAACTTCTAGTACTCTTCCACAACTTCTAGTACTCTTCTACAACTTCCTTCCTTTCTGAAACTTTCTTCCTTTGTCTTCTCTTATTCTACTTTCTTCTTGGTCCAATTCAAAATGGAGGAGCCAACAATGGTAAACAAGTTATTCCTAAGAAGCTATATTTAGGGAGGAGGATGGCAAGTCCATGATGGAGCATCTAAATTCCTTTAATACTTTGGTAAGTTAACCTATATTTGTTGATATTAAGATGCAAGGAGAAGATAAGTGCATTACATTATTATGTTATTTGCCAAACTCTTGGGATAATTTGTTTGTGGCAATCGGTAGTACTACTCAATTGACATAAAAGTTTGAGGATGTAATTACATCATTATTATCATAGGAAATGAGGAGAAAATCCATGGAGGTTATGGCGAAGGATGTTTTATCTATAAGAGGTCAATCACAAAAGAGTAATAATAACTTTGCAAGGGAAGATCTAAATGAAAATGTAGATCTAAATCTCCAAAACAATCTATATATAAATGTTGGAAACGCAGTAAAGTTGGACATTATAAGAAAGATTGTAGATCTAAGAATGTTGATAGAGGTAAGGGACTTTATGATGTCCCTTCCACATAATTGAAAACCTCCATAGAAGAAGGAGGTGATGCTTACTTGACATATACAAGTACGCATGCATAACATGATGTATGGTTGATCATCTTTGGTGCTTCATTTCATATGACTCCTCACAGGGTGTGGTTTTGTGAATATGAAAATTACAATGGAAGTGATGTTTTCCTAGGAGATGACTTAATGACCAAAAAAATAGGACATGGAAGGGTCAAGTTGTTTCTCAAAGATGGAAGGATTAGAACTCTCCTTGGGGTTTTACACATTCAATATATGGCCATAAACCTTATATATGTAAGTCATATAGGTGATGTAGGTGTGCATATTGTAATTGAAAAGGACACATGCAAGATTTTTGGAAGAGCAATGGTGTTGATGAGGGGAGTTCGGATTGGAACTTTGTACAAGCTATTGGGAAGAACTTTTAATAATGGGTGTAATAGTTATATTGTTTATGAGGATAGCAATGAAGAAGATAGGACTCATATTGTCCCTTGAGAGAAGGCAATGCTATGGCATCAAATACTGAGAGGTATTAGAGAGAAGGGCCTTCAAGCAATACATGGTAAAGGTATGGTTGAAAGTATGTATGTTTGCTCATTAGATTTTGAATTCTTTGAGCGTTGTGAATATGGTAAATAGAATGAGGTGAGATTTCCATTTGGTGCTACAGGAGCAAAAGGAATCATGGATTTAATACACAGTGGTGTGTTTGGACCTGTTCATGTCCAATCACTATGTAATTTTATGGACTATGTTTCATTCATAGACGATTTATCAAGGAAAACATGGGTCTATTTCCTCCAAATGAAATTTGAGGTTTTCAATCAATTTAAAGAGTCTAATTCTCTTGTAGACAATCAAACAAAGAATAAAGTAAAGGTGTTGAGGACAAATAATGGTGGAGAGTTCACGGAATTATGTGGGAAGTGTGAAATATCAAGTCAAAAGAATACTCCATAAGCACCTCAACAAGATGGAACTGCAGAAAGAATGAACAATAAATTTATGGAAAAGACAATAAGTATGCTCAATGATGCAAAATTTTGGGTAGAGGCAATGGGTAATCCATGTTTCTTGGTAAATTGATCACCTACATTGACATTAATTTACAAAACTTGACATGAATCATGTACTAGTAAAAAACCCTCTATTAAACATCTTAGAGTTTTCGTTAGTGATGCTTATGTGCGGTTTCCAAAGGAAAATAAGGGTAAGTTAGATAACGAAGCTTACAATTATATATTTATTGGTTATGAAGATGGAATAAAAGGTTATAAACTTTGGAATCCAATAGCAAAGAAGAGTATTTGTAGCCAAGATGTAGTATTTAGAGAGATTAAAGTTATCACCAAATAGGAATTCCAACAAAGGTAAGAAGAACTATAGACAATAATGTTTGAGTTGGAGGGTAAAGAACATGCTTTAGTAGAAGGACATGAACCATAAGAGGGGGAACCTTAGACTCCAGTTTGAGGATATCAGTTCAAGAAAGAAGGTAAATAGAAAGGTATACTCCACCTAAATTTTATTCTAGATTTGCTTTATCTATTATTATGGTGACAGTGGATTCAAAGGAAAATAAACTCTAGAAGAAAGCCATGTGAATAAATGGATGCCCTGGATAAAAATGAGACTTGGGATCTAGTTGAGTTCTTGGTTGGAAGAAAACCTATTGGTATTAAATGGGTGTTTAAGAAGAAGTTGAGTGCATATGGTAAAGTAGAGAAGTGGAACGATAATCTAGTCTTTGAAGTTTGACATGGAAATTAAAAGAGATAGAACAAACATGAAACTCTAGTTGAATCAGATGAAATATGTTGATACAATATTGTAGAGGTTTAATATGCGGGAATGTATATTGGTAAATTTCCCTGTTCCAGTAGGTACAAATTTATCTGCAAATTAGTGTCTAGAGACTTCAGAAGAGGTAGAAGACATGCTTCATGTTCCCTATGCTAGTGTTGTTGAAATTTTGATGTATGTTATGGTATGCACTACTCTAGACATTTCCCATGTAGTGGCATTTTTTAGCAAGTATTTTTCAAAACTGTGGAAGAAACATTGGACAATTGTAAAGAGGTTCTTCAGATATTTGTGTGGCACTTCATATTATGCAATATTATACCAAGGAAGACCTAGACCACATAGAGAGATAAATAGACAAGGATTTATTGATGTCGACTAGGTTGGATATATTGACCACACAAGATCCATATGTGGTTGTGTATTTAACCTATTTGGTGAAACAATCAATTGGATGAGAAAGCGGTAGGCTTAGCTGCATTGTCAACTACAAAAGTTGAGTACATGGAAGCCAGTCATGGAAGTAAGGAAGTTGTATGGTTGCAAAGATTGTGTTTAGGTATTGGTTTTGTTCACAAAGTAGTGAGGATAGGTTCTGACAATTGAAGTGCAAGTTTTCAGGTAAAGAACCTTGCTTATCATTATAAGAAAAATCATATTGATGTGTAAAACAATTTTGTTAGAGGCATGGTTAAAAAAAAGTGTTGAGGGAGAAGGTTGATAGCTTGAAGAATGTTGTAGATTCATTAACAAAGTCTGTTAGTACTAAAAAATTCTCTTGGTGTAGTGGATAAATGGGTATTGATGCCTCTAGTAGTTGACTATATGAATGCCTTCCCCTTTCCCTCACTTTATGCAAAGTGTCCAACAAGTGGGAGAATGTTGGATATATATTGCATTATTTGCAGGTAAACTTAGTCACATCTCAATGGGGGTTTAGGCAATGGCCCTCGAATGAAGTGGGCCTATTATGTATTATTACAGTCAATGGTTTTGGCCCATTGTAAACTAATTTTGATTAAGGAATTGGGATTGTAATTTAATATGGGTTAGCATATTAGGGCCTTGGATGTTGCATAATACCAAAATATTATATTATGAACGGTGAAGTAAATACAATGAGATGGGGAGATGTGAAACTCTCAATTAGGTTGGTTTTCTTAGTGGAGGGTTTCCATGTTAAATCTTTGTGTATTGTCTAGGTGTACCATTGTTATTTATTGTGTTTTAGATTTTGTTAGTATTGATTTTATTGCACAGGTTTATTAAACTCTTCATTGCACATGAGAGAAATGTAGTATTTTGTAATATCCCAAGTGTTATGCATACCTCTTGTCGTTCTATACAAGAGGTATGCATTAGGAAAGACATCCATTTTTTGTCACTATTGCAAGAATAAAGTCCATAGAGATGACCATTGTTGATATCCAGAGGTATGTTTATTTTGTGGGAAGAAAATCCATTGCATGGAATCTTGCTAGAAGGGGAAAGCCACGTACCGTAGCTCGGATTGCTTTTGGAGGAGGAATGACAAGAAGATTTCCCCAAACCAACAAAAAAATTAGAGGCACCTAGAGAAAATCAAGATGTTGATAAGTTCATGTACTGCCAAGAAATTTTTGCACAATTGCAAGTTGAGTGGCCATCGAGAAGCAAAGTGTTGGTGACTTCAAACAGATCTTCACTGTAGAAACCATGCAACCAAGAGAAGGGTGTGGAGAGTGAAGTCTAAAGGATATGATGAGCTCCCCACCTTAGCAACCCAAGGACCAAAACATGTCTATATATTTGTAGCAACACAAGAGGTTAGCCTCACCAGTGAAGCAAGCAACTGTTTGGTGGAATCAAAAGGCCTACACCCAATTTGACCTCACTCACACAACTTGGCTTCTGTCCCATTTGGCCACTCCTCCCGGCCGACAGCATTGGTGTAATAATTCAATCATAATCGGTGTTTCGTGGACTCGTTGCACCCACCCACCTAAAAAACACCACTTGTTTACATTGGCCACACCACACCTTCGATAACACTTAATGCATGGATGTGCCATGTTTATAATCCTGGTACTAGTTCAGGATAGAGGGGGGTAAAAGTAGACCCCATTGAGGGCTGTTGCATATGGCTTCAAACTCACTACGACGAACTCACTATGACGAAATAAATGCGGAAGGAAAGGGTCTACAGGAAAGGGTAGTAAGGAAAGATAAGATGGAAGGAAAGGTTCGGTCGGTAAGGGTTAGGCTGGCAAGGTTTGTTGTTCATATGCGGCTGAGTCAGTATGACAGAGTGTAAGGTCCCAAGGCGGAGGTATGAGGCATAGGTTCCCAAGGCTATTCCCACCAAATACTGTAGGTATGAGGCATAGGTTCCCAAGGCGTAATTTCAGGATGTTCCCAAGGAGCAGGTTAAGTTTTCCAAAGAGGTAGAGGTAGGTAAGGGTAACCTCCTTGGTGGAATCAAAGGCCAACATCCAATTGATAACACCACGCTTCAGGAAGAGGTAAAGCATCAGATTAAGGCCTACCAATCCTTCTGTAAAGAAGAGGAATTTCAGAGATTAAAATCTCGAAGCACATGGTTCAAAGCCGACGATAGGAATACCTCCTACTTCCACAAACAAACTAAAGCCAGGCACTCTATTAATTATATCTCAAAAATCAAAACGAACAATGGTTCAACTGTCAAAGGACAAGGAAACATCAAAATCGCAGCGCACAATTACTTCTCAAATCTATACACAGAGGATGACAATGTTGGAGAGGAAGGAGAGCAAATTCTCGTTGAGCACATCCCAAAGAGCATCACACCTGAAGACAACGCCGATCTCCTTGAGCCATTCTCTGAGCAGGAAGTCATCAATGCTATATGGTCTTTTGATCCTAACAAAGATCCAGGACCAGACGGATACTCAATACACTTCTACAAAGCCTACTGACAGTATATTAAAAAATATTATATGAGAATGGTCAGGAATTTCCATTCAAAGCAAAGATCGGAGGTTGCACCAACTCCACATTCCTGGCTCTTATTCCAAAAGAGACAAATCCCAATTCCTTTGGCAAATTTCGACCAATGTCATTATGTAACTAATCATACAAGATAATATCCAAGATGTTGGAAAACAGAATGAAGCCTCTTTCTAATAAAATCATCTCAGACAATCAAGGAGGCTTCTTAGAAGGGAGACAAATCCTCGACAATGTCATTCTCATTCAGGAATCTATTCACTCCAACAAGATTCACAAGGAAAAAGGTATGTTGATCAAACTCAATATGGTCATTGCATTCGATCACATCAAACATTCATTCCTCTTTAAAGTCATGGAAAAATTTGGATTTGGGAAAACCTTCATAAGATGGATCTCAGCCTGCATAAGAGGTCCTTGTATCGCCCCTTTAGTAAATGGACGCCCCACTAAATTTTTCCAAGCCACGTGTGGAATCCGACAAGGATACCCCTTGTCCTCCTTTTTGTACATCCTTTTGGCAGACTTCCTCAGTCGAAAGCTGAACTCAGACCTAAACACGGGCTCCCTATCGAGCCTTAATTTAGCCTCTGACTCCATGCCTCTCAACCACTCACTCTTTTTCGATGAGTCCCTCTTATTGGGAGGAGGTTCCTCCATTATTGCCCGAAAATTCAAACAAAATTTGACCTAGTATTGCAATGCCTTAGGAGGCAAGATCAACCTCCACAAGAGCGCAATCTACGGATGGAATCTGAACAATGCTTCCATACCCAACATTGGCCAAATCCTTGGAATCAATGTTCACAAACATTGGGACAAATTAAAATATTTGGGCCTCCCAATTACACAAGGACATTCAACATATGGAATTTGGGAAGATACGATAAGCAAAATCAAATCCAAAATACGAAGATGGGGAGGACATTGGCTCAACAAAGCTGGAAAGATGATCTTTGTAAAAGTTGTCTTATCAACTCTACCAATATATCAATCTTCTCTCCTTCTAGCGCCTAAAGGAGTGTCATATCATATCAATAAACTTTTGAGAGAATTCCTCTGGACGGGAGGGAAAAACAATGAGAACAAAATTCATTTAGTGAACTGGAGCATTATAAATCAACCAAAGCTTTTGGGTGGTCTCCAAATTCGCTATCCTCTCTAGACAAACATGGAAATGGGAGGCAAAATACTTTGGAAAATTCTGCACAACAGACAACACCGTGCCAGTCAATTGTTAAGAAAGAAATATCTAATTGGTACTAATATAAGATGTCTTGACATCAAGCCTACTGCCAAAGGCTCCTCGATTTGGTCCTTATATAGAGCCGCATGGGAATTCTTCTGTCAAGAACTCTACTAGGTTCCCATAAATGGAATAAAAATAAACATTTTTACTGATAAAATAATGGGAAACAGACCACTACAGAATATTCAAGAGCTCCACAATATAGTTCAATGGCTTTCTCATCAAAGAATCAGAACATTGAACGATTTCATCTCCTGGGACACCTCCAGCACATGGCAGAGCTAGAAAAATTTATCAATCCCAGCCAATCTTGAATCTGCCAGAATCTTCCTCATAGAAAAATTGAATGGTTGCGCTCCTACTCACCTCCAGGATAAAGATGAACGCGGTTGGGGCCCAAAAGTAAATTACACTATAGTCCTAAAATTCAATGCTCTCCAAAACCATGAAGTCTCAAGAAAAATCTTATGGAAATTGGTTTGGAATCCATTTGGACTCCCCAAGGTACATTTCTTTATTTGGACTCTTTCCCATCAGAAGGTGCTTACCAGAGACAACCTAATCAAAAGAGGAATCACTGGGCCACATTGGTACCCTCTATGCCATAGGAATTCTGAAACTTTAGATCATTTATTCCTGGATTGCCATTTTTCAAAAAATGTTTGGGATCACATGCTCCATGAACTTAACATAACCATGCCAACGTTCAACACCACCGCCTGCCTATTTAAGGATTGGAAATCCATTTATCCTTTCCCCCTCTCCAAAAAAAAACTCTGGCTCCAAATTTGGATAACTCTTCCCAAATTTACTTGCTGGAAAATATGGATTGCCAGGAACAAATCCATTTTCCATGAAACCTACTACACCCCCTTGCAAGTCGCTGGACAAGCCAAAGGCTTGCTTATAGAATGCTTGAACTCCTCTAAGATCAGGATGGACACAAATCTCAACACAAATGAATGAAATTGGATTGGAACCATTTCCCCAAGCCCTAGAAAAGAAATAAAACCTCGAATTCAATATTTACCGCCATGGAAAATCAAACTTTCCAATTCAGACATTCCATATTGGAGAAACAAGCACCCTATGGACAGTCTACATTTTGATGGTGCATCCAAAAGAAACCCCGGAGTGGTAGGAGCAGGGGGTTTTTGTTGTCTACTGGAGGAATGCCAAGAATAAGATATAGATGGAGATTAGGAACTTGCTCAAACAACTTAGAAGAAGCCTTAGATATACTAAAAGGTTTCCAGATCGTCATAGAACAAATAATTGAAAAGCTATAGGTGTTTGGGGACTCTCTTGTAATTACCAAAGCTTTCAATTTGAATACAGACTTCAACAACTTGGCACTAAAACGGATTGTTCATCGAATTCAGCAAATTTCAAATTCATTCAACCAATTCAGAGCATTCCATATCGTGATAAATTTAAACTACAAAGCAGACTCAAAAGCAAAATCTGGAACTAGCCTTGAACCTAGGAAAATCGAATTCTCCAATAAAGAAACGAGCTATCATCATATCCCCTGAGAAATTCACATACGCAGATTATGAGAAATTTAAGAAGTGAAGGATTGGTGAACATTTGGCACCGAGCAAGAGATACTGTCATCACGCAGAGAGATACCGAGCAAGACAAATGTCTAAATAGAATTGCCAATACGCAGACACTCCGTGGACTTCAACCGATTTCAATGTTCAAAGAAAATGAAATTGCAATTGTCAAACGACTTCAATGGTTAAAGAGAAAACGCAGCCAAATTAAAGATCAAATCGCAGAACTCTTATGCAATCTGGTCATCAAAAATCAATGGAAGATCGTGCTCAGCAACCTAGTTACAACAATCAATTTAAAATAAAGACATAATTTCAGTTAATAGAGAAAAACGCTATTGAATTTTCTGAACATTGTACTTAGTCGGATTTGGAATCAGCCACAGCTCAACCATTTCAGTTAAAAAAAAACAATTGTTTTGTTTTCCCATTGGACATATTCCCTTCATCAGAAAAGAAAAAAAAAAGAAAAAAATTGTATACATAACAAAGAAAATTGGGTAGCGAGGGGATCATATGTTGTCTCTGGAAACTAATTGATCTCACCCTTAGTTCATATAGGCCATACACTATGTGGAATTGGGATATCTTATGTCTTTGAGCTCACATATAAAAATGTATACATAACAAAGAAAATTGGGTAGCGAGGGGATCATATGTTGTCTCTGGAAACTAATTGATCTCACCCTTAGTTCATATAGGCCATACACTATGTGGAATTGGGATATCTTATGTCTTTGAGCTCACATATATGTAGTTGGGAATTTTTTCAAACCATTGGACAATGAAATGAATGGTGGTGCCATCCAGGGAACAATCCAATCATATCACAACATATTTCTTATTGTTAATCACTCTTTATCTCATAGATTTTGGCTCTTGTTGTTTCAATGGTGAGTGGGCCAGTGTTGGAGAGGCATTGGGAATTAGGAGATTGGCATACTCCATCCCCCCATGAAGTGATTCATTACATATACGATTAGTTAATGACTCCTCATATAGCCGGTGGATGGAGTATATATCAATTCAATTAAGGATGCCAAACTATATGACTGAATTGGGAAAGTTGGGTTCAATAGAATCGTTGGAAGAGGGGGAATGAATTTCTAGGTATTGTAGTCGAATAACTAGGTAGTATAAGAGTAAAAGGAAATAACATTTCCTGATTAATTAAGGAAATAGATATAAGAGATCAAATTTTGAACAAGAAATGACATCACTTGTTTCTATGTGGGAAACAAGATCTGGCTCTGGTGCGAAAATCATCATGGAGAAAAAAATGAATGGTGCATCCTTAAATTCTAAGCGTTGGTATTATTCCGACTCTATTAAGGTCCGATCTGCAGCTATGAGATATTTGATGTGGCTACTCTCTTCAAGAGTTGTGTGTGCCAATTGCTATGGATGTGAGATAAAATCTCTTGTGTTGTTGTTCCTCATTGAAAACTGCTTGTTGATATATGTGTTTATGAAAATTTAAAATTTATATTTGTGATTTAGTTGTTGTGTATTAAATCATTGTATATGAGGCTTGGCATGAGCATGGGTGGATGTCTAGATTTCTAGTGAAGACAATGAATTCAAATTTGCTTCCAAATTAGTTGTGCACCCTGGCCTTATAGTTGGGTTTTGCTACATCATATTGGTCATCGAAATAACACTCTTGTAGGTCTTGCAACATGCCTTTGTGTGCTTTACTTGACTTGTGAATTCATTTGCATATTTTTTTGACACACTATATGAACTTAGCAATCATGGATTAGTTGCATAGGACTGTATTAGTCGGCAGCTCAAGTGGTGCTCAACTATCTCTCTGTTGATGTATTTGTAACTTTGGAAGATATTCACTTGTATATTGTATTTGTACTTTATTGTATCCCCAACGGAGATGTATTATTCCTCTGATTGGAAGTGTTATCAGTTGTACTTGCAAGTGTCGCAAGTTATATTGTAAGTGTCGTAACTTATACTTGATGGGTTATTAGACCACCTTGATGGGGTCGGCCTTGTATGAGTCATGTGGGTCAAAGGGTTATTAGGCCACCCTAGAGGGGTTGGCCCAGTCAGCATTATGTTAAGTGGTTAAGTTGGGGCCGACCTAGTTAGTGTTAAAAGGCAAGTCAAGTTAGTGTATAAATAGAGAGTGTGTCTCTCTCATTTTACACATTCTATTATTCACTCACTTCGCATTAGTGAGAGAGAGGAGGAGTGTGCACAAGTGGAGGAGGATCATGCTGCTGAAGATATCTATATATTGGGTTTGATCATTGTGATCCTTGTATTGATGCTTATTCTATCTCTGAGGAAGTTGTGGGGTTTTTCACCTTCTTGGTTTTCCCCGGTGAAATGTTTTGTGTCTCTTGTCTTTTATGCTTGATATGTTGTACATGTTATTATTTCAGTTAAGATCCTATATCTATTGAATTAAATGATGAAAAACTAACATGGTATCAGAGCTAGCCTAAAGGAAGGCATGGTATGGAATTTATGAGACTTGTTGCACTTGCGACAAATTGGAAGCTAGGGCTTGATATAGCAAAAACCAGTCATCGTGGCACTTTCGCTATAAATCCATTTTAGCGAAGGTTCAGGTTTTGAAACTTCTACAGGTCGTAGATAACATCCCCATGTACCTTGTGTCCAAAGCACAACATCTAATTCATTGTACTTTGTGATTTATGATCTGTACAAGTTAGGGATTCTGCCTCTTCCAGATCTCAGTCATAAACAAGTGACCTAGGAAAAAAGGTCACAACTTGGGCTCGGAAGCTCCAAATGAAATTCTGTAAAGAGTGACAGTAAGAGCACGGACTGTAGTTTCTCATGTAAGTTTTTCAGAGGTCGAAGTTGAACCAGTGACACGTGGCACGCCGTACAAGTTCGCTCTCCTATTTTATCCCATAAACAGGTCACATTGCGACACTTGGCACAACTCTCTCATAGAATCCAATTGAGGTCAAATTGTGGGGTTGGAAAGATGACAGGTCAGGCTACCACAGGCAAAGTTTCAAACCCTGTGGATTCATAATTTCAGAGATGCATCAGAAACAATCAAGTGCATATTTCTGTCAAAACAGAATTGGATTCTGAGCACCTTCATTCTTGACTTGTCACTGCTGCGGGAATTTAGGGCTTCGAAGAAAGTTGGAATTTTTGGAATCGGATTCCACGACTGAATTCTCCTCATCAAAATCAAAATTTAGAGACCAAGATCGAATTTTTTGATTAGGCAAAAGGCTGGGCTTGATCAAACCCTAGTTCGGGATTTTGATCGGAAAGGTGGAAAATTAAGGCTTCTGCAAAAGTTGGAATTTTTGAAATCTATGATCACGAATGGAAGCTCCTCAGAAAAATCGAAGTTTAGAACACAAGATCGAACCTTTTGGATGGGCAGAAGACCGGGCCTTATCAAACCCTAGTTCGAGATCCTTTCTAGAAGATCCGGAAGTTTCAAAGGCAATTTCGAGGGGTCAAATTTTGCAGTTTTCAAAATTGAAGTATACTAGCTTGATCAGCTCAGCAAGGCACATCTTTCCATCCATTCAGAAGTTTGAAATTCAAAATTTGAATCTTTAGGGTTTCTCTGACAAACCCTAATCCAACTCCAAATCCAGTTTCAGCAAATCAAAATGGATTGGGTTAATCCTAGAAGAGAATGAATTGGACACCTGCACAAGTGAAGAAGTTCCAGTTCCAGAGGGAGATGAGTCTAAGGCCTTACATAAGAATGCTACAAGCAATCTCGATAGGTATGACTTGAGGAGATACAGGTATGTTCATGATTAAGTTTATGATATGTTTGTCTTCATACTATTTAGGTTAGTACAATCTTGATTAATGTTAGACTTGTCTTATCATCCTAGTAAAAGTATGAATGCATGTGAATGATAGAATTCATTCATTGATTAGGGTTATGACACTTATGATTGTACTAATGCACTATGGTGTTGTATGAGGATGATATTGTCCACTAACATGAAAGGTACATCAAGAAAGACAAATCAAGTTCCAGATCAAGAACATATGACCATGGTGACATGAAGACAAAGACTCATCCATAGTCATGGATCACATAGAAGCTCTACTTACGAGGTATGTATAATTTTGGTTCTACAATGGTTAACTTATGAGTTATGCACGTTACTAGCACAAGTCTTTGAAGAAGAACAAAAAGACATTATATGGGTATATTAGACACAACTAGCAAGCATGATAAACTAGGTATGTTTTTCCTATATCAAGTTAGAATCCTTGTGTTAGGATCTTATACTTTTCTATGAATGATAATGATTATTCTTGAAGTTAGAAGTTTAAGTAATCAACAGTTTATGCATATTATGTTTCTTACTTTGATTGATGATATGACTAACCAGAAGAGTCCTGTGGTCAATAAGAATATGCATGAGTAATAGAAGTCCTCCCTGAAACCTTGAATACTAATGCTTGTGATAAATTACCTGTGTGTGAAGTGATCATGACCATAGATGTTAAGAGTATTAAGGATCATAATGTTTTGATAGTATTGAGATTATACTAATATATGTATGGTTATGTATGAGATCTTGAGGATAACACAATGATGACACTAGCGCACACTTAAGCATGCATAGTGGTCCAGGATGGATATAAGTTCAAGGACATGTAGTCCTGGAAGCAAAGATAAAGAGGGAGCACACTCCAGTAGTTCCTGCAAGGAAGCAAAGATTGAGAGGGAGTCCACCCTACAACCAAACAAAGATAAGTATTTGAATTGTCATTTCTTGTATATATGATTACTTAAATGATGTTGTCCAGTCATGTACATACTTATGTTCCTAGATTTAGGATATGTATTATGCATATTAGAAAAGTTGCATTAATGAACAAGATACTACTAATATGCAAGTAATGGGTAAGTGGCCTATGGTACTGTACAACATTCCATTGCTACTTATCTAAAATGAAAACATGTTGAGAGTTGTGCACACTCTTAACAAATGTTATGGTAGAGATGGAAGGCATCTAGAAAGTTACAAGATATGGATCAATGTTGTATTGAAGCATTGGCTAAGATAATTGCATGACTGTATGACATATGTCTTTATGCATAAGAATGTGTTTTTGAAAAACTATGTGAAGTTTATAATCATGCAATTGAATTTGACTTGTAGGAAAGATCGTGTACAATCACCTACAAAAGAAGGACTACAACATTTGTTCCAACAATGAAGCTATCTATTGAAGATATTGAAGAATCTGAAGTTTCCAGGATTCGGGATGTGGTAATGAAAGGATGCTATGGTCGAGGAATACCAGTCGATCATGAAGAATGATGTTTGGGATGTGGTCCCAAGACCAAAAGGGAAGTATTTGGTGACTTCCAAGTGGATCTATAAGATCAAGCATGTTGTAGATGGCAACATAGAGAAATACAAGGCGAGGTTTGTAGCTTGTGGCTTCTCCCAGAAAGAGGGAACAGACTATGAAGAGACTTTTGCTCCTGTAGCCAGATACACTTCCATCAGAATAGTACTTACTTTGGCTACAGTGATGAAGTGGAAGATACACCAGATGGATGTCAAGACAGCTTTCTTGAATGGTGTAGTCGAAGAGGAAGTGTATGTGGAGCAGCCACTCAGTTTTGAGGCACATGACAGGGAGTCATATGTGTGCAGATTGAAGAAAGCCTTATATGGCTTGAAGCAAGCTCCTAGGACTTGGGGATGATGCACTACTTTCTAGGCATGTAGGTGTGGCAGAGTGCAGATGGAATCTTCCTTGGACAAGGGAAGTATGCAGTAGAGATCCTGAAGCAGTTCGAGATGATGGACTGCAAGGCCATGGCCACACCTATGGCATTGAACCTGAAGCTTCTGTGTGATGCTTCATCTGATCCGGCTGATGTCAAGGTGTATCATCAGATGATTGGGTCCTTGATGTACCTGACGAACAAGAGACCAGATATTTGCTTTGCAGTGAACACATTGAGCCAGTTTCTGATGGATCCCAGAGGTGTTCACCTGGTTGCTGTAAAGCATATTCTGAGGTACCTGAAGGGTACAATTGATTATGGGCTCAAGTATGATGCGAATCAAAAGTTTAACCTGGAGGGTTATGTTGATTTAGTTCGGGAAAGTAGTGTTGCAGATAGGAAGAGCACTTCTGGGTGCTACTTCAATATGGGATCAGGTGTGATCTCTTGGTTTAGTAGGAAGCACCTACATAGCACTGAGTACAGCTAAAGTAGAGTATGTCACAGCTTGTTCGGCTAGTTGTGAGGCAGTATGGCTGAGGAAGCTACTATCTGATGCGGTAGAAAAACTAGGACGCGAGATCCATATTGAATAAAATATATATTATTGAATTGATAAGATGCTTAATGCTTTACAATAGCTCGCCTTTTATAAGGTTTGAGCATCCTTAAGAAGGGTTACGTCCCTTCAATTAAACTAATTACTAATTTACTTGATTAATTAAATACAATATTTTATATTCATAGCATTACCTTCCCCTTTTGGAAAGCTTTGTCCTCAAAGCTTGGGTATTCTCCTAATGTCGTCATTCATTCCGATTCAGTGTCGGTATTAGAATCGGACGCAATTTCTTGTGTAGAGACTTGCACTTCCTTTCCATTGATGATTTTGCACTGTGTTGTCTGATTGTTCCTACATTTATGGCTTGGGATCCAATCATCACCGCATCGACGACATATGTTTTTCTTCTTCTTTCTATTATCCAAGTAACTGTTAGATGGCTTTGATCTATTTTCCATTTCATAGGCATATGATTGAGCTTTGTGGCATTGATGGCCGGGTGACCACGTATCTTCACAGTACCTACATTGTGTCTCTTTTTCCTGTCGATAATGGTTGTCGCCTCTTGTTTTTATTCCTTCCAGTTTGCGTTCTGCGGCTTTTGCTTTATGTCTTGCTACCTCTACGTTAGGTATGTCGTGTAACTTTAACTCTTTTTGGAGGTACGGTTTAAGACCTCCTAAATAGGTTTCGAGTCTTTGCTTGTCAGACAACCCAAATACTCGTGTCGACAAGGATTCCCACTGATGTGTGAATTCCTCAACACTTCCAACTTATTGTAATCTCGTAAGTTTACTGAAAAACTCATCTTCCTTGATTCCTTGAAACCTATTAAAAAATCATTTTTGAACAAGTTCCAGGTGTAGGCAAAATTGTCTCTCTTCCACCAAAGGTACCAATTATAGGCATACCCTTCCATATGCATTGATGCATATTTCACCTTCTCCTCATTAGATTGAATATTGTAAATGTCGAAGTATTCTTCTGCCTTGTTTAACCAAGCAACACATTGGTCTTCACTTCCATTGTATTTCGACAACTCTATTTTTGCCTTAGGTGGGTACACTATGTAAGGGTGATATTGATTCCCTCTTGCTTTATGTTTTGATGGTGGATCGGAACTACTGGATGACGTAAGTGACATATTTGAACTGCTTCATTGTTGGCGGTGATTTTTATCTTTTTTATTCTCTACTATCTTACTGATAGCTTCTATTTGGCTGTTTAATCGTGCCTCCATCTCTGGCAGTACTTTTGTTTCTATCTCTTGCTTAAGCGTCGCATTGTTAATCTTTATTTCTTTTTGCAATTCTTCTTGATTCTTCGCAAGTGCTTCCTGTGTGACAATATGAGATGAGGCATCTAGCACATCTGGACTACTAACTTGGTCTATCTTAGGCGTTAGTCTTTGTAACATCTCCATTAATATATTATGGTTCTGCGTCAAGGTGCTCAAGTTCTGGGTTATGGTGTTTATGTTTTGAGTCATAACACTCATTTTGTCATCCCAGTCTTTTTGTTTTTCGTTTAGAGTGTCAAATTTTTCACTCGGCCTTCTTTCTAGTACCAGAACAACTTCATCTTTGATTTCTTTTTTAAGCACGGCATTGTTATTTTTCATCTCTTCCTTAAAATCTTCTTGAAACACTTTCTCAAGTTTGTCCATTCTAGAGTTTAGACCTTCGACGATTTTTAAATCTCTAATTTGGTCTTTTTCTAATTTTTCTAGTCGGTCTCGTAACTCGGCCATGGTTCTTGACGTGGTGTAGGGAGGTGAATATTTGGGATCGATTTGGTAGGACTTAATTAATAATAATTATTGTAAGGAAAATAATTATTACAATTAATGGGTAAAATAAATAAATATAATTATTATTATATTTAAATATTTTTATTTTTATTTTCTTTATAATATGGATTTGTGACCTTTAATAAAATTAAATATTATATAATATTTAATTTTTATTAAAAAAAATAGGGTTTACGGAGGAGTTGGGCGATGGAGGGAGTGTGGAGATGGAAAAGATGGATGGCGAGGGTTATGGATGCAGCTGGGGGAGAGTGGAGGCGTGAAGGTAGGGGATGCGCAGCAGTGGGAGGAGGGAAGATTGGATGTGCAGCAGTGGAAAGAGGGTTTAGCGCGGGCAGAGAGGCGTGAGGAGTCACAGGAGCGAAGGAGGGTCACGGGAAGTGGCAGGCGAGTGGACGAGAGGAGCGACTGGCGGAAAGAGCGCAGGATAGTGGAGCTGCGCGTGGGGAGAAAGGGAACTGGGAGCGTGTGAGCATGGAAGGTTGTGGAGATGGAGGCGTGTGGGGAAGGAGTGGTGGGGAGGCGCGTGAGGGAGAGGGAAGAGGTGGAAAGACGTGGTGTGGAGGGCTGGGTCTGGAGTGCAGTGGCGCAGTAGGCGGGAGAGTGAGCAGAGGCCAAGGAGGAATGGATGTGGGATGAGAGGCGTCGATGTGGCGTATGCAGGTGGTGAGGGTTTTAGCAGGGAGAGGATTCGCAGGAGAGAAGGGAGGGGGATGGACGCGAGAAGGAGGAGAGGGACGTGGGAGCAGCAGAAAGGAGCAGGCGTTGAAGTGATGGCGGGGTGCAGAAGAAGGAGAAGAGTACGCGTAGGGAGTGAGACTGTGTGGATGAGGAGCCGAATCCGAGCTCACCCGAGGAGTTGATGAGGAGTTGATGAGCCGAGTCCGAGCTCAGAGTGCAGGAGCGAATCCGCTCTGATTGTGAGCCGAATCCGAGCTCAGATGGAGGAGCGTTCCGCTCTGATACCAAATGCGACAGAAAAACTAGGACGCGAGATCCATATTGAATAAAATATATATTATTGAATTGATAAGATGCTTAATGCTTTACAATAGCTCACCTTTTATAAGGTTTGAGCATCCTTAAGAAGGGTTATGTCCCTTCAATTAAACTAATTACTAATTTACTTGATTAATTAAATACAATATTTTATATTCATAGCATCTGAGTTATTTGATCTCCCGTTGGATGCTACCTGTATCTATTGTGACAACCAGAGTTGTGTGAAGTTGTCAGAGAACCCGATGTTCCATGACAGGTCGAAGCACATTGAGATCAAATATCACTATATTAGGGATATGGTGCAGAGAGGATCAGTGAAGCTCCTGTATGTTGCGACGGATGAGCAGGTTGCAGATGTGTTGACGAAACCACTAGCCAGAGTGAAATTTGAGTACTTTAGAGAGAGGCTTGGTGTTCTTCAGATTGAAGACACTTCGAGGAAGAAGTGATGGGACACATTTGCAGGAGCCATTCCAAGCATGGTGAGAGGAGGATCCTTCCCATGGCTGTGGATGTAAACGCTGTGTGATGAGCATCAGGACGATGCTGCAGTGACTGCTTTGTATATGCATCAGTTGGATGCTTTGTATGATCAGTTGGATCATGTATGATGACATGCAACAGGACGATGCAGTGACAATGATCAGGATGATCATGTGTGATGAGTATCAGGACGATGCTTTGGATGATATGCATCAGGATGATGCAGTGACGATGATCAGGATGATCATGTGTGATGAGTATTAGGATGATGCTCTGGATGATATGCATCAAGACGATGCAGTGACAATGATCGGGATGATCATGTGTGATGAGTATCAGGAGGATGCTCTGGATGATATGCATCAGGATGATGCAGTGACAATGATCAAGATGATCATATGTGATGAGTATCAGGACGATGCTCTGGATGATATGCATCAAGACGATGCAGTGACGATGATCAGGATGATCATGTGATGATATACATCAGGGATGATGTATGCCGAGTATCAGGTTGATACTCTGTGGCCGTGGACAGGTTGTGCGAGGGTAGCATGTAGTACATCTTGGAGATCCGGACAGGTTGTGCTAGTCACGTAAAAGGCCTCAGATGCTCTTTAGAGATCTTGATGGGCGACACTCTTTTAAGGTTTTGCTAGACCACATGTAATACGTCCTGGAGATCCGGACAGGTTGTGCTAGTCACGTAAAAGGCCTCAGATGATCTTTAGAGATCTTGTTGGGCTAAACACTCTTTTAAGGTTTTGTGGGGACCACATGTAATACGTCCTGGAGATCTGGACAGGTTGTGCTAGTCACATAAAAGGCCTCGGATTCTCTTTAGAGATCTTGCTGTGCAAAGCACTCTTTTAAGGTTTTGTGGTGGGGGTCACATGTAATATGTCCTGGAGATCCAACAGGTTGTGCTAGTCATGTAAAAGGCCTCGAATTCTCTTTAGAGATCTTGCTAGGCAAGACACTCTTTTAAGGTTTTGTGACAGTCACATGTAAGTTGACCTGGGATATCTTGTCGGTCGTGCTTAGACACATAAAGGATCCTGGGATACTCTTTCGAGGCATTGTGATGCACGTAATAAGTCCTGAGGATTCCACAGTATGGACAGTGTTGATGAAGACCTACAGGAGGTGGGCCTACATCCAGCATGAAAAAGGGTTGGCTCTATAGAACTTCCTATGACGAGAAGAATTCAGAGATAGCCCAGTGATCGAGATGTCGAGTGCAGCAGTAGTGATGATGATGATGCTCCGTGATCCAGAGATGATGATCCAGCTCCAGAATTGAAGACTTGTGCCTATATGTATTGGTGACTTGTGTCAAGAGAATACCTTCCTAGTTAAGAGGGAGTGTTGATGTATTTGTAACTTTGGAAGATATTCACTTGTATATTGTACTTTATTGTATCCCCAACGGAGATGTATTATTCCTCCGATTGGAAGTGTCATCAGTTGTACTTGCAAGTGTCGCAAGTTATATTGTAAGTGTCGTGACTTATACTTGATGGGTTATTAGACCACCTTAATGGGGTCGGCCTTGTATGAGTCATGTGGGTCAAAGGGTTATTAGACCACCCTAGAGGGGTTGGCCCAGTCAGCATTATGTTAAGTGGTTAAGTTGGGGCCGACCTAGTTAGTGTTAAAAGGCAAGTCAAGTTAGTGTATAAATAGAGAGTGTGTCTCTCTCATTTTACACATTCTATTATTCACTCACTTCGCATTAGTGAGAGAGAGGAGGAATACGCACAAGTGGAGGAGGATCATGCTGCTGAAGATATCTATCTCTTGGGTTTGATCATTGTGATCCTTGTATTGATGCTTATTCTATCTCTGAGGAAGTTGTGGGGTTTTTCACCTTCTTGGTTTTCCCCGGTGAAATGTTTTGTGTCTCTTGTCTCTTATGCTTGATATGTTGTACATGTTATTCTTTCAGTTAAGATCCTAGATCTATTGAATTAAATGATGAAAAACTAACACTCTCAACACTTTGAATTTCGTGACTACACTAAGAACATGCCTTGTATCCATTTGTCAGATTTTTAGTTACTATGAAAGTATTTACACCATGTTTGGGGGTGCTTCATGAGATTTGGGGTACATGGTGTATGCTTATCCCTTCAATGGTATAAGATGGATTGTAGCATGAGAGATGGTCCATGATGGATATGCGCACTTGAGATATCACTTGGGATATCTTGATGAATGGATGCTTGACCTTAGTTGATTTTTATATCAATGTTCTTCTCTTAAGCATTAGACATCTCTTGTCTAGATCGCAAATGCACTTCATGATGGATACATGGAGGATTCACTTGGTGGGAGAATGCCCTACAGGGGATGTGGCATATTGTGCATTATGGAGGAAGGATTCAAGCCCTATATGGTACATGGCATCTTAAATTCTTGTTTAGAGGATTGGAGATGGCTCGGGGATGCCTAGGTCTTCAACAATGTTCTTGCAATGGATAGTTGTTCAAGTGGATTTCTTTGCTTTGGAAGATAGATGGAGTCCGTGGAGGCTCAAAATGGAGTGGTGCGGACTTAAGAGGGATTTGTCTTGTGCAACTACATCACCTGGAGTCCTTATTGTGCATGATGTCATCATTGGAGCATGAGACTTGTACTCTATAATGGATGTCTCACTTGTGTACCCACAAGGGCTCATGTAGGTTGCTTATAATGACTTGTTCCCACATAGTATTGTTGGCCTCCCTTACCTCTAGTATAAATAGAGGAAGGTGAGAGTCTTTCCATATATCAATATAATTTGAATATTTCTATTTATACTTTCCTTCTTCGAGAGATTCATTAGGGTTCATGAGTTAATGAGGAAACCTTAAGAGAATATGTGGAAGGGAAAGAGGACGTCTTGTCTTGGAGTTTTCTCTTATGACAAGAGTTTTTTCTTGTGGAGAAGATGTTGGAGATGATAACATGACTCGTGTGTTCATTTTTATCACTCTTGTGTAGAGATGTGACCTAGAAGATGAAGTCACTTGTCCTCTTTCTCTCTCTATGTCTTTACTTGTACTTGTTTTTTTCCTCTCTCTCTTTGGTGCTAGAGTTTCTTGGTCTCATTGGAATTTCTTGTAGCATTTTGGAGTACTAGGGTTAGGTTTTTACCCTTGAATATTGGAGATTAGGGTTTGGGAGAAAACAATAGGTGGAGGGTGGACTTGTAAATAAGAAGAGAAGAGGAGGACATCTTGCGTTGCAGATAGTGTTGGAGGGATTCTTGCACTTGTTCTTCTTGGTGGAGCTAGGATTTAATGATTTATGCTAGCTAAGGCATTTTGCATGGTTGGATTTTTTAGCCTCGAGAGGAGGCTATGGTATGTACTTCATCATCGAGCTTATATATGAATTTCAAATTATACATATCTTGTGTCAATTTTGAATTTGATTTTCAGCAACATATGTTCTTCATATTTTTCTATTTACATGTATTTATGATCTTGCTAATTGGATGTAAGTAAAAGGGAAAATTGTTAATTGGTTTAAAATCTAAAGAAGAAGGTAAAGGGGTTGATTTTACTATTATATATTGATGTTATTTATGTTATAAAAGTACATCTTCATATCTAAATATTGATTGATAAGTTGCCCTAGAAGGGATGAAAGCTTATCTCATTGGTTGGTGTTTTTTCTTCTTAATTGCGAGGAAGTTTAGGGTTGTTTGAAAGTGAATTATTGCACTTCTTCCATTGTTGTTTTATATTTTAATTTATAATAGTCACGGGGCAATAAATTATGGAGTTAAGATCCAAGGAACCTTTGAGAAAGAAGGTGAAATTTATGATTTGCATTGAATTGTCATTTTGGTGTAATTTTCAACACCATTGAGAAGACAAAACACTCTATAAAACACTGAGAATAAATACTTGAAGTAAGTTTCGCAGAGGATCCATGTTGGAGAAGCGAGTGAGTTATAAGTCCCTTGTTTAGAATAAGATATATTATGACAAATGAATCTATTAATAAGTGCAAAACATCATCCATTAAACAAATGAATGTAGTTATTGCAGTACTCAAAGCGCAGGGCATTACTGACCATTTGTATAGACATTGATTTGTCTTGAAGGTGGTATTCCAAGTGGCTTCTTCCTTGATTCATACTTGATGATATCTATATTTCAAATCGAGCTTGGTGAAGTAAATTGCATATTGCATCTAATATAACAAGTCATCTATCTGACCTGCAAAGGGTATTGACTCTTAAGGGTGATCTTGTTCAAATATTTGTAGTCAATGCACATTCTCCCACTCCCATCTTTATTTGGTACTAAAATAACAAGGAACTACATCATGAGGTACTTGGACTTATAACTCCTTTCTTGAACAACTTCTACAATTGCTTCTTCACCTCATTTCACTCTATTATGGACTATTTTTATGATCCTATATTTATTAAAGGAGAATATGTTAATGATTGTATCTTGTGCTTCACTTCCCTATTGGGTCACACAATTTTTACTGCTATAATACTTCCCTATATGCTTGCAAAAGTTCTTATAGCTGGCACTTCTGTTCTTTTTGCATCTTTCCAAGGATGTATTCACACCCATCGACTCAATGTCTTTTTTATTTTATTTTTTATCTCAAGAGGTAATTGCACACTTATTGCTTGAGTTTATTAATATCTTAGCTTGGTAAACACTTATAAAAGAGATCATAAAGTCCCCCCTATGTGCATTGATTATAAGAAATTTACCATCCTTGATCAAGGGTATTCATTTCCCTGTATGACTCATTTCTCCAATCTCCTACAATTGTTCATTCACTTCATCTGACTCTAATATGGACTATTTGTATGGTCCTATGTTTGGTAAAGGAGAATCTATTAATGATTGTATTCCTTATTGGGTCACACACTTTTTTTACTCCTATAGCACTTCTTTATATGCTTGCAAAATTTCTTCTAGCTGACACTTTTGTTCTTCCATCATCCTTCCAAGGATGTCTTAACACCCACTAACTCAATGTCTTTTTAGTTATGTCTCAAGAATAAAAGTACACACTTCTTGCTTGAGTTGATTAATCTATTAGCTTGGTGAACACTCATTGAAGAGATCTTAGACTTACCCTTATGTGTATTGATAATAAAGATTTACCATCCTTGACCTAAGGGTATTCATTTTCCTTTCTAACAAAGTTGTCATCCCTCATATACATGCAAGGACTATAACACACTACACTGTAGACATCAAGAGGATTTGCATAAACTTCTAATTCATCACTAAAATTTACATTAATAACAAATCTAAGCTTGGACTACTGGGTAACTTTCAACTCTACTTCCATATTTATCCATTCCAAAGGGTATGGATGAGGGTGATCATGCATCTTTGTATCAAGCTTACTTACTGAGTCTTTTGCAATGACATTGGCTTGTGAACTAGAATCAAATAGAGCATTTACCTTGTTCTTATTGATCTGAATCTTGATATGGAACAACTTTGTTATGTCCTTCTCCTCTTTGTGATGGACACTACTCAAGTTCACCTACTTTTGAATTGTTGTGTAGACAATTTTTTCATCCACATCTGAGTTATTTTTTACCTCATTCCCCACATCCACAACTAGAATATTCTTCTTCTTACATTGCTCGTGCTTATGGTTCTTGGGATTTAACTCTAGATCAACTTCCAATGTTTCTCTTTAGTGTGATTGCGAATGTTGCAATGGTCATAGAGGTTTTCAGGGTCCTTGAACACATGTGTTGTGGTGACAATATTTTTATTTTTCCCTTCACCTTCTTCTTTCCACCTTACTAGAAGCTCCTTGTCAGTCATACTAATGTAAACCAATTGTCTTCCATGTTAACTTGTCAAGTGAAATGTATCGGGCTATCTTGTCAATTTAAATGTATTGGGATACACACATACATCATCTTTGGTATTCGGATTGAATAGTTCATAACTTGCCTTCTTATGTCATTGTGAATGCCACCCAAGTGCTTGATGACCACTTGCACCTTGAAGTTTATAATATACTCTTGTACACTTTGTCCTTGCCTCTATGAGTGGTAGTGCTAGTGAATCCATTAGTCATCTTCATACTCGATAGGTTAAAACTTAGACTCAATAAGGTTTTTGAATACCTCTCATTTAGTTGTTAGTAGATCTATCTCTATGGATTTCCCACAAATTTTGTGTGTGACCTTCTAGTTGAAGTATGGAAAAGCTATTTTCTACTCCTTTCGTATGTTATGCACATTGAAATAGATTTCTAATTGCTACACCCAATGATTCGACTTCATTGCATATACCTCACCCTTGTATGATTTGATATCAACCTTTGCTTCCAATTTAAATAGGCATTGAGAAGATTGATTGCTAGAATTCTCTTGTTTGAGCTTCAATTCTTCTTTCTCTTCCCTTGGCTCTTTCTGATATTTTGGTTTCTCATTAGAGTCATGGTGCTTTGAAAAGGGATTGACTTTTTTTCTCAATAGTGATCACAAGTAAGGGAATACTCTTAGAAATGTTAGCTACTTGAGATTCCAACCTTGTAAAACTCCCCTTCATCAACAAGCCTTTCCCTCCAGGTTTCACCATATATGAGGCATACCATTGCTTCTTAACAATTCTCATGTTGAGCTTGATGTAATATCCCCAATTTTGACTTGGAATGTATTTAATCAAAATTATGTAAATGATACAAATATGCTAGTATGGATTCCCAGTGCAGAGCTCAAGGCTAGGGCCTGACCAGTGGATGATTAGGCATGTATGATGTAAATAATTTTATTTGGACGTGTGGTTGGATTATCATGCCAATTCGAAATATATGTAAATATTATGTTAGAAATTAATAAAATGGTCCAAGATGGTTGTGTAAAGAGCACTATAGGTTTTATGATTCCACCAAAGGGGAAGAAGAAAGGGGGGCTATGGGAGACTACATCCTTTTCTTCCAAGTGTCAACCTTGGAATTCATTCAAATTTTACCATGTGCTTTAAATGAGCCAATTACTTCATCTTAACTAGTAAATCCAATCATTGAATGCATGTGTGAGGTTGGTGGGAAAAAGTCACTTCATGTAGTTACTGAAGGATGGGGGTGAATGCACTTTTGTGACAATTATGTCAGCTGCCAAAAGTCAGTTATGCAATTGTCAGTAGTCATTTCCTTCTATGGTCATAAGCTATACCAATTTCTTTTTCACCATTATCTCATATCCCTTGGAGTCAACACTCATTTTATCATTCTCTCATGCAGATTTCTACACTACTTAGAGCTTTCTATTATTGTTCATGACCATTACCAGACTGTTTTTAACACAGAAATTCGAATTTAGAGACAGAGTTGTATATTTGAAAAGGAAATAGATGGTTGTAGGTGAGCATAGAGGTTGGGAAAGCTAAGAACCATTAACCATTGATTTTTTCTACTCACAGATGCTTGAGAAGCCATAATTTATGCTACAAGAGGTTCTCCAACAACATACAACAAATTGGACTCTTGCTGCACACACTAGTAAGCACTGTAAGGGTTGGATTTCCTGAGGGAACTGTGGATCAGTGAAGGGGAATTCCTTACTTGTGCTATGTGGGGCATTTGGAAGGAGTGCCATAGCTATGATGGTTAAGTGAGATCTCTGTAGAGCTCTGGATGAGCATTTGGCTAAGCATAGAGAGTAGAACAAGTTGTGGATTGAGAGAGAGAAGCTTTTAGGTGTTTCCTTCGCCCTCCCGCTTGGGGGTGGGCTCTCAATAGAAAGAGTATATGCTGGACAAAGTGCCTACGGTTGGGTGGAAAATCGCTCTTACACGGCCAATTGCTTGGATCTTCTTTGTTAAAGATAAGTATTTTCTTTGGATTTGATGTGCAACCATTTTATGTATGTGCATGTGATAATCATGTTTGTAAATGCATGTGTTATGTGTGTGGATGGAATTTATTTCCGCTTTGTATTTTTATTATGCATCTACACACGTATTTTAAATGTTATGAATTCCTAATATGGAAATTAGGTGAAATTTAGAAGCCCATAGTTAGTTAAAGTCCCCTCTCGTTGGTCAGATTGGGTGAAGGGGACGTTACACTTAGGATCCACAAAGTGAATCTCTCCCTTGGATTTTATGCATGGCAAAAGCATATATTTCACTTGAACCACACATATGCTCGAAAGAAAGTCCTCTAATATCAATATGATTTGTTAACTACCTTGGATACTCCAATAGTTGGCTCGTCATAACAAATCTTAAACCATTGTTACTACAATAAGCCTATGCTCCACTACATGACTATTCTATTATATTTTCATCAATCTCATGGAAAGATAAAACACACCATCCAAATTCTTTAACCATTGTGACATGAAAACATAAATACAATAGTAAAGACATGCATTGGAACACAATATTTATCCTAGGAACATAATGTGGGAAAACCCAACACTAAAATGAAATTTTGCACCTCTTTTTAATAAATGGAGAGCATAAGATAAACATAGAGATTATAAAGGTCACCATGGAGCTATGAGACGTTATGGCCTACTATAGTCCCATACATAATGCTCTACCTTCTCTATTATGCTATCTCTCTATTCTTCTTGGTTGATGCTTTGATATGGATCATGACATCAGTCAACATGGGTAGAAACCCTTTCCCTCCATTGGCTAGGTTTAACTCCCATCCTTGGCCATTATTGTTATTTTTTTTGGGGATGTTTTTAGAATATTCCAGTGAATTTCCATACACTACTAACTCCACATGGGTGAGTCGTGCTGAGTTGATATTATTGTCACTTAACATTGTGGGCAATAATTAGATCATTACCCGATTGAGGGAATAACTTTCACATATGTACTATGCTTGTGAAAAATGAATCACCATAGGAAAGTTATCAATCCATGGAATGCAATGGTGATCTCTAGGACAATTGTCCTTGAGATCAAAGATCCCAAAATTCTACTTCTTTGGCTCTGAACATGAGGACTTTCAATTATTGTTTGTTAGTGTTGGTTTCAAGATCTTCCCCAAAACAACCCTTTTAGGTCCAAATTTTATCTTCCCCAGTCTAGTGCATCAATAAAGTTGTAGAGTAACTATGTAGATCTGATTTAGATCAATTGATACTAAATTAAATCTCCCACTTGTGTTTGTTTTTCCCCCAAACGAGGGAAATAACACCATCACAATGTAATATGTAGGGAAAACCAAAGCAAGCTCTTCAAGCTATCACGTCGTATGATCTATTATAGTGGTTTCCCCTTAAATAGACATTAAATATTCATTTATTCCAAAACCATGGTGTCTTCACACTCCTACATCAAACTCATGGGCAATTTACTAATCTCTATTTCCAAAATTTGTGAGATTAATATTGATACCATTAAGAAACTACGAGACCTGCAACAATGGGAAAATGGAAAGGGAGGACCCTTAAGAGATTTTTTACAAAATAAGCCCATATTTAATGCTTGAACCTACTTTACGATAGATTCCCTCATGTTTTATTTGCTCAACACACCAAACTATCTTATCATAATATAACCAACATCATAAGAATAGTTTTACAAGAAGTTTGGGACTACCACCTTCCTATAATTTTTTAACTCTCAAATCTATGCTTCATCTTTTATTTATAATATTTCTAACCTCTCTAATGTGTGCTTCATATTTCATAGAGTTTGTGGAACCAGATGTCCCCAACCACCTTATCTAAATTCTATATCTCTACTTCAACTTTTAGAATATTTTGTGGCATGAGATGTCCCCTACTAGGAATCTACCTTAAAGGTATTGTTGCAACAATATATTGTAATAAATATCATCCATACTTCCCTAATGGACGAGAGATGTTGTCATTTGGGATCTTTTACAATCCCAAATGCCTTATCCATCTTGAAAAATTGACGAAACATCACTGTGAAGCTTATAATAATGTGCAATTGTTTATTTAATTGCTCTAAACTACCCAAGCAAGCTAGTCATCATGGCCCTACTTCTAAACAATCTAGGTAAGACATACTTTTAGAACACCCAAAACCCAGTTTACAACTAAGTTCTCCAACACTAAACGTTAAACTCAATCTTCGTCGATTAAGTCTAGCTCATTATGCACAATGGTGTTTCTTTTTTATCGAAAGATTCAACCTCATTATGCTCTCATTGAATCAACCCTCAAGGTGGTTTAAGACTTCATACTAAGAGGACTTTGCTCATTTGATTCAGTGGAACCCATTCCTTTGAATACGGGGCTTCATCTTTCAATGACTCATTTAACATCTTGAGTATCGGTAATACCCTTCATTTCCACCCTGAATCAACATGGCCTAGCCCTACTAGCCAAATCCTAACTAGTTCTCCATTATTAGTAGTGCCACATCCCTTAACTAGAACTTTGTCATGAGCGTAGTGGTTCCATTGAATGAATGATCTAACTGCTAAACCAATCAGCCCCAACCTGAGTCCTTGGCTGGATCATACCAACTATCATACCTAGTCCACTAAGTGGTCTGCTCGACCTCATTGAGTGAGTACCATGGTCTTCCTAACCAAGCAACTCAATGCACTAACTCACTACTCAACTAGTCACATTGCAATCTAATAAATTGATTGGATTGTTCCCTGAATTAGACTTCATCCATTGAGTGGGCCATTTAATGGATTCCTTAATCCTCCTAATCAAGCACCTTAATGCACTAATTGAGTATCGAACTAATCACATTGCGACCTAATCCACTAAACAAATCATTATGTACAAAGGACCTTGTCTATTAAGTGGGCCCTTTGACTGTTGTGGAAAAACATGCACAAGGGTGCACTCTTCCACTTGGTAAGGGGATAAGCCTTGTAGGTTGTAGAAAGGCCTCAGTCCTTGGAGCCCCTTAGGGGGAGTGTGAGTTATCCAAATGATCCTGCAAGTGGTTTTTAGTGAAACTTAAACAAAAGAAAGAAAATTAAACAAAATATAACAAAGATAATGGGGTGAGAATGCAAACTCAAACAACCAAATGTAGGCAAAACCAATTTGTATCGCGCAATGGTCAAGCATGTACAACACCTAAGAGGTGTATGCTTAAAGGGAAGCCAACAATATCCCTTAGGGAGGTCCTTCTTTTCCAAACTAAATGCTAAGTGGGTTGAGAGAACAATGGAGAGAAACTCTTGCTCCTTGGAGGAAGGAGGCAAGGGAGATTTGGAATGCTTTCAAAGGTGGAAAGAGATGAGCTATCAAGGAGCTCTAACGCAAATCCAATAACATAAATTTACTCTTTTTCCTCTCTATAAGATGCATGCACATGGCTTCCTTTTATAGGCCAAGAGGAGGCCAAGAAACAACTAGCTCCAAATGTGAATTCCATCATCTCATGAAGTGGTCCCAAGTACACAAGAGGGGCTATTTGATGCCATAAGGAGTGTAAGGAGCACAAATTTGAATTGTGGAAGTGATGGGCCATTGATGAGCCTTCAATTGCACCGTTGGTGGGTGAAATTTGACATTCACATGGATATGGAAGGAATTTCCATGAAAGGTTCGCGCGAGTTCTGAACTGGTAACACGCACTATAGTGCAGGTTAATAAGGGTTCAGTCACACGACCTATCCATTTGACTGTTCTTGGGCACTTTTGTACTCATGTTTTATTTTGGATTTGTTGAAGATGCCTTTGGTGAGTTGCATTCTATATGTTGATGACACCTTACTTCAATAATCACTAAAATGTCGCATGTGTGCGAGACTTAGGCGTTGACAAAAGCCCCTTGATGTATGAGGTTCGGAAGGGACTACAGAGCCAATAATGCATCATCATTTCTTGTGTTTCGCTCATGTTTTGTAGTGCACAAAGCATAGTTGGACGAGAGGGTTCTCCCATGGGGGAATATTGCTGGTGACGACCGATGAAGCTGTAATAAAAAATGTTTTGGTATACAAATAAGGTGGGCATACCCATGCTCGTGAAAAAGCAGTCAAGAAGACTACAATAAGAGAAGATTGAGGAGTCAACTCAAAGATACTACTGGGAAAAGGATGAAGGTGACTTCAATCCATGTGAGATTAATTGAAGCTGGAACTACTGCTGAGTATTGAAGAATCGGAACTGCTAATGATCATAATGAGCCCACGGGGGTGGGGGACTAGAGTAGTGGTGAATTTGTGTCAGGGGAACTTCACTGTACTATATGGATTACTATCATGTTTTTTCAAATGTGAACATTGATACCTTCAAAAGTACGTTTCCCCCTGATGCGATAGAGGTGTTGGTGTCGAGCATAGGGGAAACCACTAAGTTAGGGAGCAATAACGATTCTCCCTACTTAGTTAAAGGTGATCCCTTATAGCGACTGAAGGGGACACAAAGGTACAACTGCACCTACTGCAACTCTCGAAATATGGTAAGATGATGTCGATGAGAGTTGAAGCATATGAGAAGATGAGTCTCATCATAGGAACCAAGACTATAGTGTAACCGACTACAGGACTGACATATCTGACACAAGATCGACGGATAAGTGTGGGGCTCATAACTTCCTTTGATCGATGTAAACATGGGGTGGGCTAGCAACAACATTCCTTTTGGGAAAGGTATAGAGTGAAACAGAGGGAGACAAACTACAAGTGAAGGGGATTTAATGGAGACACAATACTGAGAGTAATGGTGACCAATAAAATGAATAATGCTGGGGACGTTGAGACTCAAATACATTGATTAAAAGCGACCATGTTTTGCTTCCAAAAGAATCAAGAGCTCCTGTGGTTTTATGTGGATTGGGAAACTTGTTTGTACATAAAGAATAAATTGTGGGGTCCCCACAATTTAATGTGTGTTAGGGGACCAATTTGATGATGGGTGGAGTCCCCACGGTTTTGAGTGGGTTGAGGGATGCTTTCCATGATGAAGTGGGGGTTGTTTTGTAGACGCAAAGATGGGTACCCCATGAATCAATGCTATGCATATTGTTGCTACGGGAAGGACTGAATATATGGTTACTTCTGAGGGTGGGGGCCCCATTGGTGTCTTCGTGGAGGAATGATATGAAGAATATTTTAGATGGTAGAGTGCTCATGGGGGTATGCATAGTCAACTGTGATTCTTGAACGTAACACGTGCCAAGGAATTTGATGGCACTGATTGTTGAATGTGGGAAAGTAAATACTCAATTGTAAAATGATGAACTGGGGGGTGATCTTTTCAAGCTGAATCAGATTCCCCGGGCTTATGTGGGGTTCGACATCATGGGTGTCAAATGATGATAAGGGATGCAATGGTGTGCAAACCCATTGGGGAACATGCTATTCTCAGTGATTACATTGATGGCACATCATGACTAGGAATGAAGGCCCTATGTTTATCGACGGGAATATTGGTAAATGCAATGTGAGCAGAGGGAGAGCATTGCCTATATGCCAGATTCATGATGATACCTGCGATAGAATCCCGACATCGATGTTGAGGGATAGAGTCTTGTTCTTATAATGGAGAAACAAGGGGTCTCCTGTGTGTCTTAGTTGTAATTCTACACATACGGAGCACATACCCAAGTGTAGTAAAGAACGTGGCAAAGGTATTGACAATACAAAAATACAAAACCAAAACATAACGCACCTGTGGGGTGCCTCGATCAAGGGTAGAAGTGTTTAAGGTACAACTCGTTGACAGGGCTGTTGAGAGTAACACCTTTTGGGTTAGTTAAGACATATGCCCCTTTGGGGAGAGATTGTTTAACGACATAAGGATCAGTCCATTTAGATTCAAATTTACTAGGTCTTGGTTTGCTGTCTTTTTTGGCGTTGAACAGAAGGACAAAGTCTCCCTCACTGAAGGTGCGAGGTTGAACATGTCTGTCGTAGTGTGCTTTGGAGCAAACCTTCATGGCCTCATTTTGCAGAAGTGAGTCACGGTGTTCTTCGTCGAGGTGTTCCAAAGTAAACAACCTTTGCTCGAGGGAGGGAGTATCAAGTAACAAATCTACAACATATTGGAGGGTGGGGATTTGACATTCTATGGGAAGCACGAATTCCACTCCATGGACAAGGTGGAAGGGGGTAAATCCTGTAGTGGTCTTAACCAAGGTGTGATAAGCCCAAAGGGATGGGAATAACATGTGATGCCAATTAGATTTGTTCTTATTTACTGTGCATTAGAGCATAGTTTTGAGAAATTTGTTCACAACTTCAACTTGGTTGTTTGCCTGGGGGTAGTAGGTTGTTGAGAATTCATGTATAAAGCCTAAAAACAGTGATAATTCTTCAAATGTCTCATTATAGAAATGGGTGTCGTCATCAGAGACCAATTAATTGGGTAGGTATAGGGTTTTCCCATTGAGGGGAGGTTCTTATAGGGATCACGGTTGTAACCGTATCGATAGAAGTCGTTTCAGGTGATGAAGGGGGAGAAGTGTCTGCCAACTATTGAGTGAGGTGAATGCTCGCCAATTCGTCCCAAAATCGAGGGAGATCCAGACAATGGTGTGTGTAATGCCCAAACTATGAACAAATCGAACATGCGTGATTTGTACGCAATGATTTGGACTTAGGTGTGGGCGATGATGAAGTGCCCCCTTCTAGGGTCAGTGGAGCATGGGCTACACTAACCAGGGTATTCAGCAAGTTTCAGAGTTCTGTCAAGGTGGGGCAAAGGTTGGTCACATGGCCTTGTTTCCCACAAATATTGCATGGTGGAGTGACTCTCTGGGTGGGAGTACTGGTTATTACTAAGGATTTTAATCGTTGTTGGTTGATTCCCCCTGCTTTATGCTGAGTGACCCCCGACGATGCAGGTGTAGGGTTATGTAGGAGGGGGCCTTTCAACTTAGGTTGTTTCATGCCCCCAATAGTGGTCTTCATGGTAACCGATTGTCGTTTAGTTATGGATGTCGTAGGTTTGATCGATGGTACAGACGGTGTAACCAACCTAGTAGGCGTAACAAACGAAATAGGGAAAAACTCACAGTGGGCTACTGGTTTAGAAGCCATTTCTGGGTAGGGTGGTGTAAGGTATTGTTATCACCTAAACTGTAGTTACCCCTGTGGATGTATCCATAAATGGATGGCAATAGGGAAGGGCAACTCAAAAGGTGCAACCACGATCACCTCGACCTCCAATAGATGGTTGTCACGCCAGTCGAGGCAACCTTCACTTTTTGTTATCTAGCCCAGACAACAAAGGGGGAGACCCGATCTACTCCCGACAGGAGAGATCAAAACCAAGACACCAAATCAAGTTAATACTAAGTGAAGTAAGGTGTATGGTTTATCCTAGACCTAAGGATGAAGTCACAATTATGAGTAAGGGGTTCAATGAGTATAGCTTTGGTTCATTGTTGATGTGTGAGTGACTTATAGTATTTGAAAATAGGATCCAGGATTATAGTACTAGTCAATGTGAGAAAATCCACTGCCTTGGGAACCGTGTGCAATGCAGGGTAATTTAGGGGTTGAATTGGGGCTAACTAGTACAAGTGACAAGCTTGATCATGATATATTATGACATCAAAGGGTTTAGTCCATCAAACAAGGATCTAACCACAAGTTAATCCAACAATCTAGGAAAGTCCAATTGACTTGGAGAGAGATCAGTGCCTTGGGAATTGGGATAATGGAGTCAAAGTGAAGTTAACTTGTGGTTGATGACTCCTATTGCATGAGACAAGTGGGAAATTAGAGGTTTGATGGATGAATAAGTCTAGATCTAAAGATTCAAGGTTTGACCTAAGTGGACCACAATCCCTTTAAACAAGGAATGCTATCCCCAAGGCAAGATTTGATGAAGTGACCAACTAGACCTAGGTTTTGAATTATGCCCCTTCCAAATCCACTAAAATCTCATGTACCCACGTCCTAGAAGTGGACCAAATCCAATCTCCAAGGGAGTGTGACTTTGCCCAAGGAGGGTAAAAACGGGGATAAATGGATCAAGACAAGTCCAATGACATCCAAAATTTATATCCAAGTAGGTTGATCAAGTGAAAGTGTGGATCTACAATTTCAAGGCAATCCAATGGTTAGATCTTACTAGATCTGAGTTTGAAGATACCAAGTGGTCCAAAATGGGGATTAAATCCCTTAAAATGTGGAATAGGGCCCACAAGGTAGAAATTGCCAAAGTAAGAGTCTAGGGGTAGGTTTTAGGATGTGTAGATCATGAATCAATTAAAATCTCAACTACCCATCAACTAGATCTAGGTCAACTCAACTCTCCAAGAAGTGCGCCCTCACTTGGGGAAGCCAAGTTGGCTTGGGAAGGGGATCGAAAGAAGGCCAATCCTCACCAAAATATAGATCCGGGATGCCGTGGATACTATAGAGGTGGGTTTTCAATATTATACCCAACAAGCCACTAGATCTCAGTAGGTCTAAGAAAATGTAACAATGGGGGTTTTGATTAATTAGGGTTTGAAATATTTAAGACAATTGGATAGATCATGGAGATAGAAATTACCTTGAGATCATACCTGAGTGATGAAGAGAGATGCCTTGATGTTGAGGAAGATTCCCGTAGAGATCAAATGAGAGATGGTTGATTTTGCTTGCCAAATTAATGCCTTAGCCCACAAGTGCGACCTCCTCTACCTGTCAAACCAAGGAATAAAGTTTCAATCGGTAAGACCAAACATGGAGGAAATACAAGCGAAATGCAATAGTAACATGAAATAGAAGGTCATGGGACAGTAATACTCCCTGTTACCAACGAAGAGATCTAAAGAAGAAGTAGGGAGAGTCTTCCCCTACCAATACTTCCTCCTCAAAGCAAATCGGCCTCCACCTGTAGATGCAAAAATGTGGTATAAAATATATGGCAAAACAAGATCTCCAATAACTCAATGCAAAGGAAGAACCAACGAACGAACA
Organism: Larix kaempferi; assembly: GCA_027924585.1. Lineage (NCBI taxonomy): Eukaryota > Viridiplantae > Streptophyta > Pinopsida > Pinales > Pinaceae > Larix > Larix kaempferi. Next base: position 6,100,048 of record BSBM01000034.1, read on the forward strand.
CAAAAAACATTCACCACAGCACTGGAGATAGATGCAATAATTTTCTATTCCAATAATCCAGAGCCACCCGTCCCCTTACAATGAGAAGCTCTCTCCTTTAAATAGGAAGGAGAGGCATCAAAATCCTAACCACTTTTTGAATGAGTGGCTAAGATTAAAAGATACAAATGTCTAATCAATGGTTGAGATGAGCTCAACAATAAAATACATGGTTCACTAATAAAATATAACATAAGTGGACAAAATCGCCCTAGGAGAGGGGAATCCCACCATATCATGATGACAAAATATAATAAGAAGCTTATGGTGGGTCCAAGCGGTAATTTTAGCCACCCTTGGTCAATCCCCATAGCACAATAATAATAAAATAGTCATCAATATACCAAATCGTGCCTCTATGGACAAATCGTGGGCCTCAAAAGGCCTCAGAAATCATCAGAAAGTGCCATAAGTGATGGATGCGGGTCCCGATGAAGCTGAAACTACTGGAGGAGGTGTGGAAGACATCAATCCATCATCACTGATCATCCCATGCCAAAATATTGCCTCAGTAGCCCAAATTGAATTCCTCAATAGCCATTTCTACCAATCCTGAAATGCCTCGGGAAGCGTGAAACTACCCCAAACTGCCTCCTGGAGTACCTGCGTTGTCAAGGTGAGGGAACCAATGTGTCCAGGAGGGGGGTAATATGGTAAAAACAAGTGGCTGGACCACCCCCTCCAAGCGCAGCGCCCTAGGTCAACCAAATAAAAATCCTCTCTGCTCTGACAGGGTCTCCGACAGACCAAAACTGCACTGTGTTAGCCTACTAAGGCTCAATTATCACTGTAAGTGCCTGGAACTGAAAACAGATTGTCTCATTGGACTCATAAGGTCCAAATCCCTCCAAGATGTGTACTCATACACCATATGAGTCTCTGCATGATCATATAATATATCCAATATACCTGAACAGGTGAAATAATAATAATCTGTAAATGATCAAATAATGCTGTAAACCATGAATCATCATCATAAACCTGTATCTGATGCATAGAATCATCATGTACATGTACATATACCATATATAATCTATCCATATCATCACAAGGTCCAACCATCTCATGTCCTGTGGTTGACCTTGGTCAAACTAGGTTTGACCAAGTCAACATGACCAAATATAACTCAAACTATCATCAGAAGCTGCTACAAAGTGTCAAAGGTTAATGCATGCTCTACAACTTATTCAAATAGCAATTATAACAAAAAGTAATCATTACTGGCGATCTAAATCCAAATATATAATGTCATTAATTATTATTATTACTCAGACTAGACTTTCAAGACCATACTCACTTCATAGCTGTGATCAATTTGCTAGTGAAGGGTGAAGGCTAAAATAACAGGCTAGGCTAATTGATGACTTGACTGACTTAACTTTGTGACACTTTGGCAAAGGGAAAGGGAATACACACCATAGTATATACTGAATGAGCAACAACACAGGGAATGGCGGTGTCTCACAAATGGATGAGTTGTTCAAAGAGGGTTTATTCACCTTTAACAGATGCGCACAATCCATAATACAAATGAGGCCAGCAATAATTTAGATATAACATTTAAGTTCCATTGCTTTTTGGGCCTGAAGTTTCCATAGCCTTTGATCTATGTGTGTTTATAAACACATTGTATAGACTTACATTTATTTTAGGCTTTTTGTTGCAGGTGTGTTTTTAAGGCACTTGTTTACCTGAGCACTTCTAGGTGTGTCACAAACAACTTGTTTACCTAGGTATTTATATTTCCAAAAGATATAACATTTTATTTTCATGGCCATTTTCATTTGGCATGCCTTTCATTCATGTGTGTTTAGAAACACATTGCATGAATAGGCTTTTCATACAAGATATAGCATTTCATTTTTTCCAGATTTTGTATTCATGGCAGCACTAAAAGTTTCAGGTTTAGCCAACACAACTTTAGTGACTAGGGGGAATTCACAAGGAAATCCAACTCACCATAGGTAAGTTTTGTCACCAACTCAGAGCCGAGACACAATAAACAGGGAAGCTCATCCAATACAAAGGCTATAGTGGGGAAAAGATCCTCCATGTCACTAGTCAAGTAGTAAGTCAGGGTGATAAACTAAAAGGTAGGCAACGGATGGATGAATACAATGAATAATGGAGCCAACATTGGCAAGCCAAGGTATGGTGGAATGATCACCTCTATTCTCCCTAGGGAGGGTAAAACCAATGAGTATGAATAGTGAACTTCTAAGTCTGAGTAGGGACAATATAGTATATATAATAAGATCAACCAGGTCCACATATCTATATGATCGCCAGATCATGACACTAGGTGCTAAGACATGCTATAAGAATAAATATAAAAGCAATATAACCACAACACTATGATATACCCGCTGAGTCATATACCTGAATGCTCATCCTCTGAACCATCATCTGTCCTCTAAAACTGCTACTGTAACTCTGGGCACTACTGACTGCTCTGTACAAATGGTATAATGGCTACGTCGGTCATCTCTCTGAGTGTTCTGCGACTCAGTCATGGCAATGGGGAATACTACTGCTGTCCAAAATCTGATAGTGATCCAATATAGATGCTCATCTCAGCATCTCAACGTAAGGGAACTGGCTAAATAGTGTACTGGAATCAGAAAAACAATGTGTGGTAGCCCGACTACTATATATGTGATAACATCTGGCTCCGGCTAGGACAAGTGCTCTACTGAAAAGAGCGCTTGAGAACCTCAGAATCTCTGGTCCTCGAACTCTGGTACTCGAATCCTCGATCCAACACTCTACCATTTTGCTTCCAGCTTTTATTTTGCACCTATTTCTGCATTCACAAACATCAAAAATACCTCATGCAGCATGTATGGGAAAAATATAAAATCCAACTGAAATAAAATCTATTCTATGACAAAAATATAAATGCAAAAAGTAAATTAAATTATTAACATCACTTGCAAAGTTTGAAATTTATTGTGCAGAAAAAAGAAAATGACAGGTACTCAGTTAAACTAGGAGCTTACAAAGGAGCTTAGGAAAAGAAAATAAAAAGGTGCCAGACTCAATGGCAGAAAAGACTAACTACTACCCAAGTAGGCTTATTCGGTTTCCTACCTACTTTAATCTACCAGGCAATGCAAGCGGAGAGATCCCAACTATGTGGGATCAGGAATATGATCGCTTAAGTCCCTCTGATTTACAAGATATAAAATATGTCATCCACTACCAGTGGTTAGAAAGCACATGCCATCAATGCATTGCTCTACTGTGAAAGGTCCAACCCATAAGTCATCAGCCTGTCCCGATCTTATATGCAATAAATGGTTGGGAATGATGACTTGACTTCCTGTAGGAAATCTATTTCTATTAACGAACTCAGGAATTACTCCAATATTACGAATAGGCATGGGATGGATTTCAGCAGGGTTTTGTGGTTGAGGTGTGGCAATCCTTGAGCTCCTCCTAGAAGGAACTGCATCAACTCTGGGTGGACCACCATCTAAGGAAATAGCAATTCTGCCAACAAGGACCTCCCTAACTTCTCTTCTTGTTTCTTGGACTACTTCATTTAACTCTTCCTCATGAGGAGACACCACTCTCTTAACAATTCACCTACAGTCCAAAAATCTCTATGTTCTTCCAAGGGAGGTGGCTCGTGAGATATAACAGTGTTATGACTAGAACCTTCCCCTAAAGGAACTGGAATGACCATATTTTCCAATCTAGTAGAAATTGACTCAGGATGAAATGTAGCGGAACTAGGAATGTGAGAAGGATTATGAATATGATGCCCAGATGATTCAGATGGTAGAAGAAAATTAGGGACATGAGGATATGCAGATAAAGCATGGCTTTGAGAGTCTGAAGGAGTCTGAAAAATAGCGAGGTTGTTTAAATTATGCTCTCCTTCAGGTGCATCATTAATTAAGGCATCCTCTTCCCAACTTAAAGAGTTATCATGAACTTGAATTAAATTACCATATTCTAGAGATAAATGAGACAGAGAATCTTCTACATCAGAATAATGGGAGGCTTCAGACTCTTCATTTGTTTCAACCCTAACAGGTGTTGCAAGACGGTTTTCCCATGGGTAGATAGGTGCAAGCCCTTGGCTTTCCCTTTCTCTATTATGATCAGTCAAGGCAAACCATTCCCTAACAGTAAAAGGAATTCTTTCTCCCGTCCTAATATCATCAAATTCATCTTCATGGATAGGATTCTCAATATTTTCTCCAATAATTGCTTGCTCATGAAGGCTTTCTAATGGGGAATTTGGTTCCAAACTTTGATCATTAGGCAAATGTTCATCTCTTCCTATATCTCTTAAGCCATCATCAATCTCCTCAGGTGCTTGGTTTTCAATAATTGGTTCTTGATTGATTTCATTGTTTTGTTCCTGACCTTGAGGTTGATTTTCACTTCTTCTCAATTCATTTATTTCCTTAGCAAATTCATTCCTAAGTAACTCCAAATTGATTATTCTTGCAATTTCAGCTGCTTGCTCTTGTTCTCAAGAGGAATCAGAATCTTCCATGACCATACACATACTTTGATCAACTTCATACAATTCATCCTCATCTTCAACAAGGTTAGTTTTGGCATTGTTTAACAATTCATCCCCATATGTGTTCTTTAACCCTTCATCAAAAGATTCTACATGCTCATTATAATAAGGTTCTTTGTTTACCCGAATCAAAGCTCCATCAGGATTGGGAACACAAATAAATGATAAATCTATCATAAGGTATCCACCTAGACCAGCCGCTCATTTTCTAGATAACAACATTCCATATGCTGGGGGTAAGTCAATGACAACTACATCCATCATGGTAGAAATGTCTGAACATGCTAAAAGATCAGCTCTAAGGTTTTTGATCAAACCATAAGATGGCACTCGTCGGGATTCTATACCATAGACATTTCCATAAGGTCTAGTCACTTCAAGTCCCATTTCCTTCATAACTTGTAAAGGCATAACATTCATTGTTGCTCCAGAATCCAACATACAATTGTGAAGGAGCATGTTTTGAATGTGTAAGGTAAGGTAAAAGGGAGAGTGACCACCACTCCTTCTCTCATAAATTGCTGAATGGATGTTTATCGGTGGATCTTTCTCTGTTTCACTAGGTTGTGTTCCACTAAGCTTTTGGATATGGCATGATTCTAGGACCATTTCAGGAGTTTTCTCTTGGCCAATGCCATCGAAAAATTCCTCTACTTGGCATCTAACAGAAGGCACCTTCATTAACTCAGTGACAAGGATATTACACATTATCTTGCTTAATTCTTTCTTCATGTCAACTTTTAGATCATAATCATCCACATCAAGATCTTCTTCTTCCTTTTTATCTCCATTAGTCTTCTTATGTTTATCAAGGACAGAAGGTTGGGAAGTACTTCCTCGTTTATAAATTTGATATTTTGGTTGCTCTTTAGGTTTTGGGAGCTCTATGGCACAACATGAGGAACTAGGTTCTTCAACTATGTCTTCCTCTTGCTCCCATGCCTCTTCTTCTAAAAGAATTATCCCAAAATCTTCATCATAAGACAAGTCATTTATAAAGTTGATGTTTTCTGGTTGGTCATCATGGTCAATGGTGTCGGAGGGCTCTTCTTCTTTTTCATCACACCAATTGACCTCCTTCTTTTCAGAATTTTATGGATACTCAGGTCGTCGCCTATCCCTATCCCCTTCAAGCCTCCTATTGTTATTCCAGTAAGGTTTAGGGCCATAAGGATTTCTATGTCTCTCAAGGTCATTCAAACTTGCTACATTCTTTGTCAAGACAGTCAATTGCCTCATCATTTCTTGCATGACTTCTAAAGTGTCCTTTGATTCCTTTGGCACACTCGTAGGTTCCTTTGGTTTTTCGAAGTCTAGGGTCAGATCTGGAAGTGGATGGGGTAAATTGATCGAAAAAGTTTGTTTCCCCATGGATGCTACATTTTGCTCAGCCATCTTGGCATTTGATTGTGCGGTCTTCAAGTCATTTGGGTTTTTATCCTTTAGCTGATAACCAACCCATCCCTCAGAAGCATTCAAGTAGTGAATAACAATTGCTTGGTCTTTTGGTCTAATTTCTTCAGGGATAACAGCTACAGTCTTGTCGAATCTTATGTTAAACTCATGGACTGTTTCATTTTCTCTTTTCTTAATGTCAAAAAGTTGATGTAAGAGAAATTTCCCATCTAACTTTCGGGACCACTCACTATTTAGCTTGTTGACAAATTTATCATACCCATCAATGGATGAGGCAGGCAACTTGTCAAACCACTTCCTAACATCTCTTTCTAAAGATGCCAGGAGACCCCTCATGAAGACATCTTCTTCAGATGCTCCATATGCTTCCATGTGTTCCCATACTTTATCAATGTGGTCTTCAATGGAGATAGCAGACACTCCATCAAATCTGGGAACCTTTTCAAAATACTTTTCAGGCATGTCATGGGGTGCACCCTGGATTTGGGAAAAGTCTAAAGGAGATGGTTTTGCCTTTCTTCCAAAAATCCTAGGATTTCGTGGAGGAGGAACATTATGGTTTCCAGAGTTTGTTCCGGCCATTGGGTTTAGTAAGTTTGTGTTTAAGCTTGAACTAGGAGATGATGGAGGAACCGAATTAAACAAAGGGGATCCTAAAGCTCGGTTTGGAGAGTCGTTAACCAATTTCCAAAAGAAGTTAGATGATTGTGCTTTAGGATCTCTTTTACGATATGTAAGTGGGTTCCTTCAACTTGATCCAAGTTTGTTTTACTTCTCGTGTTATAAGGATGTAAATGAGCTCGCTCCTCAGCGGAGTCACGGTTGGGAGTCGCCAGGTAGATTTCTTAAACTCTTCTACCAAGATATGTGTCGTTGTATATGCAGGAAAGAGTGAATAATGACTACTACATTTATCCAAGGTAAGCCTGCGCCCTCCAACGCCAAAATGTTAGACAAGAAGAACGGGAGTAAGGCTTGAGAAATACATGTCAAACCAGAGTAAGCATATGCCCTCCTCGGCAACGGCGCCAAAATGTTATCACCTAAACTGTAGTTACCCCTGTGGATGTATCCATAAATGGATGGCAATAGGGAAGGGCAACTCAAAAGGTGCAACCACGATCACCTCGACCTCCAATAGATGGTTGTCACGCCAATTGAGGCACCCTTCACTTTTTGTTATCTAGCCCAGACAACAAAGGGGGAGACCTGATCGACTCCCGACAGGAGAGATCAAAACCAAGACACCAAATCAAGTTAATACTAAGTGAAGTAAGGTGTATGGTTTATCCTAGACCTAAGGATGAAGTCACAATTATGAGTAAGGGGTTCAATGAGTATAGCTTTGGTTCATTGTTGATGTGTGAGTGACTTATAGTATTTGAAAATAGGATCCAGGATTATAGTACTAGTCAATGTGAGAAAATCCACTGCCTTGGGAACCGTGTGCAATGCAGGGTAATTTAGGGGTTGAATTAGGGCTAACTAGTACAAGTGACAATCTTGATCATGATATATGAAGACATTAAAGGGTTTAGTCTATCAAACAAGGATCTAACCACAAGTTAATCCAACAATCTAGGAAAGTCCAATTGACTTGGAGAGAGATCAGTGCCTTGGGAATTGGGATAATGGAGTCAAAGTGAAGTTAACTTGTGGTTGATGACTCCTATTGCATGAGACAAGTGGGCAATTAGAGGTTTGATGGATGAATAAGTCTAGATCTAAAGATTCAAGGTTTGACCTAAGTGGACCACAATCCCTTTAAACAAGGAATGTTATCCCCAAGGCAAGATTTGATGAAGTGACCAACTAGACCTAGGTTTTGAATTATGCCCGTTCCAAATCCACTAAAATCTCATGTACCCACGTCCTAGAAGTGGACCAACTCCAATCTCCAAGGGAGTGCGACTTTGCCCAAGGAGGGTAAAAATGGGGATAAATGGATCAAGACAAGTCCAATGACATCCAAAATTTAGATCCAAGTAGGTTGATCAAGTGAAAGTGTGGATCTACAATTTCAAGTCAATCCAATGGTTAGATCTTACTAGATCTGAGTTTGAAGATACCAAGTGGTCCAAAATGGGGATTAAATCCCTTAAAATGTCGAATAGGGCCCACAAGGTAGAAATTGCCAAAGTAAGAGTCTAGGGGTAGGTTTTAGGATGTGTAGATCATGAATCAATTAAAATCTCAACTACCCATCAACTAGATCTAGGTCAACTCAACTCTCCAAGAAGTGCGCCCTCACTTAGGGAAGCCAAGTTGGCTTGGGAAGGGGATCGAATGAAGGCCAATCCTCACCAAACTATAGATCCGGGATGCCGTGGATACTATAGAGGTGAGTTTTCAATATTATACCCAACAACCCACTATATCTCAGTAGATCTAAGAAAATGTAACAATGGGGGTTTTGATTAATTAGGGTTTGAAATATTTAAGACAATTGGATAGATCATGGAGATAGAAATTACCTTGAGATCATACCTGAGTGATGAAGAGAGATGCCTTGATGTTGAGGAAGATTCCCGCAGAGATCAAATGAGAGATGGTTGATTTTGCTTGCCAAATTGATGCCCTAGCCCACAAGTGCGACCTCCTCTACCTGTCAAAGCAAGGAATAGCGATTCAATCAGCAAGACCAAATATGGAGGAAATACAAGCGAAATGCAATAGTAAGATGATATAGAAGGTCCTGGGATAGTAATACTCCCTGTTACCAACGAAGAGATCCAAAGAAGAAGTAGGGAGAGTCTTCCCCTACCAATACTTCCTCCTCAAAGCAAATCGGCCTCCACCTGTAGATGCAAAAACATGGTACAAAAGATATGGCAAAAAAAGATCTCCAATAACTCAGTGCAAAGGAAGAACCAACGAACGAACACCAAAAACATTCTCCACAACACTGGAGATAGATGCAATAATTATTTTCTATTCCAATAATCCAGAGCCACCTATCCCCTTACAATGAGAAGCTCTCTCCTTTAAATAGGAAGGAGAGGCATCAAAATCCTAACCACTTTTTGAATGAGTGGCTAAGATTAAAAGATACAAATGTCTAATCAATGGTTGAGATGAGCTCAACAATAAAATACATGGATCACTAATAAAATATAACATAAGTGGACAAAATCGCCCTAGGAGAGGGGAATCCCACCATATCATGATGACAAAATATAATAAGAAGCTTATGGTGGGTCCAAGGGGTAATTTTAGCCACCCTTGGTCAATCCCCATAACACAATAATAATAAAATAGTCATCAATATACCAAATCGTGCCTCTATGGACAAATCGTGGGCCTCAAAAGGCCTCAGAAATCATCAGAAAGTGCCATAAGTGATGGATGCGGGTCCCGATGAAGCTGAAACTACTGGAGGAGGTGTGGAAGACATCAATCCATCATCACTGATCATCCCATGCCAAAAATTACCTCAGTGGCCCAAATCGAATTCCTCAATAGCCATTTCTACCAATCCTGAAATGCCTCGGGAAGCATGAAACTGCCCCAAACTGCCTCCTGGAGTGCCTGGGCTGTCAAGGTGAGGGCACCAGTGTGTCCGAGAGGGGGGTAATATGGTAAAAACAAGTGGCTGGACCACCCCCTCCAAGCACAGCGCCCTAGGTCAACCAAATAAAAATCCTCTCTGCTCTGACAGGGTCTCCGACAGACCAAAACTGCACTGTGTTAGCCTACTGAGGCTCAATCATCACTGTAAGTGCCCGGAACTGAAAACAGACTGTCTCATTGGACTCAGAAGGTCCAAATCCATCCAAGATGTGTACTCATACACCATATGAGTCTCTGCATGATCATATAATATGTCCAATATACCGGAACAGATGAAATAATAATAATCTGTAAATGATCAAATAATGCTGTAAACCATGAATCATCATCATAAACCTGTATCTGATGCATAGAATCATCATGTACATTTACATAGACCATATATCATCTATCCATATCATCACAAGGTCCAACCATCTCATGTCCTGTGGTTGACCTTGGTCAAACTAGGTTTGACCAAGTCAACATGACCAAATATAACTCAGACTATCATCAGAAGCTGCTACAAAGTGTCAAAGGTTAATGCATGCTCTACAACTTATTCAAATAGCAATTATAACACAAAGTAATCATTACTGGCGATCTAAATCCAAATATATAATGTCATTAATTATTATTATTACTCAGACTAGACTTTCAAGACCATACTCACTTCATAGCCGTGATCAATTTGCTAGTGAAGGGTGAAGGCTAAAATAACAGGCTAGGCTAAGGGATGACTTGACTGACTTAACTTTGTGGCACTTTGGCAAAGGGAAAGGGAATACACACCATAGTATATACTGAATGAGCAACAACATAGGGAATGGCGGTGTCTCACAAATGGATGAGTTGTTCAAAGAGGGTTTATTCACCTTTAACAGATGCGCACAATCCATAATACAAATGAGGCCAACAATAATTTAGATATAACATTTAAGTTCCATCGCTTTTTGGGCCTGAAGTTTCCATAGCCTTGATCTATATGTGTTTATAAACACATTGCATAGATTTACATTTATTTTAGGCTTTTTGCTGCAGGTGTGTTTTTAAGGCACTTGTTTACCTGAGCACTTCTAGGTGTGTCACAGACAACTTGTTTACCTAGATATTTATATTTCCAAAAGATATAACATTTTATTTTCATGGCCATTTTCATTTGGCATGCCTTTCATTCATGTGTGTTTAGAAACACATTGCATGAACGGGCTTTTCATACAAGATATAGCATTTCATTTTTTCCAGATTTTGTATTCATGGCAGCACTAAAAGTTTCAGGTTTAGCCAACACAACTTTAGTGACTAGGGGGAATTCATAAGGAACTCCAACTCACCATAGGTAAGTTTTGTCACCAACTCAGAGCCGAGACACAATAAACAGGGAAGCTCATCCAATACAGAGGCTATAGTGGGGAAAAGATCCTCCATGTCACTAATCAAGTAGTAAGTCAGGGTGATAAACTAAAAGGTAGGCAATGGATGGATGAAGACAATGAATAATGGAGCCAACACTAGCAAGCCAAGGTATGGTGGAATGATCACCTCTATTCTCCCTAAGGAGGGTAAAACCAATGAGTATGAATAGTGAACTTCTAAGTCTGAGTAGGGACAATATAGTATATATAATAAGATCAACCAGGTCCACATATCTATATGATCGCCAGATCATGACACTAGGTGCTAAGACATGCTATAAGAATAAATATAAAAGCAATATAACCACAACACTATGATATACCTGCTGATTCATGTACATGAATGCTCATCCTTTGAACCATCATCTGTCCTCTGAAACTGCTACTGTAACTCTGGGCACTACTGACTGCTCTGTACAAATGGTATAATGGCTACATCGGTCATCTCTCTGAGTGTCCTGAGACTCAGTTATGGCAATGGGGAATACAACTGTTGTCCAAAATCTGATAGTGATCCAATATAGATGCTCATCTCATCATCTCAACGTAAGGGAATTGGCTGAATAGTGTACTGGAATCAGAAAAAAAATGTATGGTAGCCCGACTAATATATATGTGATAACAGGTACCATACCAAAATATCCAAAGTGAGTCCAGGTAGAGTCAATTGAGCCATAATCAACGTCCCTTGCACGCCTATGGCGAGGTACAATAAAGGCATCTGAAAGATCGAAGGTACCGATGGAATTAACGTTTGTTCAATGCCATGGCTCAACAACGGTGTTGATGATTGTGTTGAGGACGAGGTGGGCCCATTTTTAGCAGTGAAAATTGTGCACATTAGGCCATCATTGGATGTAGGGATCTTGGGTGGTGGACCATAGTATACTCGTAGCAAATTGGAGTCCTTGTACATGTTGAGGGAAATATTTAACATAGGGAGGTTGGTTTGTGTCGCCGATAGTAGGTAGGATATTGTCAGGTTTGCTAGTGGTATTGGGATCATAGTAATTGAGCTAGTCGAGGGTGACAATATTCCCATGTAAGGGAAACATCATTATATGGAAGACCGAGGAGGCAACCACTTTCATGGCGTACATATAACTATGCCCCAAGAGGATGTTATAGTCGAGTTGAGCATCAACTACCTCAATATCAATCATGACCATCTTTCCCCCCAGCTCTATGGGGACATTTTGGTACAATCCTCTGGGTTGGGATGGTCTCCCATCATATGCGCGGGGAGCGTTAGACAAGGGAACCAGTTTGGGTGACCCTAATCGTTTCCAAACATTATAGGACATGACGCAAGTGGATGCGCCTTCATCAATGATACAATAATGAATAATAATGTTATTTACCATGATGGGGACTTGAAATGCAACTGAAGAGGGTAGTCACGATTCACCTTTGTCGAGATCAATGGTCATAAGGCGCAAGTCGGAAGGATCGACAACGCCGAGTGCATTGAGTAATTCCTTGCGCTGGGTTGGGCATGACTGTAGCACCTCTAATGTGGGCATGGCTACAAGGGACTAAGCCAAGTCATCCACAATACTGTAATTGTGGGTGGCTTTCATATGGGGGTTATTAGGTGTGCGTTGAAGTGGGACTTTGGGAATCCAAGGGATTTGTTCAGCACTTGGGTGTGGTATTTGTAAAGGACCCCCCTAGGGGAGAGGGATGTCTTCCACTTGGGGAGCTTCAGGCCTATCATAACCTTTGGCTCGAGTCTGAAGATTAAGATCCAGCGTATAGACATTTTGGAAAGATCCATCGATGGAGGGGTGGGGAGTTGGTTGTTGCGTAACGACCCCTTGACTGGAAAAGGGTTGTTGTAATATAACGGTTTGGGGTTGGGGAGGATTCGAGGCCTCAGGGGGATTTATCACAATCTTCTTATTGACTTCCACTAACTATTGGCAATCAGGGATAAGAGGGCAGTGATAGAGTAGTAATAATTGGTCCTCAGGTTATCACTCTTCCCTTGCTTGGGGGGATTGTTTGTCCCTGCATTTTGATCACCCAGGTTCTAGTTTTGTTGGGGAGGATGGTTTCCCCCTTGCCCCTGCTACTGGTTTTGCTTATTCTTTCCTTTCTTTTTCCCTTGATTTTGAGGATTATGGGGATTTGTGGTGTTCAATTGCTCAAACTATTGAGCTTGTTGTGCAAAAGAAGGCTGAATAAGGTTGACCCCCATATGAGGTGTGGGGGTTTGACCAGTCGAGCAAGGAAATGGATAGTAAGGGTTATATCCAGGTGGTGAGAAAAAGATGGTTTGTGCCCCATAATATTTGGACGTAGAAATGACTTGTGCCATTTGTGGTGTAGGAACCGTTATTGTTTGGTTAATGTTAGGATAAGTCGGACTATAGGGTCTATACTGTAACTGACCAACTAGTGGGGTTGGTACAAGAGGAGGGGGTACTGACATCGGTGGCATGGGTGGGTATTGCAATTCCATATTAAATGGTGTTGGGTTAGTAGGAGGAACCTTTCCTAGATGGGAAATGGACCCAATAAGCCCATCCGTCGAGTGTGATGAGCCCGGAGGTGTAGGATCCAATGATCGGTTTCGAGGGGCATCGGGGAGGATAGTGTAAAGGTAGTCGGATTGTGCATATATCAGATTGAAATGTCGGGCTTTCATAATATCCTCTTCCTCACTTTGCGGCATGGAGGTGGATACATATTTGGCAATGGCGGGTTGGAGTGATTTGATGAACCAATCTAATAAGAATGGTGGTTGTATTTCGATTTTACACAATGTTCGGTGTCTATGCCACTCATGGATATGGTCTGCGATGTGGGTAGATGTATTTTGTCGAAACTTCGTGAGAATTTTGAGACCAAAGTCATGACGAATCCGAAGCTTGAAGTATGTGAGAAATGTGGTGGCTAATGTCACAAAGGTGGCATGGGCCGACCTTGTTAAGTTCACGTACCATTTTGTTGTCGTTTCAGTGAGGGTGATTTGAAAGAGACGAAGCCTCACTAAGTATTATACTATGTTGTTGGAGGAACACCATAGGTGGAAGGACATGGCATGGTTTGCAGGATCATCCCCTTGCTTCCCTTTGAATTTAGGAATGTTGGAGGGAATTTTCTCTGGCATAGTTGGCCATGTTAGATCATGTGCAATAGGTTCATTTATCAGTTTGGCCAAATTTGGGAGATTCGGGCTAGCCATGAAAGGTATGGTAGGAGGATTTAGTTCTGCCATTGTATGTTATGTGTGGTTTCAACGAGGGGGAGACCGAGGTGGTGTTGAAAATAACGAATGACCTCCTACGAGAGAGGATGGATCAAAGTGGTAAAACAAACCTCCACGAGGAGAAGCTAGAGGGGAACCCCTTCTAAGAGGAGGAGGGGTAAATGTGTCTAGATTCTCTCCAAGGGGAGAAAATGAAGGTGCACCTCTTTTGACGATGGAAGAGGTAGAAGGATTAACACTCTCTTCGAGAGGGGGAGAGGTACTGAGCAAGGGGTGACCTCGCCCATATGATCCTATAAATGTGGCTTGGGAGCGGCCCCAACTAGAGTGTCTTCCGCGTGAACCGCGAGGAGATGGCGTAAAAGCACCCCTTGAGAGAGGGGATAGGCCTTGCAGTCTCCAGGACTGCCTTAAGGGGCTGTTTTGTTCCTCTATGATGAAGGCTTTGTGTCAAATGAAAGTGATGGTGGAATTAAACACAATTGAACAAATGCAAAAATATACCAACCACAACACATGCAATATGGTGCAACAAGTGAATGATATTTGCAAAGTTGGTTTAGTGAAAGAGTTCCCACATGTAGGTTCTTTTTAATCATGAGTTAGTGAACTTATATTTTAAAATAACATAAATGTAAATTCCCTAAAAGACCTAACATCCTTCCTCTTAAATGTAATTGGGCCTTCCAAAGCACAACTGAAGGTGATAATGGGATCCACGCACCAATTAACTAGTGAAGGTAATAAAGAGCCAGTTCTACCGACGATGGGGCCAATGTTCCAATCAAGAAGACTTCGAAACACCTCCCAACGACAATAGATGACTTCAGGAGTCAATTGCACCCATGATTGCTCCTTGGTGATGTCCTAAGTTTGGCCACTAAGATACCTTGCGTCAAGTGTGGATCAATGGTTTGGCCTGCACGGTATAGTGTTGTCTCCATACAACGAGCTGAGTGACTCGTATGCGAGAGCAGGGCAACTATACCTCAACTTTCACCTCCTTGGTCATGGCGTATTTCTAATTTGGGTTTTCTTTGAACACTTGCTTATAGTAGGATTTTGATAGTACCCTATAAGTCAACAATGCTATGTTTCAAAATATTGCTAATGAAATTATATTGGTGGGCATTAATGGATGCCTAGCCCAATCATTCCTACCTAACTAAAATGTTATTTTTTGACCTCCTGTGGAGGATTTTAGTTGGTTGGAAATTTTACAAAGTTGATTTAAGGGTCTTGAATTCACTTAGGGAGTGTAAGGGAGGTATTTCACAATTCCCTTATTTTATGGTTCACCAAGCTCACAAGAAGTACGAGGTGAAGAGCATACTTGGAGTGAAAAAGTCTTTAGGTCCCTTAGTGTGTGCTAGTGATGCAAACACGTGTGAGGTAAGCAAACTAACTAGAAGAGTATTAAGTAAATGCGAATGGAGATCAACTTTTAACTCTAAAAGATGTTAAGGGTGCTTTGCAAACAAAGTGCTAATGAAGTAAAAGTGTGCAATGGAGGTATTTCACACTTCTCACCCCTTTCTGATTCACCAAGCTCATAAGAAGTGTGAGGTGAAGAGCATACTTAAAGGGACAAGAGTCTTTAGGTCCTTGTTTGTGTGCAAAAAGTGGATTCTACACTAGCTTTGATCCTAAAAACATGCCAAGTAAACACAAACAAAATATGTATTGAATACTAGTGACAACAATGAGGCCCGTTAAAAGCCTCAAGGTTGGTTATCTAAGCGAGTTTCTAGAGATAATGACTCTTTACTCCCTAATCTTAGTCTAAGTGGGCTAATTACTATATAATTAATGAAAACTATTGCAAGTTAGATTATTCTAGTTCTTTAGTGAGCAGCCATCGGGGCCGCAAAATTGTTGCATGTAAATAAAAAGCAGATCAAATGATTGTAGCGTGGGAAAACAACACTCTTTTGTGCGATAGTGTGGAAGAATTACAAACAGATGCACGGTAACACGTGCATAACACATAAAAGATGCGTGGGTCAGAAAGAATAGTACAACCCGGGTAGTGAATTGCTTATCTGCATGAGTAGCGTGACTGTGGAAGGCGTTTCCGTGCGTGTAGTTCGGCAGAGACGTCAGGATCCGCGCTACTGTGTAAAAAAAATAGTGTGGTCAATAGGGGGACAAATTCTGGAGTTGGAGGTGGTAAACCCGATCTCCTGCAAATGACAAGCACCTAGAATTAATCACTTAGCATAAAACAACCCAGTTTAAAAGAAATATACACAAAAATAAGTGGAGTCGTCATTAGGACAATTGTGGAAAAAGTTGCACAAGGGTGCACTCTTCCACTTGGTAAGGGGCTAAGCCTTGTAGTTTGCAGCAAGGCCTCAGTCCTTGGAGCCCCTCGGGTGAGGGGGCAGTGTGAATTCTCCAAATGATCCTGCAAGCGGTTGTTAGTGAAACTTAAACAAAAGAAATAAAATTACACAAAATATAACAAAGACAATGGGGGTGAGAATGCAAATTCAAACAACCAAATGTATGCGAAACCACTTTGTGTTGCCCAATGGTCAAGCATGTACAACACCTAGGAGGTGTAGGTGTCAAGGGAAGCCAAGAATCTCCTTTAGGGAGGTCTTTCTTGTCCAAATTAAATGTTAAGTGGGTTGAGAGAACAATGGAGAGAAACTCTTACTCCTTGGAGGAAGGAGTCAAGGGAGCTTTGAAATGCTTTCAAAGGTGGGAATATGTGAGCTATGAAGGAGCTCTAACACAAATCCAACATCATAACTTTGCTCTTTTTTCTCTCTACAAGATGCATGCCCATGGTTTCCTTTTATAGGCGAAGAGGTGGCCAAGAAACAACTAGCTCCAAATGTGAATGCCACCATCTCATGAAGTGGTTCAAAGTACAAAAGAGGGGCTATTTAATGCCACAAGGAGTGTAAGGAGCCCAAATTCGAATTGTGGAAGTGATGGGACATTGATGAGCCTTCAATTGAGCCGCTGGTGGGTGAGATTTGACAATTGTGTGGATATCGAAGAAATTTTCGTACGAGGGTCGCGCGGGTTCTGAACTAGTAACATGTGCTATAACGCAGGTTAATAAGGGTTCAACTGCGTGACCTATCCATTTGATTGTTCTTGGGCACTTTTGGACTCATGTTGCCTTTTGGATTTGTTGAGGATGCCTTTGGTAAGTTGCATTCTATATGTTGATGACGCCTTACTGCAAGAATTGCCAAATGTCACATGTGTGCGAGATTTAGGCGTTAACATAGATCTTGTTAAATGATGCATCAATCCTCCCAATGAAGTTTTTTCTCCCCCCTCATAAATTGGCTAACTCCAAAATGTCCTCTCAAGGATGCCATGGGAGATCGACCCCTAGGACCATTGTGCTAATGATCCATCCAACTCTCCACTATGCATCTCTCATAAAAGGTATCAATATCCATAAATAAAAAGAGTGAGTTAATAAGTGGACAAATTCAACCTTTCTGGTGAGTTTTTTTTTTACGAGGCAAAGATCTACCTTGATCCATTTATTTTTTGATTTTTTTTATGATTGGTATCGTTTTAAAATACTTCCAACAAAAGTCCTATTGTATTTGAGGATGCTTCTTGTCCATCTACATTCCCAAAAGAGACGTGGACAAACTCACTTCCTTTCCATAGGAAATTCTTTGTCAAATTTACAAGAATTTTGTTGGAAGTTATAGTTCCACCTAATTGATTTGAACTTTGACCATGACACTTTGCCCTTAGGGAGTTTGACCCATTTTAAGACGACCCACACCATTGCGATTTGAAAATAATAAGCACATCATGCCAAAAGTAGAGTTTGTTGTCCAACACTGATGAAACGTCAAACCTTAAGCACCAAATAGACTTGCCACAAATGCAAGGTGAAACTTTGATATTCTCAAGGTTCGAATGAGAAAAGGTTTGAGTGAGAAAACATGTGAGATTTTAATGTTTTCAATGTTCCAACGATCAAACACATTCAATCAAAATTCCTAAACTCTTATTTATGACAAGTCTCTTATATGTTTAAGATTTGCCTATATAATACTGTCCTTTTTATCTTTATGATAACAAGTTGCACACTTCATAGTTTATTAGTGCATCTAAGTGGTAAGTAAAGGTTTTCCCATGTGAAATTGTCTCCCTTTATCAGATAAAGTTTCACAATTTACACAATTTATAATGTATAGTCACATTTAATAAATCAAGGTACCATACCCTTGATTCCATTTTTTCAGCGAGAGAAAAAGCTATATTTTCATTAATAAAATATAAGTGTTTGAAACAAGTACAATTTGCCAAAATGATCCTGAGAATACCCATCGGTGGCACTATATCCAGACCCAAATATGCTCCAAAACTAGAGAAAACTCAAGGGAAATAGTCCCGAGAACCTCAAAAACCTAGAAAAATAACAACATGGGCCCAAGACCATTACAGGTGTCAACCGACCCAGAACCCATGACAAGAAGATAAGAATGACACCCGAAAAAAAATATACAATTACATAGTGATAAAAATGATAGTAGAAGATGATGTAAATGCTGCTAAAAAGGAAAAAAAGAGAGGAGACTGACGCCAAAATATTCAAGAAGTGAGAAGTAATGGGATGTGTATGCTAGAGGAGAAAGTGGTATGCGTAGAGTACTCGAAGTGAATGAAACTCTAATCAACCATAAGGGCCTTCTTAAACAAAGAGTCCACGTACATATTGTGCTCCCTATAAATGTGGACAATAGATACGAGGGGAAGGTCCCTTAGCATCGACTCCACCATGGCGATCCGAGGATGATTCCATGTAATGCCAAATATGACTTGCAACGCACTCAAGTAGACCACTACATAATATTGTGTCAAGCATAATCCACGCACTCAAGGAGACCACTACATGATATTGCGGCAAGCATAATCGTCATGTACAGTCAAATTCGACCTAAAATTTGGTTCCGTGATGTGATTATTTTGACAATTTGGACTAGATGCCGCGACACCTATCTCCTTATCACGATCCCTTATATTCCAAAGTTAGGGGTCCATGTCACGCCTTTTCGCCCTCTTGGTCTTTATATACGTCATCATCCATCATAATTGCTAGTCCTGGTGTTGGGATTTCGGATTTCGTTATAGAGCAATACCTTCGTCCTCCCTGCGAATTGAACGATTGATTTTTCAACCGTCTTTCAAAGGATTTGAGTGGTAAATCCATTCATGCAAATAAGGATCATATTTTCAAAACAAGTGCGGCTTGAGGAGTTACCGCTGATATCATCTCTTGAGCTTGTTTCGAATTCGGATGCTCTGCATAGGATTGAACCTTGGACCTCCTTGATACAGTAACTGTTCAATTTCGCTTCTATATGAGGTATGTCCTTATTGATTTTATTATGGCATCGTTTTTAAGTAGATGTGAAATGTTCTGGAATTGGAATCCCTGAACTCCTTTTCAGTGTAAATAATTATAAAATATAAAGGATATTAGGGTTAAAGTTAAATGTGCAGTTGTTGAGATTGAGTCAACATTGCTTTGGCCTGTATACGATTTTTGTTTTCAGGACAGTTGATTCTTTTGTCTTTTGAGAAACCGTAGAATATGCGATTAGGACTATATTTTTTCAAATGCTTTGGCCTGTATTGGATTTTTTTTTCCAGGACAATTGGTTCTTTTGTTTTTTGAGAAACCCTGGAATAGGCGATAAGGACTGTCTTTTTTAATGCTTAATTCAACCGCAGTAATTGCTAACGCGGAATTGTGAAGACCAATCTTGGTTAAATGAGCATGACTGGGGCAAGGTCATTCTTTCCGCCAAAAACACATATGAATTGTATCTGGTCCCATTTACATGAAACAGCCCCTTGCAAATGGAAGTCATTCATGTATGGTTTCTTGTTAAGGCAAATTGTATGACAAGGAGCAAACATGTCACAAGTAAGAATCGGTTTCTGAGCGGGAAGGACAACAACACCCTGTTTTAATCACCTAGACTAGTCTATTGACACGACAGATACATGTGAAAATAGATCCCAATGCAACTTATCCCAGAAGGGACAAGCATGTCACAAGTGAGAATAGCCTCTTGCTGGAAAGGATAACAACACCCAGCTTTGACCGCCCAGGCTAGATCCCATTGCCCTCATTAACCCCATTCACAGGCTAAGGACATGTGAAAATGGTTCCAAAGGGCAATGGCAAGTATGTCACAAATGAAAATCGATTCTGGGTGGGAAGGATAACAACACCCTACTTTAACCACCCAGGCTAGACCTCGTTTACAGTCCCATTGGCATATAAAGACATGTGAAAACAGTTCCTTGCTTAGGAAAATTGTCCCACTGGGGACAAGCTTGTCACAATAGAGAATAATAAGCACTATTTGCCGTCTGCTAAATGTTGGATTTACAGAAAATCACAGCAATGGTGAACTTAAACCCTCTTAAGCACCATTCAAATACCATCTCGACATCCATTTCTGTCAATTATTCTCCATGAAATCACTGAATGACCTGAACTACTGCTTTTTTTGAGTATTTTTGCTCACTGAGAAACCTAAATATTCACATCATTAAACTGTTACATTGAATTGATCGCTAGAAGCCGTTGCTTCCAAAAAAAATAGCATGGCAATGTTGAAATCTCACTTGTAAGGCAAAAATAAAGTAAACATGGAATTTGTTGGCTGCAAGCATCATTTTCTACAAACTTATGTGAATACTCCAGAAACTTTCAGGCAATTCAGATCTGGCGGGTAGTGAATCAACCAAAACCGATCCAAAGTATAAACCATATATGACATAATATGCATCACAAGGTACCGAAATTTATCAAGGTCTTCACACTGAGCCATAATCCAGATGTGGTTGGAAAATAAAAAGAATTTGTGAATATCTTTTGAAGATCTGAAAAGTTCTGGGCTTATCCGAGAGCCACAAAAAACCATTTCAGCGGCCACAACAACAGGCCGGATGCCATTCCCTTTTAAATTCATGTAATTAAATTTAATGATAAGGTTATATTGATGAGGAAATGCCTTATTCTTCCATGATGTTGGCGTTTCCCCTTTCGAGTGCCCCCTATACGATGACATTTAATTCTGATGTTCCTCTTCTTCTTCCATGTGATAACATTTAATGATGGTGTTGTTGGGTGCTTGTTTCATGGATGCTGTGTGGGTGGGAAAAAGGTTGTGTTTGTCTACCTTGTTGTAGTGCCTACCTTGATAAAACTATTTAATCTATCTAATATAACCTTTAAAGTCACCGCTAGAACCAACAATTGCAACATAAAAACCATAAGTATTTACATATAACTTATAAGAGTGAGAGTATTCTAATGGGGGAAGAGAGAAAACATACCTAGAAATAGAAACATGGAAAAGTTTGACTTACACCAGGCTCACACCAGCGACAACATCAACAACAAGCAGCTCTAGGACCAGCAGTAGCCACAGGGAAACAATGTGTGGGGAATGACTCTCCACACAACCTACCCCTTAGTCCAGGATTGAGAACCACCGAGTCCTCAATTAGTAAAATTGTGCCAACCACTTTCCTCTCCAACACTTCTTCACCACAGTAAGAAAATCTTCACACCCTTCTTCCCCCACTCCCAATTTCATGCAACCCTCACTATATCAAGCACCCATGCCTAGAGGAAGAGAAGAATCCCCCAAAGGAAGAAGAAGCCCCCCTCATGAAGTCCTTCACCCTCCTCTTATAAGCTCATTTTCCTTATTATTAAAATAAGTTTTATATGCATGGATGACACTTGTCATCTATGCTTTAATCCCACTTTAGCTTAATAAATATTAAATATTACTTAACATTAAGTATGCATCTAATTATTATTTATGATTATTTGCCTATTAAATATTTAATCATGATTAACTTGCAAGTTGGGGCATTACACGTGTGAATTGTTGTGGACAACGTGACTTACCAAACAATTTTAGTATGGCTTATTGAAAATGTAAAATGATCACCCCCTTTTTATGAAGGTTTGGTTGTCGGCCAATTTTACGAGGTCACTAGTGATTCTTTTGAGCTTTGATCTTGATTTTGGTTATGCTTGCTTACATTAACCCTTTATAAACACCTATGCAACAAAAAATTCAAGAAGACAAATGGTACGAGGTTCTGGAGACATTGAAGGAGATGCAAGTTGTTAGACATAAGCCCAACGACTCCAATAATCGAAATTATCATAGAGCTCATCTCTCATCTCCAAGAAGTGCTGAATGCAGAAGGCAATCTTGAGGTGTAATCTGCATTGAAGGTTAACCCAACTGATTTGGATAAATTGCCTGTAAATTTCATCTTTAATGATCTTGTTCCACTCTTGTCTAATAGGTAGGAGGTGTTTAGGTGCATCCAAGGAATATCTGAAAGGAGGGAATTGGTCCATCTGAATGCCCACGGACTCTAAGAGGTCTGAGACTCTCGCAAACCAGCTTGAAGCACAACTCAGAGGGTTAGACAAGGCAATAATTTTTGAGGAACAATAGGCCAAGTATGGATATTGGTCTCGCCTTGTCACCGAGTTGAGAAAGCTTTGAATGCGTTGTAGAAAAGAGACTTGATTGAATATCATCTCAAGGTGGAAAGATCGAGCACCAAACTCTATTAGGATGATGTGTTGAGGAATTTTTTGCTTGCACCCAAACTAAAAATTCCATCCAAAATTCCAAACTCTATTAGGATGATGTGTTGATTCCACCTAAACCTTTGATGCCACTTGAGCTCCTCATCTCTTGTCTGTAAACTAAAAACCAATGGTAACTTGCGATGTTGGGGAGAGGTCAAACAGAGCTCACATGAGTCTCGATGTTTAAAGATCCATCTTCCAAGAACGATCTTCCAAGAGCATCATACATGAGGCCCGATGATGACCAAAAGGATCCATTGTTCCAACAACTGATCGAGATGCCCACACCTTGTACCTTCCCAAACGGGCATGTAATTTGGAAGCCCTAGGTTGGGGTTCCCAATCGAGGGAAGAGGAGTCTTGAATGTTTGCTTTGAGGTCCTTAATGATTGCCCATTTTCTTGTTTGTCGTGCCTCCATAGCTCTTTGGATCATTTGAGCTCTGCAACCTGTGATTTGGTGAGATCTTTGTTTAGCAAGATTTTGCTGGGAAGAGAGAAAAGCTTCATCCTAGCTTTGAGAGCTTGAAGCCAGTCAGTAGTAGTTTTGAACTGGAGGAAGAGAGTGGAGTCGTAGTCAAGCCAAGCTCTATCAATGGCTACATCAGGAAGGCCAAGGGTAACTTGAAGGAACATTGTCCCAACATTCATAGTGTCTGAAGATGGATGAGGCAAAGGGAGACTCCTCACCTCAAGGTTTAGTTCCCTTGCCCATTTGGTATGCTCCTCTACGAGTTTAGCTTGCACCACTTCTTCAATTGCTGCAAGATGGGGGGGAGCACTGTCCTTCCCATGGACTGCATGTTCCCATGATTTGATGTGTGTTTCGGTTTCTTGTTTAAAGGTGGTTTGTCGGAATTGGATCTCTTCCGGTTTACTCTTAAGGTCAAGAATTTTTGCATTAAAGGCATCATTTCGTGGGTGGAGAGTTTTTTGCTCTTTGTTTTCATGTAACAGCTTCTTGAGAGATAAATTATCTCCTTCCACCACAAAAACTCTAGTAGACAGAATGTGCATCTCCGAATGGAGCTTGCTGTTCTTGGTTTCAAGGGATTCCATCTGCTGCAATAGGTTTTTAATCTAGGATGTCCACTACGAGAAATCAGACTCTATGGCTATATCTGTGGGGCTGTAAATTGACCCATGGTTATTTTTGCGTTTTTTTTGCATCGAGAGTAGCGAGGTGCTCTACAATCTAGTATAGGGAGTTGTAACGTGTAACGCTATGTAACATGTTGTTCCCATAAAAAAAGAAATAAAAGTGCAAATGATGTTAGCTTAAAAAAAATTAAATTATATTGATTTCATCTTAAACCTAGATATATCAAGTAGGAGAGTGATCAAATATATTGAGGTGTAAATTTTTTCTTAATGTGTAAAAATTTAAGATAAAAAAAATTACACCTCAAGAAATTGGATCCATCTCGGTGCTTGATAGATCCGGGTTTAAGATGGATCTATGTTGGTAAGGTACTCAAATGGTTCCCTGTTGCAGAATTCACTGATCTCTGTGAGAGTCGAATCTTCCATGGATCCTATTTTTGTTCCCATTGTTTACACTCCTTTGTTTTGTTGCTTTTAAACCCACAATATCTGTATTTGCACAGCAAGTTTGTGGTTCTCAGGTGGTTATAAAAAAAGAGGATGGTTATAGTGAAGTCTCATAAATAATCACAACAGTTGATGGGTTCAAGAGTTGTGCGGGAAGTTATTAGCAGACAATTAATAATGTTTTACAATTTGTAGTGCTACGGATGTACATTTCTTAATAGATACTAATTTATATTATCAAAGTTTCAGGGTATGTTTGTAGAAATCTGGCTACAAGCTAAAGAAATGTCCTATATCTACTCTAGGCAAATTTAGAAAAAATGGATGATATTTTGTTCAAATTATTTCCATACAAGTGTCGGTAGTCTATTTTCCATGGGCATGGACTAGATTCTCCTTTCTTTTTTCCCAAGAGAAAGAGCAGTTTTTATATTAGCAAGGCCCAGATTCCACACAAAAATACATCTATACGAAATCTAATGGGGTACTAATTGCCCCATTAGCTGCTCCCGGTTGAATTGTAATTATTATCAAGACAGTTCAACGACAACTTCTGATTGTTATTTACAAAGAGTATCCTTAACAACAAGATGCTCGATGGATTGAGATACTAACTGAGCCACTAAGGTGGACTTACAAGTTACAACCTTACTAGATAAAGCATAGTTTGCAATTAAACAGTATGTAAATAAAACCAGACTTCCAAACATAGTACCACATAGCAAGAACCAGAGATGCACAACTTATGCATGGGGACCACAAGAAGGTAATTTTTGATGGAGATTCAGAACTAATCTTGCACTTCCTTAATAATAAGACCAAGGAGCCATTGTGGAGCTTAGAGGGCTATCTGCAAATGGGTAGTGGAAGCCACCAAAAGTTTCATTGTGGTCAAAATTTGCCATGGAAGATGGAAATTCAATTGGGGGCCATACTACATGGTAGACCTTGCCATTGGGTCCACCTGATTATTAAAGCCCCCCAACCTTAGGGAAAGTGAAGATTGGAGGTCTATTATCAGAGTGTTGATTAATGAAGAACGAGTTAATTAATAATATCAATGAGGTCGTCTTGACACTCCATGCTCCCTTCGGATTTTATTTATTAGAGGTTAGCCTAATTGTCATTTCAAGGCAATTCACCTCATATAAGAGATTGCAGACCTTAAGGGCTGGGACACGTGGGTTGGGAAGGAGAAGGGGGGTGGTTTAGAGGAATGATTCTAGGGGAAAGTTGAGTCCCAAAAGGATGCATGCCTTCATTAGATTCAAGAATCTCTTGTTGGACGAGGAGTGTGATTAGAGGAGAAAGGATTTGGGCTTGAAGCTCATGGTTTAGTTTACAAGCCAATTTTGAGTGATGAAGAATTCATCTTCTCTCCACCAGGACCTTTTGTAGGAAGATTAATATAGAAACCACCCCTTTTGGATGTAACACCATGTCTGGTTTCGTTTTGGTATGCATATGTTTAGTCTTTTGGCAGTCGATAGTAGCTTTTTGGTTTGTAAATTTTATGTATGCTAAATAAGGGCAAAATTGTTATATCTTCTCAGTTTGGGGAGCTTTACAATCTGAAGAGTAGGATGGTAGTTACAATGCCCCCAACAATTTTGTATAATACTATATAATATTGCCCTTGGGGGGAAGAAAATGCCAACAAAAGGGGAAAAGGGAACTTTGGTTATTGCAGGCATTGGCTCAAGGATAACTCCCCAAGGTATTGCTATGGTGAACAACCAGAAAACAAAATTAGGAAAAGGGAAGAAAATGGGAACTCAGGTTATTGTAGTCAGTGACTTGGGACATACTCCTCAACGCTAACTATGGTGAATAACCAGAGAATAAAATAAGAGGAAATGGGAAGAAGTTTGAAGTGGCTGAAAAGTTGTCTTTTAACCATAGTTTTAAAAATTACACTCGAAATCAGAATCGGTTGAGGGTCAACTTGGACTTGGACTCGAAATTGGGAATGAATCGGTCGATTTGAATTTAATGACTTGGGTTACTAAAAAATACATAAAATGTTTAAATTTTAAAGAAAAACAATATTCTAAAGATTCTAATCCATGATTCCAAAGCATTAGAGACAAAATATCCAAAGTTTGCTCATGTATATACCATATAAGAGTGAATATATCAAAATGGCACAAAGTGTACTGTGCAGTACATATCTGGAACAAAATACATAATCAATGAAGCCTATATGGCCTGTAGAGTCCAAAAAACAACATGCTATGAATCATGATGCCACTACATCATGATCATACATCATACATCAATTATCATATTACATAGGCAATTGTCATACATCATCAAACTCATCACCACTGCTAGAACTAGAAGCAGAAGAACTAGAAGGACTAGTAATGGCATCATCATCTGGCTCAGGCTCAGACTCCTCAAGATCATCTGTAACTGCAGTAGTAGTACTGGTTGAACGCCTACGTTGCCTAGGGCTAGAAGTGGGAGGTTGATTAGTGCCTTCCATGCTTGGAATCTCTGGGTCTACACATGCATGAATTGATGGTAATAGAGGATATGCAAACTGAACCTGCATCAAGTCCTCCATCTCGTTATCCAAATCAACATTTAACTCTGGCTCATGAGTCTCCACTACCCAATATGAGGTTCGGTACTGATCTGATCGTTTGGTATCGAACTCACTGATTCAGACATTGACTCGACCAGTTCAGTATTGATCCAGTCACTTGAATTGATTTAAGGGTCGGTTTGGATCGATTTAGCCTCTGCTTGGTCAAATTGGCCGATTCTGATTTCAATCAAATCAATTTTTAAAACTATGCTT
This sequence comes from Larix kaempferi, assembly GCA_027924585.1. NCBI lineage: Eukaryota > Viridiplantae > Streptophyta > Pinopsida > Pinales > Pinaceae > Larix > Larix kaempferi. Next base: position 6,127,209 of record BSBM01000034.1, read on the forward strand.
TTTACCAAGGGTTCAAGCCTGACAACTACACCTAAACTTGGTGATACTTGAAGATATTTTCATGTTCTCAAGGCATTAATCCGATGATAAAACAAAGGAAAAAGAAAGAAGAGACTACTTGAAATAAACTATATGCCTAGAAAAAGTGGAAGATTCCTCCATTCCTTCTTCAGAATAAATCTGATCAACCATTGGAGTGGGTGTGTTGCCCACATTTCATATTTAATAAAATACCCGTCAATATGAGAGGTGACATATTGTAGACTCTCTTTATCACAATATAAACCCTTTTCACTATTGTTTTAAATCAGTGATACCAAGAGCTCTACTCTTGGAATGACGCTTTGAGTGGGAGTGCCATCGGGGAGCGTGTTGCCAACTAAGTTGTACTTGGTTGGATTATCAAGCGAGCGGGCAGAGTGGAATGTGATACATGTTAAATTTTGGTGATTTGATATCCAGCTGGCCTTTTAAAGGCCCCCGTTTTTAATTTTTTCCACATGTCCATGGCCCTGCGGGGTTTGTAATAAAACGTATTAGCATGGTGTTTTGTAAAAGACTTCGTTCCCTAGGACTTTTTGGCTAAGTCAGGTATTCCAAGGAGTTTTTTCACCTATCTATTATGTTTTGCATTAGTGCATAACATAATTAATTGGTTTTTCTCCTGCTCCTCCAAAGCTGGAATGCCTGGGGAGGCTGACGGGCCTTAGGGGATTGTTAAAGTCTATGGGTCAATGTATATGAACATGCTAGGCGTTAATTTTGAGTCATATGGACATGTCCTAAGTCCCCCTAGGTTGTTTTTTATTTTTCGGCAAAGTTTAATTTTTCCGTAAATTGGGCCATTTTTTTATGGTTCAATTAAAAAATTTGTAATTGGCCTATAAGGGGCATCTGGAGGTATTTTTTGCCTTAGGGGTGCTCGTTTTCTAACTCAGAGCACCCCCTTTACCCCTAAACCCACTTTTCCTAATGTTTGGGTGCTTCAATTTTTTCCTATGGCCAAAAAACCCCAAAAAGTAAAAAAAGTCATGAAAAAATAAAAAAATTGAAAAAATGACTTAAAAAATAAAAAAGATTTTTGAGTAATTGATGGTCAGTTTTGGACCAGCACTCATCTAGGAGTGATTTGGGCTGGTTGTAGGGTGTTTGGGCAGCCCCATTTGTGGAGAGAATTGTGCCCATATATGAGGGGCGCTTTTGCTATGTGAGGGGCGCACTTGAGGTAGTGGGCATGCCCACGTTTTGAGGGAATGGCAGCCTACAATCGTGGCTGTCACATGAGCTGATTAGTAGCTGCTACAACAGCTTATTTCGAGGAGTTCGCAGCCCCATCTCTCCCTCAAATCGTGCCACCACTCCCCCATCTTCTCCACTTAGCATGGGCGCACTCCCCTTAGCCATTCTCTATATATTGAAGAGCTCTCTCCATTGTTCACTAGAGGGAGAATTGGAGCACAAGACTTATCATTGTAATTTTCATTTGGTTTTGATTGTGAATAAAGAAGACTTTGGAGGTCAAATCTGTGGTGTTCATTGTGTGAGTGGATGAACCATCTTTTGCTTGTACAATGGAGGTAACCCGTGCATAAGCTTTGATATTTTATTGCATCAACTGTACTCATTGGAAAGATTAGTACTAATTTATGAGATAGATTAATGCAATTTGCTTATTGTTTAGTCTATTGTTATATGTTTATAAAAGTAATCATGTCTGCATATTTCATTTGTTTTTGAATGTCTAACATTCATTTATTTTCTAGATGTATATCTACACTTGATCTTTGTTTGCAAAGTGTCTGATGTGCAGGTTATCTCAACTGGAAGTCGGTGGATCTTGTTTGTTTCCCCCCTTCTAATCTTTGTTTACAGATGTAGTCCCTTGGAACATCACAAACACAACCTTCAAAGCTTCGGATTTCAACAAAGATTTGCTTCATCTCTCTCTCAATTTTATTCAAGTCAAATTTTCTGGTTACTGGTTACTAAGCATAAAGTGGATCTGATTTATATAGTATTGTTAACATTTTAAATAGATCAGAATTTACTTTCAGAAAAATCTAGTCTAGTGGTTTGTTAGAGCTCTTATTTTTTGACTGATTAGATATTTACTTCTTTCAAAACTTGCAAACAATTGTTAAATTTTTCAAAGTTTTGTTGAGTAGTGTTAGTTCTGATTTTAAAGTATATCTGGTTGTTAATTAGAGCTTGTTTTTTGCAGCTCATAAAGCTTGCAAAGATCCCAAGTAAACAAGCCTCACTGCTTGTCTTACTTGGTTATTTTATTGCATTTTTACTTAATTTTTCACTTAGAGTTTTTTGGGTTTCTTAGGAGGTGTTCCAAAGACACTCTTAAAGTGTTTTTGAGCATGTTATACTAATAATTGCTTGCTGGTTTGCAGCAAAAGACGAACATGTAGGAGGAGGTGCTGCCGAAATTTCAAGGATCCAAGCAATCCGGAACCAAAATTCATATTTTTGTAAAACCGGTTAATTTTCCCCCAAAATTTGTAAGCCGCCAAGTCACGTTAAGTAGACTGGGGCACTTCTCTGATCATTGTAACGATTATTAAACGAGAGCAAGTGGGCTAGCTAGCGCCCACACCCCATCCCCCCAGGGGTGGCCTGTGTCGTCTCTTTTCATGGTGTGATTTTTTAGAGTAGTTTACTTCTTTTATTTTCGGCATTAAATAAAATTAACTAGGGTTTAAAATCAACCTTGTTGGTCTGTTCCACTGGCGGGCCACAAGTTCACTCAAAACGTAGTTTTTTCCATTTTTTTTCAAACTCAAAACGCCCCCCTTGCTTTCCCGAAGTAGGGTTTCTGTATAAGGGCTTGCCCGAATACGTGCCTGAAAAGAGAGTCCTGGGGTTTAAAAAGATAAAATTTTGGTTCTTAAAATTTTTCTAAAAAATACCAAGATCTTCTCCTGTATGCTCTATGGCCGACTTGCAGCTCAGTCTGATCCAGTTGGTACACATCAGAAAGGGGGAGACGACTAGTAATAGGAGCTAACACCGCCCCAAATAAAAACCCTTTATGTGAAAATCCGGCACATCACGAATATTTTGCCGTCGTGGGGAAATTTCTCCGAAGGCTTGGGACAAAACTGAGTAGTGACCTCTTGGAAACTGTTAGGCTTGCCCTCGTTGGTATAGCATCTGAACACCTCCTTGAGACTCCGATTCAGCCCAAGCCTGAGAGGGAAGCCACACTTCAAAATTCCGGACATGTTCCCCCGTACCTTGCGTATATTGGGAACTCACCTGCCATAATAAAAAGATCACCTTCACATTAATTTTAAAATAAACCAAGAACACTCGCACAACATCTACTTTTTCTGCTCATGCATTTGTTTTTTGACTCTTTATAAGGCACTGGTCTTGTTTAATGTTATTTCATATTATTGACAAATGTGCAAATGAATGATGATTATATTGAATGGGAGTAAATGATGAATGATTGTTTTATTTCACAAAAGTATATGCTGTTTTGTCTTGGTTATCTAAAAACATTTTCCTAACTCCTAGATTAGATGCCTTAGTTTTCTTTTCATTTTTAGGGTCCACCCCCCTTGGCTTCGCTAGGAAAGCCTAGACGGAGGAGTCGAGTCCCAAGTGACAGCACTTGACTCTGACTTGCCCCCAAGGCCACACCAGCAACTTGAAGACTTCTGCTGCGTTTTCCCAGGTGTGGAACCAGGCGACAACATTTTGGCGCCGTTGCCGGGTATAAGTCTTTCTATTCCCGGAATACGACTTTTGAGTTTTCCTTTTTGTTTTTGCTTTGTTTGATGTATGTAGTGAATTTTTTAAATTGACTAAGAACATCTGGCGATTCCACTGTCAACAAATTTACCAAGGCGTTTTACAAGAAGGAATCCTCAGAACTTGTTTTAATTCTTTCCTGAGCCTGAAAAGGTCTATCATAGAAGGAAAAACAAGCTATCTTCTCGAAAAACCCTTGAGGATCTTGGTTCTCAGTCAATTTCTGATATTCACCTTTTATTCACAGAAAATAATTTGAATAATCCTATTGTTGAAATGGCTGAGTTTGGTCCTTATGATTTTACTGCTATAGTTGGTTACCCTCATGATATTCCTGAAAAAGCTATTGATAAGTTGCCATCTTTTCAAGGAAATAATGCTATTAGTGCTAAATCCCATATAACTCGTTTTTGCCATTGTTTTGACAAGTGGTGCTTGGGTGCCAAGCATGAAGATGTAAAAATGAAGTTGTTTGCTCTATCTTTGGAAGAAAATGCTTATGAATGGTTTAACAAGTTGGAAGCTGACAAGTACAAAACCTACAAAGAAATTGAAACTGCTTTCCTGGCCAAATGGGGGGACATCAAAGAAGACCGCTACCTTCTAGCTGCCTTGACCAATACTAAGAAAAGTGAAAATGAGACAATGGAAGAATTTAACAACAAATTCAATGAAATTGTGGGTAGACTTCATGCTGATATCAAGCCACCTGATAATTCCATCCTCATTTACTACATGGAAGCTTTTAGCGGAGAGTTGAAATATCAATTGAGTGATAAAGAACCTACCGATCTAAAGAAGGCCATGCAATTGGCCGAGAAAATTGATAAGAACATGTTAAATGGTGGCAAGTCTCATCTTCCTGGTTTCACAAGGGCCAATGTTCCTATGAAGCAAAATGAGAGTAAAGAAAAGACCATTAGCACTGAGATCAAGGATCCTTCAAAGGAACCTTTGAAAGAAATCGCTCAACTCTTAAAAGAAGCTGTTTCAAATCAAGCTTCCAACATGACTGCCATACAGAACAGGTTGATTTCCATTGAAAGATCTCAAAACCACCAAGTCTCAAGCCAGTATGTGCCTAAGCCCCAGTATGCTCCTAGGCTTCAATTTCAGAGAAAACTTCCCTTTCAAGATCAGAGGACCCCAAATCCTTTGGAAACTGTGAATGCTCTTTCAGAAGAAATTCCCCCCTTTTGTAGGACATGTGATAGCTTCCATGAAGAATCTACTTGTGCTATATTTAAATGGTCAATGGAACAAAATCCGTCAGAAGCCAGTAGCAATGTCAGATTAGCAAGCGAGCCTGAGAACCAGCCTGAATATATCAATGTTGTGGGTCAAACTCACCCTGTCTCCAAAGAAACTTGGGAACAAGCTAGATATTACAACCAGGACTTGAAAGATAAAGCTACCCTTAGATTTGGTGAGATGCCTCCACCAGAGAAAATTCTTGAGATGTCAAAGTTCAAAGGTTTAACATATCGAAGAAAGGACAATATTGGAACATCAAACTCGAATCAGAATATTCCTAAGGTAACACCTTCTCCCAATTCTGAAAATCTTCATGTGGATTTGGCTCAATGGTTATCTTCTGCAAAGATTCCTGTTCTTGTTACTGACCTTATCAAGATCCCAAGCTTAAAAGAAAATCTTATGAAAGTGATAGATCATCCTCAACAGGGAAAGGGCAAAGCTCCTATGGACCTCAGAAAGAGTGAATCTTAGCCATACTAGAGAAGAACCTAAGCTTCAAAACATAGTCAACCATAAAGATGACCCAATTATTTTGCATAGCGTAGATCCTCATAAGGAAGACCACCCACCCTTCTATGTCTCCTTGCTTGTCAATAATATGCTTGTGCACAATTGCATGTTGGATTTTGGTGCTTCTTCAAACGTTATGACCAAAAGGGTTATGGATCAATTGGGCTTAAAAACAACTAGACCCTATCACAATGTGTGTGCCATGGATTCGAGGGAAGTTGATACTATTGGTATAATTATAAATCTACCTGTTAGGTTGGCCAAGTATCCTGATGTCCATTTAACCATGGATGTCGTAGTAATTGATGTGCCAGACAATTGGGGAATGCTTTTATCCAGAAAGTGGGCTGCATCTTTAGGGGGTGACATAAGGATGGATTGGTCATATGCTACTATCCCTGCATCATAACATACAACGGTTAAGTTATACAATGAACAAGCTAGAAAACTCCATGTTGAAGACCCACAGAATCTGGCTAATGAATTTTTGCATCAAACAGACAACTTTGGAAACTATGCTATCTTGTCAAATTTCATAGCACCTTTTAAAGAAGTATCCAAAGATGAAAAGAAAGATGAGGTATGGAGGATGAGTTTTGATGGGGCATCTTCAAGATATGGAAAAGGAGCTGGAATTGTCATAACTTCTCCTTCTAAGCAAACTTTCAAATTTGCTTTCAGACTTGAGTTTGATGCATCAAATAATGTGGCTGAGTATGAAGCCCTTTTGCAAGGGTTAGAAATCGCCAAAGATATGGGGATTAAAATTTTATCTATTAAAGGTGATTCTGACTTAGTGGTTGCCCAAGTTAAAAACATATTTGCTTGCAAAAGTCGAAGGTTGAAACAGTATAGGAATGCTGTCTGGGATACTATGGAATGGTTTGATGCTTTAAATATCGTGGCAATTCCTAGAGAAGAAAACACTGAGGCAGATCAACTAGCTGTGGCAGCTTCTACACTTCAACCAACTGAGGAATTATTAAAGGGGAATGGGAAATTTGAAATCAACTTTAGACCTTTAATCCCTTACAACGTAGATCATTGGCAAGTGTTTGATAGTGACAAGCAAATTCTCAACTTCATCCATAATCTTCAAGAATTTTCTGATTGTCAAATCACCTATAAGGAATAAGGGAAAGAGTATCCAGAGGAAGGGGATCAATCGAGGAACAAAATTCCCAAAAGCATCACTCGGTTAGAGCAACTTTTTGACAGACAAGATGGCCATAAAAAGAAAAAGAGTTATATAAAACCAGGGGAGTTTATTGAGATAAATATAGGAACTGAAAAGGAACCAAAAATGATAAAAATTGGAAAGGGAATATCTCAAGAAGAAAGAAAAGCCTTGATTGACTTGATCTATGAATATAGGGATATATTTGCTTTCAGCTATGATGAACTTAAAGCTTATCGTGAGGATATTTTTCAATATACAATCCCTTTTAAACCAGGAATCAAGCCTTTTCGCCAAAAACTGAGGCGAATAAATCCCAAGTTGGCTCCTATGGTTTACAAAGAACTTCAAAAGATGTTGGCAGCAGGCAGTCCTTTTTCATGCTAGATGTAGGCCTAGCCCTCGTGTAGGTCTTCATCATCTCTGCGAGCAAGCCATGAAGTAGGTATAGCCCAAGACCAGTAATTACATTGCCACTGCAATCACCTGCATCTCCTACTATCACCTCATTGTATCTAGATCATCTCATTATCACACGGAGCACAACCCAGATGCACATCTCATGTCCCTCAACGGTCAGCCTGCATCTACCAGCATGGGAGGACAATCAAGAGCACCCCAGGTGCATTACGTCCCAAGGACAACCTACGCCTACCACCTTGCGAGATCCTGCCTAGGAGCACACATAGTGTCTTATGATCGGTGGACCTCTCAGCATCTCTAGTATGGGAGGACAATTGGGAGCATCCTGGATGCATTACGTGCCAAGGACCACCTACACCTACCACCATACGAGAACCAACCCTTACATCTACTAACATGGGAGGACAATCAGGAGTATCCTAGATGCATTACGTCCCAAGGAGCACCTACACCTACCACCATGCGAGAATGGCTCTATATTCTCCAGCATGGGAGTACAGCCTGGGGCACACCAAGTGCATTACGTCCCAGTGGACAACTTGCGTCTTCCACCATGCGAGAACTAGTGCATCTACGTCTTTCGGTCTCATCACTCCCTCTTAGGAGGAACCTCGATCTGGACAACACCAAGCTTCTCTCTAAAGTACTCGAACTTCACTCTGGCTAATAACTTGGTCAACACATCGACTATCTGCTCATTTGTCGCCACATACTGGAGCTTCATTGCTCCTCTCTGCACCATATCTCTGATATAGTGGTACTTGATCTCAATGTGCTTCGACTTGTCATGGAACACTGGGTTCTCGGACAACTTCACGCAACTTTGGATGTCACACAAGATACAAGTCGCCTCTAACTGGAGATTAAACAAATCTGACAGTAGCTTCCTAAGCCATACTGCCTCACAACTAGCCGAACAAGCTGCAACATACTCTGCTTCGGCTGTACTCAGTGCTACGCACGACTGCTTCCTGCTAAACTAGGAGATCATACCGGATCCCATACTGAAGCAGCATCTCGAAGTGCTCTTCCTATTTGCGGCACTGCCATCCCAATCCGAATCAACATAACCCTGCAGGTTAATCTTCTGATTCGCCTCATACTTAAGCCCATAGTCAACTGTACCCTTTAGGTACCTCAATACATGCTTTGCAGCAATCAGGTGAACATGTGTCGGATCCGTCAGGAATTGGCTCAGGGTGTTAACAACAAAGCATATGTCTGGTCTCGTGTTCGTCAGGTACATCAATGAACCAATCATCTAATGATACATCATGGCATCAACTAACTCTGATGAAGGATCACACAGTAGCTTCAAGTTCGATGTCATGGGTGTGGCCATAGCCTTGCAGTCCATCATTCCGAACCTCTTCAGAATCTCCACTGCATACTTCCCTTGTCCAAGAAAGATTCCATTCGCATTCTGCCACACCTCCATGCTTAAGAAATAATGCATCATCCTCAGGTCCTTCATCTCGAACTCTGCGGCAAGGCTCCTCTTCATATTTGCAATGAGCTCATCTTGCCCTGTTACAAACAAGTCATCTACATAGAGTAGAAGTATCACTGGATTTCCCACTTCAACCTTGAAGTAAAGGTTGGAATCTGCTTTACTCTTGGTAAATCCTAAGCTCATCAGGAAGCTATCCATCCTGCCGTACCACATTCTGGGTGCCTGCTTCAATCTGTACAAGGTCTTCTTCAATTTGCACACATGAGTCTGCCTGTCTTGTGTCTCAAATCCCAGTGGCTGCTCCACGTACACTTCCTCTTCAACTACACCATTCAAGAATGCTGTCTTGACGTCTATTTGGTGTACCTTCCATTTCATCACTGCAGCCAATGCAAGTATAGATCTGATGGAAGTGTATTTGGCTACAGGTGCAAATGTCTCCTCGTAGTATATGCCTTCTTTCTGGGAGAAGCCACGTGCCACAAATCTTGCCTTGTGTTTCTCAATGCTGCCATCCACAGCATGCTTGATCTTGTAGATCCACTTTGAAGTCACTACAAACTTCCCTTTTGGTCTCAGAACTATCTCCCAGACATCATTCTTCATAATCGACTATTACTCCTCGATCATGGCATCCTTCCATTCTTTCTTCTCTGTTGCTTCCTCATAGTTGGAAGGTTCTTTATCAATGATGTCATAGAGTAGGGCTACATAATTGGAGTATAGTCTAGGTCTCTTGCTTTCTCTTTGCATCCCATCTGGAGCGCGATACTTCTCTGCATCTTGTATTGCCTCTCGTACCCATGTTGGTCTCCTCTTGTGGGAGTTCTTCTCAAGTGGTGGATCTATAGGTTCTCGTGGTTCTGCTATGTTGCGGTCTTCATGATCCTCTGGAACTGCTTCTTTCATTACTGAATCTCGAATCCTGGGAACTTTAGGTTCTTCAATATCTTCAATAGGTAGTTTTCTTGATTTGTTGTATGTTGAGTCTTCGTCGAATGTCATGTCCCTGTTGATGTCGATCTTCTTGAATCCTGGGAAGTATATTCGATAGGGCTTTGAAGTTTCGCTGTATCCTACGAATATTCCCTTCTTTCTTGAGGGATCTAGCTTCGTCCTCTTCTCCTTCGGAATGTGTATGTACACGGGGCAACGAAATATCCTGAGATGGCTGACTTTTGGTTTCTCATTGGAGAAAGCTTCTTCTGGAGTCTTGTTATCTAGTACTTGGTGAGGAGTATGGTTCTATACATACACCGCTGTCCTTGCAGCTTCTGCCCATAAGTGCATCGAAAGATACTGGTCATGTAGCATTGCTTTCGTTGCTTTCATTATTGTTTTGTTCTTTCGTTCTGCAACGCCATTCTGTTAAGGATTGTAGGGAGTGCTCAACTCCCTCTTAATCCCGAAATCTCTGCAAAGATTCTTGAATTCTTCCGAGGTGAATTCTTCGCCATTATCTGATCGAAGGGTTTTGATCTTCTTCTCTTTGTGATTCTTGACCAAGGCTTTGAAATCCTTGAACTTACTAAATACCTCATCTTTACTTTTCAAGAAGTAAATCCATGTCTTACGAGGAAAGTCATCTATAAATGAAACATAATAAACATACCCGCTAAGTGAGCTGGATGACATGGGACCACATACATCGGAGTGGATTATCTCCAATATTCCTTTCGCTTTGCTTTCACTGTTGGGAAACGCTTTCTGCACATTCTTTCCTTGCTCACATCCCTTGCAAATGCCTTCATGTTTGGTCTGGATTTTTGGAAGTCCTGAAACTGCTTTGCTTGCAATAGGTAGTGCTTTATAGTGCACATGTGCAAGCCTTCTATGCCATAGTTCACTTGGTTCCATGGAGTCATGAACCAATGCTTGTTTAGGTTGGCCCTTTAACTTGTACAAACCTCTCTCTTACTCTCCAATCACAGTTGCATTATCTATCGTCTTTCCCTTTGGACACATTAGGACTTGGCCATCTACAAATGCAACCCTCATTCCCTTAGCATCTAGTGCTGATATGGAGAGAAGGTTCTTCTTTAGTCTTGGAACATATAGCACATCTTTCATCTTCAGAGATTTGCCGGAGTTGAGCTTGTAGGAAGTGTTGCCGCCTGGTTCCACACCTGGGGAAAACGCAGCAGAAGTCTTCAAGCTGCTGGTGTGGCCTTGGGGGCAAGTCAGAGTCAAGTGCTGTCACTTGGGACTCGACTCCTCCGTCTAGGCTTTCCTAGCGAAGCCAAGGGGGGTGGACCCTAAAAATGAAAAGAAAAACTAAGGCCTCTAATCTAGGAGTTAGGAAAATATTTTTGGTAACCAAGAATAAACGGCATATACTTTTGTGAAATAAAACAATCATTCATCATTTACTCCCATTCAAAATAATCATCATTTACTTGCACATTAGTCAATAATATGAAAGAACATTAAACCAGACCAGTGCCTTATAATGGAGTCAATAAACAAATGCATAAGCAGAAAAAGTAGATGTTGTGCGAGTGTTCTTGGTTTATTTTAAAATTAATGTGATGGTGATCTTTTTATTATGGTAGGTGGGTTCCCAATATACGCAAGGTACGGGGGAATATGTCCGGAATTTTGAAGCGTGGCTTCCCTCTCAGGCTTGGGCTGAATCGGAGTCTCGAGGAGGTGTTCAGATGCTATACCAACGAGGGCAAGCCTAACGGTTTCCAAGAGGTCACTACTCAGTGTTGTCCCAAGCCTTCTAAGAAATTTGCCCACGACAACAAAATACGTGTTGTGCCGAATTTTCACAAAAAGGATTTTTTTATTTGGGCGGTGTTAGATCCTATTACTAGTCATCCCCTCCTTTCTGATGTGTACCAACTGGATCAGACTGAGCTGCAAGTCGGCCACAGAGCATACGGGAGAAGACCTTGGTATTTTTTAGAAAAATTTTATGAACTCAAATTTTATCTTTTTAAAACCCCAGGAGTCTCTTTTCAGGCACGTATTTCGGGCAAGCCCTCATACAGAAACCCTACTTCGGGAAAGCAAGGGGGCGTTTTGAGTTTGTAAAAAAAATGGAAAAACTACGTTGTGAGAGAACTTATGGCCCACCAGTGGAACAGACCAACAAGGTTAATTTTAATCCTAGTTAATTTTATTAAATGCCGAAAACAAAGAAATAAACTACTCTAAAAAATCACACCATGAAAAGAGACGACACAGGCCACCCCTGGGGGGATGGGGTGTGGGCGCTGGTTAGCCCACTTGCTCTCGTTTAATAATAGTTACAATGATCTGAGAAATGCCCCAGTCTACTTTAAAGTGACTTGGCGGCTTACAAAATTTGAGGAAAAATTAACCGATTTTACAAAAATATGAATTTTGGTCCTCCGGATTGCTTGGATCCTTGAAATTTCGGCAACACCTCCTCCTACCTGTTCGTCTTTTGCTGCAAACCAGCAAGTAATTATTAGTATAAGATGCCCAAAAACACTTTAAGAGTGTCTTTGGAACACCTCCTAAAAAACCCAAAAAATTTCTAAGTAAAAATCTAAGTAAAATTGCAAGAAAATAACCAAGTAAGACAAGCAGTGAGGCTTGTTTACTTGGGATCTTTGCAAGCTTTATGAGCTGCAAATTACAAGCTCTAACTAACAGCTAGATATACTTTAAAATCAGAACTACAACTACTCAACAAAACTTTGAAAAAAATTGACAATTCCTTTGCAAGTCTTGGAAAAGTAGATGCTAAATGAAGGAAAAAATCTAACAGTTAAAGATATGAGCTTTGTAACTGTCTAACCAGACCTTCATGAAATAATTCCTGATCTATTTAAAATATGGACATGAGTATATAAATCAGAAATATTTCAAATAAAAGTAACCAGTTAACCAAAGAAAATTTTTTGTTTATAAGGGAGAGAGAGAAAATGAGCCAAATTGTGCTTGAAATCCGAAGCCTTGGAGAAATATTTGTGGTATTCCGAGGGACTGCATCTGCAAACAAGGATTAGAGAAGAGGAAACAAACAAGATCCGCCTACTCCAGTTGAAATAACCTGCACATTACACACTTTGCAAACAAAGATCAAGTGTAGAGATATATTTGAAAGAGAAATCTATGCTGAACACTCATAAACAAATGAAACATACAAGCATGATCTTTTTTTGCAAACATATAACAATGGACTAGACAATAAACAAATTGAAACTAGTCTATCTCATAAATTAGTACTAATCTTTCCAATGAGTACAGTTGATACTATTGAATATGAAAACTTATGCACAGGTTACCTCCATCATACAAGCCAAAATGTTTCATCCACTCACACAATGGGCACCACAGATCTGACCTCCAAAGTCTTCTTTATTCATACAAAAAAAGGTATTACAATCATAAGTTTCATGCTCCAATTCTCCCTGACCAACAATGGAGAGAGCACTTCAATTTATAGAGTAAGAGAGGGTGAAGGGCGCACTTGTGAAGGGAGTGAGTGGTGGAATCATGGCACAACTCGAGGAGGAGAAGGGGCTGCCATCCCCATGCATCTAGCTGCCCAAAACAACACCATTCGTGCTAGCAGCCAACACTAAAAGTGCTGCTCCCTCCAAAACGTGGGTTGCCCACTCATTAAGTGCGCCCCTCTCAAATGGTAAGTGCACCCCTCTCAAATGGGCACAATTTTCTCCACACTTGGGGCTGCCCAAACACCTTACAAATCAGCCAAAAACTCTCCTACAATAGTGCTGGTCGAAATCAGACCATAAATTCCTCAAAAAACTTTTAATTTTTTTATGTCATTTTTCCCTTTTTTGAATTTTTTCATGACTTTTTGATTTTTTTGGCCATAGGAAAAAATTGAAGCACCCAAACCTTAGGAAAAGTGGGTTTAGGGGTTAAGGGGGTGCTCTGAGTTAGAAAACGAGCGCCCCTAAGGCAAAAAATACCTCCAGACGCCCCTGATAGGCCAATTACAAATTTTTTAATTGAACCATTAAAAAATGGCCCAATTTACGGAAAAATTAAAACTTGCCGAAAATTAAAAACAGCCTAGGGGGACTTAGCACATGTCCATATGACTCAAAATTAACGCCTAGCATGTTCATATACATTGACCCATAGACTCTAATAATCCCCTAAGGCCCGTCAGCCTCCCCAGGCATTCCAGCTTTGGAGGAGCAGGAGAAAAACCAATTAATTATGTTATGCACTAATGCAAGACATAATAGATAGGTGAAAAAACTCCTTGGAATACCTGACTTAGCCAAAAAGTCCTAGGGAATCAAGTCTTTTACAAAACCCCATGCTAGTACGTTTTTATTACAAACCGCGCAGGGCCATGGACATGTGGAAAAAAATTTAAAAACGGGGGCCTTTAAAAGGCCAGCTGGTCATCAAATCACTAAAATTGAACATGTATCATGTTCCACTCTGCCCGCTTGCTTGACAATCCAACCAAGTACAACTTAGTTGGCAACATCTGGCTCCAACTGCGGGACGTGTGCTCGATCTGATTCAATCAAATAGAGTACGCGAGAATCCAAGAATCTCTGGTTCCTGCCACATAATTAAAATGCATCAGTCCTGTATCTTTTGCCAAATGAAACATAAGTTGCAACATTTATTTCAAAGTAAAACTAAAGTAAGCAAATGAAACTAACATGCATCAATAATATACAAAACATAATGTACAAAAATGCAAGGCAAAGGTTTAGAGATGGCCCTGCTATCAATCTGCCCCCGTGGGCATTAGGAAATCTTCTTTGAAGAACAACTTGAGATGTTGTCCATTGACTGGGAGAGTCAACCTTTCTCCATCCATAGTGCAAAGGAAGAAAGAATTAACCCCTGCTGGTTCAAATATAACATATGGTCCCAACCATAGGCTATCAAACTTTCCATGCTTCCCTAGCTTATCCCTTCGCTTGTCCCATAAAAGAACCCAATCCCCTGGCTAGAAATCTTTTGGCTTAGCTGACCTGTCAAAAGTTCTTTTAACCCTGTCCTGATTTCTGATACTTTGGTCTAAGGCCTTTCTTCTAGTCTCATCCAATTTCATAATTTGCTCAATTCTGTTCTGCATACCATCATCATTTGAATCATAATCATGCAACATCTGATACACTGGCAACTGAATATGAATGGGAACAGAAACTTCCAAACCATAAACCAACTGGAAAGGGGTTTTCCCAGTAGCACGTTTCTCTGTTATTCTGTCAGCCCATATAGCAAATTTTATCTTAGAATCCCAAGACCTCTTGTTATCACCCACAGTTTTCTTTAAAATGTTCATTAAGGTCTTGTTGGTTGATTCAGCCAATCCATTTCCTTGGGGATAATAGTTGGATGAGTGGGAAAAGATTATACCATACTTGAAGCAAAATGCTGAAAAGGCCATGGAACTAAAACTGAGACCATTGTCAGTTGTTATCTTGGATGGCACCCCAAATCGAGTTATGATATGATTTTCAAGAAAGTCCATAACTACTTTATCTGTGGCATACTTAGTTGGGATTGCTTCAACCCACTTGGTGAAATAATTGGTGGCAGTTAGGATCCAAGTATAACCATTGCTTGAATTTTCCTTAAACTGACCGATAAAATCAAGACCCCATTGTTGGAAAGGAGCTTGAACAACTACTGGCTCAAGAGGTAAAGTTGCCAACTTCTGTTTCCCGGTGAACAACTGACATTGGGGACAAGATCTGACAAACTTGTGCACATCAGCAAACAAAGTGGGCCAATAGTAACTTGATCTAAGGATCTTGTGGGCTGTGGTGTCTGCTGCATAATGCCCACCACAAAATCCAGTATGAAATTCAACCAGAAGTTTTTTGGAATCAGGTTCATCAACACATCTAAGAACTAAGCCATCAGGATTTCTCCAACCTAATCCATTTTGAGTTATGCAATACTTAGTGGCTTTAAGTCTTAGAGACCTTCTTTTGTGACCAACAAGATGATCAGGACATGTAAAATTGTTAAGAAGGTAAATAATGTCGGAATACCATTGTGTTTGACTTAATCTTTGAAGCTCTTCAGATATGACAGGTGCTGACTCATTATTTTGACAAATCATTCCGACAGCTTTCTCATTGCTTTCCGTCATCATGCGTGCAAGACCTTGTCCTTTGATTAACTTGGTAGGTTTTATCTCCAAGTCATACTCTTGTATTTTGGACACCCATTTTCCCCTTATACCAAGGCAATCCTGTTGAGCTAATATATCTTTAACAGCGGTATGAGGAACATAACCCACAACCTTGGAATACCCAATATATATTCTGAAATGTTTCAAAGACTTAACAAGGGCATAAGCTTGTTTCTCCATTATAGTATATTTAAACTCTGAATTTTGTAAAGCTTTACTAAAGAATGCTATGGGTTGTTCTTGGCCTTGGTCATTTTTCTGAAGTAAGACTCCAGCATTAGTATGCTCAGAAGCAAAGGAAAAGATTTGGAATTCTTTTGAATAATCAGGGCTTATCCACACAGGGGCTCTAGATATGGCATCCTTGACACCTGAAAAAGCTTCTCTTCCTTGCTTACTCCAGTCAAATTTAGCATCTTTTTTAAGTAACAGTTGTAGAGGCTTCATTAGCTCAGCTAGATTTGGAATAAATCTTCTAATGAAATTAATTTGGCCATTGAAGGATTGGAGAGCTTTGACATTGGTAGGGATAGGAACTTTTTTAATGGTCTCAACTCTTTCAGGATCAACCTTTACACCATCCTTAGTGATAATATGCCCTAATAGTTTGCCCTCATCAACACAAAGCACAGATTTAGCTGGATTTAAAGATATGCCATACTTTTTGCATCTTTCAAAAATCTTTCTAAGATGGCCAACATGATCTGATCTTTCCTTAGAATATACCGTTAGATCATCCTAATATATTTCAATAATTTTACCAATCAACCCATTGAAAGCAACATCCATAGCACGTTGAAAAGTAGCACCAGCATTAGTAAGACCAAAAGGCATTCTAAGGTACATGAAAGTGCCCCAAGGTGTAGTAAAGGTAGTTTTATGTTGATCTTCCTTGCTTACTAGCACCTGGTTATATCCAGAAAATCCTTCAAGAAAAGACATCATACCTGATCCAGTTACCTTCTGAAGTAAAGTGTCCATGCTTGGCAAAGGATAATTATCCTTCAGGCATGCCCAGTTCAAGTTTCGGAAATCAATACAAAATCTGATATCCCCATTCTTTTTTCTAACAACCACCAAGTTAGAACACCAAGAAGAGTGTCTTGTTGGAGTAATGATGCCTGCTGCCAACATCTTTTGAAGTTCTTTGTAAACCATGGGGGCCAACTTGGGATTTATTCGCCTCAGTTTTTGGCGAAAAGGCTTGATGCCAGGTTTAAAAGGGATTGTATGTTGAAAAATATCCTCACGATAAGCTTTAAGTTCATCATAGCTGAAAGCAAATATATCCCTATATTCATAGATCAAGTCAATCAAGGCTTTTCTTTCTTCTTGAGATATTCCCTTTCCAATTTTTATCATTTTTGGTTCTTTTTCAGTTCCTATATTTATCTCAATAAATTCTCCTGGTTTTATTGAAACCCTTTTCTTTTTATGGCCATCTTGTCTGTCAAAAAGCTGCTTTAACCGGGTGATGCCTTTGGGAATTTTGTTCCTTGGTTGATCCTCTTCCTCTGGATACTCTTTCCCTTCTTCCTTATAGGTGATTTGACAATCAGAAAATTCTTGAAGATTATGGATGAAGTTGAGAATTTGCTTGTCACTATCAAACACTTGCCAATGATCTATGTTGTCAGGGATTAAAGGTCTAAAGTTGATTTCAAATTTCCCATTCCCCTTTAATAATTCCTCAGTTGGTTGAAGTGTAGAAGTTGCCACAGCTAGTTCATCTGCCTCAGTGTTTTCTTCTCTAGGAATTGCCATGATGTTTAAAGCATCAAACCATTCCATAGTATCCCAGACAACATTCCTATATTGTTTCAACATTCGACTTTTGCAAGCAAATATGTTTTTAACTTGGGAAACCACTAAGTCAGAATCACCTTTAATAGATAAAATTTTAATCCCCATATCTTTGGCGATTTCTAACCCTTGCAAAAGGGCTTCATACTCAGCCACATTATTTGATGCATCAAACTCAAGTCTGAAAGTAAATTTGAAAGTTTGCTTAGAAGGAGAAATTATGACAATTCCAGCTCCTTTTCCGTATCTTGAAGATGCCCCATCAAAACTCATTCTCCATACCTCATCTTTCTTTTCATCTTTGGATACTTCTTTAAAAGGTGCTATGAAATTTGACAAGATAGCATAGTTTCCAAAGTTGTCTGTTTGATGCACAAATTCATTAGCCAGATGCTGTGGGTCTTCAACATGGAGTTTTCTAGCTTGTTCATTGTATAGCTTAACAGTTGTATGTTCTGATGCAGGGATAGTAGCATATGACCAATCCATCCTTATGTCTCCCCCTAAATATGCAGCCCACTTTCTGGATAAAAGCATTCCCTAATTGTCTGGCACATCAATAACTACGACATCCATGGTTAAATGGACATCAGGATACTTGGCCAACCTAACAGGTAGATTTATAATTATACCTGTTACCACCTAAAGTTGCACTTTAGTTGGACTTCAGTGAGCCGCCAGTGTTGCACAATCACTTGTGCTTTTCAGTGTTCAGAAGTTCCAAGCTTGGCCTGTTCAAGGCCCCTTTGTTTTTTATGTTTTGTAGTACATGACCGTGCCCCACGGGGTTTGTAATAGGTGTACTAGCATGGTGGTCTTTGAGTGACTCGGTTCCCTAGGACTTGACAACCAAAGAAGGTATTCCAAGGAGTTTTTTCCCTTGTCGATTATGCCTTGCCTTTAGCCGAGTATAATCGATGAGGTTTTCTCTTGCTCCTCCAAAGCTGGAATGCCCAAAGTGGGGGTTAGGCCTTAGGGGATTATTAGAGCCCATTTTGTAACATGTATAAACATGCTAGGCGCTAGAATTTTATCGTTTTGTCATGTACTAGGTTCCCCTGAAGTTTCAGCCAATTCCGACAAAAAATATTTTTTCGCATTTTTAAGCCATTTTTTTAATGGTTTAATTAAAAAATTTCAAAAGGTGATAAAAGTCTTATCCGGAGTCGGAATTCGACGCAGGGATGCTCGTTTTCAAGCTCAGAGCACCCTCTTTACCCCGGCACCCAGTTTTCCTACATTTTGGGCGACCAGGACGCCCCGTGGAGCAGTTTTGCCTTTCAGAGGTACATTTTGGCACTTTAATGCTAAAATTGCTACAAAATGCACTTTGGCAAATAATTAAAATATTCAAAAAGTGGCATTTAGCACATGCCAATTGAGGTGACATGACATCACATAAGGTGTACGACTATATGCTAAAACAAAGCATATGTTAATACTTGGTTTAAAAGTCAAAATATGATTATTTCAAAGTAATGCTACGTTTTCTCCATCCTCACGTGGGCCATCTTTCACCCATGCATGAGCCAATTGACATGGCATATGATGTCATTAGGATTGGTTGAATTAAAGATTATATCATATGGTTTAAGGCATGTGTATTAAAACATTTTATAAAGGTTATGAGCAAGTCCGTACGATATCCTCACGTGGGGCCAAACTCCTTCCTTTCCACATTGATGCTTACGTTGACATGGCATTAACCCATTAGTTCATTAAATGGACAAAGTTTATTTTATATGGTCAAAAGATGAAATATAGAAAAGGTTGAGATTTGAATTATTGCCAAAACCATACGAAGTGGAGTTCACGTGGGCCATATTTTCTCACTCAGCCGTACGGATTGGCTCTTGGGCAATTTTCAAATTGTGATGAGGCCCACAAGTGACATGGCATATTATTTATCTATGGCTGAATTATTCCAAGGTGTAAAGCACATAATATAAATCAAAGATATAAATCAAAGGTGTGAATCAAAGGTATGAGCAAATATCAAGTCCGTACGATATCCTCACGTGGGCCATATTTTCTCCACATGGCCGTGTTCTCCTTTGTTGAGGATAGGAATATGGTGGGGGCGTTTTATTGCTTGGGAGGTGGCCCAATCACATGCCAGATTTCAAATTAGAACATTCCAATGCATCTCTTCAATTAATATGGAAACATCCACTCAACCTCTCATCCATGCGTGAGGTGCTTTCTTCATCAAATCGGCATCTTCCATTTCAGAGTGTTTTTGTCCAAATGCAATGGTGTTTTATCATTGGATGTTAAGGTTTCTTGCTCTACAAACTAGGAGGCTGCCCTCCTTAGGGTTTTGCGCCCTAGCTTCATACCATTTGTTATAAATTGAGGAGCTTGGCTCCATTGTAAAGATCAGAAAGTGTGGAACCTCTGCTTATATTTGTATCGTAATATTTTTCTGAGTTTAATAAAGAAGGCTTTGGAGGCTAGTCTGGTGATTGTCTTTGGTTGGATCTTCATGCTTGTACATCTGAGGTATACTGTATTATGTTTCATAGCTAGTATTGTTGGGATTATATGTCTTTAAAGGGAAGCTATCTTCTATAAGATTTGTAAGTAATACTTTATAGTTTGCTTATTCATGTTGATAATATTAGGAGGCTAAGAGTAATGTAATTTATTGTTTGAATTCATTGCATCGTTGCTTTCTTTTAATTATCTACACATATGCTCTTATCCCCTTGCTAGTTGTTTGCAGCTGTTTACAGGTAGCCTAAGCTGGAGAAGTCCACGAACATGTTAGATCGTGCCTTCATTCAGAAAATACAAACCAAGTCTCGATCCTATCGGTGCATCTGGGAGCTTGACTCCATTGTCCTTTCTTCAAAACGCTCAAACCCCATGGGTTCACTTTTCTAGATCCATTTTTTATTCTATCTCGGTTACTGTCCTATTTAAATCTAAATCTTGCTTCAAAGTTCATTTGATTAATAGATCTAAGCAAGTAGCAATCTAAAGAGTCTAATAGCTTCATTTTTATTTAGTTCTAGGTTGCTAGCTAAGTTAGAAATTTTTGCATTTTTTTGTAGCAACGTCAAAGACACTTTTTAAGTGTTTCTTGGCATTTTTAAGACTAATTCAGTTCGCTGGTTTTTTTTGTCTTTTAGCAGGTCCGAGCTTTTTAAAGCTCAAAGTCTGAGATTCAGAGGTGTCCGTAGCCATCCGGGGAGCTAGTTTTACCTCCCTTACATCATTCTAACATTTGTAAACTGTATTGGTGCCTAGTTAAAGGACCAGCAGTGTTTCTTGAGCTTCATGTGTAAATCATAAAAAAAAATAAAAAGAGCACAGCAGGCAATTCCAGCGCCTGAACCCAATCCCCCAAGGGGGGATTCGCACCATTTTTTATTTTTTTTTATTTTTTTCGTTTTAGATTAGTTTTCATTCAAGCAGTAGTAATTAAATAACACACTCGAGCACACAACGTCCTCCAAGGACCCGTTTTTCATTTTATATGCTTTTGTGTCTATTTCAAATTATTTTTCTGTTCTTAAAATTTAATCATAAAATTAACCCCCCTTGCTTTACGCTTGGGGTTTAGTGTAGAATAATCATCCACTCACACGTCTTAATAAAACGAACAACGCCCCAAACCCAAAGTATGCTCTTGACTACTGCAGCTTAGTCGGAACAGTTGGCTCAATCAGAAACGGGTGCAAGGTAATTAGTGTTAATAGGACAATCCATTAGAATTCAATCCTAAGAACTCGGGAGGTTGCATGGACTGAATCCACAGAGTCAGCAGGTTCTTAAGCGGGTTCATCCTCGCCTGGTTGGACACTTGGTAAGGTTGCTAGAGCACTCAGTTCGAAGGTTAGTTTTCTTTTTGGGCCAAACCAAGAATCAACCCACTCCTTAACTACTCATTTAATAACTATAAAATTTACCAACCGAGCCACTGCAATACTTTCACTGAGACTACACAAGCAACCCCACACAACAGTACTTACAAGCATTTTTACATTCTCGGCACTGGTCTTTAATTTTCTGTGTTTAAGTCAATCATAAATGTCGTGAATGCTTATTTATCTTATGTTGGGTTAGCTATTTGATTTAATTCACAAGCAGTGCTTTGTTGTTATATTTTATCATCTCATCATCTTTAACTCCTAGAATAGACTTTTATCTTTTGCTGTAGATTAAAAGCCTTAGAGTATTTTTCATAGGGACCACCCCCCTTGGCTTCGCTAGGAGTAAGCCTAGACGGAGGAGTCGAGTAATCAGGTGACAGCACTTGACTCTCACTTGCCCCCAAGGACACACCGAGCGGCTTGAAGGTTTCCTGCCGCGTCCCCCCCAGGTGTGTATTAGGCGGCAACAATACCAATAGTATCAACTTCCCTCGAATCCATGGCACACACATTGTGATATGGTCTAGTTGTTTTTAAACCCAGTTGATCCATAACCCTTTTGGTCATAACGTTTGAAGAAGCACTAGAATCCAACATGCAATTGTGCACAAGCATATTATTGACAAGCAAGGAAACATAGAAGGGCGGGTGGTCTTCCTTATGAGGATCCACACTATGCAAAATAATTGGGTCATCTTTATGATTGACTATGTTTTGAAGGTTAGGTTCTTCTCTAGTCTGGCTAAGATTAACTCTCTCTGAGTCCATAGGAGCTTTGCCCTTTTCTTGTTGAGGATGATCTATCACTTTCATAAGATTTTCTTTTAAGCTTGGGATTTTGATAAGGTCAGTAACAAGAACAGGAACCTTTGCAGAAGATAACCATTGA
Organism: Larix kaempferi; assembly: GCA_027924585.1. NCBI lineage: Eukaryota > Viridiplantae > Streptophyta > Pinopsida > Pinales > Pinaceae > Larix > Larix kaempferi. The sequence goes on from BSBM01000034.1 coordinate 6,149,487, forward strand.
GCCAAATCGACATGAAGATTTTCAGAGTTGGGAGAAAGTGTTACCTTAGGAATATTCTGATTTGAGTTTGATGTTCCAATATTGTCCTTTCTTTGATATGTTAAACCTTTGAACTTTGACATCTCAAGAATTTTCTCTGGTGGAGGCATCTCACCAAATCTAAGGGTAGCTTTATCCTTCAAATCCTGGCTGTAATATCTAGCTTGTTCCCAAGTTTCTTTGGAGACAGGGTGAGTTTGACCCACAACATTGATATATTCAGGTTGGTTCTCAGGCTCGCTTTCTAATCTGACACTACTACTGGCTTCTGACGGATTTTGTTCCATTGACCATTTAAATATAGCACAAGTAGACTCCTCATGGAAACTATCACGTGCCCTACAAAAGGGAGGAATTTCTTCTGAAAGAGCATTTACAGTTTCCAAAGGGTTTGGGGTCCTCTGATCTTGAAATGGAACTTTTCTCTGAAATTGAGGCCTAGGAGCATATTGGGGCTTAGGCACATACTGGCTTGAAACTTGGTGGTTTTGAGATCTTTCAATGGAGATCAACCTGTTCTGTATGGCAGTCATGTTAGAAGCTTGATTTGAAACAACTTCTTTTAAGAGTTGAGCGATTTCTTTCAAAGGTTCCTTTGAAAGATCCTTGATCTCAGTGCTAATGGTCTTTTCTTTACTCTCACTTTGCTTCATAGGAACATTGGCCCTTGTGAAACCAGGAAGATGAGACTTACCACAATTTAACATGTTCTTATCAATTTTCTCGGCCAATTCCATGGCCCTCTTTAGATCGGTAGGTTCTTTATCACTCAATTGATATTTCAACTCTCCGCTAAAAGCTTCCATGTAGTAAATGAGGATGGAATTATCAGGTGGCTTGATATCAGCATGAAGTCTACCCACAATTTCATTGAATTTGTTGTTAAATTCTTCCATTGTCTCATTTTCACTTTTCTTAGTATTGGTCAAGGCAGCTAGAAGGTAGCGGTCTTCTTTGATGTCCGCCCATTTGGCCAGGAAAGCAGTTTCAATTTCTTTGTAGGTTTTGTACTTGTCAGCTTCCAACTTGTTAAACCATTCATAAGCATTTTCTTCCAAAGACAAAGCAAACAACTTCATTTTTACATCTTCATGCTTGGCACCCAAGCACCACTTGTCAAAACAATGGCAAAAACGAGTTATATGAGATTTAGCACTAATAGCATTATTTCCTTGAAAAGATGGCAACCTATCAATAGCTTTTTCAGGAATATCATGAGGGTAACCAACTATAGCAGTAAAATCATAAGGACCAAACTCAGCCATTTCAACAATAGAATTATTCAAATTATTTTCTGTGAATAAAAGGTGAATATCAGAAATTGACTGAGAACCAAGATCCTCAAGAGTTTTTCGAGAAGATAGTTTGCTTTTCCTTCTATGATAGACCTTTTCAGGCTCAGGAAAGAACTGAAGCAAGTTCTGAGGATTCCTTCTTGTAAAACGTCTTGGTAGATTTGTTGACAGTGGAGTCGCCAGATGTTCTTAGTCAATTTAAAAAATTCACTACATACATCAAACAAAGCAAAAACAAAAAGGAAAACTCAAAAGTCGTATTCCGGGAATAGAAAGACTTATCCCCGGCAACGGCGCCAAAATGTTGCCGCCTGGTTCCAAACCTGGGGAAAACGCAGCAAAAGTCTTCAAGCTGCTGGTGTGGCCTTGGGGGCAAGTCAGAGTCAAGTGCTGTCACTTGGGACTCGACTCCTCCGTCTAGGCTTTCCTAGCGAAGCCAAGGGGGGTGGACCCTAAAAATGAAAAGAAAAACTAAGGCCTCTAATCTAGGAGTTAGGAAAATATTTTTGGTAACCAAGAATAAACGGCATATACTTTTGTGAAATAAAACAATCATTCATCATTTACTCCCATTCAAAATAATCATCATTTACTTGCACATTAGTCACTAATATGAAAGAACATTAAACCAGACCAGTGCCTTCTAATGGAGTCAATAAACAAATGCATAAGCAAAAAAAGTAGATGTTGTGCGAGTTTCTTGGTTTATTTTAAAATTAATGTGATGGTGATCTTTTTATTATGGCAGGTGGGTTCCCAATATACGCAAGGTACGGGTGAATATGTCCGGAATTTTGAAGCGTGGCTTCCCTCTCAGGCTTGGGCTAAATCGGAGTCTCGAGGAGGTGTTCAGATGCTATACCAACGAGGGCAAGCCTAATGGTTTCCAAGAGGTCACTACTCAGTGTTGTCCCAAGCCTTCTAAGAAATTTGCCCACGCCAACAAAATACGTGTTGTGCCGGATTTTCACAAAAAAGATTTTTTTATTTGGGCGGTGTTAGATCCTATTACTAGTCATCCCCTCCTTTCTGATGTGTACCAACTGGATCAGACTGAGCTGCAAGTTGGCCACAGAGCATACGGGAGAAGACCTTGGTATTTTTTAGAAAATTTTATGAACTCAAATTTTATCTTTTTAAAACCCAGGAGTCTCTTTTCAAGCACGTATTTCGGGCAAGCCCTCATACAGAAACCCTACTTCGGGAAAGCAAGGGGGACGTTTTGAGTTTGTAAAAAAAATGGAAAAACTACGTTGTGAGTGAACTTGTGGCCCGCCAGTGGAACGGACCAACAAGGTTAATTTTAATCCTAGTTAATTTTATTAAATGCCGAAAACAAAGAAATAAACTACTCTAAAAAATCACACCATGAAAAGAGACGACACAAGCCACCCCTGGGGGGATGGGGTGTGGGCGCTGGTTAGCCCACTTGCTCTCGTTTAATAATAGTTACAATGATCTGAGAAATGCCCCAGTCTACTTTAAAGTGACTTGGTGGCTTACAAAATTTGAGGAAAAATTAACCGGTTTTACAAAAATATGAATTTTGGTCCTCCGGATTGCCTGGATCCTTGAAATTTCGGCAGCACCTCCTCCTACCTGTTCGTCTTTTGCTGCAAACCAGCAAGCAATTATTAGTATAAGATGCCCAAAAACACTTTAAGAGTGTCTTTGGAACACCTCCTAAAAAACCCAAAAAATTTCTAAGTAAAAATCTAAGTAAAATTGCAAGAAAATAACCAAGTAAGACAAGCAGTGAGGCTTGTTTACTTGGGATCTTTGCAAGCTTTATGAGCTGCAAATTACAAGCTCTAACTAACAGCTAGATATACTTTAAAATCAGAACTACAACTACTCAACAAAACTTTGAAAAAAATTGACAATTCCTTTGCAAGTCTTGGAAAAGTAGATGCTAAATGAAGGAAAAAATCTAACAGTTAAAGATATGAGCTTTGTAACTGTCTAAACCAGACCTTCATGAAATAATTCCTGATCTATTTAAAATATGGACATGAGTATATAAATCAGAAATATTTCAAATAAAAGTAACCAGTTAAGCAAAGAAAATTTTTTGTTTATAAGGGAGAGAGAGAAAATGAGCCAAATTTTGCTTGAAATCCGAAGCCTTGGAGAAATATTTGTGGTATTCCGAGGGACTGCATCTGCAAACAATGATTAGAGAAGAGGAAACAAACAAGATCCGCCTACTCCAGTTGAAATAACCTGCACATTACACACTTTGCAAACAAAGATCAAGTGTAGAGATATATTTGAAAGAGAAATCTATGCTGAACACTCATAAACAAATAAAACATACAGGCATGATCTTCTCTTGCAAACATATAACAATGGACTAGACAATAAACAAATTGAAACTAGTCTATCTCATAAATTAGTACTAATCTTTCCAATGAGTACAGTTGATACTATTGAATATGAAAACTTATGCACAGGTTACCTCCATCATACAAGCCAAAATGTTTCATCCACTCATACAATGGGCACCACAGATCTGACCTCCAAAGTCTGCTTTATTCATACAAAAAAAGGTATTACAATCATAAGTTTCATGCTCCAATTCTCCCTGACCAACAATGGAGAGAGCACTTCAATTTATAGAGTAAGAGAGGGTGAAGGGCGCACTTGTGAAGGGAGTGAGTGGTGGAATCATGGCACAACTCGAGAAGGAGAAGGGGCTGCCATCCCCATGCATCTAGCTGCCCAAAACAACACCATTCGTGCTAGCAGCCATCACTAAAAGTGCTGCTCCCTCCAAAACGTGGGCTGCCCACTCATTAAGTGCGCCCCTCTCAAATGGTAAGTGTGCCCCTCTCAAATGGGCACAATTTTCTCCACACTTGGGGCTGCCCAAACACCTTACAAATCAGCCAAAAACTCTCCTACAATAGTGCTGGTCGAAAATCAGACCATAAATTCCTCAAAAAACTTTTAATTTTTTTATGTCATTTTTCCCATTTTTTGAATTTTTTCATGACTTTTTGACCTTTTTGGGTTTTTTGGCCATAGGAAAAAAATTGAAGCACCCAAACCTTAGGAAAAGTGGGTTTAGGGGTTAAGGGGGTGCTCTGAGTTAGAAAACGAGCACCCCTAAGGCAAAAAGTACCTCCAGACGCCCCTTATAGGCCAATTACAAATTTTTTAATTGAACCATTAAAAAATGGCCTAATTTACGGAAAAATTAAAACTTGCCGAAAATTAAAAACAACCTAGGAGAACCTAGCACATGTCCATATGACTCAAAATTAATGCCTAGCATGCTCATATACATTGACCCATAGACTCTAATAATCTCCTAAGGCCCGTCAGCCTCCCCAGGCATTCCAGCTTTGGAGGAGCAGGAGAAAAACCAATTAATTATGTTATGCACTAATGCAAGACATAATATATAGGTGAAAAAACTCCTTGGAATACTTGACTTAGCCCTAAAGTCCTAGGGAACCAAGTCTTTTACAAAACCCCATGCTAGTGCGTTTTTATTACAAACCCCGCAGGGCCATGGACATGTGGAAAAAAATTTAAAAATGGGGGCCTTTAAAAGGCCAGCTGGTCATCAAATCACCAAAATTGAACATGTATCATGTTCCACTCTGCCCGCTTGCTTGACAATCCAACCAAGTACAACTTAGTTGGCAACAGGAAGCTTCTCCACTTCCTTTTATGGGGTATTGGTAATCATCCCCAAGTTTCACCTTATGAGGTGACTCATGCTCAGATAGATTGACGAATGTTTCTTTGTATCCTGTCATGTGTTTGGAAGCTTCACTATCTACAAGCCAGTCATTGCTCCCATGTGTAACAGTGCCCGTGAGTGTTGAGATCAAGACATATTCTTCATCACTTGAAGAATCGTCTCTTTCTTATTCTCTGGTTCTTTTCCTTGCAGGTTCATCGTCTTCTGCGGTTTGAGCATGATGTCTCTTTTTGTTTGTCTTCTTGTTGGAGCCTCTGTTTCTGGGACAATCTCTGGAGTAGTGTCCCTTCTCATCACATGCATAACATCTAATGCTGGATATATCTCTTTTGGGTCTTCTTTGTTATCGTAGTTCTCCTTTTTACTTTGATGGTAGTTCTACTTCTTGTTGTGATGATGGTAGTGATCAGTTACTTGTCACAGGGGTAACTGTTGATGATGATGATCTTGTTCAAACCATATTTGATGGTTTTCTATCTTCATGGAGTACTTTCCTTTCCAGTGTGAATGGTAGAGAGATCCAACCTACTTTTGAGCGTTTATGGCATGATTGCCTTCAGGAGGAAAGTCGCATGACTTCAAGAAATCATGTTGCTAATGATGACAGTGTTGTTTAGTTGCAAAAACATGAAGAGGAAAGAAACCTTTCTGTAAAAAGCATTTCCAGGAAAACAACCTCAAAGGAAACTTCAAAGGTAAAAATTTCGATATGTCTAAAATTACATGCTATAGTTGTAACAAGATGGGACATTTTGCTAAAGATTGCAGATCCAAGAAGAAAGTCTTCCATAAAAGGAAGCATCATGCATCTACTGCTGAAGAAAGAGGATTAGGTAAGAAGGCAGGTGAATCTCTTGAGAGACAGGAGAACATAAAATAATGCTACCTTGTGTTCACTCTTTCTGGTCATCTAACTACTGATCAGAACACTTGGTTGGTTGATAGTGAAGCTTTAAAACATATGATTGGTTACAAAAATATTATTTCAAATTACAGGAAGAAGACTTGCTCAGTGCATGTATAGCTTGGTGACAATTCATGCTATGAAATCAAAGGGGTCGGTTCCGTCTCTCTTCAGTTAAAGTCTGGATCCATCATTCATATTGATGAGGTCTTATTTGTTCCTGGCATGAAGAAGAACTTGTTGTCAGTCTCTACACTTGAAGATAAAGGCTACAAGGTGGCCTTCATGGATGGTGAAGCAGTTCTCTGGCCGAAAGGTGGTCAACTAAGTTCAGCTGAAGTCATTGGAATTTGAGAAGGTCTCTACAAGGTAACGAATCATTCTGCTCGTGCTCTTGTTCATTCTACAGTCAGTCCCAGCGAGTTGTGGCAGAGAAGATTCGGTCACCTTCACTTCAAAGCTCTTCTGGAATTCAATCTATGGTAATTGGAATGCCTTCTATTTCTTCTGATAAAGATGAAGTATGCAAAGGTTGTTTACTTGGAAAAAATGCATAGAAGTCTTTTCCTCACAGTAGTAGAAAAACTGAAAAGATCTTAGAGCTTATTCATTCTGATACTTGTGGACCAATGTCTTCTCCTTCCCTAAATGGTTTTCTGTATTATGCCATATTTATTGATGATTTTTCTAGAAAATGTTGGATTTATTTTCTGAAATTGAAGAGTGAAGTTTTTCCAAATTTAAAGAATTCAAAGCTTTAGTAGAAAACCAGACAGGAAAACACATTCAGATTCTAAGATCTGATAATGGAGGGGAATATGAATCCTGTGAGTTCGAAAGTTTTTGTAAGGAAGTTGGTATCAAACGTTAGTTAACTGTTCTGTACAATCCTCAGCAAAATGGCGTTGCTGAAAAAAAGAATAGAACTATTTGTGAGGCTGCAAAAGCTATGATGTTTGATCAAGATCTGCCCAATTCTCTTTGGGTAGAAGCTACAACCACAGTTGTATACATTCAGAATAGATGTCCACATGCTATCCTATAAGATAAAACTCTTGAAAAAGCTTTCTCTGGTAAGAAACCAATTGTAGATCACTTAAGAGTATTTGGGTGCCCAGTTTACATCCATGTGCCTAAAGAGAAGAGAAGAAGAGAACAAAGATGGAACCCTCAAGAAAGAAAGGGATCTTTGTCGGATATAGCGAATCTTCTAAAGCTTACAGAATCTATATCCCAAGTCACAAACAGATTGAGGTTAGCCGAGATGTAAATTTCCATGAGGAAGTTGTTTTTAAACGATCTAGAGAGCTTCAGATTGATGATGAGCCAGATTCTCCTCCAGCTGAGACTTCTGGTTCTGACTTTCAGAGGGAGGAAAGTCATGATGATCCAATGGATCAAGATTCAGTGCTGGAACCTGCTGAGGTGTTAGAAAGGTCTCTTGAAGAAACTCCTATCAAGAGAAGACCTGCTTGGTTCAAAGAAACTCTGCAAGAAGCAGAGAAACATATAGCCCCTTTAGGAACCTTTAGAGAGAGCAAAAGGCCTCAAAGATCTACAGGTTATGTTGCTTTGGTAAGTAACATTAGTGATCCTGAACCTTCTTTGTTTAATGAAGCTAACAAATTACAGGTTTGGAAAGATGCCATGTTGGAGGAATACAAGTCCATCATGAAGAATAATGTATGGGACATAGTTCCCAGGTCCAAAAATAAGTCAATTGTCCCGTCCAAATGGCTATATAAGATAAAACATGTAGCTGATGGGAGTGTTGAAAAGTACAAAGCAAGATTTGTTGCTAGAGGCTTCTCCCAAAAGGAAGGTATTGACTATGATGAGATATTTGCACCAGTATCCAGGTATACTACTATCCGCACAATTATCTCTCTTGCTTCTGTACTTGGTTGGAAATTACATCAAATGGATGTAAAGACTACTTTCCTTAAATGGTGAAATAGAGCAGGAAGTATATGTAGAACAACCTGATGGCTTTGCAATGCATGAAAAGGAAACTCATGTATGTAAGTTAAAAAAGGCCCTGTATCGTCTTAAACAAGCACTTAGAGTTTGGTAAACAGAATTGATGGCTTTCTGTAGGGATTAGGGTTTAGTAAAAGTACTACAGACTCTAACCTCTATTTTAAAGTTGTTGAAAATAATCCTCTGATTTTGGTGTTGTATGTAGATGATGTTTTCCTTGCAGGAGAAGAAAAGCAGATTGCCAAATGCAAAGAGAGACTCACTGTTGAATTTGAAATGAAAGATCTAGGAATGATGCACTATTTCCTAGGATTATAAGTTTGGCATAAACCAAACGAGATTTTTCTATCTCAAGGAAAATATGCAGTAGACATACTGAAAAGGTTTGGTATGATGAATTGTAGGAGTATGTCAACTCCTATGGTTGCAAATTTAAAGAAGTTACATGACTCAAGCTCAGGAGAAGATTTGGTGGACCCCACCATGTATAGGAAACTTGTTGGGTCATTAATGTATCTAACTCATACTAGACCAAATATGCAGTTTGCAGTGAGCGCATTAACCCAATTTATGGCTGAGCCAAGAGAACGACATTGGGTGGAAGGTAAGCATATTCTGAGATATCTTAGAGGTACCATAGCCTATGGGCTAAAGTTCACATCCATTGGTGGAGTGTTGCTACATGGTTATGCAGATTCAGATTGGGTGGGAAGTCCAGTAGACAGAAAGAGTACCTCTGGTTACTGCTTCAGTTTGGGATCAACCATGATCTCTTGGTCCAGTCGGAAACATGAATCTATTGCTCAGAGCACAGTTGAGGCTGAATATATTGCTGCAAGTAATGCCAGCAGAGAAGCAGTATGGCTCAGAAAACTCATTTTTGGGTTGTTTAATGAAAAGCTTGAGACTACGATTATCCACTGTGATAATCAAAGCTGCATGAAGCTCACAGAAAATCCGGTATTTTATGACAGATCAAAGCATATTGATCTAAAGTACCATTATATCAGAGATATGGTACAATGAAATGTGATCAAGTTGAAGTATGTTGCAACAGATGATCAGGTAGCAGATATCCTGACAAAACCATTGCAGTTGGTGAAGTTTGCTCACTTTAGAGACAAACTTGGAGTTGCAAAGAATGCCTCCATCTCTGAGAAAGAGAATGATAAAAAAGGCATACTCCAAGGTCTGAGGTCATAAGTGACCACCCTGAAGCTAGCCAGGGAGACTTGGAGATTAATAAGTTCTGTGAGTCATGGAAAAAGTCAAAGTGAATATAAAAACTTTTTGAGCCAAGACAAAAGTCAGAATAAAAGTGACAAGGCCTTTAAAAATCTTGTGAGATTATGACAATAGCCAAGGCCAAAGGACAAGCCTTCGAGTCATGTCAAAAGTCAAGACATGCAACCTTGTGAGCATTTAGCAAAAGTCAAGACATGCAGCCTTGCGAGCATTTAGCAAAAGTCAAGGTGTCTAGCAAACATTAGGAAGAACATACAATTCCTATAAAGCTAGAAACAATCAATCTTTCTTATATAAAGATAATATCAGTTTTTAATTTAATAGCTTCCTTGCTAAGAGGGAGTGTTAAAATTATAGCTTCAGAAGCTATTAAATATCATCACTAAACTTCTGCTATGTGTCTTTACCTTCCCCTTCCATGTGTCATCTCCATCAGTTGTCTTATGTCAAATCATATTTCCCAGGTGACATGTGTCCATTCAGGGGGCTGCTTAGGGCGGTTCATCCCTAGGGGGCCTGCTTAGGGTGGTTCATCCTTGGGGGGCTGCTTTGGGCGGTTCCTATTGAAATATTGTAACTTCTAAGAATATTCTATTTGTACTTTATCCGGAGATGTTTCATTCCTCCATCGGGACATTATTATATATCCGGAGATGTTTATTCCTCCGTCGGGATGTTGTAACTAGGGTTATTAGACTTCCCTAGTGGGGTTGGCCTTGAGTTAAGTGTTTAAAGGTTATTAGACTCTCCTAGGAGAAGTCGGCCCAATTAGGGTTAAACGTTAAGTGAAGTAAAGTATAAATAGAGGATGTGTGTTCCTCATTTATCACACTCACTCACTCACTCATTCACTCACTTGTGAATTGCACATAGAAGAGAGAGAGAGAGATTTGCGAAGGAGGAGAAGGAGCTCTTGTTTGGGGTTTACATCTTTGTATTTGTTGGTCATCTATATTGAGGAAGCTTTGCTGGGTTTTCTACCGCATGAGGATTTCCCAAGATAAATTTGTGTCTATCTTGTGATTGTGTTTCTTTCAGTGATCCTTATTATGCTCTTGTTGTGAATTTTATGCTAAACTTAACAGTTCCTCCCTAAGGGGGCTGCTTGGGGCGGTTCTCTTAGGGGGCTGCTTGGGACAACCACCCTAAACTATAAAAAGGGTGTCAACCCTTTCTTATTACACATTCATTTTTCATTTCGATTTCTTTCTTGAAGAGAGCTCTTGGAGGAGGTTGAAGGAGCAGGCAAAGATACTGTGAGCTGAGAAGCAGGCAGAGAACATTGTCAGCAGAGGATATCATTCATTTTTGTTATGTGCAGAAGCAGGCAAAGATCACTGTGAGCAGAGGTTGTCATATAGTTCTGAAGCAGGCAAAGATCACTGTGAACAGAGGTTGTCATACAGTTCTGGTATAAGTTGTTATGTCTACTATTAATTTTTTGCCCTAGCACAAAGAAGTTTACGATGATGTAATTTGAATCTGATATCTTATATAAGAAAGATTGTTTGGCTGGATTTTTTCTCCCTTCTAAGGGTTTTCTCTAGGATAAATCTACTGTGTTCATGTGGAATGAATTTGTGCATCTTATTTTTGACTGCTTGAATTAAAATTGATACTTACCACATTTTCATACAATCTTGGTGCACCCACGAGTACCTTTTCAATCTCTTTTGGAGAATCTTCGTGGAATTACGAGCATTCCTATTCAATCGAATCCTCTCCTATTTTGGAGGTCTCTTTGAGCCTTCCCTCTTTTGATGAGGATATGCAACAGAGTGATGAGCCTTCTTCCAATGAGTAATCTAGTAATGAGGCCTCTTTTGATGAGCTCTCTTTGGATGTGCAACATGGTGATGGGCTCTCTGTTGATGGTGATCCCTCTCCAGATATCTAGTTTAGTGATCATAGATTTTGCTCGGAGTTGTAGGTGTTGGATGATGATGATGATGATGGCAATGATCCTACTACTTTATTGTTACCATCTTTTCCCAAGTGAGCTATTGCCACTCTTAATGATTTTGTTAACTTTCTTGTTTGATACTTACCACATTTTCATACAATCTTGGTGCACCCACGAGTACCTTTTCAATCTCTTTTGGAGAATCTTCGTGGAATTACGAGCATTCCTATTCAATCGAATCCTCTCCTATTTTGGAGGTCTCTTTGAGCCTTCCCTCTTTTGATGAGGATATGCAACAGAGTGATGAGCCTTCTTCCAATGAGTAATCTAGTAATGAGGCCTCTTTTGATGAGCTCTCTTTGGATGTGCAACATGGTGATGGGCTCTCTGTTGATGGTGATCCCTCTCCAGATATCTAGTTTAGTGATCATAGATTTTGCTCGGAGTTGTAGGTGTTGGATGATGATGATGATGATGGCAATGATCCTACTACTTTATTGTTACCATCTTTTCCCAAGTGAGCTATTGCCACTCTTAATGATTTTGTTAACTTTCTTGTTTGGTTTTCTCAATAGATAGTGTCATTCCCATCATGGGCTCTAATTTAAGTTGGCCCTCTACCAAATGAACATGAGGTTGCATTATCAAAGATCCTTTTTAACACAATTAATCCCAATATTGATCGTGAAGGATTTCTTCATGAACGGTATGGATTTCGATGACTGTAGCACAACATTATGGAGGGATGGTATGGTGTTTTTTTGTGATAATATATGATTGTAATGTTACCTCTATGGCCCTTTGTTCAACTTAAGGGGAGTTGTTGTGATGTTTTGGCTAATCTTCACTTATGGCCACATGCTAGAACCACTATATGGATAGTTGAGGCCTCTTATGCCACAATTTGTGGGGCATCTCTTTTACTAGACAAATTTTTGCTTTCTGAGCAAGATGTAATCGAGAATATCGAGGCCTATCTTTGCTGCTCTTAGGCCTCCCCCTTAGAAGGAAGAGATGTGTTAATGTGATGATAAAAAATATGCCAATGTTTCTACTGCTATGTCATGCCATGATGATGAATTTATTGATGATGTAATATATGATAATATTGGTTTAGTTGATGTATTGAATGTTTGCTGAGTATAGCTAGTAGTATCACACCTTCAAGTTGACGAGGGTAGTAGATCCTTGATTTACTTATGTACCATTGAACCTAGGTAATGCTTGAGTATCTTCCAAGGACTTTTACCCCCTTCTCTAGGTCCATATTATGGCCATCCATCCATCTATCCTTTTCACTCTGTAATTATGGTTTGCATTTTGAGTTTGAGGTTTGAGGAAATTTACTCTTGCCTCCCCTCGTATGTTATCAGTTGCCAGTGTTGACTATTAGAAAATGTGTCTTAGAGTTGACTGTGTCCTAGGAATTTTGCTAGCTAGGGGGTCTGGTGGGACTGCGACCCATTATCTTCTTGCTTTTCAATTAGGATGACCTATAGACCATTGCGCCTTTTCCGAAAACAATGAAATGGAAAAGTAAAAGGAGAAATAAAAGAGATATGCCCAAGAAAATGAAAATGAAATTGAAAATGGGTGATATGAAAAGGCAATGCAAAATAAAAAAAGTCGCTAAGTCTCTTGGTTTGGAAGTATGGGGACTAGGCACTATTGGGGCTACAACACTTTGTGTAGATGCTATGCCACTTCGACATTATTTTGTGGAAGCTTGTTGGACTCCCGCGACTGGCATCTCTTCCAAGTCAATGAGCTCCCCTTATTAAATGTGTCTTAGAGTTGACTGTGTCCTAGGAATTCCACTAGCTAGGGGGTCTGGTGGGATTGTGACCCATTACCTTCTTGCTTTTCAGTTAGGATGATCTATAGAGCATTGCACCTTTTCTGAAAACAATGAAATGGAAAAGTAAAAGGAGAAATAAAAGAGATATGCCCAAGAAAATGAAAATGAAAAGGGGTGATATGAAAAGGCAATGCAAAATAAAAAAAGTCGCTAAGTCTCTTGGTTTGGAAGTACGGGGACTAGGCACTATTGGGGTTATAACTTATAACACTTTGTGTAGATGCCATGCCACTTCGACATTATTTAGTGGAAGCTTGTTGGACTCGCGCAACAGGCATCTCTTCCAAGTCAATGAGCTCCCCCTATTAAATAAGGCTACATCCAACTGAAGGGCACATCTTTGTGACACTCCTCTTAGTGACACATATGGTGTTTATTTGCTTGTTTCATTGTCATAGATAACCTTGGAGTATTTCCTTTTCCCTTTACAGCTTGAGTTAACCAATTCCTCTTTTGATAAAAAATATCACTTGTCTAACCTTGGTTTGTCCATCTTATACACCCGATTGAAAAACTAGTCCTTTCAAGTATTTATATGTTATCATGGATTTGGTTAGTAGGTAAATTTTGCTTCACAGAAACCTGTTTGAAGATACTTGTGGTGTAGGTATATAAGTATGTATACATGATTAGTATGACGACTTAAGTTTGATGGTTAATTGGATCTTCTATGTATTGGTCCACCTGGACACCTTTTGCTGCTAGTCCACTAGGGACAAATGTGATCTTAGTACATCTTGATCAATGATACAAAGAATTCATTATGTCTCCTTCAAAGTTTTAGAGTTTGTAGAGCTAGTGTATCAGTCTCTAAGGGGTTAAAATGTGGCAAATATATAGCTTGAGTTCTCCCTAGAGACTACATATAGCTTGAGTTCTCCCTAGAGACTACAATGTTGATTTTTTTGAATGTGCATGGGGTTGATATACCCAATATTTTGAAGATTCGAGGGTAGATATGGGCACCCAATTGGCCCTTCTATAGCCTCCAACCTTTGCATATCAAAATGCTCTTTTAGATTGGCCAGATTCCATAGGGACTTATTCTCAGTCTCAACTCGGAGCCTGAAAACTTCATGAATGTGCATGAGAGTGGTGCAACCACTTCTAAGACAATGACCTAGCATATTTGGGCACCTAATTGGCCCAACCACTCACTTCACCAATCTCCATGCAAGGTGTTGTCCATCCAGGTACTTTTCCAGACAGAAGGGGGTTTTATAGGCTTATTTTAGGCTAATACGGGACTAATTGATGGCACATCTAAGGTTTTTAATTTAAAAAGCCTAAATTGGTGTCTAATAATTCATTAAGAGACCAAAAATGTACCTTATGTTCTAATTTTGATTTGAGATGACACTTTTTGATTAATTGGGAATAATTAGCCTAAAAAGCCTAAGTTGATTTGCCTAAGATGAATAGTTGCACACATGTTGAGGCAAATTTGAGTGATGTGGCACTTGGGCACACATGTGGCCTTGGGATCAAATAAAGCAAATATCAACATCAAATTAAGTCCCAACCCTGGATTTTGCTTCCTAGCACATGGATCGGCCTTCATTGAGCAAATTGTGGGCTTCCAACGACTTGGCAAAAAGGTGGTTTTTGGTCAAATGCTTGGAATGACGAAAACAAGACACGGTTTCAACAAACAACACTTGGTTTTGTAAAACAACCCATAGTTTTTCCAATGTTCCCCCAAGTTTCCGGGACGTGGGAGCGGGGAAACGCACATTGGGGACGTGTGGAGACCACCCCCAAATTTTAGCGAAATTTGGGGGGGGGGGGGCGACAGGGGGATGTACAGGTCATAATAAAAATTATAAAAATTAATATTATAAATTATTAAATCCCAGCAATAACAATGCAATGATTCATCCCATGTAAATCACTAAATACTAAATTTATCATTGTGCAATGTAAATCATAATGTAACAAATTAATAATACAAACACGTTACACAATTCATCGTGATCGTTTTCAAATTTGTCATTTGAATCTTGATATTCATATTTCTAATTTCGGTCATTCTAATTGAAAAATTGAATCAGTGATATTGCATGCTAAAATAGTAAAATAGTAAATTACTAAAGACTAAGTTTGAAATAGAGACTAAAACAATGATTAAAATTAAAATTTTGTATTTTTAAACTGAAATTGAGAAAATCATGGGGGGGGCGTCTAGGAGACCCTTAGTTTCGAGAGGGAGCGTGTGGGAGCCCCCCTTCACCGGAGCGCACTGCAGAACAGGGGACATGCTCCCTTGTGCATTTATGAGAGTTTCTTGATTTTGGGGATGTTGGGAAATGTTTCGGCAAGAGTCCCCAAGTCCTCGGGGCGCAGGAAGTGAGGGGGGCACACCCCCTACCCTAGGGGACGAGTCCCCGTGGAACACTGGGTTTTTCCCTCTTGTTTTGAAGGAACCCATGGTATTTTGCATTTATTTATTATTTTTGACTAGTAAACCAAGGAGGGCACCTTTTAGGCCCAACAACATGGCACTTTTTGGCATATTCTATTGTAAGAGGGTTGGATCTAAACCCTAGATTTTTGCCGCTTGGAATCACACTTGGGAAAACGCAACAAAAATCTTCAAGCCGCTGGTGTGGCCTTGGGGGCAAGCCAGAGTCGAGTGCTATCACCTGAAACTCGACTCCTCCGTCTAGGCTTACTCCTAGCGAAGCCAAGGGGGGTGGACCCTAAAAAGTAAAAATAAAACTAAAGTGTTTGATCTATGAAAAATAAAACACTAATCTAGGAGTTAGAATTTTTTTTGAACATAAGAGCAATGCACTATATATAAGAAAATATCATTCATTGTTCAACATCATCATTGTCATTTTGAAAATATAAACATCCATCATCATAAAAATGTAAATAACAAGACCAGTGCTAATAAATGGAGTCAGAAATAAAGTGCTTGAAAAATAACAATGTTGTGCAATTGTTCTTGGTAAATTTTATTATTAATGTGGTAATGAGTCTTTTTATTAAGATGGGGGATTCCCAATATACCGCAAGGTACTGGGAATATGTCTGGAATTTAACTAGGTGGCTTCTCACTTGGACATGTGGGCTAGATCGGAGTCTCTGGGAGGTGTTCAACACTATACCAAACGATGGTATAGTCTAACGGTATCCCGAGGTCGCTACCCAGTGAGTCCCGCTTCCTTTGAGAAATTTGCCCACCAGAGTCAAATATTCGTTTACGCTTGATTTTCGTAAAAAGGTGGTTTATTGGGGAATGTTAATCCTATTACTAGTCACTATGTCCCTTTCTGGTGTGATCAGCATGTTCAGACTGAGCTGCAGTGATCCCAGAGCATACGAGGACAAATCCTTGTTAAATTTTAAGTATTTTGAACAAATATTTTACTTTTTTTAAGCCCCAAGAGTTTCTTTTCGGGCCAGTACTCGGGCAAGCCCTTATCCTGAAACCCTACTTCGGGAAAGCAAGGGGGTGTTTTGGATTGTAGTAAAAAAAAGGAAAATTGTAAAAAAATGAAGAAAACTAGGTCCTGAGTGAACTTGTGGCCCGCCAATAGAACGGACCAACGAGGTTAATTTTAGTCCTAGTTGATTTTATTAAAGTACTGAAAGCAAAACTAAACTAAAAAAAAATGCACGCCACGAAAATGAGTCGACACAGTTCCCCCCTCGGGGGATGGAGTGTGGGCACTGGTTAGCCCACTTGCCCTCGTTTAATATTCTGTCACAATACAATTAGAAGTGCCCCAGTCTTGCAAAAATGACTCAGTGGCTTACAATACAAGGAGAAAGAATCCGGCTTAAGAAAATATGGTTCTAGGTGCTCCAGATGGCCCGATCTACCAAAATTTGGCTTGCATCTCCATCTATCTGTTCATGAATTGCTGCAAACCAGCAAGCAAATGTCTGTAAAAGATGCCCAAAAACACTTAAAGAGTGTATTTGGGTCACCCAAAAAATTCTAAGGGAAAAAACTAAGTAAAATTGCAAAAATGAACTAAGTGAGACAAGCTGTAAGGTTTGTCTCCTTGGGATCTTTGCACACTCAAAGAGCAGCAAATTTTAAGCTCTTGAATCAGCCAAATAAACTTTTTGAATCAATGAAACATACTACTTGTTTAAGTTTTAAAATATGCAAAAAATTCAACTGTTAACAAGAAACATGCTTCTACTAGATCTAGCTAAAGAATTTTTACTTTGAAATGACTTAAGATCTAGTAAATAAATCAGATCTACTTATGATATTGCAAAAGAAAAGATCTGAGATACGCAAACCGAGGTAACCAAGAAATATTTGAAGTTTTTGGTGACAAGAAGGAAGAAGAAGAAAACGCCTTGAACTTGGGCAATGGGGTCCTCAAGAGTGGGGATCAATGGGACTAGTTCTCCTTGGATCAATTTTGAAGACAAATGGATGCAAGCAAGCTCCACAAACCCTTCAGATTGGCAACTTGTAGACACAAGAAACAACTCACACAAGATAGATCAAGAGCAATTGGTGTAGACTAAAATAGAGAGTTAGTTACAAGCATTTAAACAAAAATTACTATGTAAATTTGACTTCTCTACAATAACTAATAGAAAAAATAATGGATTAGATCACACTATTTCACCTTACTAAGATAAACATCTCCTTCAAAAGGTAGTTCTTGATCAACAAACAAGTGCGAATAAAATTGTAAAGACACAGATTACCTCATGCATAAGCTAGAACATGATCATCCACACAACACAGATCCACACATGATTTGCCTCCAAATCCTTTGTTCAATAACAAAATCTTAAAAGAAGTACAATCACTTAAGAGTAGAGGTTCCACCTTCTCATGAGAAAACAATGAGAGTGGACATGCTTAAATAGAGAAAGAGCAAGAGGGAAGGTGCATAATGTGAGGAGAGGATGGTGGAATGGGTGGCATGAAGGGTGGAGCAACTCGTGGCTTGATAGGGTCTACCCCATCCTCTTAACATGCTGCCAAAACGCATCCCACAACCAGCCAACAAATCAGCTGCAATATTCCCCCATGTGTGGGCTTCCCCCTCCTTGGGAAATGGGCCCACCTCATGAGGGAATGCGTCTTCCCTTATGGGGAGTCATTCCTCTTTCTTAGCTGCCCCAAATCACTTACAAATCAGCCTCTTACACTCCTACAACATAGCTGAACCAATTTTGACTTCCAATCCCTCAAAATTTGGAAGTTGATTTTTTTTATTTTTATTTTTATTTTTTCTCCACTTTTTCACCTTTTTTTGATTTTTTTAGCATAAGTGAAAAATAAATGACTCTAAAGACTGTGGAAAGTGGGTTTTGGGGTATGGTGAGTGCTCTAAGCTAGAAAACGAGCACCCCCATGGCAAAAAAGACCCCTAGACCACACTTTAACATCATTTTTGATTTTTTTAATTAAACCATTAAATAATGGCTTAGATTACGGGAAAATATTTTTTCGTCGGAATTAAAAAAACCTAGGGGGGACCTAGCACATGTCTATACGACTCAAAATTAATACCTAGCATCTTCATATACATTGACCAATGGACATTAACAACCCCTTAAGGCCTGTAAAATCTCACCAGGGATTCCAGCTTTGGAGGAGCAGGAGAAAAAACTCAAAAATTATGTTATGCACAAATGCAAGACATAATTAATAAGTTAAAAAACTCCTTGGAATACCCGATTTGTTCGACAAGTCCTAGGAAGCCAAGTCTTTTACATAAATACCATGCTAGTACATTTTATTACAAACCCCGCAGGACATGGACATGTGAAGAAAAATTAAAAAAGGGGCCCTTATAAAGGCCTGATGGACATCAAATCACTAAAAATGAACATGTAACATGTTCAACTTTTCCCGCTCACTTGATGATCCAACTAAGTACAACTTAGATGGTAACAGAACCCACCCTCTTAGAGATCATCAAAGTGGAACAACTCATTGAAAGAAACCATAATATTCTTCTAGAAAGAAAATGAGCCCTCTTAGGCTATTTAAAGGAGGTCGATTTCCTCTTAAAGGTGGAAATTTTGGAACTAGAATAAAATTACTCTAATTTGCTCTTGATAACTAGTGTTCTTGGGGTTCTTCTATGGGTGCATGGTGGATAATCTTGTGTCGTTGGCTTGATGGTGGAGAACTCATAAGGGTTTGAGGTAACTAGTGTTTTCTTTTGCTTGATCTAGTAGTATGTGGAATGATTGTTGCAACCTTGTCCGACATGAATATTTACTAATGTTTTTATCTTGATTACTCGAACCTTATTGTATTCATTTTGGTTGATATTCACTAGATGTTTAACTAATGTTGTGATTGTTAGTTTTCATACCTTCATAGCATAATAATTCAATTGCATAAACATGATCACTAGAAGAAGACAAAGCACAAAATAGTAACAACAGAGTTTACCTTCGAAAACCTAAACGGGAGAAAACCCAACAACCTTTGTATAGAGATGATAATTCCGAGATCAAAGTACAATCATAAAAGAGAAAAGATGGAAATGCTTTCCGAAAAGTAGAAACCCCAAAGTAGTCTTCTTCTCCAACAGATGCAAACTTCTCTCTCTCCAAGTGATGCGAACTTGAGTGAATGAGTGAGTGAGTAAATGAGGTGAACTTTACCTCTATTTATACAAGTGTCAAAACTGACTTTTACCCTAGCTAAGCCGACTTCTCTTATTGACTGGGCTGACTTCACTTGGGGGGCATTTAATAATTCAATTTTAATCTTTTCTTTTTCTTCTTTTCACCCCAAGGTTTACACTGATTCTTTCAAAGGTTTACATAGTTGATTACATCAAGTTCATCTCCCTTAGGA
Organism: Larix kaempferi; assembly: GCA_027924585.1. Lineage (NCBI taxonomy): Eukaryota > Viridiplantae > Streptophyta > Pinopsida > Pinales > Pinaceae > Larix > Larix kaempferi. The sequence goes on from BSBM01000034.1 coordinate 6,169,225, forward strand.
GGTACAATCAAGTACAATAGAAATACAATAAATAATATCTTCCGAAGTTGCACAAAATCCAACACTCCCTCTCAACGAGGAAAGTATTCTTCAGTCTTCATCAAGACCATGATCATCTGGGTTTCATCTGTACATCTATATTGTCTCCATCATCTCTATACATACTGAAGGTTGTCAGCACAGTCTCAGTCCTTCGAGAAGTGTCTTCATGCATCAACTTCACCGGTCCTTCGGTGGGTCCAGGAGAATCACTCAATCCTGGATATCTGAGATATTAGCTATACCATCTCTGCTATACCATTTGCTACCTTTTGTCTCATCTGCCGATGGGATTTCTCCCATACCTGGCTGAGATCCCAGACAAGCAAATGGGCACGACCATCTACTACATGTTCGTCTCATCTGTCGATGGGGTCCTCCCATACTTGGCTGAGAACCTGAACGAGTAGAGGTACCTGTGCAATCACACGGCCATCTACTACCCGTTCGTCTCATCTGCCGATGGGATTTCTCCCATACCTGGCTGAGAACCTGGACGAGTAGAGGCACCTGTGTGAACCCGACCATCCACTACCTGTTCGACTCATTTGTCGATGGGATTTCTCCCATACCTGGCTGAGTACCTAGACTGTAGAGGTACCTGGGCGAAAGTAGGGCAAGCATCTCGATGTCATCTTTCCCTCTCAAGGAGGGGACACGTTCTCTTTTACTCCAAGTCTTCCACGAAAGTATTCGAACTTCACCCTGGGAAGAGCCTTGGTGAGAACATATGTAGTCTGGTCGTTTGTCGACACGTACTGTAACTCGACCTCACCTTTTTGCACCATATCACGTATGAAGTGATACCGAATCTCTATATGCTCGACCTGTCGTGAAATACAGGATTCACTGACATCTGCACACAACTCTGGTTATCACAGTGAATCACGGTCGGCTCTGGAATCTGGCTAAGCTATCCTGCCAGGAGTTTACGAAGCCAAACTGCTTCTCGAGCTGCTGTACTAGCAGCCATGTACTCGGGCTCTGTAGTACTAAGTGCTACCGAGTTCTGCTTCCTGCTGCACTAGGAAATAATTGTAGAACCCAAACTGAAGCAACATCCGGAAGTACTCTTCCTATCTGCAACGCATCTGGCCCAATCTGAGTCTATAAACCCTTGCAATCTCAGGTCACAATCTGAAGCATATTTCAAACCATATCCCACAGTGCCACGTAAGTATCTGAGCACACGTGTTTTGCAACAATCTAGTGAATCTGCCTCAGTTCGCTCATGAACTGACTGAGAGCATTCACAGTAAAACATATATCTGGTTTGGTATTTGTTAGATACATTAATGACCCAATCAACTGGTGATACATGGTGGGATCAATGAAATCTGAGTCTGAAGCAGAATCTCTTAGCTTCCTCCAATTCGCATCCATCGGAGTGGCCATGGACTTGCGGTCCAACATTCCGAATCTCTTCAACATATCTATGGTGTACTTTCCTTGTCCTAGGAAAATCTCTTTCTGCCTCTACCATACTTCTAATCCGAAGAAGAAGTGCATCAATCCAAGATCCTTCATTTCAAACTTAGAGGCAAGATTCTTCTTACACCATACAATAAGTTTCTCATTTCCCAACATATAGTACCAAAATCAGTGGCTCATCATCTACAACCTTGTAGTAAAGGTTAGGGTCTGCATCACTCTTGGTAAATCCCAAGCTCACTAAGACCTCGTCCATCCGTCCATACCAAGCACAAGGTGCTTGCTTGAGTCCATACAGTGCCTTTTTCAATTTGCATACATGAGACTCCTTTCCGTGGACGATAAACCCGTTTGGCTGCTCAATGTATACTTCTTCCACAATAATACCATTGAGAAAGGTTGTCTTAACATCCATCTGATGCAACTTCTATCCCATAGCTGAAGCAACAACAATGATCGATCTGATGGAAGTATATCGAGCCACAGGAGCAAATGTTTCATCATAATCGACTCCCTCTTTTTGAGAGAATCCTCTGGCAACAAATCTGGCCTTGTATTTTTCAACACTCCCATCCGCTCCATGCTTGATTTTGTATAGCCACTTGGAGTCTCCTCAGGTCTCGGCACAACCTCCCACACATCATTCTTCATGATGGATTGATATTCTTCCATCATTGTATCCTTCCAAACTTGATGTTTGGATGCTTCTTCATAAGTGGTTGGTTCTGAATCATTGATGTTACTCATCAGTGCTACATAACTGGAGAACCTCTGAGGTCTTTTGCTTTCTCTGAAAGCACCATGTGGAGCTTCATGCCCCTATGCATCCTGCAAAGTCTATTGTGCCCATCTAGGTCTTTTCCGACCTACTGCAACATCTCTGGGGACATCTACTGGATCAATAGGATCGATGGGTTCATCATTTTCCGCTAACTCCCTCTGAACTGGAGGGGGAGATGATCTCATCTCCATTGGTTCTAGCATTTCTTCATCATCGATCTCCATGTCTGATCCTCTGCATTTCCTGACAGTCGTTTCTTCTTCAAAGGTCACATCCCTATTGACTTCAATCTGTCTAGATCCTGGGATGTAGATTCTATAAGCCTTTGAAGACTCACTGTATCCCACAAAGGTTCCCTTCTTGCCTGAAGGTTCTAATTTCGTTCTTTTCTCCTTGGGAACATGTATATAGACTGGACATCCAAAGATCCAGAGGTGGCCCACTTCTGGTTTTACTTCTGTGAAAGCTTCCTCTAAGGTCATCCTTCTAGGTTGAGAGTCATATTCCTGGAAGCTCCCTGCTGAACATCAACGAGATTCAAGTGTCCATCGGAACAAGTCTCATCATCCTTCTCTTGTAGGCCAAATCACATGGTCTTTTCCCTACAAGTCAAATCTTGTCTGATGATTAGTGACATTGCATAATCAAATTTAATCAATTTCTATGTCTATGCAATGATAATAGTTTACACGGGCATCTTGGCTAACATTTTAGCACAACAATCATAAACATGTCTTCTAAATACATATGGGAACTATCTAGATGTCTGCTATCTCCACTAGAACATGCCGTCAAGAATGTGCACTACTCTAAGCATGTAGGAAGGAGATATCATCTAGACTAGCTCCATTATGTGTTAATGAAGTGTTGTGTAGCTCATATGCATAATAATACAACAAGGTAAACTATATCAACTGCTCAATACACTTCCAGATAGATCTGCATATAATGAAGATAGATAAGACAAAACAGATCTATGTAAGCAAGAAAACCAAATACTTATCTCTTATTGTTTTTGTGTGTGGGCTCCCACTGCCTTCTTGTGGGAACCATGAGAGATCTTTGTTCTTGCAGTTTGGATCTTCATATCTCCTATAAGAAGAACTTCGACCGATCATCATTCCTTGACTTCTTGTGAGGAGTATCTTCTTCAACATCAGCAGGTTTGAACTTTGACAATTATTGGCATAATGACCTCATGCTTTCTTTTGCCTGTAGCATTGTATTTGAGACAAATCCTTCTTCTCCTTCTTCCTATCTGGAGGAGGACTAGATCTCCTATCTTGGTGCTTGTGTTTGTAAATCTTTCTTCTCCTTTCCTTGCCTTTCTTGGCATGGGATACAAATGCTTGATTCTCCTCAGGTTGAGTGCCATGAAGTCTATGCCTTGCTGCTATTCTTGTCTCTTCCTGAGTGCAATTTGCCCATAGCTTGTCAAATCTGGGTAGCTTGGATCTATCGCTTATACTTTGGATGAAAGACTACCAAGATGGTGGGACACCATTTAGAGTAGTGATGACAAGCTCCTTATCATCAATGGGATCTCCACTAGTACTAAACATGTCCCTTAGTTCTGTGATCCTCATGAAATATGAGGAAATAGATTCTGACTTGGATATCTTCATGTTTGATAGCTGGTTCCTCAATGTAATGGATACATTGATACTACTATGTTCAAACAACTTCTTTATGGGTTTGAAGTCGAACATCTTTCTAGCAGTCTTCTTACATGATATTTGAGAAATCAAATGGTCTCTAACTGAGTCCACCAAAATCCTTCTTGCTCTGGCATCGTTCTTCCTCCAGCGAGGTTTGTCTTCTCTAGCTTTTGGTTCTGGAACCTTCTCATTTACAACTTGTAAGAGATCATTTTCTTCCAGTAGAAGAAAAACCCTAGACTTCTAGGAGATAAAGTTGGAAGCCCCTTCCAGTCGATCTTCAACCTTCATGCCAATCATCTTGTCTACAGATTTGGTCCAGAAACCCTAGCAGGAGCTAGGTAAAAAATGAAAGTTGGAATTTTGGAAAACTGATTCCACAGGTAGATGTGCCTTAGCAAGGCTTAGCAAGGCAAGTTGAGAGATGGTAGGGCTGATCCAAATCTGTGGAGAAAAGTGGGTTAAAACTGAAACCCTAATTTCTGCTACAGTTGTAGAATTAGGTCAAAAACTGAAAATTCCTGGAATTGAATTCCGTCTTCACCAAAAGATGCGCCTCCCTAAAAGCGAAATTCCCAAGTCTCTTTTTCTCCAAAATGTTGGGTGAAGACTTCAGAGGATTAAACCCTAGTTCTGACAATGGCTTCTTCTAGAACTGCTCTGAAACCATGTTAGTTTTCATACATTCATAACATAATAATTCAATTGCATAAATAGGATCACTAGAAGAAAGACAAAGCACAAAACAATAACAAAAAAGTTTATCCTGGGAAACCCAAACAGGAGAAAACCCTACAACCTTCGTATAGAGATGATAATTCCGAGATCATAGTACAATCATAAAAGATAAAAGATGGAAATGCTTTCCAAAAAGTAGAAACCCCAAAGTAGTCTTCTTCTCCAATAGGATGTGAACTTCTCTCTCTCCAAGGGATGCGAACTTGAGTGAATGAGTGAGTGAGTGAGGTGAACTTTACCTTTATTTATACAAGTGTCAAAACTGACTTTTACCCTAGCTGAGCCGACTTCTCTAATTGATTGGGCCAACTTCACTTGGGGGGCAATTAATAATTCAATTTTAATCTTTTCTTTTGCTTCTTTTCACCCCAAGGTTTACATTGATTCTTTCAAGGGTTTACATAGTTGATTATATCAAGTTCATCTCCCTTAGGAGGTACAATCAAGTACAATAGAAATACAATAAATAATATCTTCCGAAGTTGCACAAAATCCAACAGTGATGAAGCTTGTGTATGGATAGATTGATGGGTCCTCTTGAAATTCACAACTTTTATTACAGGATTGGAGTTGATAGCTTGAAATTTGAATCAAGCTATCAAGGAGAGGGATTGTGTCATCCTCCACTCTCTCTTGGTTTCTCTCACTTTTAATCTAATCCATTAAGAATCCATTTTTCCCATGGATGTTCCCTCAAGGCACTAGGTCTAGGGTTTAATAGTTTTAATTAATCCTTTGCTCAAATTTCTTCCAATTTACAATATCTCATAGCTTCTTTTATTTTGTAGGTACTTGGAATTAAATCTAAGGAAGAGGCTTAAAGGGGATCGGTTTCCCCTTCTAAAGTTCATCCAATACAAAACCCTAAGAATTCAAATAAACATAAACCAACACTTTGTGATTATCAATAAGCCTCTTGTTATTCATTACATCCAAGTACTTAGCTAATGAGGTTATAATTTTGTCATATCTTCATCATGTTACCTTAATGCTGGTTTGCTGACACATACAAAAATACTCATTATATCTTCTTTTTCAATGTTAAAAACATATAAAGCAACAACAACATCAAAGAGACACATTGCTACATAAATATGACGATACAACTAATAAATAAGATGCATTAGATGTCAAGTGGTCACATATTGTTACTAAACTGAAAATTCTAAAACATGTTCCTGATAAGATGATACAAATTCACATTAAATGCTCAAAATAAATGTATCTCATGAGATGAATCATCATGAGGCATCTAGGTACCGAATGGTACATAATACAATGAAAATGATAGATCATAGGAATCTGAATCATCGATTCCCTCTACCCTTTTACGGGTAAAAGGCAACACCCTTCCTGTGGAAGTAGTAGGTGGTTGTGGAGGTACTCAGGATGAGGTTGGAGTGGAAGCTCTAGAGCCTCCAATTACTCTACCTGAGGTGGAAGATAAAGTGAGTTGTCTCCTCCTAGTCCCAAGTCCAACTGCAAGTCTCCATGGAAGTGATAGTTGCACCAAAAGATCAATCTCCTCCTTAGCATCTGTATCCACTATAAGTGGATCATCCTCTTGCTCCTCCTCCCCCTCCTTTGCTGTCGTTGCCTCCCCCAAATCATCTGCAAGCTCCTCCTCCAACCACTTGGGTGCTCCTCCATCTCCACCCTCTATTGAGTAGTGGTGTCAATGGCATCCAATGAAATGGCCTCTATGTCGGGCTCTTTGTCAAGCCGTTTCACCCATAGCCTTAGATTGTAGTAGACATACACCAAGTCATTAAGGCGTTGGATACCTAATGTGTATGAACATTGAGGGCCATAGTTAGGGATGGTAAATTGTAGTAAATTAAATTTTAAAATTAAAAAAATATAAACAATTTAAATTTTGATTGTTGCATTTTTGAACATTTCTAGCTTGTGCTTCTTGGAGTGTATCTTTTCAAAGACACTCTAATTGCGCTGACACCCTAAAGAACTGCAAGTTTGGCTAAGCACTCGAACGACAAGTTTCTGCAGCTTTGGGAGCTTTCCATTGTTGTGTTTCCACTAGACATCTACAATGAATAAAATGAAATGATTCAAAGGAAGGCAACGGATTATATTTCCATCAAGTAATAAATGTCAAATATATAGAAAGGAAAAAACAAAATTTGAAATTGAAGCTTACTTGGCATCTTTGCGGTCCTATCTTGGACAACCATTTCATAACCCAAAACCTCGAATACCATCCATGACCTCACCATAAAAAATTAAATCCACAAGCATAAGCGAATGCAGGGTTGAGGTAGAGCCCTGCTGCATGAATGGGACGATGGAGAGTGTTAATCCATCGTTCATAAATGACATCCCATATCTGACCTCTCTTGGTGAGTCCTTCCTCCCCCTTGCCATCATAGTATCGATAGATAGCTTCCTTGGCCCTATACATGGTCTCATACAAGTAGCCCATTGTGGGCTTGTCTCCATCAACCAATCGAAGAACCTGTACCAAAGGTTCACTAATAGTACACACCTCACCTACTCCACTCCAGAATCTCTGGTCATGTCCAATGTTTTAAAAATCGAAATCGGACTCGGAATCGGTCGAGGGTCAACTCGGAATCGGAATCGGAATCGGTAATGAATCGGTCATAAATCGGTCGATTTGAATTTAATGAATCGGTTTGCTAAAAAATACATAAAATATTTTTATTTTTTAAGAAAAACAACATTTTCAAGATTCTAATTCAAGATTCTATAGCATTAGAAACAAAATATCCAATCTCTGCTCATGTATATACCATATAAGGGTCAATATATCAAAATGGCACAAAGTGTATTGTGCAATACATATCTAGGAGACTGGAACTGGAACAAAATACATAATCCTTGAGGCCTATAGGCTATATGGCCAGTAGAGTCCAAAAAATAACATGATATATAGTCAACTACAATGTACATCAATCGAACTGATCAAACTGATCAAACTCATCACCACTGCTACGACGAGGAGTAGAAGTAAAAGTAGAACTAGAACCAAAAGAACCAGAAGCTGAAGGACTAGCAAAGGCATCAACATCTGGCTCAATCTCAGGCTCCTCAGGCTCAGGCACACGGTCATCTACTACTGCAGTAGTAGTACTGGCTGAATGCCTACTCCTACGTCGTCGTCGCCTATAAGTAAGAGGTCCTGGTCCACTAGTGCCTGGAATATCGAGATCCACACCTGTATGAACTGATGGCATCGACAATAGAGGATTTGCATCTAAGTCAGCCCGAGGCGCAAGCATATCCTCCATCTCAATATCCATATCAAGACCAAACTCTGGCTTTGCGGTCTCCACTACCCAATTTGAGGTTGGATCTATATCATCTAACATAATGGGATCTGTATCAGGTCTTTTGTTCATCAACTGGTTGCGTCCGAGTCGCAAGTTGTACTACACGAAGACTAAATCATTTAACCGTTTCTGCTCTAAACGGTTTCTCTTCCTCGTGTGAATCTGCTCAGACAAAGACCAATTGCACTCACACCCAGAAGCGCTGCAGGTTTGACTAAGGACCCGAACTGCAAACTTTTGCAATTGTTTTGTATGATTACCAAATGACTTCCACCATTGTGCTGCAATTGTAAATGCGAAGAGTCAAGGAAGTTAATTCAACAAATTAGATTGTGAATTTGGCTAAGAAATTAAGAATCAAGGTATTTAGTAATTTACATTGTACAATTTAAACTTTAAAGTTAAACAACATAATTTAATAAAACAATGGAATTGTTTACCTGGTTGGCCCTCCTCTATTGCACGCTTAGCCACAGATATGCCAAAGAGACTTGTGGCTTCACTGAAAGAGGTGATCTGCCGATGTATCTCCAATTGGGTCTCCTCATTTGGGACCATGCGCTCGAGGCAAGTATACAATCCATCCGCTATCTCCCCACTCGGATCAGCGTCAATGCCATCTCATCTCTATAATTATACTTCGGGTTCAAGAAATACCCCGCTGCATGTATAGGGCGATGGAGTTGATTGTTCCATCTCCTATCAATGATCTCCCAAATGGGCCCATACTTGGCTACTCTATCTTTGTATGCTTTCATTATTTGCTCCTTTGTCTGATCCATAGCTTCATAAATGTATCCCATGGCCAATTTTTCCCCATCCACCAACCGCAACACCTTAACAAGTGGCTCAGTAACTGCCACAACCTCTACTGCTTTTCTCCAAAATGAAGAGCTTTTATTTTTCTTCTTAATTTCTCTTCCATCTCGTGTGCTAGCCCAATTAGATGAATTCCATTCATCACTTGAAAACATCTTCACCAAGTTTTGTTCTTGGGAAATGAGAGATTGCAACGTGAGGAAGTGAGTTGCAAATTTAGTAACTGCGGGCCTAACAAGCTCCCTGCCCCCTGTGTGTCTCCTCATCAAGCTCAATACCCAACCGTGGTTGTAGATGTACTTCGTGATGCTTTTGGCATAGTCCACAGTGAACTTGATCCAATCCTGATTGCATACATCCTCAAGCATGAGGTCTATGCAATGTGCCGCACAGGGTCCAGAATATGGTTTTATGCTTTTCCTCTAACATCCTACCAGCAAGAACATAGTTAGAGGCATTATCGGTGATGACTTGCACAACATTAACAGGCCCCACCGTCTCAACAACCTCATCCAAAAGATGAAATAACAATTTTGCATCTTTCACCCTATCGGATGCATCATGTGATGACAAAAACATGGTTCCCCGTGGGCAAGAGATAAGAAAGTTAATAAGGTGTCGGCCCCTTTGATCTTTCCATCCATTCGACATGATAGTGCATCTTGAGTTTACCCATGAAGCTTTGAAATCCTCCAGGTATTCTTGTATAGAAAGTTTCTCTTTTTGCAAAAGAGATCCCCTCAAGTCATGCATACTAGGGCCTTTTGAAGCCCTTACCGGAAGCTACAACGGCATCCCACATAGGTTGGTAATAAGAAGAGCGGGCAACATTGAATGGGAGATCAGCATCATACCACCATCTTGCAATGTACTCATGGGCAACATCTTTGTACTGCTTCTTCCAGTGCTCATCTAAGGTGGGCTGAATTTGTGTTGAACGCTGCATCTGAGAAGCATTAACACTGGCAGAAGTGGTGGGAGGTGTGAGATAGCTTTCAATGCCACCCCTCTTTTTGGCTTTTCCCTTATCTTGTGTACTCTCGGAGGGCGGAACATACTGGAAAGGATCCCTAAGAGTGGTAGAAGGGATAGATGAAGAGCCTTCTTTCGAATTTGAACCAGGGGCATAGGTTCCACCCATCATTTTAACAATCCTCCTCTTCCTCCCTACTTCTTCCTCTATCTCTCTTTGCATAGCCTTTCCCTCTTGAAACTTCTTGAACTGTGCTTGCATCTCAGCTCTAATTTGCCCAATAACATCCAGTGGGGCTTCGCATGCCTTAACTTGGCCTTTGATGGCAGCCAAGTACTCTTTAAGCCTATAAATGCCCCCACCCTTAATCAATTTCTTGCAATACTTGCAATAAATGTCCCGTTGAACAACATCGGCATAGATCCATGCAGGATCTTTTGCTTTTGGGGGCATGATTCTATACTGCAGATATGTATTCTGATCCGCATTCCAAACAAAACAAGAAAAAATTAAATGAATTCTTAACTTATGTTAATAAGAAAAAATTAATTTTTAATTTCTGTTTAAAATTAAAACTATTAAACTTCTGAGTACTTTCCATCATGGGGAATTTCATCACTTGCTAGAATGATGATATGATAACTTGTATCACATAAATCCATTTTATCCCATGTAACATGCTGTGATCTATCTAAGAATCCAGTACTGTGTATACATTGATTTAAACTTGTTTGCCTCCTAATTTGACTTAAAGGTTGTATATTATTCCCTGGGATTTATTCATATGTCCATCAAAATCTTTAAGTTTAATTTGTCATGAAGAAATTTTAGGGCAATCTAATCTTTTCCATGCAACTATATACATAGAATTTAAAACTATAAAAAATGTGCTATTTGTGTTGATTAAATGGGTGACAGAATGGAATAGGTCAATCCTGTAACATGCATCCAGCAGTAAACTACTAAACACCCTTTCATTAAGTTTTGAAAATGATTATTTAACAGCCAAGTGAAGTATGATGAACCTGTTACCAACTGAGTTGCACTATATTTGGACTTCAGTGAGCCGCCAGTATTGCACATTTACTTGTGCCTTTTTCAGAGTTCAGAGTAGCCAAGTATGGGCCCATACTTGGGCCCATTTGTCAGTTTTTGTAGTACATGACTGTGCCCCACGGGGTTTGTAATAAGCGTACTAGCATGGTGGTCTTTGAGTGACTCGGTTCCCTAGGACTTGACAACCAAAGAAGGTATTCTAAGGAGTTTTTTCCCTTGTCGATTATGCCTTGCCTTTAGCCGAGTATAATCGATGAGGTTTTCTCCTGCTCCTCCAAAGCTGGAATGCCCAAAGTGGGGGTTAGGCCTTAGGGGATTATTAGAGCCCATTTTGTAACATGTATAAACATGCTAGGCTCTAGAATTTTATCGTTTTGTCATGTACTAGGTTCCTCTAAAGTTTTAGTCGATTCCGAGAAAAAATATTTTTTGGCATTTTAAGCCATTTTTTAATGGTTTAATTAAAAAATTTCAAAAGGTGATAAAAGTCTTATCCGGAGTCGGAATTTGACGCAGGGATGCTCATTTTCAAGCCCAGAGCATTCTTTTTACTCTGGTACCCGGTTTTCCTATCTTTCAGGCAGTCAAAGCGCCCCGTGGAGCAGTTTTGTCTATCAGAGCTACAGAATGGCACTTTAATGCCAAAAATGCATCAAAATGCACCATGGCTAAAGATTAATATTAAAAAATGGAAAAGGTCACATGCCAATTGAGTTGGCATTAAGTCAACTAAGGTGAGCGACTTTGGTAAGAAGACAAAGCATGTATTAAAATGCAATTTTTTTAAAGATTATAAGCATTTGCCAAAACCGTACGGTTCAAGTTTCACGTGGGCCATCCCTCATCAACGTGGCAGCTATCGAATTAGCAAATGTTTTCAAAGGTGGGCGACTATGTGGAAAGGTCAATGCATTTATTATAAGTCAAAATTGAAAGGTGGGCGAATATCTCATATGGCAAGCTACGTAGAAAATCCTTCACGTGGAACCACTCCTCCTCATGGCCGTATGGTTTTACTTGTTGATAAGTCAATTAGTGGGGTCGGTTTACCTCATATTGAGGTGGCACTAAGCATGGATGAGATTCTAATTTAATGCACCCACCATCCACGTTAACTCCACTCGCCCTCTCCATATTCGTGTGGGCCATATTCCTTCACGGCTTGGTATAGTTTGAGTTGGCATGTATCAATCACGGTGGGCATTTAATTCAAATGTTAAAACATTGTGACATGGGCAAATATTTATCCAAGGTTTCAAAGTAAAGATTCGCCATCCATATTCACGCGTGGGCCAACTCTCTCACCATTCGGCATCCATTTGATTGGTTATTGATAGAGCATGAGGTGGCTCTACCAATTTGGATAGTTTTCAAATTTAAAAGCGACCAGCCTGCTGTTCATTCCAACGCATCATGGAAACATCAACCATTTCATTCTCCTTCACAAGTGGGCAGCTTCTTCATCAATTTGGCATTTTTCTTCTTTGAGGTGTTTTTTGTCCAAGAGAAATGGTGCTTCTCCATTGGCTTATGAGGTTGCTTGCTCTACAAACTAGGAGCTTTGTCTCCTTAGGGTTTTGCGCCCTAGCTTCATGCCATTTGCTATATATTGAGGAGCTTGGCTCCATTGTAAGGATCGGAAGGTGGAACCTCTGTTCTTGTGTTTGTAATATTTTTATGAGTTCTTGAGTTAATAAAGAGAAGGCTTTGGAGGCTACATTGTGGGTTCATGTTATGTGTGGATGCTTGATGCTTCAAAACCCATGGAGGTAACTTGTATTTTTGCATAAGTATCTTGCTTATTGTTAGGATTGCACTGACCTTTGAAGGAAATTTACATTTCAGTAGGGTAACAAATATGATCTAATGCTTGTTTGTTATTTGATGATAGTGTAAAATGCTTTAAATATTATGCATATCTTGTTTGAATGCTTCTATTTGCAAGTCTTTTATATTGTTGATATCGGTGGTGCCATTTAATCCTCTTGTGCAAGTGCTTGTATAAAGTCTTTGTTGCAGGTTACCGGAGCTTAGGGAGGAGGCATGTATGTTAGCTTTGCCGCTTCCAAAGCTACTTCAACGGAAGTGTAGTCCCTCTTGTTCCCACTCTCATGAAGGCTCCATTCGCCCATCTCTTTCCAGTTCAAAACTCGGTTCTTCTTACCTTTGGCTCAAAATATTTTCAAATCTAATTTGGTTACGGTTTCTATATTGTTCTAGATCTAAAAATTTTGAAATCTTAAGAAGTGGATCTAGGATCCTTTACTAATGCTTTCATTTTATCGAAGTCCAAATCTTAAAAGTTCATTAGTGAAGAAGTGCTTATAAAAGACTTATCTAACATTGTCAGGCTTGTAATTTGGCTTGCAAACTTGAAAGAGAGCATCCAAAGATCCTAGCAAGGCAAGCTCCCTAGCTTGGCTTACTAGTTACCTTTTTTCTCGTTTCATTGCACCTTTTAGATTCATTTTTCAGACTTAGTTTGCATTTCGAAGAAGAGTAATTTCTTAGTTGTTTTTAGGCATTTTACGAACTTTTTAGCTCGCTGGTTTTTAGCTTCTGCATATCAGAATTTTTGTTTTAAGATCATATAAAAACTCAAAAAGTTGTCCAAAGCACCATTTTTACATACTTAGTTGCACTAGATTTCATTCTGCAATTTTCTAGCATTGTCAGAACATTCTTAAAGTGTTCTGGTTGTCATTTTCTAACCAACTTAGTTCGCTGATTTGTTTTGATTTCATAACAGGTTGGAGTAAGAAAATTAAATAAAACTTGCATTTGGAGCTTCCAAAACCACTCGGAGAGAACCGATTTCAAGCATCATCTTTACTCTTTTCAAACATTGTAAATTGACTTGTTCCCTAATGATAAAGGGCAAGCAGTATTTCTCTTAAGTTTCCAAGTTGTAATAAAAAATAAAAAGAGCAGAGCAGGCAATTCCAGCACCTGACCCCAATCTCCCCATGGGGGATTCGCACATTTTTCATTTTTTTTTTAGTTTTCATTTGAGCAGTAGTAATTAAATAACTCACTCAAGCACACAACGTCCTCCGAGGACCTGTTCATCATTTTATATGCTTTTGTGTTTATTTCAAATTATTATTCTGTTCTTAAAATTTAATCCTAAAATTAACCCCCTTTGCTTTATGCTTGGGGTTTAGTGTAGAATAATCATCCATTCACACGTCTTAATAAAACGAACAACGCCCCAAACCCAGAGTATGCTCTTGACTACTGTAGCTTAGTCGGAACAGTTGGCTCAATCGGAAACGGGTGCAAGGTAATTAGTGTTAATAGGACAATCCATCAGAATCCAATCCTAAGAACTCAGGAGGTTGCATGGACTGAATCCACAGAGTCAGCAGGTTCTTAAGCGGGTTCATCCTCGCCTGGTTGGACACTTGGTAAGGTTGCTAGAGCACTCAGTTCGAAGTTTAGTTTTCTTTTGGGCCAAACCAAGAATTAACCCACTCCTTAACCACTCATTTAATAATCATAAAAATTACCAACCGAGCCACTGCAATACTTTCACTGAGACTACACAAGCAACCCTACACAACAGCAATTGCAAGCATTTTTACTTTCTCGGCACCGGTCTTTAATTTTCTATGTTTAAGTTTCAATCACAAATGTCGTGAATGCTTATCTATCTTGTGTTGGGTTAATCAATTGATTTAATTTGCAAGCAATGGTTAGTTAATTTTTCATCTCATCATCTTTTTAACTCCTAGAATAGGCTTTTATCCTTTGTTGTAGATTAAAAGCCTTAGATTTTTTTTCATAGGGACCACCCCCCTTGGCTTCGCTAGGAGTAAGCCTAGACGGAGGAGTCGAGTAATCAGGTGACAGCACTTGACTCTCACTTGCCCCCAAGGACACACCGAGCGACTTGAAGGTTTCTTGCCGCATCCCCCCAGGTGTGTATTAGGCGGCAACAGAACCAATTCTGGGCACTTTAGGGTTGTTTGGGCAATGATGAACCAATTTTTAAAAATTTTGCTTTCTGTTTTTAAAATTTTTTAAAAATAAATTAAACTTTAAAATTAAATTAAAAAAAAACAAGTGTAATACCTTGCAGGCTTGCTGTAGCTGTTGCACAGTGCAACTGCACTCCACTCCAACTCTCCACGGACCACAACTCAACACTCCACAGTCCAGTGAGCAGTCAACATTGTGGAGTCCCGACTCCCCACACAGCACTCTCCCAAGTCCCGAGTCTCCCCACACTCCAGTCAGCAGTCAACACTGTGGAGTCCCGACTCCCCACATAGCACTCTCCCGAGTCCCGAGTCTCCCCATAGTGCACACTGCACACAATGACACAACGCTCTCCCCGACACAAACCACTCAACACTGGCATAGACCACTCCATAGTCCGCTCAACACACTGCCCACTCACACAGTCACACTCCACGTCCAACTCACTGCACAGTCCACTCCACGGCGTCCACGCTGCTCCGGAGGCTCCCACACGGCCGCTAAATGCAATATAGTGTAGTGTTGGGTTGGGTTGGGTAGGTTAGTAACTCAGTTTAGGTTTAAACTTTAAAAAATAAAAAAAACTTAAAAAAAACTTTGTTTTAAATTTTTAATGCCCCACGGGCCCACCCACCAAATCGGTCTGATTTTTTTACGAAAATCGGTTGGACCGGCCGATTTATGAGACCGGACCGATTTTTTACATAAATCGGTGAATTGGACCGATTTGTACCACCGAACCGGTTTGGAGGCCAATTTGAACCGGGCCAGCCTTAAATCGGCGAATCGGCCGATTCTGATTCCGATTTGGCCGATTTTTAAAACTATGGTCATGTCCCACAAGTTGGGCTATGGCTTGCCCATCTTGTTTGGTGCTATAGATACAAGCAACCCACTCATCAAAAAGAAACATCCTTTGTAACTCCAACATACTCTTGAGGAGCGATTGAAGAGAAATGAAGCCGGTGGTGAAACGTGTGATCGCGGGACACACTCTCTGTTCCCTGTGAGTCGTCTCATGAGTGAAAGAACAAATGTGTGATTATATATATTTGGTCACACTTCGAGCTAAATCAATGATTTCCTTGATCCAAAGAATTTTTCCCATGTCCTCTAGCATCAAATCAATGCAATGGGCTGCACAAGGACTTCAATACAAGGTTGGATACCTCTCCATGAGCAACCTCCCAACAACAACATAATTAGTAGCGCTGTCCGTGATGACTTGGACAACATACTGCGAGCCTCTCTCTCGGATAAAGCCATCCAACAACTTGCATAATAATCATGCATCTTTTGTATATGCACTTGCATCAACACTTTTGATAAACATTATCTCCCTGGGACAATTAACCAAGAAATTTAGAATTGAGCCGCCCTTCCCATCAGTCCACCCATCTGACACCATGGTGCATTCGGTGGTCTCCCATGATTCCTTGAGCTTAGCTAATTTTTATGTGCAATCGTCCTTTCCTCCTTGAAGGAGATGCCCTCTCAAATCATCATAGGAAAGGCCCCTATACCCCGGGCCAAAATAGCAGCAACTTCAAACATGGAAGGGTAGAAGGAGTTCTTGGCAATGTTAAATGGTATACCACTCCAAAGAAAACATTTGGTCGCAAGCTTGTTGGCCGCCTCCTTCTTTGTTTTAACCAATGATCAAATAGAAGGTTGCCCCCCTGGTGTTGACCTTGGCTCAAAGAAAGGTGAGGTTGATGAGGGGATTCTAGAAGTTGAGGTTGTGGGCCGTGTGGATGAGGAGTGGGATTGTGGTCTCCCCACTGCGGCACTTGTTCCAGTGTTGCACTTGCAAGTTCATTTTTGTGAGCCTCCTTTGCATCCCTCTTATTAGCAATATCAATGATGGATTGGTTTGCAATACACATAATTTTTGGGGTAGTTTTGTCACAAGAATGCACATCAAACCCACTAAATTTGGCAAGGTGGTATTTCAAGTGGCTAATTCCTCTGTTGCAAAGATTGCATGTCAATATTTGTCTATTGGGAAGTTCTACTACTTTACCATACACCCACATTGGATCCAATGGCCTTGGGGATTTTGTTGAGGAGAAAATATTAAACCTATGGCACAAAAAACCCAAAATAAACACATGATAATGCAAAGCTTAAATTATGGGAGCTAGATGAATGTGGAATCATTGAATCTTCCATTCAAAAACAACAAGAATAGGCACATTCCAAACACTAGCCAAAACGTTTTATACATACCTAGAAATCTTGATGGTTTGGTCACTTTGAATTCCCACTCCACGATCTCTTCGCTAATGGCAACAGATCCTTGGCTTTCTCCTTCTTTGATGGTTGCACAATGTTCTCCCAAACCTCTCTAGCTCTCTCACACTTTTGGAAACAAACAATGAAACATAAAAAGCCAACCCGCGGACTTAAAACGCAATTTCGGGCGATTTTTGGCAATTTTGGTCAGCCGTCCGATATTTTCCTTCAACTCGCGATATATTCCCA
The DNA here is from genome assembly GCA_027924585.1 of Larix kaempferi. Classification (NCBI taxonomy): domain Eukaryota; kingdom Viridiplantae; phylum Streptophyta; class Pinopsida; order Pinales; family Pinaceae; genus Larix; species Larix kaempferi. Next base: position 6,186,496 of record BSBM01000034.1, read on the forward strand.
GTTCATTACGATGTATTCATTGTATTGCGACACATTGAAAATATTGGAAATCTCGTGAAATTTAAGATCCGATATATCAGATGGGGGTTTAACTCGGCGATATATCTGATATATTCGATATATTGCCGATATGTGCAACATTGTTTTGAATAACTTGATCAATTGATTAACTCATAAGACTAAAGTGGTGTTTTTGAACTTGGTTTATTGACTATTGGTCATCTCATTAAACTAGTTATGTTATTGTTATTAGTTGCTAATGCTATGCACATTGGAATGACCTAAATGCTTCAATAATAGTTGTTATTGTACAAAGTAGTATGGATTTCATTGATGATATGACCTTTTGCTAGAAGAATGCTCTATGATAACTAAATGGTTATGAGTATAAGCAATAACAACTAAAGATATTGGAACTTGCTACTGGTCATATATTTTGATGTTTGGTTATTGTCTAAATTGCCAAGAAACTTGGGTTTGGGGATGGGAATGGCGATGAGGATGCAAATTTTTGAAACATGGGACTTGGGAATGTTGAGGTTACTATATATATATGAAGTTCAAATCATTTTCATTGTATATATATATATATATATATATATATATTCATGTGCACCCATATGAATCCAAACCATATACACAAATATGCAAAGTTTCTCATATATATAGCAAGGGTGTATACAACTAAACAAATATCACATGTAATCCATATCTGACCCAAAACACATAAACAAAGAAGCTCTAAATGGCTTGTAGAGTCCAAAAAGATTCACGCTAAAACAAATAACTACATATCATCAAAATCATTGCCTATATTGGGATCCTATACATCAATAGCACCTTGTTCCCCCTCCTTTAGGCTATAGCCCTTACCTCTACCTTGAATCTTGAAGTTTATCCTCCAAGGACATTAGTCAACACCCTACAATTTTGATGAAACTTCTTAATCCAAGTGTTCAAAATAAGGTAGAAAAAGATTCCCATGCTTAATAAGTGATTTTGGTTTAGTGAAGGGTACATTTTTATTAAGGTCATGACAAAGGAGTTCAACAATCAACACCACCAAAATCAAGGTACATAGAGAGGTCGATGTGCTTGATTAAATGGCAATCCCATACCCTCATACATGATAGAGTCTATTGGAAATGTTGCAATCTTGAAATCCTGAAAACTATTAACTCTGTTGAATTTTGAATGGGATCTAAAATTCTACTTTTTGCATATGAAGTTGGATGAGGTTGGAACCACTCTCAAACTTCCTGAAACAATTAATGGTAATGTTAAAAATTTAAGTAAAAGTGATTAAATTCTCCTTGTCTTTCATTTTCTATCCTTTTATTTTAAGAATTTAATATTACCATTTAATATTATTGAATTTAATGACACTTCTACAAAACCAGTTGGGTTTGTACCAAACTGGCCCCCAGGCATTCCCAAAATAAGGGTACCCCGTCCTTTTAGTGATAAATGTCCCCCTGTTTTAAGGGAAACATCTCGGGTTCCTAGGTGTGTTAATGTAATTGTAACTTCGGAAGATATTCACTTGTAAATTTTATATTGTATTTGTATTTTATTATTGTACCTGCGACGGAGATGTTTATTCCTCCAGTCAGGAGAGTCATTATTGTACTTGAGTCATGTAAAGTCATCGAGGTTAACCCTCCATTGTATGTCGGGGCTTTAGACCTAAGAGTTGAGTCATCATTGGGTTATTAGACTCTCCTAGAGAAGTCGGCCCAGTCAGTTACACCTAGGGGCCGACCTGTTTGGGGTTAAGGTCAAGTGAAAGTAAAAGTATAAATAGAGAGGGTGCTCCTCTCTATTTGCTCATTCACTCACTCATCAAGTTTGCATTAGTGAGGAGAAGGACAAGTTCGCACAAGTGGAGAAGAGAGGAGCTGCTGAAAACCATTTCTACTTTTGGGGTTTATATTTCTGTTATTGTATTGTTGCTCATTCTATCTCTGAGGAAGTTGTAGGGTTTTCTCCTTTATGGTTTCCCCGAGGAAAATCTGTGTCTCTTGTGTTTATGCTATGCTTGTTATTCTCTCAGTAAGATCCTAGATTAATATTGATTAAATTGTGAAAACCTAACATGGTATCAGAGCCAGGTTGAGAAGAAGACACTATGCAACTGCGGAAGCTAGGGCTTCTTAATTTTTGGGTTTCTCTCCACAGATCATCAACAAAAGGAGGCTAGGCTAACTCATCTAAGGAAGGCGCATCTTTCTGTCGAAACATAAATTGATTCTGAGCATTTTCATTTTTTGTCTTGTCACTGTTGCAGGAAATTCGGGCTTTTCACAGAAGTGGAATTTTGGAGTGCTTTGTGCATAGGGAGATGCTCCTCATTAAAACCGAAATTTAGAGACCAAGATCGAAGTTTTTGAGTGGGTGGAACCCTGGGTAAAGTCAAGCCCTAGTTTGACTCTGGACCAGAAAACCAGAAAGGACCAGAAACTGTAGATCCGAAATTCGCAAGTCAATTTTCAGGGGTCAACTTTTGGAATTTTCAAAATCCCAGTGTACCAGCTTGCTTGCCTCAGTTAAGCGCATCTTTCTATCGAGACAGAAGTTTCCAATTCCAAGTTTGAATTTTTAGGGTTTCTCTATCAAACCCTAGCCAACTCCAGATTCAGTTTCAACAAATCAAGTGGTAAGACCTAAAGCTTTTTCTATTTCCATTTGAGTTTCTCATTAAAGATGTCAAACCACACCATACTTGAGGATAAGCTTGAAGGGGTTGATAACTTCCGAGCATGGAAGTATAGGATTGGGCTTGTCCTAGAAGAGAATGAATTGGACACCTATGTGAATGAAGAGGTTCCAGTTCCAGAGGGAGATGAGGCTAAAGCCCCACACAAGAAGAACTTGGTTAAGGCTAAGAGAATCATTGCAAATTCTATCAAGGACCATCTCATACCACATGTGTCATCTCTGAAGACACCTAAAGAGATGTTTGATGCATTGACCACCTTATTTGAGGGAAGGAATATAAATAGGAAGATGACATTGAGGAACCAATTGAAGAATGTCAAAATACAAAATGTAGAGACCATGCAGTCCTACTTTTCAAGGGTCTCTCAGATAAAGGAACAACTTGAAGCTGTGGGAGAAGATATAGAGAATGGAGAAGTAGTGATGACCACCTTGAATGGTCTTCCTAGGTCATGGGATTCCTTTATTCAAGGAATCTGTGCTAGAAGAAAGTTGATCACCTTCAGTAGGCTGTGGGAGGAGTGCTCACAAGAAGAAGCTCGAATCTTAGCTCGAGAAGAAAAGATGGGTAATGAAGACCAGGCTCTCACAACACACACCAGAAAGAACAACAGCAAGAGAGAGCATCCTCATCACAAGAAGGGTAAACACTATCACCAGAATCAGAGGGAGAACCTTGGAAGATCCAGGAAAGATCTTTCTCACATTCGATGTTATACTTGTGATGAGAAGGGACACTACTCCAGAGATTGTCCCAGGAACAAAGGTAGCTCCCACAAGAAGAAGAACAACAAGAAAAGACGTCATGCTCACACCGCAGAGGATGATGAACCTCCAAGGAAGAGAACTAGAGAAGACAATGAAGATTCTTCAAGTGATGAAGAATATGTTCTGATTTCAGCTCTCACAGGCACTGTCACACACAGAAGCAATGATTGGCTTATAGATAGTGGGGCTTCCAAGCATATGACAGGATTCAAGGAATCCTTTGTGAACCTATTTGAACATGAGTCACCCCACAAGGTGAAACTTGGGGATGACTACCAATATCCCATAAAAGGAAGTGGTGAAGCCTCCTATAAGCTAGACTCTGGAAAGTCTATGAAGATGAAAGATGTCCTGTATGTACCAGGACTAAAGAAAAATCTTCTCTCCATATCAGCTTTAGATGCCAAAGGTATGAGGGTTGCATTTGTAGATGGCCAAGTTCTCATGTGGCCAAAGGGAAAGGCAATAGAGGATGCTGTGGTGATTGGAGAGCAAGAGGGGGGTTTATACAAACTAAAGGGCCAATCTGAACAAGCCCTAGTCCATGACTTAGTAGAGCCAAGTGAACTATGGCATAGAAGGCTTGCACATGTGCACTAGAAAGCACTACCCATTGCAAAGCGGTTGAAGGACTTCCAGAAATCCAGTCGAAGCAAAGAAAGTGAAGAAGGCATTTCCAAGTAGCGAGAGCAAAGCAAAGATCAAGAGGGAGCACACTCCAGTAGTTCCTGCAAGGAAACAAAGATTGAGAAGGAGTCCACCCACCCAACAAACAAAGATAATTATTTGAATTGTCATTTCTTATATATCTATTTATTTAAATAATATTGTTTAATGGTGTACATACTTATTTTCCTAGATTTAGGCTGTGTATTATGCATATTAGGATATTTGCATTAATGAACACTATACTACTAATATGCATGTGATGGGTAAGTGGCCTATGGTACTGTACAACATTCCATGGCTACTTATCTAGAATGAAACCTTTTTGCTGACATGTTGGGAGTAGTGCACACTCTTAAATTTGTTTTGGTAGAAATGGAAGGCATCTAGAAAGTTACGGGATATGGATAAATGTTGTATTGAAGCATTGGCTAAGATAATTGCATGACTGTATGACCTATGTCTTTATGCGTAAGAATCTGTTCTTAAAACTATGAGATGTTTCTAATCATGCAATTGAACTTGTCTTGTAGGAAAGATCGTGTACCATCACCTACAAGAGAGATTTGTTTCGAAGAACAAGCGACGAAGATCAAGAAAACTACCTATTGAAGATATTGAAGAACCTGAAGTTCCGAGGATTCGAGATGGAATGAAGCAAATCTAGAAGATCATGAAGACCACGAGATAGAAGATCCACAAGAACTTGTAGATCCACCTTGTGAGAAGAATTCTCACAAGAGGAAACCAGCATGGGTACGAGAAGCAATTCAAGATGCAGAGAGATATGGTGCTCCAGAAGGAATGCATAGAGAAAGCAAGAGACCGAGACCATACTCCAGTTATGTGGCCTTGCTGTGCGACATCATTGACAAAGAACCTGCCAATTATGAAGAAGCGACAGAAAGGAAGGAATGGAAGGATGCCATGATCGAAGAGTACCAGTCAATCACTAAGAATGATGTCTGGGATGTGGTCCCGAGACCAGTAGGGAAGTCTGTTGTGACTTCCAAGTGGATCTACAGGATCAGGCATGCTGCAGATGACATCATAGAGAAACACAAGGTAAGATTTGTGGCATGTGGCTTCTCCCAGAAGGAAGGTATAGATTATGAGGAGACATTTGCACCTGTAGCTAGATACACTTCCATCAAATCAGTACTTGCTCTGGCTGCAGTGAAGAAGTGGAAGGTACACCGGATGGATGTCAAGATAGCTTTCTTGAATGGTGTAGTGGAAGAGGAAGTGTATGTGGAGCAGCCACTCGGATTTGAGACACATGACAGGTAGACTCGTGTGCAAATTGAAGAAGGCCTTGTATGGATTGAAACAGGCACCCAGGACGTGGTACGACAAGATAGACAACTTCTTGACTAGTTTGGGCTTTACCAAGAGTAAAGTGGATTCCAACCTTTACTACAAGCAATGTCACAAGGTTCGGGTTCGGGTTGGGGTTCGACAACCTTCAGGTTCGATTCGGGTTCGAATTTTCCAATGAAATTCGGATGGGGTTCGGCATAGGTTTGTCTATATACATTTTTTTTTAAATAATATAATATGTACTATATTATGAATTATAACATAAAACCTAAGTTGCACGAACGTGGAAAAGTTTCCGAGTTTCTGAAACGGGGACTCCTAGAAACGTGACCCCCCAAAAATGGGTACGCCAGGGGAAACGTCAAATATATAAAATACAAAAAAATATATTTATTTATATATTATTTTGAAATACCTCATTGTTTTGTCATGGCCCATTCACCAAAATTCTGGGCATGTCTCAGTATGGTTGAACCCTTAAGCAGCATGAAACAGCCCTAAATGTTGGATCTGGGCCAATTCTAGTCATTTCTGAGCATCCCTACAGGAGTAAATGGCCTAATTCTTCAAGTCTGTCAGACCTGGGCAAGTTCTGGGCATACTCCAGCCCTAAAATAGTAGCAATTAGCACTGTTATGGCCCTTGGACAGCACTAAGAGACATCTTTGGGTAAATCTGGGCAAGTCTAAAGTATGGCTCTACCTTGTATTAGGTGCAAAATGAATTCTGTGCATATGGAAGCCTTAAACAACTGTAAGCAAGCAGATATGGGTGTTGTTTTGAAAATTTCTGGGCATGTTTCACCTTACAGCCTTAAAAATCAATTCTGGGTAGTCAAGAAGCACAAACAACAGTGAAAGGGGTAAGTGGGTTCATTTTTGAGGTAATCTCCTATAACCAGTCTTTGATGACTCTTCCATTACATTTAAAGGTGAAGAGTAGTTCAGTAATAAGTCTATAGAGTGACATTTTGCATCAGTCAACCCTGCTAGCACTCTTGTCTTGCTCAGTGGAGGTGGCCGCAGCCCTAAACCAGTCATCTGTGCCATACTTTGTGCAGAATTTAGTAATTTGAAGGTAGTCTTAGCTCCCTAACAGTATCAAAATTTCCACATCCGAGCAAGAGGTTTAGGGATCTTCTAGATAGATTTTAGGTTAATTAAAATTAATGAAAAAAACAGATGTACGTTGGACCCCGCACGAGCCAAAAAAAAGAAAGGAAATGCGTCGCACGGGTACGAAATGCCTTGGAAACGCCGCCGGCCGTACCGTACAGCGTTTCCAAATCATGAAACGCCATATGGTATAGCCGACGGCGTTTCCAAGGAGTATCGTACCAGTACCTGCGTTTCAGGGTGTTTCCGGTACCGGTACGGCAGTTAAGGTGATGTTTCCTGCAACATAGCATAAAACATTTAAAAATAAGATCGAAGAGTTGCTTAATCATGATACGATCTGATCATCACTGCTCTTAAAATTAAAAAATACAATGGAATTCCAAATTGCAATCGATTGTTTTGTAATATAATAAAAGAATTAAAAATTAAAACAAATAGAAAACCAAAAAAATGAAATTTAAAACAAACAAAAGACAAAAAAAAAGAAATTTAATACACAAAACAAAAAAAAATTAAATTTAAAACAAACAGAAAACAAAAAAAATTAAATTTAAAAAAAAACAACAAAAAACATTATTTGGCAAAAAAAAATTATAATACAAATTTAAAAATAAAACATTTTACATACCTCTGTACGTTGTAACCCTGTAGTTGTGGTCCGGACTCCATGGATGGGCACTGGCGGGATGTTGGTGTAGTCACGACTCACAGGCTCGCAGGTTACAGTGTAGAGTGGTAGACCGACGGTCTGGCTCCAACCTCGCAACAATCGTGAACCCAACAACAACAATAGTGAACCCAACCTCGCAGCAATCGTGAACCCAACAACACGGGGTGCTCGGATGGAAAGCACGCAGCAACTCAGTGTCGTGGGCTGTGGCTGGAGCACGCAACAGATCGGTATTGGCGGTCGCAGAGATCGGGAGTTTAGCTGGAGGTTTGCCCGTGGTCGAAAAGGTGAGAAAAAACCCACCAAAAAGTGAAAAAGCCGCAAAAAAAATTTGTTTGAGGTTCGACTCGAAGAGGTTCGGCGAACCTGATAGTTGAACCAGTTCGCCTTTGGGTTCGGCATTAGGTTCGGCTATCAGGTTCGGCGAACCTGAATGAACTTTTTAATTTTTTTTAGGTTCGCCGAATTCCGAACCTGAATGAACTTTTTAATTTTTTTTAGGTTCGCCGAATTCCGAACCTGGAGGTTTAGGTTCGACGAACCATGTGACATAGACTACAAGGTTGAGGAAGCGAACCCAACGATACTTCTACTTTATGTAGATGACCTGTTTGTGATAGGTGAGGATGGGTTGATTGCTGACACGAAGAGGAAGCTTGCTGCCGAGTTCGAGATGAAGGACTTGGGTATGATGCACTATTTCCTAGGGATGGAGGTGTGGTGGAGTGCAGATGGAATCTTCCCTGGACAAGGGAAGTATGCAGTAGAGATCCTGAAGAGGTTCGGGATGATAGACTGCAAGGCCATGGCCACACCTATGGCATTGAACCTGAAGCTATTGAGTGATGCTTCATCAGAGTCGGTTGGTGCCACGATGTATCGTCAGATGATTGGATCTTTGATGTACCTGATGAATACGAGACCAGATATTTGCTTTGCTGTGAACACATTGAGCCAGTTCCTGACGGATTCGAGACATGTTCACTTGATTGCTGCAAAGCATATTTTGAGGTACCTGAAGGGTACGGTGGATTATGGGCTCAAGTATGATGCGAATCAGAAGATTAACCTGGAGGGTTATGTTGATTTAGATTGGGCAGGTAGTGCCATTGATAGGAAGAGCACTTTGGGGTGCTGCTTCAGTATGGGATCAAGTGTGATCTCTTGGTTTAGCAGGAAGCAGTCCTGCGTGGCATTGAATACAGCCGAAGCAGAGTATGTCGTAGCTTGTTCGGCTAGTTGTGAGGAAGTATGGCTGAGGAAGCTATTGTCTGATTTGTTTGATCTCCAGTTGGATGCGACTTGTATATCTTGCGACAACCAGATCTGTGTGAAGTTGTATTAGAGCCCGGTGTTCCATGACAAGTCGAAGCACATCGAGATCAAGTATCACTATATCAGGGATATGGTGCAGAGAGGAGCAGTGAAGCTACAGTATGTCGCGACAGACGAGCAAATAGTTGACGTGTTGACCAAGCCGTTAGCCAGAGTGAAGTTTGAATACTTCAGAGAGAAGCTTGGTGTACTTCAGATCGAGGTGCCTTCCAAGGAGAAGCGATGAGTCTGGAAGACATGCACATGAGCCATTCTCACATGGTGGTAGGTGTGTTCTCCCATGGTGCAGATGTAAGGGCTGGGGTTATTTCAGCATGGTTGAGGTGTGTCTTCCCATGATCGTGATGATGTGTCCATCTGGGCTGTGCTCCATGTGACGATGAGATGATCTGAAGATGATGAGGTGATAAGTAGGAGATTCAGGTTTTGCAGAGGCATATAATCAGTCCTGGGATGCTCCTTCAGGTTTTGCAGAGGCATATAATCAGTCCTGGGATGCTCCTTCAGGTTTTGCAAAGGCATATAATCGGTCCTGGGAGATCCTGTAGGTTTTGCAGAGGCATATAATCAGTCCTGGGATGCTCCTTCAGGTTTTGTAGAGGCATTTAATCAGTCCTGGGAGATCTTGCAGGTTTTGCAGAGGCGTATAATCAGTTCTGGGATGCTCCTTCAGGTTTTGCAAAGGCATATAATCAGTCTTGGAAGATCCTGCAGGTTTTGCAGAAGCATGTAATAAGTCCTGAGATGTTGCGTCAGGTTATTGCAAGGCAATGCAATAAGTCCTGGACTGTGTGTCAGGTTTTTGCAAGGCAATGTAATAAGTCCTGAGCTATATCTACTTGATGGCTTGCTCATAGAGATGATGAAGACCTACATGGAGGCTAGGCCTACATCCATCATGAAAAAGGGTTGGCTCTGTAGAACTTCCTATGATGAGTAGATTGGAGATTGATGGTCAAGATAGCAGCAACAATGACGATGATGATCCAGCGATGAAGACTTGTGCTGATGACAGTGTCAAGAGAATACCTTCCCAGTTAAGAGGGAGTGTTAATGTAATTGTAACTTAGGAAAATATTCACTTGTATGTTTTATATTGTATTTGTATTTTATTATTGTACCTTCGACGAAGATGTTTATTCCTCTAGTCGGGAGAGTCATTATTGTACTTGAGTCATGTAAAGTCATTGAGGTTAATCCTCCATTGTATGTTGGGGCTTTAGACCCCAGAGTTGAGTCATCATTGGGTTATTAGATTGTCCTAGAGAAATCGTCCCAGTCAGTTACACCTAGGGGATGACCTGTTTGGGGTTAAGGTCAAGTGAAAGTAAAAGTATAAATAGAGAGGGTGCTCCTCTGTATTTGCTCATTCACTCACTCATCAAGTTCACATTAGTGAGGAGAAGGACAAGTTCGCACAAGTGGAGAAGAGAGGAGCTGTTGAAGACCATTTCTACTTTTGGGGTTTATATTTCTGCTATTGTATTGTTGCTCATTCTATCTCTGAGGAAGTTGCGGGGTTTTCTCCTTTATGGTTTCCCCGAGGAAAATCTTTGTGTCTCTTGTGTTTATGTTGTGCTTGTTATTCTCTCAGTAAGATCCTAGATTAATATTGATTAAATTGTGAAAACCTAACAAGGTGGAGTACCCACTCTCAAACATCCTTAAACAATTAATGGTAATGTTAAAAATTTAAGTAAAAGTGATTAAATTCTCCTTATCTTTCATTTTCTATCCTTTTACTTTAAGAATTTAATATTACCATTTAATATTATTGAATTTAACGACATTTGTACAAAATTGGTTGGGCTTGTACCAAAGTAGCCCCTAGGCGTCCCCAAAATAAGGGTACCCCGTTCCCTTAGTGATCAACGTTCCCCTGTTTTAAGGCAAACATCTCAGGCTCGTAGGTGGAGTACCCAATTCGGCAGGGTACGTCTGGAATGTCCCTGACCCTGCACTCGTGACGTGGGGACGCAAACCCGGTGTGGGGATGTGAACCCTACCCTCGGGTTCGGGTACCCATGCTACACACGTTATTGTCATCTTGTAGTTCATGTGGATTGGCTATGATTTAATGCTTGTTCACATTCATGATTAATTCATTGAGCTACTATTACAAGTGGTTATTACTTTTCTATTTCAATGATGTTGATTGGATTAATGCTACGAGTTATTGATTATAAATGATAAATTGATACATTTTCATATTTGTAAATATTTTCATATATGTAAATACGTGTATCGATGTCTCTAGTACCCTTATTTGAGTAGTACCGCATTAGACATCATTGAGCATGGACTTGGATCCCACGTACCCTACTATTACAAGTGGTTATTACTTTTATATTTCAATGATGTTGATTGGATTAATGCTATGAGTTACTGATTATAAATGATACATTGATACCTTTTCATATTTGTAAATATTTTTATGTGTACATATATCACTTAATGACATCTGGGATTTCTTGGGTTGAAGGGAGTTCTACTAGATAGTGGCCATCATTGGGACATGTTTCCTTGCATCCTTGTTAGGTGCAAGTTGTTGGACATACCCTTTGACTCTGGTCTAGCACCTTTCTTTGAGTAGTACCACATTAGACAACATTGGGCATGGATTTGGACCCCATGTACCTTGCGTATATTGGGGACCCCATAGGAATCCTAAAACCAACCTATTAGTTGTCTTTTTACTATAGTGCACCAAACACAACATTCGATAAGATTACTCTTCATGCATCTGAGAGGTCGGGTGGTGTGGACAAGGGTACGGCCAATCCTCCTTGGTTAGTGCTCTGAAAGATTGGGCCGAGCATCATCGTTGGATCTTGTAGGTGGATAGAAGGTATATAGTAGCTTGACAATCCCCTATGACTTTCTTGCCTTTTGGGATTGGGGGGTTATTTATCAAGAAGCTCCAATTATCTACTTTTTATTGTAATACTTTTATTTCATTGTATCATATATTTTATTGCTCATAGTTATATTTTGTACATCATTGGAAATTGAGGTGTGTCTTGTGTTTGATTGAATATCTTTAGATAGACACCCTCCTATAAAAATAGAGTTAGGCCAGTATTTGGGGTTGGCCTGGTGTCTTAGTTAACCTTAGAAAAAGCATGGCCAGGGTCTCTCCCTTGGTTAGTCTAGGTTCATTTACTATTGGACCTAGGAAACCTAAAAGACGAACTCCTTTTGGTAGTGACATGTTGGGAAGGAGGTCCATAGTTGTGCGGATTTGGCAGTTGATTCCATGCCCCTATCTGTTGATCGCTAGGTTTTGCATAAACAAGGCCCTTTATGGGCTGATTTGTGGGTTGTTACACACATTATTACAGTTTATTGTATTTTATTGTATTTTAGAGTGGAGTGGTGTAAATATACCACCACCCTCATTTGTAACATCATCTCATTCAAGTGTGAGTGTTATCGTTCAAACTAGCAGGGTAGGCTTGCAAGTGAAAGGCAATCACATAAGAAACTTGGACTGTTGTCACCTTTGTCCAATCTCCTACCTTCTTCGGGATCCAATGTTGTTCCAAGGGGAGAGCCTTTTAATGTACCTGCCATGTAGATGCCAAATTCCTTCCAAACACCTTAAAGCATAGATCAATGCTTTAAACAAGGCCCCTATATGTTGATTGCTAGGTTTTGCATAAACAAGGCCCTTTATGCATTGACTTGTGGGTAGTTGTGGGTTGTTACACACATTATTACAGTTTATTGTATTTTATTGTATTTTAGAGTGGAGTGGTGTAAATATTCCACCACCCTCATTTGTAACATCATCTCATTCAAGTGTGAGTGTTACCGTTCAGACTAGCAGGGTAGGCTTGCAAGTGAAAGGCAATCACATAAGAAACTTGGACTGTTGTCACCTTTGTCCAATCTTCTAACTTCTTCGGGATCCAATGTTGTCCCAAGGGGAGAGCCCTTTAATGTACTTGCCAAGTTGATGCCAAATTCCTTCCAAACACCTTAAAGCATAGATCAATGCCGCTAACGGAGTCAAACACAGAGTAATAGAGAGTTAGGATGGTGTTTGTATAGTAGTTTTGGCAGTTTTCTAGGTATGTTTAAGGTTAAAAAAGATAGGTCGAGGATTTCATGCTCGAAATTTTAGGGCTGCGAGAATTTAGGGCCAAAATTTTGGGGTCGCGAGAATTTAGGGCCGCAAAAATTTAGGGCCAAAATTTTGGGGTCGCGATAATTAAGGGTTGCGATAATTTAGGGTCGAAGTTTTAGAGCCGAGATTTTATGGCCGCGAGAATTTAGAGCCAAAAATTTGGGGTCGCGAGAATTTAGGGGTGAGATTTTAGGGTTGAAATTTTAGGGAGGCCAAAAAATGAAGAAATTTTTTTATTTTTATGTTTAGGGTTTTTGTTATAAAATTGCAGACCTCATTCTAACCTTAATTCCACCATGAAAATGCAAAATTACACATGAAAATGCAAGTTTAACCTAGCATTAATATTTACAAAAATTCAAACTAGGGTTTGATGTAGAGAAAATGGAGAAACTTAGGGTTTTAATGGATGTTGTCCCAAACCCTAGCCTTAGAAGAAGGTGACAAGCCTTCTTCTTGGAGGTAATTCTCCTTGCTACTAGGTTAGGGCTTCTTGAAACAACCTCTAGGGTTGGTTTCAAGAGTCTAAACTAGGGCAAAGTTGGAGCTCCAAGGCCAAACTTTGTAAAATCCTCCTCTTGGGAGCGTTTTTAGTATGCAATGAGGATAGAATAGCAAACAAAAGCCTTATTCAAAGAGAATGTAGCCCCAGAGCTATCATTCAATCATTCAAGATGCAAAATTGACCTACCATTCATCAAGCAAACCTTAAAAATGTAAAAGACTTACTTGAGCATGAGTTATTCCAACCATTATAGCATCCACAAAGCATTAGCAAGACAATGAAAGCATCCAATTTCATCCAAGAGCAAGAAGAATCATCCCTCCAAGAGGTGCACATCACTTCATAAGGCCCTTCTAGGATAAAAGAGTAGCATAATGAATTTTATTCCATAAGTTGTGTGTAAAAATGAAGTGAGGAGATTGTATTTATATGATCTCTCACTCACTTTTTACAAAATAACCAAGCCTACATGCTTTAAAATGTCAATTTAAAATTAAAACATGTCAACTTAAAACTATAATATAAAATAATCAAATCTGTGGGTAACTTAGGGCATTTTCCCCAGAGTTCACCCAAACTGACTAAAATGACTGAAAATGAGCAAAATACTCCAAGCTGAAGGTTGGAGTAGGAAGGGGGGGGACGTCATGCCCCATCTAGCCCCAACAGTAGTGAAAACCCTCAACGCCCCCCCCTAATCAAGCAATGTAGGCCTGGAAGAAGGATGACATCATCATCAAAGACAACCAAGGACAGAGGGCTCTGTTGAACTGGAGGACTATGAGGGTGTGGATGGTCACCTGGAGGAGAGGCATGAGCCTCAATGTTGATGGAAGAGCCACCATAATGATAGAACAAGGTGGGGGTCATGTGATCCAATGACCCACCCCTGGAAGCCATGGCCACCAACCTCAGGGCTTCAAGCCCTTTCATGAGGCGGTCAACAATGCCACTAAGCCATAGTACTCCCAGGAGAGGGACCAAAGGATTTGGTCATAACCTCCACTCAGAAAATGCTGAATAACACCCCTCTCGGTCAAGAAAAAAATGACCCTCTCTGCTTGGGGTGCATTTGAAGGTGCGCTGGTACTGGTACCATGTAACATTGAGTTTATTCATTCTTTTGCCTAAGGGCACCTATACTTGTGTTGCACACTCTCTTGAAGTCTTTTGGGTTCATTATTAAGGCATTATTATATTTCAATTTGTTTATCTTATTGGATTAGGGTTTGTGTGAGAATTCATCTTAGATCCTCTACCTAATGATTTCTAACATGACCATCATAGCTTTTGGGTATTCAACAACCCCACTTGCTTGTGGGCGCACGTTGGCCTAGGAGGGGTGAATTGACACTTCTTGGAGATTTGAACCATGGTGGGTGCAATAACATTGCCTCGCTTTCATTGACCTAGTAAGACCCTTGTGAGATATTATTTTTTGGGATTATCTACAATGTTCCCCCAAGTTTCTGGGACGCGGGAGCGAGGAAACGCACATTGGGGACGTGTGGAGACCATCCCCGAATTTTAGCGAAATTCGGGGGGGCCAGGGGGACAGGACGTCTAGGTCATAATAAAAAATATAAAAATTAATATAATAAATGATTAAATCCCAACAATAACAATTCAATGATTCATCCCATGTAAATCACTAAAACTAAATAATAAATACTAAATACTAAATTCATCATTTTGCAATGTAAACCATAATGTAACAAATTAATAATACAAACACGTTACACAATTCATCATGATCGTTTTCAAATTTGTCATTTGAATCTTGATATTCATATTTCTAATTTCGGTCATTCTAATTGAAAAATTGAATCAGTGATATTGCATGCTAAAATAGTAAAATAGTAAATTACCCAAGTTGCACGAAATGTGGAAAAGTTTCTCAGTTTTCGAAACGGGGACGCCTAGAAACATGACCCCCCCAAAATGGGTACGCCGAGGGAAACATCATATATATAAAATACAAAAAAATATATTTATTTATATATTATTTTAAAATACCTCATTGTTTTGTAAAAAAATAAGAATGAGACAAATACACAATAATTTAGAAGGAAAAACACATCTTTGTTAAGTGAGCCTTTGTTAGTTGAGGCTTAACATCCCAAAAAAACCTTTATAGATGAGGCTTTACATCCAAAAACAACCTAAAAATAAACCCCTGTTGTACAGCTGCATGGAAACTCCAACGCACAAACATTAAAAAACAAATGGAATCTCACTCGTGACTCACCTTAACCTCTGTTGTACGGCTACAAGAAAAATCCAAAGCACAAATAATAAAAAAACGAAATGGAATCTAGTCTTTGCTGTACCGTACGACACTCTTCTCAAAACATGGTGAATAGTTTATTAGATGCATGCTCTTATATAGAGTTTAGTTTAGGGTTTGATATCCTTCTAGATAGTATTTAGGTTAATTAAAATTTAATTAAAAAAAACAGTTGTACGTTGCGCCCCACAAGTCCAAAAAACCAAACGGAAACGCGTCGTACGGCATGAAAAGCCTTTGAAACACCGCCGGCCATATCGTATGACGTTTCCAAATCGTGAAATGTCGTATGGTACGGCTAGTGGCGTTTCGTACTAGTACCCACGTTTCAGGGTGTTTTTGGTACCGGTACGACACTCGTGATGGTGTTTCCTGCAACAGAGTAAATTACTAAAGACTAAGTTTGGAATAGAGACCAAAACAACAATTAAAATTAAAATTTCGTATTTTTAAACTGAAATTGGGAAAATCATGTGGGGGCATCTAGGAGCCCCTTAGTTTCGAGACGGAGCATGTGGGAGCCCCCCTTCATCGGAGCGCGTTGGAGAACAGGGGGACGTGCTCCCTTGTGCGTTTCTGAGAGTTTCCTGATTTTGGGGACGCTGGGAAACGTTTCGCTAGGAGTCCCCAAGTCCCCGGGGCGCAGGGAGCGAGGGGGGCACGCCCCCGACCTTGGGGGACGAGTCCCCATGGAACACTGATTATTTATGTAGAGTAAGTCATTAATCTATGACCCATAATCTATGAGTATTAGTCGCAATTGGCCAATTTCTCATCGTTTTGAACAATCCACTTAGCACTCATTGCATTGGGTGATGCTCATAGGGGTGAAGAAATAGGATTGAGAATAGAGAAATGAATCACCTAGCATCAATAATCACCTTCAGTGCTTGTACCTGGTTACTAGGATTTCTCGGAGGTCACCCATCCCAAGACACTTTTGGCCCAAGCAATGCTTAACTCTGGAGTTTCCCCCACAATCAAGCCCGCTTAGCTTGCTACCCCATTTGCAAAACCTTAGCAAGTATTGTGCCTTATGAACTATTTAGTTAGAGCTCCCTTGACTCTTTTTATTTAAGTTTTGAGGGGCTTTCACACTCCAACACATGAGATATCATTTTTTTGGATTATTTATGTAGAGTAAGTCATTAATCGATGATCCATAACCCATGAGTATTAGCCGCAATTGACCAGTTTCTTATGGTTTTGAATAGACTACTTAGCACTCATTGCATTTTGTGATGCTCATAGGGGTGAAGAAGTGGGATTGAGACTAGTGAAATGAATCACATAGCATCAATAATCACCTTCGGGCTTGCACTCAGTAACCAAGACTTCCTGGGAGATCATTCATCTCAAGACTCCTAGCCCAAATGTGCTTTTAACTATGGAGTTTTCTCCACAATCAAGCCCGCTTAGCTTGCTACCCCATTAGCACAAGTACCACATTGGTAAACATAGTGCAGAAAATTGGGCTATTTAGGACATTTAATGTAATAAGTGATCTCCTATAGGCAATGATCCTTGGTAGATTATGCATTTTCTATGTGCTTCTTGGAGCCATAATTGTATGTTTTTAGCCCTCTTTTGGGAAGCCAGTAATGAATTGGGTTTATCTTGGTAATAAGAAAATCTTATTATTTGGTTCTGTTGTTTCCATGGCTGCAATAATGATTTGATCTTATGATAGCAAATTCAATAAGAACTCCAACATCCCTCGTGATCTGAATCATCAAATTTGTCCAATTTGCTATGTTGCTGATCAATGTGCCATAACATATATGCCATTCAGAGCACACTACTTAATGATGCCAACTGTGCAAGTACAACGTGTTGTCCTTGTGTAGCATCACTCAATTTTTTCAATCTTCTCACAGTATCTCACTCATTGAACTTAAGTAGATTCTTGTAGAGGTGGTTGATCATGTAGAGTCACTCAGGATTTGATTTATCTCACAGCGTAGTAACATCAATCGCTTTTGTCTCCATCCCTTCAACTTCTGTGGGCTATGGATGCCTCCTCAATTATTTTAAACAGGGAATGGGCAATGAAAAGTAATGAGATTCCAAAAACAGGAACCTCCAAGGTCTAGTAAGGATAGGAAAATTGAGGAAGACTTCTTGGGAAACCACAGGAACAAGAGAAAAAATCTGAAACATTCTTTTTTGAATTGAAAAGAAGTTTAACAAAGAAATTATATCATCCTTTAGGCTTTTACATAAAAAATAAGAAAATTTCAAATTCATGATTTCATATAGACACAAAGCAATAGAACACAATTTATAACTTGATTCTCGGTGGATAGATGAAAACTTTAGCATTGCCAAATTAAAATTTGAAACTGTTCATATTATAATAGGAAACAAACTGTGGAAATGCCTAATGGCAACATATTAAATCAGAGGTGAGAACATTTGAAAATATTTAAGGCAAGAGTCCAGTATGTGCTCAATGGTCAAGTGTGTGGTTTCTTTTTGTACTTTAGAATGCTTTCTTCCAGTGTTAGTGGAGTCAGGAAGAGTTAGGAAAGTGGAATTAGGAAGGGTTCGGAAACACTTTCTGTTTTCCTTTTCTATGTCAAAAAAGGAAGTGGAAATTGTTGGTAGGCTCCAGGATTTTGCCCTCCTGCTGATATATCTATATTAAGGAAGCATTCTCCTCATGCTGTTCATGAGCACCATAACAGTGCTTCCCCTATACATCTACCTTAAGATCCACACCCCTTTGCTGCTATGATCCAGGGCCAGGTATGGGAGTCCATTCACCCAAAGTATCTCCAAGCAAAGCACCTTCTCCCACACAACATATTGTTGGTAGCCTCCAGGATTTTTCCCTCATGCTGGTATATCTATGTTAAGGAAGCATTCATGAACACTATAACAGTGTTTCCCCTTCGTCTATACATCTATCTTAAGATCCACACTCCTTTGCTTCTATGATTCAGGGCCAGTTATGGGAGTCCATTCACCCAACGTATCTCCAAGCAAAGCACCTTCTCCCACACAACATCAACAGCAAACCTATCAATGCCTCTTTCCTACACCACATCTTGGAAACAAAAGAAGAAAGCACCCTTCTCTGCTGGTTTGTTCACTAAAAGGTTTGATTGTTTATTCCTTGCAGGACAGCATATTGCGTTTCTTCTTGAATATGGTAAGCAGAAAGCCCCTTTTTAACCCTCATTAATCCTCCATACTTCTTAACACCCAAACGCTGTGACTTCATGCATTAATCTATGTGCGAGGTGCTAACTTTACCATGATACAAAGTGCTGATATACCTGTTATCACACAACTTGTAGTTGTCCCTTTGAGATGAATCCTATTCAGGACAGTAGAAGAGCTAGGCAACTAAAGAGGTGATCTTAGAGGATCCTGATCCCCGGAATGGATTGGGTGTCATGCCAGTCAGGATTTTCTTCGCTTTATGCCACTCGAAGCAGAGTAGCAAAGGGGGAGACCCAGATCTAACTTAGAAGGAGAGACCTAAAGCTAAAACACCAGATCAAACTATGGCTAGAGAGTACGTAAGGTGTATAGCTGATAAACCCTAGGAATGGCTCGAGTTGTATGGATTTAAGAAATGGAAATACAACCCAAGATGTCTATTATCAGTGACTATAATAATTACAAATGGATCTAGGATTGCAGTGCCAGGTTTGAATGTGTAAATCACTACCCTGGGGGGATTTGAAGGAGAAATTATGCAAAACCCAGAAGAATGGCTTAATTATGACTTTAAGAATTCCTAACACTGGTTTGAATGCTTGAATGGAAGATCTAAAGATGGCAAAACACACAAGCAAGCATCCAGTCACCTAACTAATGGATCTGGCCTCCTCTAGCAAGGGCGAATTGGATGTTTGGATTATTGCCTTACAAATTGGGCTAGGGGTCTCAGATGATGACGCCCTAGGGGATATAGATGTTTATGGCACCCCCGAAAAATACCCAGGTGGCAGAATTTCAAAATTTGAAACACAGTGACAGGTGGAATTTTCCTAGTTACTAAGATTTGGTGTTTTTAGAGTACTTTTATTTATTGCAGACAATGGATTGGAAGAAATGCTAGATACAAGTTAGAGAACTTCCCTGGATCCTTTCGGTTGATGTATATCCTTTCTCTTCACTTAGCGTTTATCAAATAGATTGAACTTCAATTCCCGGACAAGCTATGAAACCCACAATAGCGCCCCTGTCAATCACAATTGACCATAGTAAGCAAATGCAATGGCAATAATCAAAATGTAATCAACAAAAGCATTGAAATGACAGAGATAGAGGGCAGTCCCAAAGTTAATAAGCTAAAAGCAATGATCATCCAAGATAATGATAAACCCCCTGTAGAGAAAACGCCCAAGTGTGTGGGAACGTCTTCCCTCCAAAGTGCACTTGGTGAAATCGTCCCCCTGCCAAGAAAATAGTAAAAGAGATATGCCCAAGAAAATATGCTAGATCTAGTATTAGCAGAAACCTAGAAGAAAGAGAAATTCATCCACCATCAGAAATCCAAAGAGAAGATCAAAAATTGTTTTCTATTATTTCTCTGAAGAGCCAATGTCCCCATGAATACAATGAGGGGATCACGTCTCTTAAATAGGTGAAGAGTGGTGTCCACTTTCTAACTAATTTTCATCCAACGGTTGAGATTATAACATCAATCAACGATGGAGATCTACTTTTACATTGATACATGGATCACTCTCACAAAAGGGGGGAGCACTTTTGCCTCTAACAACCATGCTAGGAGAGATACATCATAATGAATGAATATAACATGTGATACATGATGTGGGGGTCAGCTTAGGGGCTCAATTCTGTTAGAAAGTGACAACAAGGAAGGTCTTACTGCATTGCATGCGTCCTTGCATGCAAAAGACTTAAATAAGGAAGCCAATTGTCTTTAATATATTTTTCCTAAGTTTACTTTGGAAAAATTAATTAAAGTGATCTAATTATTGATTGACTTATTGGAACACTTTTTATTAAGTGAAAGTGAAAATATAATAAAGTGATGGCTAATTTAATCTTGGCCATTGATCTCACCGGAGGATCTCATCCATAGAGCTATAGTGAGATTAGGTTATTCGCTTAGCTAATGAGTTATAAGAAAGGTCAATTGGTGGAGAGGATACACATTCCGAAAGAGACAGAGAGAAAAGTTTGAGAGAAAATTTTTGCAGAGAAGACGTAGAGGCTGAAATTCAGTGAGATCGATAGAGCATCCAGGGAGAAGTGACCGAACAAATTTGTAGAGGAGAGAGCTGAGGTCAAGTGGCAGAGGTGGAATGTACAACTGTAGGTTGTACAGACCGTACGAATTTCGTACAATAGGCCGTACGGATTTCGTATAGGCCGTACAACAGTGTTGGGGACCGTGCCATTCTACAGGTTTTCTCAGTGAGTTTTGTTGTGGTTCGATTTTTCCAGGTTGGGCATAAATCAATTTTCTGATATTGTATTAGCTTCATATTTTCTCAATAAAATATATTCTTAGACTGCTGCATCGGTTTTCCCATCTTGGGTTTTGTGCGTGGGTTTGTACCCAAAAAGATTGTGTTGTCTCTATTGGTATTTCTTTCGGTATTTATTTTTCCACTGCATAGTGAAGAAATCCATGTGTGGTTAAAAGTATTAATTTGGGTTTAATTAATTAATTCGGCATACTCTAGCCCTAGAGTGGATAGATTATTGGCATATCTATCCTAGTGTTTACAGGCACTATTCACTATGGTCGTACAGTTGAGAGTTGAGGATAGACTCCAGGGGGCATAAAACTTTCCTACTTGGAAAGAGAGGATCACTAGGATCCTAGATGTCAGTGATGTTGATGAGCACATTGATGATCAGTGTTGCCATTGATGATCAGCGTTGCCGCCTAATACACACCTGGGGGGAAACGCGACAGAAAACCTTCAAGCCGCTCGGTGTGTCCTTGGGGGCAAGTGAGAGTCAAGTGTTGTCACCTGATTACTCGACTCCTCCGTCTAGGCTTACTCCTAGCGAAGCCAAGGGGGGTGGTCCCTATAAAAGTAAAATTAAGGCTTTTAATCTATTAACAGAAAAAGTCTAATCTAGGAGTTTATTAAATGATGAAATGATAATAACTGAGTACTGCTTTATGAATTAAATCAAAAGATCAACACCACATGAGATAGAAAGCCTTCACGACATATATGATTGAATTTAAAATATGAGCAAATATAGACCAGTGCAGAGAATGTAGAATGCGTGTGATTGTTGTTGTGTGGAGTTGCTTTTGTAAGCTCAAGTGAAAGTATTGCAGTGTCTCAGTTGGTTTATTTTATGATTATTAAATGAGTAGTTAAGGAGTGGGTTAATTCTTGGTTTGGCCCATAGGATACGTAACTCTTCGAACTGAGTGCTCTAGCAACCTTACCAACTGTCCAACCAGGCGCGGATGAACCTGCTTAAGAGCCTGCTGACTCTGTGGATTCAGTCCATGCAACCTCCCGAGTTCTCAGAATTTGGTTCTATTGGATTGTCCTATGAAACTAAGTACCTTACACCCGTTTCTGATTGATCAGCTGTTCTGGTTAAGCTGCAGCGACCAAGAGCATACTCTGGGTTTGGGGCGTTGGTGTATTTTATTATGAAGTGTAAGTGGATGATTAATCTGATCTAAGCCCCAAGAGTATCTTTTCTTCCACTTAAGGTGGAGTACTTCGGTAGAGCAAGGGGGATTGATTTTACTTGAAGTTTTTAGAACAAGTTGTGATTCATTTTGTAGCACTTAGGTGAAAAATTGTAAAAGATTGTAAGTCCCCCTGGGACGCCTTGTGTGCTTCGTGGATGTTTTGTAATTACTAATAACAACAAGTAAACTAATCTAAAGCAAAAGAAAAAAGAAAAATGTAAAAACTAAAAAAAAGTAAAAAATGCGAATCCCCCCTGGGGGGATTGGGGTCCAGGCGTTGGAATTGCCTGCTTGCTCTTTTTATTCTTTGGTTTACAACTTGGAAACTTAAGAGAAATACTGCTTGCCCTTTATCATTAGGGAACAAGTCAGTTTACAATATTTGAGAGAAATAACGATGGTGCTTGAAACCGGTTCTCTCTGGGTGGTTCAAAAAGCTCCAAATGCAAGTTTTATTTAAATTTCTTATTCAAACCTGCGAGGCATGCAAAACAGACCAGCAAGCTTAGTTTGTTAGAAAAGATAATCAAAACACTTTAAGAGTGCTTTGATAATGCTACAAATTGCCTAAAAGATAATATGCTTAAACTAGTATGCAAAAACTACTTTATGGATGGTTTTCGAAGTATCCAAATCAAATTTTATTTAGATTTTAATTGCAAAACTGATATGCATGCAAAAACGGACCAGCAAGCTCATTTTTTTTATAAAATGACCAAAAACACTTAGAAAGTGATTTGGCCACTTATGTAAAATATGCCTAAAATACTTATGCAAACTAGTTAAACTAAAATGAAATAAACAACTAAGTAAAGCAAGCTATAAAGCTTGCCTTCTTAGGATCTTTAATTGTCTCTGTAAGAGATAACAAGTAAATGATTTAGGCACTTAAATTGCTTGGGAGATGATGTTGTAAAAATGAAATGCTCTATTATGCTTTGGATCTACTTCAAAATTACAAAATAGAGAACTTAAACAACCTAGATCTAGATTATCAAAAATGTTGAAATTATTAGGTTGCAAATTCGATTTTAGATCTATCTATCAATGAAATTTTTATAATGCAAGATCTAAAAAAGATATAAAGAAAGAGTAACCGATTTAGATGAAGAGTTTTGGATCTTGAAGATTGAACCCTGGGGGGTTTGAGCAAATGAAGAATGGGCCTTGGAGTCGACTTCTTGGTGTGCCGGTGGGATCTATCATTCTGCCTAAGTTTGTTGAAAGAACAGTAGATCTAACATGTTCATCCGTTCATCCAACTTGAAGCAACCTATAAAATCACAAAAGAGACTAGCAAAGGGATTAAAAGAACCTGTGCAAATAACCAAAAGAAAAGTAGAGATGATAGATTCAAACAAGAATGTTCTCTACCTCTAGCATTCTAATGAAGTTTACAATAGATAAGATAGACTATAAAGCACTACTTACTATTCTTAATGAAAATAATTTCTCTTTAAAGACAGATGAATCCAACATATACTAGCATTATGTACGATACAGATTTACCTCATGAGATGCAAAATAACCGAGATCCAACACAATAGTCACACTAGGGTAGCCTCCAAAGCCTTCTTTTATTATTCAAAACTTAGAAAATATTACAGAGAATGAGAGCAGAGGTTCCACCTTCCAGATCATTAACAATGGACCTTAGCTCAGTTTATATAAGAAAAAGCAGAGGTGATGGGAGCAACCAATCAAGGGATGCACATGAGCTAAGAGTGAGAGTTAACTTGAAGTTTGAATGTGATTGATAAGCCAAGCCACAAGCCATTCGCCACCTCTCCATAAGGTAGGCAGCCCAACCTTGGAAATATCACCACCGATTCAGGGGCTGCCGTGTGGAGGAGTTACGTGAAGGAGAGGTGTTGCCGCCTGGTTCCACACTTGGGAAAACGCAACAGAAGTCTTCAAGCTGCTGGTGTGGCCTTGGGGGCAAGTCAGAGTCAAGTGTTGTCACCTGAAAACTCGACTCCTCCGTCTAGGCTTTCCTAGCGAAGCCAAGGGGGGTGGACCCTAAAAATGAAAACAAACTATTGTGTCTAATTTAGGAGTTAGAAATATTTTTGAAACCAAGATAATGCAACATACATTTATATAAAGCAAAACATTCATTCATCAATACATCATCTGCAAATATTCATTATTATCATCATCATTTACAACATCCATCAACAACTTGAAATGAAACAATATAAACTAGTGCCTTATAATGGAGTAAAAATAGATGCATGAGTTGAAAATAAATGTTGTGCGATTGTTCTTGGTTTATTTTAACTTTATTGTGGTAATGATCTTTTTATTAGGGCTGGTGGTTCTCGATATACGCAAAGATACAGGGAACATGTCCGGAATTCTAATGTGTGGCTCTTCACAAAGACTTAGGCTGAATCAGAGTCTCGAGGAGGTGTTTAGATGCTATACCAATGAGGGCAAGCCTAACGGTTTCCAATAGGTCACTATCCAGTTTTATCCCGAGTCCTTTGAAAAATTTCCCCACGACAAAAGAATATTCGAGTTGTGCCAGATTTTCACAAGAAGGTTTGTTTATTGGGGTGGTGTTAGAACCTATTACTAGTCATCTTCCCCTTTCTTATGCGTATCAACATGATCAGACTGAGCTGGAAGTTGGCCACAGAGCATACGGGAGAAGACCTTGAAATTTTTTAAAGTTTTTTAGGAACCAAAATTTTATCTTTTAGAGCCCTAAGAGTCTCTTTTCAGGCCAGTACTCGGGCAAGCCCTTGTCTTGAAACCCTACTTCGGGAAAGCAAGGGGGTGTTTTGAATTTGTAAAAAAAAAAAAATTGTAAAAAATGTGAAAAAAGCCAAGTCTTGAGTGAACTTGTGGCCCGCCAATGGAATGGACCAGCAAGGTAAATTTTAATCCTAGTTTGATTTTATTAAATGCGGAAAATGAAATCTAAACTAAAAAAATGCAAACCACGAAAATTGAGTCGACACAGTTCCCCCCCTGGCGGATGGGGTGTGGGCGCTTGGTTAGTCCACTTGCTTTCGTTTAATATTTTAGTTACAATGCAAGAGAAATGCCCTAGTCTTTATTGACTTAGCGGCTTACAAAAATTGAGAGAAAAAAAGTATCCGGTTTGAAGAATTTAAAAGCTAGGTGCTCCGGATGGCTTGGATCCTCAAAATTTGGCCAGCATTTCTCTCTACCTGTTCGTCAAATGCTGCAAACCAGCAAGTAAACATCAGTAAAAGATGCCCCAAAACACTTTAAGAGTGTATTTGGGACACCTGCTAAAAACCCAAAAAAAGCTAAGTTAAAATTGTGAGTTAAAATACTGAAAAGTAACTAAGAGACAAGTTGTGAGGCTTATCTCCTTAGAATCTTTGCAAACTTTGAGAAGCTGCAAATTACCACCTCTTTAAATCAACCAAATAAACTTGAAACTAAGTAAAACAAACTACTTGTTTAAGCCTTTAAAATATTCGGAAAAATCACACTTTAATAAGAAGCATGCATCAAATAGATCTAGATAAAGTTTTTACTTTAAGATGAACTTAAGATCTAATACAAAAATCAGACCTCCTTATGATATTTAAATAAGAATGAGGTTTGAAATATGCAAACCAAAGTAACCAAGAGAAGTTTGAAGATTTTTTGTGTTGATGAGAAGAAGAAGGAACGTCTTGAATTTGGGCTATGGGGTCCTCCACCGTGGGGATCAATGGGACTAGTTCTCCTTAAATCAATTTCGAAGACCAATGGATGCAAGCAAACTCCACCAACTCTTCAGATCAGAAACCTGTAGACACAAAAGACAACTCACACAAGCAAGATCGAATGCAACTAGTGTAGACTAAAATAGAGAATTAGATTCAAGCATTTAAACAAAAATAACATTGAAATCTAACCTCTCTATGAGAACCAACAGTGAAAATAATGAATTAGATTACACTATCTTTACCTTACTAAGATAAACATCTCCTTCAAAAGCTAGTGATTGATCAATAAACAAGCATGAATAAACATGTAAAGACATAGATTACCTCATATGTTAAAATAGAACATGGTCATCCACACAATTAGAATCCACACATAGATTTGCCTCCAAAGCCTTTATTCATAAACAAATGCCAAAAGTATTACAATAATAGGAGCAGAGGTTCCACCTTCTCATGAGAAAACAATGAGAGTGAACTTGCTTATATAGAAAAACCCAAGGAGAGGGGGCGCCCAAGTTGAGGAGAAGAAGGTGGAATGGGTGGCATGATAGATGGCTTGATAGATGGAGAGATAGGGGCTGCCAATCCCTTCTAATATGCTGCCCAAACGCAGCCCCATATCAGCCAGAAAACATGCTGCCATACCCTTGATTCGTGGGCCCCCACTCAATTGGGAAATATGCCCAAGTTGAGGAAATGCGCCCCCCTCAAATGGGGGAGTCATTCCCACAATATGGGCTGCCCATATGTCATATAAAGCAGCCCAATGTGCTCCTCAAATAGTGTTGAAAAATTTCTGACTTCAATCCCCCCAAAATTGGGATTTAATTTTTTATGACTTTTTTGACTTTTTTCAAAATTTTCTCACTTTTTCACTTTTTTTTTTTACTTTTTTGAGCATAAGTGAAAAAGTAATGACTTAAACATTATAAAAAGTGGGTTTAGGGGTAAGGTGGGTGCTATGAGTTGGAAAACAAGCACCCCCAAGGCAAAAAAGACCTTTAGATGACATTTCTATGTCATTTACAAAAAAATTAATTGAACCATTAAAAAAATGGCCCAATTTACGGAAAAAATAAACTTCGCCGAAAATTAAAAAACAACCTAGGGGGACTTAGTACATGTCCATATGACTCAAAAACAATGTCTAGCATGTTTATATACATTGACCCATGGATTTTAACAATCCCCTAAGGCCCGTTAACCTCACTAAGCATTCCAGCTTTGGAGGAGCAGGAGAAAAACTCAAAAATTATGTTATGCACTAATGCAAGACATAATTAATAGGTGAAAAAACTCTTTGGAATATCTGACTTAGTCAAAAAGTCCTAGGGAACCAAGTCCTTTACAAAACACCATGCTAGTACATTTATTACAAACCTCGCAGGGCCATGGACATGTGGTAAAAAAGTAAAAAAAATGGGCCCTCAAAAAGGCCCGATGGACATCAAATCATCGAAAATGAACATTGATATGTTCAACTCTGCCCACTCGCTTGATAATCCAACCAAGTACAACTTAGTTGGCAACAAGAGGGAGCTCATGCTTAATGGGAGGCCATGCGAATGGGGTTTGACGTGAGGCTCCAAAAGTTGATTGGCTAATGATTGGAAGTCGAGCCCCCAAACTTAGCGCCACCTCTCCATAACTAGGCACACTCCAATCTTGGAAACATCGTATCAATTGTGAGCTGCTGCGTGGATGACTTCCACGTGA
Organism: Larix kaempferi; assembly: GCA_027924585.1. Classification (NCBI taxonomy): domain Eukaryota; kingdom Viridiplantae; phylum Streptophyta; class Pinopsida; order Pinales; family Pinaceae; genus Larix; species Larix kaempferi. The sequence continues at coordinate 6,214,078 of BSBM01000034.1, forward strand.
GGATGGGGGCGAGTTTCCATTTTTAATACTCAAACCTTGGACATATTACTTTGATCCTTTAAAACATTCACTCATCAAATACGAATTAATGCCATGTCACGATGGAGGTTGGCCCACGTGAAAGAAAGGACGGGCGAATTTTTAAATCTTATTTCCAGAAGTTTGACTCTTAAATTAACCAAACTCCATCGCTTTAGCTAAATAATATAAGCACTCACCTTTATGAACCAATGCCATGTCAAATCCATACAGCAATGAAGGGAGATGGTGCCCACGTGAAGGTTGAGCGCTTCATTTCTAATATTCAAACTTTGGATATAATAAAATCCTCCACCATATGACTTATAACCAAATGCTTTAACCTTTCACTTAGTCGCCAACTTTATGTGACATCATGCTATGTCATTTTGTCACATGTTTATTCCATTTTTTGAATATTTTAATTTTTGTACTTGGTGCATTTTGATGCATTTTAGCATTAAAATGCCATTCTGTAGCTTTGATAGGCAAAAATGCTTCTTGGGACGACTTGAACTGCCCGAAACATAGGAAGATCGGGGTACCAGGGTAAAGAGGGCACTTTGAGCTTGAAAACGAGCATCCCTGTGCCAAAATCCGACTTTGGATCACACTTTTATCATTTTTTGAATTTTTTCATTTAAACCATTAAAAAAATGGCTTAAAAATGCGAAAAAAATATTTTTCTCGGAATTGACTGAAACTTCAGGGGGACCTAGTACATGACAAAACGACAAAATTCTAGCATCTAGCATGTTTATAAACATTATAAAATGGACTCTAATAATCCCTTAAGGCCTAACCACCATGGGCATTCCAGCTTTGGAGGAGCGGGAGAAAACCTCATCGATTATACTCGGCTAAAGGCAAAGCATAATCGACAAGGGAAAAAACTCCTTGGAATACCTTCTTTGGTTGTCAAGTCCTAGAGAACCGAGTCATTCAAAGACCACCATGCTAGTACGCTTTATTACAAACCCCGTAGGGCACGGTCAATTATTTCAGAAATGAGAAAGATGGCCAAAATTGGCCAAGGCTGGAACATCTGAACTCTGAGAAGCACAAATAATTGTGCAATACTGGCGGCTCACTGAAGTCCAACTAAAGTGCAACTTTAGGTGGTAACAATCAGAAAGTGGCTCCCACAGAGCCGACAGATTTGGCTAGATGGAAGAAGATAGATTCGAGAGCTATGTTGATCATCTTAGATGGGGTGAAGGACCATATAGTCCCTCATGTGTCTGGGAAGAAGACCACATTAGAGATGTGGAAGGATTTGGAAAGTCTCTACTAGAGCAAGAATGAAAACCAGAAGATGGTGTTGCAAGAGAGATTGCGCAGTACCAGGATGGCCAAGGGTGAAGGAGTGGTGCCTTATCTTACAAGGCTCACACAAATTAGGGATGAGCTTGGAGCAGTGGGCTCCAAGAATGAGGATGAGGAGCTAGTTTGTATAGCTCTCAATGGATTCTCTAAGCCTTGGGACGCCTTTGTTAAAGGCATGGTGGCTAGGGAGAAGCTCACCGACTGGCAGAGATTGTGGGATGACTTCGCACATGAAGAGACTCGGATGGGTCAAGGTTCAGCTTCATCCAGTGGTGCTACACAAATCGTGGATGAAGAGGCTCTAGCCCTAACAAGCAAAGGTAAGGGGAAGGCAAAGAAGAAGAAGGGTGGCAAGAAGAACTTGGACATGACAAAAGTCAAGTGCTTCATATGCCACAAGTGTGGACACTTTGCTTCCCAGTGCCCAGAGAAGAAGAAGAAGAACAACAACACTCAGATGGCAGGTTCTGCAAAGGTGGATGATTTCAACAAAAGTTTTGATGAAGACTTTTGCCTGATAGCTTGCATGGAAAGTTTCGTAGATAACGGTATTTGGTATGTGGACAGTGGTGCATCTTGTCACATGATAGGACATAGGCCTTTCTTCAAAAGCTTGAAGGAGGGTGGAGTGAATCTCCATATTGAGTTAGGAGATGATGCACGGTATCAGGCGCAAGGTGTTGGTATTGTTTCGTTTCAGAGGGAGTCTGGCAAACCTATCAGCTTTGTTGATGTGTTATATGTTCCAGGGATGACGAAGAATCTCATATTAGTTTCCACATTAGAAGACGAGGGTTTTCTAGTGAATTTCCGGGACAAGAAAGTATATATCAGACCACATGGGTCAGATCAGAGATTGGACAGGATGATTGGGGTTCGGAGTGGGAAGGTTTACAGACTACAGTTTGAGCCTGCAAAGGCTCTGGTCAGCAACAACATTAGTGATGGTGAGTTATGGCATAGGAGGATGGCACACTTACATCATGGTGCACTGAGGCATTTGAGATCGGTAGTTATCGGAGTTCCTTCAGTATAGGAGGAGAAGCACAACCATTGCAAGGGTTGTGCATTGGGGAAGAACATTAGGAGACCTTTCCCACATAGTGAGCACATGTCTGAGGGGGCCTTAGACTTGGTGCATTTGGATGTATGCGGACCGATGAGCATCCATTATTTCAGTGGTCGCAGTTATTACGTCACATTCATTGATGACTACTCCAGGAAAACTTGGATCTATTTTCTGAAGGCCAAGTCAGAGGTTTTCGATCGGTTCCGAGAGTTCAAGACTCTCGTGGAGAACCAAACAGGGAGAAAGATCCGGATATTTAGGATAGACAACGGTGGTGAGTACACCAGCAGAGAGTTCATGGAGTACTGTGCATCGGAGGGGATCAAGAAGGAACACACTGTTCCTCACACCCCGCAGCAGAATGGAGTGCAAGAGAGGAAGAACAGGACACTGGTGAATGTAGCTAAGGCCATGCTATTTGATCAGGGATTACCACTATTCCTATGGGCCGAGGCATTTCGAACTGCAATATATGTCCAGAATAGGTGTCCCCACATAACATTGGGGAGGAAGACACCTGAGGAGGTACTTACCGGTACTAGACCAGGTGTGAGTCATTTGCGCATATTTGGGAGTATCTGCTATTATCACGTTCGTGCTGACACTAGGAAGAAGCTGGATCCTTTTGGAGAGAAGGGGCTTCTAGTTGGGTATAGTGAGACTTCCAAGGCTTATAGAGTATAAATCCTAGCTCGCAAGAGGATCATTGTGACTAGGGATGTCTAGTTTGATGAGGAGAGAGCCTTGAGAAGATCTATGGACTTACCAACACAGGAGCAGCCAGCCGAGGACTCGGGGGGAGTCAAGTTGGAGCAGCCACAGGTACAGGTACAGCCACAGCCACAGAACATAGGTTCTGGTAGTCAGAGGGAGTCAGTTGGACAGGATCCTCCTATCATTGATTTGGAGGATGAGTAGCAGCAGGAGGAGGATATCCAGCAGTCGTCGCAGGTAAACATCAGGCCACGACCTAGATGGTATAGGTCCACTGTTCAGGATTCCAGACAGGTGAGTCTTCCACAGAGATCCATAAGGAGGAGCAAACCACCAGATAGATTGAGCTATATGGCACTGATGACAGAGTTGATTTACTCTGAACCTTCTAGTTTCGAGGAGGTTGCACAACATGATGTGTGGCAAGAGGCCATGGTTTAGGAGTATGACTCAATCATGAAGAATCAGGTATGGGAGGTTGTTCAGAGGCCAGAAGATAAGATGGTGGTGGGATCCAGATGGATCTACGAGGTAAAACATGCGGCAGACAGAAGTGTGGAGAATTACAAGGCACGCTTCGTGGCGAAGGGGTATTCGCAGAAGGAAGGTATTGACTATGAGGAAACCTTCGCCCCTGTTGCTAGGTATTCTTCTATTGGGACTATCCTATCATTGGCAGCAGAGATGGGTTGGCGCATTCATTAGATGGACATGAAGACAACTTTCCTCAATGGAGTTATTGAGGAAGAGGTTTATATTAAACAACCAGAGGTGTTTGAGGCGGAGAGTAGAGAGTCGCATGCATGTAGGTTGCAAAGAGCTCTTTATGGGCTCAAGCAGGCACCTCGAGCATGGTACTCGAGGATTGACAGCTATCTATGAGAGATGGGTTTCCAGCGGAGTGAGGCAGACCATAACCTGTACTTCTTGTCAGGTGAGCTACCTCTCATACTGGTGCTATATGTGGATGATCTCTTTCTTACAGGAGATGAGAGGATGATCAGGGACTGCAAGTCCAATCTTGCAGTGGAGTTTGAGATGAAAGACCTTGGGTTGATGCATTACTTCCTAGGTATGGAGGTTTGGTAGAGAGATGGGTGCTTCTTTATTGGACAGGGGAAGTATGCAGTGGAGATCTTGAAGAGATTCAGGATGGAGGATTGCAGACCTATGGCCATACCTCTAGTTACCAACTGGAGGAAGATTGATGTATCGGGATCAAAGGAGTTTGATCCTACACTGTATAGGCAGCTTATTGGGTCGCTTATTTATCTGGTCAACACTCGACCAGACATTAGTTTTGCAGTCAACTCTTTGAGTCATTTCATGGTGAACCCTCAAAGAGTGCATTGGACAGTTGCGAAGCACATACTTCGCTACATCAGAGGCACAGTGGAGTATGGATTGGTTTATGAGTGTAGTGGGAGTATACAGTTGGCAGGTTTCATGGATGTTGACTGGGCAGGATGTGTAGAGGATCGGAAGAGCACTTCAGGTTGCTGCTTCAACATTAGATCAGGGGTTGTCTCTTGGTTCAACAGGAAGCAGAAGTCAGTTACATTGAGCTCAGCTAAGGCTGAGTACATGGCAGCCAACATGGTTGCATGAGGGGATGTGGCTGAGGAAGTTGCTCTCAGGATTGTTCGAGAGTGAGATAGAGACTACTATAGTTCACTGTGATAATTAGAGTGGTATCAACCTTTCTGAGAATCCAATGTTCCATGACAGGAGTAAACACATTGACATCTGATATCACTTCCTTAGAGATTGTGTTCAGAGAGGAACCATTTGGTTGGAGTACATTCAGACAGTTGAGCAAGTGGCAGACATTCACCAAGGCACTTTGCAAACTCAAGTTTGTAAAGTTCAAAGACAAGCTGGGGTTGTTAGCGAATCCCTTCCTCGTTGAGAGGGAGTGTTAGAAAGTGACAACAAGGAAGCTCTTATTGCATTGCATGCGTCCTTGCATGCAGAAGACTTAAATAAGGAAGCCAATTGTATTTAATATATTGTTCCTAAGTTTACTTTGGAAAAATTAATTAAAGTGATCTAATTATTGATTGACTTATTGCAACACTTTTTATTAAGTGAAGGTGAAAATATAATAAAGTGATGGCTAATTTAATCTTGACCATTGATCTCATCAGAGGATCTCATCCATAGATCTATAATGAGATTAGGTTATTCGCTTAGCCAATGAGTTATAAGAAAGGTCAATTGGTGGAGAGGACACATATTTCGACAGAGACGGAGAGAAAGGTTTGAGAGAGAGAATTTTTGCAGAGAAGACGGAGAGGCTGAAATTTAGTGAGATCGACAGAGTATCCAGGGAGAAGTGATCGAACAAATTCACAGAGGAGAGAGCCGAGGTCAAGTGGCAGAGGTGGAATGTACAACTGCAGGTCATACAGACCGTACAACAGACGGTCGTATAGACCGTACGGATTCTGTACAGCAGGCCATACGGATTCCGTATAGGCCGTACAACTGCGCTGGGGACCATGCCATTCTACAGGTTTTCTCAGTGAGTTTTGTTGTGGTTCGATTTTTTCAGGTTGGCCATAAATCGATTTTCTGATATTGTATTAGCTTCATATTTTCTCAATAAAATATATTCTTAGACTGCTGCATCGGTTTTCCCATCTTGGGTTTTGTCCGTGGGTTTATACCCAAAAAGATTGTGTTGTCTCTATTGGCGTGATTGATTGGTATTTCTTTCAGTATTTATTTTTCCGCTGCATAGTGAAGAAATCCATGTGTGGTTAAAAGTATTAATTTGGGTTTAATTAATTAATCCGGCATACTCTAGCCCTAGAGTGGATTTTAAGGAAATTTACAAATTCACCCTAAGTGACATTACAATATAAAATCATAAGATATAACATGGTGGTACAACATATGCCAAGGTGAAGTGCACCCCTCATGGAGGATGTCTTCCCTAGGCAAGCCAAAATAATAAGTGCTGACCCAATCACTAAGATAAACACATGAAGAATGATCCATAAAGCCTCTGGATATCATATCAAGTCATCCCTTGCCATTTCCTATCCATACAATAGCCGAATCGATTTCCTTGGAGTAGCCATGGTCACTTTTTATTGAATTAAAATGCTAATTTCATTGCTGTAGAATAAATGTGCCTTTATTTCCATTTCCCTTGCCCGAATCAACAAACTGAGTATGCCAATGAACGCAAAGACATCAAATCCACTAATGATGACTACAAGAACCTCATGAATCCACTTGAATAAGCATTTGGAGGCCAACACCATGTCCGACAATAAAAATATGGCCATAATAATAATAATAATAAACCATAATAATGTTGAATACTGGCCAATAATGATCAAAATGAAGCATGGAATGGTATATTGGATACATGTAGGTGACAAATAGACAATCTCGAACCGCTTTAGTCATATCTGCTCCGGGACCTGTGTTGACCAGCTCAAACTAGTTTTGACTAGGTCAAGAATGACCAAACTAATGGTTGAGACCAAGACTGATCCATCCTGTATGCACAAGGGGTTGAAGATGCTCTCTTATTCATATTATTAGCCAACTAGAACATCAACAACATGACAATGGTGATAAATCAATCAAATTAATCAAAATAATATAACCCGTGTTAGAGTAGAACATTTGATCTTTCATGAATCCCTTTAGATATGCTCACTTACAAACAAGGGGAGTTGATCTTTGACTTCAACACAATGATCTTTCGAAGCAAAAGGGATAAAAGGGGATCCATAGTGACATGTATAGGATAGAAAACAATAGGGGAAGGAGGTGTCTCACAAATGGAATAAGTTGATTGAGAAGTGTCCCTTCAACTCCAACATGTGTCCTATGATTCACATCCAAGCCTGATTCAGGCTGCGTGAGGATATTTTCTAGAACCAATGTATTAGGTGTATAGTCAACCGTAACTTTGAGGTTATAGGGGACACTTAGAATTAGCTGTCCCTTACTCCATCCCACATCCGTGCCCTTTGGCTTTGTGGGGAATAATCATTACATCAAATTAAACACCAACAGTGATTTAGATTTTCAATAGATGCACATCTGCTTTTATTTGGCCAATTTCATATATGACCCTTCGGATTTTACATGTGCTTCAATGCACAACTAACTGCAACTTTCATCCAGGGCACTTTGCATTTCATTTCATTTGCATTTCTTTGGATATAGCAAGATATATTAATGCATGTAATGATGATAGGGTCACTTGCTTCAAGTCTATCTGACACAACTCCGGAAACTAGCCAATCTTAGGTCATGTCACAACAACAACAGTTTCTCCTGGCCCTGAAGTGAAGCATGGGGTCAACTGGCGGGAATCATTCACAATCAGGACCAAACATCTAGGGTAACCAACCAGAGAGGTCAAGGCTTCAGAATTCCAACTCACCTAGGCTTAGGAGCCAACAACGACGGGTTCCTTCGGCCCAAAAGGGTCAAGTCTTTGGCAAGTTTTGTCGCACAACTGAGAGCCAAGACACAAAACTACATGGGGTCTATCAAATACAGAGGTTAGAGTGGGGGAAGGCTCCTCAATCTCACAAGTCAAAGTCTCAAGTCAGGGATCAAACCAAGGGACGGAAGATACTGGATGGACGGAGATAGTGAAAAGGTGATGCCATACATAGCAAAAGGTAAGGCTAAGTCTGCATAAGGTAGGCAATACTAGTGATCATAGAAAAAGGTCTTAGCATTCAGGATCATGCATTTACTCTTAGTAACAAGTTCATGAAAACACCTAATAATATATAATCACCAATGTCAGTTACCATGTTAAGTTAAAGCTAATAAGATGAGCAAGAAAGACAAATAATAACACCCCAAGTACATAATGTATACCTGCTCAGTCATATACTTGTCTCTGCATGAAGATCAACTCTCACTCCTCATGGGGCAAGGGAAAGAAATCAGCTGCCTACTCTGCTCTGCCAAATGAACCGTGACCAAACCAAGTACATCTCAATGGGTCATGCAAGGCTAAGTCATGACATGGGATACTGCTGCAGCTAAATAGGCTCTGATAATATCTAGATGAAAAAATGCTCAACACATGTGGGACTGGCACTGACTGGAAACAAAATAAGTTCCTCTGCATCATGGTAGCTCCAGCTACTATATATGTGATAACAATACCATCTAACTTTGATCTCCTGTGCTTGCTGTCATATCTTTCATAAAACACCAGAGGGACAGTACTGCTCTAACAAAATATAACAGCATGTCTATAACCCATCTCAACCAAACATAGATCGTCAATGGCATTTGTTCTTTGATCAGATAATAGCTGTCAAGTTAAAGAATGCACAAGCCCATGATTCTAATTTTAATTCTATCTGCTTTCATACATATGGGCTGCTGCCAGTGTGTTGGACTATGCATCTCCTTGTTTGCATCCTACCACCTGTCCACCCAGTACATCTCTGCTGTTTTCCCATCATTGGTAATCTTGACCATCAAACTGTTCAAATAATATACTCAAAACGGACAGGTCTGAAAGGTACAACCATCACCAACTGGGGTGCTGGCAGAAACTACTCTTCCAAGTGCATATTCAAAATGTCAACCTGGTATTTGTCTAGAATGAAGAACATGTGGATTAATAAGTACGGGAGGAGCAGCTGCCCTTTTGTGAAGAGCACAAGACCCACAGCCCCAAAGGAAATATAACGGCTGTAGCAACCTGCGTCATTGTCCTGAAGCCCATCTGTATGAATCTACTCGCAATTTTCTGTTGTAGGTTTTTCTGTTCAGCATCCACTTCAAGTCTTGACAAAGAAGCATTGATAAAACGTTTTTCAATATGGTCTATCCCTTATACAATCTATGAAAATGCATTGATCGGAAAAGTCCAGAGTCTACTAAAGCCTGGTTAGTGACCAAAAAACACTTAAGGGTTATATCCAAAGTAAATATTGACAGCAACCATCACTTGCCTTTGAAATGATTTTCCGATTGATACAATGTTCTCATGGCAAGATCGTAGCTTACAAATGTGATAAACCCAGCATCTGAGGCTTAACAAAATATGAATCCAATTTACAACGAGTGAACTGCAAACCGTCAGGGCTTTATTTAGCTTTCTGTAAAATGTCAATCCCACCAACTTTTCAAGTATCGTCTTCTTCAACACCTAACAGCTATGTAATCACTAATCCCCTTTCAATAAGATATTTGGTTTATCAACTTTCCAGACAAATTTTATGGACAACCAAAATTGTTTCCAATTCCTGTTAATATAATTGCTTGTTTATAAATAAACATTCTAGTTGCACCATTCATATTTACTGCCCCTCCCTTTGTGCCAACTGTCTTGAATGGATTCAGGAATTCAAAATCTTTGGGACAAATCTCAGTTTAACACATGCTTACCTTGCTCTAAGAGCATTTTAAAATTTCTTGCATGAAATCTCAGATTCTGTGACTACAATTCCAGGCAGCTCACCTTGTTGATCAACATTTATCTAGTGCAATGACCTATTTTATTTCTTCCTCAAAAGAGGTTTTCTAAAGCTCTCTTTCAAAGTTTGCCTCATAGCCTCTACTGTGTGGTACGCTTTGCAAGTGGTTCCTTTGCTTGTATTTATTATGTTCTATTGTCATTAGTTTTTGGAGTTTCATTCAACATCGCTGATATTTCTAACTTGAACTAATCATATGATCTTTTTTGAATTTAATCTTTTAGATATTAAGCTTCTGTTAGCTGATTGCTTGCTTCAAACCCAAGGTGTGCAAAAGTGATTCTTGGACTTCACCTTTTTAACACCAAAGTGAACTTGCCTCTATTATTCAGAAATATAGGTTGAGTGGTTTACTGCTCAAGTACAGCTTGAAGAAGGAATTAGGTTTGCATATTTTCAGTAATTCTTTTTGGCTTTTTGTGCTGATAGTTTGCTTTTCACAAAAAAATGTGTTACTTACAGTAGCATTTACTATACGCATCATAGATACTTTCAAAATTTAGGGCAACGTCAGCAAGGTCATGGATTAGTTTTATCATATGTATTATGGATAATAGTAAGGTCGTCTTATTATATATTTCTAGGCTTGGTCTTTTTGGAAGATTGTAATTGGCATGGACGAAGCAGTAGATGTAAAAGCTCGTGTTGCTCCTGTGCGTGTATCCCAAGTTAGCAGCAACCACACCAGAATCCAAAGTTTGGTAAGTACATAATTTTATATTATCTTCTGGGGTTCTGCATGTAGAGACTTTGAAACTTCCTTTCTGGGAAAATGATCATATTATTTATAAAAGGATTGTCATTGTTTGTTCTTGACAGTTCATTTGCTATTCAAACCATGCATTGCATGTCAAGTATCATCACTTGAGATTCTGTAATGTTTTTGTGGTTTTATCAGAAATTATTAACCTTCATTAATTCTGAGAATTATCATGCCAATCATGTTGTCCCCAAGTTGTTCATCAGCACACTTGATGGTTTCTGTGGAGAAACATTTCGAGAAAAAGGACTGGGATTTTTTTTGATAATTGTCCTTATTTTCAAACACAAAGAACATGTTAATCTTAGAAGGTGATAATTTTCGGTATGATGATATTGCAGGCTTCCCCTTCTACCTTACGTAGGAAGAGTGCAGACATTCGTCTTGTTGGGCGCCACTCAGAAGTTTATGAACCCTGTGATGATTCATTTGCACTCGTAGATGCCCTGCTTGCTGATCGGGTTCATCTGGAGGAAGTTCAACCGAGCATATGCCTGGAACTCGGATGTGGGAGTGGATATGTGATCACATCATTGGCACTTATGCTTGGGGAAGGCACTGGGATCCAATATCTCGCTACTGACATTAGCTCTGCAGCTATTGAGGTTACGAAGAAGACCCTAAAAGCCCATGGTGTACATGCAGAAGTGATTTTGACTGATCTTGTATCAGGGCTGGACAAACGTCTAGCTGGAACAGTGGATGTACTTGTAGTCAATCCCCCTTATGTACCTACTTCTGAGGAGGAGGTTGGTGGTGATGGAATCGCTGCTGCATGGGCTGGTGGAGAGCATGGTCGTACTGTAATAAACAGGATACTAGCAATTGTAGACAGCCTCTTATCCAGCAAGGGTTGGTTTTATCTTGTCACATTAACTGCAAATAACCCTTCTGAAATTTGTTTGATTATGAAACAGAAAGGATTCGCATCTCGAATTATAGTCCAGAGGTCCACGGAGGAAGAAAGCCTTCATGTGCTTAAGTTCTGGCGTGATCCTTTGGAGATCACAACTGATAATGCAACAAGCCCCCATCTACATTCAACCAGGCGACTTGCTCGCTTAGCATTTTGGAAGAACAGCTGAAGTGTATGAGTCCAATAGAGATGTCTTTATGTTCAGATTGTTTGACTTGCATGGATTTTCAGTAGTCTGGGTGGTTTTTGTAACTCAGTTTAGCTCTCTTTCGTTAAGTATATATTATATAGCATCACCAGAGTTGCATTTAATTTTTGATTATGTGAATTCTGTTGTCCAAACATAGCATGTATCTTAGTTTCCGTGGTTAGTTCAACAATGGTTTGGATCTAAACTTATCATATTTGGAGATCATGAATGACTGTTAGATTTAACATATTCTGTGAACTCAAAATACTGAAAATCTGTAGCATGTTAACAGATATTGTCTAGCATGTTAGTTACCACTAACAATCAGAGATAATCAACTGCCATGATTTGCACAAGGGGGATGGATATGCATCAAGGTTCGCTTAGAAAAAAATATATTGACTTTGAAAAGTATGGCTTAGATTGCCTAGGGTTAAGAGAATGTAAAGCTAGTTCTGATGTGAATATGTTTAACGCTATCTATAATTATGATGTTCTTTCAAACTGTTACTTTTGTCCTTTCTGTTCATCCTTAAACTTGAAGGTGGGTCTTAAGGTGGCTTGTTGAGCTATTGCTCCATGCTATTTAACTTCTGCAATTCAACTGTAAAATTTTCTATCTGTACAATGAGAAAACCATTTTAATGATTGCATCTAGTATGTGTTATGGCCACTTCTTAATGGGGCTGTACCATGAGAAACTATTTTGGTAAATTATAAGTTAATTTGTTTTGCCATAAGTATGGTAGTTCATTTAACGTCTTGTTAATTCCCAGAAGAGACGCAGAAAATTAAGTGAAATCATTTGATCATCTCAAAAGCAAATGCTTGTGGCTGATCTCAAAATGAACTTTTGCATGTTTTGATGGTAGGTCCTTCTAGAGTAGTTTGAAGGTGCAAGAACAATTATTTTGGTGAACCCATCTTGTAGAAAAATCACTTCTCTAACAGACTTTCAAGTTAAACTCAGATTAACAATGTTTAATAACCCATCTCATTCAACCATAGGCAGCTGAAAATGAAATTTCACTCATAAACACATCTGAACTGGAAGCACAAGAGAAGTCCTACCAAAATACTGAGAACAGAATTAACATCACAGCCATGCACATGAAAATTTCAGACTCCGATTTTAGCCAAAAATGGCCCAGGCAAAACCCCAACTGGGGAAAACCTGTGAGAGAGAGTGAGTATTTTTATTTCTTTAAAATGGAAATGTACAGCAACTAAATGACTGAGAGAACACTTATCTCAACCCAACGAAGACAATCACCAATTCTGGAAATTCTATGACAGAATTTCTGTTCATACTCAGCATTCCACCAGCATTGGAAACTGTGCACAACACAGGCTGTACGGTCAGTCATAATGCACAGTCCACTTCTCGATTTCTGTGCACAATGAAGCTGTCCTCCTCGGTCTGCGTGCTCTCCGTAACAGCAGCAACTTACATAGAAAATTGTGCCCACTCTGAAAGGAAACACATGCTCTCCTTTTGCCTGGAAACTCGTGCCCACTCTGAAATGAAATACATGCTCTCCTTTTGCCTGGAAACTCGTGCCTCTAACAGAGCTAAACCAGAATTAAATGCAGCAGAAAATGACCTCGAAATTTGTGCCAAATAATTCCAATCTCATGCCCAGCATCTTCCTCGAAATTTGTGCTCATTAAATGCAGCTGCACGGTCTGGTCTGACTGCTGTACCTGTGCCTTGGGATGCATGCAAATGGTCTTCTCCTGTCCTCTCAAGCTCGACTTGCTCCAACCAAAAATCTCTTTGGATGAACTCGACTTCTCCAACTCTCTTGGGGATGTGTGCAAATGAAAGAGGGGAAGCCAATTTAATTCAAAAATCTTATCTCTTGGTTTGCCTCTCAAGGGTAACTGAAGAGTCATCTAATCCAAGGGCCCACAATAGATTAGATTAATGGATGAGAATAAATGCTCATTATTTTCTCCATAAATTAAAGTCATTCACCTACCACTTAAATAAACCAAAAGTCACTTTATCAATAAAGTGAATTAATTGCTCATCTCAAGCAATTAATACAAGGGTCATGTCCCCTTTTCCCTCATTAATTACTTAGGCGTAAAATGACTAGGAGAACACTTCCTAGGTACGATTTCAACACATCTGATATTTATCAAAATTGTTCTGAGAACATGTCATGTTGTTGATTGGTAAGCATCAAATATGGTGAAAAATGTTTAATAGTACTCATCACACAAGCAAAGAAGAAAGATATGCATTAAAGAAGCAAATAAACTGCAACAGACATCTATCCCTACTCGAGTTAGTGGCATTTCATGGAAAGTCAAGGCATCAGTTACAGTTGGCAACGATGTTAATGTTTGAATCTTTGCAGTTTCATCATTTGGGTGATTGTTCGGCAAAATCATGTTAGATCAATGATCATTTGGATAATATCAACCCTATGCATTTGAATACTAATGACATGCTGATTAATTTCTCCACTGTTCTTGGGGTTCTATATTAGTTACCATATGGAGGTCAGAAATGATTCTTACGTATTTGGGGAACTCATTGTTTTGCCCATTGATATTAACTTTCATGGCAATAGCTTTCTTGAGAAATAAGTGGGATGTTATAAAATACCCTTACCAAACGTCCATACCATCAAATATATACCTGGCAAAGAACTCATAGAGATACTAGAACAAGATTTTGTACTCTGAAAGCATATATCATTCCAGATTTGGGAAGACATCTTTTAACAAGAAAATCAATTTTGGGTAGAAAATATTACATAGGATGAGGTATGAAGAAGTTTTGCATCTCAAATAACAGTTCACGAGAGTGACTTTTCAAATGGGTTCTGCAGATTTGAAATGAAAGATACGGCCTTTGGAAAACTGGTTTAGCATCATATAAATAAAACACAAAATTCTTCAAGAGAAACAATACTAATTAAATGTTCATAAATTATCAGACAAACTGCTTTTGTTCAACTGACCCTCCAACATTGCATGAAATCCTAGTCTTATGCTGACAAGGACAAAACCACTGGGATGCTTACATAACATTTAGAAATTTTATTAATTTGAATGTTACTGGAAACACAAGAAGAGTAATATAATATGCCAAATTCAACAATGAAAACTGAAAGATTTAATAGCCTTATGGGTTTCACTGTATACAGAAGTTTTGCTGTCGTTCCTTCAAATAATTTTTCAAAGCATTTATGGGCACCTGTAAACCAACTGAAAGAAGTGCACTCCTCGATCTCCATGCCTTAACCATCTTCTCTGTGCTTGTTGACAGCCACAACTATCTGCTCTGTGCTCGTTGACAGCAACCTAAAATTCTGTCTTTCCTTCCCTGTATTGGCATCTTTTGATTTTTTTAGTTCTTATATGCTATCGTAGTGTTTCTGCCATCCATAAGGAAGTCACTGTCCACAATGAAAGGAAAACAAATTTTCCAAATCCCAAGTGAATTCCTCTACTACATTTTTGCCTCATTATATAGTTTCTTCATCTCTTGAATTTTTGAGTAGTTCTTATATGCTATCGTAGTGTTTCTCCTATCCATAAGGAATCCACTGTACACAATGAAAGGAAAACAAATTTTCCAAATCCCAAGTGAATTCCTCTGCTCCATAATTATCTCATTATAATAGTTTATTGTTGATCAGTTAGTTCGATTCCATTGAGATTGTTGCACCGATATTTGTCAATTGGGCGAGTTTAATTGGGACCTCCAAAACTATTTATAATTCATCATAGCCTAAGTGAAATGTAACTGGGCATTTTCCACAACACATAATGGAACACGCCCCAATAAAACAAAATGAGTTGGAATCTTCAAGAACGAGATATGCGAAGTAACATAGGCATAGCTGTTAAAGAAAATGGAGGCATTGCCCAATACTGATATAGAAAGTCACAAGATAAGGCAGGGCATTTTTTCTTCTTCCAAATATAGTGTTACAATAGTGCAGGGGAATGATCGTGTACAAAATAGGTATTCAGGACAAGAAAAGAAACTGCAATGTATGAGTGATTCATCATGGTCTCCAATATGTCCTAAACTTGAAATCTAACCAAACCAAATTATTCCATACACTCTTGGTACATCTGTGTTCAACATAGTAGAAACTAGTGATTGAGTCATCCTCCACTACTCCCCAATACCTCAACTACCAGAATGTTACTAGTGCCTTAATCACAATGTTTTTCTCTTCTCGTTTCTCTCCCATTTATATAGGAAATTGACAGATCCATTAAAGAAAAAGAAGACATTGCACAACACTGATATAGAAATGTGGGGGATAAAGGAGATCATTTTTTCAAATCTACAGTGTTGCAATAGAGCAGGGGAAGGATCTGGTACAATACAGTAATTGAGGACAAAGAGTCATTCATTACATCTAATATGTCCAAAAATTGAAATCTTACCTAGTCAAGTTATTCCATATCCTCTTGGTGCATCTCTGTTCAATAAAGTAGAAATCAATGATAAACTCATCTTTAACTTCTCCATGATACTTAACCACCAAAATGTTGCTACTGCCTCAATCCAAATGTCTCTTCTCTTCTCTCTCCAATTTAATATAGGAAGTTATATCCATGATACTTAACCACCAAAATGTTGCTATTGCCTTAATCCAAATGTCTCTTCCCTTTTCTCTCCCATTTGATAAAGGAAGTTGTATTGACTTGATCACTCCCAACCAATGTGATCATTTGAATAAATGAATACCAGCTTTGGTAAGCCCTTAATTTTTCTTTTATATGTTTTCAGTGGCAATAAAATATTTATCATGGGTTCATTCAATGAAAATGGTGGAATTTGGTGTCAATTTTTTTGAATAGTTCACTAAAGTAAACAAAATTCATATTGTTGAAGAGCTATAGCACAGACACCTTTTACATAATGCTCACTGAAATGATATGGCAATTGAGTTCATGAACTACTGAGTTGTTAGAAGTAAAAAAAATGCAACCATTTGATGAGAAAGATGATGCACTTGTAATATCTCACATTTTGAATCTATTTCTATGTTGCACATGATTGTTATTGTACATCCAATAACAGAGTACTAAAGGCAGTGCATGTTCATATTATTAGCATACATATGAGGTATGCTTATGCTAGATACGTGTGCACACCTTGCCTGCATGCATTAGTATGCTTATTAGTCTATTATATATATTAATTCTGCTTGTGTGGACTGCTTAATTATGTTGATTATAATTAGGGTTAAGCAATTAAGATTAATTAAATGAAATTTATTAAATGGATTAAGACTAGGAAATAATTGGTAGGTTAGGCATTTGAAATCTTGAGAAAAAAAAGTTCATTGTATAATTGTTTGATTCCACGACGAATGTTTCTTTTTTTATTTGAGTCGGTAGATTAGGATAGGATTATTATTCTATTACAAAGTTGTCTTTCGAATTGTGTGCCAACATTATTAAATATTTTATTTGATTGAGTTCTTGGGGTGTGTGCAAAAGAGAGGTGGATGAAAAGACGACTTAAGGGAGAAGAAACCTTGAGAATAAAGGGAGGTGAAAGGGTTGGAATTTTTTGGGGAAAAACATATGGTGAAATTTTTTGATTGTAGCTTGCAACTGTGCTATTATTATGTTCTTGGAGTTTTGGGCATGGGGGCTAGAAAACTCTTGTGAGTTTTTTGGAACTGGGGTGTCGGAGAGGTTGTTTCTAGTGGTTGGGTAATCGTGAAGGCAGTAAATCCAAAGTCATTGGAAGGCTGCTTGGACTCAATCAGAAGAAGGTATTCTTCTTGCAATTTTTTAAGTTGGTAAATTTATATTATGAATTATTTGGAACTTAAATTATATTTTTTATTTGATTGTTGTGAGTAACTTGCAAGATATTTATTTTATGGTTAGATGCTAGTACAAGATAATATTTAAAAGTTGAAAATCATATTGCTAAATCAAAATACATAGAAATCCAAAGTATTTGTATTAAAATTCCATGTGTTTACATTTGAAGAACATTGTATTTTAGGATTTAGCTATAGATTTATTTTTCCTCGTTGATGGGGATGGAGTCCTACACATGGTGTCATCACATGCAACTATGCGATGAGCAAGATGATGCATCCATGCCTATTTTTGGAGCTGCAAAATACAAAAAATGCGTCAACAAAAATAGACAATATCAATAATTGAGAAGCATGAAAGGAAATTCCTATAGGGACTTGCATGAGAAAGGCATACTAAGCATGTATGTTGAGTCTAAAAAAGACACAAAACTATTGAAATCCCCAAGCATGATTGAGTGATCTAGATTTTTTCAAGAGCTAAATAAAAGAAAACATTGACATAGAAAATAAACATAGAGGTACAATGTGAACCAATTTATATTAATGAAATAATGATGAAAAACATTGTACAAGTACACTGATTAGAATGGTGGTAACTTATCTTTGAGAAGAGATGTTATGATGGTTGCCTCAAATCTGTATTCATTGTGTCAAAAGTTGGTGTAGGCTTGAGAAAGTCTTCCTTTGCAAGTTAAATAAAACTATGCTTACTCTCAACTGATTCGTAACTGGATAACATATTATTACTTCCATGAATGGGATGATCACGACTCTTGACCCTTTGCAATGAACGAAGATTTCCCAAATTTTCCAGGAAATTTCAAGGGTTTATAAG
The DNA here is from genome assembly GCA_027924585.1 of Larix kaempferi. Lineage (NCBI taxonomy): Eukaryota > Viridiplantae > Streptophyta > Pinopsida > Pinales > Pinaceae > Larix > Larix kaempferi. Next base: position 6,232,204 of record BSBM01000034.1, read on the forward strand.
AATAAAAGCCTCTGCAACTATTTCAATTAATTTGACCAATTCTTCAACACATAGAATTCACGACGTGTAACTCCATTTCTTTGTTTCTCTAAGAAAAGAAATAGACACACTTCCTAATTTCAATAGTGAATAACATCATTTATAGTAACACACACTGTAATAGTTTTAACTTGAATAAAACCTAGTTCACATTCACCATTTGTTTGCCATTAACATATTGAATAACTTAGCAATAAACCATTCATGAAATATGCATGGCATTCAAGAAAACTGAATTCTCTGGGGGTCACAAATTCACATAGAAATCTTCACTTCTATTACTCAATGTATTCCCCCTTACAACTGTAAATGATTTTTTAAATATATACAAACATAGCATTGCTCTTCATCCTCGAAGGAGGGAAAACATAAATCTATTATTAGAATTCTATCCCTAAATCTCTACTAATGACAAAACAACTGTCAAATTATCCTACAATTTGCATTCAAAGGAAATCTATCTATTCCTACAATTTAGGAACCAACTCCTTTCATAAATGTTTGATTCTTGATTTTAAAACGACTCCTGTTGAGTCACATTGCCACATTGTCATGATGCCCCTGCATCAAAAGTGCCAAACACAAAATATAACATCAAGGGAACTCATGAATATTACCCATTGTCACCACAATAATTTTTTCACACGCTTTAAGTTGACTTTCTTCTAGCAAAGGAAGGCTTCCCTAACTTAGGATCGATAAAATTATGTTATGAAATCTCTAGGTGAGAAATGAAAAGTTAACTTTAGCAAAACATATTCGTAAAAGGGAGATTATAAAAATGGTGATGGGAGGATCAAAGCTAGTCTCAAGTTCATTGGGCAAGTGGAGTCAAGAATCAACTACTAAGGGAAATTACTATGGGCTTAAGAGTGAAAGTAGCCCCAATTAAGAGCCTACAAACAAACATTTTTTGTTGTTCATTAATGCAGAAAATCACTTGTGAATACCCAAATTAAAGAGAAGTTACAAACACGGAAGAGGGTGAATTTCTTGATAGACAAGTAAATATGTAGCTAACCTAAATGAAGAAGAAAGGTACACATGAACAAATTCTAGCAACAAAATACACAGGCTTAGAGGGGAATGAACCACACATTTTCTCTTCTTAATAAAGAAACAATCTTCTTGATGGGGAATCGAATTACATATATTATTTCATTTGATGCAAGTATTTACAACCTTAGTTTTCAATAATCAAACTTGTTATGCCTCATATTCTCTGCAACACACCCTATCAAATGTGCCAAGGAGGGGGGTCTTTTTGCCATTGTAAAAGGCCAAATTGGGGTTTCTTTATGTAAAAGTGTTGGTCTATTGGCACTCTAGACCCTTGGTCGGTCATGGAAAGTCCTCTTGGTCCTCATTTCAAGGTGTATTGGTCTTGTGGCCTTGTTGACTACCCTTTGATGGGTGGTAACTCCTCATCACGTCGGACATTTATGTCTTGGGTAGGTATTGGTGCACTTTGGGGTGAATCCATTAGGACACATGGCTTAGGACCCCTCAGCAACACTCATGATTTCATGCTTTGTAAAGGTGACGAACTTGTAAGGGTTGTCATACCCTCCCTAGCACACCTCATTTATACCCACTTGGGCCTTAATTTATTGTATTACCCCTGCTCTTTTGGTCATGTAAATCAAAAGAGCAAATCGTCCACCTCTTAAAGCAAGCTTTGAAGGTCGAGCCAACCAAAGGAGGGAATTGAGGGAAAAAGACACTTGTTGGGGTTAGATGGGTCACGGTGTCCTCCTTCCAAGCTCAAGTTTTCATTGTGTTGAAGGTATTGTCACATTTTATCATTATTTTATGTTTTATGAGGTTTAGTCTCTAGAATGTGGGTGACAAACCCTAAAAAATCACTTTAAATTAACATTAGATAGTTTGGTCTAGATAAGGGAAAATTTAACACGTTTTCCCTATAAATATAGCACCCTCCTCTCATTTGTAATTATTAAGAAAGAGCATGGAATCAAAATGATTGAAATTTTATTTATCTTGTGGTATATGAGTTCTTGATGTAGTGTGCACCTCTCTTCTTGAATCTTCTAGGGTATTTAAGGTTATTTCTTGGTGTTGAGGCTTCTTTGCATATCTTTCAAGGCTATTTCTAGGAGGAAGGATTATTGGGTCTCTTTCTCTTCTCCTTTTCTCCTTTAATTGTGGTAATATCTTGAACCTCTTGTCTTGCATTGTCGGAGGTATCCAGGGTAAGAGCAATTTAGGATTTGAACCATTGTTGATTTAGTCTTGTTGGTGGGACATTCCTCTTGAAGGAACCCTTGCATATTGGTCCTTGGCATCTTGTTTGTCCTAACTAGGTTAAGTGCTAACATAACCTAGGTTTTTTAGCCTTGCACTAATTCATCAAGCATTGAATTGCCAATTCTTGGGAGAAAGTTATGCTTGATTTTTCTCATTTCCCTAGGGATAAGACCTAGGTCTATTTCCCTCATCTTGAACTTTTCAAATTTTCAAATTCCATATTTTATATATTTAAGAATACAAAAAATTAAATATACTAAAAACTCAAACATAAATTATAGTAAAACCCTAAAAATTAAAACATATAAAAAACAAAAAATATTACAGTATTGAAGAAACTAATCATTCAAAGTGATGCACCCTCCTTGATCTTATGGTGATTTTTCAAGGGTGTCCCCTTTTTGTGGCTAATTTGAGAGATTTGCGGTTACGTGCAAGTGCTATGTATGTTTTTTCAAATCTGATTTGATAGGTACAACCATCTAAATTCATCTTTGAAGAGTATTACAAGCTGAAGACAAGTCTATTATCAACCCTACTCACTTGGGCATCCATCCAGTGGTTCAATTTGATCTTTTTGTGACTTCTGGGGATTGCTTAGGGCATAAAATAGATCTGGTAAGTCATTTTTATATTTGTCTTGTTCATATATTGACTACCCCAAAGGTGTAATTCTTATCCTTCTCCATTAATGATACCCTCCTTGGTAAGTTGGTGTTCTAAGTGGTTTTCACCTATCTTTGAGTGTATATTTGTTGGTTGTTCTCTCATTACAACAAGGGTTTTTAATAATTTGTCCTAATTGTGAGCATTTATTTCTTTTAACTCTTGACCACTTGAAGTATTTGGTAAAAATCCTTATATTCATTGCTTTGACTCCATAAGGCATTGATCTTTGTCAAGAGGTTGCTCGTGAGGTATTTTTGTTTTGTAGGTCCATTTCATATATATTAGGGACTCTCCCTCACCCTTTGGGAGTTGGACTAAAGCATAAAGAGAATGCATTGTGGTGACAGTGGGTGCATCTCTTTATTAGTTGCCAATTTTAGCACTGACAATCATGGCCTATCGAAAATGTACTAATTTGTGCGGTAACAAAACCCAAGCAAATATACCATAATAGTACAAGAAACCCTAACTCTCATTTATCTTCAAGACCTTTAACAAAATATCAACATGGTAGAGCTCCCCAAAGCCAACCATCATTTCAAATGGAGAGAACAAACCCTTATATAGGTTTAAACTCATCTCCCTTTACAATAAACAAGATTTTGTTTTCCTATATTTATTAGTTCTCTAAGGATTACAATAGGATATTACATTTCAAACCTCCTCAACCGACTTCCTTACTAAAAGTAACAATGAGTTGAGATTTACTTTATTCTCCTAGAAGAAACAATAAAATATTCACACTTATCTATAAGGAAAACAATATAATAATTCTCTCATGCAACTTACTCCATGAGACATTTCAACAATAATAAAATAATGGAGTGAGTTAGTCACTACCTCCAAAATAGCACTAGAAGATAGGATTTCTCCTTTCAAGAATGGTTGACCAAGTAACCACCTCCAATAAATGATAAAAAAATCCCTCCACATGTGTACCCTTCAAGAAAATATCTCCCATGTGTGAACAAGGCACCAAGGGTGGATGAATTATGGTGTTGATTCTCATAGAATAATGTCTTTCAAGCAATATGTCCTCCTCAATAGATGTGCAAAAAAACATTTTTTAGAGGCATGTGTGGCTCCAAAAAACCCCTTAAGGCAAGCGCATTGCATAACCAACTCCATAGCACATTGTTCACTATGTAACAACCCTCATGTCTACAATGAAGGAGGAGCCAATCCATGATAAAATATTCCTTAAACAAATTTAAAGAATGTGCATGAATAATATACTAGTCCTATGCCTTTGAAGAGTGTGTCATGCTAACCACTTTGATGAAACCAAATAAACAACATGAGGCTGCACACAGAATGCACTCGAGAGAATTGTACCATGTTGTTGTAACATAATTAAATAAACCCAAAGAAGAGTGCACCCTAGAGAAGTGTGTCAAGGTCGTTAAATTCATCAATTTTCTTCAAACCACGAACCAAAACCATCAACTATTTTTCAAAACCATGTGCACTAGAGTAGTGTGTTCTTGAGGAGCATGAAAATGTGGTTATGCTCATCATTAAATAATATAATACTCCTCATGCCAATCCTGTTAGGAACTGTTATAACTTGAAATGACACCTCTCCGTCCGTGACGACACTTGCTTCCCTTGGTCGCATGACGACACTTCTTGAGATCAAGTTAAGTCACACAACAGGACATTTGTGGATGGAGGAGTCATTTGGGACACTAAAAATGGTTGAAATTACCTCATTCTTGACCCATTTGATGTATATGACCCTTAGGAACATTTTTCCAGACCAAACCATCTCCTGAAAAAGAGCAGAAAAGCCCGTTTTTGGCCATTTTTCAATATGAGCGCGACTCCACTGTTATAATAGTAGCGTGTGTACACGACTTTGTCTCATTTAAAGTAGCGCCCATTTCCATGTGTACGCGACTTTGTCTACTATAGAGTGGCGTACACCCCTGTTTTGGTCAAAATCTCGAAATTCGAGTAAGTTAAGTTGGTTGGGAAACCTCTTGAGTGGTTATAACTTCTTTTCCTCTTCCTCATTGATTATACAAGGAGGGTAGAAGGGTCATGTGAAGGGACCAAGCCCAATTACAAAGTTATGCTGGAGGAATGGAGACCCTCATCCCCCTCTCTTGTGCTTCAGTTTTGGTAAACCCTAGTACAATTGCTTAGAGGCTGGGATCCTTGGAGAACAGAAGCAGGAGACCTTGAATCTAGGTTTCGTGAAGTGCCAAGCTTGAAGGAAGGTATAACTTTATGTACTTGCTTTCATTCATTAATAAAGATCAGACATTCTTCTCTTTCCAAATATGACCTATTAATGTGTCTCAGATTTTATTATAGTTTGTTTATAATCTGATGTCTTCTTCTATTATGAATATCAATCTTATATATGTAGTCAAATGTGTTTGAGAAAGGTATCAAGTTGTTTTGTAGGTCTGGGCATTGCGACACTGGATAAGCATTGAAGAGCGAGGGAGGCAAAGCTAGGATCAACCTTCTGAATAAGGTGCCTACATATGTAAACCCTAATCTCTTCATTTATTTTTTATACTTGCAGAATGCTTGTAAGTCTATCTTTATCACCGTAAGTTGGTAGTTTCTCCCCTGAACTATAGGTGCATTTTCCCCACAACAGAATGGCGACTCCGCTGGGGACAACCTAACTGCTTAGGGGTATCCAAGGTCATTTCTTCAGTCTTGTTTGATGGTATTTCTTCATTTTCTTGATTAGGATCAGTTAGTAGGCTATGTTTGACCCTCCTTGGCTCTTATAGACCCTTCCCAGCCCTTGCAAACCCTTGTGGACCCAGGTGTGGTGGTTTTAACCCCATTTTTCCAAATTTTTCCACTTGTACGCTATTGTTTGTACCACACAGTAGCTCCCATACGCTACTTTTCCTCTGCACAGTAGCGCCCATACTGCTATGAGCGCTAGTTTCCTTCATACACAGTAGCGCTCAAAATCTGGGTTTGATTTTTTTGAGTTTTTGGGTTGTGGACCCAAAACTGGGGGCTGTGGCTGCATTTTTTGGGGTCCCTGATGACCCTAGGTCTGAGTTAAGCCACTGTAAGTGGTCTCCCATCCTTGTACTGATCCTACATTCATGATTTGAACCTCTTTTGATCAATTTGGGCTTGTTTGGAAAGTTTTGGGGTTTGTTGACCTAAGTTGGGGGGTTGTGGACCTGTTTGGTGTTTTGTACCCTAATTTGAGTCTGACTGAACTTGCTTGCCCCATTTCCACTGGATTTGAAACCTCTTGAGTCTTCTTGACCTTGTTTGTATCTATTTGAGTGAAATTTCTCTTTTAGGTTGGTTTCTTATCCTCCCTTATGCTTTTAGTTTTTCTTTTGTAGTGAAAGCTCAAGTGTTTTGGCTATTGTTCAAGACCTTGTTTGCATTGTTTATGTGCAGACCTGACTTTACCAAACCATACTTCTTCGTAGGTCATTTGCTTCGTTTGGGTCTAAAAGTAGTTTTTGTACTCTTTTCCCAATGGTTGGCATGCTTACATCAATAAGAATTTGAAAGTCATATTTGGTAGCTTTTATTGTTTCATAAAGAGAATCTGAAAGTTTATTTGCTTTGCTTTGATAGTAGGGTAGTTTCAGTTTTTGTTTCTTACCTTTGAAAAGCATAAAGAATTTTGATTTATCTTCTGAATAGAGTACCTTGCAAGTGGCTTAAAAGATTTTAGAGTGCGTTGCATCAAAAAGAACAAGTTTTCTTTTGCATACCTAGTTGCTTGAGTAGCTGCATTTTTAGGTTTTGAGTTTATTTTTGTACATTTAGACTTTATTTTTACCTTTTTTGCATTCGAAATATTAAAAACTGCATTTGCACATGCATTCTAGATCAGAATTTTAAGACTTGCATTGAAAAGAAAAAAGATTTGTTTTTCAATTTCAGTACTTTATCTCTACTATAACCACTCTCACACACCCACTACCTTTTTGAGTAATCAAGTAACCTTTAAAATGAACCCTAATAAAATGAACTAGCAACATTTTCTTTTCTAGGTTACACTACACCAACTAGTCTTGGTTAGGATCTTGGGTTTAAAACACCTTAAACCACCCAAGATCACACATTACGCAAAAATCGTAGTGAGACTATCACAGGTAAACCCACCTCACTCAAAACTTGCCTGGGATCTATGCAGTAGGTCATTGCGAGATCAGTTTGTGGGAATACTCCTCCTACTTTCTGTTCGAGCATACGCCAGGATCGGATTGCGTATTGGGGACTCTTTCGAGTTTCGGGCTTAGCTACCCTGCCCACGCTTTCTGATTCGACCGGTGACTGTTCCCCCAGTAGTTTTCGGTGTTGTGGTATCCATAGTATCTGACTCTAGGTTCATACACAGGTGATAGCAGAGGGTATATCTGCTGTACCTAAGACATACGTGGAAGGAAACCCCTTGCAGGTCTTTGGGAGGGCGGTTGGGTGATTCCAGCGCTTGCACCCTTAGTCATTGTATTGTGGACCCCGAGTAACTGTCTTTCTTCCTTCGTTGATCTGTTCTGGGCCCTCATCATCCCAGACTCTTCTCCGGAAGGCATCTGTTTTCCTGGTTTGATTTACCTAGGACCTTTTTTAGTGGTGTGCTTTTTGTGCTACTTTTTTTTTTTTTAGTTTGCCTTAGAGAACTTCTTGTTCATTTGAGCAGGAAACTATGTCTAGCATTTCAACGAGTGCCAATCAAGGTACCCCTGTTCCGACGGATCCTTGTGCTGTTCCATTCATTGGAAACATTGGTACTCCCTTAATGGCTACTTTGAATCTTCCTGGATTCACTATTGGGCTGCCGGTTTGGTTGTTTTCCACTCCGAATGCCTTGCATGCTCCTGACGCTTCTTTTGTGAGCACCTCAAATCAAGAGCATCAGAACCCTGTGCCTCCCTTGCCAGTAACATCTTCTCCTTCTCCTTCTACCTCATGTGGCGAAAGTAGCAATACTAGTAACCAGCAGTCTAAAAGGAATAGACGGAGGAAGAATGGGAAGAAGATGCCAAAACATGGGGGCAAGTACCCTGCCTCTGCAAGTCATGCAGGGGGAACCTACCCAGCCTCTGGAGGTCATACTGGGAGAAAACTTTTAGTCACTGAAAATCATACTGAAAGTTTTTCTTCAACCACTGTCAGTCATGTTGAGGACACGTCATTGATCACTGCTAGTCATATTAATGAAAAGTCACCAGTTCCTGTGAGTCATACTGGAGACACCAGATCAGCCACTGCAATTCATGCTGAGGGAGTTGACATTGTCAAAAAACCCAACAAATAGAAGCTTAAGTTCCCTTGTAAGTTTTGCGAGGGAGATCACCTTACTTACTTGTGCCCTGTACTTCCAGAAGTGCAAAAAGTGTGGTCCTTAGTTCAAAAGTCTGATGCTTCTGAGCAACCAGCCTCTGTGAGTCATGCTGGGGGCAAGCTGTCAGCCAATGCTAGTCATGCTGAGAGTACTGACGTTGTAAAGGAGTCTAAACCTATAGGACGGAAACCAAATTTCCCTTGTAAACTTTGTAAGGGAGATCACCTTACTCACCGATGCCCTGCCATTCTAGAGGCACGAAGAGTGTGGTCCATGTCTGAAGGAACCTCTGTTCCTGAGTTGTCTATAGATTCCCTACAGTCAGATCGACCTTTGGTTGATAAAGTGGTTGAACCAATGCAATCTTTGGTCGACCCCACTCTTCCTTCGGAGAGTGAAGTGATCGAATCGATGCAATCTTCGACCGATCCCATCAGTCCTTCGGAGATTGATGCACATACTTCTGAAGTCTTCTGCATTACCAGTTTGGATGTTCCTGAAAAAGGGGGCACTTCATTTGTGCCATGTGAACCCCTACCAAGCCCTAGGACCATTTCCTTTGATTGGAATAGTCTAGCCGAGCCTCGTCTTCCTTCTTCGACACCTTTCCAGATAAAGGTTGATATCGGGAACCATATGGTTGATCGATGTATTGTTGATGAAGGTGCTTCTGTTAGTATCTTATCCGCTTATGCTTGGAGAGATTTGGGTTTCCCTAATGTTATTCCAGCTGCTAATTGGCCGTTGACCTTCGATAGAAGACCTAGTGAACTGTTTGGATTCCTCCGTCAGGCACCTGTTACTTTGGGTGGAAAAATAGTCTTAGTTGATTTTATGGTTTTAAAGGACCCTATGGACTTTGATATGATCCTTGGGCGTGATTACGTTTATGCTATGCATGCTGTGGTGTCTACGTTTTTTCGTGTGATGCATTTCCCTCATAACGAAAACATTGTCACCATCGATCAGCTTGCATTCGTTGATCCTCCTTATTACCCAACTGTAGACCAGTTTGATCCCTCGTCATTAGGCACTACTATGTCACATGGGAATGTTGTGGCATATTGTTCCTTGAGTTCAAATGCTACTGAGAAGAAGTCTCTGAATTCATGCTTACCTTCTCGGGACTTGGTCCCAGCTTTTGACCAAGTGACACCTCCATCTGAATGTTTAGATATGTATTCTATCTGGGATGATATACTTCCTTCCGATGAAGTTTTCCTAGAGTCTATAGTACAGTTTGCTATTCACTTGGATGTTGATCCAGTCACAGTCATGTCCAGCCCCGGTTTGACCTTAAAGTATGATCTTCCTACTGTTGAGTCTTTGGACTCTCCTATAGATCCGCAAATCGGTGTTCCTGCTGAGTTTGATTCTGCTTCTAGAATTTTCAACTCCCGTGATGATGAATTTGTTTCTGCAGATTCCATCATGTCGTTCAACTTTGATCTTCATCCTGAAGTTGATCTTGTTGATTGTAAGTCCTCGGGCTTGGGTACCATAGAGTCTTCATTCGAAAACTCTGCCTTGTTTATTCCTGCTGTTGATGATAGTGAAGTTGAAAGTATTTCTACCACAGTGACTTGTATCGAGTCTTTCTTTACATATGTTTTAGATATGATCTTGGTACTGATGTTTCTTGGAGACAAGATTCTTAGTTGGATGTATACTTGCTTACTGGTCCTTTTCGACACCTTGTGCGACCATGTCAGGTATATTCAGAACCTTGCATATAGGTTTAGGCTTCCCCGCTGTTATGTTGCATTTGAACCTTTTGCCATCCAAATTCGCCATAGGGTCGAACCTGTTGGATATTGGTGTGTTAGCCATCTCTTTATGCATTGTGCACCAGTCCGACAGCAGAGCCTACCTAACATGGGTCACCCTAGTCAGCACCCCTATGCCATTCTGGTGCCCATGCTGAGTTTTTCTCATAGGCTTGGGAGCCTTTTTAGATTTACCATGACTTTGAGAAGAAGCCTCATATCTTTCTTCCTCATATATTTCTGGCCATCCCTGATAAGGCTCCCATCTTTGTGTTCAAAATGCATATGCATCTATTATGATCCCGCTTGCGCTAATGAGCCTGAAGCCGGCTTCCACGCTTTTAGCTCGTTATATAAGCCTCCATCTCTGATCTCATTTCCGCTAAGACCTGTATCATTTTGCCTTTGCAATTTGACACCTTTTTCCTGGAGGAGACACACCCTGAGTGTCCTTATCTTGCTCATGTTCCTTGCATTAGGCATATCTTTGTTCCATGCGCTTGGAACTAGTTTCTCATGTCCCTGACACTCGTCTCCTCCCACGTCGAGCATTCTTCTTTTACTTCGAGCTCGTTAAAAACAGTAAGTAGGTTTCGAGCATTCTTCTTTTACTTCGAGCTCGTTAAAAACAGTAAGTAGGTTTCGAGCATTCTTCTTTTACTTCGAGCTCGTTAAACACAATAAGTAGATTACGAGCATTTCTTCCACCTTTCCTTCGAGCTCGTTAAAAACAGTAAGGAGGCTATGAGCATTTCTTTCATCTTCACTTCGAGCTCATTAAAAACAGTAAGGAAGTTGTGAGCATTTTCTGTATCTCCTTTGAGCTCGTTAAAAACAGTAAGGAGGTCGTGAGTTTACTTTTTCGGACTCGTTAAACCTTTACGGAAAAGATCCCTATGGAGTTCTTTTAAGCCCTTTTCAGACTCCTTAAATAGGAAAAGTTTGCCGAGCATAGTTGTCTTTTCGGGCTCGTTAAAATAACTGAACTGACATCCACTTAGGTATAGAATTACCCCTTTTCCGGGCCTTGGTGGATAATTTACGGAAAAGGTATACTCTAGGTATACTCTTGTATGTGCTAGAAGAGTTCTTCTTCCATCATTTTACACTTTTTCGGGGAAGGAGACTAACTTTACAAAAAAGGACCTTTGGAGTCGTCTTTAGGGTTTTCAGACTCTCAAAATGTGAAAACACCAAGCGAGCATTCACCTACTCGGGCTCGATGTGAAATCCACGAGATGGTTGATAGAGGACTGTTTAAGTTTTTCAACTCTATAAGCAAGAAAACACCGCCGAGCACAGACCAATCCGGGCTCGATATAAAATCCACGGATAGGTGTATGGAGTTTTCTTCTAGGTTTTTCAGACTCCTTAAATATGAAAATACCGTCGAGCATGCTTTAGTTCTTTGTCAAGCTCGTTAAAAAATGAAAAAGGAAAGGGAAGGGAAGAATGTTAAAATATCTTTCAATATGATGGCACCAAGTCAACTATCTCCTTGAACAAAGCACCTGTTTTGAGTCTATCAAACAAGTTGGGTTCTAGTGTTGGCCTTAGGGTAAACTTGATCTCAGAGTCCTTACTCCTCTGTTTGGTTAGTCTTACAATCATATGGAGAATCTGTTAATGTCTCCTACATTGCAGACTTGCGTCATGGTCCCTTTGTGTTCAAAGCTGCCTAAGTTACTGTTGTGTCGTGCTCACTGTTCAAGGATATAACCTGTGTCGGCCATTTTGCAGTTGCCTTGACCTCATGTGTCGGCCATTCCTTGGTGTCAGTATGTTTCATCATGTGTTTAGTCCTACTCCAAATCAGCTCATACCTTTTGAGTGTCCCTCGTGTTGGATGATGGAGGATGCATTAAGGCCTCCCTTCCAACGGACTTCTTCCCATCGACTTCAACTCATTGTACTCTGGGAATGAAGTTTAGAGTTTCGGTTAGTACCTTGGGGATTGCAGTCATTAGTGGTAGTTTCCCTCGCTATTGGATAGATGGGAATACATTAATGTCTCCTATCCGATGGATTCTTCAAGTGTTCGACGGCAAGACCACTTATTCGCACTTGTTTGAATGTACTAGGTACCTTGGGTTCCATTTTCATTATTGGTGGACACCCTCGCGTTTGTTAACGGTATACATCAATGACCGGTAATCAAACGATACCTCCCATGTTCGACATCAACTCATTTATTCGCATGGATAGGTTTGTACCTTGGGTTGTTTTTGGATGAAGACCTTGGGATCCTCGATAGCATCACCTCATTTATGTTATCGCCCAAGTTGCGCAAGTCTGAGCCACACTCTTTTTGGCTCTTGATGAGACATAGATCCAGCTTGTTCTCTATGGCTATGTTCTCCAGTTTTGACATAGATTCACCTTGTATTTATGTGGCTATGTTTACACTTATGTTCCTCATGGATCCACGCTTGTATTTTAGTGGCCATGATAGATGCATTAGTATTTGGATCATTATTGTATCCTCTTGGGGTCATGTTCCACCATTTGAACATGGACAGTTACCCCAAGGATAAGTTTGTCTGACATTGCCTTTGCTTTCAGGTACTTCATTTGAGCCTATGATTCTTGGTTTCTCCGTTCCTCCACGATTCAACTTTTTATTTATTTATAATGTATTTCGGCCATCGTTTTCCACACTCCCTCTGACCTCATACATTAGGGGGCATCTGTTATAACTTGAAATGACACCTCTCCGTCCATGACGACACTTGCTTCCCTTGGTCGCATGACGACACTTCTTGAGATCAAGTTAAGTCACACAACAGGACATTTGTGGATGGAGGAGTCATTTAGGACACTAAAAATGGTTGAAATTACCTCATTCTTGACCCATTTGATGTATATGACCCTTAGGAACATTTTTCCAGACCAAACCATCTCCTGAAAATGAGCAGAAAAGCCTATTTTTGGCCATTTTTCAATATGAGCGCGACTCCACTGTTATAATAGTAGCGTGTGTACGTGACTTTGTCTCATTTAAAGTAGCGCCCATTGCCATGTGTACGTGACTTTGTCTACTATAGAGTGGCGTACACCCCTGTTTTGGTCAAAATCTCGAAATTCGAGTAAGTTAAGTTGGTTGGGAAACCTCTTGAGTGGTTATAACTTCTTTTCCTCTTCCTCATTGATTATATAAGGAGGGTAGAAGGGTCATGTGAAGGGACCAAGCCCAATTACAAAGTTATGCTGGAGGAATGGAGACCCTCATCCCCCTCTCTTGTGCTTCAGTTTTGGTAAACCCTAGTACAATTGTTTAGAGGCTGGGATCCTTGGAGAACAGAAGTAGGAGACCTTGAATCTAGGTTTCGTGAAGTGCCAAGCTTGAAGGAAGGTATAACTTTATGTACTTGCTTTCATTCATTAATAAAGATCAGACATTCTTCTCTTTCCAAATATGACCTATTAATGTGTCTCAGATTTTATTATAGTTTGTTTATAATCTGATGTCTTCTTCTATTATGAATATCAATCTTATATATGTAGTCAAATGTGTTTGAGAAAGGTATCAAGTTGTTTTGTAGGTTTGGGCATTGCGACACTGGATAAGCATTGAAGAGCGAGGGAGGCAAAGCTAGGATCAACCTTCTGAATAAGGTGCCTACATATCTAAACCCTAATCTCTTCATTTATTTGTTATACTTGCAGAATGCTTGTAAGTCTATCTTTATCACCGTAAGTTGGTAGTTTCTCCCCTGAACTATAGGTGCATTTTCCCCACAACAGGAACCCATGCCAACCCTCCTATTTACTTTGTTAGTATATTGTTGTTGGACGCATATGCTTTGTAAGTCGTCCCGTAGTATTTGTTGATCCATAGTTTGTATTATTGTTGTTGGACGCATATGCTTTGTAAGTTGTCCCGTAGTAATTGTTGATCCATATTTTGTATTGTCCCGTGGTTTGTATTGACACATGGTATTGACCCATGGTATTGGCGCCTAGACTTAGTATATAATTTGGTGTTGAGACCAATGAAGGTACCATGAAGTTATTTGTATTGAGCTTGCTCAAAGGAGGTTGCCCCTTCGAAGTGGTATGCGATCAATAAAAGTGATTCTGAGTTCTGTTATTTCTGTTATCTTGTGTATTTTCATTAATTAATTGTTGCAGGTTCCTCACATCTGGTATCATAGCACTTTCTTGGGCTCATTGGGTGGAATTTCTGCCAATTTTTTTTTTCCGCATCTGTTGCAAGTTTGGATCTGGGAATAATCCCTATCCGCTTAACTATGGGAAGTACTTGGGAATAAGCCCTAAAACTCATTGTGAGGAGTACCATAGGAACCCCAAAGTAGCTGGCCCATTGAGAGGACTTGCTAGCGAAAAGGGCAACGACCCCTACCTGATTGACTAGTTCCCACCCGTGAGGTAAACTAAGAGCTGTCATTTATGGCAAAGGGGTTATCAGTTTTACCTGAGCCGTGGAGTGAGGGGTACTTCCCCAATACACAAGCCGTCAGACAACATTGGTGGCTGAGTGAAACCCCTGAACTGTTAGGAAGCCGCACATACCTGGGGTCCATATCTATTTTCAGCTGAACTGTTGTCGATCACTTCCGCACTATTTCAGATCCATTCTGAAAGCCATTCCAGATCTATTTTAGATCCATCCATTTTCCATCCATTCGACGACGTTTCAGATCCCTCTGTTTCCGATCCCTTCTGCGTCGTTGCAGATCCATTCCTGAAAAAAAGAGAGTATAAAATTATGTTTTTTGGCCATATCTCCCTTGTTTTCACTCCGTTTCCATTGAAACTTCCCTAACACCACTGTAATCCTATTCTGCATATTTCATTCCTGAGGACCCTATCCCAAATTCCACTTCCCAAAGCCCGAAATCCCACATTTGTCTATTTTTAGGGTTTGTAATAACTTCTTCGGATTTCATCCAATCGCCTTCAAATTTTACCACAGAGTTCCTTTTTCCTAATTCTGCTTCTTTGTCCCTCTCTACCAAATTTTCTCATTCTTTCACCTCTCTTCTGAAATCCTCATTATTTGCTTCCCTGTCATTTGACAGTGTCCAAAACCTAGTCAAACCCAAATTACCCTTCCAATTTTTTCCCATATCCAGATTTTCCTTTACTGAAACAGTTTCTGTTTTTTTTCTTCTACACACTCAAAAAAAAAAACTCCTGGTTATGGTTGTCACCCGCACAGGAGCAAAAACCATGGAAGAAGCACTTGCATCCATCCAAGCCAAACTCCAGGATCTGGATGAAAAATTTCTCGACCTCCATCTTCAGCATTCAACCATGAACAACAAACGACAGTCCGAGTCTTCATTAGACAAGGGGTTCTCTTCTTCCATCAATTTTCGTGGTCTGAAGCTTGAATTTCATCGCTTCAATGGTACTGATCCGACTGGATGGATCTATCGTGTAGAACAGTATTTTAGTCTTCATAATACTTTGATGTCCAAAAAGTTCCACTTGCATCCTTTCATTTGGAACAGGAAGCCCTTCGATGGTACCGTTGGTACCTCAAGGCTCATGACGAGCCAAAATTGACAGATTTTTGCCAACTCCTTTTGCAACGATTTGGTCCTAGTGCTTTCGATGACTTCATCGGAGCACTCACTAAACTTCGTCAAATTGGCACTGTGAGAGAGTGTCAGACAGAATTTGAGAAACTAGCCAATCACACAGAAGGATTGTCTGATGAATTCTATAGGTGTTTTTTTATCAGTGGTCTTAAGGATGAAATACGCTCAGAGGTCAAAATGTTCTATCCCAACACACTGATGGAAGCCCTAGAGTTGGCTAAGTTGGCAGAAGATAAGATTGCATCCCAACAACGCTCCAAACCCACTTTTGTTCCCTTCCAAAATATGGGTTCTCAACGACCTCCCGTCCCGCCATCTCCTCGACCAACTCCTATCAAGCATTTGTCTGAAACAGAGATGCAGGCACGCAGAGAAAAAGGGATTTGTTATAATTGTGATGAGAAATTCACTCGGGGACATAGATGTGTTCAACAAAAGCTCTATCTCTTGGATATGGATTCTCCGCCTACCTCTAAAATTGGTGAAGAAGCTCCAGATACAATGGATGATTAGGTCGATATTCAGGAGCCACCTATTGACCCCCCATCTCAGGATGACCAACCAAAGATATCTCTCCATGCTTTATCCGGTGTCACCACCCCCCAAATAATGCGGGTCAGGGGTTACTTCAAGAAGCTTCCTCTTACAATACTCATTGATTTTGGTAGCACTCATAACTTCATTGACCCTCGGATTGCCAATCAGGTTGATTGTTTTGTCCATCCTTGCTCCAACTTTGATGTCATGGTTGCCAATGGGGGCACCTTTGTTGAGATATTGTAACTTCAAAGAATATTATAATTGTACTTTATTATTCCGGAGATGTTTCATTCCTCCTTGAAGATCTTATTGTATATCCGAAAATGTTTATTCCTCCGTCGGAATGTGGTAACTTGGGTTATTAGACTTCCCTAGTGGGGGTCGGCCCTATATGTGTTATGTGGGTCAAAGGGTTATTAGACCACCCTAGAGGGGTCGGCCTAGTCATTAGTAGTGGGGTATTTAACCCATTGGTTAAATACGAGCCTACATGTCTTGTGTAAAAGACAAGTCGGAGTAACTGTATAAATAGAGGAGGTGTATTCCTCATTTAACACACACTCACTCACTTGAGAGTGGCGCACTTGTGGAGGAGAGGTCTGATATGGAGAAGAAGGAGCTTATGCTCAGGGTTTGCATCTTTGTATATTTCTGGTCATCTATATTGAGGAAGCTTTGCTGGGTTTTCTACCCCATGAGGGTTTCCCAGGATAAATCTGTGTCTCTTGTGTTTATGCTATGCTTGTTGTTTCTTCAGTGATCCTGTATATGCTATTATTGTGAAATGGAATGTAATGCTACTATTTTCTGTCTTATCATATTAAATATTATCATGGTATCAGAGCTAACCTGAAGGAAGGCAATGTATGGCACTTACGACACTTGCTTTACTTACGACAATTTGAAGGTTAGGGTTTTATATAGTAAAAACCAGTCATCGTGGAAATTTCGCCATAAATCCATTTTGGAGAAGGTTCAGGATCTGAAACCTTTACAGGTCGCAGATAACATCTCCAGGTATCTTGTGTCCAAAGGGCACCCTCAGATTCGTTGTACTTTGTAAGTTATGATCAGTACAAGTTAGGGTTTCTGCCTCTTCCAGATATCAGTCAAAATCAGGTGACCTAGGAAAAAAGGTCATAACTTGGGCTAGGAAGCTCCAAATGAAATTTCATAAAAAGTGACAGGTAGTAAACAAAATGAACTATCTCAGGAAACATTTTCAGAGGCCGAAGTTGAACCAGTGACACGTGGAACTCCGTACAAGTTCGCTCTCCTGGTTTATCCCATAAACAGGTCACGTTGCGACACTTGGCATAACTTGGGATAGGAAGCTCCAAATGAAATTTTGTAAAACGTGATAGGTAGTACATAGAATTTTCTATCTCAGGAAACTTTTTCAGAGGCCGAAGGTGAACCAGTGACACGTGGCACGCCGTACAAGTTCGCTCTCTTGGTTTATCCCATAAACAGGTCACGTTGCGACACTTGGCATAACTTGGGATAGGAAGCTCCAAATGAAATTTCATAAAAAGTGACAGGTAGTACACAGACTGTACTATCTTAGGAAATTTTTTCAGAGGCTGAAGTTGAACCAGTGACATGTGGCACACTGTACACGTTTGCTGTCTTGTTTTATCCCATAAACAAGTCACGTTGCGACACTTGGCATAACTCTCTATCAGAAAATCCAATTGAGGTCAGACCTGTTGCGTTGGAAAGATGACAGGTCAAGATACCACAGAAAAAGTATTTAGACCCTGTGGAGCAAAAATTTCAGAGTTACAGCAGAAACAATCAGGTACATATTTCTGTCAAAACAGAATTATTTTTGGAGCACCTTCATTCATGGCTTCCAGAATTTAGGGTTTCGGAGAAAGTTAGAATCTTTGGAATCGAAATCCACGGCTGAATCCCGTGGAGCAAAATTTTTGGAGTTACAGCAGAAACAATCAGGTACATATTTCTGTCAAAACATAATTATTTTTGGAGCACCTTCATTCATGGCTTCCAGAATTTAGGGTTTCGGAGAAAGTTAGAATATTTGGAATCGGAATCCACGGCTGAATGCTACTCAGGAAAATTGAAATTTAGAGACCAAGATCGAATTTTTTGGTTGGGTAGAAGACCGGGCTTGATCAAACCCCAGTTCAGGATTTTGATCAGAAAGATGGAAAATTAGGGCTTCAGCAAAAGTTGGAATTTTTGAAGTCTGTAACCACGGCTGGAAGCTCCTCAGAAAAATAAGAGTTTAGAGCCTTGGATTGAACCTTTTGATTGGACAGAAGGGTGGGCTTCATCAAACCCTAGTTCGGGTTCCTGTCCAGAAGATCCAGAAGTTTCGAAGGCAATTTTGAGGGGTCAAATTTTGGATATTTCAAAATTGAAGTATGCTAGTTTGATCAGCTCAGCAAGACACATCCTTCCATCCATTCAGAAGTGTGAAAGTCAAAGATTGAATTTTTAGGGTTTCTCTAGCAAACCCTAATCAAGCTCCAGATCAAGTTTTAGGGGGAGTTGAGGCTAAGGCCTTACATAAGAAGAGTACAAGAAGTCTCGACAAGTATGACTTAAGGAGGTTCATGTATGTCTTGAAATGTGATTCTTGATTAAGTTCATAATGTGTTTGTCTTCATGCTATTTATTAGTACAATCTTGATTAATGTTAGAATTGTCTTATCACCCTAGTAACAGTATGAATGCATGTGAATGATCGAAGACATCCATTGATTAGGGCTATATGATTGTACTAATGCATTATGGTGTTGTATGAGGTTGATGTTGTCTGCTAACAAGATACAGGTACATCACAAAAGACAAATCAAGTTCCATAACCATGACAACGTGAAGACAAAGACTCATCCATAATCTTTGTTCTACTTACAAGGTATGTATTACTTTGTTATATTATGCTTAACCTATGAAATATGCAGGTTCTAGCACAGGATCTCTAAATCATTGAAGAGAACAAAGAAGATATTGTTTAGGTATGTTAGACATAACTAAGCAGGTATACTAATCCAGGTATGTTTTCCTATGTCAAGTTAGAATCTTACCTTGTGTTAGGATCCCTTATATAAGTATACTTGGTATGATTGGTCATGCTAGTAATCAAGGGTTTATGCATATTATGTCTCTTATCTTGATGATTTAATTAAACAGAAGAGTACTATAATCAAACAAGAATATGCATGAGTAAAAGAAGACTTCCTTGAAACCCTGAATACTAATGATCATGACTATACATATTCAAGATTATTTAGAATTAGAATGTTTTGATAATATTGAGAATATACTAATGAATGTATGTTTGTGTATGAGATCATGAGGATGACACTAGTGCACACTTGAGCATGCACAGTGGTACAGAATGAATAGAAGTTCAAAAGACATATAGAAGATCAAGCGGGAGGCAAAGACACAAACATAAAAGATAAGTATTTGAGTTTTTATTTGAAATAGTAAATGATATTGTCTGTAATAGGTTGTATGCATACTTGTATTCCTATAATATATCATGTTGAGTGTAAACATTCATAGAGCATTGAACAATATACTACTAATATGCATATGATTGGTAAGTTGGACAAACATTCCATTGTTGCTTGTCTAGAATGAAACCTCTTTGCTGACATGCTGAGAGCTGTGCACACTCTCAATAGTATGTTCTGGTAGAGATGGAAGGCATCTAGATAGCCACTATATGCATACAGGATATGGAAAAGTGTTGTGCCAAAGTATTGGTCAAGATAGTTGCATAACTATGTATCTGTATGCATAATAGGTTATCATGTCAATATGATTTGATGATTATGAAGTATTACTAATCATGTACTTAATTTTGATTTGTAGGAAAGATCATGATGAATGATGAACAATGAACAAGCGATGGATGTTCAACAAAAGATTTACAAATCAAACACACTATAGAAGGCTTGTGGCTAGAAGATTCTCTTAGAAAGAGGAAGAGAATCATGATGAGATGTTTGCTCCAAGTGGCTAGATAAGACCATTCTCTTAATGGTGTAATTAAAGAAGAAGTGTGAATCAGATTCTGTATGGGTTCCAAGGATCGATAATCAATTGATGAGCTTAATGATCACCATGGGTGATGAGGATCTCAACCTTTGCTACAAGGTTGAATATTGTTTCTATACACAGATGACATGGTTGCAAGAAGGAACTCACCACAGAGTTCAAATGATATTGAGGCTCATATCAGTAGACCCATCTAATGAGAGATGGCACAGATAGATATGCAGAAGATCATTCAATGCAGAGTGTGAATGATGTTCAGTCACAAAGGGAGAATTGACAGTTTCTTGATAAGCTTGGGCTTTACCAAAATTAAAGTTGTTCCTAACCTTTACCTTAAGGTTGTGGATGATGAACCTATCATACCATTATTGTATGACAATGATCTCTTTCTGACAAAGAATGAGAAACAGATCATGAAAAGAAAGAAGAAGATGGCTGCAGAAATGAAAATCAAAGATCTCAGATTGATGCATTACTTCCTAGGTCTGGAAGTATGGCAAGGCTCATAAGGAATCTTTCTCAACCAAGGAAAGTATGCTGAGAAATATTAAAAGGACTTGATGTGTTGGTGTGGCCACTCTTGAAGTTGTTAGCAGATGACTCATCAGAGTTAGTGGATAGAACTATGTACAGACAAAATACTGAGTCATTGATGTGTCTAACGAATACTAGGTCAGATATATGCTTTGCTGTGAACACCTTGAGTCAGTATCTAGTGGAAACTAGATGTGTTCACCTGATAAGCTGCAAATCATGTGATACGGTACCTAAAGGATACAATAGACTTTGATCTATGTTATCTTGGATATCATGACTTCAGATGGCTACACAGATGTTGATTGGGCAGGAAGTGTATCAGACAGGAAGAGCACATCGAGAGGATGTTATTGTCTGGGATCAGCCATGATCTCGTGGTTGAGCAGGAAATAATCTAGTGTGGCTCTTAGCACAAGCAGAATATATGGCTGCTTGCTCTGCTAAGTTATGAAGCAGTATGGCTTCAGGATTGTTTGACTTAGAGATAGACCCAACTATGATCTTATGTGACAAACAGAGTTGTATCAAGATGGAAGATAATCTAGTGTTCCAAGATATGGTGCAAAAAGGAACCAAAAGTTTGAATTTGTAACAAGTTACCAATGTACTAACCAAACTTCTACCGATCCGATGTACTAACCAAACCTCTACCTCAAGTAAAGTTTTCCGAGACAAACTTAATATAGTTCCGAAGGACCCTCCTCGAAAGGGGGAGTGATGTGATAACTCATGATGAGATTGCCTGCATCGACAGTGAGGTCGATGATGAGGATACCTATATTAGTGATGCTGACAGAGAGGTTGGTGGATGGTCCTTAGATAGGGTCTAAGGTGACATGATAGGATTGCATCATCCTCAAGAGAGCCGTAGACGTATGTCTTCGAGAATGAAGTCCTTGGTGGACATGATAGGATTGCATCATCCTCAAGAGAGCCGTAGACGTATGTCTTCGAGAATGAAGTCCTTGGTGGACATATGAGGATTGCATCATCCTTGAACACAAGTTCTCAAGAGAGCCGTAGACAAGTGTCTCCGAGAAAGAAGAGGGATTGTATCATCCTTGAACACTTGTTCTAAAGAGAGCCGTAGATGTATGTCTTCGAAAATGAAGTCCTTGGTGGAAATGAGAGGATTGGATCATCCCTGGACTTCAGTCCTAAAGAGAGCCGTAGACATGATGTCTCCGAGAATGAATTCCTGAATGAACAGGTAGGGGATTGCATCTTCCCCGGACCTCGGTCCCAGAATTGAGTCGTAGACTGATGTCTCCGAAAAATTGAAGATAGGACTGCATCGTCCCTGAACTAGGTTCAAAATGTACGTGAGGACTGCATCGTCCATGAACTGGGTTCAAAATGTATGTGAGGACTGCATCGTCCATGAACTGGGTTCAAAATGTACATGAGGACTGCATCGTCCATGAACTGGGTTCAAAATGTACATGAGGACTGCATCGTCCATGAACTGGGTTCAAAATGTACGTGAGGACTGCATCGTCCATGAACTGGGTTCAAAATGTACGTGAGGACTGCATCGTCCATGAACTGGGTTCAAAATGTACGTGAGGCCTACATTGTCCATGAACTGGGTTCAAAATGTACGTGAGGATTGCATCGTCCATGAACTGGGTTCAAAATGTACGTGAGGACTGCATCATCCATGAACTGGGTTCAAAATGTACGTGAGGACTGCATCGTCCATGAACTGGGTTCAAAATGTACGTGAGGACTGCATCATCCATGAACTGGGTTCAAAATGTACGTGATGAGATTGCATCGTCCCTAGACATGAGACTTGTCTTAAAGTGATAAGGACTGATCATCCTGGAACTTGATCTGGATTGTATCATCCATGGACCTATGTCCTAAAGAGAGCAGGATTGATCATCCTGTAATATGATCGTGTGTGTTGCAGGGTATGCTGCTATGTTTTGATGATAGATGTATTAGTGAGAATACATGCTTTTGATGATAGATGTATTAGTGAGAATACATGTTTTGATGATAGATGTATCAGTGTGGATACTAATGCAGATGATCCAGATGCTGTAGATCGAGATGATCCAGATGCTGATGCTGTAGATCATGATGATCCAGATGCTGTAGATCATGATGATCTAGATGTTGTAGATTGAGATGATCCAGATGCTGTAGATTGAGATGATCCAGATGTTGTAGATAGAGATGATCCAGATGCTGTAGATCGAGATGATCCAGATGCTGATGCTGTAGATCGTGATGATCCAGATGCTGTAGATCGTGATGATCTAGATGTTGTAGATTGAGATGATCCAGATGCTATAGATTGAGATGATCCAGATGTTGTAGATAGAGATGATCCAGAGGCTGTAGATCGAGATGATCCAGATGCTGATGCTGTAGATCGTGATGATCCAGATGCTGTAGATCGTGATGATCCAGATGCTGTAGATTGAGATGATCCAGATGCTGTAGATCAAGATTATCCAGATGTTGTAGATCGAGATGATTCAGATGCTGTAGATAGAGATGATCCAGATGCTGATGCTGTAGATCGTGATGATCCAGATGCTGTAGATCGAGATGATCCAGATGCTGTAGATCGAGATGATCCAGATGCTGTAGATCGTGATGATCTAGATGCTGTAGATCGAGATGATCCAGATGCTGTAGATCGAGATGATCCCGATGCTGATGATCGTATGATGACGATGCCGATGATCGTGAGGATCTAGATGTTGATGTTGTTGTAGCTATTCGAAGTGCTACAGAAGATAAAGACTCAGTACTGAAGATGTTGATGTTCCAGTATTGAAGATGTTCCAGTAACTGCTCGAGTTACTGATGATGATTGAGAAAGCTTCCAATGATTTATAGATGTATCATGTATGATGTTGATGACTCCTTGCTCGCGCAGATGCTGTTATAATATCCTTCTCGTTAAGGGGGAGTGTTGAGATATTGTAACTTTAAAGAATATTATAATTGTACTTTATTATTCCGGAGATGTTTCATTCCTCCTTGAAGATCTTATTGTATATCCGGAGATGTTTATTCCTCCGTCGAAATGTGGTAACTTGGGTTATTAGACTTCCCTAGTGGGGGTCGGCCCTATATGTGTTATGTGGGTCAAAGGGTTATTAGACCACCTTAGAGGGGTCGGCCCAGTCAGTTGTAGTGGGGTATTTAACCCATTGGTTAAATACGAGCCTACATGTCTTGTGTAATAGACAAGTCAGAGTAGTGTATAAATAAAGGAGGTGTATTCCTCATTTAACACACACTCACTCACTTGAGAGTGGCGCATTTGTGGAGGAGAGGTCTGCTATGGAGAAGAAGGAGCTTATGCTCAGGGTTTACATCTTTGTATATTGCTGGTCATCTATATTGAGGAAGCTTTGCTGGGTTTTCTACCCCATGAGGGTTTCCCAGGATAAATCTGTGTCTCTTGTGTTTATGCTATGCTTGTTGTTTCTTCAGTGATCCTGTATATGCTATTATTGTGAAATGGAATGTAATGCTGCTATTTTCTGTCTTAGCATATTAAATCTTAACAACCTTACCTTGCAAGGGGAAGTGTCACAATGTGTGTATCTCTCTGGAAGATTATAACCTGTGCTCTGACATGTTTGCCTTGTCCCCAGGTGGATGTGATGTGGTTTTGGGCGTTCAATGGTTACGTACACTCGGCCCCATATTATGGGATTTTGCTGAACTTTGGATGCAGTTTTCAGTCAATGGGAAACAACACAAATTTACGGGCTTACAATAAGGGTCTCTCCGCATCATCAATTCACATCGCCTGTAAAAGATCCTTAAGAAGAATTCACATGGTGTCATCACTCAACTCCATTCCATTCAGATGCACCCATCAACGGTCTCCCCTACTTCCTTGGATAGATATGCAGGTGTCTTTGCTGAACCAGCGGGCTTGTCGCCTTCAAGAGACCTTTCCGGTAAGACTTTAGTTGCATCTACATCTAAGCAGGAAATGCTGGCTATTTTGCATGCAGTACAGAAGTGGAAGTCATACCTATTAGGGAATCATTTCTGCATCAAGACTGATCTCCAGAGTTTGGAAAATTTCCTGGAACAATCGGTCTCCTCCCCAGCACACCTAAAATGGGTTATCCAACTCATGGGTTATGCCTATGGGATCACTTACAAGAAGGGTAAGGACAATATGGTGGCAGATGCTCCTTCTCACACATTTGATGACCCAGTTCCTCTTACAACTATTTCTCTGCTTGTTCCAAATTGGTTGCAATCTATTCAACAGGGCTATCTCTTCTATGAACTCCATGCTTCTCCATCGGAAGGGCCCTCTGGGTTCCTGAAAACATATCACCGGGAACAATGTAACTTCTTTTGGCAGGGACTGAAACTAACAATTCAACAGATGGGGATTGACTGTGATACTTTCTAGGTCAACAAGGGTGAACCGACACTCCTTTCAGGATTGCTCGAACCCTTTCCCATCCCTACACAGATTTGGACAACTATTTCTATGGATTTCCTAGTAGTGCTCCAGTGGTACAATACCGCAGCTAAAAGGACACCATATGAAGTAGTTTATGGACATGCACTGCCATTTCTTCTTCCATACACCCTCAGTAGCTCCCCAGTTCAGGCAATTGACTCGGTTCTTCGAAATTGTGATCAGATTTGCCTCATTCTGCAGGACAATCTTCACATGGCAAGAATTCGACTGCAACAACAAGCCGATCAACATCATTCTGAGCACACTTTTCATGTAGCTGATATGGTTCTTCTTCGTCTACAGCCTTCCAAGCAACCCTCCCTGAAACTCAAAAGGAGTCAGTGGCCCAGAATGCAACCCGAGGATGCTATAGGGGAACCACTCCTTCAGATTCTGCATCAATTTCCACATCTAAAGCTTTGAGGACAACGCTTTTTCTAAGGGAGAGGGGATGTTAGGAACCCATGTCAACCCTCCTATTTACTTTGTTAGTATATTGTTGTTGGATGCATATGCTTTGTAAGTCGTCCCGTAGTATTTGTTGATCCATAGTTTGTATTATTGTTGTTGGACGCATATGCTTTGTAAGTCGTCCCGTAGTAATTGTTGATCCATATTTTGTATTGTCCCATGGTTTGTATTGACACATGGTATTGGCGCCTAGACTTAGTATATAAGTTGGTGTTGAGACCAATGAAGGTATTGTGAAGTTATTTGTATTGAGGTTGCTCAAAGGAGGTTTCCCCCTCAAAGTGGTCTGCGATCAATAAAAGTGATTATGAGTTTTGTTATTTCTTCTATCTCGTGTATTTTCATTAATTAATTGTTGTAGGTTCCTCACAAATCCATCACAACAAATCAATGGAGGCACACCCTAGAGAAGTGTGCCAACCTATCCAAGCAATAAAATAATATTATAAAGCATGCATGCCTCAAAATATGTGTTAGGAGAGATGAAAATTCCAATAAAAATCGTAGTCTAATTTGAAATGAATCTCATCTAGGTGTAAAACCAACCAAATGAACCAAGGTGCTTAAGCACTAGGTCTCCATGTGGTCAAAACAAGGCCAAAGTACCCGCAAAACATCCTCATGTGTGCAATAGAGGAGCACCCAACTTAGGATCATAGTACATGCCTTAATAAAGTGGCACATGTGTAATACAACAATATCTCCCGGGGCATTCCAACTAGATTTCCTCGAACCACATTGAATACATTAATAATCTCGTTGGAAGCATGTAAAATGAGTCATTGTATAAGGTTCTCTTCAAGAGAGTAATGCCAAACATTCAAAGGTGAAAACCATAGGTAATATGGCATTCAAAGTGCTCCGCCTCAATGAATATCAACACATCATCATCATCATAATCAAACTTTATAAAACCATGGCAAAGTACTCTCTAATCTTATCATCACACCAAGGAGGAATTATTAACACTTAAAACTTAGGTATACCCTAAGTTAATTGGCTCCCACTCCATGAAATGCACCAAGGGTTAAAAAAATGTATTAATGCTACGCAAAACCCTCCAAACATGCCAACAATGTCAAATATGGGGAGTGCACTACATCATCAAGATATCAACCATTAGGAACATGCCGACTTATCAATTAAAACACCATTAGCACATGAGGACATGATAACATCTCATCCAACACATACTAACAACCACCAAAGCATCAACTCAAACAAAAGATAGAAACATCTCTAATCCAAAGCACACATGTACCTCCAATCCATAAAATGAATCAACATTGTCATCCTACAAGCCCAATCCTTGTGATAAAACTCACAAGTGTTGTGACTAAAATCACAAGTGCAAGCCTCGTCCAATATGAGGGGTAACAACTAGTTCCAACTTGGGGACATGTCCTTTAAAAGAAGAGTGCATGAGAACTTGAGAATCTCTAATTTGGCCTATTTGTGAAGACTTATCAAAAAATGAAATGGAAACCATGTGGTAGGATAGATACATATCCACATCCCTAACACCACATACATTATCCATATAGTTTATTACATTAATAATAGCTTAAAATTGGATTGACAAGGAAAAAACACACGCCAACAATGCCAATGATAATGTGGAAGTAAACCTAGTGCTCATGCATGTTGAGCTTATTCATTCTACACTACATCTAACATAAGAAGAAGCAAGATAGTAAGTATATTCATACAAACAATGTAACCATCTTAACATATCATCAATGTCATGACACCTTCTCTTGTGTTTGGTCATCAAACAAAACAAGACCACATCCTTCATTATATAAATGCATGTTGGAAACTTCATGATGAAAATGATGAAATCGTTCAACTAATGCAACTACTTTAGCATCTTTTCAAAGCTGGAAAATCGTCCCTTGTGTTTGGTAATGAACCAAAACAAACCTATATCACACGTCACGTGTATATATGTTGGAAAATATTCACTTGTGTTTGGTAATGAACCAAAACAAACTTATATCACACATCACATGCATATATGTTGGAATCTCCATGATGAGAAAGTTGAAATCTGAAATATACTTATGGAGATGAGGAACAATACCAAATTCATGCCAAGAATGGCATGGACCATTGCAAGACTCCATCTAATATTGAATAAGGATGACATAATCTTCATGAGGATATGGAATCCCATCAAAATTTGGAAAATCATCTTTATTATCATCAAGAAGCAAAGTCTTATGCATCTCCCATGCAAATTTGTCCACTAACAAGCATGAAGATGAAGTATAAAATAAATTTTCAGATCTGTACTTTTTTTCTTTCACATTCTAGTTCTTGTTGCCCTATTTCCAAAGCTTAATATTTTTTGAAGAACATATTTGACTAAAAACTTTGTTATTTCATACAATTTCTAGCATTTAAAAATGTTTTCTAGCTGAAAATTTACATGAAAATACACCAAAAATTGAAGATGTTGATGACTAGATATTTTCTTCACTTTTGTCATCACAAATGTGTTTCCTAATTTTCTATTTCTTCAATAGGTATAAATGGCTGGAAATTACTCATAAATTTGTATGGATATGCATTTATTAAACATGGCTATTCCAAAGGTAAAAAGTTAACATTTTCCTCCAAATTGTTAGGCTATTGAAGGGTCAATAAATCATCATTTTCATCCTTAGAAGCATTCCCATAAACATCCCTGATTGGATCACCATAAAAATTCTAGCAATCCATCCTCAAATCACGATCATCAATTTGAAATGAAACATACCCTTGACGACCCTCATTCTCATAAGATGAATAGATAAATAGTTTATCATCATTCAAGGGTTTCTCTTCAATAACAACTCTATATCCAAATCATTTACAAGTACATGATCACAATATTTTTTTGGAGATGACTATAGCTTAGCATACCCTTGTCCTCATGTGAAAATGGGGTGGATGCTTGAGTTCTCTCACCAATGATATCTTCTTCATGTGGCACTGAAAAATGATCCTCAATGCCTCGATCATCTTCATCTTATTCAAGATTTGAAATGTCATTCTCATGGGATGTAGAAGAATCTAGGTCCTCCAAGGACTCATCATACATGGAATGAGAGATGTGTGGATCTTCAAGAGGTTCTTCAACTTCCCAATACTCACAAAGACTTGATAAAACCTGCAAATGAAGATATTTTTCCTTTTCCCAAACATTCAATTCAATCTCTTTCATATCCTACCAAGATAAAGTAAAACAACCTCATCACAACATCTCCCTACTAAATATTAAGTTCTGAAACATGATTTATAAAAGATGCATATGATTTGTTGCTAGATGATCCTCCCCATGAAACCTTGGAATATGATTGGTCCATCTCGAAAGAACCTTATTTGGATACCTAAGAATGCTTGAAAAATCAAAAGTAGGGTACACATTAACACACCATGATGCCATATTGACTTATTCAAATCTGAAAATGAAATCATAATCTTCAATACCTCTTAAAAATAAAACGGAGTTGTTAAAAGTGAGCTTTCTAGGTGCCTTCAAGGTTGTTGGATGTGCACACCTCCACACCCGACATGTTTTTAAAAGTATGCAATGAACAAGGGCTTCGTCCCTTCATGGAGTTTCCATAAGAGCAATGGATCTTTATTACGCATAAAATTTCAAAATGTAGTAAGACTATAAATCCAAGAAATGGATTTTATCCTTCAATGACACCAAAATGTTACCTCAAACCTATATTCAATGTGTAAAAAATTCCAACCACAAAATACAACTTCAAGGGAACTCATGAAAGCTACCCACTATCACCACAATATCTCTTCCCCACACTTTAGGTTGGCTCTCCTCTAGCACAAGGGGGGATTCCCTAACTTAGGATTGCTAAAATGATGTCATAAATCTCAAGGTGATAAATAAGAAGTTAACTTTAGCAAAACAGACTTGTAAAATATAGAGATTCTTAAAAAAATGGTGATGGGATGATACAAACACGTGTCAAGTCCATTGGGAAAGTGGAGTCAAGGATCAAATACTAAGGGCAATTAATATGTGATTAAGAGTGAATGAAAACCGAATTAAGGACCTATAAACAAACATTTTGTGATGTCCATTAATGCAAAATACCACATGTGAATACCCAAATTAAGGAGAAGTTACAAACATGTAAGAGGGTGTATTTCTTGATGAACATGCAAATGTGTAGTTGACACAAATTAAGAAGAAAGGTACACATAAACAAATTTCAACAACAAAACACCAAGGCATATAGGGAATGAAACACATATTTTCTCTTCTAAATAAAGGAACAATATTCTTGATGAGGAATCATGTTACCTGTATTATTTAAGGCCTCCGACACATTTGATGCAAATATTTTTAGCCTTAGTTTTCAATAATAAAACCCAAGCAAATATACCACAATAGTAGAAGAAAATCTAACTCATTTTTATTCACCAAAAGTTCAATAGGGGAGAGCTCCCCAACATCCTCTCAAATGCAGAGACAAAACCCTAATATAGGTTTAAGCTTAGCCCACTTTGCAATTAATAAACAAATAATTATTTTCTTAGATCCATTAGTTCTCCAAGGAATACAATAGAATATTACATTTCAAACCTCCTCAATGACTTCCTTACTAGAAGTAGCAATGATTTATTGAGATCCACTTTCTTCTCTTAAAAGAAAAAATAAAATATACATACTTATCTCCAAGGAAAAAAATATAATAATGCTCTCATGCAACTAACTCTGTGAGACATTGCAACAATAATAAAATAATGGAGTTAGTTAATAACTACCTCCAAAATAGCACTAGAAAGTAGGATGCCTCCTTTAAATGAGTAGTTGTCCAAGTAACCACCTCCAATAAATGATAAACAAATCCCTCCACATGTTGGCCCTTCAAGAAAATATATTTCATGTGTGAACAAGGAACCAAGGGTAAATGGATTAGGGTTTTGACCCTCATAAAATAGTGTTTGTCGAGTAATATGTCCTCAATATATGTGCAACAAATATTTTTAGAGGCACATGTGACTCCAACAAACCCTTGAAATCTAGGGCACTCCGTAACCAATTGCATAGCACATTGTTCAATGTGTAACATCCTTATACATGTGTGAAAGGAAGGAGGAGTCTATCAATGATAAAATTTACTCAAGGAACTTTTAAAGAATGTGCATGAATAATATAATATTTTTACACCCTTAAAGTGTGTGTCATGCTAACCAACTTAACCAAGACAAATAACCAACATGAGGCTACACAAGTAGTGTGCCTGTAAGCACCCAAAACCAAAGGAACAACAAATCAAACCAAAATATTAACACAACATGCAAAACAAGTTTGTAAAATAATAATAAAACAACATAACTGTGAATCACAGAAGGGAACCCTACTTACCTGGATGCCTGGTAGCTCTTCGGTCTGCAACTGAAGGTGGGGGGACGACTCTCCACCCAACCAACCCCCAACCAATGGTTGAGCCCCCCAAGCCCCCAACAATTAACCCTATGCTAGTGCTTGATTCCTTTCTTTCCTCTTATTGTCAGCCGCCTCCTCCAAACTCTCAGCCCAAAATCCCCAAAAAAGATCCCCTTCTCTTCCTCTCTCTCTCTTTTTATTTCCTCCTCCTCCTCTTTTTCTCTTAATTTCTTATTTAATTTCTATTATAATGCAATTTCATTTCCATTACTTCTTTTCATGTTTTTTTTTTTTATTGCTTTACATTATTATATTACCTTATATCATATTATATTGAATATTCCATTTATTCATATATGGGAGTTGCTACAGCGCCCTAGAGAAGTGTACCAATGTTGTTGTAACTTACTTTAATAGATGATAGAATAAACCCAAAGAAAAATGTTCCCTAGAGAAGTATGGCAAAGTGGTTAAATTCATCATTTTTTTTCAAACCACGAGCCAAAACCATGAATTGATTTGTAAAACCATGCATTGTTTTCCCAAAATCATGTGCGCTAGAGGAGGGTGACGTTGCGAAGTGTGAAAAGGTAGTTATACTCATCAATAAACAATATAATACTCTGCATGGCAAGTCATCACAACAAATCCATGGAGGTGCACCCTAGAGAAGTGTTCCAACTTCTCCAAGCAATAAAATAATAATATAAATTATGCATGCCTCAACATATGTGATAGGAGAGGTGAGCACTCCAATTGAAACCATAGTCTAA
The DNA here is from genome assembly GCA_027924585.1 of Larix kaempferi. Lineage (NCBI taxonomy): Eukaryota > Viridiplantae > Streptophyta > Pinopsida > Pinales > Pinaceae > Larix > Larix kaempferi. Next base: position 6,264,031 of record BSBM01000034.1, read on the forward strand.
CTCCAAATGAATCTCATCCAAGAGTGAAACCAAGTAAATGAATCGAGGCGCTCAAGCACTAGGCCTCTATGTGGTGAAAGCAATGACAAACTACCCCCAAATCATCCTCAACATGTGTGCAATAGGGGAGCGCTCAACCTAGGATCATAATGCATGACTTGATAAAGTGGAACATGTGTGTAGTACAATAATATCTCCTATGATGTCCTAACTAGGGGAACTCAAACAACATCAAATACTATAATGAACCTTTTTTGGAACCATGCAAGAGGAGTCAATGTGCAAGGTGCTCTTCAATAGAGCAATGCCAAGCATTCAAAGGTGCAAACCATAGATAATATGACATCCAAAGTGTTAGATTGATCCACCTCATTGAAGATAAACACATCATCATTGTAATCAAACCTTAGAAAACCATGGAAAACCACTCTCTAATCTTATCATCACACCAAGGAGCAATTATTAACATTTGGAACTTAGGGAGACCCTAAGTTAATGGGATCCCACTCCATGAAATGCAACGAGTATTAATTTTTTTTATCAATTTGAAGTGAAACCCTCAAAACATGCCAACACTATTAAAGAAGTGGAGCACACTACATCATTAAGATATCAACCATTAGGAAAATGCCAACTCATCGATCATAACACAATTAGCACATGAGGACATCTCATCCAACACCTATAGGAACCACGAAAGCATTAACACAATCAAAAGATAACAACATCTCTAAGACAAAGCGCACATGTAACCTTAGTCCATTGATTGAATCAACAATTTCATCCTTGAAGCCCATCCTTGTGATAAAAATCACTAGTGTTGTAATGAAAAATCACAAGTGAAAACCTCATCCAATATAAGGGGTAACAATTACTACATTCATTTGAAAAAATCCCATAATAAGATGTTGGAACTACATTTACACCAATTCCATAAAACTCTAAAAGGAAAAAAAATCAAAGAATTAAAAACCCTTACCCTAACATGAAGTTAGCATTGAGCTAGAAGAGGTTGTGTTTTTCTAAACAAAGGGAGGCTAACTAAGATCATAACGTTTTGCTCATTGCTCCATTTTTTTGTTTTTTTTAGCTTGTTGTATATATTTTTCACATGAAGGCAGAGGCTCAGGTTTTGATCATTGTAACCTAAAAAAATGAATGGAAAGACCTTGAAAAATGTGCTTGAAGTTTGGGACTCAAAAACTATGAAATTCATTAGTATTGGGTCCATTTTTGGGCTAAACCTAAATGACCCTCAAATTAGTGCTTCCCCCTTGAGTAACAATGGTATCCATTGCATCAAGTGCTTGTTCTAGATGGGGGAATTTATATTGGGTATGGTTCTTGGTGAACCACTTTCATTAGTGAAGATGTTGCCTTGATTTGGAAAACTGAAAAATTGTAATTTTTGCTAGTAGGTTTGTTGGCACTAAACACTAGACCCAAGGTTTAGTGTGCAGACCAACAATAGAGTTCACTAGTATCAACATTTTCAATACCCTAGAAAGGATAAAGTCTCACTCGAGACACTAGTAAATATTATAGAGACAAATCTAAATAATAAAAGAAACCATGCCATGAATCACAAGAATACATTAAATCATCATATATCATTCACCAAACATAAAAACATTACTTCGAAATAAAAATGGTGAAATATTTTAAAGGGGGAACTTACACATATTCCATTCCATTTCATTATGAGAGAAACATTACGTATAGTTCTCCTTAATCACTCCTTGAAAAATCCTCAACAACAATAGCAATAGTTATAATACAAGCACTAGCAACCCGAAGTATTCCCTCTCTACCCCTATATATACATCTTTAGATTGGTTACATGGTGACACAATGTTAGTTTTTCAGAATTTACTTCAATCTGATCTAGGATCTTAACTGAGAGAACAACATGTACAACATATCTACATCATATCAATCATGGACACAATAATCCAAGCACACAAGAAACATTGAGTTTACTTGGGGAAAACCATAAAGGTGAAAAACCCCAATAACTTCCTCAGAGATAGATAGAGCAATGATACAACCCAAGCATAAGAGATAGAAATCTCCTAGTAGCATCTCCTCCTCCTCCACAAGTGGGCCACTCTCCAAAGAGTGTGTGAGAGAATAGAATGATGAAATAGAGTGCCTCCCGCACTCTATTTATACTTGACTTTCCTAATAACCTTTACTAGGTCGGCCTCAACTTAACCACATAACACAAAGCTGATTGGGCCGACACCCAATAGGGTGGTCTAATAACCCTTTGACCCACATGACTTATACAGGGCCGACCCCAACAAGGTGGTCTAATAACCCATCAAGTATAAGTTATGACACTTACAATATAAATGACGACACTTCTGTATAGAGGAATAATAACATCTCTATAGGAATACAAACACATCCGTATAGAGGAATAATACCATCTCTATAGGAGTACAATATACATATATGAAATACATTCCAAAGTTACATATACATCAACACTCCCTCTTAACTAGGAAGGTATTTCTTGACACGGGTCTTCTAGCACAAGTCTTCTTCTTTGGATCATCGTCATTGGATAATCATCATCGTCACTGCTGCTGCTATCTCGATCAATGTTTGAATCTACTCGTCATAGGAAGTTCTACAGAGCCAGTCCTTTTTCATACTGGATGTAGGATCACCATCTGTAGGTCTTCATCATCACTGACCATACTCTGGAATCCTCAGGACTTATTACGTGCGTCACAAAACCTCGCAAGAGCATCCCAGTACTGATTACGGGCACACAGCCCAACCTATCAGATCTCCCAGGGAGCTATTACATGTGACTGTCACAAAACCTTAAAAGAATCTCTTGACTAGCAAGAACCCTAAAGAGCATCTGAGGCCTTTTTCATCCTGTCTAGATCTCCAGGACTTATTACATGTGACCCCCACCACAAAACCTTAAAAGAGTGTCTTGTCAAGCAAGAACCCTAAAGAGCATCTGAGGCCTTTTTCATCCTGTCCAGATCTCCAGGACTTATTACATGTGGTCATGGCAATGCCTCGAAAGAGCATCTAAGGCCTTTTTCATCCTGTCCAGATATCCCAGGTCTACTTAAATGCCATAGGAAAAAACCTCGAAAGAGCGTTTGCTAGATCTCCTAGGGAGCTATTATATGCCAGTGGAAAAACCTAGCAAGAGAATCTGCAAACCTCCCAGGGCACTATTATATGTCCTCCCAAAGCAAAACTTCGAAAGAGCATTTACCAGATCTCCCAGGGAGCTATTATATGCCAACGGAAAAACCTAGCAAGAGAATCTGCGAACCTCCCAAGGCGTTATTATATGCTTATCTGCACAACCTGTCCACGACCACAGAGTATCAACCTGATACTCACCATACATCATCCTGATGTACACATGATCATCCTGATCTTCATCACTACATCGTCTTGACGCATGTCATCTGGAGCAACATCCTGAAGCTCATCATCCATGATCATCCTGATCATACAATGCATCCACCTGATGCATACACAATATCTGCCTGATACATATCATCATACATTATCTGCCTGATCATACAATGTATTCACCTGACACATATACAAATACATGATCCGCTTGATCATACCTGATACATATCAACATGCATGATCTACCTGATCATACAATGTATCCACCTGATACATATACAAATACATACATATGATCCAACTGATCATATCCAGCATCCAACATGATGCATACATACATAAATGATCCAACTGATCATATCCAGCATCCAAAATGATGCATACATACATAAATGATCCAACTGATCATATCCAACATCCAACATGATGCATACATACATAAATGATCCAACTGATCATATCCAACATCCAAAATGATGCATACATACATAAATGATCCAACTGATCATATCAAGCATCCAACATGATGCATATACATATACAGAGCAGTAACTGGAGCATCGTCTTGATGCTCATCATTGTTGAATATTGTAACTTCTAAGAATATTATATTTGTATATTATTTATTCCAGAGATGTTCCATACCTCCGATGTGATTATACTATGAATCCGGAGATGTTTATTCCTCCGAATTGGTTGTGGTAACTAGGGTTATTAGACCCACCATGTGGGGGTCGGCTTAGTCAGTTATAATAGGGTATTTAACCTAATGGTTAAATACGAGCCTACATGTACTTGTGTAAAATACATGTCAGTGTAGTGTATAAATAGAGGAGGTATGTTCCTCATTTGACACACACACACACTTGAGAGAGGCGCACTTGTGGATCAAAGGTCTACTATGGTGGAGGAGGAGATCATGTCTTTGGTTTGCATCTTTGTATATTTCTGGTCATCTATATTGAGGAAGCTTTATTGGGTTTTCTACCCCATGAGGGTTTCCCAGGATAAATCTGTGTCTCTTGTGTTTATGCTATGCTTGTTGTTTCTTCAGTGATCCTGTATATGCTATTATTGTGAAATGGAATGTAATGCTGCTATTTTCTGTCTTAGCATATTAAATTTTAACATGGTATCAGAGCTAAACTGAAGGAAGGCAAGGTATGGCACTTACGACACTTGCTTTACTTACGACAATTTGAAGGTTAGGGTTTTATATAGAAAAAACCAGTCATCGTGGAATTTTCGCTATAACTCCATTTTGGAGAAGGTTCAGGATCTGAAACCTTTACAGGTCGTAGATAACATCTCCAGGTATCTTGTGTCCAAAGGGCACCCTCAGATTCGTTGTACTTTGTAAGTTATGATCAGTACAAGTTAGGGTTTCTGCCTCTTCCAGATCTCAGTCAAAATCAGGTGACCTAGGAAAAAAGGTCATAACTTGGGCTAGGAAGCTCCAAATGAAATTTCGTAAAAAGTGACAGGTAGTACACAGACTTCACTATCTCAGGAAACGTTTTCAGAGGCCGAAGCTGAACCAGTGACACGTGGAATGTCGTACAAGTTAGCTATCCTGTTTTATCCCATAAACAGGTCACATTGTGACACTTGGCATAACTCTCTCTCAGGGAGTCCAATTGAGGTCAGACCTATCAGGATGGAAATATAACAGGGCAAGCTATCTCAAGAAAAGTTTTCAGAGGCTGAAGTTCAAACAGTGACACGTGGCACGCCGTACAAGTTCACTCTCCTGTATTATCCCAAAACAGGTCACGTTGCGACATTTGGCATAACTCTCTCTCAGGAAATCCAATTGAGGTCAGACTTGTTAGGATGGAAAGATGATAGGTCAGGCTACTGCAGAAAAAGTTTTCAGACGCCGTGGAGCAAAAATTTCGGAGTTATAGCAGAAACAATTAGGTACATATTTCTGTCAAAACAGAATTATTTTTGGAGCACCTTTATTCATGGCTTCCGGAATTTAGGGTTTCGGAGAAAGTTAGAATTTTTGGAATCGGAATCCACGGCTGAATGCTACTCAGGAAAATCGAAATTTAGAGACCAAGATCAAATTTTTTGGTTGGGTAGAAGACCGGGCTTGATCAAACCCTAGCTCGGATTTTGATCGGAAAGATGGAAAATTAGGGCTTCAGCAAAAGTTGGAATTTTTGAAGTCTGTAACCACGGCTGGAAGCTCCTCAGAAAAATAAGAGTTTAGAGCCTTGGATCAAACCTTTTGATTGAGCAGAAGAGTGGGCTTCATCAAACCCTAGTTCGGGATCCTGTCCAGAAGATCCAGAAGTTTCAAAGGCAATTTTGAGGGGTCAAATTTTGGAATTGAAGTATGCTAGTTTGATCAGCTTAGCAAGACACATCCTTCCATTCATTTGGAAGTGTGAAAGTCAAAGATTGAATTTTTAGGTTTTCTCTAGCAAACCCTAATCAAGCTCCAGATCAAGTTTCAGGGGGAGTTAAGGCTAAGGCCTTACATAAGAAGACTACAAGAAGTCTCGACAGGTATGAATTAAGGAGGTTCAGGTATGTCTTGAAATCTTATTCTTGATTAAGTTCATGATTTGTTTGTCTTCATATTATTTATTAGTACAATATTGATTAATGTTAGAATTGTCTTATCACCCTAGTAACAGTATGAATGCATGAAGACATTCATTAGGGATATATGATTGTACTAATGCATTATGGTGTTGTGTGAGGTTGATGTTGTCTGCTAACAAGATACAGGTACATCACAAAAGACAATTCAAGTTCCATGACCATGACAACATGAAGACAAAGACTCACGAGGATGACACTAGTGTACACTTGAGCATGCACAGTGGTACAGAATGAATAGAAGTTCAGGAGATATATAGAAGATCAAGCGGGAGGCAACCACACAAACATAAAAGATAAGTATTTGAGTTGTTATTAGAAATAGTAAATGATATTGCTTGTATGCATATTTGTATTCCTAGAATATATCATGCTGAGTGTAAACATTCATAAAGCATTGAACAATATACTACTAATATGCATATGACTGGTAAGTTGGACAAACATTCCATTGTTGCTTGTCTAGAATGAAACCTATTTGCTGACATGCTGAGAGCTGTGCACACTCTCGATAGTATGTTCTGGTAAAGATGGAAGGCATATAGATAGCTACTGTATGCATATAGGATATGGGAAAGTGTTGTGCCAAAGTATTGGTCAAAATAGTTGCATAACTATGTAAATGATATTTGTATGCATAATAGGTTATCATGTCAATAAGATTTGATGATTATGAAGTATTACTAATCATGTACTGAACTTTGATTTTTAGGAAGAGAATCATGATGAGATGTTTTGCTCCAAGGGACTAGATAAGACCATTCTCTTAATGATGTAATTAAAGAAGAAGTGTGAATCAGGTTCTGTATGGGTACCCATGATCGGTAGTCAATTGATGAGCTTAATGATCATCATGGGTGATGTGGATCTCAACCTTTGCTACAAGGTTGAATATGGCTTCTATACACATATGACATGGATGCAAGAAGGAACTCACCACAGAGTTCGAATGATTTTGAGGCTCATATTAGTAGACCCATCTGACGAGAGATGGCACAGATAGATATGCAGAAGATCACTCAATGTAGAGTGTGAATAATGGACATTTGACAGCTTCATGACAAAGCTCGGGCTTTACCAGAAGTAAAGTTGTTCCTAACCTTTACCTTAAGGTTGTGGATGATGAACCTACCATACCATTATTGTATGACGATGATCTCTTTCTGACAAGGAATGAGAAACAGGTCATGAAAATGGCTGTAGAAATGAAAATGAAAGATCTCGGATTAATGCACTACTTCTTAGGTCTAGAAATATGGCAAGATCCAAAAGGAATCTTTTAAATCAAGGTAAGTATGCTGTGAAGTTTCTAAAAAGATTTGATATGTTGGAGTATAAATCCATGGCCACTCCCATGGACTCCAACTTGAAGTTATTAGTTAATGACTCATCGTATTTAGTGGACCTAACCCTATATAGACAAATCATTGGGTCATTGATGTATTTAACAAATACTAGGCCAGATATATGCTTTGCTGTAAATACCCTAAGTCAATATCTAGTAGAACCTAGAAAGGTTCACTTAATAGCTACAAAGCATGTAGTGAGGTACCTAAAAGGTAAATTAGATTTTTGGTCTATATTATCTTGGAGGTCATGAACTCTGTTTACATTGTTACTCAAATTCTGATTGGGCAGGAAGTGTCTCAGACAGAAAGAGTACATCAGGTGGATGTTATAGTCCTGAATCTGCCATGATCTCATGGTTCAGCAAGAATCAATCTAGTGTGGCTCTCAGTACTGCTGAAGCAGAATATATGGCTGTCTGCTCTGCCAGCTGTGAAGCAGTATGGCTTCAGAAGCTTTTATATGGAGTGTTTGACTTAGAAATGGATCCCACTGTGATTATGTGTGACAATCAAAGCTGCATTAAGATGACTAAAAATCCTGTGTTCCACGATAAGTCAAAACACATAGAGATCCGATACTTCTATATACAAGATATGGTGCAAAGAGGAGTTATCAAGCTCGAATATATAAGCACCGAGGATCAGATTGCTGATATCTTGACTAAACCTCTGTCTCGAGTGAAGTTTGAATACTTTCGAGACAAGCTTGGTATAGTTCAAAAGAACTCTCCTCGAAAGGGGGAGTAGCATAGTATCTGATAACAAGTCTGCCTCATCAATGATGAGGTTACCTATTCACTACACTTAGTTACCTAGAATTATTTAGATTTAGGACTCTTATATTTTTACTTTTGATGATAGATGTATTAGTGAGAATACATGCTTTTGATGATAGATGTATTAGTGATATACATGTTTTGATGATGATATACATGTTTTGATATACATGTCTCGATGATGAGGATACATGTTTTGATATACATGTTTTGATGATGATATACATGTTTTGATATACATGTCTCGATGATGAGGATACATGTTTTGATATACATGTTTTGATGATGATATACATGTTTTGATATACATGTTTTGATGATGAGGTTACATGTTGCCTTGATGTATTGATACGTGTTTGTACTTGTATGGATGAAGATACTTGTACCCATAGTGATGTGGGTATTGGATCATCCCTGGACTTCAGTCCTAAAGAGAGCCGTAGACGTATGTCTTCGAGAATGAAGTCCTTGGTGGACTTGAGGGGATTGGATCATCCCTGGACTTCAGTCCTAAAGAGAGCCGTAGACGTATGTCTTCGAGAATGAAGTCCTTGGTGGACTTGAGGGGATTGGATCATCCCTGGACTTCAGTCCTAAAGAGAGCCGTAGATGTATGTCTTCGAGAATGAAGTCCTTGGTGGACTTGAGGGGATTGGATCATCCCTGGACTTCAGTCCTAAAGAGAGCCGTAGACGTATGTCTTCGAGAATGAAGTCCTTGGTGGACTTGAGGGGATTGGATCATCCCTGGACTTCAGTCCTAAAGAGAGCCGTAGACGTATGTCTTCGAGAATGAAGTCCTTGGTGGACTTGAGGGGATTGGATCATCCCTGGACTTCAGTCCTAAAGAGAGCCGTAGACGTATGTCTTCGAGAATGAAGTCCTTGGTGGACTTGAGGGGATTGGATCATCCCTGGAATTCAGTCCTAAAGAGAGTCGTAGACGTATGTCTTCGAGAATGAAGTCCTTGGTGGACTTGAGGGGATTGGATCATCCCTAGACTTCAGTCCTAAAGAGAGCCGTAGACGTATGTCTTCGAGAATGAAGTCCTTGGTGGACTTGAGGGGATTGGATCATCCCTGGACTTCAGTACTAAAGAGAGCCGTAGACGTATGTCTTCGAGAATGAAGTCCTTGGTGGATTTGAGGGGATTGGATCATCCCTGGACTTCAGTCCTAAAGAGAGCCGTAGACATGATGTCTCCGAGAACAAAATCCTGAATGAACAGGTAAGGGGATTGGATCGTCCTCGAACTTTAGTCCTTTGAATTGAGCCGTAGACATGATGTCTCCGAGAATTAAATCCTGAATGAATAGGTAAGGGGATTGGATCGTCCTTGGACTATGGTCCTTTGAATTGAGTCGTAGACATGAGGTCTCCGAGAATTGAATTATAGGATCGGATTGCGTATTGGGGACTCTTTCGAGTTTCGGGCTTAGCTACCCTGCCCACGCTTTCTGATTCGACCGGTGACTGTTCCCCCAGTAGTTTTCGGTGTTGTGGTATCCATAGTATCTGACTCTAGGTTCATACACAGGTGACAGCAGAGGGTATATCTGCTGTACCTAAGACATACGTGGAAGGAAACCCCTTGCAGGTCTTTGGGAGGGCGGTTGGGTGATTCCAGCGCTTGCACCCTTAGTCATTGTATTGTGGACCCCGAGTAACTGTCTTTCTTCCTTCGTTGATCTGTTCTGGGCCCTCATCATCCCAGACTCTTCTCCGGAAGGCATCTGTTTTCCTGGTTTGATTTACCTAGGACCTTTTTTAGTGGTGTGCTTTTTGTGCTACTTTTTTTTTTTTTAGTTTGCCTTAGAGAACTTCTTGTTCATTTGAGCAGGAAACTATGTCTAGCATTTCAACGAGTGCCAATCAAGGTACCCCTGTTCCGACGGATCCTTGTGCTGTTCCATTCATTGGAAACATTGGTACTCCCTTAATGGCTACTTTGAATCTTCCTGGATTCACTATTGGGCTGCCGGTTTGGTTGTTTTCCACTCCGAATGCCTTGCATGCTCCTGACGCTTCTTTTGTGAGCACCTCAAATCAAGAGCATCAGAACCCTGTGCCTCCCTTGCCAGTAACATCTTCTCCTTCTCCTTCTACCTCATGTGGCGAAAGTAGCAATACTAGTAACCAGCAGTCTAAAAGGAATAGACGGAGGAAGAATGGGAAGAAGATGCCAAAACATGGGGGCAAGTACCCTGCCTCTGCAAGTCATGCAGGGGGAACCTACCCAGCCTCTGGAGGTCATACTGGGAGAAAACTTTTAGTCACTGAAAATCATACTGAAAGTTTTTCTTCAACCACTGTCAGTCATGTTGAGGACACGTCATTGATCACTGCTAGTCATATTAATGAAAAGTCACCAGTTCCTGTGAGTCATACTGGAGACACCAGATCAGCCACTGCAATTCATGCTGAGGGAGTTGACATTGTCAAAAAACCCAACAAACAGAAGCTTAAGTTCCCTTGTAAGTTTTGCGAGGGAGATCACCTTACTTACTTGTGCCCTGTACTTCCAGAAGTGCAAAAAGTGTGGTCCTTAGTTCAAAAGTCTGATGCTTCTGAGCAACCAGCCTCTGTGAGTCATGCTGGGGGCAAGCTGTCAGCCAATGCTAGTCATGCTGAGAGTACTGACGTTGTAAAGGAGTCTAAACCTATAGGACGGAAACCAAATTTCCCTTGTAAACTTTGTAAGGGAGATCACCTTACTCACCGATGCCCTGCCATTCTAGAGGCACGAAGAGTGTGGTCCATGTCTGAAGGAACCTCTGTTCCTGAGTTGTCTATAGATTCCCTACAGTCAGATCGACCTTTGGTTGATAAAGTGGTTGAACCAATGCAATCTTTGGTCGACCCCACTCTTCCTTCGGAGAGTGAAGTGATCGAATCGATGCAATCTTCGACCGATCCCATCAGTCCTTCGGAGATTGATGCACATACTTCTGAAGTCTTCTGCATTACCAGTTTGGATGTTCCTGAAAAAGGGGGCACTTCATTTGTGCCATGTGAACCCCTACCAAGCCCTAGGACCATTTCCTTTGATTGGAATAGTCTAGCCGAGCCTCGTCTTCCTTCTTCGACACCTTTCCAGATAAAGGTTGATATCGGGAACCATATGGTTGATCGATGTATTGTTGATGAAGGTGCTTCTGTTAGTATCTTATCCGCTTATGCTTGGAGAGATTTGGGTTTCCCTAATGTTATTCCAGCTGCTAATTGGCCGTTGACCTTCGATAGAAGACCTAGTGAACTGTTTGGATTCCTCCGTCAGGCACCTGTTACTTTGGGTGGAAAAATAGTCTTAGTTGATTTTATGGTTTTAAAGGACCCTATGGACTTTGATATGATCCTTGGGCGTGATTACGTTTATGCTATGCATGCTGTGGTGTCTACGTTTTTTCGTGTGATGCATTTCCCTCATAACGAAAACATTGTCACCATCGATCAGCTTGCATTCGTTGATCCTCCTTATTACCCAACTGTAGACCAGTTTGATCCCTCGTCATTAGGCACTACTATGTCACATGGGAATGTTGTGGCATATTGTTCCTTGAGTTCAAATGCTACTGAGAAGAAGTCTCTGAATTCATGCTTACCTTCTCGGGACTTGGTCCCAGCTTTTGACCAAGTGACACCTCCATCTGAATGTTTAGATATGTATTCTATCTGGGATGATATACTTCCTTCCGATGAAGTTTTCCTAGAGTCTATAGTACAGTTTGCTATTCACTTGGATGTTGATCCAGTCACAGTCATGTCCAGCCCCGGTTTGACCTTAAAGTATGATCTTCCTACTGTTGAGTCTTTGGACTCTCCTATAGATCCGCAAATCGGTGTTCCTGCTGAGTTTGATTCTGCTTCTAGAATTTTCAACTCCCGTGATGATGAATTTGTTTCTGCAGATTCCATCATGTCGTTCAACTTTGATCTTCATCCTGAAGTTGATCTTGTTGATTGTAAGTCCTCGGGCTTGGGTACCATAGAGTCTTCATTCGAAAACTCTGCCTTGTTTATTCCTGCTGTTGATGATAGTGAAGTTGAAAGTATTTCTACCACAGTGACTTGTATCGAGTCTTTCTTTACATATGTTTTAGATATGATCTTGGTACTGATGTTTCTTGGAGACAAGATTCTTAGTTGGATGTATACTTGCTTACTGGTCCTTTTCGACACCTTGTGCGACCATGTCAGGTATATTCAGAACCTTGCATATAGGTTTAGGCTTCCCCGCTGTTATGTTGCATTTGAACCTTTTGCCATCCAAATTCGCCATAGGGTCGAACCTGTTGGATATTGGTGTGTTAGCCATCTCTTTATGCATTGTGCACCAGTCCGACAGCAGAGCCTACCTAACATGGGTCACCCTAGTCAGCACCCCTATGCCATTCTGGTGCCCATGCTGAGTTTTTCTCATAGGCTTGGGAGCCTTTTTAGATTTACCATGACTTTGAGAAGAAGCCTCATATCTTTCTTCCTCATATATTTCTGGCCATCCCTGATAAGGCTCCCATCTTTGTGTTCAAAATGCATATGCATCTATTATGATCCCGCTTGCGCTAATGAGCCTGAAGCCGGCTTCCACGCTTTTAGCTCGTTATATAAGCCTCCATCTCTGATCTCATTTCCGCTAAGACCTGTATCATTTTGCCTTTGCAATTTGACACCTTTTTCCTGGAGGAGACACACCCTGAGTGTCCTTATCTTGCTCATGTTCCTTGCATTAGGCATATCTTTGTTCCATGCGCTTGGAACTAGTTTCTCATGTCCCTGACACTCGTCTCCTCCCACGTCGAGCATTCTTCTTTTACTTCGAGCTCGTTAAAAACAGTAAGTAGGTTTCGAGCATTCTTCTTTTACTTCGAGCTCGTTAAAAACAGTAAGTAGGTTTCGAGCATTCTTCTTTTACTTCGAGCTCGTTAAACACAATAAGTAGATTACGAGCATTTCTTCCACCTTTCCTTCGAGCTCGTTAAAAACAGTAAGGAGGCTATGAGCATTTCTTTCATCTTCACTTCGAGCTCATTAAAAACAGTAAGGAAGTTGTGAGCATTTTCTGTATCTCCTTTGAGCTCGTTAAAAACAGTAAGGAGGTCGTGAGTTTACTTTTTCGGACTCGTTAAACCTTTACGGAAAAGATCCCTATGGAGTTCTTTTAAGCCCTTTTCAGACTCCTTAAATAGGAAAAGTTTGCCGAGCATAGTTGTCTTTTCGGGCTCGTTAAAATAACTGAACTGACATCCACTTAGGTATAGAATTACCCCTTTTCCGGGCCTTGGTGGATAATTTACGGAAAAGGTATACTCTAGGTATACTCTTGTATGTGCTAGAAGAGTTCTTCTTCCATCATTTTACACTTTTTCGGGGAAGGAGACTAACTTTACAAAAAAGGACCTTTGGAGTCGTCTTTAGGGTTTTCAGACTCTCAAAATGTGAAAACACCAAGCGAGCATTCACCTACTCGGGCTCGATGTGAAATCCACGAGATGGTTGATAGAGGACTGTTTAAGTTTTTCAACTCTATAAGCAAGAAAACACCGCCGAGCACAGACCAATCCGGGCTCGATATAAAATCCACGGATAGGTGTATGGAGTTTTCTTCTAGGTTTTTCAGACTCCTTAAATATGAAAATACCGTCGAGCATGCTTTAGTTCTTTGTCAAGCTCGTTAAAAAATGAAAAAGGAAAGGGAAGGGAAGAATGTTAAAATATCTTTCAATATGATGGCACCAAGTCAACTATCTCCTTGAACAAAGCACCTGTTTTGAGTCTATCAAACAAGTTGGGTTCTAGTGTTGGCCTTAGGGTAAACTTGATCTCAGAGTCCTTACTCCTCTGTTTGGTTAGTCTTACAATCATATGGAGAATCTGTTAATGTCTCCTACATTGCAGACTTGCGTCATGGTCCCTTTGTGTTCAAAGCTGCCTAAGTTACTGTTGTGTCGTGCTCACTGTTCAAGGATATAACCTGTGTCGGCCATTTTGCAGTTGCCTTGACCTCATGTGTCGGCCATTCCTTGGTGTCAGTATGTTTCATCATGTGTTTAGTCCTACTCCAAATCAGCTCATACCTTTTGAGTGTCCCTCGTGTTGGATGATGGAGGATGCATTAAGGCCTCCCTTCCAACGGACTTCTTCCCATCGACTTCAACTCATTGTACTCTGGGAATGAAGTTTAGAGTTTCGGTTAGTACCTTGGGGATTGCAGTCATTAGTGGTAGTTTCCCTCGCTATTGGATAGATGGGAATACATTAATGTCTCCTATCCGATGGATTCTTCAAGTGTTCGACGGCAAGACCACTTATTCGCACTTGTTTGAATGTACTAGGTACCTTGGGTTCCATTTTCATTATTGGTGGACACCCTCGCGTTTGTTAACGGTATACATCAATGACCGGTAATCAAACGATACCTCCCATGTTCGACATCAACTCATTTATTCGCATGGATAGGTTTGTACCTTGGGTTGTTTTTGGATGAAGACCTTGGGATCCTCGATAGCATCACCTCATTTATGTTATCGCCCAAGTTGCGCAAGTCTGAGCCACACTCTTTTTGGCTCTTGATGAGACATAGATCCAGCTTGTTCTCTATGGCTATGTTCTCCAGTTTTGACATAGATTCACCTTGTATTTATGTGGCTATGTTTACACTTATGTTCCTCATGGATCCACGCTTGTATTTTAGTGGCCATGATAGATGCATTAGTATTTGGATCATTATTGTATCCTCTTGGGGTCATGTTCCACCATTTGAACATGGACAGTTACCCCAAGGATAAGTTTGTCTGACATTGCCTTTGCTTTCAGGTACTTCATTTGAGCCTATGATTCTTGGTTTCTCCGTTCCTCCACGATTCAACTTTTTATTTATTTATAATGTATTTCGGCCATCGTTTTCCACACTCCCTCTGACCTCATACATTAGGGGGCATCTGTTATAACTTGAAATGACACCTCTCCGTCCATGACGACACTTGCTTCCCTTGGTCGCATGACGACACTTCTTGAGATCAAGTTAAGTCACACAACAGGACATTTTTGGATGGAGGAGTCATTTAGGACACTAAAAATGGTTGAAATTACCTCATTCTTGACCCATTTGATGTATATGACCCTTAGGAACATTTTTCCAGACCAAACCATCTCCTGAAAATGAGCAGAAAAGCCTATTTTTGGCCATTTTTCAATATGAGCGCGACTCCACTGTTATAATAGTAGCGTGTGTACGTGACTTTGTCTCATTTAAAGTAGCGCCCATTGCCATGTGTACGTGACTTTGTCTACTATAGAGTGGCGTACACCCCTGTTTTGGTCAAAATCTCGAAATTCGAGTAAGTTAAGTTGGTTGGGAAACCTCTTGAGTGGTTATAACTTCTTTTCCTCTTCCTCATTGATTATATAAGGAGGGTAGAAGGGTCATGTGAAGGGACCAAGCCCAATTACAAAGTTATGCTGGAGGAATGGAGACCCTCATCCCCCTCTCTTGTGCTTCAGTTTTGGTAAACCCTAGTACAATTGTTTAGAGGCTGGGATCCTTGGAGAACAGAAGTAGGAGACCTTGAATCTAGGTTTCGTGAAGTGCCAAGCTTGAAGGAAGGTATAACTTTATGTACTTGCTTTCATTCATTAATAAAGATCAGACATTCTTCTCTTTCCAAATATGACCTATTAATGTGTCTCAGATTTTATTATAGTTTGTTTATAATCTGATGTCTTCTTCTATTATGAATATCAATCTTATATATGTAGTCAAATGTGTTTGAGAAAGGTATCAAGTTGTTTTGTAGGTTTGGGCATTGCGACACTGGATAAGCATTGAAGAGCGAGGGAGGCAAAGCTAGGATCAACCTTCTGAATAAGGTGCCTACATATCTAAACCCTAATCTCTTCATTTATTTGTTATACTTGCAGAATGCTTGTAAGTCTATCTTTATCACCGTAAGTTGGTAGTTTCTCCCCTGAACTATAGGTGCATTTTCCCCACAACAGGAACCCATGCCAACCCTCCTATTTACTTTGTTAGTATATTGTTGTTGGACGCATATGCTTTGTAAGTCGTCCCGTAGTATTTGTTGATCCATAGTTTGTATTATTGTTGTTGGACGCATATGCTTTGTAAGTTGTCCCGTAGTAATTGTTGATCCATATTTTGTATTGTCCCGTGGTTTGTATTGACACATGGTATTGACCCATGGTATTGGCGCCTAGACTTAGTATATAATTTGGTGTTGAGACCAATGAAGGTACCATGAAGTTATTTGTATTGAGCTTGCTCAAAGGAGGTTGCCCCTTCGAAGTGGTATGCGATCAATAAAAGTGATTCTGAGTTCTGTTATTTCTGTTATCTTGTGTATTTTCATTAATTAATTGTTGCAGGTTCCTCACATCTGGTATCATAGCACTTTCTTGGGCTCATTGGGTGGAATTTCTGCCAATTTTTTTTTTCCGCATCTGTTGCAAGTTTGGATCTGGGAATAATCCCTATCCGCTTAACTATGGGAAGTACTTGGGAATAAGCCCTAAAACTCATTGTGAGGAGTACCATAGGAACCCCAAAGTAGCTGGCCCATTGAGAGGACTTGCTAGCGAAAAGGGCAACGACCCCTACCTGATTGACTAGTTCCCACCCGTGAGGTAAACTAAGAGCTGTCATTTATGGCAAAGGGGTTATCAGTTTTACCTGAGCCGTGGAGTGAGGGGTACTTCCCCAATACACAAGCCGTCAGACAACATTGGTGGCTGAGTGAAACCCCTGAACTGTTAGGAAGCCGCACATACCTGGGGTCCATATCTATTTTCAGCTGAACTGTTGTCGATCACTTCCGCACTATTTCAGATCCATTCTGAAAGCCATTCCAGATCTATTTTAGATCCATCCATTTTCCATCCATTCGACGACGTTTCAGATCCCTCTGTTTCCGATCCCTTCTGCGTCGTTGCAGATCCATTCCTGAAAAAAAGAGAGTATAAAATTATGTTTTTTGGCCATATCTCCCTTGTTTTCACTCCGTTTCCATTGAAACTTCCCTAACACCACTGTAATCCTATTCTGCATATTTCATTCCTGAGGACCCTATCCCAAATTCCACTTCCCAAAGCCCGAAATCCCACATTTGTCTATTTTTAGGGTTTGTAATAACTTCTTCGGATTTCATCCAATCGCCTTCAAATTTTACCACAGAGTTCCTTTTTCCTAATTCTGCTTCTTTGTCCCTCTCTACCAAATTTTCTCATTCTTTCACCTCTCTTCTGAAATCCTCATTATTTGCTTCCCTGTCATTTGACAGTGTCCAAAACCTAGTCAAACCCAAATTACCCTTCCAATTTTTTCCCATATCCAGATTTTCCTTTACTGAAACAGTTTCTGTTTTTTTTCTTCTACACACTCAAAAAAAAAAACTCCTGGTTATGGTTGTCACCCGCACAGGAGCAAAAACCATGGAAGAAGCACTTGCATCCATCCAAGCCAAACTCCAGGATCTGGATGAAAAATTTCTCGACCTCCATCTTCAGCATTCAACCATGAACAACAAACGACAGTCCGAGTCTTCATTAGACAAGGGGTTCTCTTCTTCCATCAATTTTCGTGGTCTGAAGCTTGAATTTCATCGCTTCAATGGTACTGATCCGACTGGATGGATCTATCGTGTAGAACAGTATTTTAGTCTTCATAATACTTTGATGTCCAAAAAGTTCCACTTGCATCCTTTCATTTGGAACAGGAAGCCCTTCGATGGTACCGTTGGTACCTCAAGGCTCATGACGAGCCAAAATTGACAGATTTTTGCCAACTCCTTTTGCAACGATTTGGTCCTAGTGCTTTCGATGACTTCATCGGAGCACTCACTAAACTTCGTCAAATTGGCACTGTGAGAGAGTGTCAGACAGAATTTGAGAAACTAGCCAATCACACAGAAGGATTGTCTGATGAATTCTATAGGTGTTTTTTTATCAGTGGTCTTAAGGATGAAATACGCTCAGAGGTCAAAATGTTCTATCCCAACACACTGATGGAAGCCCTAGAGTTGGCTAAGTTGGCAGAAGATAAGATTGCATCCCAACAACGCTCCAAACCCACTTTTGTTCCCTTCCAAAATATGGGTTCTCAACGACCTCCCGTCCCGCCATCTCCTCGACCAACTCCTATCAAGCATTTGTCTGAAACAGAGATGCAGGCACGCAGAGAAAAAGGGATTTGTTATAATTGTGATGAGAAATTCACTCGGGGACATAGATGTGTTCAACAAAAGCTCTATCTCTTGGATATGGATTCTCCGCCTACCTCTAAAATTGGTGAAGAAGCTCCAGATACAATGGATGATTAGGTCGATATTCAGGAGCCACCTATTGACCCCCCATCTCAGGATGACCAACCAAAGATATCTCTCCATGCTTTATCCGGTGTCACCACCCCCCAAATAATGCGGGTCAGGGGTTACTTCAAGAAGCTTCCTCTTACAATACTCATTGATTTTGGTAGCACTCATAACTTCATTGACCCTCGGATTGCCAATCAGGTTGATTGTTTTGTCCATCCTTGCTCCAACTTTGATGTCATGGTTGCCAATGGGGGCACCTTTGTTGAGATATTGTAACTTCAAAGAATATTATAATTGTACTTTATTATTCCGGAGATGTTTCATTCCTCCTTGAAGATCTTATTGTATATCCGAAAATGTTTATTCCTCCGTCGGAATGTGGTAACTTGGGTTATTAGACTTCCCTAGTGGGGGTCGGCCCTATATGTGTTATGTGGGTCAAAGGGTTATTAGACCACCCTAGAGGGGTCGGCCTAGTCATTAGTAGTGGGGTATTTAACCCATTGGTTAAATACGAGCCTACATGTCTTGTGTAAAAGACAAGTCGGAGTAACTGTATAAATAGAGGAGGTGTATTCCTCATTTAACACACACTCACTCACTTGAGAGTGGCGCACTTGTGGAGGAGAGGTCTGATATGGAGAAGAAGGAGCTTATGCTCAGGGTTTGCATCTTTGTATATTTCTGGTCATCTATATTGAGGAAGCTTTGCTGGGTTTTCTACCCCATGAGGGTTTCCCAGGATAAATCTGTGTCTCTTGTGTTTATGCTATGCTTGTTGTTTCTTCAGTGATCCTGTATATGCTATTATTGTGAAATGGAATGTAATGCTACTATTTTCTGTCTTATCATATTAAATATTATCATGGTATCAGAGCTAACCTGAAGGAAGGCAATGTATGGCACTTACGACACTTGCTTTACTTACGACAATTTGAAGGTTAGGGTTTTATATAGTAAAAACCAGTCATCGTGGAAATTTCGCCATAAATCCATTTTGGAGAAGGTTCAGGATCTGAAACCTTTACAGGTCGCAGATAACATCTCCAGGTATCTTGTGTCCAAAGGGCACCCTCAGATTCGTTGTACTTTGTAAGTTATGATCAGTACAAGTTAGGGTTTCTGCCTCTTCCAGATATCAGTCAAAATCAGGTGACCTAGGAAAAAAGGTCATAACTTGGGCTAGGAAGCTCCAAATGAAATTTCATAAAAAGTGACAGGTAGTAAACAAAATGAACTATCTCAGGAAACATTTTCAGAGGCCGAAGTTGAACCAGTGACACGTGGAACTCCGTACAAGTTCGCTCTCCTGGTTTATCCCATAAACAGGTCACGTTGCGACACTTGGCATAACTTGGGATAGGAAGCTCCAAATGAAATTTTGTAAAACGTGATAGGTAGTACATAGAATTTTCTATCTCAGGAAACTTTTTCAGAGGCCGAAGGTGAACCAGTGACACGTGGCACGCCGTACAAGTTCGCTCTCTTGGTTTATCCCATAAACAGGTCACGTTGCGACACTTGGCATAACTTGGGATAGGAAGCTCCAAATGAAATTTCATAAAAAGTGACAGGTAGTACACAGACTGTACTATCTTAGGAAATTTTTTCAGAGGCTGAAGTTGAACCAGTGACATGTGGCACACTGTACACGTTTGCTGTCTTGTTTTATCCCATAAACAAGTCACGTTGCGACACTTGGCATAACTCTCTATCAGAAAATCCAATTGAGGTCAGACCTGTTGCGTTGGAAAGATGACAGGTCAAGATACCACAGAAAAAGTATTTAGACCCTGTGGAGCAAAAATTTCAGAGTTACAGCAGAAACAATCAGGTACATATTTCTGTCAAAACAGAATTATTTTTGGAGCACCTTCATTCATGGCTTCCAGAATTTAGGGTTTCGGAGAAAGTTAGAATCTTTGGAATCGAAATCCACGGCTGAATCCCGTGGAGCAAAATTTTTGGAGTTACAGCAGAAACAATCAGGTACATATTTCTGTCAAAACATAATTATTTTTGGAGCACCTTCATTCATGGCTTCCAGAATTTAGGGTTTCGGAGAAAGTTAGAATATTTGGAATCGGAATCCACGGCTGAATGCTACTCAGGAAAATTGAAATTTAGAGACCAAGATCGAATTTTTTGGTTGGGTAGAAGACCGGGCTTGATCAAACCCCAGTTCAGGATTTTGATCAGAAAGATGGAAAATTAGGGCTTCAGCAAAAGTTGGAATTTTTGAAGTCTGTAACCACGGCTGGAAGCTCCTCAGAAAAATAAGAGTTTAGAGCCTTGGATTGAACCTTTTGATTGGACAGAAGGGTGGGCTTCATCAAACCCTAGTTCGGGTTCCTGTCCAGAAGATCCAGAAGTTTCGAAGGCAATTTTGAGGGGTCAAATTTTGGATATTTCAAAATTGAAGTATGCTAGTTTGATCAGCTCAGCAAGACACATCCTTCCATCCATTCAGAAGTGTGAAAGTCAAAGATTGAATTTTTAGGGTTTCTCTAGCAAACCCTAATCAAGCTCCAGATCAAGTTTTAGGGGGAGTTGAGGCTAAGGCCTTACATAAGAAGAGTACAAGAAGTCTCGACAAGTATGACTTAAGGAGGTTCAGGTATGTCTTGAAATGTGATTCTTGATTAAGTTCATAATGTGTTTGTCTTCATGCTATTTATTAGTACAATCTTGATTAATGTTAGAATTGTCTTATCACCCTAGTAACAGTATGAATGCATGTGAATGATCGAAGACATCCATTGATTAGGGCTATATGATTGTACTAATGCATTATGGTGTTGTATGAGGTTGATGTTGTCTGCTAACAAGATACAGGTACATCACAAAAGACAAATCAAGTTCCATAACCATGACAACGTGAAGACAAAGACTCATCCATAATCTTTGTTCTACTTACAAGGTATGTATTACTTTGTTATATTATGCTTAACCTATGAAATATGCAGGTTCTAGCACAGGATCTCTAAATCATTGAAGAGAACAAAGAAGATATTGTTTAGGTATGTTAGACATAACTAAGCAGGTATACTAATCCAGGTATGTTTTCCTATGTCAAGTTAGAATCTTACCTTGTGTTAGGATCCCTTATATAAGTATACTTGGTATGATTGGTCATGCTAGTAATCAAGGGTTTATGCATATTATGTCTCTTATCTTGATGATTTAATTAAACAGAAGAGTACTATAATCAAACAAGAATATGCATGAGTAAAAGAAGACTTCCTTGAAACCCTGAATACTAATGATCATGACTATACATATTCAAGATTATTTAGAATTAGAATGTTTTGATAATATTGAGAATATACTAATGAATGTATGTTTGTGTATGAGATCATGAGGATGACACTAGTGCACACTTGAGCATGCACAGTGGTACAGAATGAATAGAAGTTCAAAAGACATATAGAAGATCAAGCGGGAGGCAAAGACACAAACATAAAAGATAAGTATTTGAGTTTTTATTTGAAATAGTAAATGATATTGTCTGTAATAGGTTGTATGCATACTTGTATTCCTATAATATATCATGTTGAGTGTAAACATTCATAGAGCATTGAACAATATACTACTAATATGCATATGATTGGTAAGTTGGACAAACATTCCATTGTTGCTTGTCTAGAATGAAACCTCTTTGCTGACATGCTGAGAGCTGTGCACACTCTCAATAGTATGTTCTGGTAGAGATGGAAGGCATCTAGATAGCCACTATATGCATACAGGATATGGAAAAGTGTTGTGCCAAAGTATTGGTCAAGATAGTTGCATAACTATGTATCTGTATGCATAATAGGTTATCATGTCAATATGATTTGATGATTATGAAGTATTACTAATCATGTACTTAATTTTGATTTGTAGGAAAGATCATGATGAATGATGAACAATGAACAAGCGATGGATGTTCAACAAAAGATTTACAAATCAAACACACTATAGAAGGCTTGTGGCTAGAAGATTCTCTTAGAAAGAGGAAGAGAATCATGATGAGATGTTTGCTCCAAGTGGCTAGATAAGACCATTCTCTTAATGGTGTAATTAAAGAAGAAGTGTGAATCAGATTCTGTATGGGTTCCAAGGATCGATAATCAATTGATGAGCTTAATGATCACCATGGGTGATGAGGATCTCAACCTTTGCTACAAGGTTGAATATTGTTTCTATACACAGATGACATGGTTGCAAGAAGGAACTCACCACAGAGTTCAAATGATATTGAGGCTCATATCAGTAGACCCATCTAATGAGAGATGGCACAGATAGATATGCAGAAGATCATTCAATGCAGAGTGTGAATGATGTTCAGTCACAAAGGGAGAATTGACAGTTTCTTGATAAGCTTGGGCTTTACCAAAATTAAAGTTGTTCCTAACCTTTACCTTAAGGTTGTGGATGATGAACCTATCATACCATTATTGTATGACAATGATCTCTTTCTGACAAAGAATGAGAAACAGATCATGAAAAGAAAGAAGAAGATGGCTGCAGAAATGAAAATCAAAGATCTCAGATTGATGCATTACTTCCTAGGTCTGGAAGTATGGCAAGGCTCATAAGGAATCTTTCTCAACCAAGGAAAGTATGCTGAGAAATATTAAAAGGACTTGATGTGTTGGTGTGGCCACTCTTGAAGTTGTTAGCAGATGACTCATCAGAGTTAGTGGATAGAACTATGTACAGACAAAATACTGAGTCATTGATGTGTCTAACGAATACTAGGTCAGATATATGCTTTGCTGTGAACACCTTGAGTCAGTATCTAGTGGAAACTAGATGTGTTCACCTGATAAGCTGCAAATCATGTGATACGGTACCTAAAGGATACAATAGACTTTGATCTATGTTATCTTGGATATCATGACTTCAGATGGCTACACAGATGTTGATTGGGCAGGAAGTGTATCAGACAGGAAGAGCACATCGAGAGGATGTTATTGTCTGGGATCAGCCATGATCTCGTGGTTGAGCAGGAAATAATCTAGTGTGGCTCTTAGCACAAGCAGAATATATGGCTGCTTGCTCTGCTAAGTTATGAAGCAGTATGGCTTCAGGATTGTTTGACTTAGAGATAGACCCAACTATGATCTTATGTGACAAACAGAGTTGTATCAAGATGGAAGATAATCTAGTGTTCCAAGATATGGTGCAAAAAGGAACCAAAAGTTTGAATTTGTAACAAGTTACCAATGTACTAACCAAACTTCTACCGATCCGATGTACTAACCAAACCTCTACCTCAAGTAAAGTTTTCCGAGACAAACTTAATATAGTTCCGAAGGACCCTCCTCGAAAGGGGGAGTGATGTGATAACTCATGATGAGATTGCCTGCATCGACAGTGAGGTCGATGATGAGGATACCTATATTAGTGATGCTGACAGAGAGGTTGGTGGATGGTCCTTAGATAGGGTCTAAGGTGACATGATAGGATTGCATCATCCTCAAGAGAGCCGTAGACGTATGTCTTCGAGAATGAAGTCCTTGGTGGACATGATAGGATTGCATCATCCTCAAGAGAGCCGTAGACGTATGTCTTCGAGAATGAAGTCCTTGGTGGACATATGAGGATTGCATCATCCTTGAACACAAGTTCTCAAGAGAGCCGTAGACAAGTGTCTCCGAGAAAGAAGAGGGATTGTATCATCCTTGAACACTTGTTCTAAAGAGAGCCGTAGATGTATGTCTTCGAAAATGAAGTCCTTGGTGGAAATGAGAGGATTGGATCATCCCTGGACTTCAGTCCTAAAGAGAGCCGTAGACATGATGTCTCCGAGAATGAATTCCTGAATGAACAGGTAGGGGATTGCATCTTCCCCGGACCTCGGTCCCAGAATTGAGTCGTAGACTGATGTCTCCGAAAAATTGAAGATAGGACTGCATCGTCCCTGAACTAGGTTCAAAATGTACGTGAGGACTGCATCGTCCATGAACTGGGTTCAAAATGTATGTGAGGACTGCATCGTCCATGAACTGGGTTCAAAATGTACATGAGGACTGCATCGTCCATGAACTGGGTTCAAAATGTACATGAGGACTGCATCGTCCATGAACTGGGTTCAAAATGTACGTGAGGACTGCATCGTCCATGAACTGGGTTCAAAATGTACGTGAGGACTGCATCGTCCATGAACTGGGTTCAAAATGTACGTGAGGCCTACATTGTCCATGAACTGGGTTCAAAATGTACGTGAGGATTGCATCGTCCATGAACTGGGTTCAAAATGTACGTGAGGACTGCATCATCCATGAACTGGGTTCAAAATGTACGTGAGGACTGCATCGTCCATGAACTGGGTTCAAAATGTACGTGAGGACTGCATCATCCATGAACTGGGTTCAAAATGTACGTGATGAGATTGCATCGTCCCTAGACATGAGACTTGTCTTAAAGTGATAAGGACTGATCATCCTGGAACTTGATCTGGATTGTATCATCCATGGACCTATGTCCTAAAGAGAGCAGGATTGATCATCCTGTAATATGATCGTGTGTGTTGCAGGGTATGCTGCTATGTTTTGATGATAGATGTATTAGTGAGAATACATGCTTTTGATGATAGATGTATTAGTGAGAATACATGCTTTTGATGATAGATGTATTAGTGAGAATACATGTTTTGATGATAGATGTATCAGTGTGGATACTAATGCAGATGATCCAGATGCTGTAGATCGAGATGATCCAGATGCTGATGCTGTAGATCATGATGATCCAGATGCTGTAGATCATGATGATCTAGATGTTGTAGATTGAGATGATCCAGATGCTGTAGATTGAGATGATCCAGATGTTGTAGATAGAGATGATCCAGATGCTGTAGATCGAGATGATCCAGATGCTGATGCTGTAGATCGTGATGATCCAGATGCTGTAGATCGTGATGATCTAGATGTTGTAGATTGAGATGATCCAGATGCTGTAGATTGAGATGATCCAGATGTTGTAGATAGAGATGATCCAGAGGCTGTAGATCGAGATGATCCAGATGCTGATGCTGTAGATCGTGATGATCCAGATGCTGTAGATCGTGATGATCCAGATGCTGTAGATTGAGATGATCCAGATGCTGTAGATCAAGATTATCCAGATGTTGTAGATCGAGATGATTCAGATGCTGTAGATAGAGATGATCCAGATGCTGATGCTGTAGATCGTGATGATCCAGATGCTGTAGATCGAGATGATCCAGATGCTGTAGATCGAGATGATCCAGATGCTGTAGATCGTGATGATCTAGATGCTGTAGATCGAGATGATCCAGATGCTGTAGATCGAGATGATCCCGATGCTGATGATCGTATGATGACGATGCCGATGATCGTGAGGATCTAGATGTTGATGTTGTTGTAGCTATTCGAAGTGCTACAGAAGATAAAGACTCAGTACTGAAGATGTTGATGTTCCAGTATTGAAGATGTTCCAGTAACTGCTCGAGTTACTGATGATGATTGAGAAAGCTTCCAATGATTTATAGATGTATCATGTATGATGTTGATGACTCCTTGCTCGCGCAGATGCTGTTATAATATCCTTCTCGTTAAGGGGGAGTGTTGAGATATTGTAACTTTAAAGAATATTATAATTGTACTTTATTATTCCGGAGATGTTTCATTCCTCCTTGAAGATCTTATTGTATATCCGGAGATGTTTATTCCTCCGTCGAAATGTGGTAACTTGGGTTATTAGACTTCCCTAGTGGGGGTCGGCCCTATATGTGTTATGTGGGTCAAAGGGTTATTAGACCACCTTAGAGGGGTCGGCCCAGTCAGTTGTAGTGGGGTATTTAACCCATTGGTTAAATACGAGCCTACATGTCTTGTGTAATAGACAAGTCAGAGTAGTGTATAAATAAAGGAGGTGTATTCCTCATTTAACACACACTCACTCACTTGAGAGTGGCGCATTTGTGGAGGAGAGGTCTGCTATGGAGAAGAAGGAGCTTATGCTCAGGGTTTACATCTTTGTATATTGCTGGTCATCTATATTGAGGAAGCTTTGCTGGGTTTTCTACCCCATGAGGGTTTCCCAGGATAAATCTGTGTCTCTTGTGTTTATGCTATGCTTGTTGTTTCTTCAGTGATCCTGTATATGCTATTATTGTGAAATGGAATGTAATGCTGCTATTTTCTGTCTTAGCATATTAAATCTTAACAACCTTACCTTGCAAGGGGAAGTGTCACAATGTGTGTATCTCTCTGGAAGATTATAACCTGTGCTCTGACATGTTTGCCTTGTCCCCAGGTGGATGTGATGTGGTTTTGGGCGTTCAATGGTTACGTACACTCGGCCCCATATTATGGGATTTTGCTGAACTTTGGATGCAGTTTTCAGTCAATGGGAAACAACACAAATTTACGGGCTTACAATAAGGGTCTCTCCGCATCATCAATTCACATCGCCTGTAAAAGATCCTTAAGAAGAATTCACATGGTGTCATCACTCAACTCCATTCCATTCAGATGCACCCATCAACGGTCTCCCCTACTTCCTTGGATAGATATGCAGGTGTCTTTGCTGAACCAGCGGGCTTGTCGCCTTCAAGAGACCTTTCCGGTAAGACTTTAGTTGCATCTACATCTAAGCAGGAAATGCTGGCTATTTTGCATGCAGTACAGAAGTGGAAGTCATACCTATTAGGGAATCATTTCTGCATCAAGACTGATCTCCAGAGTTTGGAAAATTTCCTGGAACAATCGGTCTCCTCCCCAGCACACCTAAAATGGGTTATCCAACTCATGGGTTATGCCTATGGGATCACTTACAAGAAGGGTAAGGACAATATGGTGGCAGATGCTCCTTCTCACACATTTGATGACCCAGTTCCTCTTACAACTATTTCTCTGCTTGTTCCAAATTGGTTGCAATCTATTCAACAGGGCTATCTCTTCTATGAACTCCATGCTTCTCCATCGGAAGGGCCCTCTGGGTTCCTGAAAACATATCACCGGGAACAATGTAACTTCTTTTGGCAGGGACTGAAACTAACAATTCAACAGATGGGGATTGACTGTGATACTTTCTAGGTCAACAAGGGTGAACCGACACTCCTTTCAGGATTGCTCGAACCCTTTCCCATCCCTACACAGATTTGGACAACTATTTCTATGGATTTCCTAGTAGTGCTCCAGTGGTACAATACCGCAGCTAAAAGGACACCATATGAAGTAGTTTATGGACATGCACTGCCATTTCTTCTTCCATACACCCTCAGTAGCTCCCCAGTTCAGGCAATTGACTCGGTTCTTCGAAATTGTGATCAGATTTGCCTCATTCTGCAGGACAATCTTCACATGGCAAGAATTCGACTGCAACAACAAGCCGATCAACATCATTCTGAGCACACTTTTCATGTAGCTGATATGGTTCTTCTTCGTCTACAGCCTTCCAAGCAACCCTCCCTGAAACTCAAAAGGAGTCAGTGGCCCAGAATGCAACCCGAGGATGCTATAGGGGAACCACTCCTTCAGATTCTGCATCAATTTCCACATCTAAAGCTTTGAGGACAACGCTTTTTCTAAGGGAGAGGGGATGTTAGGAACCCATGTCAACCCTCCTATTTACTTTGTTAGTATATTGTTGTTGGATGCATATGCTTTGTAAGTCGTCCCGTAGTATTTGTTGATCCATAGTTTGTATTATTGTTGTTGGACGCATATGCTTTGTAAGTCGTCCCGTAGTAATTGTTGATCCATATTTTGTATTGTCCCATGGTTTGTATTGACACATGGTATTGGCGCCTAGACTTAGTATATAAGTTGGTGTTGAGACCAATGAAGGTATTGTGAAGTTATTTGTATTGAGGTTGCTCAAAGGAGGTTTCCCCCTCAAAGTGGTCTGCGATCAATAAAAGTGATTATGAGTTTTGTTATTTCTTCTATCTCGTGTATTTTCATTAATTAATTGTTGTAGGTTCCTCACAAATCCATCACAACAAATCAATGGAGGCACACCCTAGAGAAGTGTGCCAACCTATCCAAGCAATAAAATAATATTATAAAGCATGCATGCCTCAAAATATGTGTTAGGAGAGATGAAAATTCCAATAAAAATCGTAGTCTAATTTGAAATGAATCTCATCTAGGTGTAAAACCAACCAAATGAACCAAGGTGCTTAAGCACTAGGTCTCCATGTGGTCAAAACAAGGCCAAAGTACCCGCAAAACATCCTCATGTGTGCAATAGAGGAGCACCCAACTTAGGATCATAGTACATGCCTTAATAAAGTGGCACATGTGTAATACAACAATATCTCCCGGGGCATTCCAACTAGATTTCCTCGAACCACATTGAATACATTAATAATCTCGTTGGAAGCATGTAAAATGAGTCATTGTATAAGGTTCTCTTCAAGAGAGTAATGCCAAACATTCAAAGGTGAAAACCATAGGTAATATGGCATTCAAAGTGCTCCGCCTCAATGAATATCAACACATCATCATCATCATAATCAAACTTTATAAAACCATGGCAAAGTACTCTCTAATCTTATCATCACACCAAGGAGGAATTATTAACACTTAAAACTTAGGTATACCCTAAGTTAATTGGCTCCCACTCCATGAAATGCACCAAGGGTTAAAAAAATGTATTAATGCTACGCAAAACCCTCCAAACATGCCAACAATGTCAAATATGGGGAGTGCACTACATCATCAAGATATCAACCATTAGGAACATGCCGACTTATCAATTAAAACACCATTAGCACATGAGGACATGATAACATCTCATCCAACACATACTAACAACCACCAAAGCATCAACTCAAACAAAAGATAGAAACATCTCTAATCCAAAGCACACATGTACCTCCAATCCATAAAATGAATCAACATTGTCATCCTACAAGCCCAATCCTTGTGATAAAACTCACAAGTGTTGTGACTAAAATCACAAGTGCAAGCCTCGTCCAATATGAGGGGTAACAACTAGTTCCAACTTGGGGACATGTCCTTTAAAAGAAGAGTGCATGAGAACTTGAGAATCTCTAATTTGGCCTATTTGTGAAGACTTATCAAAAAATGAAATGGAAACCATGTGGTAGGATAGATACATATCCACATCCCTAACACCACATACATTATCCATATAGTTTATTACATTAATAATAGCTTAAAATTGGATTGACAAGGAAAAAACACACGCCAACAATGCCAATGATAATGTGGAAGTAAACCTAGTGCTCATGCATGTTGAGCTTATTCATTCTACACTACATCTAACATAAGAAGAAGCAAGATAGTAAGTATATTCATACAAACAATGTAACCATCTTAACATATCATCAATGTCATGACACCTTCTCTTGTGTTTGGTCATCAAACAAAACAAGACCACATCCTTCATTATATAAATGCATGTTGGAAACTTCATGATGAAAATGATGAAATCGTTCAACTAATGCAACTACTTTAGCATCTTTTCAAAGCTGGAAAATCGTCCCTTGTGTTTGGTAATGAACCAAAACAAACCTATATCACACGTCACGTGTATATATGTTGGAAAATATTCACTTGTGTTTGGTAATGAACCAAAACAAACTTATATCACACATCACATGCATATATGTTGGAATCTCCATGATGAGAAAGTTGAAATCTGAAATATACTTATGGAGATGAGGAACAATACCAAATTCATGCCAAGAATGGCATGGACCATTGCAAGACTCCATCTAATATTGAATAAGGATGACATAATCTTCATGAGGATATGGAATCCCATCAAAATTTGGAAAATCATCTTTATTATCATCAAGAAGCAAAGTCTTATGCATCTCCCATGCAAATTTGTCCACTAACAAGCATGAAGATGAAGTATAAAATAAATTTTCAGATCTGTACTTTTTTTCTTTCACATTCTAGTTCTTGTTGCCCTATTTCCAAAGCTTAATATTTTTTGAAGAACATATTTGACTAAAAACTTTGTTATTTCATACAATTTCTAGCATTTAAAAATGTTTTCTAGCTGAAAATTTACATGAAAATACACCAAAAATTGAAGATGTTGATGACTAGATATTTTCTTCACTTTTGTCATCACAAATGTGTTTCCTAATTTTCTATTTCTTCAATAGGTATAAATGGCTGGAAATTACTCATAAATTTGTATGGATATGCATTTATTAAACATGGCTATTCCAAAGGTAAAAAGTTAACATTTTCCTCCAAATTGTTAGGCTATTGAAGGGTCAATAAATCATCATTTTCATCCTTAGAAGCATTCCCATAAACATCCCTGATTGGATCACCATAAAAATTCTAGCAATCCATCCTCAAATCACGATCATCAATTTGAAATGAAACATACCCTTGACGACCCTCATTCTCATAAGATGAATAGATAAATAGTTTATCATCATTCAAGGGTTTCTCTTCAATAACAACTCTATATCCAAATCATTTACAAGTACATGATCACAATATTTTTTTGGAGATGACTATAGCTTAGCATACCCTTGTCCTCATGTGAAAATGGGGTGGATGCTTGAGTTCTCTCACCAATGATATCTTCTTCATGTGGCACTGAAAAATGATCCTCAATGCCTCGATCATCTTCATCTTATTCAAGATTTGAAATGTCATTCTCATGGGATGTAGAAGAATCTAGGTCCTCCAAGGACTCATCATACATGGAATGAGAGATGTGTGGATCTTCAAGAGGTTCTTCAACTTCCCAATACTCACAAAGACTTGATAAAACCTGCAAATGAAGATATTTTTCCTTTTCCCAAACATTCAATTCAATCTCTTTCATATCCTACCAAGATAAAGTAAAACAACCTCATCACAACATCTCCCTACTAAATATTAAGTTCTGAAACATGATTTATAAAAGATGCATATGATTTGTTGCTAGATGATCCTCCCCATGAAACCTTGGAATATGATTGGTCCATCTCGAAAGAACCTTATTTGGATACCTAAGAATGCTTGAAAAATCAAAAGTAGGGTACACATTAACACACCATGATGCCATATTGACTTATTCAAATCTGAAAATGAAATCATAATCTTCAATACCTCTTAAAAATAAAACGGAGTTGTTAAAAGTGAGCTTTCTAGGTGCCTTCAAGGTTGTTGGATGTGCACACCTCCACACCCGACATGTTTTTAAAAGTATGCAATGAACAAGGGCTTCGTCCCTTCATGGAGTTTCCATAAGAGCAATGGATCTTTATTACGCATAAAATTTCAAAATGTAGTAAGACTATAAATCCAAGAAATGGATTTTATCCTTCAATGACACCAAAATGTTACCTCAAACCTATATTCAATGTGTAAAAAATTCCAACCACAAAATACAACTTCAAGGGAACTCATGAAAGCTACCCACTATCACCACAATATCTCTTCCCCACACTTTAGGTTGGCTCTCCTCTAGCACAAGGGGGGATTCCCTAACTTAGGATTGCTAAAATGATGTCATAAATCTCAAGGTGATAAATAAGAAGTTAACTTTAGCAAAACAGACTTGTAAAATATAGAGATTCTTAAAAAAATGGTGATGGGATGATACAAACACGTGTCAAGTCCATTGGGAAAGTGGAGTCAAGGATCAAATACTAAGGGCAATTAATATGTGATTAAGAGTGAATGAAAACCGAATTAAGGACCTATAAACAAACATTTTGTGATGTCCATTAATGCAAAATACCACATGTGAATACCCAAATTAAGGAGAAGTTACAAACATGTAAGAGGGTGTATTTCTTGATGAACATGCAAATGTGTAGTTGACACAAATTAAGAAGAAAGGTACACATAAACAAATTTCAACAACAAAACACCAAGGCATATAGGGAATGAAACACATATTTTCTCTTCTAAATAAAGGAACAATATTCTTGATGAGGAATCATGTTACCTGTATTATTTAAGGCCTCCGACACATTTGATGCAAATATTTTTAGCCTTAGTTTTCAATAATAAAACCCAAGCAAATATACCACAATAGTAGAAGAAAATCTAACTCATTTTTATTCACCAAAAGTTCAATAGGGGAGAGCTCCCCAACATCCTCTCAAATGCAGAGACAAAACCCTAATATAGGTTTAAGCTTAGCCCACTTTGCAATTAATAAACAAATAATTATTTTCTTAGATCCATTAGTTCTCCAAGGAATACAATAGAATATTACATTTCAAACCTCCTCAATGACTTCCTTACTAGAAGTAGCAATGATTTATTGAGATCCACTTTCTTCTCTTAAAAGAAAAAATAAAATATACATACTTATCTCCAAGGAAAAAAATATAATAATGCTCTCATGCAACTAACTCTGTGAGACATTGCAACAATAATAAAATAATGGAGTTAGTTAATAACTACCTCCAAAATAGCACTAGAAAGTAGGATGCCTCCTTTAAATGAGTAGTTGTCCAAGTAACCACCTCCAATAAATGATAAACAAATCCCTCCACATGTTGGCCCTTCAAGAAAATATATTTCATGTGTGAACAAGGAACCAAGGGTAAATGGATTAGGGTTTTGACCCTCATAAAATAGTGTTTGTCGAGTAATATGTCCTCAATATATGTGCAACAAATATTTTTAGAGGCACATGTGACTCCAACAAACCCTTGAAATCTAGGGCACTCCGTAACCAATTGCATAGCACATTGTTCAATGTGTAACATCCTTATACATGTGTGAAAGGAAGGAGGAGTCTATCAATGATAAAATTTACTCAAGGAACTTTTAAAGAATGTGCATGAATAATATAATATTTTTACACCCTTAAAGTGTGTGTCATGCTAACCAACTTAACCAAGACAAATAACCAACATGAGGCTACACAAGTAGTGTGCCTGTAAGCACCCAAAACCAAAGGAACAACAAATCAAACCAAAATATTAACACAACATGCAAAACAAGTTTGTAAAATAATAATAAAACAACATAACTGTGAATCACAGAAGGGAACCCTACTTACCTGGATGCCTGGTAGCTCTTCGGTCTGCAACTGAAGGTGGGGGGACGACTCTCCACCCAACCAACCCCCAACCAATGGTTGAGCCCCCCAAGCCCCCAACAATTAACCCTATGCTAGTGCTTGATTCCTTTCTTTCCTCTTATTGTCAGCCGCCTCCTCCAAACTCTCAGCCCAAAATCCCCAAAAAAGATCCCCTTCTCTTCCTCTCTCTCTCTTTTTATTTCCTCCTCCTCCTCTTTTTCTCTTAATTTCTTATTTAATTTCTATTATAATGCAATTTCATTTCCATTACTTCTTTTCATGTTTTTTTTTTTTATTGCTTTACATTATTATATTACCTTATATCATATTATATTGAATATTCCATTTATTCATATATGGGAGTTGCTACAGCGCCCTAGAGAAGTGTACCAATGTTGTTGTAACTTACTTTAATAGATGATAGAATAAACCCAAAGAAAAATGTTCCCTAGAGAAGTATGGCAAAGTGGTTAAATTCATCATTTTTTTTCAAACCACGAGCCAAAACCATGAATTGATTTGTAAAACCATGCATTGTTTTCCCAAAATCATGTGCGCTAGAGGAGGGTGACGTTGCGAAGTGTGAAAAGGTAGTTATACTCATCAATAAACAATATAATACTCTGCATGGCAAGTCATCACAACAAATCCATGGAGGTGCACCCTAGAGAAGTGTTCCAACTTCTCCAAGCAATAAAATAATAATATAAATTATGCATGCCTCAACATATGTGATAGGAGAGGTGAGCACTCCAATTGAAACCATAGTCTAACTCCAAATGAATCTCATCCAAGAGTGAAACCAAGTAAATGAATCGAGGCGCTCAAGCACTAGGCCTCTATGTGGTGAAAGCAATGACAAACTACCCCCAAATCATCCTCAACATGTGTGCAATAGGGGAGCGCTCAACCTAGGATCATAATGCATGACTTGATAAAGTGGAACATGTGTGTAGTACAATAATATCTCCTATGATGTCCTAACTAGGGGAACTCAAACAACATCAAATACTATAATGAACCTTTTTTGGAACCATGCAAGAGGAGTCAATGTGCAAGGTGCTCTTCAATAGAGCAATGCCAAGCATTCAAAGGTGCAAACCATAGATAATATGACATCCAAAGTGTTAGATTGATCCACCTCATTGAAGATAAACACATCATCATTGTAATCAAACCTTAGAAAACCATGGAAAACCACTCTCTAATCTTATCATCACACCAAGGAGCAATTATTAACATTTGGAACTTAGGGAGACCCTAAGTTAATGGGATCCCACTCCATGAAATGCAACGAGTATTAATTTTTTTTATCAATTTGAAGTGAAACCCTCAAAACATGCCAACACTATTAAAGAAGTGGAGCACACTACATCATTAAGATATCAACCATTAGGAAAATGCCAACTCATCGATCATAACACAATTAGCACATGAGGACATCTCATCCAACACCTATAGGAACCACGAAAGCATTAACACAATCAAAAGATAACAACATCTCTAAGACAAAGCGCACATGTAACCTTAGTCCATTGATTGAATCAACAATTTCATCCTTGAAGCCCATCCTTGTGATAAAAATCACTAGTGTTGTAATGAAAAATCACAAGTGAAAACCTCATCCAATATAAGGGGTAACAATTACTACATTCATTTGAAAAAATCCCATAATAAGATGTTGGAACTACATTTACACCAATTCCATAAAACTCTAAAAGGAAAAAAAATCAAAGAATTAAAAACCCTTACCCTAACATGAAGTTAGCATTGAGCTAGAAGAGGTTGTGTTTTTCTAAACAAAGGGAGGCTAACTAAGATCATAACGTTTTGCTCATTGCTCCATTTTTTTGTTTTTTTTAGCTTGTTGTATATATTTTTCACATGAAGGCAGAGGCTCAGGTTTTGATCATTGTAACCTAAAAAAATGAATGGAAAGACCTTGAAAAATGTGCTTGAAGTTTGGGACTCAAAAACTATGAAATTCATTAGTATTGGGTCCATTTTTGGGCTAAACCTAAATGACCCTCAAATTAGTGCTTCCCCCTTGAGTAACAATGGTATCCATTGCATCAAGTGCTTGTTCTAGATGGGGGAATTTATATTGGGTATGGTTCTTGGTGAACCACTTTCATTAGTGAAGATGTTGCCTTGATTTGGAAAACTGAAAAATTGTAATTTTTGCTAGTAGGTTTGTTGGCACTAAACACTAGACCCAAGGTTTAGTGTGCAGACCAACAATAGAGTTCACTAGTATCAACATTTTCAATACCCTAGAAAGGATAAAGTCTCACTCGAGACACTAGTAAATATTATAGAGACAAATCTAAATAATAAAAGAAACCATGCCATGAATCACAAGAATACATTAAATCATCATATATCATTCACCAAACATAAAAACATTACTTCGAAATAAAAATGGTGAAATATTTTAAAGGGGGAACTTACACATATTCCATTCCATTTCATTATGAGAGAAACATTACGTATAGTTCTCCTTAATCACTCCTTGAAAAATCCTCAACAACAATAGCAATAGTTATAATACAAGCACTAGCAACCCGAAGTATTCCCTCTCTACCCCTATATATACATCTTTAGATTGGTTACATGGTGACACAATGTTAGTTTTTCAGAATTTACTTCAATCTGATCTAGGATCTTAACTGAGAGAACAACATGTACAACATATCTACATCATATCAATCATGGACACAATAATCCAAGCACACAAGAAACATTGAGTTTACTTGGGGAAAACCATAAAGGTGAAAAACCCCAATAACTTCCTCAGAGATAGATAGAGCAATGATACAACCCAAGCATAAGAGATAGAAATCTCCTAGTAGCATCTCCTCCTCCTCCACAAGTGGGCCACTCTCCAAAGAGTGTGTGAGAGAATAGAATGATGAAATAGAGTGCCTCCCGCACTCTATTTATACTTGACTTTCCTAATAACCTTTACTAGGTCGGCCTCAACTTAACCACATAACACAAAGCTGATTGGGCCGACACCCAATAGGGTGGTCTAATAACCCTTTGACCCACATGACTTATACAGGGCCGACCCCAACAAGGTGGTCTAATAACCCATCAAGTATAAGTTATGACACTTACAATATAAATGACGACACTTCTGTATAGAGGAATAATAACATCTCTATAGGAATACAAACACATCCGTATAGAGGAATAATACCATCTCTATAGGAGTACAATATACATATATGAAATACATTCCAAAGTTACATATACATCAACACTCCCTCTTAACTAGGAAGGTATTTCTTGACACGGGTCTTCTAGCACAAGTCTTCTTCTTTGGATCATCGTCATTGGATAATCATCATCGTCACTGCTGCTGCTATCTCGATCAATGTTTGAATCTACTCGTCATAGGAAGTTCTACAGAGCCAGTCCTTTTTCATACTGGATGTAGGATCACCATCTGTAGGTCTTCATCATCACTGACCATACTCTGGAATCCTCAGGACTTATTACGTGCGTCACAAAACCTCGCAAGAGCATCCCAGTACTGATTACGGGCACACAGCCCAACCTATCAGATCTCCCAGGGAGCTATTACATGTGACTGTCACAAAACCTTAAAAGAATCTCTTGACTAGCAAGAACCCTAAAGAGCATCTGAGGCCTTTTTCATCCTGTCTAGATCTCCAGGACTTATTACATGTGACCCCCACCACAAAACCTTAAAAGAGTGTCTTGTCAAGCAAGAACCCTAAAGAGCATCTGAGGCCTTTTTCATCCTGTCCAGATCTCCAGGACTTATTACATGTGGTCATGGCAATGCCTCGAAAGAGCATCTAAGGCCTTTTTCATCCTGTCCAGATATCCCAGGTCTACTTAAATGCCATAGGAAAAAACCTCGAAAGAGCGTTTGCTAGATCTCCTAGGGAGCTATTATATGCCAGTGGAAAAACCTAGCAAGAGAATCTGCAAACCTCCCAGGGCACTATTATATGTCCTCCCAAAGCAAAACTTCGAAAGAGCATTTACCAGATCTCCCAGGGAGCTATTATATGCCAACGGAAAAACCTAGCAAGAGAATCTGCGAACCTCCCAAGGCGTTATTATATGCTTATCTGCACAACCTGTCCACGACCACAGAGTATCAACCTGATACTCACCATACATCATCCTGATGTACACATGATCATCCTGATCTTCATCACTACATCGTCTTGACGCATGTCATCTGGAGCAACATCCTGAAGCTCATCATCCATGATCATCCTGATCATACAATGCATCCACCTGATGCATACACAATATCTGCCTGATACATATCATCATACATTATCTGCCTGATCATACAATGTATTCACCTGACACATATACAAATACATGATCCGCTTGATCATACCTGATACATATCAACATGCATGATCTACCTGATCATACAATGTATCCACCTGATACATATACAAATACATACATATGATCCAACTGATCATATCCAGCATCCAACATGATGCATACATACATAAATGATCCAACTGATCATATCCAGCATCCAAAATGATGCATACATACATAAATGATCCAACTGATCATATCCAACATCCAACATGATGCATACATACATAAATGATCCAACTGATCATATCCAACATCCAAAATGATGCATACATACATAAATGATCCAACTGATCATATCAAGCATCCAACATGATGCATATACATATACAGAGCAGTAACTGGAGCATCGTCTTGATGCTCATCATTGTTGAATATTGTAACTTCTAAGAATATTATATTTGTATATTATTTATTCCAGAGATGTTCCATACCTCCGATGTGATTATACTATGAATCCGGAGATGTTTATTCCTCCGAATTGGTTGTGGTAACTAGGGTTATTAGACCCACCATGTGGGGGTCGGCTTAGTCAGTTATAATAGGGTATTTAACCTAATGGTTAAATACGAGCCTACATGTACTTGTGTAAAATACATGTCAGTGTAGTGTATAAATAGAGGAGGTATGTTCCTCATTTGACACACACACACACTTGAGAGAGGCGCACTTGTGGATCAAAGGTCTACTATGGTGGAGGAGGAGATCATGTCTTTGGTTTGCATCTTTGTATATTTCTGGTCATCTATATTGAGGAAGCTTTATTGGGTTTTCTACCCCATGAGGGTTTCCCAGGATAAATCTGTGTCTCTTGTGTTTATGCTATGCTTGTTGTTTCTTCAGTGATCCTGTATATGCTATTATTGTGAAATGGAATGTAATGCTGCTATTTTCTGTCTTAGCATATTAAATTTTAACATGGTATCAGAGCTAAACTGAAGGAAGGCAAGGTATGGCACTTACGACACTTGCTTTACTTACGACAATTTGAAGGTTAGGGTTTTATATAGAAAAAACCAGTCATCGTGGAATTTTCGCTATAACTCCATTTTGGAGAAGGTTCAGGATCTGAAACCTTTACAGGTCGTAGATAACATCTCCAGGTATCTTGTGTCCAAAGGGCACCCTCAGATTCGTTGTACTTTGTAAGTTATGATCAGTACAAGTTAGGGTTTCTGCCTCTTCCAGATCTCAGTCAAAATCAGGTGACCTAGGAAAAAAGGTCATAACTTGGGCTAGGAAGCTCCAAATGAAATTTCGTAAAAAGTGACAGGTAGTACACAGACTTCACTATCTCAGGAAACGTTTTCAGAGGCCGAAGCTGAACCAGTGACACGTGGAATGTCGTACAAGTTAGCTATCCTGTTTTATCCCATAAACAGGTCACATTGTGACACTTGGCATAACTCTCTCTCAGGGAGTCCAATTGAGGTCAGACCTATCAGGATGGAAATATAACAGGGCAAGCTATCTCAAGAAAAGTTTTCAGAGGCTGAAGTTCAAACAGTGACACGTGGCACGCCGTACAAGTTCACTCTCCTGTATTATCCCAAAACAGGTCACGTTGCGACATTTGGCATAACTCTCTCTCAGGAAATCCAATTGAGGTCAGACTTGTTAGGATGGAAAGATGATAGGTCAGGCTACTGCAGAAAAAGTTTTCAGACGCTGTGGAGCAAAAATTTCGGAGTTATAGCAGAAACAATTAGGTACATATTTCTGTCAAAACAGAATTATTTTTGGAGCACCTTTATTCATGGCTTCCGGAATTTAGGGTTTCGGAGAAAGTTAGAATTTTTGGAATCGGAATCCACGGCTGAATGCTACTCAGGAAAATCGAAATTTAGAGACCAAGATCAAATTTTTTGGTTGGGTAGAAGACCGGGCTTGATCAAACCCTAGCTCGGATTTTGATCGGAAAGATGGAAAATTAGGGCTTCAGCAAAAGTTGGAATTTTTGAAGTCTGTAACCACGGCTGGAAGCTCCTCAGAAAAATAAGAGTTTAGAGCCTTGGATCAAACCTTTTGATTGAGCAGAAGAGTGGGCTTCATCAAACCCTAGTTCGGGATCCTGTCCAGAAGATCCAGAAGTTTCAAAGGCAATTTTGAGGGGTCAAATTTTGGAATTGAAGTATGCTAGTTTGATCAGCTTAGCAAGACACATCCTTCCATTCATTTGGAAGTGTGAAAGTCAAAGATTGAATTTTTAGGTTTTCTCTAGCAAACCCTAATCAAGCTCCAGATCAAGTTTCAGGGGGAGTTAAGGCTAAGGCCTTACATAAGAAGACTACAAGAAGTCTCGACAGGTATGAATTAAGGAGGTTCAGGTATGTCTTGAAATCTTATTCTTGATTAAGTTCATGATTTGTTTGTCTTCATATTATTTATTAGTACAATATTGATTAATGTTAGAATTGTCTTATCACCCTAGTAACAGTATGAATGCATGAAGACATTCATTAGGGATATATGATTGTACTAATGCATTATGGTGTTGTGTGAGGTTGATGTTGTCTGCTAACAAGATACAGGTACATCACAAAAGACAATTCAAGTTCCATGACCATGACAACATGAAGACAAAGACTCACGAGGATGACACTAGTGTACACTTGAGCATGCACAGTGGTACAGAATGAATAGAAGTTCAGGAGATATATAGAAGATCAAGCGGGAGGCAACCACACAAACATAAAAGATAAGTATTTGAGTTGTTATTAGAAATAGTAAATGATATTGCTTGTATGCATATTTGTATTCCTAGAATATATCATGCTGAGTGTAAACATTCATAAAGCATTGAACAATATACTACTAATATGCATATGACTGGTAAGTTGGACAAACATTCCATTGTTGCTTGTCTAGAATGAAACCTATTTGCTGACATGCTGAGAGCTGTGCACACTCTCGATAGTATGTTCTGGTAAAGATGGAAGGCATATAGATAGCTACTGTATGCATATAGGATATGGGAAAGTGTTGTGCCAAAGTATTGGTCAAAATAGTTGCATAACTATGTAAATGATATTTGTATGCATAATAGGTTATCATGTCAATAAGATTTGATGATTATGAAGTATTACTAATCATGTACTGAACTTTGATTTTTAGGAAGAGAATCATGATGAGATGTTTTGCTCCAAGGGACTAGATAAGACCATTCTCTTAATGATGTAATTAAAGAAGAAGTGTGAATCAGGTTCTGTATGGGTACCCATGATCGGTAGTCAATTGATGAGCTTAATGATCATCATGGGTGATGTGGATCTCAACCTTTGCTACAAGGTTGAATATGGCTTCTATACACATATGACATGGATGCAAGAAGGAACTCACCACAGAGTTCGAATGATTTTGAGGCTCATATTAGTAGACCCATCTGACGAGAGATGGCACAGATAGATATGCAGAAGATCACTCAATGTAGAGTGTGAATAATGGACATTTGACAGCTTCATGACAAAGCTCGGGCTTTACCAGAAGTAAAGTTGTTCCTAACCTTTACCTTAAGGTTGTGGATGATGAACCTACCATACCATTATTGTATGACGATGATCTCTTTCTGACAAGGAATGAGAAACAGGTCATGAAAATGGCTGTAGAAATGAAAATGAAAGATCTCGGATTAATGCACTACTTCTTAGGTCTAGAAATATGGCAAGATCCAAAAGGAATCTTTTAAATCAAGGTAAGTATGCTGTGAAGTTTCTAAAAAGATTTGATATGTTGGAGTATAAATCCATGGCCACTCCCATGGACTCCAACTTGAAGTTATTAGTTAATGACTCATCGTATTTAGTGGACCTAACCCTATATAGACAAATCATTGGGTCATTGATGTATTTAACAAATACTAGGCCAGATATATGCTTTGCTGTAAATACCCTAAGTCAATATCTAGTAGAACCTAGAAAGGTTCACTTAATAGCTACAAAGCATGTAGTGAGGTACCTAAAAGGTAAATTAGATTTTTGGTCTATATTATCTTGGAGGTCATGAACTCTGTTTACATTGTTACTCAAATTCTGATTGGGCAGGAAGTGTCTCAGACAGAAAGAGTACATCAGGTGGATGTTATAGTCCTGAATCTGCCATGATCTCATGGTTCAGCAAGAATCAATCTAGTGTGGCTCTCAGTACTGCTGAAGCAGAATATATGGCTGTCTGCTCTGCCAGCTGTGAAGCAGTATGGCTTCAGAAGCTTTTATATGGAGTGTTTGACTTAGAAATGGATCCCACTGTGATTATGTGTGACAATCAAAGCTGCATTAAGATGACTAAAAATCCTGTGTTCCACGATAAGTCAAAACACATAGAGATCCGATACTTCTATATACAAGATATGGTGCAAAGAGGAGTTATCAAGCTCGAATATATAAGCACCGAGGATCAGATTGCTGATATCTTGACTAAACCTCTGTCTCGAGTGAAGTTTGAATACTTTCGAGACAAGCTTGGTATAGTTCAAAAGAACTCTCCTCGAAAGGGGGAGTAGCATAGTATCTGATAACAAGTCTGCCTCATCAATGATGAGGTTACCTATTCACTACACTTAGTTACCTAGAATTATTTAGATTTAGGACTCTTATATTTTTACTTTTGATGATAGATGTATTAGTGAGAATACATGCTTTTGATGATAGATGTATTAGTGATATACATGTTTTGATGATGATATACATGTTTTGATATACATGTCTCGATGATGAGGATACATGTTTTGATATACATGTTTTGATGATGATATACATGTTTTGATATACATGTCTCGATGATGAGGATACATGTTTTGATATACATGTTTTGATGATGATATACATGTTTTGATATACATGTTTTGATGATGAGGTTACATGTTGCCTTGATGTATTGATACGTGTTTGTACTTGTATGGATGAAGATACTTGTACCCATAGTGATGTGGGTATTGGATCATCCCTGGACTTCAGTCCTAAAGAGAGCCGTAGACGTATGTCTTCGAGAATGAAGTCCTTGGTGGACTTGAGGGGAT
This sequence comes from Larix kaempferi, assembly GCA_027924585.1. Classification (NCBI taxonomy): domain Eukaryota; kingdom Viridiplantae; phylum Streptophyta; class Pinopsida; order Pinales; family Pinaceae; genus Larix; species Larix kaempferi. The sequence continues at coordinate 6,306,862 of BSBM01000034.1, forward strand.
TGGATCATCCCTGGACTTCAGTCCTAAAGAGAGCCGTAGACGTATGTCTTCGAGAATGAAGTCCTTGGTGGACTTGAGGGGATTGGATCATCCCTGGACTTCAGTCCTAAAGAGAGCCGTAGATGTATGTCTTCGAGAATGAAGTCCTTGGTGGACTTGAGGGGATTGGATCATCCCTGGACTTCAGTCCTAAAGAGAGCCGTAGACGTATGTCTTCGAGAATGAAGTCCTTGGTGGACTTGAGGGGATTGGATCATCCCTGGACTTCAGTCCTAAAGAGAGCCGTAGACGTATGTCTTCGAGAATGAAGTCCTTGGTGGACTTGAGGGGATTGGATCATCCCTGGACTTCAGTCCTAAAGAGAGCCGTAGACGTATGTCTTCGAGAATGAAGTCCTTGGTGGACTTGAGGGGATTGGATCATCCCTGGAATTCAGTCCTAAAGAGAGTCGTAGACGTATGTCTTCGAGAATGAAGTCCTTGGTGGACTTGAGGGGATTGGATCATCCCTAGACTTCAGTCCTAAAGAGAGCCGTAGACGTATGTCTTCGAGAATGAAGTCCTTGGTGGACTTGAGGGGATTGGATCATCCCTGGACTTCAGTACTAAAGAGAGCCGTAGACGTATGTCTTCGAGAATGAAGTCCTTGGTGGATTTGAGGGGATTGGATCATCCCTGGACTTCAGTCCTAAAGAGAGCCGTAGACATGATGTCTCCGAGAACAAAATCCTGAATGAACAGGTAAGGGGATTGGATCGTCCTCGAACTTTAGTCCTTTGAATTGAGCCGTAGACATGATGTCTCCGAGAATTAAATCCTGAATGAATAGGTAAGGGGATTGGATCGTCCTTGGACTATGGTCCTTTGAATTGAGTCGTAGACATGAGGTCTCCGAGAATTGAATTATAGGACTGGATCGTCCCTGAACTTCAGTTCAAAAGGTACATGATAGGACTGGATCATCCCTGAACTTCGGTTCAAAAGGTACATGATAGGACTGGATCGTCCCTGAACTTCGGTTCAAAAGGTACATGATAGGACTGGATCGTCCCTGGACTTCGGTTCAAAAGGTACATGATAGGACTGGATCGTCCCTGGACTTCGGTTCAAAAGGTACATGATAGGATTGGATCGTCCCTGGACTTCGGTTCAAAAGGTACATGATAGGACTGGATCGTCCCTGGACCTCGGTTCAAAATGTACGTGACAAATCCTAGAATTGTTCTAGGTTACATCCAACATGAAACAGGGCTGGCTCTGTAGATGTGATACATCCAGCATGAAACAAGGCTGGCTCTGTAGATGTGATACATCCAGCATGAAACAGGGCTGGCTCTGTAGATGTGATACATCCAGCATGAAACAGGGCTGGCTCTGTAGATGTGATACATCCAACATGAAATAGGGCTGGCTCTGTAGATGTGATACATCCAGCATGAAACAAGGCTGGCTCTGTAGATGTGATACATCCAGCATGAAACAGGGCTGGCTCTGTAGACGTGACACATCCAGTATGAAAGAGGACTGGCTTTGTGGCGGTAAATCCTAGATCTGATCTAGGTCACATCCAGTATGAAAAAGGACTGGCACTGTGGTTGGGATTAGATCGTCCCTAGACATGAGACTTTTCTTAAAGAGATAAGGATTGATCATCCTGGAACTTGATCTGGATTGTATCATCCATGGACCTATGTCCTAAAGAGAGCAGGATTGATCATCCTGTAATATGATCGTGTGATGACGATGTTGATGATCGATGCTGATGATCGTGTGATGACGATGCTGATCATGTGATGTCGATGCTGATGATCGTGTGATGACGATGCTGATCATGTGATGGCGATGCTGATGATCGTGTGATGACGATGCTGATGATCGTGTGATGACGATGCTGATCGTGTGATGACGATGCTGATGATTGTGTGATGACGATGTTGATGATGACGATGCTAATGATCGAGTGATGTTGATGTTCCAGTAACTAGTTGAGTTACTGATGATGATGAACTGAAGAAAGCTTCCGATGATATATAGATGTATCATGTATGATGTATGACTCGTTGCTCCTGCGGATGTTGTTATAATATCCTTCTCGTTAAGGGGGAGTGTTGAATATTGTAACTTCTAAGAATATTATATTTGTATATTATTTATTCCGGAGATGTTCCATACCTCCAATGTGATTATACTATGAATCCGGAGATGTTTATTCCTCCGAATTGGTTGTGGTAACTAGGGTTATTAGACCCACCATGTGGGGGTCAGCCCAGTCAGTTATAATAGGGTATTTAACCTAATGGTTAAATACGAGCCTACATGTACTTGTGTAAAATACATGTCAGTGTAGTGTATAAATAGAGGAGGTATGTTCCTCATTTGACACACACACACACTTGAGAGAGGCACACTTGTGGATCAGAGGTCTTCTATGGTGGAGGAGGAGATCATGTCTTTGGTTTGCATCTTTGTATATTGATGGTCATCTATATTGAGGAAGCTTTACTGGGTTTTCTACCCCATGAGGGTTTCCCAGGATAAATCTGTGTGTCTTGTGTTTATGCTATGCTTGTTGTTTCTTCAGTGGTCCTGTATATGCTATTATTGTGAAATGGAATGTAATGCTTCTATTTTCTGTCTTAGCATATTAAATTTTAACAATCATCCAGCGCTTACATCCACATCCATGTGAAGGATCCTCCTTCCAACATTCTTGGAATGGATTTAGCAAATGTCTCCATCACTTCTTCCTCGAAGTGTCATCGATCTGAAGAACACCAAGCCTCTCTCTGAAGTACTCGAACTTCACTCTGGCTAAGGGCTTCGTCAACACATCTGCAATCTGCTCATTCGTTGCAACATACAGAAGCTTCACTGCTCCTCTCTGCACCATATCCCTGATATAGTGATATTTGATCTCTATGTGTTTCGACCTGTTATGGAACACCGGGTTCTTAGAGGGCTTCACACAACTCTGGTTGTCACAAAATATACCAGTAGCCTCCAGCGGGAGATAAAATAACTCAGACAGTAGCTTCCTAAGCCATACTGCCTCACAACTAGCCGAACAAGCTGCAACATACTCTGCTTCGGCTGTACTCAGTGCTACATAGGACTGCTTCCTGCTAAACCAAGAGATCACACCTGATCCCATACTGAAGTAGCACCCAGAAGTGCTCGTCCTATCTGCAACATTGCCTGCCCAATCTGAAGCAACATAACCCTGTAGTTTAAAATTTTGATTCACATCATACTTGAGCCCATAGTCAACTGTACCCTTCAGGTACCTTAGAATATGCTTTATAGCAACCAGGTGAACACCTTTGGGATCTGTCAGGAATTGGCTCAATGTGTTCACCGCAAAGCAAATATCGGGTCTCGTGTTTGTCAGGTACATCAAGGACCCAATCATCTGACGATACACAGTGACATCTACTAGATTAGATGAAGCATCACACATAAGCTTTAGGTTCAATGCCATAGGTGTGGCCATGGCCTTGCAGTCCATCATCCCGAACCTCTTCAGGATCTCTACTGCATACTTCCCTTGTCCAAGGAAGATTCCATCTGCACTCTGCCACACCTCCATACCTAGAAAGTAGTGCATCATCCCCAAGTCCTTCATCTCGAACTCGACATCAAGCTTCCGCTGCGTGTCGACAATCAGTCTATCCTCACCTGTAACAAACAAGTTATCCGCATACAAAAGTAGTATCATTGGATTGCCTTCCTCAACCTTGTAGTAAAGGTTGGAATCCGCTTTACTCTTGGTAAAGCCCAAACTGGATAGAAAGCTGTCTATCCTACCATACCCAGTTCTGCACATATATGACTCAAACGCGAGTGGTTACTCCACATACACTTCCTCTTCGACTACACCATTCAAGAAAGCTATCTTGAAATACATCTGGTGTATCTTCCATTTTATCACTGCAGTAAGAGAAAGTACTAATGGAAGTGTATCTGGCTATAGGAGCAAAAGTCTCTTCATAATCAATTCCTCTTTCTGGGAGAAGCCACGAGCTACAAATCTCACTTTGTATTTCTTTATGCTACCATCTGCAGCATGCTTGATCTTATAGATCCATTTGGAAGTCACAACATAGTTCCCTTCAGGTCTTGGGACTGCATCCCAACCATCATTCTTCATGATCGACTGGTACTCCTCGATTATGGCATTCTTCCCGAATCCTAGGAACTTCAATATTTTTAATATCTTCAATAGATAACTTTGTTGTTGAACAAATGTTGTAGTCCTTCTTTTGTAGGTGATGGTATATGATCTTTCCTACAAAACAAGTTAAATTGCATGATTATAAAACATCTCATAGTTTTCAGAACAAATTCTTACACATAAATAAATATGTCATACAGTCATGCAATTATCTTAGCCAATGATTCAATACAACATTTATCCATATCTCGTAACTTTCTAGATGCCTTCCAATCTCTACCAGAACATTGTTAAGAGTGTGCACAACTCCCAATATGTAAGCAAAGAGGTTTCATTCTAGATAAGTAGCAATGGAATGTTGTACAGTGCCATAGGCCACTTACCCATGTATATTAGTAGTGTACTGTTCATTAATGCAACTATGCACAACCTAATTCTAGGAACATCAGTATATACATTATTGAACAGTATTATTTAAACAATCAAATATGCAAGAAATGATAATTCAAATACTTATCTTTGTTTGTTTGTTGGGTTGACTCCCTCTCAGTATTTGCTTCCTTTCTGTAACTCCATTCTGATGTGGATTGTGAGAAGTGGTCAACTCCCTCTGAATATCTGCATCCTTGCAGAAACTACTGAAGTGTTCTCCCTCTTGATCTTTGCTTCCTGGATTACCTATCCTTCAACTTATATCCATCATTAATCACTATGCATGCTTATTAGTATCATCATTGTGTTATCCTTGAGGTCTCATACATAATCACACATTCATTAGTATAATCTTAATACTATCAAAACACAATAATATTAAACATGTATAGTCATGATCATTTCAAACACAGATAATAAACATTAGTATTCAAGGTTTCAGGGAAGACTTCTTTTACTCATGCATATTCTTATTTGATCATAGGACTCTTCTGGTTAGTCAAATCATCAATCAAGATAAGATACATAATATGCATAAACCCTTGATTACTTACATTTCTAACTTTATGAATAAACATAACCAATCATACCAAGTATACTTATATAAGGGATCCTAACACAAGGTAAGATTCTAACTTGATATAGGAAAAACATACCTGAATTACTATGTTAGCTAGTTATGTCTAACATACCCGCATGATGTCTTCTGGTTCTCTTCAATGACTTGTGCTAGTAACATGTATGTCTCATAAGTTAACCATTGTAGAACCAAGTTATACATACCTCGTAAGTAGATCTTCTATGTGATCTATGACAATGGATAAATCTTTGTCTTCATGTCACCATGATGATATGTTCTTGAAGTAGAACATGATTTGTCTTTCTTGGTGTACCTTTCATGTTAGCGAACAACATAAACCTCATACAACATCACAGTGCATTAGTACAATCATAAGTGTCAAAACCTTAATCAATGAATATCTTCTATCATGTATTCATAATTTTATTAAGGTGATACGACAAGTCTAGTAATTAATCAAGATTGTACTAACCGTAATGATATGAAGGAAAACATATCATAAACTTAACCATGAACATAATTCGAAACATACCTATAAGTCATACTTGTCGAGATTGCTTGTAATCTTCTTATGTAATGCCTTAGCCTCATCTCCCTCTGAAACATGAACTTCTTCACTTATGCATGTGACCAATCCATTTTCTTCTAGGATTAACCCAATCCACTTGATTTGCAGGAAATGGATCTGGAGCTGGATTAGGGTTTGTCAGAGAAACCCTAAAAATTCAAACTTTGAATTTCAAACTTCTGAAAGGATAGAAAGATGTGCCTTGATGAGCTGACCAAGCCGGCATACTTAGAATTTGAAAACTGCAAAGTTTCATCCCTCAAAATTTCCTTTGAACCTTCTGGATCTTCCGGATAGGATCTTGAACTAGGGTTTGATAAATCCCACCCTTCTTCCCAACTGAAAGGTTTGATTCAAAACTCTAAACTTTAATTTTTCTGAGGAGCTTCCAGCTGTGGTCACAGACTTAAAAAATTCCAACTTTTGTAGAAGCCCTAAATTTCCACTTTTTCGATTGAAGTCCCGAACTGGGGTTTGATCAAGCCCGGTCTTCCTTCCAACCAAAAAATATGATCTTGGTCTCTAAATTTTGATTTTTATGAGTAGCATTCAGCTGTGGTCTCCGATTACAAAAATACCAACTTTCTCCGAAACCCTAATTCCCAGAGCCATGAATGAAGGTGCTAAAAAAATAATTATGTTTTGACAGAAATATGCACTTGATTGTTTCTGGTGTAACTCCAAAATTTCACATCCAAAGGGTCTAAAACTTCTACCTGTGGTAGCTCGACCTGTCATCTTTCCAACCCCACAGGTCTGACCTCAATTGGATTCTCTGAGAAAGAGTTATGCCAAGTGTCGCAACATGACCTATTTATGGGATAAAATGGGAGATCAAAATTGTACGGCATGCCACGTGTCACGGGTTCAGTTTCGGCCTTTGAAAAAGTTACCTAAGAAAGTACAGTCCGTGCGCTACCTGTCACTTTTTACAAAATTTCATTTGGAGCTACCTAGCCCAAGTTATGACCTTTTTTCCTAGGTCAACTGTTTATGACTCAGATATGGAAGAGGCAGAAACCCTAGATTGTACAGATCATAAAACACAAAGTACAACGAATTAGAAATTGTCCTTTCGAAAAAAGGTACATGGGGATCTGATCTTCGACCTGTAAAAGTTTCAGATCTGAATTTTTTTCCAAAATGGATTTATAGAGAAAGTGCTACGATGACTGGTTTTTCCTATATGAAGCCCTAGCATCGCAAGTGCAATAAGTGTCATACATGCCATACCATGCCTTCTTTCAGGCTAGCTCTGATACCATGTTAGTTTTTCAGAATTTACTTCAATCTGATCTAGGATCTTAACTGAGAGAACAACATGTACAACATATATGCAACATATAAATCATGGACACAATAATGCAAGCACACAAGAGACACAGAGTTTACTCGGGGAAAACCATAAAGGTGAAAAACCACAATAACTTCCTCAGAGATAGATAGAGCAATGATACAACCCAAGCATAAGAGATAGACATCTCCTAGCAACAGCTTCTCCTCCTCCACAAGTTCGCCACTCTCCAAAGAGTGTGTGAGAGAATATAATGATGAAATAGAGTGCCTCCTGCACTCTATTTATACTTGACTTGACTTGCCTAATAACCTTTACTAGGTCGGCCTCAACTTAACCACATAACACAAAGCTGACTGGGCCGAAACCCAATAGGGTGGTCTAATAACCCTTTGAACCACATGGCTGACCCCCAATAGGGTGGTCTAATAACCCTTTGACCCACATGACTTATACAGGGCCGACCCCAACAAGGTGGTCTAATAACCCATCAAGTATAAGTTACGACACTTACAATATAAATGACGACACTTCCATATAGAGGAATAATAACATCTATATAGGAATACAAACACATCCATATAGAGGAATAATACCATCTCTATAGAAGTACAATATACATATATGAAATACATTCCGAAGTTACATATACATCAACACACAACCATTAAAAAACTAATTTTTACAATCGTTACATGGTGACACAATCATTCAAATAAACCGTTGTTTCTCAATGCAGGTTGTTTTGATTTGTTTTGATAATCATTATTTTTTCCATACTATCCATGTGGGCACTAACTGGTAGGTATTTTAGACTTTTTTTTTCCATCTAGGTTTCCACGGTCTTTATATTATTTTCCTTTTCTTGAACTTCAAGCAAATTCTGCAAATGAACTTCCAACAGATCCTACAAATTTTTGTATAATTGAAAACTTGAATCTACCAATCCTGGGATCTTAGTGGTTTCATTATTGGATTTTTGAAAATTTTCTTTAGCTTCATTAATCTCTTCACTAACTCTACCTATTCCTATGTTAGCACTTTCCAAAAGTTTTCTTCCAATTTCTAGTTCCTAGCATGTAGAGTGTAATATGCTTGCTTGAATTTGGTAGCTTCTCCTGTGCAATGGTAGGGGGAGAAGGTTCTTAAGGGCTTGCTGCAACTTCAACATATAACTCATATTCTTTTGTTGTCAACGATTCTTAGGATATTCTACTTCTTATGCATGCCTATGTGTTAGGATATTATATGCATTGCCAAGGTCCCAAGACATATTTATACCATGCGTGAACCTTTTTTCTACATGCATGACTCCAACTTGAAACTCATGTTTTCTCATGTATCACTAACTTATATGCTAAAAACTGAGAGGTGAAACGAACAACTCTATTATCAATGATAGATATGACAACACCATGGGAACCATGACAAGTAATAAGCCCTCAACTATTTTGGTATGTTTTCCTTAACATAACATAAATAAACAGAGAAACCAAGAAAAAATAAATCAAAGATTCTTCAAGTTGTCTTAGAGGTTGGTGATCACAATTTCTATCCATGAATCCTCTATCTGCATTTTACTAACAAAACAACAGGCATATCCAACTCATTCAACTCAAATAAGAATGTGCCCTTCTAATCCCTTTTGCACGATACCTTGAATCCCTTCCTAATCCAACCGCAATAAAACAAAAATATGAGTGGAAAAAAAAGCCTAGATCTTTTATTTTTATTTTTTACAACAAGGGATGATAAGTGTTTTACAGACAATCCACTTGAGCGGACGCGAGCCGGATCTCCCTAGCTCAATGTGAGTCTAGAAAAAATAGTACAGACTATAAACCACTTTCCTAGATCTAGTTAAGGATCGGGTCACTAGATGTCTTACCTTAAAAACTTGCGGTCCTTTCTCCTAGATGTTGCTCCACGTCCCGCAGTCGTCAGATCTCAGCTGCAAGACCTGTCAAGACACAGAACAATACAAACAAGTAAAAGAGCATCTATACAATAATAGATCCAAGTAAACATTTAAGCAGGTAAACTACACAATATCGTCACACATAAACAATATTGGTGGAAAGTGTTTATATTACTGTAAATCGGGAAATTACATAGAAAAGAATAGACTACAACCCAGGCTTAACGCTGCAATCCTTCTCCATCCAAGCCAAATGCCATATCCTCCCAAGGAAGTACGAGTCTCTCAATGGATGAGTAGAGGTCTCTTGACAATGATTTCACCAGCATGTAGACACTATAGACTTCCTCCCTTTGGAGAGTGGTAAAGCTTCACTTATATAGGACTAAGTGGATAGAGTATGGATAGGGTAGGTTGAGATATGGTAGGAGAGAGATAGGGGATCCTTCCAAGAGGTTAGGAACCGAGTGCCAACTATCCCAAGAGTTCAGGGATAAGGATCCAAGTCAGCAGGCTTCGAGAATGGGCTCGAAGGACCTATTTTTGTCCATTAACTGACTTCGTCACACCCTGCGGTAGAGCTAGATGCGACGTCATAGGTTGCATGAGTGCAGCCTGCGATGACCTCTCAAAACCTAGCATGAATGCAATGGTATCTCTTCCAGGTTAATGACTTAACCAATGAAACTTTAGGGATGTGTACACTGAATCCCACGATGGTAGGATTTTAGGTGTAATAGAATCCCCCCCAAAGCATGAAGCTGTTAAAAAATTGGACAGGTGAAACGCTTTGACAGAAAGAATGGAAATGGCTTGTCGGATGAAGGACACTGCTGCAGTACAACTGACTCTGAGTACACAGTCCCATATGACGTACAACATGGCTGCCGACCAATACAATGCAGATCCTTCGTAGTAATGACCGACTGAACACAATCATGGCTACTAGACACAAGCATAGATCCATGATGAGATGATAACACAGCCACGACCAATACAAATGTGGATATGTGTAATATGACTCAATACAAACTCCATTGCAACCTGGGTAAAACATGACTCCCCAGGGTCTTCAAGTTGAACCTGCAATGATACGAATCTATCCATGTGATTACAAATGTCTTAATGTCGAACATGGTAGAAACCACTTGATTACTGGTCATTGATGTATACCGTTAACAAGTGCGAGGGAAATCACCATTAATGTCAATGATCCCCAAGGTATCACAATACATATCATCAAGCGTGAATAAATGAGTTGAAGTCGAATGCAAGATGAAATATTTCAATCAAGAGTCAATGATGAAAACTCATGTTGAAAGCGAGGTAACCTGCCATTGAGGCATGCAGGGCCAAGGTACTTGGTTGGTTTCTAAATTCAATCCTCGAATGATGAGTTGAAGTCGACAAGGATGAATCCATCGAAGGAGGGCCATGATGAATCCCCCATCATCGACACGAAACACAACAAAGGATGTGTAGAGTAGATCGGATGGTCCAGTGACATGAAAGACTGACTCAGAGTAAACCGACATGATGGAAGGTGTACTGACTGTAGATAATGAGTAGTAAGAGTATTCTTGAACATGGGCATGGCATGCCTTGGCAGTATTGACTTGACGAGTTATGGTACCAAATCCTAATGCAAGTGATGATGGAAGCGTTCTTTGAATGGCTCAAAGGAGTAACAATACTCAGGAAATGGGTAAAACTCGAGGACAAACAGATGATCCAAGTGCAGTATGCAAATGCAAATGAGTGCCATGTTAAAGAAATGACTAGGTACTGCCACTGATAAGGGTGTAACATAAAATATTTCCTTTTTCCCCATCATGAACGATGAGTGCCTCATGTGTTTTTTACAAGCTTGATGAGGGTAACCAGATGCTCAGTATAGCTCATATCATAGATGAGTCCAATCCCAAATATTTTACTAACCTGGGATAGGAGGGGTTCATCCCTTGGCGTGCCCTTCAATGTGAAATTTTAACGAGTCCATAGAAGGTGAACTCGGTCGTCAGTTCAGGTTTAGAGAGTCTGAAAAGAACTAAAGAAGAATCCAATGGTACTTTTTCGTAAAGTTAGCCTCATCGCCTGAAAAAGGGTAAAGCAACGCGGGAGAGGATTCTTCCAGTCATGATTGGCTGGAGTATACCTTTTTCGTAAGTAGTGCCCCCTGGTCCGAAGACGACCATTCAAATTCTTTAACAAGCGTGAACGCGACAAGTTTTCTTGGAAATATTTTTGTAGTTCGAGAGCCTGAAAAGAGCTTAAAGATAGACTCCGGGGGGTTCCTTTTCCGTAGGAGTTTAACAAGCCCAGAAAAGTGATAAATCGTAACTCGGTAACATATTCTCATGGTTTAAAGAGAACGATAAAGAACAAAGAGTAAGCTCATTACCATTAAATAATTACAATCTAATGAATGAAAAGATAACGACAAAATATACAAGGGGTGTTCATACCTGAGATTATTGTTCCAATGCGAAAATGGCGTAAAAAGATACTTAATGACTCCTGCACACTCGGAAACTAGGTCAAATAGTTAACCAAGCGTTCAAATGTAATAAAAACGATCCAAACTATAGAAAATGACCTAAAGGCATCAAATATTTGAAAAAAGAATATTCCATTTTGATTATAAATAGAAAAATGGGTTAAATAGAGTCACCATTGTTTCAATTGCCAAATTTGGGAGGAGAAGTGCCATTTGGAGACAAAACTTCACTTGTCGATTCTGGGAGCTACGAGTGACCATTTCACCCACCGTTCGGAGCAGGTAACTCTAAAATTCATCCAACATAATTATAATGGTTTACATTTTTTTATTTTTGTTAATTGTTTTGGGTTTTGAGTGGATTTGTGGAGGGATATTGCATCCTCGGGTCATTGTAGTTTGCCCTTTTGGGCACTCCGACGATCCTGAGTCGTCGCAACGCTCGTAAATATGGACTGCGACGACATCACACTATTAGCAATAACAGGGTGCGATGGAGGAAACGTCCATCCAAACCAACAAACCAAGCCCAAAAAAAGATCTTTCAGTGGTTGAAGTGAGTTTTAACAGTGTTTAAACTCTCCTTTTGGCAGGTTACAAGTAGCCAAAATGGTTTTGGAGTGGCGAGAACGGGAGCACGAGGTAGATGACATGCAAATTGCAAATGATCCATTATGTGTGACAGCATTGAGGAACTGTGACTTGATAAAGTTCTTCGAGATCCAGGGCATGAGAGCCCAAATCCCCCTGTTGACGCATATGCTTAGATGTTGGGATGCGGCTCAACAGTATTTTGTGATTAGCGAGCATGTGCTTACTATAGATGTTGAAGACATCTACTTTCTGATTGGATTGTCTTGAAGGGGGGACAATGTGCTTCTTACCGGATCATGGGGAAGTGATCGGACTGTAGATGACATGATCCAACAACATTGTACTCCTCACTCTTGTGCTTCTAGTGGGAATATTCCCATAAAAGATGTGCGAGAGCGTCTGTTACATGCCATTCTTTTCACCATTACAAGGATAGCGGGGAGTCAATCTCCTCACTTGGCCACTCGGTCTCAGATGATATATGCGAAGGACTGCATGTCTCCAAAGATCTTCAACTGGTGCGAGGGACTCCTCGTGAACATGCGAGCTCAACTGACCAAGTGTCGGTGGGGAGAGCTCAAACAGTTCGGCTACGGTTCGATAGTGATCTCGTTCCTATTGGAGTGGGTTCCCCTCTTGCGCCCTCAGGTATCATTGGAGGATAGGAATCCTAGGGGTCCTCACATGGCTAGGTGGACAGAGGTGATGGCCCGACATGGTGGGGGCCCCCTCATCACATATGGTACTAAGTTCTTCACTTGGCTTGAGGGCCAGTTGTTGATGGTAGAGGAATTCCTGTACAGTGGTATGGACTACAAAGATGAATCGGACTTGCCATTGCCAGAGGGAGCAGCATGGGGAGACATAGGTAAGAAAAATAACCCTTGTACTTTTAATTTTTGTGCATTTATGATTTTTTTGTTATAGTACTGACAATTTAACAACATGTGTGTGTAGATGTGGGCCCTGTACGACCAGTAGGAGTCTCTCTTCTTGTGAGGAGAGAGAGAGGAGAGGGAGCAGTCACGAGTCCAGCCATACATGCTTCCATCGCAGAGATGGATGGAGTTTATGCAAACCTGAGTGGGTTGACGTTAGACGTCCCAGAGCCGACGGTAGATGAGGTGTCACGACCCATGTAGGTGTACACGGTTGGAGCGACTGTGCGCTTCAATGCGCTGCTTCGCAGGGTTGCGAGAGCAGTTGACTGTTTCCACTCTCAGCAGGCTAGAGCTGCTAGACCTAGGGTTGTACGGGCCAGGTGATAGGCATGTTGTTGTTATCATGCATGTACTGAGAGCTTAGAGGCATCATATTTTTGTACTTACTAAAAGCTGTGAGGCTTCATATTTTATAGAGACTTACGGAAAACTGTTGTGCTTCATATTTTGTACCAGCACTACTTTTATGATGATTATATATATACAGACATTCCGGTGATTTATACATTATGTGTTTCAAATGGATGAATGATGTGGTCTTGTTTATGTGTTTGCATATAAAATGAGTTTTTTACATGTTATGTCTAGTTTTAACAGTTCATTAATATGCTTATGTGTGTGCAATGTACCAATCCAAGATGAAGTTGGCCATGGAGTCGACAACTGTGTTAACGTCTCATGGAATGCGCAGGTACTGAATGGACTTGAAGGACCTTTCCAGAAGACGGACTCGTCAATAGAGACGGAGTAAGGTAGGATCGCAGATGGCGTAGATTCGGTTAAGATGAGAGACCACTAGTTGAGAATCCAGGTGGATGACAATGTGGTCCATACCCAAAGAAATGGCGTCAGTTAGGGTTCGAATGACTACTTGATATTCCGCAGCATTGTTGGTTGCGAAACCTAGACACATTCCCCCTGAGTTGATGAGCTCACTGGTAGGTGAATAGAGTACCCAGGCTGCCGAAGCAAGGTTACGGATATGCCGGCTGGTGCCGTCCACAAATCCATAACACGTTTCCATTTGCACACGCAGACAGAACATGGTAAAAGAAACGAAACAAGACCTAAACACTTAAAAAATCAAAGCGTCACACCACACAAAAACACACACACACGCCATGTACAGTATATACAAAAGTACCTATGCATGAAAGACTCAGGCATAGTACCTCTTTAGGTAGAGCCCATTGCGGGGCTCACCTAAAGATATCCCGTCTTAGTCTTCAATCTCATAAGATCCCTTCTCTAAGACGTGTTTCACTATGTAAGGTCCATGCCACATGGACTCAAACTTTCCTACCCCCACCTTATCATGTTTTTGGTCATATGTGAGGACCAAATCTCCCTCACTATAGGTGCGAGGTTCTACGGACTTGTCACACTGCCCTTTGATGTGTTTCTTATGAGCTTCGTTGGCAAGAGAAACATCTCGATGAGTCTTGTCGAGCTTAGCTAGGTAAAGGAAACATTCTTCCTCAGCAGTAGTGTTAGGGATAAGTTCGATGGCGAGCTTGAGAGATAGAATCTCGCACTCAATGGGAAGGATCGCCTCTAATCCATACACTAGTTGGAAGGGAGTAAATCCAGTGGCGGTTTTAACGGAGTTTCAATAAGCCCAAAGCACGGAGAAGAGCATATTATGCCAATTGGCCTTGTGCGTACCCACCATATGTTGGACCATAGTTTTCAAGACCTTGTTAGTGGCCTCGACTTGTTCGTTTGACTGTGGGTAGTATGGTGTTGAGTTTTCATGGAAAAAACCCAATCTATCGATCAACTTGTCAACCATATGGTTCATAAAGTGAGAACCATGGTCGGTAATTATCGTGTGAGGAACTCCAAACCGCGCTATTACATGGTTAAACATGAAGAGTGAGGTGGTATTACCGTCATTTGTGTATGTAGGCATTGCCTCGGCCCACTTTGTAAAGTAGTCCACAGCTACAATGACGTAACTATGCCCCCCGGTCGAGGTAGGCTTACAATGCATGAAATCGATGCCCCATTTAGTGAAGGGGCCAACGACAATAACCAGGTGTAATGGGGCAGGATGGGTGCGCTTTTTCGTATGAAAATGTTGACATGGAGGACATTTTTTTACGGCCTCGATATAATATTTGAAGATAGACGACCAGTAATATCCAACACGAAGAATCTTCTGGGCTGTAGCCATCCCAGAGAGGTGACCGCCACATGCCCCAGTGTGACAGTCATTCAGAACGCATTCAGCCTCATCATGAGTTAGACATCGTCGAAGGATAGAATCAATACCACGATGGTACAAAGTATCATATCACTAATAATTAGGTAATACTTTGCATGGTGGCGTATTCGACGACGGTTGTCACGAGACAATTCAGGGCTGAAATGTTGGGTTTGAAGATACAAAGTGATATCTCCATACCATGGATTAGATGTACTGAGGAGAAACAATGACTCATCCGAAAAAGAGTCATTGGGTTCAGATTTTATGTCAATAAGAGGGAGGTCACAGATGAGCTCAGCAAACACCAAATATTTTTTAGACTTGGCTTTTTCGAAAAGAAGATCAAATTCTTGTAGTATCACGATCCAGGGTGAATACTTGCCCCCAAGTACTTGATGAGTCAGAATGTGGTACATGGGGTTCGAATCAGTGATGATGGTGGTGGTGCGAAGCAAAATGTAATGACAAAACTTCTGCATGGCGATGATTGCCGTGAGAGCGAGCTTCTCAACATGTGAATAGCGAGTTTCAATGTCAATAAGACCTTTACTGGCATAGTATATCACATGTTCTTGGGCGTTCTTGTCTTCCTGTACCAAAACCATGGCGATAGTGGTGTTGGAAGCGGCGAGATATAAAATGTAATCTCGATAGTAATTCGGGGGTTGGAGCATAGGGGCATGCATGATGGCATGTTTCAAACTGTCAAAAGATTGTTGAGCTTGATTATCCCAAATGAACGGGACGTATTTTTTCATCAATCTCATGTAGCCCTGCGTCTTTTGCGTGAAATTACAAACAAAACGCCTTAAATAAGTCGCACGTCCTTGCAGACTTTGAAGTTCCATAATATTAGTTGGAGGTAGGAGTGCGACAATGGCTTCCACCTTCAAGGGATCAATGCGGATCCCATCTTCCGAGATGATAAAGCCTAAGAGGCGTCCAGACTCGACACAAAAAATACACTTATGAGAATTCAGACGGATATTGTACCATCTGCATTTGAGGAAAACGACCATCAGATGATCTAAGTAGAAATCACGCTGCTTCAAGTGGGAAGGGAGGTCATCCAAGTAGGGTTCCACAAAGTCCTTCACATCATGGAAGGCGTATGACATGGTCCGCTGGAATGTGGCACCAACGTTTTTAAGACCGAACAGAAGTTTGTGGTATGAAAACGTTCCCCAAGGGAAGATGAATGTAGTCTTGTGTTGGTCGACGGGGTGGATCTCAATTTGGTTGTATCCGAAAAATCCATCCATAAATGAAAAAATGACACTTCCGACACAATTGTTGATAATCTGGTCAATAAAGGGAGTCGGGTAGTTGTCGTTGGGACAAGCTTTGTTGAGATCTCGATAGTCGACACAGACACGAATGGTACCCTGTTTTTTGGTAACAAGGATGATGTTTGAGACCCATTCTGTCAATGGGACAGGATAGATAAAGCCAGCCTTTAAGAGTTTCTCAATTTCTACCTTGATTGTCGTATTCTTCTAAGGGTGTACCGATCGCAACTTTTGGCAGACGGGTTTGACGTCGGGATAGGTTTTAATTTTGTGTAAAACAATGGAGGGGTCTATCCCATGCATCTCCTCGTAGGTCCAAGTGAACACGTCTCGAAATCGCTTGAATAAGGCCGTACAGGCAATGAATTCTCTAGGGGAACACTTCTGGCCTAAATGAATGTGTTCCACTACACTAGGAGTAATCGAGATTTCTATCGAGGTGGTGGGTTCGACGTTGGCTAAGTTTCCTTTGGAGTCCGTTCGACACATAAGTATCGAGGATTGAGACCCAGAGTAGATATCCAGTGTAATGATGGTGTGAATTTTGCTCTCCACAGTATCCATAAAGGTAAGGAAAGACGAATGATGATGGAGGTCTTCCCACGGAGGATCATCTGCACTCATGATTTCCATAATGGAATCATCAGAATGAAAAGTTTGTAGCACAGGATCAGATGATGTTCGTTGTAGAGAACAGGATGTGGAGGCCACAGCTAAGTGGTCCTCCGACGCTGATTGGATAGCCTCATACATGAGTTCAGCGGGTGATAGAGGCATGGTGTCTCCAATGAGGTGTGTGGTGTCTTCATCAGGTACAATCCATGAATCAGTGGAGTTAGGGGTAGATGAAATCTGTGAGGAGATCATGTTCACTGTGGCAACATGGTTTGGGGGATCCGAAGTAGGAAAGATGCCCATAAGGGATGAATCCTTAAGGAGGGAGACCCTTGCACTCTCATACTTTTGTGAAGATTGTCCAATCGAAGGAATGCTATCGCCTGGATGAGTAGTGGTGTCAGGTGTGCAGAAATCCAGTTGGTCGACTGTGACAATTCGACCTTGATGGGGGAATTGTACTATACGGAAGACAGATGATGCGACCGCAGTTATGGCGTAATACCAGTTACGACCAAGCAGAATGTTATAATCTAACAAGGTAGCGACCACTTCCATGTTAAGGGTTGAGTTATTTCCCCCCAGCTCGACTGGTAAAGTTTGTAAAAACCCATGAGGTTGAAAGTCACGTCCGTCGAAAGCTCTCAAAGTGGTAGGAGAATGGTTCAACTCGGGAGAGCCAATGGCTCTCCAACATGTGATCGACATGACTGACGTAGAGGCTCCTTCATCCAAAATGGTACGATGGATTATCTTCCCAGAAATGTTTGTAGCAACTTGAAATGCTAATTGATGGGAGAGCCTCGGTTTGAAGTATTCCATCTGGAACATAATGGTATTCGATGAATCCAGGTCAACTGCACCGATGGTAGCGAGGAGAGTCTTGCGCTGATTTGGACAGTTTTGCAAGACCTCGAGCGTCGACATAGCACAAGGAGCTTGTGCTAGGTCCTCTACAATGTTGTAGTTTTGAGCAGCCCGAGCATTAGGATTGAAAACTGATTTTCTAATCGTGCTCTTGGGTGGATGCAATACTGACTCGAGAGAGGGCTTCTCAATGGTGAGAGGAGCAGCCGGTACAGTGACGTCGGGTATTGAAGTGGAAGCTTTTTTAGCATTACTTCCAACAGGTTCTTTGGCTGGAACAGAGTCATACGAATAAGAATGGGTGTTCAGGTTGATGGTCTCATTATGTACCATGAGAACATGTGCGGTGGTGGATGCTTCTCCCTAGGAAGAAGAAGTGTGAGTGATCGACTGCTGATTTTGAGCAGGGAATGGATCGTTGAGAATTGCGGGTGTGGGTTTTCCCTTGAAAAAATTTTGAACTTTGTCTCTATGGGGGCACTCTTTAGAAAGTGATCATCACCACATAGTAGGTAAGGATACTTCAACTTCCTTTTCTGTTTGGTATCATCAGGGGCGCTCTTTTGTTCCTGCTGGGTGGAATATTTCTTAGGTTTCCCTTTGTTCTTCTTCTTACCACCAGAATTTTGAGGTGAATCTGATGAAACAAAATTCACTTCTTTGGTGACAATAGGAGTATTGATTTGGTGGTGCCGTGACTAGCTTGTGTTGGTGATGGGGAAGAACCCTAGGGGTTCGACGAACTAATAGTTTGAGAGGAAGGCTGGGTGTGAAGGGATCCAATGATGCTATCGGCTTGGGGTCCCTTGGGTGGTTTCGCGGGGTCGTAGGTGTTGCGGGGTGCATAAGGAAGAATATCAAACAACGTGCCAGATTGAGCATAGACTAAGTCTAGCAAATGGGCACAAGCGATGGCTTGTTCTTCAGTGACAATGCCTCCCATGGCAACATCTCGTGCTATGGTAGGAATGAGAGACTTCATAAACCAGTCTGCTAGGAGTTGATATGGAATAGGAGCCTTAATGAGATGTCATCTCCTCCGCCACTCATGTATATGATTTGAGATATGAGTAGCAGTATTTTGATGGAGAGAGGTTAAAATCTCTATATCAGTTTCATACCGTATAGGCAGTTGGAAATGAGTCAAAAAGTTCATAGCATGAGAACCAAAATCAAGAAAAGAATGGGGTGGTAGTTCAATGTACCACTTGACAGCCGAACCGGTGAGAGTCTGTTGGAATAACCTAATATGGATCAAGTCATCCATCAAGGAGTTGGATGAACACCATAAGTGGTATGTCATCACGTGGTTTTTGAGGATCCTCACCCGACTTACCATCAAATTTCAGGATATCTGACGGAAGTTTCACCGGAATGGGTGGCCAATTAGTTCCATGGTAAATCGGGTCATTAGTGAGGCGAGACAGGTCAGGTAGATCCAAAGTATCCAAAAAGGGCAGCTGCGGATTAGGCTGCGAGTACTAATAGTACGGATAAGGCATGTAAGGACTAGTGGGACCTTGTATCGATTGACCATAGGGTGTTCCAGGAGGAAACTAGCCATAGGGGTACGGGTCGCCCGGCCCAAATGTAGGTCTATCACCATAGTAAGGTGGTCCATTAACATAATAAGATGGCCCATTACCATAAGGTGGGGGCCCGCCTCCACCGTCGGGAGGGGGTGGGACACCTCCAAATGGTGGGGGTTCACCACCACCGCCAGGGTAGGATGGGCCACCACTGCCTCCACTGGGAGGAGGTGGTGGTCCATTACCACCACCAGAATAGGATGGGCCTCCACCACCTCCATCGTCGGAAGGGTAAGAGCCTCCTCCGCTGCCTCCACCATAGTAGGGTGGTGGTCCACCACCACCTCCGCCAGGATGAGAAGGTCCTCCACCACCACCACCGGGAGGGGGTGGTGCTCCTCTGCCACCGCCGGGATGAGATGGTCGTCCCCCACCACCACCACTAGGGGGGTGGCCCTACACCACCTCCACCCGGGGGGGGTGGGCCATGATGACCGAAATGAGGTGGTCCTCCGCTGGAAAGTAGAGGTCCGCCTCCTCCCGAGTGATGTGGGGGCCCGTCGCCTCCAATGGGAGGTGGGGGTGGACCAAATGGGGATGGAGGGACTTGAGGGACTGTAAGTGGGGGTCCATGTTGTAAAACATTTTGCTATCCCCATAGAGTGTAAGGGTTTCCGGGGTAAGGTACCTCGTAGAGTGCGTTTCCAGGATTAAGTTGACCCGACACAGGGTTAAAATGACTTGGATACACTTGAATCGATGGAGGTTGAATTACATTGGACGGTCCCCCAACATGGGATAGTCCCGTAGTGGAAGGTCTAGGAGGTAGGGAATTTCCAATGGAAGGACCGATGGGAATTCCTGCTGCGGTATTATGGCTAAGAGACGGGGTTGCCCCCTATCAACAACTTGCTGACCATTAGGTAAATATTGACCCAACACTGGTTGTTGATTATTCACCATAGGATTACCACTACCTGTAAAGAAGGTAGGGGGTAAAGAGTATCCTCCCCTTGAAGTTTGGGGTGGGGGAGGAACAGGTAACGTAACCGTGGTGGTTACAGGTGTGTTGGATTGTTGTCCTTCAACAGGTTGGATAATAGGAGGTACTGAATTGGTCTCCTGTCTAGGAGATGCATGTGCAAGAATGGATGGTTGACCAGTTTCAGAAGTGGTCACGTGTTGCGTGGATGATTTTGGTGACTCGAAAGATAAAGAGCGACCTGGGATTGGTCTGTCATCGATATTTAGTTGAAAGTTTCGACTTCGAAACTCCTCACCCATAGCACATAAATGAGCCAATTGTTCACAATAAGGTGCTAAACGGTCGTCGGGGCTAGCCCAACTGGGTGGGGATGCACTGGCAAAATGGGCCAGTGGGTGGCCTGCAGAAGATGTCCAATAAGATGCTAAAGGACCAACAACTACTGTGGGGTCATCCTGGGGTTGATTGATCCATTCCAACGATTCAAGCTCTCCCGGTGCAACAGGAGGTAAGTCTTGTGAAGTGGAAACTAGAGCCTCTTCACCCTCTGGGGGGTGGGAGGCGGGTGAATCTAGAGGAGTATGAGGAAACAAAAGTCCTCCAACATTCAAAGTGGGGTTCTCCACTTCATGTGACTTGACCCTGGCTTGTGGATCCATTCTTACCCTTGAAATTACCTCCTGGTTAAGGGGATATTTGGGTGCCAAATTCTGAATCCTGTGAGACCTTCTCCAAGGAAAGTCATCCAGAGTGACTGAAACAAAACGTTTCTCCTAAGGCAAGCTAAACGAAAGAAAAGTAGACAAGAAAAAACCCTACACAAACTAAGGCCACAAGCAAACTTATGTTATAAGAGTGGATTCAACGGTCTAGAACCTCACAGTATTGTCAAGGATTTGCAACTCATGATATACCGCAGGGTCCAGCAATAAAACGTGACAAGGAGGATTGGGACCGTACCCTTTCCTGAATACCCGATTACCTGGACGGTACGTGCGTAGTAGCTCCCCGAGTGCTGTTCTCGGTGTATTACTCCTCCAAGATGGCCAAAAGGTTAACTCGGTTGGTTTCAGGAATCCTAAGGGTGTCTCCTGATATACGCAAGGTATGTGGGAGCTCGAATCCGTAGTGGTGCTATCTAATGCACAACCGTTCGGCAAGAGACCTTCCGATATACTACCGAGTACGTGAAACACCTTTCGATATATGCCAAGTACTAAAGGGACTTGGTGGGTACGTGAAAGAGATTGATATACCGATAAGTACGTGGAAGACTACAATACCCCCAGGATATAGTGATGGCAAATAACCACAGCTGCCACGCTTAACGATGCCGGAACATGTCTCTAACTTACACACAAGTTACTAAAATTTTTACCCTAGATCTACCGTTAATTTTATCTGGACGGTTAAGTGAATGCATGAGGTGAGTACACAATCGTAAACATAATGCAAGTCCTAACTACATGCAAAAAATACACTTTTCTTTCAATGAAATTTATGTATGGGAAGGAGAAATTTTCTTTTTCTTTCCAACAATTTCACCAAAACAATGCAATGCAATACAATCCCAAATGTACCAAAAAATGACTACGAAGTATTCTTTTCCTTTTCAGTGAAACATAAAAGACACAACACTACTAAACCAAATAAAAGCATGCTTTTTCTTTTTTCTTTGATCTTTTCAAAATGAAAATGATGCTAAGTGATGAAAAGAGAGAGTTTCTAAGTAGAGTATGCAAAATTTTCACTTTCACTACAATGGCCTAAAAGCATAAAAACCAAAAGATACAGTGCAACTTTCCAAGCATGGAACTACTTTTGCAAAATTTGATGTCTATTCGAATTTTTCAAGAAAATGAGCAACTCATAATTCATGGAAAACACAAACAATGCAATTTTCTTTCAACTTTTCCAAAAGATCTACAAATGAGACATTCCAATGCATATACAATTCTCCAAATGAGCTTGCAAAATGATGGAAATAAAGTACTTTTGATCTTTCAATGGATGTATCAAAATAATAATTTGACAACAACAATGCTTTTAAACATGAATACTTGAAACGAAAATATCACTTGCAGCACTCCAATAACTCAGAAAATCTCGAGAAAAGATGAGCACTCAATGGACTGAAAGTACATACAAACACTCAAAATCAATCAGTAACAAGCAGCACTAAAGCAAGCAAAACTCACAAAATGTATGCAAATGAGGTCTGAAAACTGATCCAATACAATGACCAGAACTGGAAAGGAGAGGAGGGAATGCAAGGGTGAGTGGATGAAGGTGGGGGAGACAAGAGTGTCCACCACTACCAAATCTCATACTTGTCCAAGACAGAACCCAAAACAAATCCAAATAAAACCAAACAACTCAATCACACAAAGAAAAATGGGGTCTCTAACTGGATCTTGTAGTACAGAGGGAGTATGCACACAAACCAAACTCAAAATAGAAATGGAGAAAGGGTGCCTGTATGGAAAATTTGGCAGATTGGCGCACTCTGTGCTTGTACACAGTGCGACGTCGCAGTTCACCAATGCGAGAAATGTGGCGGTGTCACAGTATACCAATGGAAGGTTTGCAACGACAGACTAACAGGCAAAAAATAGAGATAAAAAATAACACAGTGTCTCTCTGGGTACACTGACCAGGTGCGACAGGCGAGATCTAACTTAAAAAAAGAACCAGTTCTCCAAATAATGAGAATGAAATGGTCTGAAAAGGAGAAGTACAAACTCATAGGAAGGTAATTAGACTCTTCAAAGTGAAGATCTGATGGTGAAACCATCTTAAGAAGGAGATGACAAATAATATGGCTTGGCAAGAAATCAACTGAAAAATGACATTCAAATTGACAACTACAAAGCGATACTTTTCCCCAGTATGGTCACCAGATTTGTTTGACGGACAATCCACTCGAGCAGACACGAGCCAGATCTCCCTAGATCAATGTGATTCTAGAACAAATAGTACAGTCTATAAACCGCTTTCCTAGATCTAGTTAAGGATCGGGTCACTAGATGTCTTACCTTAAACTTGCAGTCCTTTCTCCTGGATGTTGCTCCACATACCGCGGTCGTTAGATATCAACTGCAAGACCTGTCAAGACACAGAACAATACAAACAAGTAAAAGAGCATCTATACAATAATAGATCTAAGTAAACAGTTAAGCAGGTAAACTACACAATATCATCACACATAAACAATATTGGTGAAAAGCGGTTATATTACTGTAAATCGGGAAAATACATAGAAAAGAATAGACTACAACCAAGGATTAACGCTGTAGTCCTTCTCCATCCAAGCCAAATGCCATATCCTCCCAATGAAGTACGAGTCTCTCAATGGATGAGTAGAGGTCTCTTGACAATGATTTCACTAGCATGTAGACACTATAGACTTCCTCCCTTTGGAGAGGGGTAGAGCTTCACTTATATAGGACTAAGTGGATAGAGTATGGATAGGGTAGGTTGAGATATGGTAGGAGAGAGATAGGGGATCCTTCCAAGAGGTTAGGAACCGAGTTCTAGCTCTCCCAAGAGGTCAGGGATAAGGATCCAAGTCAGCAGGTTTCGAGAATGGGCTCGAAGGACCTATTTTTTTCCACTAACTGACTTCGTCGCACCCTGCAATAGAGCAAGATGCGACGTCGCAGTTTGCATGAGTGCAGCCTGCAACGACCTCTCAAAATCTAGCATGAATGAAATGGTATCTCTTCCAGGTTAATGACTTAGCCAATGAAACTTTAGGGATGTATACATTGAATCCCATGATGGTAGGATTTTAGGTGTAACAGAATGCCCCCCAAAGCATGAAGCTGTTGAAAAATTGGACAGGTGAAATGATTTGATAGAAAGAATGGAAATGGCTTGTCGGACGAAGGACACTGCTACAATACAACTGACTCTAAGTACACAGTCCCATATGACATACAACATGGCTGCATTGATCCATATGCTTTGATCCCTTCTATGCATATAGCATATATTGTGGAGAAATAATAAGAGATGACTTATGTGGAAATCTCAACTCCAAAGATTAAAAGAATCCACTCAATATTTAAATAAGAAGGATTCACGTGCATATTTAATGGGTATTGTCCCCCTTCTTTAGATTTGTATAAGTGGATTCACTTGACTTGGACATAAAATTAAGAGATATCTCTTTGTTCCAAAGGATTTTTTATTGTTCTATTTTACAATCACGTTGATTATCAAAAAATGTTTGAGGGGCCCTAGTTTTGGGGGAGAGAGGGACTTTTTATTACTCCATGTTTTATAGACTTTGAACCTAATACCATGTATGCCACTAGAATGTTAGTTTGGGTCCACCTTGTTAGGAACCCGTGTCAACCCTTCTCTTTACTTTGTTAGTATATTGTTGTTGGACGCATATGATTTGTAAGTTGTCCCATAGTATTTGTTGATCCATAGTTTATATTATCCCATAGTATTGACCTATAGTATTGGACGCATATGCTTTGTAAGTCGTCCCGTAGTATTATATGTCCCATGGTTTTGACTCATAGTATTGGGCATAGACTTAGTATATAAGTGTGTGTTGAGGTCATTGAAGGCACCGTGAAGTTAATTGTATTGAGCTTGCTCAAAGGAGGTTGCCCCCTCGAAGTGGCCCGTGATCAATATAAAAGTGATTTTGAGTTCTATTATTTCTGATTATCTCGTGTATTTTCATTAATTAATTATTGCAGGTTCATCACATTTGGTGTCAGAGCACTTTCTTGGGCTCGTTGGGTGGAATTTCTGTCAATTTTTTTTTTCGCGTTGTTGCAAGTTCGGATCTGGGGATAACCCCTATCCGCTTAACTGTGGGAAGTACTTGGGTATAATCCCTAAAACTCATTATGAGGAGTACCACAGGAACCTAAAAGTAGTTGGCCCATTGAGAGGACCTGCCAGCGAAAAGGGAAATGACCCCTACCTGATTGACTAGTTCCCACCCGTGAGGTAAACCAAGAGATGTCGTTTGTGGCAAAGCAGTTATCAGTTTTACCTGAGCCGTGGAGTGAGGGGTACTGCCCCAATACGCAATCCGTCAAACAACATTGGTGGCCGAGTGAATCCCCTGAATCGATAGGAAGCCGCACATACCTAGGGTCCATATCTATTTTCAGCTGAACTGTTGCTGATCACTTCCACTCCAGATCCATCCGTTTCAGATCTATTATGAAAGTCATTCTAGATCCAGTCATTGTTTCAGATCCAACCATTTTCGATCTCTTCCGCGCCGTTGCAGATCCATTTGTTGCGGATCCATTCCGCGCCGCTGTTGCCGATCCATTTCTGGAAAAAAAAAAAAAAGTAAGTATTTCGGCTATATCTCCCTTGTTTCAACTCTGTTTTCCTTGAAACTTCACTGACATCCCTGCAATCCCATTCTGCATATTTCATTCCTGAAGACCCTATCCCAAATTCCACTTCCCAAGACCAGAAATCCCACATTTGTCTATTTTTAGGGTTTGCCATAACTCCTACAATTTTCACCCAAACGCCTTCAACTTTTGCCACCATGTTCCTTTCCTAATTCTGCTTCCTTGTCCCTCTCTACCAAATTTTCTCATTCTTTCACCCCGCTTTTGAAATCCCCATTTTTAGCTTCCCTTTCCATAAGAAAGTGTCCAAAACCTAGTCAAACCCCAATTACTTATCCGAGTTTTTCCCAAATCCAAATCTTCCTTTACTAAATAAGCTTTTGTTTGTGTTTTTCTATTCATTTAAAAAAAAAAAAAAAACTCTTGGTTGTGGGTGTCACCCTCGCAGGAGCAAAAACCATGGAGGAAGCACTTGCAGCCATCCAAACCAAGCTCCAATATCTAGATGAAAAATTTCTTAGCCTCCATCGTCAGCATTTAGCCATGAACAATAACCGACAACCATAATCTTTTGCAGCCACCGGGTTCTCTTCTTCCAGCAATTTTCGTGGGCCGAAGCTTGTTTTTCCTTGCTTCAATGTTACTGATCCGACTGGATGGATATACCGAGCAAAAAAATATTTCAGTCTGCATAATACTTTTGATGTCCAGAAAGTTCCACTTGCGTCCTTTCATTTGGAACAGGAAGCCCTTCAATGGTACCGTTGGTACATCAAAGCTCATCTCGAGCCAAACTGGACAGATTTTTGCCCACTTCGTTTGCCACGATTTGGTCCTAGTGCTTTTGACGACTTCACAGGAGCACTCACTAAACTTCACCAAACTGGCACAATGAGAGAGTATCAGACGGAATTTGAGAAACTAGCCAATCACACAGAAGGATTGTCTGATGAATTCTACAGGAGTTGTTTTATCAGTGGTCTTAAGGATGAAATCCGCTCAGAGGTCAAAATGTTCTATCCCAACAAAATGATGGAAGTCCTAGGGTTGGCTAAGCTGGTCGAAGACAATATCGCATCTCAACAACGCTCCAAACCCACCTTTGTTCCCTTCATAAATATGGGTTCCCAATGACCTCCCATCACGCCTGATCCTCGACCAACTCCTATCAAGCATTTGTCTGAAACAGAGATGCAGGAATGCCGAGAAAAAGGGCTTTGTTATAATTGTGATGAGAAATTCACTCGAGGACATAGATGTGTTCAACAAAAGCTTTATCTCTTGGATGTGGATTCTCCGCCTGCCTCTGAACTTGGTGAAGAAGCTCTAGATACAGTATATGATCAAGTTGACATTCAGCACTCGCCTGTTGAAACCCCATCTCAGGATGACCCACCCGAGATCTCTCTCCATGCTATAACCGGCGTCACCACCCCACAAACAATGCGGGTCAGGGGATACTTCAAGAAGCTCCCTCTTACCATACTCATTGATTCTGGTAGCACTCATAACTTCATTGACCCTCGGATTACCAAACAGGCTGATTGTTTTGTCCATCCTTGCTCCCACTTTGAAATCATGGTTGCCAATGGGGGCACCTTACCTTGCAAGGGGAAGTGTCACAATGTGCGTATCTCTATGGAAGATTATAACCTGCACTCTAACATGTTTTCCTTGTCCTTAGGCGGATGTGATATGGTTTTGGGTGTTCAATGGTTACGCACACTTGGCCCCATCTTATGGGATTTTGCTGAACTTTGGATGCAGTTTTCAGTCAATGGGGCACAACAAAAATTTATGGGCTTACAACCAGGGTCTCTCTGCATCATCAGTTCACATCGCCTGGAAAAAATCCTTAAGAAGAATTCACATGGTGTCATCTCTTAGCTCCATTCCATTCAGATGCACCCATCAATAGTCTCCACTACTTACTTGGATAGATATGCAGGTGTCTTTGCTGAACCAATGAGCTTGTTTCCTTCAAGAGACCTTTCCGGTAAGAATTTAACCGCATCTACCTCTCAGCAGGAAATGATGGCTATTTTGCATGCAGTACAGAAGTGGTAGCCATACCTATTAGGGAATTATTTCTGCATCAAGACTGATCTCCAGGGTCTGGAAAATTTCCTGGATCAATGGGTCTCCTCCCCAACACACCTGAAATGGGTTATTCAACTCATGGGTTTGTTGTAGAAATTTCTCCCTACGGATAGGTAGAAATTCTCTTAGGATAAAGCAGGATGCACTGACTCTATGCTAAGACAAAAAGGAAACAAATGCTACCTTGAGTTCCTGAACTAATCTTCACAACAAGATTAAATGCATTTAGAAGAGATGAAAGACATAACTCACCTTCCAATTCGACGTTTGTCCCGCTTCTAGCTCTTGATCCCGAAGCTCCAATGTAGAACCTGTTGAAATCAAACAAAGGACAAGCATGCAAGCTTCCAAATACCTTGAAGAAAAGATTAAGTTCAAATCTAAACTAGATACATTTCATATCAAAGATTTATACAATACACATGAAATGGGAAAAACAAGACAAGTTATCTTTTATTACAAACTTGAAGAGTGCTTACAAAGGTTACTTGATATCCAAGCCAATCCTCCAGCTCCAAGTGCTTCCTCTTAGCTATCTCTGCAGAAGTCTGAAGATCATAGGTTTGATGCCCCAAAAGTCCTCCCTTTGGCCCATGGAAAGCTTCTCTCTTATAGCACATGGGAAGGTTAACCAACAAGAGAGAAGTGTGGATCTATGGATGGTTTAGTGGACCAGGCCAGCTAAACAAAGGAGTTAGGATCGAACCAAAGGTGGTAATCCCAACAAAATCTCCTCGAAGGTCGAAATCCCAAAATTCAAGGCTAATTTCAGACTACCGCGCCTCTATAACTGAGCATAACGCGGTAGTACCGCGCCCCAGAGAAGGAGCAACGCGTGGTAGTACTGACTACATTGCCCCTGTAGATGTGCAGGGAGCGGTAGTTCTCACAAACAGGGCTAAGTTGGGCTGGAAGATGGAAAAAAAAAAGGTTTTGCTTTTAGTGTTCAGTCAGTGTTTTCACTCTGGATGTTCAGATGATCTTTAAGGGAAACTGTCGTTTAGGTCGCTAGTGCAAGGATGCGACACTAATACATAATGTGTAATATTGAGGTAAACAGATGTCCCCTAAAGTGTGAGGTCAGAAGAGACTGATGGCCAAAAGAATTTACAAATATGGTTCGGAGATATCATCAAGGGGAGCAACAAGGAGCTGAAATAGAAACAAAATGTCAGATATACCACCGAGGCGGGCATTCCCATGCTCGGAAAAAAATGACTCAAAGCATCTCTGCCGACCAATACATTGCAGATCCATGAGTACTGAGATGATATAGACTGTAGACAAATCATGGCTACTATGAACAAGCGTAGATCCATGAGACAATGATGACACATCCACGACCAATACAAAAGTGGATCTGTGTGAAAATACAGAGGAAATATCCATTGCAACCTAGACGTAATCAAAATACAAAAGGGTGTCCAGGGTCTTCTACCCGATTGCAAATGATACGAATCTAGCCATGTGATTACAAGGTGTTGAAGTTGAACATGGTAGAAACCATTTGATTACCGGTCAATGATGTGAACCATTAACAAATGCGAGGGAAATCACCAATGATGACAATGATCCCCAAGGTATCTATAGTACATCTCAACGAAATGTGAATAAACAAGTTGATGTCGAGCATTCGAGAGATCGTTCGATCATAGGTCAATGATGGAAACCTACTATCGAACACGAGGAAACTTGCCATTGAGGCATGCAGGTACCAAGGTACTAGTGGTTGACTCCTAAGTCTAGTTCCTGGATAGTGATTTGGTGTCGACAGGAATAGACTTGTCGAAGGTGGGCCATAATGATTCCCACATCACCGACATGAAATCAAAACGAGAGATAGTATGGACCGATGAAACAATAGAATATGTATTGACACAAAGGGAAGGTTTGACATGAAGTGGAGGTGGACTCAAGGTAATAACCCTTTGAACATATAACGGCATGAAACAGAGCTTGGCAGCAGGGACTACTTGAACAGACAGAAACATAGGAAGTGTGAACTCATAGCAATAATGAGGATGCATGATCATAATAATGACACTATCATCAAGACTAACTACCCAAAACAGACAAGGTGAGGATGCATGCCATGTTCAAAGGTGACGACTCACAAGCTGCCAACAAGGTAAACTTGACTCATTTTCCCATTTTCCCCCGACATGATGGACGAGTACCTCTTTGTCTTTTTACGAGCTTGAGGAGGATAACATATGCTCGGTATAGCTCATCTCATAGATGAATCCTATCTCACATGTTTTTCGAACCTGATAAAGGAGGGGTTCGTCCTAAAGTGGGCCCTTCGATGTTAAATTTTAATGAGTCCAAGGAAGGAAAACTCGGTCGTCATTTCATGTTTAGAGAGTCTGAAAAAAACTAAAGAAGACTCCAATGGTCCTTTTTCGTAAAATTAGACTCATCGCCCGAAAAAGGGTAAAACAATGTGGGAGAGGACTCTTCCAGTCATGATTGGCTGGAGTATTCCTTTTTCGTAAGTAGTGCCCCCTAGTCCGAAAAAGGGGTAAACTATCACTAGGGAGATGATCATTCAAATCCTTTTACAAGCGTGAACGAATCAATTTCGCTTGGCCATCTTTTCCTATTTTAGGACTCTGAAAAGAGCTTAAAGAGGACTCCATGCACAACTTTGTCATGGTTGATGACCGAGTACGACAAAGGAAAAGTAAACTCGGCACAGTTCCTTTTCCGTAAATAGTCTAGAGAGGCTGGATAAAGTGATAAACCTATACTCGTTAGACACACCTTTTTACTCCAATTGTTTAACGAGCATGATAATGGTATCAAAAGCACTCGGAATCTTTTTCATGTTTGGATCCAGAGCACGAAAAAGGAAAAAGTAAGCTCAAACCACTCATGTTTTTAATTAGAGCACGAAAAAGTGAAAAGTAAGCTCAAACACCATCTTACTGTTTTTAACAAGCTCGAAGATAGGTTGGAAGAATGCTCATGATGTCTGCTTCATTTTTTAATGAGCTTGTAACAGAAAATGAACTGTGCTCAGGATAATTTTCATGGTTTAATGAGCTCGAAACCTAAAAAGGAAAGTATGCTCGAAAATGTTCCCAATGGTGAAAATCTTCCCGTCATGAAATCCAAAGGTTGGTACATGCCCCTAGCATGATTGCTAGAAGTAAGTGTCTTAGCTCCAACGTGGTGTGGAGAGGCGATCGAGTTGACTTCAACGTGACTTCCAGAGGTTGAATACAATGAACTGTGCTCAGGATAATTTCATGGTTTAATGAGCTCGAAACCTAAAAAGGAAAGTATGCTCGAAAATGTTCCCAATGGTGAAAATCTTCTTGTCATGAAATCCAAAGGTTGGTACATGCCCCCAGCATGATTGCTAGAAGTAAGTGACTTAGCTCCAACATGGTGTGGAGAGGCGATCGAGTTGACTTCAACGTGACTTCCATAGGTTTAAGACATGCCCCCAAGCTTCATTTCATTCGCCTAAGGTATAGGCGAGTGAAAAGAAGGTTCAGGTACTAAGTCTACGAGGAGATTCGACTCAAAGGGAAAGGATATGTTTCATTTTTTAACGAGCTTGACACAGGAGTAGAACTTTGCTCAGACTACTGGTTTCATTTTTTAATGAGCTTGAAGCCAATGGTAAACTTTGCTCATGGTTAAGGCCCATTGACGGGTTCCTTCCCAACATGATGACCAGAGGTTGGTAAATGCCCCCAACATGATTGCTAACGGCTAAACATGCCCCCCAAGCTTCGTTTCATTTGACTACTCTTCTTCCTTACCCAAAAATTCTGGCTACTAATCCGAATGTGTTCACCAGGGGGGGTAGGGAGAACCAGGACCAAGTGACCTAGGCAGATGAAATGAAGGTTCAAATCCTAACTCTAGCGAGACACTCGAACAAATGGAAGGGAGATCTATTTCATTTTTACACAAGCTTGAAATAGATAATAACAATGCTTGAAAGGGTCCTTTTTATTTTTTAATGAGCTTAAAACAGAAAGAAATTATGCTCGAAGGTAGTTTCATTTTTACGCAAGCTTGAAACCGAAAGTAAAATATGCTTGGGATTGATTTCATTTTTACACAAGCTCGAAACCAATGGTAAACTGTGCTTGAGGGCCGGTTTCATTTTTTAGCGAGCTTGAAACAAAGAATAAACTATGCTCGTAGGAATCTATTTCATTTTTTAACGAGCTTGACATAGAAAGGGAACCATGCTTAGGGTGACCTGTTTCATTTTTTAATGAGCTTGACACATAAATGGAACTCTGCTCAAAATGATGGTTGGTTTTATTTTTACACAAGCTTACAACCAAAAGTAAACTATGCTTGAGATGATGGTTGGTTTCATTTTTACACAAGCTTAAAACCAAAAGTAAATTATGCTTGAAATGATAGTTTCATTTTTTAACGAGCTTGACACCAGAATATAACTTTGCTCCAAAGTGGCCCCCTTAGGGGGAAGAAACCACTAAAACATGTGGAACATTTAGGGAAGTCTGGTGACTAGGAGTCATGCGATGAGTGGGTGTCACAAAGGAAAGTTGATCAATGGTCACAGCATGCCCATGATGGGGAAAATACATCACTCGAAAGAGTGAGGACACTACAACCTTCATTGCATAGACATAATCACATCCAAGGAGTAGATTAAAATCTAAGGGACCTTGGACGACCATGACATCAATACAGACAGTTTTCCCTCCCAAAGTGATAGGTAACTGAGGAAGGGACCCTAAAGGTCCAGTAGGCCTTCTATTGAAATCTAATATCTGGTCAGTGACGGGGACAAGCCGAGGAGAACCTAAGGCTTTCCAAGCAGTTGAGGTTAGAATACTAACAGAAGCTCCTTCATCAACTATCGTACGAAAAATTTCTTTATCGAAAACTCCTATAGATATTTGAAAAGGAACACTCGAAGGAAGACGAGGTTCTGTTAGACCATTGCAATCAAAGGAAATAACCTCAGTACTTGGATGGGGTCTCGCGGAAACGGATAGGGTTTCCCCTTGCCGAGGACATTTTGAACCGATAAGGAAAACATCAACGGTTTTCAATTCACTCTCGCTTGGAAGATAAGAATGAGACGAAGATTGTGTCAAGATGACTTCTTGAGTCTGGACTTTATTCAATGAAAGAGTGGGATCGAGTGG
Source organism: Larix kaempferi (assembly GCA_027924585.1). Lineage (NCBI taxonomy): Eukaryota > Viridiplantae > Streptophyta > Pinopsida > Pinales > Pinaceae > Larix > Larix kaempferi. Next base: position 6,339,936 of record BSBM01000034.1, read on the forward strand.
AGATGGCAGCGACTCAATCACTTCACTCTTGGAAGGGAGAGTGCGATCAATTGCAGATGAAACTGAACTGATCACTTGGCCAAGCAACGGGGGGTCGAGGGACAGTTTACTATGGTCTGTTGGAGGCACCAGTTGAGAACTAGTAATATCTTCCAACCACCGCGAGGCTTCATCCATGATTGGACAAAGGAAAGTACGGTGCATACCCTTTCATATCAAACAGGGATATAGGACTTTACCCTTTCGACCCTTCACCAAGGGGTCACCGGTTGAGGGAGTGTCATCGACATGGTCAAAGGTCGACGATACAATTGGTTTGGGGTTTTTAGACCACACTTCTGACACACGGGAAAGACCAGGGCAATCCTTGAGAAGGTGATCACCATTGCAGAGTTTGCAGGGGAACTTGGGCTTACGAGGTGTTTTCGTAGAATGAGTGCCATTAGGGGAAACTGGTTTACGCTTGGTCTCTTTTTTATCCTTCTTCTTCTTAACTTTCCTTTTCTTCTTCTTCTTATCCTCCCGATTACTAACACTATTGCTTTGATCGGACGAGGAAGAAGGAATGAAAGAAGATTCATCCGACGAAGAAGGGGAAAGATTAGTTTGGGATTGACTCTCTCGTGGTGGAGAGTTAACATTCGAAACATTGGGTGCAATCGGAATTACCGGATTGAATAACCATACTGGTAATCCTATGGTTAATCCAGGAAGATTTAACGTGGCAATAAAGGGAGGACCAATATCTCCAACTGGAGGAAAACTAAAAGGTACCCCTTGAAAAGGGGTCTCTAGATTGGTAGTCCCAGAAGGAGTATGGGTGCATGGAGGTAGATTCTCCATGAAACAAAACTAAGTGATGGGGATGAAGTCTTGTTAAAAAGAACTCAAAAACTCTCAGGAAACCGAGCGTGCGAAAGGGGAGCTAGGAAAAGACAAGGCTCACAGGCCAAAAGAGCAAGCTCAAAAAACTATATTGAGGCCGCTGCCACAGTAAGCGAGCTGTACAACAAAACAGCTAGAATGCCAACAAGCAGCCCTACAAAGAAAAAGACCCTCTACAAGATAGCAAGCAAAACCTCCTAACTAAGAGCTGGAGACCTCAACAAATTGTATCCTTCGCAAGGTGATGAAATCCAAGTCGAACAATACAAAATGAGATACCAATAATGGAAGGATATCCCTCTACCGAAAGGGATCCTGGGTAAAGAGCCCTAGAAGAAAAGTCACTAAGCTACCTCATTCATGACACGTTGGAAAAGGTTTTCGGCGCTTTTGCCTTATCACCTTTGCATTACTATGAATACAAGGAAGACAATGATCGATGTTGCCTTAGGGATAAGTGGAGTGCGGCATTCCACAGAGTCCGTCCGGTTCTCAATCTCGCGGCGGTTTAACCCCTGAAAGTTAAAAGCATTCAGGAGGCCCCTCCACAAACTGGTTGTGACCGTGTCAATAAATACTAGGGGATTTTAGTTCCTTAGAGGACAACAACTATGTCTCAGATGAAAATGACAAGGGGGAATTATTTTGATGCCTATCCCCGGTGTCCTACCTAACTACCAAATTCTTTTTATTTCCTCAAGTGAGGTTAATGTTGGTTTAGTTAGGGAGATTAATTTTAGTGGTTGTATTACTCAATCGGGTAAATGGACGTGAAACTTGGTGGTGTTGTGACGACTCAAACCATGCAAATGAAGATGAATCGAAATGAGCCTTTCTCTTCGATGAACACTAGCTAAAATAAGGAAGAATTCTTTCAGTTCCCAATATGCACAACCCAATGCACATGCAATTTTATTTCTTTTCAAAATGATAGAAAGAAGTAAAATATGTACCCAAGACTAACCCAAAGCAATGAAAAAGTTCTTTATATGAACACCAAATGTAATGATTCTAATCCATTTCCTATCTTTTCACACTTGAAAAAGACACATCCAAGCTATGGAATGAAAGATTCTACAAATGCTTCCAATCAAATGCAAGACAAAGAGAAGAACCTAATAATATCGTCTAACTCAAATGCACATAAATATGAAACAAGCATTTCTTCTTCTCATGAATGTAATACCAAGAATGTCAAATGATTAAATTAAAGCAAGAAGAATACCTATGTGTTTCAATTTCATGAATATGGTAAAAGAACGACAAAATCAAGATTCTCTTTGAACTAAAGCAGAGGCAAGGAATCAATCTTTTCAAACAATCATTAGATAGGATGTAAAGGAAATAAGATGCCAAGCAATCCAAACACACCAAACCAAAAAATTATCTCAAAACCTTAATATGGGTCAAAACGACTGTAGGATGCACGATTCATGGCCCCCCCATTTCGCTTAAAAATGCAAGCAAAACACTAATGTTTACTCAAAGGGCCAACATGGATCCAAATCTCGAAAAGACCCAAAAAATAATCAAACAAACCAAATAAACACACTTTCCAGGAACTACTGCAAGCCTGCAGGCCACCTGGGAGCGGTACTGATAGACTACCGCGCTCTAGACAGCGCTTAAGGTGCGGTACTGCTAGACTACCGCGCTCTAGACAATGGTTAAGGCGCGGTACTGCTAGACTACCGTGCTCTAGACAGTGGTTAAGGCATGGTACTACCGCTCTGTAGGCAGTTACGGGGGAGCGGTAGTGTGTGAACAGAGGGAAAGAGGCAGAATTTTGAGAAAAGATTTTGACTCTTCAAGGGTTTTCCAACCCAGAGGACTTACTGATCTGTAACAGAAGTCTAATGCAGAGAATAGGGAAGTGAATGAGGGTAAAAGAACCCAATTCTTACAATCAATAAGTGAAATTGAAAGCAAATTTCACAAGCAAAGAAAATGGATTCAAGCTCCCCAGTATGGTCGCCAGTTTTTGTTGTAGAAATTTCTCCCTACGGATAGGTAGAAATTCTCTTAGGATAAAGCAGGATGCACTGACTCTATGCTAAGACAAAAAGGAAACAAATGCTACCTTGAGTTCTTGAACTAATCTTCACAACAAGATTAAACGCATTCAGAAGAGATGAAAGATGTAACTCACCTTCCAATTCGACGTTTGTCCCGCTTCTAGCTCTTGATCCTGAAGCTCCAATGTAGAACCTATCAAAATCAAACAAAGGACAAGCATGCAAGCTTCCAAATACCTTGAATCAAAGATTAAGTTCAAATCTAAACTAGATACATTTCATATCAAAGATTTATACAATACACATGAAATGGGAAAAACAAGACAAGTTATCTTTTATTACAAACTTGAAGAGTGCTTACAAAGGTTACTTGATATCCAAGCCAATCCTCCAGCTCCAAGTGCTTCCTCTTAGCTATCTCTGCAGAAGTCTGAAGATCATAGGTTTGATGCCCCAAAAGTCCTCCCTTTGGCCCATGGAAAGCTTCTCTCTTATAGCACATGGGAAGGTTAACCAACAAGAGAGAAGTGTGGATCTATGGAGGGTTTAGTGGATCAGGCCAGCTAAACAAAGAAGGAGTTAGGATCAAACCAAAGGTGGTAATCCCAACAAAATCTCCTCGAAGGTCGAAATCCCAAAATCCAAGGCAAAAAGGCTAATTTCATATTACCACGCCTCTATAACTGAGCATAACATGGTAGTACCCGCGCCCCAAAGGAGCAACGCGCGGTAGTGCTTACTACCGCGCCCCTGTAGATGTGCAGGGAGTGGTAGTGCTCACAAACAGGGCTAAGTTGGGCTAGAAGATGGAAAAAAAAGGTTTTGTTTTCAATGTTCAGTCAGTGTTTTCACTCTGGATGTTTAGATGATCTTTAAGGGAAACTGTCGTTTAGGTCGCTAGTGCAAGGATGCGACACTAATACATAATGTGTAATATTGAGGTATAACAGGGTTATCCCTGTGCGATCACTTACAATAGGGGTAAGGACAATATGGTGGCAGATGCTCCTTCTCACACAATTGATGACCTAGTTTCTCTTACAGCTATTTCTTTGCTTGTTCCAAATTGGTTGCAATATGTTCAACAGGGCTATCTCTTCTATGAACTCCATGCTTCTTCATCAGCAGGGCACTTTGGGTTCTTCAAAATGTATGACCGGGAACAATGTAACTTCTTTTGGCAGGGACTGAAAATGACAATTCAACATATGGTGGCTGACTGTGATACTTTCCAGGTCAACAAGGGTGAAATGACACTCCTTTCAGGACTGCTCAAACCCTTGCCCATCCCTACACAGATTTGGCCAACTATTTCTATGGATTTCTTAGAAGCGCTCTAGTGGTACAATACCACATCTACAAGGACACCATATGAAGCAGTCTATGGACAGACACCGCCAGTTCTTCTTCCATACACCATTAGCAGCTCCCCAGTTCAGGCAATTGACTTGGTTCTTCGAAACCGTGATCAGATTCTTCTCATTTTGCAGGACAATCTTCATATGGCCAGAATTCGACTGCATCAACAAGCTGATCAACACCATTTTGAGCGCACTTTTCACGCAGTTGATGTGGTTCTTCTTTGTCTACAGCTTTCCAAGCAATCCTTCCTGAAACTCCAAAGGCGTCAGTGGCCCGAAATGCAACCCGAAGATGCTACCGGGGAACCACTCATTCAGATTCTACATCAATTTCCCCAACAAAAGCTTTGAGGACAAAGATTTTTCTAAAGGAGAGGGGATGTTAGGAACCCGTGTCAACCCTTCTCTTTACTTTGTTAGTATATTGTTGTTGGACGCATATGATTTGTAAGTCATCCTGTAGTATTTGTTGATCCATAGTTTATATTAGCCCATAGTATTGACCCATAGTATTGGACGCATATGCTTTGTAAGTCGTCTTGTAGTATTATATGTCCCATGGTTTTGACTCATAGTATTGGGCATAGACCTAATATATAAGTGTGTGTTGAGGTCATTGAAGGCACCGTGAAGTTAATTGTATTGAGCTTGCTCAAAGGAGGTTGCCCCCTCGAAGTGGCCCGTGATCAATATAAAAGTGATTCTGAGTTCTATTATTTCTGATATCTCGTGTATTTGCATTAATTAATTATTGCAAGTTCATTACACACCTCCTAAACCTGCCATTAAATTTCTAGCACCTATCAATTCTTGAGGGTATTGGGAATTCTTTGGGAAGCTCTATAAAAATATTTCTTGATAGAGCTACACTGAGTATGTCCACATATACTTGTATTTGTGTTGAGATAGATCTCAGTAAAGGTCTTCGTGACAAAATGACTCTCAAGTGGGAAAATTATAAATGGACTCATATTTTGGATTATGAGAATACATCATTATGGTGTTGTAATTGTTAATAAATAGACATCTATAAGATATTTGTCCCCGTGAATAAGCTCATACTATAAGGAAAAAATGGCTCAAGCCAAAGTAAAAAAGATAGTAGTTTCCTTAGCAATTAATGGTCAATGATGAAGATGATCAAGAGGGAGAATTACCACAATCAACATATTCAAAGAAGGTCAATACTACTAATCTAGAAGTGTTGAACAATGATATTTTTTCCCTTGCGGAGATTAGAGAGGAAAGCCAACATACATATTTTTCTCCCTTGGGTATGAAAGCAGTTAAGGATGCCTCATTAGAAGGAATGATGAGATCTTATGAATTTGAAAGTTTGTACTTTGATAAAGAGTGGGTCTAAGGCCCTTGTTGTGGAACTAGCAATGGGTACATCCACCCATACATTTGGATGATCAATGGAAAGCTTCAGTCAGTTGCGACGAGTGGTTACAAGCCTTGGATGAGCATGCCATAGGTGGTCATGCGTGATGGAAAAGATTGCCTATGTGACTAGATATTTTGGAAATAAATTTGGTTAATTATGGCAGTAAGATGAAGATTTCCATGTAGGGTTTCATATAGAGGTTGCACGATGACTTGGAAGGAAAATTCCTTGGTTCATGGGTGCATGAGTAGTGATGGATTAATATGGGGTGAAACACCATATTCTATGGGAAGGATGGATGGATGGATGTGATGCATGGTGCTTTGTAGTTGGCGGTGCATCACAAGTTGGATGGATGGATGACACAATGTACAACACGAGGGTGGGAAAGGAGTGCCTTCGAAATCGTTTAAGCAAGAAAATTGAACCATCATACACATGAGATGGTTCAAATACCCTGGGAAAGGGAACGTGATCCATTGAACATGTGGACCCAAGGAATGAAATACTTTGAAAATAGTTTGGTGGATTGCATGTTGGATTGTTCGATGTGGAGTGGATTGCTAGGCACCTTAAAATAAGGAAATGACAATAAAGCTTCCATTTATAAAGAGGACACCTATAATGTACAAAGTGATTAATGAAGGAATCATTGATACAAGGTTGGAAACATATTTCTATGATTTTTCTAATTTTAGGGTTGGCACAATATATTACTTGGACATTAACTTAGTGAAGTATGGAATATAGGATTTGCAAGAGGTAGATCGATGGATGCTTCATGGGTTGGATTGAAAAGTATAAGAAATGCATGCCTTCATTATTTGTACATTTGTAATAGAGTTATGAGTAGTTTGTTTCACTCCCTCTTTGTATCTTTGGAATATTCTTCATACTAATAAAGTTAATGCATCCACCTTGGGTGCCACCCATAATTCTTAGTTGAGGTGTCTTTGTGTAGTGTTCATTAACCTTTAAATTTGAAATACAAACTAGGTATATGGATATTATGAATCCAAAAATCCAAATATAAGAGACAATAAGATGAAATACGTGGAATATACCATTTAATTATGATAATAAGAGTAAAGAAAGTGGTTTTCACTTGCCTCTTAAGGTGGGGTGACTTTTCACTAAGCAAAGTTCCAAATACAATAATACTAGATAAAACATTCCATAGCCTACTAGCTCTTTGTAATGTCCCCCAGGGATATTAAAGGGTATTAGGGACTGTTAACACCCAAAAAGTGCTCACTACCTCATCTATCCATTACATGACTCAATTGTTCATATTTCATACCATATTTACCTTCAGAACCCTAAAATCCCATTAAAAAGCCTCCAAAAGGCCAAAAATGCCTCCTAAAGGCCACAAAACCATCAAAAAAGCCTCAAAAAGGCTAAAAACCCCTTTTCCCTCCAAAAATATCCAAAATTCCTCCAAAATAGCAAAAACCATCTAAAAAGGGAATAAAAAATATAAAATAAAGAGAAAAAAGGAGGAAAAAACCCTATACAGCTGACCTAAACCATATGGTTCCCAAAACCATGGGCCAACACTCCACCTCCAAAAACCTATAAATAGGTGATGGAGACCCCTCATTTGATATCCACAATCAAGTAAACCCTTACTCTGCCAAAATCTCTCTTGAAACCCTAGCTCACCCTTGAGCTACTTTCACCATTGAGAGCCCCTTTTGGCCCATTTCCACCATTGGAGAAAGAGAAGGAGCAAAGTTGGAGCTTGGAGCAACCCTCTTGGATCATTGCAACAACTTCACCAATCTTCACATTGAAGGTAAAAATTTTAATACAAAGAAAACCATTCATATTCCATGTTTTGTTATGTTTCTTAATGCTCATGCTAGTTTAGAATTCATATTGTTTTAGCATTTTAATTTACTGTTTATTGAACTGCTACTAAGGAGTCCCTTCTCCTTAGTAGGTGCTCATTTGCACAAGCTAGGGTGAAAACCCTAGCTACAGTTTTGGCGACTCCCCTAGTTTTGAATTTCTGGTTACAATTTTTAAATATTTTTTTCTGTTCGGTTGTCCCTTTCGGCCGCCGTAAACCACATATTTTACCCCCTGCAATTGCGTTTCGACCGCGTCTTTCAGGCACGTACCTGCGATCCGACCGTGGATCTTAGACTGTTTCTGGTGACCTGCCGGTCGTTTCCAGTCTGTTACCTGCGATCCGACCGCGGCTATTAGCCTGTTTGGAATGGTCTGACTGCGGCTATTACCCTGTTTTCTGCTTCCTGCCTGCAGATTTCGGCCATTTTTCCGCTACCCGCCGGCGCCTTTCGGCGTTTTTCCTGCGTCCCGCCTGCGGCTTTCGGCCATTTTCCCGCAACCCGCCTGCGACTTTCAACGTTTTTCCTGTGACCCGACTGCATTTTTCATCCTAAAACCCGCAACCTGACTGCGACTGTTTAGCTTGTTTTCGCGGTCCGACCGCCCATATTTGCCAAAAACCCGCGGTCTATTTTCTGCATTTTTCTTTGTTTTGAACCCAGCACTTTGCTGCACTATTTTCTGCACCAGCACAACCATCTATCCTACCTGCAGCCACACTTCCTTAAATCCTTTTTCTGCAGTTTTGATTTCTGTTCCATTTACAGAATAGTTTTTAAATTTTCAGCATTTTTAATTTGAAAAAGGAAAATTGTGCATTTCAAAGGTTAATTTCTGTCTTGTTATTGCTAGTTAGAAAGTTGCCCACCCTAGTGGCACTTTTTACTTGGGTTCATCATCATCTCACAAGCACACACTCTGTCACCTAATTCAAGTGAACCTTAAAAAGTAATTAATACAACCAACATTCTAACCCCACTTGGTGAACACATAAGAATTTTTGTAGTTAGGTAGGATCGGGGGGATAGGCATCCAAATAAAACCCCTCGGTTGCTTACACTTGAGACATAGTTGTTTTCCATTAGGGAACCAAAATCCCCTAGTATTTTTTGGCACGGTCACAACCAGTTTATCAGAGGGCCTCTCCCCTAGGAGGGTTGAAGTCGCCAGACTGGTTCCGGAGGCCTGAGTGGAATACCGCAATCCATTCAGTAACCGAAGGCTACCTTTCACAATTCTCGAGGTATCCCTGTATGGGGGTACTGCGGTAAAAGGACCAAACGGTAGATTCACCTTTTCTGGGCGTGTCATGAATGGGGTATCTTAGTTGCCTTTCTTCTAGGATTGACTACCCAGTGTCCCTCCCGGTAGGGGGATATCTTTAGCCACTTGGCTCTCCTATCCATATTATCTGACTTGGATTTCATCACCTTGCAGAGGATATGTCTAGTTGAGTCAGAATACTATTTAGTTAGGTGTTTGCATGCTCCCTTACCTCCTTTTGGTCTAGTGAGTCCACTATTTTTTTTTTCTAGGAAACCTGTTGCTTGTTGGTATTCTGACCATTTCTGTTGATACTCCATTTATTGTAGCACAGCTATTACAGTAGGTGTTTTGAGTTGGTTGTTGGCCTGAGTGCCATATTTTTTGAGCTCTCCTTCTGCACGCTCGGTTGCATTAGGGTTTTTGATCTATTTTTCACTCAACACAACCCCCAGATATTTGACACCATCTGTCACCATTGAGTCCCCGAGACATTCTCGACGCCTCATGGGCGAGCCCCCACAGCACGGTTCACTTGACACCACCCGTCATAGACTTAGATCATCATCACTTGATACCACTCATCATAGATCTCGAGCTTTGTCACTTGACTCCACTCGTCAACGGCATAGGACTCCGTCACCAGATATTGACGCCCCTTACTTTACCTCCGATTCTGAGGCAGAGTTTGAGAACCCCATTTACACTGCCCCTACTAGCCCCATGGTTGGCGTGACTTCCACTCCTTTCTTTGTAGGGACCATTGGTGGCACATCCACCACTACACCAGTTACCACACTTGTTTTGGGTATGCCCTCGATGGGGGCCAAGTCCACCATTCCGGTCACCGTACCCATTCCAGTAGCTGGCATACCTATCACCACTCCACCAGTGACTCACACTACCCTTGGCGGCGCAGGCCCGTCCCATACCACTTTCGTTCCTCCACTTGGGGGCAACATCCCAAACCCAGCCCCTCCACTTGGGGGCATTGGTCCCAATTTGGTCACACCCACTAGTATGTCACATCCTTCTACTAGTTTGCCATTCATGGCTAGCCTCAACCTTCCTGACATAGCCAGACTGACTAACGTTCCTATCAGACACGACCCTACATGGCCTCACATGCCCACCAAACTCCCCTCTGACATCCCTAAGTTTGAGGGCAAGGCAGGTGAGGACCCCCAGAACCATATTATGTCCTTCCATCTATGGTGTTCCTCCAACTCCATAGTGGATGACTCTGTCCGCCTCTTTCTGTTACAGCGCACCTTCACTGGCTCTGCAGCTAAGTGGTATATCGAGCAGCCCCATGGGACCCACGCCACCTTTACCTCCCTTGCCTCGACCTTCCTGCAGTTCTTTCAGTTACCTATCCGCTATGACATGAACGTTGAGATCCTATTGTCTTGCAGACAGAACACGGCTACCCACATCACTGACCACATTCGTGAGTGGCGTCGATGCCGTAGCCTCTGCAAAATCAAGTTAGACGATCATATCTTCCTAGATTGGTTCCTAAAATCCCTCCTTCCTGTCATTGCCAAGGATGTGGCATCCGAACGACCCCAGTCTGAAGAAGAGGCCATCCTCAAAGCCCAGCAATTTGACCTCATATACGCCCAGTCAGGTTACCTCTATACCATTATACCTGACGCCCCTCATGGTGAGTCCTCCCAGCACGATGCGCCGGAGGCATCCCACACCGCAGACGGCATCATTGGCCGTATCGCCTCGCATCCCCAACCCTTTTCCATAGCACGCCCTAGCCATGGCCCCGACCTTTCGCGAGCTACATCATAGTCCGGAGCTACCAATTCGTATGCTCCCATGACACATCACCACCATTCTCACGGACCCTCTTGTCCCCCTCAGTTCTTTGGCCATGCGTCCCCCGCTTACCCCCCCCCCCCCCCCGGTCGCACCTCAGCCATATTATCATCCACAGGCTGCATAAGCTCCTATGACCTCTCAAGCCCAACCTGCTTATTACCCGCCACAGGCAGCCCCTCCGGCAAACCCACAACCCGCTTCGCAGGCATATCAGCAACCCCCACAAGGGTCAGCACCTGCGCAGCCTCCACCTACATATTATCCACCGTAGCCTGCTCCCGCACCTTCTCCCGCACCTGCACAACCCCAGAACCCACCTGCTTCCCAAGGGAAAGTATACGCCCAACAAAATCAGCAACAAAACCAGAACAGCCAGCGCCAATAGGGCCAGCAAAACCATGGCAAGGGTCGTAACCGTGGGAACAACCCTCCTCCAGACCAAGGTGGTCAACCTCCAAATCCCCCAGACAACAATAATGCGGAACCTGCCAACCAAAACCCTGATCAGCCAACCAAGCAGGCCAAAAACCCTAACTTGCGAACAAACCATCCTTGTTCTATTTGTGTGGTCTATGGCCACTACACACACGCTTTCCCACATTTGGAGCGAGCTCGACAACTCTGGGTCGATGATGCCCATCGCCAAGGGCATGCAACTCCTCAAGCACAGCCCAACCCCCAGCCCCCCCCAGCAGCAACCTTTGGTGTTGCAAAACCCCTTACCAACCCCAAGGCGTAGTGAATGCTCAGCCATTGGCTCCCCCTCAAGTCAACGCGCCACCACAACAACAACAGATCACATACGCCGCTCCTGATCAACACATGTTCGACTCAGGTACCCACCACTTGTTGATGATGTCATCCACTGATGTCAACCTCCAAACCCGTCGAAACCAATATGGCTCCACCCTTGACGCCCCTCCCGTTGACAAAAAAACTAATGCTCATCCCACCGATCAGACGTTACGTATACCTCTGACTCCATTAGATGGCACTGCCAAAGCACCTCGCTTCCCACTTCGTCAAATCAATAATAACCCCAATGCTCGCGCTGCGTCAAATTACAACATTGTTGATGACTTATCCCAGTCTCCCGCAGCCATGTCTGTGTTAGAAGTCTTGAAAAACTGTCCTTCACAGCGCAAGACTTTGCTATCCGCCATTGGTGCTATTGACCCCAATGATTCACAACTGATGGAATTCGATTTGGACCACTCCGAACCACGCCTGCCTTCCACTTTAGCATTCCAAGTTTCTGTTTCCATTCGGAATCTTTTCATCCATCGGTGCATTATCGATGAAGGTGCCTCTACATGCGTTATGTCCACATTCATTTGGCAGAAGTTGGGATCCCCTACTCTCCAGCAGTCCACCACTGCGTTGCGAGCCTACGACAGCCGTTCGGCTCAACCCCAAGGCCTATTAGCTAACGTCCCCATCCAGCTAGCTGGTAAAACCGTTCTCATTGACATAGAGGTCATCAACGCCCAACTCGATTATAACCTCTTACTTGGCCGCAGCTACATGTATGCTATGAAGGCGGTTGCCTCCTCCGTCTTTCGTACCATGATGTTCCCCCATGACGGACGCGTGGTCAAGGTCGACCAACTCACCTACTACGATCCAAATGCCCCCGCTGCACCCGAAAATGTTCTCCCTATGGTTGAACAACCTGTTAGTGGTGCCGCTACCTCGTTTGTTTCCTCCGTGGGACATGGCGTTTACTCAGATCCGCCAATGACATCAACCTTCCAATCCATTCCTCCCCCGTCATCTGCACCCGAAGTATCTGACCTATGTACCCTTTCCCACAATACACAAACACCTAACACTCAACCGCCCTTGTTACCTAAACCACCATTGGTACCTAGCCACATTGGTGTTACACCCATCCACACAATCCCCTTCCTAGTCCCTCCCTCAGGAGTAGTAAGCGCCCCGGTTATGGCTACCCTTAGCCTCCCTGGGTTAACCTTGAGATTACCCGTGTGGTATCTTTGGCCTCCCGTTCCCCCACCGACACCAAACGTCGTCCTACAACCGGTGCAACCCATGGCTACTACTAGTCAACCACCTCCCGGTGTCACTACCCCCTTCGTCCTCTACGAATCCCCCCCCTCTTATCAAGCACACTGGGGGCAAAGGCCCACAACCATACACTGCTGTACCTCCTCCCAAGACAGTTAAACCTGCTCCCATTTTTTGTGCTCCCCCCAAATGCTCATTGTGTGATGAGTTAGGCCATCCGACTCACCAATGTCCACAGTTACCTACATTACAGGAACACATGCAGATGCTTGACGATGACCCCAACATCCCAGTTGTCGAACTTGACCCAACCCCCAAGCCTCGTGATAAATCGCTGCGCACCAACCACCCTTGTGCCATATGCGGTATTTACGGCCACTACTCACATCACTGTCCTGATTTGAATAATTTGGACCTTGAGACGGTGCCCCCCACAATTGAGGAGATCCACCCCCCGGTATCATCCCCGTCTGGCGAGATTAATACCATTTATATGATCTCTTCAACCACCATTCCCTCATCAACCGATTTGACAGCCCACACTTTCCGTACTGATGAGGAGATTCTCGAGGCTCTCACTGCCCCAGATTATCCCTGGGATGACATGCACCATCGTTCCTATTTCCTCCCAGAAGAATCTTCCTCTAGTACAGCTCCCCAATTCGCGGTTGAGTCCAAAGATTTCCTTCCCACCAAAGTCAACTGGTTTAAGGATCCTATTCCTGCTCCTGATGCCTTTGAGGAAGGTAACATGGCCAACATCTCTCCCGTTATCCACATAGATATATCTGCTCCCAAAGGTGCCCCTGAACTCATCACTTTAGGAGCCTCCTGCAGTGAGCATGAGATTGGAGAATACAAAAAACTTTTCCAAGAGTTTCGTGATGTATTTGCCTGGTCCCATATCGAAATTCCTGGTCTTGACCCCGCTATTATAGAGCACCGCATTGACACCTCTGATCTCGGGGGCATAATAGATTACCTCGATCCTAGGATAGGGGGCATGATCAATCATTTTGACCCTACCCCATCACATATATCTCAGCACGTCAATGATCCCATTGTCCAAACCAACACATATGTGATCCACAATCATAAACCCCATGCACATAGCATGGGGGCAGGTCATTAACCCTGCCTACTTTGTCACATTTGTGATCTCAACCATTTTTGAGGTCACGTGTCACTTGTATATTAGATTTGATTTGATACACATAGTTCTTTCCTTTGACCATTCCGGAGTCCTTATGACCTCCATTTTTCGCACCATTTGCACTACCGGATTCATTTTTCCGCGCTCGTGATAATGCTTGAGATCATTTCTCGCTCTCACCAGGACCAATATCAACATTGTGTCCCGACACCTAGTCGCCCCGGTTTGTGTGCCACATCGACCGTAGCCCGTTTTTGATATACTTTATATCATCGGATTCATTTTTCCGAACCCATGATGACACTTGAGATCCTTTCTCGCTCTCACCCCCAGATTTTTGGGTATTTTTCCAAAACACCCCCCGTCGTCTCGGTTTGCGTGCCACATCGACCGGTATCTGTTGTTGACACTCTTTATATCACCGGATTCATTTTTTCAAGCTCGTGATGATGCTTGAGATCATTTATCGCTCTCACTTGGTACAGTTTCAACATTGTGTCCCGACACCTTGCTGCCTCGGTTCGCGCGCCACATCGGCCGCCATCGGATTGTTCCACTTTTTTACATGAGCCATTCACTCCTGTCATACTGCAATTATTTCGTTATTTTTCCACCATTCATTACCCCGCAAGGAGGCCCACCAGTGTTCCCCCCCTACCCTCGTTCTTCTTCATCATAAATGTCCCTTGATTGAGCACTTCCTCCTTGCCTGGCCATTCTTTTTGTTCGGTATAATTTTATCCCTTTTTCGGGCTGGACAAGTCCTTTACGAAAAAGGCACTTAGGGAGTTTATGTTAAGCTCTTTTCTGACTCCTAAAACAATGAAAATATCGTCGAGCAATCTTGCTTCCTTTCATGCTCGTTAAAGTACCTGAAAGGGCATCTATCTGGTATAAGTTTACCCCTTTTCCGGACCTGGTAGAATACTTACGAAAAAGGAATACTCTAGTCACACCGGCCATAAGAGTTCTTCATTGCATCCTTTTATGCTTCTTTGGGCCTTGGAGACTAACACAAGAAAAAGCAACCCCTTGGAGTCTTCTTATCACTTTCAGACTCTCTAAAATTGAAAGCAACCACGAGAATGAACTGTCCTGGGCTCGTACAAATCCACACGACAGTACCATTCCATTCTTTCAGAGTCTTCTTATCGCTTTCAGACTCCTTAAAATTGAAAGCAATCATGAGCATGAACTGTCCTGGGCTCGTATAAATCCACATGACAGTACCATTTTTTCACCCACTTCTTCTCGTTCCTTAACCCATGAAGAAGTCCCCCCGTGCCTCCTGGCACTATGATCGATCATCTCGGCAGCACCCCCAATCAGGTCGCCTTTGTTCAGAGTAGTCTGCAGTCTCCTGCCATTTTACACCAGCTTGAATCTCCCTCATCCCAGTTACTATCCTTGATCCATTACAGCTATGATCCCTTTCCCATCAGTCAGTTTCATATGCTTCCCGATCATCCCCGCCATCATACTCTGAACAAAGGAAGTTTGAGTCCACCCCCTCCACTTGCCCAGTTATCCCCCACAGTTTTTCAGTCCTACCATCAGTACTCTCACACTTCGGTTCTCCACCTCGCGCTCCTGTCAAGGAAACATCATTGCCTTGATAGTTGCAGGTCTCCCTCTGTCGATGACAACCCCTCTATTTTAGAGGATAGACCCAGAGGTCCCTGCGCCTTGGACCCATCACCATCTGTGGTGAGTGCCTACGGATCATTTTGAGAGGAGTCATCATTGCCTCTCCGAATGGTTGTTTCTCACATGCTTGACTTCAACACCTTGATCGCATCGTTGAGAATCGCGCAGGGCTTATATCCCTTCAGTTATTGGTCGAAGACCCCGGACTTTCCCCGACTCTAGCACATTGGTGAGTCACTTCAGAACGCCCAGTTATATGTTCCCGTGGACGTCCGGGTTGCGTTGGCGATTGTATTCGAAAGCCATCCAGTTATCTACTTCCTCGAGTACCCAGTTCAGTGTACCATTGAGAGTATGACCCCTTGTCACTATGATCCAGTAGCTCATCAGTTCCTCTGGTACCCCACTTAGTAGCACTGTTTTTATTCCAGCGTATCAGTTCTTCAGGTCAAACATGGTCAGCCCAACAGTATGTCCCAGATTGGTGTCCCCTCTGGACCCTTATGATGTACACAGTGGTTCTCTATGTATCCTACAGGTCCCCTTTTTTTCGGGCCTCACAGTTATTTTTTATGTATCTTGATACAAGCATGGGAATGCCCGCCTCGTCCATATGATCAGATTATTCCTCATCCATTATTGAGGTTATGTACTTTTAGTTTTTGCAATGTGTTCGGGATCGTTGTTCCGGGCTCTATTTTGTTTCTTCTCTTCTCCACACCCTAGGAAAACCATACATGACTTATGATGTCTATCGGCCATACGATGAGCTCCTGCCCTCACACATTAGGGGGCAATCTGTTAACACCCAAAAAGTGCTCACTACCTCATCTACCCATTACATGACTCATTTGTCCATATTTCCTACCATATTTACCTTCAAAACCCTAAAATCCCATTAAAAAGCCTCCAAAAGGCCAAAAATGCCTCCAAAAGGCCACAAAACCATCAAAAAAGCCTCAAAAAGGCTAAAAAACCCCTTTTCCCTCCAAAAATATCCAAAATTCCTCCAAAATAGCAAAAACCCTCTAAAAAGGGAATACAAAATATAAAATAAAGAGGAAAAAGGAGAAAAAAACCCTATACAACTGACCTAAACCATATGGTTCCCAAAACCATGGGCCAACACTCCACCTCCAAAAACCTATAAATAGGTGATGGAGACCCCTCATTTGATATCCACAATCAAGTATACCCTTACTTTGCCAAAATCTCTCTTGAAACCCTAGCTCACCCTTGAGCTACTTTCACCATTGAGAGCTCCTTTTGGCCCATTTCCACCATTGGAGAAAGAGAAGGGGCAAAGTTGGAGCTTGGAGCAACCCTCTTGGATCATTGCAACAACTTCACCAATCTTGACATTGAAGGTAAAAATTTTAATACAAAGAAAACCATTCATATTCCATGTTTTGTTATGTTTCTTAATGCTCATGTTAGTTTAGAATGCATATTGTTTTAGCATTTTAATTTATTGTTTATTGAACTGCTACTAAGGAGTCCCTCCACCTTAGTAGGTGCTCATTTGCACAAGCTAGGGTGAAAACCCTAGCTACAGGGACATATAATTATCTCTTTAGGTATAATTAGAATATTTTAGCACAACATAATAATTTTAATAAATATTTATTTTCATTTTCTAAAATTTAATTATGACAAAATATCGATAATTCCAAATAAATTAAAATAAAATTCATAACTGATCTAGAAAATTGAACCAAGGTTGGTAAATATTATCTAACACAATCTATAATCATTATTCATCCATCGCAAGCCATAACACAGGTTACTTGCACCTAAAAAGGTCATTTTCACTTAATCGTGATTAACTAGTAATTAGTGTACTAATTGCGACACTTAGCGACACAATGCATAATTGACGACACTTAACATAACTTCATTTTTTTATAACCTAATCATAATTTATCAATCCCAATGGATATTTAACACCTAATATCATGTAAATAAGGCCTAATTATCATTTTCCAATTAATTGAACAAAACAATTACGAAAATGACTCCATAAGACTAGTTAACTAGTATTTAACACAAAAAACTAGTCTTGCACGAATTCAACACACAACCATGCCAATGAACCAAAAAGTGAACCTACATCCATTATAAATATATTTAAGCATTCACATACATCCAAATAAAGTTGCATTTGCATGTCAGATCCTTTCACATAAATGATGATTCTTTCAAGCTAAACCAGTGCAACAAATTAATAAACACTGCTAGGAATTTAAGCCAATCAATTGTATTGAGTTTCGGAGCACATATATGCGAGGGTAAAGATATGGAAAATAAAATTCTACAGAAAAATTAAATTACCAAAAACAGATCATATGGTTGTACATTCCAAAAATTACGAAAACATAGATTTAATCTACAAACTAGTTACCGATTTGAAGCTAGTTTCTGTTTCTAGTTTCCAAATGAAAAACGATAAGAAAGTATTGAATAAATTATCTCATAGAAATAATATCAGAATCCCACTACATACAAATTGATGTATCTTTCTGTTCATAAACAATCCTCTTATTAATTCATCAAACTAGCTAAATCTACTTCTGAAAATTGGCTAGAAATTGAGGAATCGAGTAAGATAAATGCATAAACAATTTGCAGAGTCATTCAAAATATATTCCAAATCTAAATACCATGTATTATAAGTATTATAAAAGGTATAAATCATGTAAACATTTCTTCAAACACTCATCATGCAAAGTCATAAATCCATTTAAAACAATTCTTTTGAAGGAGCTAGTGAATGGAAACAAAACTATGGTTTCAATAGCAAATATAGAACTATATAGGAACTCTTTCAAAAAATTATTCATACATTTCAAGTGTAATTATCATATATAATATCAGTTATCTCACTCAGGCATTTTCTCAAACATTTCACATGCCAAGTCTCAAAACTACATAAAACAACCCAATCGGTGAACTAGTTTTCAAATAGAGGCTAGAAACGTTGTAGAGAGGTGTTTCCAATAATTCCTAAGCTATTCAAAAATAAAATTACACATAATATAAATAACAGAGGTACAATTATCATATCTGTAGCATAGGTTCCAAATAAACATTTTTCTCAAGCACTTGCTCACAAAATACCAAAACTAGTTACCTATTTTTCCCAAAAACTAGTAGCATAATGTAACTAAAATCTATGAGATATTTATTCCATAATTAGATCATATATTTTCTCATACATTTAATGTGAATCCATATAAGAATTATATCATATATAGGTAATTCAAATAAACATGAAATAAAGTACTTATCTTGCAAAATACGCAACTGAAATCGACCATGCCACGTTCCACCTAGTCGTAGACACAATGCAAGCCAAAAATCACTTTGCAATAGACACCCCTGAGCCAGAACCATGATGCCACAAGCAAGAGTGCACTCAACCAAAAAAACGATTTAACATTGGTCCAACCACAATCTAATGGAAAGTGGATTCCACATCACTTCAAATCCAAGAACTCCAGTGGCAATTCCTGGACAATTTTTTCAGGAGAAATCAGTCCAACCACAACCCAATGGAAAGTATTCATCGAATTCCACTCCAAGGAAATTCTAGTGGCTCTAGGAAAAAATATTCAGAATTATATCATTCCAACCTCAAATCCAATGGCAAGTGGATTCCACATCACTTCCAATCCAGGATCTCTAGAGGCAATTCCAGGACAAAACAATGGCAATTCCAGAGTAACTCAATTTGGGAACATGATTAGAAAGGGTGCACCAACAAAAAAAAATCATGTCAAGAGCCAAGAGCATGCATAAACCACAAGAGAGATTAGCCCCCATCCACCCAAATCCCATTTCCCAAGAGCAATTCGAATTGGGGGGGAGAGAGAGACACAAGGGAGGAGTTACACTTCTCAAGAGGGCACATTAGAGGGGAGAGGAAGAGTCGTCATCAAGGTGGGAGTTACAAATTTTCATGAGGGGCGCACTAGGTGAGGAAAAAACTATAACTCCAAATAAAATTAATCCCAGAATAAAATAAAACCCAAGGGGTAGCATAACACATGAGGGTGCATAAATCAAGAAGGTCCACCAAGTCCAAAAGAAGGGTGTATCACATCCTCATAGGTCAAAACACAAGGTAACACTTTCCCCCCAACCCCTTGCTCGTAACATCATGGTTCCTCATACTCTTTTTCGTGGCATCGGTCGATCCGATTATTTTATTTTATTAATTAATAATGTTCAACATAATAAAAATAATAATAATTTGCAAACCATAGTCTCAACACCTTGTGCCATAATATCCAACATAATAACAACACTAATATGTCTAGGGGATAAACCATAGGGTCATTACATCCCTCCCCAATTAAACCATGCATCGTCCTCGATGCATACACATACATGTCACAAAATCTCAAAGCTTTCAAAACAAATGCGGGCATGCCTCCCTAATCACATATTCCAATTACCAAGTTGCGTCCTCAGGTGTATAATGTCTCCACTGAACCTTGACCTGCTAGATTTATCTGTTCCTGGGCAACTTGGTCTTCTTGCCTATGATGGCAACGGGATCTACTGGAAAATATCCTTTCGGCTCCATCTAATCAAACCAAATATACATATAAAACATAATCAACATCATGTACACCTGACAATCAAGAAACACACACACATATATATACCAACATGCTAAACAAAGTTCATAGGGTAAGTATCAAAATATTCTAAGTAACTAATAATCGTGTCATATGCATCATCTAATGTAGAACATAAGCATCTACACTACAATTTACCTGTATCATATTCTAGTCAATTATATGTCTAGGATAATGCACATACTTTTTCAACAAAGAGACATGCAAGACATTATGCACTTTTATGTTAGGAGGCAAAGCTAGCTCATAAGCAACGGGTCCTATCTTTTCCAAAATCTCAAAGGGTCTGCAATATCTAGCTGCAAGTTTAGAACAAATTCCCAAGTTTAAAGTACTCTTCTTCGATTTCACATTCAAAAACACATGTTCTCTAACTTGAAACTATTTATCAATCTTGTTCTGATATGCATAAATTTTTTGTCTATCATGTGCTAATTTCAAACTCTGTTTAATCCTAATCACCTGATCTTCCATTTCCTTTAATAATTCTGGCCCAATAATAACTTTGTCTTTCGGATTGTCCCAACTGAGTGGAGTGTTACACTTCCTTCTACACATCACTTCAAAAGGACTTACTTTCAAAGAAGAATGATAACCATTGTTATAAGAAAATTCCACTAGATGCAAATAATTTTCCCATTTAGTAGGATGATCCATTACATACATTCTTAACATATCTTCACTTACCTGATTTACCCTTTATGTCTGAGGATGATGTGAACTACTCATATTCAAATCTGTTCCGAACCCTTTAAACAAACCTTTACAAAAATGACCTGTAAAATTTGAATCCCTGTTTGACACAATTGCTTTCAGAATGCCATGTAATCTATCCACTTATTTTATATAAATATCTGCTATTTCAATTGCTTTATGTGTAGTATTAATTGGAATTAAATGAGTTGCTTTAGTTAACTTGTCTACCACTACCATAATAGCATCATGTTGTGATCTTGTCTTTGGTAATTTCGTGATAAAATCCATACTGACTACATCCCATTTCCATTTTGGTATCTGTAAAGGTTGTAACAATATCGCAGGGTGTATGTGTTCAATTTTTTCTTTCTAATATTCTAAACATCTAGCTATGTAATCTGCAATTTCCTTTTTCATTTCTGGCCAATAATAATCTTTCTTAACTGCCGGTATTGTCTTTTGATAGCCAAAGTGACCGTCATAAGGGAGGCCATGCATTTCTTTTAAAACCATCTTCCTTACATTTTTAGAGTTAGGAATGTAGAACCTGTTCTTATACTTAAGTGTTTTGTCTTCCAGTTTATAGTGTTCAAACTTGTGTGTTGTTCCCTGTTGTTGTAAACTTGCTTTTACTTGTTGAAAGAATTCATCTGTGTTGTTTGCCTCTTTTATTTTATCCTTTATATTCGAGGTACTGGTACTAATAACTATGTGCATCACATGCATTCTCCTACTAAGTGCATCTTCTACTTTGTTCTCTTTTCCTTTTATATGCTTAATGTCAAAATCATATTCACATAGCAGTTCCATCCATATTCTTTGTCTTGCATTTAAATTAGGTTGTTCAAATAAATACTTTAATCCATGGTGATCAATTCTTAATTCAAATTTCTTTCCCACAAAGTAATGTCTCCATATCTTTAGTGCATAATTCTAAATCTTGAGTAGCATAATTTTGTTCATGTTCCTTTAACTTCCTAGATTCATAAAAAATAACATGTCCATTCCGAGTTAGCATATAGTCGATGTTCTCTGAGTACTTGCATTACTAGTATTAAGTGTTCTTCATGTTCTTCCCTTGTTTTAGAGTAAATAAGAATATCATCTAGGAATACAATCACAAACTTATCCATACATGTATAAGTTTTACCATAGAAATATAAAATAGCATAGTGTGTGGTCAACCCATCCATACCAATCAAAGCATCATAATAGCCTAAAAGAATAATATTCAAATCCACAAAGGTCTTTAAACCATTCATATCCAAGGGACAATGCCTTACTATTTATGTGACTTTCCTTTTGGTTCCAGTTGCTAATTATACAAGGCCTGCTACTTCAAGGTTTCGTTTCTTAAGAGAACAATCCAGAACTAAACTAGGTGTAATATAATTGTTACTAGCTCTTGAATCAATTAAAATAGACACAATTTTGTTACCAATATTACCTGCTACTTCAATCATGTGATTGATGATCTTCTTGTCTACCTTCCAAATCTGCATAGATCCTCTGAGTCTTACCAACATCACCTTCTGTTGCTTCCTGAATGTTGTGGAGGTTCTCATCTTTCTTATGTGGACAATTCCTTGCATAGTGATTTTCATTGCAATGCCAACACTTAATAGGAGGTCTCTTATCTGAATCTGTCTTATGGAAATTATCATTTCTTTTTACAGGAGGCTAGAATCCTTTCTTTCTTTGTTCATGCTTGATGTTCTTCTTATCCTTCCAGTTTTTTTGTTCCTTACTTCTATCCAGTTTATACAAATGTTTTGCTTTCCAAATCACTTCCCTTAGAGTTCTTGGCATGTCATACTGAATTTTGTCTTTATAAAAAGTTGGAAACCTACTTAGAAACCTTTGGATCTTGAATTTCTCATCTTTTATGTAATCTGCAAAAGTTAAAAGTTCAAGGAATATCTTCTCATATGCTTCCATAGTCATACTTCCCAACCTAAGCTCAAAGAACTCTTCCATCTTGTTATTGTAGTATCATTCTGAAAGGTATTCTTGTTGAAAATAATTTTTAAACTTTATCCAAGTGATATTACTCTCATCAATGTATTTCATTTTAGTCAGATGTTCCCACCAAATAGAATCCCTTCGCTGCAAATGATAAATAGCTATTCTTGCTTCCATGTTTGGTGAATAATGATGCAGTTGGAAAAACGTTTAGAGTTTTATCAACCATGCTTCTACTTCTTCTCCTTGTTTAATTTAACCATTAAAGGTTGGAGATTTTATATTTCTTAATTCTCCCATCAACTTATCTTGGTCATACCTTCTTCTCCTTCTACTACTATGGTATTCTGAAGAACGGTCTGTACTACTCTCTGGACTTCTACCTCTTTTTCTCAAGGGAGTTGTGCAATAACTGTCTGGCATAAAGTCAATCTTGGAATATGTTTTCATGCTTCTCTTTTCTATCTTGATTTGGGTAGTTCTTAAGGTTTTCAATTCATTCATTATCTGTTCTTGAAGGTTAGCAATAGTTTTTGTTACACTTCCTAACCAATTCTTCCAGATCTAAGGATGAGCTACTTCTCCTCCTTCCTACATACCCCTCCTCGGGACCATAAGGTGTTTTTTGTTTCTCCTCCATCCTTTATTGTTTTCTCTGTTGGGTCTCTTCTGGGTTTAAATACATACTGATAGATGCAAGGTGTTCATTCTAAGTTTTGTTAATATTCCATTATTGAATTTATTCAATTTCCTAGACAATAATTAATTTTCTAATTAAAAAGGAACAAGGCATACTAAGCTAGTTTTTAATTAATTAAGTTAAAACACACACATAAAAGGATATAGCTCTTATATTCATCTTCTAAGTCTTCAAAACAATAATATAATTTCATATTTCACAAATATATTAGTGCATTCATTTTGGTTTCAACAAACATAACATTAACTTTTCATTCAACAAAACAAATTTAAAGTGACCAATAGCCCCAACAGTCGCAGTGTTGTAACTGTAGCTCTAATACCACCTGTAATGTCCCCCGGGGATATAAAAGGGTATTAGGGACATATAATTAGATATCTAGGGATAATTAGAATATTTTAGCACAATGAAATAATTTTCATAAATATTCAATTTCATTGTCTACAATTTAATTATGACAAAATATCGATAATTCCAAATAAATTAAAATAAAATTCGTAATTGATCAAGAAAATTGAAAAAATGTTGGGAAAGATTATCCAACACTATATAACATCATTATGGATCCATCACAAGCCATAACACATGTTACTTGCACCTAAAAAGGTCATTTTCACTTAATCGTGATTAACTAGTAATTAGTGTACTAATTGCGACACTTAGCACATAATTGACGACACTTAACATAAATTCATTTGTTTATCACCTAATAATAATTTATAAATACCAATGGATAACTAACACCTAATCTCATGTAAATAATTCCTAATTATCATTTTCCAATTAATTAAACAAAACAATTATGAAAATGACTCCACAAGACTAGTGAACTAGTATTTAACACAAACAACTAGTCTTGCACAGATTCAACACACAACCATGAAAATGAAACAAAAATTGAACCTACATCCATTATACATATATTTAAGCATGAAAATACATCCAAATAAATTTTCATTTTCAGGTCATATCCTTTCACATAAACGATGATTCTTTCATGTTAAATTAGTGCAACTAATTAATAAACACTGCTAGGAATTTAACCCAATCAATTGTACTGAGTTCCGGAGAAAACATAAGAGAGGGTAAATATATGGAAAATAGAATTCTATAGAAAAATTAAAGTACCAAAAATATATCATATGGATGTACATTCCAAAATTTATGAAAACATAGATTCAATCTACAAACTAGTTACCAATTTCCACAGATTTGAAGCTAGTTTCCGTTTATAGTTTCCAAATGCAAAAAATTAAGAAATTATTGACTACTGTAGCTCATGGAAATCATATAATAGGTCCATTACATCCAAATGTATGTAGATTTCCTCTCATAAATAGTCCTCTGATTAATTCATCAAACTAGCTAAATCTACTTCTCCAAATTGGCTAGAAATTGAGGAACCAAGTAAGATAAATGCATAAACAATTTGCAGAGTCATTCAGAAGAAATTCCAACTCTAAATAACATGTATTATAATTATTATCATAGGTATAACTCATGTAAACATTTATTCAAACACTTCTCATGCAAATTCATAAATCCATTTAAAACAATTATTTCGAAGGAGCTAGTGAATGGAAAGAAAACTAGGATTTTGATAAGAAAATCTAGAACTATATAGGAAATATTCCACAAATTTATTCATAAATTTAAAGTTTAATTATAATATATAAGATCATTTATCTCACTCAAACATTTTCTCAAACATTTCACATGAAAGTCTCAAAACTACATAAAACAACCCAACCGACGAACTAGTTTTCGAATAGAGGCTAGAAACACTGTAGAGAGGTGTTTCCAAACATTCCTAAGACATTGAACAATAAAAGTACACATAATATAAATAACAGAGGCACAATTATCAAATCTGTAGCATAGGTTCCAAATAAACATTTTTCTCAAGCACTTGCTCACAAAATACCAAAACTAGTTAGCTATTTTTCCCAAAAACTAGTAGCATAATGTAACTAAAATCTATGAGATATTTCTTCCATAATTAGCTCATATATTTTCTCATAAATTTAATGTGAAACCATATAAGAATTGTACCAAATCCAATTAATTCAAATAAACATGAAATAATTTACTCATTCTGTAAAATATGCAACTGAAATCGACTGTGCCACGTTCCACCCAGCCGTAGACACAATGCAAGCCAAAAGTCACTTTGCAATGGTCACCCATGAGTCAGAACCATGATGCCATAAGAAAGAGTGAACTCAACCAAAAAATCCATCTAACATTGGTCCAACCACAATCCAATGTCAAGTGGATTCCACATCACTTCCAATCCAGGAACTCCAGTGGCAATTCCAGGAAAACAAATTCAGGAGAAACCAATCCAACCAAAACCCAATGGAAAGTATTCCTCTACTCCACTCCAGGAAAATTCCAGTGGCTCCAGGACAAAAAAATTCAAAAATATATCAATCCAATGTCAAATCCAATGGCAAGTAGATTCCACATCACTTCCAACCCAGGATCTCCATAGGCAATTCCAAGACAAAACAATGGCAATTCCAGAGTAAATCAACTTGGGAACAGGCTCATCAAGGGTGAACCAACTAGAGAAAAATCATGTCAAGATCCAATAGCATGCATAACCCACAAGAGATACTAGCTCCCATCCACCCAAATCCCATTTCCCAAGAGCAATTCGAATTGGGGGGGGCGAGAGACACAAGGGAGGAGTTACATTCCCCAAATTAGAAAATGGGAGTTACACTTCTTAAGAGGGAGCATTAGAGGGAAGAGGAAGAATCCTCATCAAGGTGGGAGTTACAAATTTTCATGAGGGGCGCATTAGGTGAGGAAAAAACTCTAACTCCAAATAAAATTAATCCTGGAATAAAATAAAAACCAAGGGGTAGCATAACACATGAGGTTGCATAAATCAAGAGGGTACAACAAGTCCACAAGAAGGGTGTATCACATCCACATAGGTTAAAACACAAGGTAACACTTTTCCCCCAACCCCTTGCTCGTAACAACATGGTTCCTCATACTCTTTTTCGTGGCATCGGCCAATCCAATTATATTATTTTATTAATTAATAATATTCAACATACTAAAAATAATAATAATGTGCAAACCATAGTCTCGACACCTTGTGCCATAATATCCAACATAATAACAACAATAATTATGTCTAGGGGATAAACCAGAGGGTCATTACACTCTTTAAATAGATTCTTAATAGAAAAACTAACAACTTGTGGTCCAATCATTAATAAGTACCACATTAGAGAAATTTTGAGGTCAAAAAAGGGCCTCAAAACAAAGAAAATGTACTATAAAATACAACCAATCACATTCTAGTAGATGACATCATCCCCCTTGGTGAGGTGGCATTGCATGAGTTAAGAATGCTTATTTGTCAAATTTTCTATGGTGGATGAAAACACATAGTTAACCAAGGTAGTGGTGTAAGTACTTTTAAGTCATAAAGTAAAGTACTCATAATGATAGTCTTTTCATAAAATAATATTATTGTCATTTTCAAGTAAAGTACTCATAATGAATGTCCTTTCACACTTTCACATAAAATAATATTATTGTCATTTTCAAGTGAAGTACTCTTAATTCATAAAGAAAGTCATTTTACATTTTTTTATAAAATAATATATTATCATTTTTATGTTTTTAATTTTAAATTATATATTCACTCCATTCTATTTAATAACATAATGTCAAACTAATAAAGAATAATAATAGATTTAATAAATAATAATAATAATAATAATAATGCAATGTGGATTATAATAATATTATTGACATTTTACATGTAAATAAATTCTCAATTAAATTACATTATTAAATTCATGAGAAAAGTACTAAATATAAAAAGTCAACATAAAATTTTAAAAAAAACTCTTAAAAATGTTTTTTATTATTTAATTTCATTTGCAAGTTCAAGACAAATAAATGTTAAAAGACAATACATTTTTGGGAATTTACAATGAATCTTAGTCACATCAATGTAGACTTATTTTATTAATTTTATTTCTAGTGAATTTTGAAAAGTAACTCAACCATGGTTATTTATATTGTGCATAGAAAATAGTGTGGGAGGTGACTTGTCATATATACCTACCCCATAAAACCCCCAATTCATAATATTTTAATATATCTCATATTTTTGTAGTACATCTCTTAGGAGGCCCTTTTTTGACCTCAAAATCTCTCTAATGAACTACCTAGTAGGCCTTATTTAATGAGGATCCTTTTACATTAATTGACTATCGACTACTATCTAATGGGACTTATTCAAAGAAGATGGTTGCATGTATTAATTGACTAACTCCTAGGTAGTCTAAAGTAGGGAAGCTATGGTAGGACCCTATCATGCACTCTTGCTTCAGGAGCAAAATTGTCCTTAAGGATTGAGGTGAGGAAATTGTTGAAGAATTGTTGGTGGTTCCACGTTGCACCTTTTAGATGTATATATTTCCATTGGATCAATACTTCATGAACCATGTGTTGATGCATTTGAAACTCGCTAATATCCAATACTACTTCTTGCTAGAGCCAAATGGAACCTTCTTTGTCAAGTCTAGTAAGTTGGTTTGCAGCTTGTAATTTAATCCCGTTACCTTCTTAAGACAATACACATGAAAGAATGGATGAATCTTGGAGTGGGTTGGAAGAACCAACTTGTAGCCTACTTTCCCAATGCATTGGACGATCTTAGATGGTCGATAGAACTTTGATGCTAGTATGGTGGAATTTATCCTTGAGTGATTTTAATATATATGGTTGAAGGTGAAGAAATACATGATCCTCTTATGTAAAATATTGCTCTCAATGATACTAGTTATCTTGTTGTTTAATTTTATTTTGAGTTGTAACCAAGTACCTATCCTTAAGTGTGCTAAGAATATATTCCCTTGTGTGAAGTGTGCTATCCATTGCATGAACCTTGGAGGTGCCTAGTAGATAGGAAGCCAATGAGAAGTTTTCTAGCCATAGACAAATTCATATGGTGTCATTTTGGTAGCTCCATGATAAATGGTATTGTACCAACATTCTACAAGGGAAAGATATTATTCCCATTGGTGTGGATATGATTATAAGAGAAGCATCACAAATGGGTTTCTAAGAACTTGTTGACCACTTTTCTTTGACCATCTATTTGGGGAGTGTCCTAGCTTGTGAAATTATCAACTTTAATTGTAGGGATTCAAGCGTGCTCCATTCATCTATCTTGGTCTGAGGACAACATCACATTTCACAATATGTACAACACCCAAGTATCACAATTCTACCACTGTAAAGGGTCCGATCCAATGCATCTAAAGCTTCCAAGGATTCTTAAGATACCAACTATCATAAAGAATCACCATGTCACCTTTGGAAAAATGTTTGGTCTTGATATGTCAATCATGCCATGCATTTTTTGTTCGATTATAACATGATACTTCCAAAATATCGAACACCTTGAGAACCCACTCACACAAACAAATCACAGATCAACACACAGATGTTTTTATGTAGTTTAAACCCTTGAAGAGAGAAACACTCCACGACCCCATCCAAATAGCTAGTCGAGGAAATATTATTATGAAAAAGAAACAATATTACAAATGAGCTTCTCATAATCAATTAACTAGCAAATGACCCTCCATGCCCTTTAAATAGAGATCTTGGACCAATTGGGTTCCAATCCATAGATCAATGGTCATTAATATCAAGGAGAAGATGAACTATCATATTACTCTATGTCAAGAACATATCATGACCATCAGATTACATATATACAAATGCGTACTAATGCATACTAAATAAACACACTTTACCTAATAGATAAATTATGACAAGTTGATATTAACTAACTACGTGGCATGAAAATCAACAAGAAATATTGAATTGTACAACTACATCAAGTTTACTAAGTGTTCCACAACCGACTCTTCTTCTCTCAAATCCATCGCATGAGAAACATGCAAACTAGGAACAAAAAATTCCGTTGGTATGACAGCTTCTCGCCGTTATACTAGCTGAAATGGAGAATGCTTGTGCAAATGTTTTGGAGTAGTGCAGTAGGCACACAATATGGAAGCGATGTGTTCATCCCAGTCATTATGATTGGCATAATAGACCTTAGTGAGTCCTTTTTTGAGAATCTTATTAAAATATTCTATCATGTTGTTTGCTTGAGGATGTTATGGGATTCTCTTATGGTGCTGGATAAGAACTGCCAGGGCCATTGCAATGATGGTCTTACTCATGAAATGCATACCTTGGTTGTTGTTAACACCAAAAATTCACTCACATGTGACATTTCGATGATTCATCCAATAAAGCCTCATCAACATAAAGAATACATCTCACCATATGCATCCTCAACAGATCCAAAACACAACATGAGTCCACAAGTGCCAATAAATAGTCAAAACAAAGGCTAGCGTGGGTATTACACAGTTGACCCGTGTTATACCGCATGTAACTTGAACAATTCCCACGCTACACCCACGTGATTTTTCCTTCGATAGTCGTGATACTATCAAAACGGTGGGACCACTCACTCCCATTGGCGCATTAAAGACTCAATCCTCCCCAAGGATCAAAATTCGTCTCCTCACACACTTGGGAGCATTAATCATCCCCCCTTGTGTACCTTGGAACTAGTTCATGAAGGAGGAGAGTTTACATTTGGATCTAGTTGTTTGATGGCCACCTCTTGGCCTATAAAAGGAATCCGTTGGCATGCATTTGGTAGAGATAAATTAGAGCAAGGTTATGTTGTTAGATTTGAGTTGGAGCTTCCTCATATCCCACCATTTCCTACCATTGTGAGCATTCCCAAGCTTGCTTGCCACCTGCCATCAATGGGAAAGTGTTTGTCTCCATTGTTCTTCCACCTACTTAGAATTTAGTTTGGACAAGGAAGGCCTCCCTAAGGGAATTATTGTTGGATTCCCTTGAAGCCTTCACCTCCTAGGCGTTGTACAACCATTCCATTGGGCAATACGAGAGTGGTTTAGCATATCTTCGGTTGTTGTTGTTGAAGTTTTCATTCTCCCCCCATCTATTTCATTTTGTTTTTATTAATATTTTCATGTTTGAATGTGAGCTACACTAAAAATATCATGCATAATCACTTGGAGGAAACCACCGACCATCAAAAGGGGCTCCAAGGACTAAGGCCTTGCAACAACCTATAAGGCTTAGCCCCTCACCAAGTGGAAAAGTGCACTTGTGCAATTTTTTCCATAACATTTCTAATGGTGACCATACTTATTTTTGTTCATTTCTTTTTAAACTAGTTTTTTTATGCTAAGTAGCTAATTTTGGGTATTTTTCACTTGTAGGAGATCAGGTATTCCACCTCTCTCTTCCAGAATTTGGACCCATCACGTCCCCATTTATTTTTCCATAGCTGCGTGGTTCTTGGTGTCTCTATTGCACTGATAGCGTGTTATTGACTTGGACAGTCACGTGCATAGCGTAGGTTACCATTGTTAGACCCACGCTACATCTCTCATCGTACGCGCATGGAAGGTTAGTGCATTACACGCGCTACAATGTGTCTGTTTTGTATTAACCAATGCGGTCCGCACAACATAGTCTAGTTTAGTCACGCTACTATTGTTTATTTTCTGTTTATCTGCATAGCTTAGTTTGGCAGACCAATTGCTGCTTACTAATGAACTTAAATTAAGGCTAATTCACCCACTTACTTAATTTCTTAGTAATTAATGCACCTAGACCAATATTAGGAAGCAAAGAGTACATCTCTCTTGAAACTTACCTAGGTGACCAACTTTGAGGCTTTCAATGGGCTCCATTGTTGTCACTAGTATTCAAGACCATCTCTTGTTTATGCATCAAATTGACATGTTGTTTTTAGTAGTATTGCTAGTGTAGAAAATACTTTTTGCACACAAGCAAGGACCTAAAGACACTTGTCGCTCGAAGTATGCTCTTCACCTTGCACTTCATGTGAGCTTGGTGAATCCGAACAAGGGTGAGAAGCATGAAATACCTCCATTGCACACTTGTCTATTAGTTAGAGTATTGCTATTTGCAAAAGCACCATGAGAATCTCTTAGAGTTAAAAGTACACATTTCTTAATATAATATTTTAGTTAATTTTCCAATAAAATCGTTTTTTCTTTCATCACATGTGTTTGCACCACTAGCACACAATAAGAGGCATAAAGACTCTTTGAATCCTAGTATGCTCTTCGCCTCGCACTTCATGTGAGCTTGGTGAATCAGAAAGGTAGGGATTGTGAAATACCCCTCTTAGACTCCATAAGTGAAACATTCAAACCCCTTAAAATAAACATTGTAATTGTCCTAACCAACTAAAATCCTCCACAGGATGTCACAAAACAATATTTTAGTTACGTAGGATTGATTGGGCTAGGAATCCATTAATTCCCACCAATCTAGTTTCATTAGTAATATTTTCAAACATGGCATTGTTGTCTCATAGGATTATTACAAAATCCCGCTATAAGCAAGTGTTAAAAGAAAACCCGGATTAGAAGTGAGTTATGACCAAGGAGGTGAATTCCGATATATAGCTTCCTTGCTCTCCCCTACAAGCCACCCATATTGTTGTAGGGAGATGACACTATACTATGCAGTCCAAACCACTTATCCACACTTGACGCAAGGGATCTTAGTGGCCCAACTTAGGATATCACCAAGGAGCAATTGTGAGTGCAATTGACTCTTGAAGTTATCTATTTCCATTGGGAGGTGTTTCCAATTCTTCTTAATTGGATCATTGGCCCCATCGTCGTTAGAACTAGCTCTTTGTTACCTCCACTAGTCGATTGGTCAGTGGATACCATTATCACCATCAATTTTTCTTTTGGGAGGCCTAGTTACATTTGAGAGGAAGGACATTAGGTCTTCTAGGGAATTTACATTTATTTTTCTTTTTAACTACAAGTTCAGTAACTCATAATAAAAAGAACCTACATGTGGGGACTCAAGCACTAAAACCGACATTGCACATATCACTCACTTATCACACCATTTTTCTTCTGTTGTGGTTGGCATACTTTTGCATTTGTTCAATTGTGTTTATTCTACTGTCACTCTCATTTGACACAAAGAATTCACCATTGAGGAACAAAAAAATATCCTGAGATAGTCTCGTAGAATGTAAGCCATATCCCCTCTCTCAAGGGGTGTTTTCACACCTTCCCCCCGTGTTACATGTGGATGGAATTCAAGCCAGGGACGTTCCTAGGAAGCATTGATATGATCATCTAGTCAAGGCCAATCCTTTCTAGGTACATTTTCTCCCCTCGGACAATCTATTAATTACACCACTTCTGCCCCCATCAGAATTAGTAGTACCTCTTTGGATTCTCCCTAAGGAGATCCCTCGGGTCCATTTGACCCATATCCCATCAAAGGAGGTCAACCGTTTTTTACAACACCACCTGGGTCTCCCCCTCATGGAAATCACATCCCAAACAAAATGGAAAGACATGTCGTCCCTACCTTACCATTTATGGCTAGTTTAAATCTACCCGATTTGGCCAAACTAACAACTGACCCCATTGCTTATGATGTGACATGGCTGGCGATGTTAGACAAGCTTCCTTCCGATATTCCCAAATTTCAATGAAAACAAGGAGACGATCCTGCCAACCACATTATGTCTTTCCACTTATGGTGTTCATCTAACAACATAGTGGATGACTCTATGAGGCTTTGCCTCTTCCAGCATACCCTCACCGAAACGACAACAAAGTGGTATGTCAACCTAGAAAGTGGAACCCATTCCACATTTATGATATTGGTGACCACATTTCTGACGTACTTTCAATTGCTAATCCGACATGATCCATGCCTCGAAATTCTCACCAAGTTTCATCAAAATACTTCCCCACATCGCATACCACATCCACGAGTGGCATAAACGCTGCACACTATGCAAGATCAAAATACAAACTCCCTTTTTGTTGGATTGGTTTATCAAATCTCTCCAACCCGCCATTGTTAAAGATGCCGCCACCTCCATGTTAAATTTTAGAATTTACTTCAATCTGATCTAGGATCTTAACTGAGAGAACAACATGTACAGCAAATCTACAACATATCAATCATGGAAACAATAATGCAAGCACACAAGAGACACAGAGTTTACTTGGGGAAAACCATAAAGGTGAAAAACCCCAATAACTTCCTCAGAGATAGATAGAGCAATGATACAACCAGAATACAAGAGATAGTCTTCTCCTAGCAGCAGAGCCTCCTCCTCCACAAGTGCACCACTCTCCAAAGTGTGAGTGAGAGAATAGAATGTGTAAAATGAGAGAGACACACTCTCTATTTATACACTAACTTGACTTGACCTTTACTCAACTAGGTCGGCCTCAACTTAACCACTTAACATAATGTTGACTGGGTCGACCCCCACTAGGGTGGTCTAATAACCCTTTGACCCACATGGCCGACCCCCAATAGGGTGGTCTAATAACCCTTTGACCCACATGACTTATACAGGGCCGACCCTAACAAGGTGGTCTAATAACCCATCAAGTATAAGTTACGACACTTACAATATAAATGACGACACTTCCGTATAGAGGAATAATAACATCTCTATAGGAATACAACCACTTCCGTATAGAGGAATAATAACATCTCTATAGGAATACAATATACATATATGTGAAATACATTCCGAAGTTACATATACATCAACACTCCCTCTCAACTAGGAAGGTATTTCTCGACACAGGTCTTCTAGCAAAAGTCATCTTCTCTGGATCATCGTCACTGGATAATCGTCATCGATTCATCATCATCGTCGCTGTTGCTGCTATCTCAATCAATCTCTGAATCTACTCATCATAGGAAGTTCTACAGAGCCAGTCCTTTTTCATACTGGATGTAGGCCCACCACCTGCAGGTCTTCATCATCATTGGCCATATTGTGGAATCCTCGAGACTTATTACGTGCGTCACAAAACTTGGCTGCAGCATCCTGGGCTATTACGAGCACACAACTCTACCTGTCGGATCTCCCAGGAGCACATTACATGTGACCCATCACAAAACCTGGTTGAATCATCCCAGGTTGTTACGAGCACACAACTCTACTTGTCGGATCTCCCAGGAGCACATTACATGTGATCTCACCACAAAACTTGGTTGAAGCATCCCAGGTTGTTACGAGCACACAACTCTACCTATCGGATCTCCCAGGAGCACATTACATGTGGTCCACCACAAAACTTGGCTGAAGCAGCTGAGGCCTTGTTCATCCTGTCCAGATCTCCCAAGAGCAAATTACATGTGGTCATGGCAAAACCTAGATGAAGCATCTGAGGCCTTCTTCATCCTATCCAGATCTCCCAGGAGAAAATTACATGTCATAGGACAAAACCTCACAAGAGAATCTCAGGATGTTACGGGTACACAACTCCGACCTGAAATCTCCCAGGGCACAAATTACATGTCCTCTTAGAGCAATGTCTCGAAAGAGCATCCCAGGCTGTTACAGGTACACAACTCTGACCTATAGGATCTCCCAGACATGCTCATCTGCACAACCTGATCCACGGTCATAAAGTATCATCCTGATACTCATCATACATAATCCTGATGTACACATGATCATCATGATCATCATCACTGCAACATCCTGCTGCATGTCATC